>BTHU01000005.1:135629947-136829947 GCA_036184795.1 Tokudaia tokunoshimensis
AAGTCTGGGTTCAGTATTCTTACTTAGTCATGTATCTGAGAGGTGTGGCAGAGCTCAGGAAGAGGAAGAATCTTGGGTCCAGGCAGGCGCCATGTCTGATTAGCAGGTGATTTGAAAACAACTCAGGGAGTCAATGTCACCTTCTTTCTGGTGGTGAAAGGGGCACCCCATGGAGTGATGCCTAGAGGGTGCTTGGTATCAGCAAGGCAGAGGGGGGGGTGGGGGGGTCTGTCCCCTGGGGCATTGTCTCTGTGAAGTGGCAAAAAACCTTTCCCATGGGGTTCTGGAATTTCACAACTGCCCAGTCCTGTCTGGGGTCCTGCCTGGCCATGGAGAATGCATCCACAGCTACGGTGCTCATGTGGGGTTTTTACAGCACACCCCAGATCTCACCACTTTGTCCTGAGACCTGAGAGGTGTCACCCTGCACTCACCCCAGACTTGGCATGGCTAGCTTCTGCCCTAGATGGGAAGTTTGGGAGAGTGGGGACTGCCCAGCAGGAGATCTTTTTTTTAAAGATTTATTTATTTATTTTATGTATGTGAGTACACTATGTCTTAAGGCACACCAGAAGAGGGTGTCAGATCCCATTATAGATGGTTGTGAGCCACCATGTGGTTGCTGGGATTTGAACTCACGACCTCTGGAACAGCAGTCAGTGCTCTTAACCACTGAGCCATCTTTCCAGTCCCCGCCCCCACCCCCCACCCCCATGCGGATGTCTTAGGACCGGTTATGGCGGCCTTGTGCCTATGGCTATGCACAAGGAAATGGCTGTGACTGAAGGAAAGCTAGGGTTTAGATGACCTGGCGTCATGCTGGGCAGGTGCGGACCTGCTCAGGGCTGGGAGCCCCTGATGTCTGTCTTGTACTTTCATCTTGTCTGCAGCTGGTCCATGCACTTCCCTGCGGGGGTGACCCAGCAGAGCCAGGGAAAGAGCAAAAATACAGGCCTCTGGGTCAGAATATCCGTCTGGGGGTGGCTGGTCTGGGGCCAGAGCTGCTGGTTGGGGTGGGTGGTCTGGGTCTCTTAAGCGCTGAAGTTTGGACAGCACCCAGCAGTCACTGAGAATAGTGAGGCCATGCAGGATGTATCTGTGTCCCCTGAAGGACCGGGACCTCAGCTAGGGTAGGAGGAATGGGTGGCCCCTGCTTACTCTGTGCCCTGAGGAGGGAGAGGGAGGGGCTGTGTGTGAGGAAGGGGCAGAGGATTGCCAGGCTTTCTATAAGTACTCACCAGATTGGAAGGTGACCCTGGTCTGTATGAGTGTACTTGGTAGCCCTTTGTGCTGGGGACTGAGATCAGAGCCAGGTCCGATGTCCCTTTCATTCCCCGGGCCATGTGGGGTTCTCACCTGCTTCCCAGGCCTCCGTCTAAGTCGTGGGTCTTGTCTTCGGTCCCACAACTTGCCTTTGGATCCCCTGGTGTGAGTGGATCCCCTTGAGTGAGTCTGAGTTTTGTGTACATTCCCAGCTGTACATTTGCAGACGGTCCCTCCAGTTCAGTTCTCCTGACAGGGCAGGAGCCCATTCTCCACTTGGTGGGCCTTGGTGGGGGGGGCTGTCTTGGGCTGCCCACCTTTGGCACTGTGCTCCCCTAGATTGGCTTCTGGGCTGAGTGGAGGGCAGAAACGTACAAAGAATCACTGCCCCAGGTGTGGCTGGATAGTGGCCAGGTTTTTGGTTTTCTATTGACTTGCTTGTCCCCACCTCTACTCCTGGGTCACGTTCACATACCCTGTGTAGTCTGAGGATGCCAGGGAGACATTGAGGTAGCAGGAGTGAGGGAGGTTGTTCTGGAGCAAGGGATTTGGGGACAAGCCTGCATGAACCCCAACAAGGCCTGCAGGTCCTCTCTACCCTGAGCTCCTGGACTGTCCACGGGGGACAGCAGATTCTGCCTACCTTGAAGATTCTTAGGGACACTGCCTTGTGCAGCTCAGGATCCTGGTGGAAGATGACATATATGGCCTTCTTTCCTTCCTGGTCCCCTTTGTCCTGGCGTCCAGAGAGGAGGCCAGGTGGGCAATGCACTGTGGACTAGCATGGGATAGTTGGATACCTAGTGTAGGCATAGAGGCATGGCTGTGCCAGCCAGCTGTTGCCAGTAGAGAAGTTGACCGTCATTGTCCTTTCTTTCCAGGCCCCACGTGTGTGCGGAACAGAAGCTGACCCTGGTGGGCCACCGCCAGCCTTGTGTGCAAGCCTTCAGCCGCATGGTCCCTGTGTGGAGGTCAGGCTGCGGGCAGCAGGCGTGGTGTGTCGGCCAAGAGCGCAGGTACGTGGTGGAGATTCTGAGCTAATGGGGGTCAGTTCTCAGCTAAGAGCAGCAGCAGTGACCTTTAGGGTCAGGCAGCTAGGACTGGGGCCTCACCTTGGTTTGACCTGATTCCCTTCACTGAAGACATGGTCTTTTTACCCCCAGACTAAAGCAGGCCTGCTCAGGCAGGCTGGGTCACTTATGAGAGTGGGGAGGAGCCCCGGTGGTGGTCTGGTCGGACCCTCAGGGGATGAGTGCTGATTGGTCAGAAGGTGAATTCCAGCTCAGCCAGCTGAGGCTCCAGCCGGAGATTCCTGCTCAGCCGGCTGACCTCGGGGGGCCTAGTGCCCAAGCCTGCAAAAGCGTATTGCTCAACGTTTTATTTAAAAATCAAACTTAAGGAGTGCGTTTGCATAGCTGTCCTCTGCAGGCCCTACCTGAGGGGAAGCTGGGTAGCGGAGAGCAGTGCACCAGTGGAATCCTTGGGTGTTGAGGAAGTGGTAGAATTGGCTGTAGCCCTAGCCAGGCGGAGAGTGTCTCTGACAAGAAAAGCAGCGCCGCTGCTCCTGTTGGGTTTGGGGTTCATAGGGTACCTCGGCCTCCTCTGCCTGACCTAGGAGCTCCAGGGGCTACTTGAGCGTTAGTGTGTGTTTGCTGTCCATTAGGACTTGTGTAGGAGAGCAATGGAAAAAGTCCTTGCCCAGGACACCCGTGGTAATGTCTGGAGTTGGGAAGTGCTGAGGGGTGGGGGTAGGGGATGTAGCAGATGACCTGGGTGGGGCATCTGGGTGGGGTCTGCCGAGCATAGCTTGCTCCTGGCTCCTTGAAGTGACAGGCTGCAGGTCAGGAGACCGAGGGGAAGGAGGAGCCTCCCATCCTCAGAGGTCAACATTTTGTACCTCTCTTTCCAACCTTCACATCTTTACAAAGCAGCGTTTGGTCCTCCAAGCAGGGTTGCCCTGCCCATAGCTTGTGAAAGACACAGTGGCTGGAAGCCCCCTGGGCCCTGTGGCTGGATGTTCTGTGACAGTCAAGGTTTATAGGTTGGCAGGGGTTCAAAGTGGCTGATGACCTACTATCTAGGATGGCCACGCTTCCCTGGCTCTGTGTGTGTGTGTGTGGGGGGGAGGGGCAGAGCCTTGGTGGGAAGGAATGGGAGATGGTTATTTGATGTAGTGTCTGTGTCAGGGTTTTCTGGATATCTCAAGATGTGTTGGGGGCTGGAGAGATGGCTCAGCGGTTCAGAGCACTGACTGCACTTCCGAAGGGCCTGAGTTCAAATCCCAGCAACCACATGGTGGCTCACAACCATTGTAATGAGATCTGATGCCCTCTTCTGGTGTGTCTGAAGACAGCTACAGTGTACTTACATATAATAAATAAATAAATCTTAAAAAAAAGAAAGATGGCTTGTGTTCAGGTTCTGGGGTCCCCCATCATTCTGCCCAGCTCAAGGTATCCAGTTCCCTTCACCCACCCTCTGGCCTGAGACACAGAAGTTCATCCCCAGGTGGGGGCGGGGGTCCCATGTGACATTTCGGGTTCTAGGCTCCAGGTAGGGGCCGAAGTTCCGGTTGAGCAGCTGCCCGCTATGGTTGAGGTCATCCTCTTTGTTGGACACCAGCCTGTTTTCCTCCTTCACCCTTCCTACTCTGAGGTGACCCTGAGTCATTCGCCTTTGTGCCTATCGAGGATGACAGGCCCAACCATGGAGGTCAGAAAGTACACACCAACCAGGCTCACTTCAGCTCCCGTATACAGCAAACACAGGCATGCTTGAGGCCTTGATGTCTTTCTTAATTTCTTTCCCGAGCACTGGGAAGTTCCCCCAATCCTCATCTGGGACAGTTGTCCTACTGTACTGACCCCAGTTTATTCCTCTTAAGCCAGCCCAAGACACCCTCCCTTCTCCAGAGTGCCTGACCTAGTGGGACATTGTTTTGTCCCACTGGACAAGACCCACTGTGTGGGGGTCTCAGTCTCCACCCAGAACCCTGGGGCCTTGTCTCTCTTCCTAGGCTCATGAACACATTGGGATGTACTCTGAGCCTGGCCTGAGTGACACAGGTGTTTAATATGGGAATGAGGTCAGGTAATGTGTCACCATCAAGTCTAACTATAAAGGGGTGGGGCACATTGGGCTCTGCTAGTGGGCTCAGTTGTCATCCTTGCTGGCCCTCCAGCAGGCTGAGCATGTAACTCAGCCAAGTGCTGAATTCAACCACCTGTGGGGTCACCAGCGGACTCAGGTGGTGCCCAAGCCTGAGGGACGTCACTGTACATTGTAATGTCAGCCTTTGAGTGTGATGTGATTGTTGTGCTACTATAGAGGGTGTCTTAGGGTTCCTATTCCTGCACAAACATCATGACCAAGAAGCAAGTTGGGGAGGAAAGGGTTTATTCAGCTTACACTTCCACACTGCTGTTCATCACCAAAGGAAGTCAGGACTGGAACTCAAGCAGGTCAGGAAGCAGGAGCTGATGCAGAGGCCATGGAGGGATGTTACTTACTGGCTTGCTTCCTCTGGCTTGCTCAGCTTGCTCTCTTATAGAACCTAAGACTACCAGCCCAGGGATAGCACCACCCACAGTGGGCCCTCCCCCCTTGATCACTAATTGAGAATGCCTTACAGCTGGATCTCATGGAGGCACTTCCTCATGGGAGGCTCCTTTCTCTGTGATAACTCCAGCTTGTGTCAAGTTGACACACAAAACCAGCCAGTATAGAGTGTTCCTCTGTTTCCGTCTTTGTTTCTTTGAACTCTCTTACTGAGCTGGAAACTCGCTACATTATCTAGTCTGGCTGACCAATGAGCTTATTGGCTCAACCCCTTCCTCCTATGCTGGGCTCACATTGCATGTGTAGCCATGATAGGCCATTTACATGGATGTTGGGGGTTTGAACTTATGTCCTGTTGCTTTCATAGTATCTGTTCTCGCCCACTGAGCCATTCCCCTAGCCCCTAGGTTTTTTGTTTTGGTTTGGGGGGGGGACCCTCTTTTTGAGCTCTTGTGGGGCAGACATCCCAGGGTGCACTGGGATCCCAGCCCCTCAGTCTGAATTTGCTTGGCTAGGTTGAGAACTTTTCCTGGCTGCACTTCCCCATCTGTATTGACCTGGGTGAGGCTAAGGTGACTGCTTAGGTCATTTCCTCGTGGCCTCTGCCACCATCATTTAATGGGTGCTTGGTGCTGGTGTGTGGCCTTACCGAAGACAGGTGAGGTTGTGCCGACATCAGCCTGAGAGGCCAGAGGGAGTTCAAGGGTCTCAGAGTGAGAGAGTCTTTCCTGACAGGTTAAACAGACATCCAGGTCGCCAGGCTGGGAACTCTCTAAGCTACATAAAGAGGTCCTTTGAGGGACAAGGGAGGGGCCACCCAGAGAAAGGAAGTAAGGAGAAGGAATGGAAGGTGCTGACACTCAAATTATGGGGCCTGAGCCCTTAAAGCCCAGACTTATGAGTTCTATGACCTCCATTTTTTTGTTTTTTTCAAGACAGGGTTTCTCTGTGTAGCCCTGGCTGTCCTGGAACTTACTCTGTAGACCAGGCTGGCCTCGAACTCAGAAATCCGCCTGCCTCTGCCTCCCAAGTGCTGGGATTAAAGGCATGTGCCACCACTGCCCGGCTATGACCTCCATTCTAACCTGGTCACAGTAGTCTCAAATCTGACATGACCCCCAAACTTTCCATTCTGACATGGTCCCCAAAGCCTCCATTCTAACATGGTCCCAGGAGCCTCCAGCCCACAGGTTCAGAGCCCAAGTGAGCTGGTGCTATCTGAAGGTGAGCTAGGTTTGGTTCTCATGGATGCCTGGCCTCTCTAAGAATCTTTTCCTTCAGGGGCCTTGTGGAGGAGTGTCTGGGGGGAGCCGCACGTAGCCCAGCCCTGTCTGCAGCCCAGGCAAGGGGATAAATATTTACGATGGCCAGGCTCTAGTCCTCTATCGCTGCCAAATATTGTTCACGCTGTGGTCGGTTTCTGTCCGGGCAAGTGGTTTCATGTCCTGCCAAGGTGGTATTTTGTAAGGCACTCCCAGAGTTTCTGTGTAGAGAGTCTGTTCAGGAACACATGCTTCCGGGAAGTGGCCTCAGCCCTGTTTATTGGGCAGAGCCTAGGGCCACATGGCTTTTGGTGTGCTGGCCCTAGAAAGAACAGGCTGGTTTGTCACCTGGAGATACAGCCTGAGACACCTGACCATTCCCCAGGGCCTCGAGGGCCCTTGACCTGTGGCTGTTGGCCTAACTTCAGTGGCTGTTGACCCTGCAGGCTGGAGGCTGGTGGGGGAGGTGGGAGTCACCATCTTTTCTCTACCTGTTTTTCCGCCACCGCCACCACCACCACCACCACACTATCTCTGGTCCCTCTTTGTCTGTGTCTCCTTTGAAGCCTGTCTCTACAAAACTGGAGGTTTCACAGTCATAGAGCCCACGGGCATGTGCGAAGCTGAGATCTGTGTTCACTTCCTAGAGCTGTTGTGACAAATGCTGACAAATCAGGTGGCCTGAAAACAGCTCTGGGAGGGCCTTGGGAGATGGCTCAGTTGGTAAAGTATTTGTTATGCAAGTGTTAGAAACTTGTGTTCAGAGCCCCAGAACTCACATAAAAAATGCTAGGCAGGCATAGCGTTACACACCTGCGACCCCAGCACTGAGGAGACTGAGGGAGGAGACAAGGCCAGGTCGGTCCCTGGGGCTTGCTGGACAGTCAGGTTAGGCAACTGGTAAACTCCAGGTTCAGTGAGAGACGGCTTCAAAAGGTGGAAAAAAATAAGACTGAGGAAGACACGCAACATTGACTCCACATATATGACACATGCGTGTGCACCCACACACAAAATAAAAATTAAAAAGACAAGCCATTTTTTTTTTAAGTTGGAAGTCCCAGTAGAGGGCTGAGGTTCTGAGGGAGCAGCTGTCTTCATTCCCTACTCTGTACCCCTGGCTGTCTTGTCATGTCTATCTTGGGGTATCAGCAGCTACCCCATCTCCACATGCATTTCTTGTTGTATTCTCAGGGTGCCATTCACTACCCCCATGTATCCCCATCTTAACTGATGATGGGTTCAACAGATTTTGTTCCCTAGGCAAATCCCATTATAGGCAGACATGGATTTGGCAGGGGGGGGTGCGGGGCGGGGGGAGCCAGTGTTCAAACCTAGTATCAGAAGTGACAAAGGGACCAGACTGGACAGAACTGATGACCGGCAACAGCAGCCATCTGTCTTACTGGTTATCACTGGAGCAGGGGAAGGAGGCTGAGGCAGGCGAGGGTGGGAAGAATGGAGTCTCCAGGAGCCCTCAGGCTGTTATGAGCCACCCTGTGACGTGGGCACCTATCCAGGGCACCTATCTAGGGCACTCTGAGAGCTCTAGCACCTATCCTTGGGGCGCTCAGAGAGCTGAAGCACTGACCCCATAATGATCAGCACATCCTTCCTGTCTCTTCTGTTCCAGGACTGTGTACTATATGAGCTACAGACAGGTATATGCCACAGAGGTCCGCACTGTGTTCAGGTGCTGTCCCGGTTGGAGCCAGATGCCTGGCCAGGAAGGCTGCCTCTCAGGTGAGTGTCCATCTCTCTCAACTGGTACTGGGCAGACTCTGAACAGAGGCATGTGTCATGGGGAACATCTGCCTAGCCTTGGCTCTCTGGGTGCTGGCCCATGGATTCTGTACTCCTAGCCTCTGCCTTCAGCCATATGAGAGATGCCCAGGGATCTCTAGCACCACAGTTCTGCCTGCCCAAGACTGTTGGAGCAGAATTCAGATGGAAAAGGGGCAGTAAGTCCCAGCATAGTCTGGTAGAACTGAGGGAGGCAGAACTGGCTTGGTGCTGCTGTAGGAGGGAGGAAGGCAGACCTGAGCATCTGCCCCTACCAGGGACAAAGAAACAGGCTCCTGGCCATGGAGCATGGTTGTGGTATCTGCTGGCAAGGCCTTGGCCTGCAGGTATGGAACAGGTGACTGGAAGGTAGTGGATGTGGGGACAGGTGGCTGGCAGGTGGATGTGGGGACAGGTGGCTGGCAGATGTGGGGACAGGTGGCTGTCAATGGATGAGGGGACAGGTGGCTGTTAGTAGATGCAGAGACAGGTGGCTGGCAGTGGATGTGGGGACAGGTGGCTGGCAATGGATGTGGGAACAGGAGGCTGGCAGGCAAGAGTGGTGTTCCTGAAGTCACTGATGTGTCTGGGAATCACACTCCTCACACTGAAGGGTAAGCGTGATAGGATTCTGACTCCCTCATGTCCCCACCATTAAAAACTTAGCTCCTCGTCCTGAGGTGAACTCCAGTGAGAAATAGGGACCAGAGAAGGGATGCTTGCTGATTTTTTTTCCAGGAGGGAAATGAGTCACTCTCCGGAAGGGAGCAGAGGGAAGAGGACAGGAGGCCAGCCTGGAGGTGACAAGACTGGGCCGCGGGCCAGCATTCCCTCAGGTTGGGGTGTTCTGGCCCAACACCATCTCCCTTTCTTCCGTGTCAGTCTGCTGCATCCCCTGCTTCCTGTGTGGGGGCACAGGCATCAAAGTCCCTCGAGTTTCTTCTGAGGTGAGGGAGTCCCCTGGGCCTGACAGAGGAGGCGCCAATAATGGGATGAGACAATAGAGCTCAGAGCATGGCCAGATAGGAGGTAGGCGGGGTTCTGGGGCTCACTGGGACCAGAGGACAGGGCTAATGTACAGCTTCTGGCCGGGGTACTCTGAGCAGGATGGTGGGGTGGGGAAGGAGAGCAGGATAGCCTGTAGCCCCATGTCTCCTCTGAGTCATAACCTGGGATCTGGTGAACATCCCGGAGTGAGGGTGGGCAGAGGCAAGACAAGCCAGGTTTGACCCAACCATACGGACTGTCTCCCTGCTGTGCGATGGAGTTAGGATACAGTTTTTTTAGGCAATGAGGTTATTATTACAGAGAAGGTGTGTCTGTGGCAGTGCCGTGAGTGTGTCCGTGAACACCTTTCTGTCCCCAGCCTTGCTGATGGAAGCACTGGGCCTGTCCTGTCAGGTGCATTTGAATGAGCTAGATGTCACCCACATGTGGACGCTTAGAGAACACAGGTGGCTTGTAACTCCTGGCCTTGGTCCCCCAGCACTGGTGAGGCTGTGGTCTCTATGGGACACCTCCCTTGGGCAACTACCGGAGAGCAGAGGGGTTCTGTCTGTCACACGGCCTGTGAGCCACTGCAGGATCTCCACCCAGAGCCTGAACTTTCCGTAGCTGTTTGTTTTGAAGATTGTTTTCAACGAAGGACTCTCTTAGTTCTGCGTCCGACCTTGTTTGTTTAACGGTCCCGGCAGAGCCTCTGATCCAACATCTCTGTCTCCGGATGCTCTTCGCCTTCCTTGTTTATTGCCGTCTGGTTCCCATCCTTGAGGGGCTGGTGCAGGTGTCAGCCTGGGCCTGTCCCCTCCCTAGGGCCTGGAGGCCCAACATGTTCCCTGGCGACCACAGACGTCTTCCTTTGGCCACCATTTTCTCAGGCTCTCTCTGCTAGCTACTTGGTGCTGGTACTTGGTGTGTGTGTGTGTGTGTGTGTGTGTGTGTGTGTGTGTGTGTGTGTAGGGAGATCTTAGGGACAGTGCCAGCTTTGGAGAGCCCACGGTCTGGTGAGGAGGCTGAGAGTAAGCAGATGGTTAGTGTGGGATGGGGTGTAGAGATAGGTGAGGAGCATCCCAGGAGTGGCTGGTTGGCAGGGCCTATAGGGGTTTGGTCATGGTCTGGGTCCCACCTCCAGTTTGTGTTTCCCTCTCAAAGCTGTCCCTCTGGAATTGATATCCTGTGGTTGGCCACACCCTCATGCCTCTCTGAGGGCCTGTGCATGGAGGCATTGGGCCAGGCAGGAATGTGGGACAATCAGCTACTAATGGCTAGAGTCAGGCAATGGAGGCAGGAAGCCCTGGCTTATCTGTGATCTGTGGGGTGTCAGCCCCCAAAAGGCCTTGGCTTGGGCTAGTGAGATAATGCCTGTCTCAGAACCGTGGATGTAATGAGTAACTTCTCATGGGGACTACTGGGTGATATACAGTAGGAGCTTAAGTAGTGTCCACGTGTCCAGCTATTATTAAAGGAGGTCTGAATGCCTGTTAGTAGTGGGGATGATAGCACACAGGGTCTCTTTGCTGAAGGGTCAGAGGGTGGATCTGTGTCAAGCTGTGACCTCCAGGGATGGGACCTGGGGATTACCTGCCAGAACGGCTTAGCAGTTTAGGGTAGTTCCTCCCTTCTTAGTGAGGTCTGTGGAGCTCAGATACTTACAGAGGTTCCCTCTCAGCCGTCCAACTCTGCATTTCTCCATCCTAGGGACCCTGGGAAGCCTCATTCCAGTTTCTCTTTTGCTTCTCACTGTTGCAGGTGAGAGGCCAGGACAGGCGCAGGAGGAGAGGGCTTCTGCCTTAGAGTGTAAATCTCCGGATGCTCTCAGTGCCTGGAGCCCTTAGAGGGTCTGGGTCCCCGTGGTCAGCTGTGAAGATATGCAACAGCCCTCAGTTCCCTCCCAATCAGAATGCTAGCTAGGAACAGTGAGACCCAGTGGGGTCAGAAGTCCTCGTGCAGGAGAGGTAGATTGTCATTTATCTCAAGGGCTAGGGTACACCTCCCTATTCCTCTATCACCTCTAGCTCCCTCCAGTGGGAAGGGCAGTGCCCTGGCTGCCAACTCCAGCCCCTCCCCAGCCATTGTGAAGTTTCCTTCTTCATGCGACCTGGAAATTGTAGGAGGACGGTGTCAGCCTGCGGGTCGGGTCGTTGAGCCTCACGGTGTTAGCGTAGGGGTGATGGAGTGATGGAGGCCAGAGAATGGCAGGAAGCCGCTAATCGGGTTGTGATTTCTCTCAGGACCATTTATGGGATTGTGGCTGGGAGGTGACCAGAAAGAAAAAAGTGCTGGGTGGGGTGTCGGGGCCAATTACCAGGCTTCCCGAGAGCCCTTGTGGCCCCGTGACGTGGGTGCCGCTGGACCACACGCCCTTCTGCTGTTCTGCCTTCTGCTTCCTGTTTCTCTGAATTCTGCTCTTATCCCAAGGAGGTGACAAAGTTTGCTGGGACCCTCCTAATTTCTAAGCCGTAGCTGCGCAGGGTCTCTGTGGGGACTCTGCACACAGTCATCAAGGTGCCAGTCCTTAGCAACCGATCTCCATCCTGCTGTCACTCCCTAAGAGATCTGCAGGGGTGAAGCTCTAGCTTCCTCTTACACTCTCGGTGATGCTCAGCTCAGCTTGGGGAGTGTGGGCCCACTGGGCTGAGGAGGCCAAATGTCAGGAGCTGCCTCAGCTCCATGGGGTACGAAGGGGTGTGAAAGAACTCTGCAAGGATGTCTAATCAGCGTGTGCCCTTGCTCTCTGTCTCCATCCCTGGCTCTCTTGTTTTCTTGCTGTGAGCCAGAGTATCAATCTGTAGCCTTGGCTGGCCTGGAATTCACTATGTAGACCAGGCTGGCCTTGAACTCACAGAGATCTACCTTCCTCTGACTCCTGAGTGCTGGGATCAAAGTCATGCACCACCTTTCCCTGTCTCTTTTGAAGCCAGTCACGTACATCTAAGGATGGCCTGAGGCTCACTATGCAACAGAGGATGACCTTGAACTTCTGATCCCCCTGCCTCTGCCTACCAAATCACAGCGACGACAGGTGTGTACCACCATGCCCTGCTTCTGTGGTGTTGAAAGCCAAGCCTTGTGCATGCTAGACAAACACTGTACTAATCGAGCTATGCCTCTAGACCTGCAGCTCTTAGTAGGGTATGTATTATGGATTCCCTATTATAGCGTATCCCAAGCTGAAGACAAGGGCAGTCTTCAGAAAGAGAAGCACCATATCAATGCAGCACGGTGCCTCAATGCGTGTATCAGTGAGCGCCAGTGTGGGCACGCCACTCCACAGTTGCCATGGAACAAAGGAAGCGAGAGGTGGGGCACAGCGCCTCCTGGGAGGGCAGACAGTTTTCTTGAGTGAGAAGTGTGTTGGCGGACCAGGAGCAGGATGAGGCTGGAGGTTGGGACAGTCCTGCCCAGGTCCGTGGCAGGTGTGTGTGCAGGTGACCTTGTGTGGACCCCAGCAGGGTAGCGGGTATGAGGTACAGAACCAGGGAATGAGACTGAAGTCAACAGAGTAAGGTCAGGATGGTGGAGAGAGGAGACTCCAGTGACTGCGACAGCAGCAATGGCAGCTGTGCATCTTACAGTGACGTACCATCCTAGTGTTAATCATCCTAGTGTTAATATCTAAGTTTCATTGATAAAATGATAAAAAACCAAAATTAGCTTGGGGATAAAGTTTTTTTTTTTATCGACTTGACACAAGCCAAGGGTCTTCTAGGAAGATGGGGCCTCCATCAGACTGACCTGTAAGCAAGTCTGTGGGGCGCATTTTCTTGAGTCCTGATTGATGTGGGAGGGCCCAGCTCATTGTGGGCAGTGCCACCCCTGGGCAGGGGCTCCTGGGTGGTATAAGAAAGTAGATTCATTTTAGCATGAGCTAGACACCTCGCCTGTGTGAGCCATGCTGTAAGCTGCAACAATTCCCTTCCTCCTCAAGTTGTTTTGGATGTGGTGTTTTATCACAGCAATAGAAACCTAAGTAAGACAGGGTTCATTCTGCTCACAATTCCACGCTACGGTCTGTCACCTCGGAGAAGCTGAGGCAGTTGGCTCATTGAAGCAGTGAGTTATATTCACAGTGAAGGGTGGAGGGAGAGCAGGAACAGAGAGAGAGAGAGAGGGAGAGAGAGAGAGAGACAGAGAGAGAGACAGAGAGAAATAGAGAGAGAGACAGAGAGATAGAGAGACAGAAACTGAGAGAGATAGAGACAGAAACAGAGAGAGACAGAGAAACAGAGAGAGGGAGAGACACAAAGAGACAGAGAGACAGAGAGAGACAGAGACAAAGAGAAACAGAGAGACAGAGACAGGGAGAGACACAGAGAGAGATAGAGACGGAGAGACAGCGAGACAGGGACAGAGAGACAGAGACAGAGACACAAAGAGAGATAGAGACAGGGACAGAGACAGAGAGACAGAGAGACAGAGAGAATATGAATGTACATGCATGCCTGTCAATGCTCTCTTTTTTTTTTCATGAAATGCAATGATGCAGCCCACATTCTGGGTGGACCTCAGTTAACCGAATCAAGAAAATCTCTCATAGGCACTTCCCCCTGGCCAACATGATCCAGGCAATTCTTCACTGAGGCTCTCTTCCCTGGGTGATTCTGGATTGTGCCAAGTTGGCATGGCTCACCATCACAGCTGCTGGCCGTGATCTGGGGTCCAGGGCTCACAAAGTAGCAAAGATCGGCAGCTACGAGGTGCCATTTAACCACATGGTGCGAGTCCTCAACCGCTGGGCAGAATGGAGCACAGGCTGGGGGTGAGGCGTCCAGAGCTGTGGAGGGCTGAGGTAGGGCCTGGGCAGGAACCCTTTTTTCTAACATTGAGCTGGGATGTGGTCAAGGGAGAGAGAGGCAGCTGGGCAGATGGGAACTCAGACCTACGCTACCTCAGAGAGGCGGGACACCCAGGGTCTCTCATACCCTGCTCCCTGTGTGCGCTTTGCGTGTCGGCAGGAAGAGAGATCAGCCTCTTGACTCTGCCCAGGGAACTGTTGTCTGGAGGACGCTGTGGTGCGACCACTCAGACTTCCTCTGTTCCTGGCCTTCCTTGGCCACTGCTTCCTTGGTGCTGGGGAGGGTGACGTGCACGGCTGTCCGGAAAGAGGCCAGGCGTTTTCTTAGATCCGTGGGCAGGTGGGAGGCACTTGTCACTACGGGGTCCGGGAGGCACTGAGCCCCTGATCCTATTCACCACCTGGGTGTCCCAGCAGCATGGCTCTTACAGTTGGATGTCTAGGGATGAGGCCTGGGCTCGGGTGTCCATCTGTTGTGTCAGTCAGGTGGCTCCTGCAGGTCTTCTGGGATTTCCAGGTCTCTCTGGCTGGCTTGTTAGGACTATGCGGGAGGAGCTGCAGGAAGGTCACTTGGACCCCAACTCCCCTCTGCTTCCTGCCTCAGTGTCTGCTTTTCCTTTTCTGTTTCCGTTCTGGCTGCCTGTCAGCCCTGCACCCCAGTGTGGGAATTGGATATGCCAACTCCCAGGACCTGGGCTTCCCTTCCTCCACATGGTCGCTGGACCTGCTCTCAGAGCCCACGGGGCCATGCTGTGCCACTGTGACTTTCTCTTGTTATTTCCTTGAAGTAGCTCAGGTCACGTGACTGCAGAGTCCCTGGTTAGGTTCCCATGGTGTGATTCTCATGCACGTGTACCTGGACTGCAGTCCACCGGGGTGAGCCAACCATATCTAGCCTCGCATAGATTCGTGCACATGGAAATGCCTCACCCACTCCTGCCTGTGTAACTGTGTGCCCACTTGTATGATGTAAGCTCACACGCATTCGCATGTTCTACCACACTCCCTGTCTTAGTCAGCATTCCAGTGCTGTGAAGAGACACCATGGCCAAACTTTTTTTTTTTTAAGATTTATTTATTTAGGGCTGAAGGAATGGCTCAGTGGCTAAGAGCACTGACTCTTCTTCCGAAGGTCCTGAGTTCAATTCCCAGCAACCACAAGGTGACTCACAACCATCTGTAATGAGACTGATGCCCTCTTCTGATGTGTCTGAAGACAGCTACAGTGTACTTATATATAATAATAAATAAATCTAAAAAAAAAGTAAAAAAAGAGATTTATTTAATCAAGAAATTTATGCATTTATTTTAGGTTTTACAGTTTGGTTAAATTCAGATTTTTTTTTTATATCCATGTGCAGATTCCCTTCCTTCCCCTCTCCTGAGTTTCTCCCCTCTTTCCTTCTCCCCTGGATCCATCCCCTCTTTGCCTCCCATAAGAAAAGAGCAGGCCTCCCAGAGGTATCAAATAAACATGGCATCACAAGCTACAGTAAGACCGGGCACATACAGTCACATTAAGGCTGGATGGAGCAACCCAGTAGGAGGAAAAGGAGCATCCCTGAAGGGATATGGGAGCTGGGAGACTCTTCCAAGCTGCCTGAAATCTACATGGGCATCTCTCATCATTACCTGGGATACAGTCCTGGGGATTTCCTTGATGGCCTCGGGGTGGGGGGTGAAAGGAAGGGAGGGAGGAAAGTCGTTTATCCACATAGTCAGGTTAGTTGTTTGCCACGCTGGGGATGGAACCCACAGCCTTGTACATACAGGCAAGTGCTACACTGTTGAGTCACACTCCAAAGCCCTTCCAAGAGCTACTGATGATGACTGTGCTTGGAGTCTGGGAATATGTCGTGACAGGGAGATGAGCCTCACTCTGGGGTCTGTAGGCACACGGTGGTGTCTTAGGGATTTGCTGCTGTGAACAGACACCATGACCAAGGCAAGTTTTATAAAAGACAACATTTAATTGGGGCTGGCTTATAGGTTCAGAGGTCCAGTCCATTGTCATCAAGGCAGAAGTATGGCAGCCTCCAGGTAGGCATGATGCAGGAGGAGCTGAGGGTTCCAAATGGAACCAGGAACAGACTGGGCATCCTCAGGCAGCTTGGAGAAAGGTCTCCAAGTCCATCCCCACAGTGACACACTTCCTCCAACAAGGCCACACCTTTTATTTATTTATTTATTTTTTTGAGACAGGGTTTCTCTATAGCCCTGGCTGTCCTGGAACTTACTCTGTGGACCAGGCTGGTCCCGAACTCAGAAATCCTCCTGCCTCTGCCTCCCAAGTGCTGGAATTAAAGTCGTTTGCCACCACCGCCCGGCAAGGCCACACCTTTTAATAATGTCACTCCCTGGGATGAGCATATACAAACCATCACAGTGGGGTACAGGCCACGGGATCAGGAAGACACACCAGCCACCTGGAGCTCAGAGTGGTGTGAGTGTCAAATGGAGCCCTTCATCTTTGGAAGGCTCAGGTTATGTTATCTATGCTCTATCAACTGTTGTTGGGGAGCTGGGTGGGCTGGAGGGCTGGAGGCTTCTACCTCATGAAGTGTGTGTCCCTGGAGCTTCCTCTCGATCTTCCCGCTGACAGAACTTAGACTCTCAAGCTTGATGTGGCTGTTGGCTTTAGGCCTGGCCTCACTGTGAGGGCTTTGGCAGGTGACTTGACCCTAGGCAGAGGCCAGAGAGCAGGGGCTGCTCCCTCCTCTGTCTCCTGTGGCCCATCTGTGGTTGGGCTTGACTCAGCACACTGGGATTCCTGCCTAGCCCTTCCCTGGATACCCAGAGCCTCAGTACACAGCACTGGCTGTCTGAAATGGCTTCGATATGTATAAGGTTCCTGGTGGAGAGGAGGTTGTTGGGTGGGGCATGTGATCAAAACCAACCCCAGCAAGTTGTAGGTGTCAGCAGTCTGGACAGAGGAGTAAGCAGGAACTGGCTCGAGATCAGGGGAGGACACAGTGGGCAGCTGGTCACTGGCGTGTTCTCCAGCTATGGGGGACTCGAAATGTCCCTCCACCTGCTTGGGCGTCAGAGGACATGGTCTTAAGTCCCTCCATCTGGCCTCGCATTTCAGGCTCTGAGGGAGTTCTGAAGGGTCTCTTCCCAGTCAGCAGCTAGGAGGAGGCCCTCTTGGTGGCTTCCTGCCTCGGCCCAGTCCAGGTCAGGTATTCAGCAGATTGGTTGGTGTTTTTATAATGGTTATAACATACGACATGTTACTATGCTTGATGCTGTGTGTACCATTTCTGTAGTCAGTTGTCAACAGTGCCTACCTGATGGTCCTTTCTCTGCCGCCTCCTCCTCCTCGGCCCGTGCTGGGGACCACGTCCAGAGCCTTATGCTTTCGGAGCAAACGTTCTGTCACTGAGCTAAATCAACGCACACACAGCACACACATATACACCACACACACACACACAGCACACATACACAAACACCACATACATACACGTAACCCACATATATACACATAGTACCATACATACACACACCACACATACAACACATATACACACACACCACACCACACCACATGCACATAGCACACACCACACATACACACACACACACCAAACCACATACATATAGCACACACCGATACACACACACACACACACACACACACACACACATACACACCACATACAGCACACACACACACCACATACATATACCGCACATACATACAGCATACCCCCCCACATATACACCCAACACACACACCTCACACACAAACCACTCATACACACACACACACACACACACACGCAGAGAGAGAGAGAGAGAGTGGGAGGAGGAGGGGAAGGGAAGGGGGAGGGGGAAGAAGAGAGGAGGGAACGGGAAAGAGAGGGGGAGGGGAAATGGAGGGGGAGGGAGAGAGAAGAGGAGAGAAGAGGGAGAGGGAAGGGAGAAGGGAACACTTGAACTTGCAATACACTGGATAGAGGTCCCTACCTTTTATAGGTGGTGTTTTTTGGCAAGGACAGCCTACTGATGCTCACAGAGACATGGCAATAGGTCTGGTTAGAGTGTTTAGAAGCCATTTCTTTTCCTCTTTGTTCCAGAATTAGATGTTTCTTTGGGCAGAGAGTGGAAAAAGGCCTGGGAGGGAGACAAGGGACTCTTGAGGGCACACTGGGGGCAACAGGCCCTTAACAGGGAGCTGGGCTCAGCCTGATGGAAACAGGAAGACACTGCCTGCCTTAGCATCTCAGAGAGAGAGAGAGAGAGAGAGAGAGAGAGAGACCATGCCATGCTCCCTGACCCCTGTTCTAACACCAATTGCTATTGGGTGCTGACCACCGGAGCTAATGTGACAGGCCTCCCTGTCCCCTGAACAGAGACCAAGGACTCAGGCTGACACCTGTTTTCCACCCAAGGGTGGCCACCTTGACTCTTTTGGAAAGGAGCTCTCTGGATATCAGGAGCCTCCTGTTTGATGAAACGGCAAGCCCAGACTGATTCTCTAGTGTGAAGATTGTGAAGCCACAGACGTTGGCTCTCTACCCCTTCAGTGCTGTTTCCCTGGTGTATGTGGGGACCAGCCCAGTTCATTCAGGTACTGAGGTGGGACACAGTATGGACTGAGGGCCAGAAGCTGATGGCCTCTGGCAATTTAACTCTCTCTTGCTGTTCTGTGACTATAAAGACACTGGTTTCTGGCAATTTAACTCCTGTTGATAATAGCAGAAGACAAAAAAGCTTAGTTACTTGAGCTCCTTTCTCTTTGACTTAGGCCTCTAGCTGTTGAGAGGCTTAGAGTTCCTTAACTCTTTCTGAGCCAGAGAGAATAGCAAAGAAAAGAAAGAAGGGAGGAAAAGAGAGAAAGTTCAGGCACACACAGAGACATGCATACTGGATTAAACAGAAAAGGGCTAACAACACCTCTTTACTGCTGTTCTTAGTGTTTATACTTTCTCAGGATAATTGATCACATGGATTTCTAAACACTTTTACCTTCGTAAGTTCATGGGAAGTTAAGGAGATAGTTCATGTCAGATCGATAAGGCTTAAGGAGTTACAGCAGAATTGTTTACATGCCTTTCCATTAAGACTGATAGCCAACTAAATACCTGACTAAACAAATAACATCATTATCTGTTACTAACTTCATAAGTTCATTATAAGTTTAAAACAACAATTCTTATGTCTTAACACGGTTTTGTCAAGAGACAAATCATCTGCCTGTGTCTCATTATTTTGAAGTCTTGTATGGATAGACTATAGATATAGTCAATATTTTATTACTTGTCCTTGCACCTACAATAAATTGTCCACTTCCAGTTTACAGCCTTTAATTACCTGTTAGTGGATTCATCCCTAACCTAGAAGGAATGTTTTCCTTGATCATAAATTTGTTCTAAGTGTCTGCTTCCTTTTCTAGTGCCATTAGCTTGTGACCTATAAAGGTTTAGAGAGCTCTATTTGCAGCTTTTATTCTATAGGGGGCTTCGAATTACTTGTGTCAATATAGGAATTCTATAAAACCTTTATCAGGAATTATGATATCATCAATTTGTCTAAATAGCATCATTACATAAAAGTACATCTCCATATTGATTCTCCAGGAAAATCTGCCTAATAGGGTGGGGGAATGCCCAGGAATCATTAAGCTGTATACTAGTGATGGGAAAGGCATATTGGCAGCAAGAAGTAGTCCTGAGATGAAGTCTCTAAGGACCCTGCATTCTCAGAATGCACCTGTCACAGATATGCAGAAGGGTGGGCTATCTCCCAAAACTCACTTACTTGCCATAGCCTTTCCTAGATGTCTTCTGACAGATGTATAACCCAGGTAGCCTCATGGGTAAGGAGGACTTCCATGTATGAATCATGGTGTCATGGCAGATGTCTTAGGGTTTGACTGCTGTGAACAGGCACCATGACCAAGGCAACTCTTATAAGGACAACATTTAATTAGGGCTGGCTATTAGGTTTAGGTTCAGTCCATTATCATCAAGGCAGGAACATAGTAACACTCAGGCACACATGATGTAGGAAGACCTGAGAGTTCTGCATCTTGCTCCGAAGGCAAACAGGAGAAGACTGGCTCCCAGGCAGCTAGGACGAGGGTATTAAAGCCCAACCCTACAGTGGCACACCTATTTCAAAAAAGCCACACCCCCTAATAGTGCCACGCCCTTGGCCAAGCATATATAAACCATCGCAGCAGACTTTGGCTTGTCTTTGGTACCTTGTGGAAATGAGTTAGGATTTTTGCTATGCCTACAGGTACTGTTTATCTATGATTAGGTATGACTGTGAATGGGGGACACTTCAAGTTACCATGTGTGACATAGGACTGGTGGGCTGTCTTAGTCATAAGCCATGATAGTCTCCCAGGGCTTAAAGAGTAGGGGGCTTTTCTGCATCTAGGCCTGGCCCCTCCCTTTCCCTCTAGGGTTAGAAAACAGATCATAGACAGGCTGCTGGGTCTACATGTGGAGGGATCTCCAGCATGTCCGCATTCCTCTGCATAGTCCTTCCTTTTCTCCATGGTGGCATGCATGCCCTTTGTTTGAATGGTGGCTACTGGGTGCCAGCTTGGTGACTTGAGCCCCTTTGAGGCACCAGGCGCTGGCTGTGTGTAGCCTGTGGGTAGGGGAATGTAGATGGAGTTGGGATGACTGTCCCTGGCATGGCCTTTTCTGTGGATTCTCCCAGGTCCTTGCACCCTGTTTGAGGCTGATGGGAAAGGGGGCTCTGAGAGACATGGGCCTCTCTGATAGGCTTTCCAGCTGTCACTTCAGAGCTCATACTGTCTATCCATGGTGTTTGCAGACGTAGTTGCTTCCCTAGTGGATGTAAGGGGTCCCTGGCCTCACTGCCAGGCAGTCAGAGTTCAGTTGTCCTTATCTTATATCATTGTTGGGGGTTCAGCATGCAGTGTGGGTGTCTCTGGCTCACATATTGTATATACACACATTGCTCTCAGTGTGGGTGACTCAGGGGCTCTTGTCCACAAACATCTTAGGTCCTGACATCTGTGGCAATGTGCTCGTAGGCACTGGGTATTGGTATTTCCAATAGCAGCCTCACTGTGTGTTTGTCATCATGGGGCTAGCCTTGGGGGGTCAGGGTGGATCCAGGAGATGAAGTCCCTCCTTGCTGTGAGTGTGGCTATCTCTGTGTCACCTCTGAACCCTCACGGGCCAGGGCACATGTGCAAGGAGGACTGGTCCTTTGGTCACTTTGCGGTCGTCAGCCCCATAGAGTAGTGGCCACATGAGTAGAAGGTGACTTCATGGAGAGGTGGATAACAGTGGTGGATTTCCTTGCCTGGGAGAAGCAGAGGTTGCCTGTGTAGGTCTAGTGTGCAGGGTGGAGGAAGGGGGTGGTAATACTTTAGGGTGTACAGGAATGGGTATGTGGGACCAGTATCCAGGGCTGGGTGTGTGCAATAGATGTGCAAGTAGGGTACAGATGGGATGAGTGTGTAGAACAGGATGCAGAGTGGGTGTGCAGGATTAGGTGTGCAGGGTTGGGTTTCAGGATTGGATATGCAGGGTTGAGTGTGCAGGGTTGGGTGTGCAGGCTTGGGCATGCAGGATTTGGGTGTACAGGATTGGGTGTGCAGGGTTAGGTTGCAGGATTGGATGTGCAGGGTTGGCGTGCAGGACTGAGTATGCAGGATTGGGTGTGCAGGGTTGGGTGTTCAGGATTGTGTAGGATTGAGTATGCAGGGCTGGGTGTGCTGGATTGGGTGTACAGGGTTGGGTGTTCAGGATTGAGTGTGTAGGATTGAGTATGCAGGCCTGGATGTGCAGGAGTAGGTGTGCAGGGTTGATTGTAGACCTGGGTGTGCAAGGCTGGGCAGGTAGAGTGAGGTGGTTGTGAACATTCCTTCTCTGGGGAGAGATAAATAAATGCCTATCCTCTCCTTACAGCCCTCCCACCCCATGGCAAACCAAAGTATGATTCTCAAATTCAAAATGCAGCTTGTGGAGGCGCTGAATATATTGGGCTTAGAGAGCACGGGTGAGAGATCACATAAAGGGATGTGGGCAGCACCAAAGCAGCCATATTACAGAAAGCCTTTACCCCAGCACGAAGGACGATTTCCCTCGAATTGCGTTGCATAGCTAGAGTGCCTCCACTCAGTTAACCTTCCACTCCTCCTGCACAACTGAGGCCGGAATAATACAGATGAGTGAGAGGCACAGGAGAGTGAGGGGCTGGACTCTTGATCCAGTGACCCTTCCCAGCCCTTTCCAGGAGGGGGGCACCAGTAGTTGACAGGTCTGATCTCCAAGGTCTCTTGTAATCACCCTTCTCTGCTGAAGATGACGGCTCTTAGGTGCCCTGCGATAAGGCTGGAGAAGGCTGGCTGTGTAAAATAAGGCTGTGCAGAATGAGACCCGTAGGGCCAGGTGTGCCAACTGCGGTGTGCTGGATTCGGTATATATAGGCCTGGATGCGCTCAGTATAGACTGGGGCCTGTAGGGATGAGGGTTGAGCATGTAGGCCAGGTGTGTGAGTTCTGAGCTGCTTTGGGGACAGCCTTGTACCCCTGCCCACTCCAACAGTCACTGCCTGCTCTCTTCCAAAAACTGGATTTGGGCACCACAGACCTGGATTCAAACATAGTTGGGGCTATTTAACCAACTTCTAAACTATAATTGGTTCCAGTTTTGAAAACAAGAGCTGTATTTTTCTGGTTCCCCCAAATTCTTCTTTTGAATGAGTGGATGAAGGAAGAAGGGTCTTTATGGTGCCCATGGGCAGTGTAAGGAACAGGGGCGGGGGTAGGGCAGAAACTTCACCCTCTACCTCCTCCTCTCTCCCTCTTGCCATCCTCCCCACCCCCATCACAAGTCAGCCTTAGCTGCATTGTTCCACACACAGGCTGCCAGGAAGCCTGTCTGCAGAAGCCCAGGAGGCCCCTGGAACACAAAGCAGGCCTGTGGAGTTGGAGAGACAGGCCTCGGGCACAGCCTGCAGCAGAAGGACCTCCCCAGCAGACAGGCACAGACCCTGGGCAGCAGAGTCTCCGCATGATCATAGCTGACATCGGTGGCACAGTACTGGCCGCCTTTAGTACCCGTGTGACCAGTGTCACCCAACCTTTGCGATGTCACTGCCATCCTGAAGGGGATGGTTAGCAGTCAGCACAGGAGGAGCTGGGGTCAATCCAGTGGAGATCAGGAAGCAGGGTCACTGTGAGAAGGACTTCCACGACAGCAAAGAGTGTAAAGTTGAAAGATAGATGACTGGAGTGACCAGACCTGCTTCCCGCTACCTCTCCCTCAGGAAGGACCCCAGGACTTCTGTCCTCTGTGCCATTTTGGTCAGTCCTATCAGGAAAGCGGGAGAGGAGAGCCAGATGATGTCCTGACTATAAAGTGTAGAGCTTTAGGGTCAGTTAGAGCCTCGGTTCTACCAGACCAGCCATGCACACTCTGTCTCCACATCCAGAGTCATCACTGTGTGTGGTCTGCTCTATGTGGGTGACTTGGCAGCACCTCCATCCACCCCAGTGTCTGCTGGTGACATGCGCTTTGCACGGCTGGCATCGGATTGGGAAAAGACAGGCAAAAACTTGAGCTCAGCCTGGGAGTTGGTGGCACAGTGACAACTGTCCCTCTCCCGTATCCATCATGGCCGGCCTTATGGAACGAAGTCGTTTTTGATACCCAAGGCCAGGCTTGTTCTAGTTGAATGATCGTTTTCTCCAAGGCTCCTCTTGGCCTCTGTTTCCTCTCCCGTGAGGGATGGGCTGATTCAGAGGGTCTCTGGGGTGTTGAGAGGCCAGTGGTTGGGAAGGCAATGCCATCCAGCAGAGCTTGAATGGTCTATAGAGCGTCTACGTAGAGGTGGGCCTGAGGCCTGGGAAGGTTTGGAATTGGACAGGGGTCAGGATGAGTTTCCAGAGCGTGAGGGGTAGGGGGCAGTGGAGCTGTGACAAGGAATGAGGGGCTGGGGGGAGATTCTCTGGAGTTAGGAGATGGGAAGCTGGTGAGTGGGTGGTGGGTGGGTCGGGGTCACTCTGTGGTCTCTGTGGTAGCTAATGGGGTTCTGTCACGGTGCCAGGACTGAGAGCTAGAGGGGCCATGAGGCTGCCCTGGGGTGAGGAGACTCGATGCTTGGCTGGGAAGGTCTCAGGCAGCCATTGAGCCCTGGGCTGTGGGCTGTGGCTCAAGGGTGCCTGGTTCTAAACTGGGATAATTGATAAATAGAGGGAGAGTCACCCTGCCAGATGCCCTCAATGCTGCCACTGTCTCAGGGTGGGAGACTGACCCCTCACTTCAGGTCCAGATGCCACCCAGGGCTGCTTTTAGCCATCAGCCTGAGTCAGAGGCCTGGGCGTGGCTGCCCTGGGACTCTGGCTGCCAGGGAGGGTGGGAAGGGAGTGACCCCACTTCTCTGGACAAGTCATTCCTTGTCCCTCCATCTCTTACATGCAAGTGGCCTGCCCTGGCTGTTCCACTGAGCACCTGCCTCGGGGTCACTGTGCTGAGGCCTGTGCTATGGTGGCCCAGCCCAGGCTGAATCCTTGGAGGGGGACCCTGGGCTATGTTCCCTGTGCTGCTCCTCACAGTTTTCTCTGAGCTCAGTCAAACCTAGAGCTAGAGCTGATTCAGTGACAATGACACCTAAGGGCACTCTTGGTGTTTGTCCCTGGACCCCAGTGCTTGGGACTATCCTAGAGTACGCTGCACACTCCTGGGAGGACCTAGCTCTCCAGCCTCCAGGGTGTATGTAGTGTTTTGTGTTCTATGCCTGCTCCCTGCTGAGGGTCAGGCCTCTCAGAGCAGAGATACGCAGAGACATTTTATCTCTGGCCAAGTGAGCTCTGTGCTAGCTGGCTGAGAGGGGCTGACACCTTCCCCTCTGAGCCACACTGCCAATGGGATATCCAGGAACCTCTGACAGGTAGCCTCTTGGCTTCACCCTTCATTGGACCACCCTCAGGTTCAGGCTGTTGAGGGCTGTGGGTAAGAAAAACCAGTCTATTCCTGCAGCCTGCTGTGGTCTCCTCTCCCCATGGCCCACAGACCCCTTCTCTCTGCCCAGCTCCCAGCTGTCCTTCCCAGAGAGACAGAATGGTCCCCCTCTGTCTTCATCTACCTGTTGGCACCCCATGCCCCTCCCACAGACCACGACTCCCTGAAATCACTGAGGCCCCGCTTTCTGCAGCAGCTATTGCTGGCGGTCTGTCATGGTCCCGTTGACGAGGTAGGTCAAGAACATCTCTGTCCCAGGTAGAGAGAGGGAGAAGTGGGTGTCTTTGACTTGATCCACTCTGGCCTGGCTTATGGGAACAGCGGTCTAGACAGATATGACTGCTCCAGGTCCCTCTACTGTGCCCAGTCCCACCACAACCTCTGCACAAGCCCTACCTTTTCCAGTTTCAGCAGGGGCCAGAGCATTCATTTTTTTTTCCCCAGTGCTTCAGTAATGACCAGGCTTGCTGCCCTCCTCTGTCCCTAACAAAAGCACTTCTGTCTTTGTCTGGAGTGGCTGTATCCCAGGGTTGGCTTCAGAGATGGGTGGTCTTCTAATGACATAATTACAACAGACACCGTGAGAGGCCAACTCCCAGACATGCTGCTTCCGAGTCGCCTGGTCTGGTCTGGGCATTGGCGGACTGTTGGTTGGCTTTTTGTGTTTGTGATTGACAGTGTCCAGGTGCAGTAACAGAAGGGTCTGTCTTAAAGAATGTATGAGGTCATTGGGTTTCAGTGCTGCCCCGGGTTTGAACCTCTATCCTGATATTCTTTAGTCTCTTGGGATACTTCTATCAGACTGG
Source organism: Tokudaia tokunoshimensis (assembly GCA_036184795.1). Lineage (NCBI taxonomy): Eukaryota > Metazoa > Chordata > Mammalia > Rodentia > Muridae > Tokudaia > Tokudaia tokunoshimensis. Next base: position 135,655,371 of record BTHU01000005.1, read on the forward strand.
ACCTGTGGAAAGCTCTCAGTGTTTCGAGTCCTTTGATTTAGTTCATGCCCTGCCCAGCCACAGGACCCTGTGTGAGGCACTATGGAGACACTGTCCAGATGCAGGACAGAGTCCCGGTGTGTGCCTCGGTCCTGATCACGCCCTGTTGGCATGGGTGGTGGGCAGATGCTGTGTCACACAAGTGGCTGATGCTCCATCCCCATGTCTGTCCGCAAGGCTGGGGTCATGGAACCTGGATTGTGAGAGAACCCTGTGGCCAGGAGCCCTGAATGGTGCACATCCCTGGGAGGCTAAGGGACCGTGCCTGTGCCTTAGGGAACTGGTAGGTGGTTTCCTGGCAGCCATTGTGTCAGTGAAGCTTCTGCCGACCTGTCAAGCTGCAGGGCCAATTTGACACCTCCCACCGGTCGGGGTAAGGGCTGGAAACTTTTATTTTGAACTGAAGAAAGGCTGGACCAAGTTGAAGTCGGGGAGGGGTGGTTGCCCAGGCATGGAGACACCCCTGCCCTCCATGGATGATGGTCTCTTCTCTTTCCTGAGCCTCGTGCCCTCATGACTCTACCTTTCTTCAGCTGGTAGAGGGACACTGAGGGGCGAGCCTCCAGGAGCTTCTGGAAAGCTCAGAGGATACAAGGTCTGCCTCTGAGGTGGATGTGGCCTGTGTGGGAAGCTCCCCGTCAGGAGGGATCGAATGGCTCATGTGACAGGCGCTGATGGTCACCTAGGTCAGGTTGCGGGAGCAGTGGGGTCAGCCAGCCTAGGGCTGTGGTTGTAGGTTTCTCTCACTTCCAGGGTACTAAGCCGGACGGGCGGGCGGGCAGGCGGGTCTGGGGACAGCAACTTGGGATGTAGTGATGGCTCGTTCTGCCCATCTTCCCTCTGTGCTCCTACTTGATGGGCTGCACTGCTGTTTCCAGGGCCTCACCATCCCCAAGCCAAACAGACATCACTAGAAGATCCCCATGAAATGCAAAGCTCACTGTTCCTGGGAGTGTGAGTCGCCCCTGGAGTGTGCGGTGCTCAACCCAGAGGCCTGAAATCCAGGCTGCTCGGACCTGACACTGTGTTCTCAGGAACCGGTTGTAGCAAGGGGACCCTTCCTGGTTGGCCCGCGTGTTCCTAAAAGAGTAAGCAAGGTGCACCCTGTGGCTGGCGCAGGAGGAAACTAACTGCATGTACTGACTCTTGAGTCGGCCCGATCAGAGACTCAGGACTCTCTGAGACTGCTTGGCAGTAAGCCTGGGGCCGACCCCGCCTATTACCTGGCAGTGCACGGGACCGTGAGCAGTCATGGGCAGCGGCTTCCATGAACTGGGAGCTCCAGGCTGGTCTACTGATTTGGATCAGTAGAGAGCAGAGAGGGGCTTTGCACCCTGCACCCTCAGCTGTGAGCCTAAGGGCTAAGGAGAAAACCTGTCTGCTTTCCTGTGTGCCACGGGCCATTGGAGCCGTCAGCTTAGACGTTCCTGTAGTGCTCCAGGCTTCCGCCTGCCTTCTTAGGCTGTGTGTGCAGGAGATCCTTATCCATAAAGCTCAAATACGAACTGAGCAGTGGTCAGTGAGCCTGTGAGTTTGGATCCTGCTGTAGGAGCAGAGACAGGTAGGGTCTCTGAGAAGAAAGCCCTCGATCCCGTGGCTAGGAGTGGGTGGTCCCATGGCTTTGTGGCTCTAAGGATTGAGCTCTGTGGCCAGAATGTGGCCGACTGATCCGCCCTGCCTGGCGTGCCTTGTGGAGGGAGCTGGCTTCCACACCTCTATCTCCAGGCTCCACCCGGCAGGGGATCCACGTACCTGTGGTTGCTGGAGCCTTACTGAACGCCACCGGATACAGCGAAACACCAGTGTCCCTGTTGGTGTGGAGTCCCCAGTGGGTTCATTTGCTTCACGGCTGACCACAGAGTGTGGGTGGGTGGCTTCTGAGGTCAACAGAGGGGTACCACCTCCTTCCCAGCCTGGGTTGTCTGCTGAGCTCTGTGGGCCCATCTTGCAAGGTCCTGTTATATGACTCTGAGGTCCCTTTCCAGATGCATTGCCTGACCTGTAGCACTGGGACCACCAACCCCTAAACTCGGGCCTGCAGCCCAGGTATCTCCATGTCTGCTACACCTGACCCCAGGACCAGCTGATCCTGTAGGCTGGTCTGTCATCACCAGACCCAGGTGCTTTAGTGTTGCATGGACCTGGGGGGCTCATAGATGTGGGGTGTCTTGGGTGGGAAAGCATCTCAGAGTCTCCACAGGTAGCCAGGGAGCCTGCCTGACCTGAGAGGAGGTGTGTTGAAGATTCTTTCTGGAGGCGGGAGGCTCTGGCTTCTTCCAGCCAGAAGACACAGATTTCCAGGAGCATCCTGGGAGCTGGTTCCCGCTCACACAACAGAGGTTGGTTGGCGTCTTGTACCCTGTCTACCTGGCCATGGTCACTCGCAGGCAGCATCGTCTGGAGAGTCAGACTCTAGGAAATCCGATGATGACTCATCTTCAGGATTCCTGGGGTGCGTGCGTCTGTTCCTGTTCCAGCAGGATAATTAACAAGGAATCTGCAGGTGGAGGGAGCTGGCAGCTGCTTCCCCAAATCTGCTCTTGGGTCTTAGCTCCAGGCATTCCAGAGCAAGGCCCTGCCCTCTGTGCCCTGTGGTGCCAGGCCTGTACCTCGTCATGAGGATCCAGGCTAGCTGATAGCAGGACAGGTACCGTGGGAGGAGGAGGTAGCCGCTGAGGTGCTGACTGTTGCATAAACAGTCAGCATCCAATCAGGGCTGGCCATGGGGGAGCTGCTAAACGGATCGTGCTCAGGCCGGCATCTCTCTGGAGCCAAGAGCAAAGGGGGTGGGGGTGGTTACTTCTCCATGGCAGGCTCAGGGCCCCTGGTCTGGGAGTGGGGGCCTCTAGTGGCTGACTCTGATCTCAGGAGGGAGGCTGTGTCCTTAGATAAACTTCGTGTACTGGCTGCTAGGTTTCAGAAGCACCAGCCTCCAGGGCCAGGGTGGAGTGATGAGCACGGTGGGTCCCAGACACATTCTTGTTTCCCGAGTGGACATGGTCCCTCTCCGGGCCAGGGATCCTCTATCTCCTGAGGAACTGCAGTGTGCCTGTAACATGGGAACCCCAGGGTCCTGGCACGCCAGGGCAGAGAGGTCTGCAAGGCCATAGTCATCCAGTTAACTGGGCATTGCAGAGGACTTACAGAGAGTGGTTGCTGAACCCCGATGTGGAGACAGTCCAGTATGCATTTGGCAGCCCTGGGCCCAGCGTCTTCCCTCAGCCCCAGCTTACACCTTCTCGGCCTGCCTTTTCCTCTAGGCTCCCCCTAGGAGTCCTCACTCAGCCAGCAGTCTGTGTCTGACCCTCAAGGACTCTTCCCAAATGCTGCCAAGGAAAAGGGAAAGGTGTGGTCTGGCCACTGGCCAGCGAGGATGACATCATCTCCTTTCTACCCTGATGTGTTTGGAGACTCACCCCAGGACAGTCGCTTCCTCACACGGACAGGAAGTGGCTACATGTCCTAGGACACCTCCCTTTGTGTTTGGGCTGTGTCTTGGACGGACCGTGCACAGGGAAGGCAGGGTCCTTGATGTTGTCATCCACCCAGTAAAAAGGCCTGACAACACATATCTGTGACCCACTGAGGCTTCATGGTAAACTCCTGTCTACTACAGGATTTGTGACTATGTTGACTTGCAAGTCTGCCCCCCACCCCAAGCTCCAATCCAGCTGTGTGTACCTCTTTACTCCTTGGTGTTCCTCGTTCCCTGACCAGCTGTGGGCCCTAGAGGCATCTCTCCATTTCCCAGGGGCATCCCCATCCTTGAGAGCCTTCCTGTGTATGCTGTAGCGGGCTTGTCCACTCTAGTCCTCTGTGGCCGCAGTGCTCCGGGGTAGTATCTGGGTTCTGCTTGATGAAGAGAGGCCATGGCAGGCAGGGTGCCGTGGGGTCACACTGCTCCTCGTTTGAGGAGGTGGAACCGAGAGCCACCAGAGGTGGTTGTCCCTACATGGTACTCAGAACAATGTGACCCACGGGCACACAGGAAAGCCTCTCCGCAGCTCCTGTGGAGGAGAGAGCCCCTCACAGGGCTCAGTCCCCACTACCTCTCTGTTGAACTCTGTGTGATCTCACAGAGTTGTACAGGCATTAGGTGACCCTGCAAAACAGGGTCAGCCTGCCAGACATCCTGGGGCATACGAGTTTTCTGTAAGATTCTCCCATCCACTCTGTAGATAGATGGTGTTTATATTAAGTTACGGCGACATCCAGGCACTGAGCTCTTTAGAGGACTCCGATGTGGCCATGGCCTTGTATCTGGGGAATGTGTGCAGGGCTAAGCTGGTGTTCTGCTTCCCCTTGGCTGAGTTGTGGGGTTGGTGTGGACAGTGGGCAGGGGTTGGTGTGGACAGTAGGCAGGGGTTGTTAACAGGTCCCACCCTGTCTATGGCCCCCTGTATTCTGTCTCCCGGCCCTGCACGCGTATCTGGGTCATTTGGATCCTGCGTGTGGAGAAAGTGCTTGGCCAGAGGCTTTTATGGAGCCTGTGATTGGAACATCCCTTACCTCTTGGCCTTTTCAACCCAGAATCTCCCCACCAGTCAGATCAGGGCCTGTCCGGTGCTGAGGATTTGAACCTGGCCCTGGCCAGCTGCGCTTTTCTGTGAGCTTCTGAGTCTGTAAGCCAGCAGTGGAGGAATACAGGATGCAGAGTGAGGCCTAGCATTTGCTGGGCGGGGTGAGAAGAGGTCAGGGAAGATGTATCTTAACCACCTGTCCCCTATGGATCTGAGACTAGACAATGGGCGTGATGGTGGTTGCATGTGACTGTGTGTGGTGACACCTAGGAATGAGGAGAGCTGTGCCATACAGGGTGGGAATACCTGTTTGGGTACTGGTGACTGTACAGGGAGAGACCAAGGGATTCTTTTCTGTCACTCTGTCCAGTGGGCAGCCCCTGAAGGCGGCTTGCAAAGGACCTTGGTTAGTGTAGTCTCCATGGCCTGGATGCTCAGACAGCCTCACAGTGGTCAAGGACTGCACTGGACAGAACTTGGTGCCTGCTGTCTTGGTTGATGTCCTCTCAGCCTCTGGAGGAAGGGCCTAGAACTTACAGTCCAAAATTTGCCTGCTCTCCTTAGGGCTGCTGGCCTCTGGTCTCCTGTTGCAAGAGCTGGGACACACAGCTTTCCATCTCTTCCAGATCTTTCCCTGGGTGGCAGGAAATCTTGAGAGTGGAGCCCTTAGACAAACTGGGTCCAGCACTGGGAAGATTTAGAGGCTCACAGACCCTCTTCTGAAGTGCTTGCTTTGGTACCTTGTACTCGGGGTGGTGTTCTGGTGCCCCCTGGTGGTTATAAGAGGCCAATGCAGGCTCATGTCTGTCTAGGATTTAGGGTCAGGAGAGAGAGCATCATGATCCTATAAAGAGAGTCAGTGTCCAGCATGGTGGGGAGAGGCTGGACACAGATCTGTCAAGTGTAGCGTACAAATGCCTGTTTTGAGGGCTCCCTTTGCTTTTGGGTGCCTGAGGATGGGGAAACAGAAGGTCCTTGGAGGAACAGGTAGTTACCTGGGGAAATGGTAGCTAGGATTGAGGCCCGGGCTAGGTTTGTCTATGATGACAGTAGTCCAGGACACAGGAATAGAGCCCAGTGTGATGGGGGCAGGGACAGTAGGTCCCCATTGGTGATGAGCCCTGGGTGTAGGGAGGGGCTGTAAGGGATCTGGTGTGCGTGTGGAGGTTTTGGAACCTTTCTTGAACTGGGGGGGGGGGGGCGTTTGGGAAGGAACAAGCTAGTTGGACGCCTGAGAATGTGTGAGGAAGGGAAGTGCCCCGAGGAAGAGGACTCAAGCCTTCAGAGTACAAGGCACAGCAGGATGGTCAGGGCCACAGCCCTCCCTCCTCAGAGGTAGTGCAGCCCGAGCCTGCTCTGCTCAAACTCTGTCTCCAGGTGACCTTATGAAGAACAAACAGCCCTCACTCTCCAACCTTCCTACGGCTTAGTTCCTTTTTCCTCCACTTTTCTGTGTGTGTGTGTGTGTGTGTGTGTGTACATGTGTGTGTACATATGAGTGTATCTATGTATGTGTCTGCATGTATGTGCATGCGTGTACATGAGTGTATGTGTCTATGTGTATGTATCTCTGTTGTATCTGCATGTGTGTATCTCTGTGTATCTGTGCATGTATGTGCCTGTGTGCATCTGCATGCATGTCTGTGTGTGTATGCATGTACTTGTGTGTGCACCTATCTGTGTGTGTATCTGCATGTATGTGCACGTGTGCATCTGTGTGTGCATACTTCTGTACATATGTGTGTACATGTGTATATGTACCTATGTGTGTACCTATCGGTGTGTGTATATCAGGGCGTATGTGTCTTTATGTGTATTTGCATGCATGTGCATATGTGTCTGTTTCTCTGTGTCTATGTGTGTGTTTCTGTGTGCATGTGTGTATGCATGTATCTGTGTGTGTGCCTATCTCTCTGTGTGTATCTCTGTGTGTATGTATCTCTGTGTATATCTGCATGTATGTGTGTATGTGCATCTGTGTGTGTGTGTGTATGTGCGTATGTGTCTGTGTGTGGAGGGGGGTTCTAGGTTGTGCTCCTGCAGGTTCAAAGATGACTCTGTAAGCCTTCCTCTATCGTCCTCCGCCTTACTTGTTAAGGCAGGATCTCTCAGCTGAATCCAGCACTCAACAGTATGGCTTCTAGGATATCCTACACCTCTGTCTTCTGATGGGCTGACATGAGCACTGGAGATTTGAACTCTAGGCCTTATGCTTGCATAGCGAGCATGTTACTCACTGGCCCTCCTCTTATGCCCAAACCGGATCCTGTATAAAATTCAGGTCGTCTCCCTGTCTTCAACAAGTATTCTCTTAACAAGTGCTTGCTGGCCTTTGTGTGCACCAGACACATCAGAGAGATGGCTCTACTACAGGTGTGAGATGTGGCCTGTTCACAGGGACCTGTATCCAGCAGGAAGGCAGATGGGACAGGCCAATCACAGAGACACTCAGACAGCCTGGGGCCAATACTGACTGTGTGATCGGGTTAGTCAGCATGCAAAGAGACAAAGAAAGGTGTGGGGGCACCAGATAAGGGTAGGCAGAAGTCCCTAGGAGGGTGGGCTTCCCTATCGGGTATGGGTGGCCTCTTTGGAGAGCCCTTCCGCCAAGTCCTGGGCTCCTGGGGATAGCCAGTGCCCTTCTCTGGAGCAAGTGCAAGCTGCTGATCTGGCCATGTGTGCTGGATAGGGCAAGGCAGATGCTTGGCTGGCCAGAAGATCGCATGTATGCAGCCCTCCCTCATAAACCGGGAGAGTGTAAGTGGACTGCTGGCCAGCTCTGACTACATCTGACACCCAGGGTAGATTCCAAGCCAGGCCCAGCTCTGTCCCTGGCAGGGTGTTGAGCTCTGCTGGAGAGGACCCCAAGAAAGTGAAGAACACCGCAGACTCTCCAGTGCTTGGCCCAGAAACTAAGCAAGAGGCAAAGCTAACTGGTCATAGCCGGTCATCAGACTGGGGGGGGGGGGAAACATGGGTTGAGATCTTCCAAACCTGGGAGAACCAGACATCAGGGTCCCTGGTGGAATGACAAGGGGAGATTGGGGCAGACAGCCAGGTAGAGGCAGAGGCGCATGTAGGAAAGGGGCTCCCAGCATGACTGGCTAGCCCCAGGGGTGCTGCTAGCTTGGTGCTGCCCTCCCTGCTTCAGTCTGCCCTCCTGGCAGAGAAATGAAAGGTTCGGAGTCATGGCCATGGCGGGGAGTGAAGACCTGGACGTTTGGGGGATCTGAGGAATGTTCTTGGCTTCTTCCGAGCGTTTTACATCTTGTCTTGTTTTCTGAGAAACAAACGGAAAAGAAAAAAAGGATCCAAAGCCCATTTCTACACTTTTGGACGCTGGCGTATATAAACAGAGGGAACCTGACAGTTCTTGGAGTTGGGGGTGGGAGGGCCTGCCGAGGAGGCCTGTTCTCTCCCCTGGTTTGGGTCATGATTCTGCAGCTGCAGGGGATCTGGAAGGGAGACTCTTTTCCTTTGCATTCAGGGGCATTATCTACGCACCTAATGCAGAATCTAGATGCGCCTGCCCTTCCCTAGCCTCGGGGGCCTAGTCCTAATTCTGAGTGAGCATTGTGTCACCTGCTGTGAGGTGGCTGTGTGATGGTGCTGATTCTTTCTGCCTCTGTCAAGTGCCTGGATGGCTCAGTCCTGGGCTGAAGGTGGGAGGAAGCGGGAGTCTTTCTGGTCCTGTCTGGTGGCTCTACCTCCTGACCGCGTGAAGCCTTTGGGTCCTGTCCCATCCTGTCACACGTGTGTCTGACTTTCCATGACGTCTCCCCCCTCCTTCTTCTTAGGCCTCAGCTCCTGGCTGAGAGGAAATCCTGAGTTGCTCCTCAGCTTTCAGGCTCCATTAGAGGGCAATGTGATCCTCCCTCCTCCGTCGTCCTCCATGTTGAGCTGGAGATTGGAAGCACCTTCCATGTCCTGTGGCCAGAACCAGTGGTATTCTCCACTGCACACAACCTTACTGTTCCCTGTGAAGTTTGTCTCTCCTGCTGGACAAGGCCCTCCCTTCTAGCAGCCTCTGAGATGTCACCCAGGGTCACCTTTATGCCTGGCCTAAGGGTGAAGCATCAGCTCTGCCTTCCAGAGACCCTGGAACTGTGGACAGTCATGGACTTGAGGGCACTGGGGCTCGGGGAGAGGCCAGCTGTGGAGGAGCCTCCCTGTCTCAAGCAGAGCTGTTGGCCAGTTGCTCCTGTAGCTGCCACAGTGGGGAGGCCTGTGACTTTTCCAAAAAGGTTGCCCAGTGATCTTGGATGTTCAGGCAGGTGAGGGGTCCTTTCTGCTATTCTGGACCACCATGTCTTCAAGTTGCCCTGAAGGCCATGGTTGGTGTGTGGGTGGTGCATGTGTCTGATTTGTATGTATGTGGCATGTGTATGGTATGTGTGCTGTGTATGGTATGTAATATGGTGTGTGCACGTGATATGTAAGTATGTGTGTATATGTGTGGTGGTGTGTGTGTGGTATGTATGTGTGGTGTATGTGGTGTTTACGTATGGTTTGTGTATATGCGGTGGCAGGTATGTTTGTATGGTGTATATGTGTGTATGGTGTTGGCGTGTGGTGTGTATGTTTGTGTGTGTAATGTGTATGTGTGTGTTTGATATGTGTGCGTGGTGCGGTATGTGTATGTGGTGTGTATATGTGTGGTATGTGTGTGTGTGTGCACTTTAGTCCTGAGGTACTGTGGGAACAAAAGTTGTGTGTATGTGTTGGTATGTGTGTGTGTGGGGGTGCATGTGTCTGATTTGTATGTGTATGGCATGTGTGTGGTATGTATGCTGTGTATGGTATATAGTATGGTGTGTGCATGTGATATGTATATGTATATGTATATGTATATGCATGTGATATGTGATATGTATGTTATATGTGTGTGATGTATGTGGTGGTGTGTTTATGTGTGACGTGTGTATGTGCGTGTGTGTGATGTGTATATGTGTGGTATGTGTGTGTGTGTGTGCTTTAGTCCTGAGGTATTGTGGGAACAAAAGTTGAGTGTGTGTGTTGGTATGTGTCTGTTGGTGTGTTGGTGTGTGTGTGTGTGTGTGTGTGTGTGTGTATGCGCGAGCGCACGTGCACTTGGATGCATGCTGGCTCCCAGTCTTCTTTCCATCTCCAGCCTCCTGTTAGAAAGTATCGCATTAAGCCCCTGGCTCATCCACTGTGCATGGTTCACTGAAGTGAACTGAACTGGCTACATACTTGTGCTAATGACTTCTGACATTCTGGAAGGGGGAGAAGTTAAGGCAGCCAGAGCTTGGGCAGGTGGTGACCTGAATTTCATCCCCGGGAGGGAGCCACGTGGTAAAAAGAGAGACCCGAGTCCCATAAGCTGTCTTCTGACTTCCATGAGCATTGTGGCACGAGTGTTCACACACGGCACACACATGACATAAACAGACAGATTTGTAATGTGAGAAAGTGACGATTTCTGGGACCAGGGAGAGGGGGGTTGGAGACGGGAGATGTGGCAAGCACAGACAGTCTGCTGCATCACCTCAGTGGAGCACCCGTGTCACTCCATGTTCAATGCCCTGGAATCTGGGGCAGCCAGTGTGAGTCCTGCTATGGACCATGAACTTGGGGTCACAGTGGTACGTTGCCCTTTGCACAAATGTCCCCGCAATGTGACATTAATAAGGAATAGATGAGCTGGAGAGCCGGCTCGGCGGCTAACAGCCCAGCTCGTCTTTCAGAGGAGCAGCTTTAGTTCTCAGTACTCACATGGTAACTCCAGCCCCAGAGTATCCAGCATCCTTTTCTGGCCTCTGTGGGCGTGAGGCCACACGTGTGTTGGTGTGTTGCACAGGCAGGCATACACCCTACTACCCTAAAGCATATAATAGTGGTACTTCTCAAAAAATGAGAAAGGAATCATGGGAGCTGGGTAAGGAGACATAAAGGGACCTGGTAGTTCCTAAGTTTTTCTGCAAACCCCAAACTGTTCCAACAAAAGGGGAAAAAAAGTAAAACCAGAAAGAGAAAGAAAGAAAACAGAACACCGTCGGATGGATGAGAGGGTCCACACTTATCGCCACGGCAAAAGCCTGAGTTTCATCCCTAGACCCACGTAACAGGAGAGAACGGATCGCTAAGACTTGTCCTGTGACTTCCACACACATGCTGTGGCATTCATTCATGTGTGTGTGTGTGTGTGTGTGTGTGTGTGTGTGTGTGTGTGTGCATATGTTCTCCAAGGATGGACCAGGCCGATTTGGTTTCTGCCTGTCTCCACACTTCCACCAGCTGTTTGGTTTGCAGCTGTGGGCATCGCAGATGCCTGCATGTTTATAAAGAAGGGCCACATGCTGAGCTACCAGTAATGTCACTGTGTCTGAGCAGACAATGGTGGTAGCATGAGGCTGATCATCTGCTGCAGAGCCACCCAGGGCGAGCAGCGCTCTTAAGTGGCTTCTCCGCGCTCTGAAGCTTATTTTAGGACAGACTAGGTATCCCTGCCCTGTGCACACATGCTGCTAGGGTCTGAAGCTTTTCTTCTGCTGGGTCTCAAGTGTCACCATTGCACGATGAGATGAGTTATCACTCCCGTGTGCTGGAGGGATGGTGGGGGAAGGTTCCTCCAAGGTATTCAGAAAGGAGTGTCTCTGGCACAGGCTCAGGTGAAAGACTGGAAGCTGAGCAGGTTGGCACTGCCACCAGGTGGTATTGTGAAGTTAGAGAGCTGGGTTGCTACCCAGTGAGGTCACACACAGACCCACAGACACACACACACACACACACACACACACGCATGCACACACACATGCACATAGACACACACAGACACACATACATGCGTACACACACTCACTCATGCATGCATACACACACTCATGCACGCACACAGGCATGCACATACACACACAGACACACACAGACACACATGCACATGTACACACACATACACTCATACACACGCATGCATGCACTCGCACGCACACACAAACACACACACACAACTTTTGTTCCCACAACACCTCAGGACTAAAGCAGAGGACCTCAGCAAACGTAGACAGTGACCCCCACCTATCAAAACCAACACTTAGGGGAGAAACCCAGTCACACAATAGAATCACTGCTCCTACACAGAAGGGATCTTTGCGATGTTTTCCCACAGTACACTTGGCTATTTCTGAGAGAGTGGGGAAACCCACTCGTGCACACAGATACAGTCATTGGATCACCCTGGAGCTGGTGCCCTGTGCTTGGGACAGCTGCCTGAGCTGGTTTCTTCTGAACTGCTTCTACTCCAAGGATGCTCCTTCCAGAAAACCTTCCCTGATACGCTCCCCTGGGCTCTTCGAGTCCCTTCTCGCCATCCCATGATTCTTTGCTTATCCCACCTTGCTCTCCTGGCACCGGGCATCTCAGCGCTTGCTCCGGATAGGGTTGAATGACAGGGAGTTTGCGCTAAGGTGGGGCGGGGTCTGGTGGGAATCAGCCTGGAATGTTCTAGCTGTCCCAGGCTGGCAGGACTCCTGAACATCGATAACGACCCTGGAAGGTATGCAGATGTGGAAACCAGGCTTGCTGTAACAGCAGCTCTGCTGGGCACTGTTCCCTCCCCTGGTCTGAGAGCCAAGGGCGAGCTCCAGCCCAGCCCAGAAGCCTCTCCAGTGCTGGCTTGTTCTTCCGTTTTAAAGGCGATCCCCATCTACGGACAGCATTAGCTTTTCTGTTACCGTTCAGACTGGCACAAGGTGTGTGTGTGTGTGTGTGTGTGTGTGTGTGTGTGTGCGCGCGCGCGGGATTTGGAGGCTTTTACCTCAAGGGTCTACGGCACAGATTCCCTCACCGAATCTGAGAGCCAGCCTGGAGGCGATGGAGGAGTCACACCCTGGCCTTGTGTAGCTTCCCAGGGTATCATGTACATTGTTCTGCAGCCCTTTGTCTGCCCTCAGACTCGAGGTACCACACCTGGCCCTAACCTCCCTCCTGTCCCACTCACAGGGCCTCTCAGGGTCACAGTGGACATCCCCAGGTGACTTGTAGGGTAGCCTGTTTAACTTCACTGGTTCTAGCAGCCCAGCCCTGCCTAGACGAGACAGCATCGTGTTTATAGGCCTCAGGGATGGGAGGCGAACATCTCAGCGGCCAGCACTGAAGTAACTAACACTGGGAAACACAACAAGGAGAGCAATTGTATGTAATGCTCTGTGCGTATGCTGAGCCCAGGACATTAACATTTTTGGAACCCTGTACTTACCTATCAGCCTAGCTGTAGCTTGACTGGTGTCTCTCGCTCTCCAGAACCCTCATTTGTGAGGGGTACCCCACCCAAGCACCCAAGCAGGTTGAAGGCTGGCTCCTTGGGCCCTTGCTAAGTGTTTCTTGCTGGATCCACAGGCTGTTCCAGGACCTAAGGGCTGCCTTCCTGGGCTTCACTGTTGTAACATCAGACAGGAGGCTAGGGTGGGACTGTATAGGTGGGGGTGGGGTAGGGTGTAGGCGGCCTTGCTTTGCAGGACCTTCCCCCACCTGGGTGTGTGCTTCAGCTATGGGAGGGCTAACAGAACATGCTGAGTTTCATCCTGTGATGTCTTGGACGTAGCAGTTACTGTATGTGCTTCATAAAACCAGAGTAGTACATCCTGCTTCCAGGGAGCTCAGGGGGACTCTTTGGGTCAAGGTTATGGGTCTCACATAAGGCTCTGGTTATACAGGACAGGCCACTCGAACCTCTTCTCTGCTGGAATTTGGAAAGACAGAGACAGGCTGTCAGTCTGTACATAGAACCAAAATCTCTCTGTGTCTTGGTCACCTGTGACAGGCCGGGCCTGGCCAGACTTGGAGAGAGGCCTCTGCTGGTTAAGACTTTGGTCTATCTGGTTCTAGGATTGTGGGTCAAGCCTAGAAGGCTAGTGTGCCAACTGCAGACCTGGAGTGGATAGGCCAGACTCTTCCCCAGGTGGTGATGGGGACACTTTAGTTGGGTTTCCTGTGAGCAGTATGTACCCACACTTGGTGACTAGTGTCTCCTTGACAAAAGTATTGGGAGGCTTGTCCTGTCCCCTGTCACTCCACCTAGCAGACACTTCCCTGGGCATCACACTGCATAGAGTGTATCCCCAGGGGGAACTGAGGCACAAGCCAAGGCAGGTGTCTGGCCTGAGAGCCAGGGTGTTGAGATGGCTCTAGTCAGCCCTGTGAGGGCCCCGACTTTTCCTAAGAGGCATCTCCACAGTTCCCAGGTCCACTTGCAGCCAGGTCTGATGATCTGAGTCTTGTTTCTGACTGTCTTGGGCCTGGGTTAGGTAGCACCCCGGGGCTGTGATGACTCTTGATTTTGGTCTGTATAGATTTACTCAAGTGGTTCATCCCTGCCTTCTTGTTCTGTACTCCTGTATCTTGAGGTGAGGTAATGAAGGACCATGGAGATTTGAGGATCACCATTGTTAGCATTCTGTCTAAACTCCACCTCCACAGTTACCTGACAACAGCCAGGTAGGCCTGACCCACTATAAAAGGGGCTACTTGCCCCCTCCTCTCTCTCTTACTCTCTTGTCTCTCTCTCTTGCCCTCTTGCTCCCACTCTCTCCCCATACCCTCCCCCCCAACATGGTCATGGCCAGCCTCTACTTCTCTTCTCTCTCTCTCTCTCTCTCTCTCTCTCTCTCTCTCTCTCTCTCTATCTCTCCCTCTCCTACCCTCTTTTTTTAAAAAAAGATTTATTTATTTATTATATTAACTACACTGTAGCTGTCTTCAGACACTCCAGAAGAGGGAGTCAGATCTTATTACAGATGGTTGCGAACCACTATGTGGTTGCTGGGATTTGAACTCAGGACCTTCGGAAGAGCAGTCAGTGCTCTTAACTGCTGAGACATCTCTCCAGCCCCTCTACTATCCTCTTAGCTCCCCTCCCCATGCCCTGAATAAACTCTATTCTATACTCTACTGTCATGTGGCTGGTCCCTCAGGGGGAAGGGATACCTTGGCATGGGCCTGCTGAGGCGGCACCCCTTCCCCATACCTCACCACACCCCCCATAGAACATATTCTTATACCTCTTTATCTTTTTATAAACACATCAACCATAATCCCCCTGGAGCTCAAGCCTTCTCAGAACTCTTGTCCAGGGGACACAGGCCCAGCTTCTCAGTACCTGATGAAGAACCATCCTTGGTGTGAAGTACCCAAGGTTCAAAAGAGCACTTGGGCCTGGTGTATATAGGTGTTTGGGTGTCCAGGACCCTGCCAGCGCTGACCTTCATGTGGGTACAAGCAGTTGACCTTGGCTCCAGGGAACCACAGTGGCTCCTTCCTACAGGTCCTTGGAGGACAAACTGAGTGGTAGCTTGGTAGCGATTGTAGTGACAAGCCTGGAATTTTGGTTTATAAAAAACACAGAAATAGTATAAGAATATGTTTTTGTTTTAATCTCAGGTGTGGGATGTGGGGCTGCTGCTTCCAATTGTCCACAGCAGCTGACTAGGATTTGCCTGGCAGGGATGTGATTTTGCCAGCTGCAGATGGTTTCTGCGATTGTGTGACGTTTGGAATCTGGGGACTTTTCAGAGGGCATATAAATGCTAGGGCCCCCAGAGGCTGTGGGTCGTTGGTAGTTGTTGGTTGGGGTTTGTTAAGTAGTTGTACACAAAGAAGAAACAAGAAGAAAGTAGATATCCTGACGTCTAAGATCAAACTTGCCCCAAGGAACTCGACAACCCTGGTCATCAGGAAACAATGTAACAATAATGTATCTCCTTTCAGATCCTTGACCTTATTCAGGGATCTCTTCCCTTTCTTCTCTCTCCTTTTCTTCTCTCTTATCTAGTGTTGGGGGTTGAAAGGGTAGGAAAAGGAGTGGAAAAGGGTGGAAGAAAGAAGCCACAAAGTAGCAAAAGACAGGCGATCTCTTTTGAGTGTCCCTAGGTGAATGAATGTCCCATTGCTGTGTCTTGGCAATGGTTCTGAGAAGTGACCCTTGGTCCCTCCTGCTTTTGAAGGAGTAGATAGGATAGGCCCAGGAGAGTTTGGGGGTCTGCCTATCCTATCTGGGCTCTGAGGAAGCACAAACAAGCCAAGGGTATGGACCTGCAGCTCCCAAGCCAGTGAGCTGGTGGTACCTGGTGTTCCTAGCTGATGTTGGAGCCCTGGCTTTAGGACAGAGGTTTGGAAGATGTAATTTCAGTCTTGAGAGGGAGAGACTGTCCAGGATTCTCCAAGGGGCCTGTGTGCCATTATATGGATCCTCAATGGAGGGATGGAGATTAGGCATGGTCAAGAAGTGGTGTGGCCTGGGAGGCAGAGGCTGGAATGATGTGGCAGGAACAGGAGCTGGGAAGAACCTGCCTGAGACTCTAGAGGAAGCATGACGCTTGCCCAGGCCCAGATTTGGCTGAGTAATGGGGTGCAGGGTCCTTGACTGTTAGAGCCGAGAAGGAACAGGATCATGGCTTATGCTACCTGGTTAGGGGTATTTTGAAAAAAAATTCAAGTTTTATTTATATGAGTGCTTTACCCACATTGTATGTGTGTGCCCAGTGTGTATCAAGGGCAGAAGAGGGTGTTATGTTCCCCAGAACTGGAGTTACGGGGAGCATATTGCTGCTGAGAACCAACCTGGTTCCTTTGAGAGCAGCCAGTGCTCTTAACCACTGACCCACCTCCAGTTGGTGCTTTGTGAGGGTAGCAACGGAAACTGCTCCTCTAATTCCCGGGTACTTGAAGCTCCCACCTGACCCCATGTGGATCATTATCAACCTCTGGTCCAGACTGCTCAGCCTCTGCCTGCTGGCATTTACCAGGCACATCCCTTCCAATCTGGCTGGACTAACTCCCTAGACCCTTCCTCATCTTCTGATGCCTTATCTTCCACAGATGGCCACCCCTGAGAGCAACTCTCTCTTGTCACCAGCTGAGCAGGGTTGCTAACTTCTCAATCATTTCCTGCACCCCCAAGGCTGGCACACATTCCCCCACTGTCTTCCTAAAAAGATCTGTTTCTACGTCCCTGAGGCCAGACACCTGCTGTAGCATTTGGCAGGGTACACAGGAAGGAGGCATGGTGACTTCCTGGGGATGGGAGTAGGGGGGACGGGGGGTGGAGGGGGGTACAGGGGTGCTCAGCCCCACCCAGGCAACACCCCTGAACTTGTTCAGCCTAGAGCGTTGAGCGGGCATGTCGGCCCTGCAGAGCAAGCTTACACAGAGGTTCCCAATTGTCCCGCTGCCCCGAGGGAAGGGGGGGCCCATCCAGGCTCAGAGGTGGAACATTCCTAAGGAGGAACATTCCTGGGGAGGTAGGAAAGAGGCCCAGCTAATGCATCCTGCTCAGATCGGAGCCTCCTGGAGTGTTGTTGGAGTGGCGGAGGGGATGTCTCTGGAATTGTTTCTCTGTCTGGCACAGCGGAGTGAGAGGCTGCCCACCCCTCCTAAGGGAGGAGCTTTTCCAGGCCTTCCAGGCTTAGGGTTCTTTCTGAAGCCCCTTGTACCTGCAGCCCCTCGTCTTTCCTCCAGAGCTCTGGGTAGCTGATTCAAGTCCAGCTGGCTTGCATCAGCTCTTGGCTAAGACTCAGGGAGCAGCCCCGGCCTGTCTGGGTGACACCTGGCTATAGGAAGAGGGGATTATTGGCCTCATGAACAGGCAGGGCCTCATAAATCCTGGCTCTTGACAGGCAGCCTGAGGCTACAGGTGGGCAGATGGGATCAGGTATTATGATTGTCCCCATAGGCTCACAAGTTGAGGCCCTGGCTGTCTCCCCTATCCTGTGGGCGTGGGCAGCCCCTTTGGGTGTCCCAGCCCATGTTCTGTATAACAAGGCTTCCTGATCTGGAAAGCTCTTCTTCTCAGGCTAGGATGTATGCCTCTGCATGTTGGAGGGGGCATCCTTTGGCTGAGTCCTCTCCCTTTCTGCTCCTCCAGAAGATTTCTAGAATGGGTATATTGATATGCTAAAAGCCCAGTCGTGAGATCATCAGGTCATTTACAGTGGCCTGGGTGAGAGTAGCCAAGGGCAGGCTAAGCCTACGCAGGAAGATCCTGTAGGCTATGAGTCCCTTGGTCAAGGTGTGTGTGTGTGTGTGTGTGTGTGTGTGTGTGTGTGTGTGTGGTGTGTAGGGGGGTAACCCTGGTCTCAAGGTCCTGGAAGTCCAGCAGGGGGCATGTGGTCCCTCCTGTGTACTTTTGGAAGAGACTGTCCTCTAGCCAGCATACCCACTAGGTGTGCCTTGCTGCTGGTCCTCAAGGCTAGCTGGATGCTAGTCCTTGGACCAAGTCTGAGCTGTGGGGAGGGTTTGGGCTCCACCCACTGTCTGGACCTTCAGGGGATCGGCTCCACTGGTGGTGGTGGGGGTTGTTGAATGCTGCCTGGCTTGGGGTGCACCGCAGCTGTGGGGTTTCTGGGGAACAGGACTTGATGGATGAGGCAGATTGCCTACCATCAAGCTACTCTCCCAGACTGAGGCTCCTATTTTCCCAGGAGTCTCTCAGGTCGCCTTTTCAGGTTCCCCCACTCCACCTGGGTGCTATTCTAGATGGTGGTTGCATTGTCCCTGAGGCTTCAGGCCTAGCCCTGGGTACTTTAATACTGTCTTGCTCCCATAGGCCTCTGGGTCCTGCTCTCCTTAGAGCCTGGAGCCTGGAGAAGACAGCTGCCTGGGGTGGGGGAGGGACAGATGAAGATCATAGGCACCTTTGTGAGTAGGCTTGGATTTGTTTCTCACCCTGTCTATGTCTGGGGGTGAGGTGCTACGGAGGCCGTGTCCCCACTGATAAAGTGGGGTACTGAGGGCCGAGTCACAGTACTATAGTGCAGAAGACGTTTTTTGGGTTGTAACCTTGTGGTGATGTCCAGCTTGGAGCCCAGTACAGACCAGTGGCATGTGGCCTGCCCTAGCACTTAGCTTTCAGGAATCCACATTCATTTCGGAGTGGGAGGGGAGGATCACCCTTATAAGCCACAGTTCCCAGATAGTGAATCTGGGAAGGGACTGTCTCCATACAGCAGCTTCTCCTGTGTGGGGGAGCAACAGCCTCCCTGTCTCCCCAGTTTCAAGCCTCTGCCCCCAACCAACTCTCCCGAGCTATTCTTGGTCTTCTGTACAGGGCGGACGTTGTGCGAAAGTTGTCTTTATCCCATGGGGCTGGGAAATGTGTGAGGAAGGAGAAGCTGCAGTCTCCTGTCCAACATGTGCTGTTTGGTGAATGAAGGCTCTTTGGGGCTAGCGTGATGGGTTGAGAACTAGCCTGGACAGCGGAAAGGGGGGCTGGGCTTAGGGGCATACTTTCCTGGGGGAGAATTCCAAGCTGATATTGTGTTTAGTGTTTTTGGTAGAACTTCTTCTCCAGGAGGAGGGGAGCTCCCCAACATCACACCTCCTGCTGGCCCCGGTCACTCCCAACCTAGATGATTAATGATGGCCGAGTGCGCCAAGCATGCAGTCCATCCCCTGGGCTTGGAACTGGCCTTGGCTGTTTGTCTGTGCTCTGTGCTTCCTAGACACGGGCTTTCTTCTCTGCAACGGGTCCCTGTAGAAGCTCCGTGGCATCTCATCATCCTAGGCGGCTGTACTGGCTGGTTTTGTGTGTCAACTTGACACAGGCTGGAGTTATATCACAGAGAAAGGAGCTTCAGGTGAGGAAATGCCTCCATGAGATCCAGCTGTAAGGCATTTTCTCAATTATTGATCAAGGCAGGAGGGCCCTTTGTGGGTGGTGCCATCCCTGGGCTGGTAGTTCTGGGTTCTATAAGAGAGCAGGCTGAGCAAGCCAGAGGAAGCAAGTCAGTGAGGAACATCCCTCCATGGCCTCTGCATCAGCTCCTGCTTCCTGACCTGCTTGAGTTCCAGTCCTGACTTCCTTTGTTGATGAACAACAATGTGGAAGTGTAAGCTGAATAAACCCTTTCCTCCCCAACTTGCTTCTTGGTCCTGGTGTTTGTGCAGGAATAGAAACCCTAAGACAGGGGATGTGCCCAGGTTTGGCAGGCCTGAGTCTGCTGGGCACCTGCCACAACCTTGACTCTACTTGGTGGAGATAACCCTGCACAGGTACGTCTGTGTCTCACCTGAGGTCTGGATGGACCCTCAGATCCTGGTCCTGGCAGCCAATCTGAGAACCTCACCACGGTACCCGTGAATATCATATGCTGACAGATGGGCAGGTAAAGGTGCCAGCCTCTTTAGGCTGAGCATCCAGATGCCAAGGTATCTTCGGGACTTGGTTCTCATTCATGGAGTCTCCATAGTGGAACTGGAGCTACAGAGGGGGCCCAGACCCCACTTTTCCTTTTGTATGAGAATCCCCACAGTAGTGGGAGTACCCCCAAGTATGAAGATCATTTCCTCTTCTGTTTAAACCGAGATTACCTTCACGTTATGAAAATCACCATCTACCACTAGGAAGATCCAGCTATGCAGTTACAGCGGGTACAAGATCCACCCAGGTTGCGGGCGGTGCCACTCCAGGACCGACGGGAAGGTTTTCCAGTTTCTTAAGGCAGAATACGAGTCCCCATTCCTTTCCCAAAGGAATCCTCAGCAGATAAACCAGACCGCCCTCTACAGAAGAAGACACGAGAAAGGGCAGTTGGAAGAAATTCAGGAGAAAGGACCCACCGTGTCGTCGAATCCCAGTGAGCCATCGCTGACGCGTCTCTGGCTGATATAATGGCTAAGGGGACTCAGAAACCCGGAGCTAGGAAAACTCAGGGGGAGCCAGCTCTCAGGGCTGCCATGAAGGCAAAAAAGGCTAAGCAGGCATCAGAGAAGACAGCAATGGCTGCCGCCAAAGGCCCCCCTGAACGAAAAGATCGTGAAGTCTGTGACCGTCTCTGCTCTCCGAGTTGGTGTGAAACGCTAATTTGGTAGATCAGAGTTTAAAATGTCTGTCTGAGTCTAAAAAGAACAAAAAGAAAGTCACCCCTTTGGATCAGGCTTCAGTGGCACCTGGCGAGTTCCCATGCTGTGACACCACCACCTCTTGCAGTATGGTGCGTTTGTCCCCAACTCCGGCTTGCCATCTCTTTTCTGCGGTGTGACTGTCTCATGCTAATAGAGCAGCGCAGTGTGTAGCCCCTGAGGTTGGCTTCTCAGGAACCCTTAGGTAGCTGCTCCAAGGACAGACACTGATGTGCTGACAGCCAGGCATTGCAAAGAGAAGTGTGCCAGTCTCCCCTGGGGATGTCTTACCATTGCCAGAACATCTTGGTAAGCCATGGAGTGTCCTAGTGAACTGTGGCGGTGACTTAAAGAGCCATCAGTGGTAGGGGGAACAGCCTCATGAACTGTGGGGGCATCCTAGAGAGCCTTGAGTGGACTCGAGTGCCAAGGCCCAGGAGATTTTTTTTTTAAAAGACACATGGTGGTTGCATATATGGTTTTGAAATAACAATCTTTAGCCCCCAAGATCAACACCGGGGTGATGCCAGCCCAGACTGCAAGGGCAGCTACTTGTTGGACCTCTGTGTTAGGTTCTAGTCTAGCTCCAGGGGCTTCAGCTGTGCGGGTTCTTGCTCCAGGCCACCATGTATGCGTGAACGTCACAGCCTCCCAGCTGAACTGACTTGAGAAGGTTTCATGAAGGCTCCTTCCCAAAGCTTGGGAATCCTGCCTTTGTATGCCAGCACTCCGAGGTGATAAACAGGAAGTGCTTACAGGTGCTGTGCGCACAGGGGAGAGCTTTAATGTGTGCAGGGGTAAGGCAGATTACACACAGGTGATAGGCTGTCTCTACTGAGCAGTTCACTGTGAACTTCAAATGGCCTATGGGGACCTTCCTTGGCCATCCCCACCTCTGAAATGTCACTGTCACTGCCCAGATGGCCGACTGGCCCTGGCTGTGTGCATAGAAGGGTGCTCAGCCAGAAACCTGCCCAGTCTGCCCTGCTCCAGTGGTTCCTGGTTGTAACAGCCTGGGAGGGAGAGTAGGGGTGAGTTCTGGCTTCTGCCCTGCATCTCTTCTTGTTGTTTGGGTGTTTTGTTTTCATTTTGCTTTTCAAGACAGCGTTTCTCTGTGTGGCCAGGGCCATTCTGGAACTCACAGAGATCCATCCGCCTTGCTTCACAAGTTCTGGGATTAAAGGCAACCACACCAGGCAATCCTGAAGCTCTTATGTGTGGAATTTGTAGAGCAGTTGCTATTTCCCACAGCCTCTGTGGGCCTGGGCTGGAGACAGAAACTCTGAGATGGGTGGAGATCACATCTGAGGTTTACATATCCAGATGTGGATAATTCCCTAGTGCAGATGATAAGAGGTGTGGAGACTCAGTAGGGCTCAGGCTAGCCCAGGAATGAAGGGATCTAGCTACTCTGGGGTGCTCAGGATGGGGTGGGGGTGGGGCTAGCAGCTCCCCCTATGGTGACAGGGCAGCAAGTGTCTATCCTGGGTACCAGGCACTGTGACCAAGGTCAGGGGCTTCTCCTGTAGATGTGGGGAGCCCCTGAGCTTCCGAGCTGTAGTGGGCTTTCTTACTCTGGTGCTAAATTGGCTAACATATGGTTTTGTAAGGTTTTCCTAACCTGGATCCGTCCTATAAGAGAACCTTCCTTGTCGGTGGCCCTGATCCTCAAGTTCCCCTGCTCCCCAGCTTCCCTTCCAGTTTCCCACACAGTGGTCTGAATGACAGGATAGGCCTAAGCTGTGTTGTGTCTCATACCCTGGCCCGCCAGCCTGGCTTTTGTGCTGTCTCCTCAGGCCAGCAGACAGGGGGACCCTAGGCACCCCAGCCATGACCTCTGCTGAGACTCTAACTCCCCAGGAATTCCTAGGAAATTCCCACCGTTGGCTTTGCAGGGCTAGACTAGTGGCTGAGTTCCAAGAATTTGGAGGCAGCTGGCCAGTGTCCTTTGGTCACCACAGTCCTCATGCGACTGCCAGTATCTGTCAGGCCCTTAGCTTAGCTGTGAGAGGTTCTTCTAGGAACCCTTCTGATGAGATGTGAGAGATACTGGGACCACCGAGAATGCCCGCACCTGGTTCTGTCAACTTCCAGCGTGTAGCTGGTAAGCGTTTGGCTTCTCTCCTAGCAACAGCTCATGTCAGGTAGAATAAAGGCTTATCTATGTATACCTGTGACATGTTGGGATTCCCCTTGCCCTGAGCCTGCCTTGAGGTTGGCTGTATTTGGGGACACTGGAGGGCCACTCTTCCTGGGCTCAGATGAGGCAAGATGACCAGGTGGGTGGACAGAGGCAGAAATACTGACTCAACACACGATGAGTCTACACATCTGTAAGATCCCTGCAGTCCCAGACTGGCCAGATTGGGTGACGGTTAAAGCGCTGTTTCTCCTGTGTAAGGCTGAGCCCAGGTAGGAGTCCTGCTAGCCAGATGCCTACTCAGAGTGGTCATCTGTACTCTATATCTGTAAGAGCTGATCAGAGGAAAAGGGGCTGTGTGGGGGCTCAGGCATGGCAGTAAGGGTCCAGTAGCTCGACTGTATGTTCACTGCTTTCCCTAACTTGACACAGCGCCACCTGATCATAAGAGCATAAAAGGGAGACGGGGCATGGTGTGGCCATTGTCAGGGTCCTGTGAAGAGGAATTGTGTGGGGTCCCCTAGCTTCAGAGCAAAGGAAGGCTGGTTTCTTTGGAAAACCTAATGCTGCATAGGTGATCTTCCCCAGAGCTTACAGGATGCTCTGGGGCCAACACCACTGATTGTAGCCGCTCTTAAAGGTGAAATCCCCTTTGATGAGCTGCTCAGATACTGTCCCGCCGAAGACCTGTTGTACTGGATGCTAGGAGAGCCGCTTCCCTGGGTGCTTGGGTGGAGAAATGGGGGATGGAAAACGGCTCTGGGTCTGTTCATTTCCGTCTGTGGGGGCCTGTCCTGTTGGCTGATGTCCCTCCCTATCCCTCGGGGGACACCATGTTTCAGTGGCCAAGCACTTACCTGCGTTTCTCCCCACAGATGTGGATGAATGTGCCAATGCCAACGGGGGCTGTGAGGGCCCGTGCTGCAACACTGTGGGTGGCTTTTACTGCCGCTGCCCACCGGGCTACCAGCTGCAGGGTGATGGTAAAACCTGCCAAGGTAAGACTTGTCTGGTACTCTGCCCTAGGGGGTGGAGAGGGGCAGAGACAGAGAGTGGGTGGTGGGAGCAAGGGCAAGCTCAGACTAGGACTAGCAGCTAAGACCCTCTGGGGGAAGGGCCCACATCCCTGTGACACTGATAGGAACCTTGCCTGTCAAAGACTGTCAGAGGCCTGGGGCTGGAAGCAGCTTGCCAGCTCTGAACTGTGACTCCGCCTCATTGCTGGCAGACCTTCAGCAAAATCAAGACCAGACAGAAGTAGATCCTGGAGAGACTCAGGGAACTGAGGAGGGGGGTGGGGTGGGGGTGGGACAAGGAGGCCCTGCTGTCCCCAGCCCCTGAGTCTCCCCTCCCCTTTTCTGCATTCTCTGGCTGCCTTCACATCTGAGCCCAGGACTGGTTTGAACAGCTGAGTCCCTTGGAGTGTTTGGGGCTATCAGTGTCCAGGGTTCTGGGCCTGGGTCAAGAGACTGTCTCTGCTCTCTGTATCAGATGGTCACTGTCTGTGTCTTAGGATGACCTCAGTTAAATGTCACCCCATCTCCAGCTATTCAGTTGCCCATCTGTGAACCATCTGCCTACAAGTCGGGGTCTGGCCTGTTGGACTTGGGGTCTGGAGAGGCATTGAGGCGGGGGGTGTCTGCTCTGCGTGAGACATTCTAGAAGAATGGATTCCCATGTTCCCCTTTCTAACTTGTCCCTGTAACCAGCAGGAGGTTGGAGGTGGGGAATGTTGCTGTAACACTAGGGTCATGCCCCAGCTGTGGGGCAGCTGGAGGCTTGTCCCTCCACGTGTCTAGCCTAAAGGAGGTAGGGAAGATGAGTGTTTAATGATTACTGTGTCTGTGTTTCTGTGCCTGTGCAGCCAGTCTCTGCGGACGCCCTCGGAGCCCACCCCTCTGCTTGCAGGTTGCCTTGCCAGCAGAGATTTGGGTTTCGGGTTGACCAAGCATTAAAGATGGCTCCTGATTTGAACTGGCTTAGTAAGTCAGTTCTGGGGAGCAGCTTGCACCCCTATTCTTGTATCTGTGACAAGGCTGTGCATAGTGAGTGCTCAAGACTTTTGTGGGCTAGTCTCCCACTGTGTCCTGTGGATATCCTAGGGAGATTGACTGCTCCCCATGTCACAGAGCCCAGGTCACCTCCCTTATCACCGTAAACCCTCTGAAAGGAGTGTTGGCTAAGCTGGTTTAAGGAGCAAACTGAAAGACTTGATACAGCCTGGCCCTGGGCCGCGTCCTGGGAGCCAGTTCACCTAACCAAGCATTGGTTATTTCCTGCCCTGAGTGCCACCTGCCCTTTGGCCTGGCTTCTTCTTTCTCACCCAAGGTGGAATCAGGTTCCTTAGACCCACGGCTTCCTAGGGAGGGGCTGGTCTGGAGTGACTGTCTACTGTTCCCAGAGCCTCACTGTATCTGAACTTTGGGAGTCTGGAAATCCCCATTCTTCGGTGGCATATGGAAAACCATGCCAAGGGCTCTGTTGGGCAATGCAGATTCCCAGCATTCCTCTGGTCTGCTGGCTGGATCCAGCCATCGCTCCTGCTGATGTCTGTGCCTGTCTGACAACAATTACCCAAAGGAAGATACCCAGATTATCTGCTGCCTCTAGGGCCGGGCAGTGAGGTGTCATGCCGTGGGTCTCTCCAGAGCCTGCAGGGAAGGCTCACCATAGCCATGAAATCATCTTAGAAGCGCCTCACATGGACTTAAGATTGTGGGTCTAAGCACTTAGTGTCAGGATGCCACGGTGCTTGGGGTAGGCAGGTACTTCCTGCTATCCAGGAGCATCCCCAACTTTGGTCAGTTGCTTTGGGGTGATACAGAGGGTCAGAACCTGGCTCTGCTGACCCCCCCATATTTCTTATAGCCCAGGGGAGTGGAGTGGGAACTCTGAACGGTGGGGTTCTAGACAGATATTGTTAAGACATGGGAAAGGGTAACCCCTAAAGACCTACGGACCCCGGGCTGTCTTCCCAGCTGTTTACATCTACATTTACATACATACATGTATGTAATATACATGTACATGATGTAAGGTCTAAGCTGTTCATCCACAGGGGATGCTGAACTTGGGCCTTGCTTGTGTCAGGCCAGCTCTCTACCGCTAAGCCTTACCCACAGCTGCCTTTGAGACGGGGTCTGACTGAATTTTCCAGTCTCCTCTTGTCTTTGCTCTGTGGCCCAGGCAGGCCTTGAACTTGGGATCTTCCTGCCTCAGCCTCCTGAGAAACTGGAATTGCAGGCCTGGGGCACTAGGCCTGCTTCTGTGTTACTGTATGAGGAGGCACTGGAGTCTCTGTTTAGGGTCTCTAAGGGTAGACCAGGTCTTTGCAATCTGGCAGAGGTGAGCAGAGGCAGGGGCATGGCCAGAGAACCAAGTCTTAGGCAGAGGCGGAATGGTGTCTCAGACATGGATGGGCCTCAAACCTTGCATTCCAGCGGCATCTGCCTCCTCTCCTCTTCCTGCCTCTTCCCCGCCTCCAACCCCCCACCTCGGTTCATGTCCCAGCTCTGCGAGTTTGAGATGATTGGAGTCTAAGTCACCTCATGGCCAAGGGGCAACTGAGAGCCAGGAGCCTGCAGAGCTCTTTCTGTGTCCCCTGCCAACCCAGCCTCCTCTGGCAAACGTGAAGCAGTACAGCTCTCGGGGCGCAGGCTGCCTGCGCGTGTGAGCACGGGCTGTCGGAAATGAGGGTGTCCCAGGAGGGGAGCCTGCCTTGCTCACTCGTGCAGGGAGGTGTGTGCAGAGTGGATGGCAGGGTGAGCCCAGAAACCACCGAGAGTGATGAATTGTCGCCGTGAAGCAGAACTGGCGAGGGAGCCTGGCCGGAGGTGTCTTGGCCCCGGCTCTGAGAGCTGGTCCAGACTGGTATATGTCATGTTCTGGGAGGCTCTGCTGAAGCCAGGGCCAAATCCACTCAGCTGGACTGGGTGGTCATAGTGACACTAGCCGCTGCCTCTGCGTTGCTGGGTGGGATCTGGTCTCTGCCCTGGACTAGTCCTTCTGAACAGGTGGGCCCAGGCCTGTGTGTGGCAGACCTATCAGGCTTTTCAATGATATTTATTTTGTTTGTTTGGTGTGTATGTGTGTGTATGCATGTGTGTGTGTTTGTATATGCGTGTGTATGTTTGCATGTGTGTGTGTGCATGTGTGTGTGTTTGCATGTGTGTGTGTTTGCATGTGTGTGTGTTTGCATATGTGTGTGTTTGCATGTGTGTGTGTTTGCATGTGTGTGTGTTTGCATGTGTGTGTGTATTTGTGTGTGTGTATTTGTGTGTGTGTGTTTGCGTGTGTGTGTGTATGTGTGTGTGTATGTGTGTGTGTATGTGTGTGTATGTGTGTGTGTATGTGTATGTTGTATGTGTGCATCCTTTGGTGTTGTTTGTAGATGCTTTTCCACTTTCTTTTTGACACAGGGTTTCTCATTGGTCTGGAATTCACCAAGTAGGCCAGCAGCCAGTGAACCCTAGGAGTTTCCTCATGTCTCCCTTCTCAGATTTGGGACTACGCGTGGAGGCCACCCTGCCTGGCCTTCATGCCGATGAGGCAAACATGTCTGAACCATCTTCACAGACCCAACGAGGCTCCTTTCTGTATGCTCAGTCATCTCCACCCTGCATTGGCAAAGCCACTCCAATGCTCATCTTTGGTGCCCATGAGGGTTGAGTGTCTCCTTTAAGCCCTCACGAAGGTGTGTGTCTGAACCTGGGCCTCTGTCAGTAAACTGATAAACAGGGCTCTCAGCTCTGAAGTCGTTAGAGGATTTGGGAGATGCTCAGAGGCTGAGGCCAGCATCGTGTTGCTAACTGACAAACCAGCTTTAGAGGCAGATCATAGGTGGAGAGGTTCTGCTTGCTTGCCAGCACCGCCTGTGGAGGGCTAGCCTGTGCTCTGGGTCATCACTCTCCTCTGCCTTCTCGTTAGGTTCTAATGGGGGCAGGTCTTTCATCAGGCTCCTAGCAAGTTCAAGCAAGCTCCAAGGCCATACATAGCTTCCCTTACCTTGCTTCCGGCCTCTGCTGCCCTTTGGCTTGGAGTTCATTTCTAAAACATTCCTATCTGTAAGATGGGTCCAGTCCTTACACTAAACTGAGTGGCCCAAAGGCTCTCATGATGCAGTAACAGGCTGGACAGCCCTTCCTGATTCAGGTCTCCAGGCCTGCCTTCCCATACAGTGTGGGAAGAGATGACCCCAGAGTGGGGAGGCTCAGCCTGGTGACCCAGGCTCCTGCCTTCCCCTCAGCTGTAGGGGTTTGAGAGCAGAGCTGAGCTGAGGTCGTCTTGGAATGTTCGTGAGACGCTCACGGGCTCCAGCTCTTCATGGGTACTATGTCATTGTCCCCAAGGAGGCTCCCCCAGATCAGGGTTCCCAAGGAGCTTGTCTCACCCGCTCTCAGCTGTCGCAGTGGCTCCAGTCCCATGTCTGTCACACCCACAGATGCACGACTGTTGCCTGAAGCTCAGCCAGGTCCTCCCCGTCTCTAGGGAGAGGAAGGGACGTGGGAAGTGAATTGGAGCTCTGATTATGAAGGCTGACAGCCGCTGACCCAGGCCAGCTGTATTAATCCGTAAGGGAGGACCAGTGGTGTTCCTTCAGACCCTGATTCTTGTGCCTGGTCCCTGGGGTGGCTGTGTATCTGCACCACCACCCCCTCTTTGGAACTAGAACCTTCTGTGACTCTCTTGCTGTGCAGTATCTGGACCCCAGGAAGCAGTGTTCCTAAGGAGCTTCCTCGAGTCTTTTATATTTTTTAAGATTTATTTATTTATTTTATATATATGAGTACAGTGTAGCTGTCTTCAGATGCACCAGAAGAAGGCGTCAGATCTCATTACGGGTGGTTGTGAGCCACCATGTTGTTGCTGGGATATGAATTCAGGACCTTCGGAAGAGCAGTCAGTGCTCTTAACCGCTGAGCTATCTCGCCAGCCCCCTTCCCTCACCCCTCCCCAAGTATTTAAGTACCTGTAGATTTGGTACTTCTTGGGGTGGCCTGGTCTCGGGGGACAGGAGGATCAGTGACTGAAGACGCTCTACTATGCTCTTGGCGCTCACAATGCTGGGCCACTGCTGGCACCGTGTGATCGTCTTCAAGGAGGCTCCTTTCCAAGGAGGCAGATGTATCACGTGTGAAAGGCCTTCCAAACTTCATACAATGCTAAAGAGCTAGAGGACAGGGAGGCTCAGTAGTGGCTGCTGAGTCCCAAGCAGGGATGGTGACCCCAGAGCTGGCTGGTGACCTCAGGGCTCTGTTTTCAGCCGCTCGCAATGGTCCCTGCTCCCCCTGGAATCCCCCCATTCTCCCAGGCCCTTTGGGAACAGCAGAGAGGTGTGTTCCTTCCCTGTCTTTCTGGTCAGCAGTACCTGCACATAGCTGGCATTTGTGTCTACCCATGTCCTCTGTGAACTCGGATGCTCCATGGAATCTGCAGTGTGGTAGCGTGAAGAGAGGTGATTATGAGAAAGCTTAAAGCCCGTAGCCCCGTCCACCCTCTAAGGAAGACCCGAGTGCCGTCAATTAGGAACAGGCATCTGCCAGCCTCTGTCCTGGCTTGACATCTAATGCTGTGATGAGTCCATTCCTACTGTTGCTCGAGCATCAAATGAGGAACTCGGTTATAGCGGTGAGAGTGGCCCTGCTGCACAGACAGAGCTCGAAGCTGGGGGTCGTGGCCACACACCTGTAGGCTCTAGAGTCAGGCATGAACCTGGCCTTCCGGCCACAGAGTCACACCCTTCTTTATGCCAGTGCCAGAGCTGGGGCTTTCCCAGTCCAGTGTCCTCTGGATATGGCAAGGAAACCCAATTACAAATGTGATCCTTCCAGGCCAACAACAGGTTTTCCAGAGATGCCTGGTGGCCAGGGCCTTCCTCCATCAGAGGTGCTGAGAGTTGAAAGCTCTTATTTCCCATTGCTGGCTCACGCTCATTTCTCTAGTGAGCAAACTGGCAGGTAAACCCCTGGTTGGGGCCAAGGCAAGAAAATAATAGCCTTTAAGATCAGTGAGCTGCCAGCCCGATGGCAACAGTGCGAGAGGCCTGTCCTATCTTCCCAAAGTCAAAGGTTCCGGGGCATCTCTGGAGGGCGCCAGCCAGCACAGGGAGCTGGTAGCCTCTGGGAAATACCAATCCGCTTCTTGGCATAAGTCCTTGTGGGCTCAAGCAGACCTTCAGGAAAGATCTAGACATAGGAGTCATGAAAGTTTGAGCCTCTGAGTGCTGACTTAAGACAGTAATGACTCAGGGTCCCTCCCACCCGCCATCCCAGCTGGAGCTAAGAGCACTTGCCTAACATACACAGAGCCTTGGGTTCAATCCCCAGGACCTCACAGACTTCATGGATGTTACTACAGTCTCAGACTCGGGAAGGAATGCAGGAGGAGTATTAGAAGTTCAAGGTCAC
This sequence comes from Tokudaia tokunoshimensis, assembly GCA_036184795.1. NCBI lineage: Eukaryota > Metazoa > Chordata > Mammalia > Rodentia > Muridae > Tokudaia > Tokudaia tokunoshimensis. Next base: position 135,685,331 of record BTHU01000005.1, read on the forward strand.
CTTCCTGTACTTTTGAGGCCAGCTTGGGGCTATAGAGACTGTCTCTAAGAACAGCTCCCCCTCCCCCATTTACAAGAAGGTGAGTTTTCAAACCAAGCATAAGGAAAGGAAGGGAACAGTAGAAGGGAGGGCCTCAACATGCTGTAGGAATCCTGGCCAGTATCCCACGGATGGTAAGTCCTTGAGTTGAGAGAACAGCCATCAGATGATGTAGGGAAGATCTTTCCCTGGTTTTAGAAGCTTCTACACAGGATGAAGAGTCTTCTGGGCTGGAGAAAGGGATGTAGCAGGCACCCCCTTCTCTTCCGTCCTCCTGGTACCTCACAGGCTTTACTCCCTAGTGGCCTAAGTCTCCTTCTCAATAGTTGAGCATTTGGTGGATAACAGGGATACCAAATCTGTCTTAAAGAGCGGTCACATCTTGTGTGACCTAGAACAACTCATTCCCTGTTATGTCTCCTGAAAGTGAAGCTGACAGACCAGCCCTCCTGGCTAGCTAGTGACATATAGGCCTGGTTACAGGACCTGCACCTCATGGCCAATTGGGGCAGGGGTGGGGTGAGGGCGGGGCAGGGGTGGGGGTGGGATCAAGGGGGGTGGTATAGAAGTGGGGGCTTGGGGAGGGAGTAGGGGTGGGGGCTGTATAGGTGTGGGGGAGGGAACCAGGGAAAAGAGGCAGTATAGGAGTAGGGGCAGGGCAGGGGTGGGGGTGGTATAGATGTGGGGGAGGGAACAAGAGGGGGGAGTGAAGGGAGGCAGTACAGGAGTAGGGGCAGGGGTGGGAGCGAGGGCAGGGGGGACCTATAATTAGCCTCAGCAGCATCTCGTCCCCAGTTTTGTCTCCTGTGTCTGTTTCCATACTGGACCAACCTCTACTTGTCCCGCGGCCTCTGCCCTCCTACCTTGTCTCTGGGCAGCCTTGTCTTCCAGCTACTGTTTTTCTCAGTACATTGGTTTGAATGAAGGCTGCACCTGCCACCCAGGGTCCCATGGGATACTTTCCCTGCCCCACTCTGTCTCTTCCCTAAGGCATCCTGGGAAATGAGTCTTAAGCCCAGCCCCCCCACTCCTCCACCCATGTCACTACCTCAACTTCAGACTCTGCTGTGTAGTTGGGTTCCTAACGCCATCAAACCCTCAGATGTCAGACTCTAGAACCCTTTACAATTCTGGGTAGAGTCGGTTTGGGGGAGGTCTGTGATCAGCTGCTATGTGGAGACCCATGCACCACCTCGGGCCCCCGTAGGGATTTGAGCAGGGGAAACCCTGTTGAGTCAGAGGTCACTGCTGTGAGTTTTACATCGATGCAGACTGTTCCTTAGAATCTAGGCAGCATATATGCCAGTGGCCTTGAGCAGAACAAGAATTAATGGCCAAGCAGATTCCTGTGGGTATTGTGGGACAGCAGCATTTGGGGGCCTCCTGCAGGTGCCCAGCCAGAGTTGGCTGCCAACCTTTGCCCTAGCATCTAGCAGGTGGAGAGAGAAATGACCAGGGGACTTCTGGGCCTTGAAGATGACAGGAAGGCATGGTCCCAATGACAGGTTGCTGGTCCCAAGCCACAGTCAGCCGGTTCCTTCTACCCTGGGATCATTGTCTAGGTCTCCCGCCTTGGCTGCCTCTTATCCAGGGTCCTTCTTCCTCATTGCCTAGCAACCTCCGCTTAACCTGCTCACATTCTCCGACAAGCTAGTTTTGTGGTCCTGAAAAATATCTTCTCCAAAGGTCACATCAGGCCTCCCTCCCCAGGAAGCGTCCCTCGTCACTAGAGCCAGTTTGTCCCCTTCTCTGAGTGTAATGCAAGACTCAGGTGTCCATGGATTTGTCTTGTGGTCACTGCTTTCCCTGGGGCCCAGGGAGATGACTGACCTCCCCTAGGGTGGGAATGTGTCCTTGGTAGTGTACCTGTCAGGATGTTCTGGGTCCCACACAGCCACAGGGAGAGAGAGACCCAACAACAGGCCACTGAGAATGTGATTGCACACACTGGATATATTTCATCTGCTGTGGTCCCTAGAATTATTATGGCTTTGGGGGGTCTCAGGTGCTTCGTGTGGGTCTGATGTTCCTTGAGGTGTATGGCCTCTAGAGGAGGCTATGGTCAGGACTGCTCTCCCAGGAGGCCCTCCATCTGCAAGGGTAGCCCCCTCCCCCTTATTTCCACCTGACCCTGCCAGGAATGGCTTCGGGCAGGAAAGGCAGCTGGATTCATTTTTCTTCCTTGGCTTGGGTGAGGAGCAGAGACGGGTAATGGATTTACCAGAAAACTCACTCAGAATGATTCCAGGAGGCTCAGCCAGACTCTGTGTGCGCTGAGGTTGGGCGGGGGCCTTGGCACACTCTTGCTCCAGAAATGACCTCCACACAACACAGTAGGAGAGGGGTTGGGAGGAATGTCTCGGAGTCTGGGCTCTGTAGGGAAGTGGGTTGAGCTATATTTGGCTGCAGCCTGCAGACTGACCTCCTCTGGAGGTGAAGGGTCAGAAACAGCCAGCAGGTGCATGTCCAGTCTAGGAAGGGGGTTCAGGGGTAAGAGAGTTCTTTGGCTTAGAGTCGCTCAGGTCCTCGGTCCCATGCAGGTTTCAGCCCTGTTCTGGTTTCATTTCTGCTGCTCTGATGAAATACCCCAATAAAAAGTAGATTGGTGGGGGAAGGGTTTGTTTTAGAGACAATTCCAGGTTGCAGGCCATCGTTGGGGGAAGTCCTAGTAGCAGGGGCTGTGAGGTAGCCCATTCCAGCATCTCCACAGTCAAAAGTAGAGAGAAATAATGCTTGCAAACACATTCAGCTCAGTTTCTCCATTCATGCCGTTCAGGCCTCACTGTATAGGAAATGGTGCCTCCCACACCAGACTGAGTCTTCCTACTGGGATTAATTCAATTAAGACAGCCCTTCACAGACACTCCCGTAGACCAGCCAACTCTGACTGTCCTTCATGAAGACTCAATCTTCTCGGATAATTCTGGGTTGAGTCAAATTGACAGTTAAAGATAACTGTCCCGAGCCTCTTCCTGGCCCTTCTCCCTGTAGCTGGAGATGCAGTTAGTGTGGGATTATCCTAGGCTGGTTGGCAGCCCACCCTGCTCTGTCTGCACGGGCTGTCTACACCTTTGCTGGGCCTGGAAGACCTTCCCTTCAACTCTCTTAAGGTCCACTTGGGAGCAGGCCTGGACTGGCCTGGACAGTAGGCACATGAAGATACTTATGAACATCATACCTACCCATCCAAATACCTCACCCATCATGGGGTAGCTTTGGACATCAGATTTAGTTCTCATTAGGACTGACTCTAAAGGTTTCTGCTTCCTCTTATATTTTATACACTTCCCTGACTGATGTGGACTCAGTTACTCCTTGGTCCTTTACCGGGTCTACACAAGCAGTTCCACCCAGAGCTGATCCTGGATGGGTGTGGTAGAGGGAGGTAGACTTGTCTCTTGGAATCCTCTCTGAGTTCCTAGGATCCTGGAGGAGGTGTTAAATAGATTCCTGCACCTTCAGGTGTCATGCTTCTGTGCGGTTCACCCAGTACTACTCTGTGCTCAGCCTTGGGGGGTGTTCAGTAACATGCACTTAGGTATTCGATATCTGAGTTGGACCAGTGTAAGAAACTGCAGGAAAAGATTAGTGGCAAGGGTATCCAAGGATGCTGCTGGGAGACAGATCCACATTAGGGTCTACTTTTTTAGGTACTGGTGGCCCTGGGAAATGCCAGTTCTGCCCCATTGCCTAGAGTCAGGGGCCTTCTAGCTCATCAAGACAGAAGACTGGTGGCTGCTGACTTGGGAAGGGAGCTGGGCTGGCGGGAGGTGGGAGTGGCCCTTGCTGCTGACGCAGACATTCCACAGTCAGAACCACAGCGGGTTTGCATTGGGAAGGCATTTCCCAAACAGTATCCAGACCCCAAAGTCCTATGTCTGGATATGTTTAATGACACTGAGGGAGATGGTGGGGACAGTAGGGTGGCTTTGCAAGTCCCTAGGCTGCGATTTGGGCCAGGCTATACAGATGCAGGACATGGGAATGAATGGCCCCATTTGGGCTAGAGTGGCAGCTGAAGTCAGTAGCTGGGGGGGTGTGGATGAGAGGCCACTGGTGGTCAGTGTACACGGGGCTACTGATGGATAGAACCAGGCCTGGAGTCATTTCAGGCCTGTCTGGCTGGACCCCATGACATCTTTAGGTCTGATGGGGAAGGACAGGTCCTTCAGGGACCAGCTCTGGACACTGTCATGACTTTATGTCCAGAGTTTGGCATTATTAAAGGGTCCAAGCTTGACCTCCACACTTCACCCGCAGGAGGGTGATGCTGCCACAGCCACTCCATACTATAGAGGAGGAAACAGAGGTGTCATGGCCAGGTCGGGGCATGGGAAAGACAACTAGGTGCAGTGTTGTAGCAGCAGCTGAGAGCTCACAACTGATCTTCAACAGGAAGCCAAGAACACTAACTTGAAACCCCTAATCTCACCCACAGTGATAAAGTTTCCAGCAAGGCCATACCTCCCAATCCTCTCCAAACCGCCACCAACTGGGGAATAAGCATTCAACTGTCTGAGACTTACAGGGGACATCTCTCTCAAATCACTACAAACACCATGACTAAAGCAAGTTGGGGAAGAAAGGGTTTACTTCGGCTTACAACTCTCAGGACATATTTGATGACCGAAGGAAGTCTGAGCAGGATCTCAGGGCAGAGACTCTGGAGGCAGGAGCTGAAGCAGAGGCTGTGGAGGAGGGCTGCTGCTGTGTGACAGACTTCCTGAGGGGATGCAGCCTGCACAGTGTCTACTCACCCCAAATAGGGGAGCTCACAACAGACTAAAGTGCGGTTGCCATCAAGGTCGCACTCGGTAAAACTGATAAGTTTTCTTGGGGCTACTTACAGGAATATGGGTGAGAGATCACTTACAGGAGCAGAAATTGACTCAAAGACAGCTGTACCACAAAAGCCCACCCCAGCATGGGTGCCTGTTCACAAAAGCTGGGAACTTAGAGCACACTACACAGCCTGCAGACAGCTCACCCAGTGGGCCTAAGCTACCCTTTCCAGGCAGCTTGTCTGAGAGTCACTCTCAGCAGTCTTGTTTATCCTTTGGAGGGAGGGGCATAGTGAATCTGATCAGTTTCAAGAACTTCCTGAAGCTTTTTTGAGTTATTACTTTCTATCCTTAAGGAGCTTCCCTGCAGGATAGATTGTTTCAATCTTGAGGAAGCTGCTACACAACAGCTCTTTGCTGGCTTGCTGTGTTTACCTTTTTATCCGCCCAGGATGAGTAACACCATCCATGCTGGGCTGAGCCCTCCCCATAAATCATTAAGAAAATGCCTAATTATAGGCTTGCCTACAGGCCAATCTGATGGAGGCATCTTCTTAATTGAAGTTCCTTTTCCCAGATAAACTGTAGCTTGTTTCAAATGTACATACATACATGTGTGTAGTCATGCACATGCACACATGGGTTCACATAAAAAAAATAACCCAAAACAAACAAAAACCCATCAGGTAAGTGGTGGCTTACTTCTAGGACCTTGAGTTTGGGAGGTGTCAGTGTGTTTTGCCTAAGCAGGAGTTAGAATCACCTAGCGGGCCATTTAACCTAGCCGGTGACCCAAAGGGTGCCAACAGAGGAGGCCCTGACTCATCACTCATTGGTGAAGTGACTTGACTCGGAGAGTCCTGTTTCTCTAGGTGACATGGGCACCTCATCCAATGCTGCTCTGATTCAGCTAGAGCCCTAACTTCCAGAAGCCAGCGGGATCCAGAATACATGTTGGGACCCTCATGTCTCCGTTGGCAAATGGGGTGCGTGTTGAACTGTAACAAGCAGTGCCATACTATGAGAGATGCTGCCATCCAAGCCCCGCCCACACCATGCCTATTGGGGAGGTTTCTGGAAGCACCCCAAGGCGAAGGCTTGGAGTCTCTGAGGTGTGCCACTCAGGGAAGGCAGGAGAGAGGGGCTTACCCCACAGACCAGCAGATCCCAGACAGGCATGTCTATGCTGTCATGCCCCAGCAGGTTGGTGATATGGTAGGCTGGGCCCCAGATTCCAGACAGGACAGGGCAGGTGGGATATTGTGGGCTTGCAAGGCTGCCTCTCCCAGAGGCTCCAGATTGCTGGCCAGTAGGATCTTCTCTCTGCCTTATGTGACCAGTGGGTCAGAGGTCATGCTCCTTTCTAACCCACAGTCTGGTGACCCAGGGAGCATGAACCCTCTTCCTTCTTGGCAGCTGTGGCTAACATAGTCTTGTGCTCACTGTCTATAGTGTTCACAGGGAGACACTGGTAGCTTCCAGCAGAGCTGATTATGCTCTTAGGATGTCACTGCTGTCTCCTTTGTGGGCTGCCATCAGGAGCTTCCTGGAAGGGCTTGGGAACATGCATGGACAGGTGTCCTGTCCTTCCACCCTGGTTCAGGAACTCAGTTTAGAGCTGGGGTACCTTCCTACAGGGATTACATGGTGACCAAGCACCCTATCTTATCCAAGTTCCAGGTTGCTGGGCATATCTCTTTAGGCAGGGTCTGGGAAAAGAGGGGTAGTTCGTGATTGAAAGGGTGTATCTGAAAAGGCACAGGCTCAAGTTGGAATCCCAGTCCTGGCTCTCATGCAAGGTGAGCTACAGGGCCCCAGTTAAGGGTCTGAATGCGTGGCTTCTTGGAATTAGAGGAGGTATCTTCTGCGAACTCTCACCTGTGCAAAGGGCTCCCCCCCACCCCAAGCTTGTCTGTACTGCTCTCTAGGTCTCTCTTGGTGCTGAGGGAAGCTGGGATTCTTTCCAGGCTCTCCTCATAGAGCCCAGTGGAGGATAGAAGAGACTGGGACACTGGGCTTAGAAGCGAGGGGGATGGTGGTAGCATCTCCATGCCTAGGATTCCGGCTTTGTACTGCGGTCTCACACTGCCCCGCCTCCTCTCACTCCCCACCAAACCTCCTCAGCAGGGCCTCCCAGCCTTGCCAGGATGGCTTCATTCTCTACTTTGGTTTCTCTTCTTGTGTTGTGGTGACTGTGTGTCCGTGCACGTTTGTGTGTGCTTCTCCGTCTGAAGTTTCACATCCATGTATGTCTTCTGTATGCATTTGTACGTGGGGCAGGGATGTGTGGGCTGTGTATACACATGTGTCTGTGGATGTATGTGCCTGCGGTTTTGAGTGGATCATGGTTTGATTGCGGAGTGCGCCAGTAGGAATTCACAGGGTGGGTTGGCGGGGCAGCGGGGCCAGCATGGCCCCCTGGGGGGTTGGGGCGGGGCTGGGAGCGGGGTGGGGGGGGGCGGCTCCCTCTGGAGTCTGAGGATTTGGCCTTTACCTGCAAGGGGAGGAGGGAAAGCTGAGACTGTAAAGGCAAAAGGGGCGGGACGTGTCAGACCCGGAGCTGCTGCCTGCCGGCATACAGCCTCAGTGCCTCAGAGTTGGAGTGTGTCCGACTGACTGTGTCTGAGCTGGATGTGCGCTAGAGCCTGGAGCCTGGAGCCCTGAACAAGATCCCTGAGCCCAGGCTGCCCTCTGCTTCACAGACCCAGCATGGAGGTGTCCCGGGGCTGGGGCAGGCTGGCAACGTTCTGGTGCCTCGGGCTTCTGGGCAGCCTGGTGGGCGTCACCAGCACTCACTACCGCTATCTGTGGAGGAACTGCTACCCATGCCACATGAGCCAGACCGGCTACCCCATGAGCACCAGTGACCAGAGGCCAGGTGGGAACCCCAGGAGCAGGGGTGGGTGAGATAACAATGTCCCTCCCTAGCACGATTCCTTTGCGCTCTCTCTCTCTCTCTCTCTCTCTCTCTCTCTCTCTCTCTCTCTCTCTCTCTCTCTCCCTCTCTCTCTCTCCCTCTCTCTCTCTCTCTCCCCCCCCTCTCTCTGTTTGATGTGTATGATGTGTTTGTTTTGTCTGCATGCCTGTATGTGCACTTTGCCTATGCAGTGACCTCAGGGGCCAGAAGAGGGTGTCAGATCCCCTGCAACCTGAGTTACAGATAGTTGTGAGCCCCATGTGGGTGTTGGGAATCAAATCCAGGTCCTCTGGATGAGCCGCCAGTGCTGTCAGTGTCAGGAACTGAGCACCGGGTGGGAGAGAGCAGGACCAGAAAGGCCTGGCAAGTGGTCACTGCTGCTGAGTCAGGGTCCAGATGTGTCTAGGGTCCAGATGTGTCCCGAGTGAAGAGCAGAGGGGTCCCTTGACTGGAGGAGGCTAATATTCCTGCTTTCTGCTCTAAGCTTCTTATGTCCCCTTCTCTGTATCAGCAGCCACTCTGGGGTCAGGTGAGAATGCTGGCTAGAGAGAGGTGCAAAGGGACCATGCCTCTAGAAGCTGGACATTTTGGGGGTACCTGTCTGAGTGTGCTAGATGATGTCATTTTGCCACATAAGCCTCTTGGTTCCAGTCAGCAGGGCCACTTAGAGGCTCTGGGCTTAAGACTCCAGTAGCCACTGGGGTGAGAATCCATTTATTCTACTTCCCCCTGAAATCTGGGATTTGATGCGTCTGAGCCAGCCTCCCTCCACGTGGCTTGGAGCTGGCACCCTCAGGAATGTGACTTGAGACTGTTGGGCTCTTGAGTGACGAGTCACTTGTAGCCTAGGGGGAGACAAGGGTTGTCCAAGACTCTTGGTAGATGTCCTTGTGGTGAGTCCCACCTAGGAAAAGGCAGATGCCGCCTGCCTCCTCTATGTTACCTGATCGAGGGTCCAATAGCCTCCAGCTCCAAGCAGATCTCTTGCCCAGTGGTTCTTCCCAGGCAAGGCTGGCATGTCACTGCCATGTAAGTGACACTTGGGAGCCTGTGTGGCATCAGGAGGTCTCAGTTGGGCGTGTTCAGGCTTTGGAGAGCTTGGAGCCTAGTCCCTGCTCTGAGGCTTTCGCAGGGGCAGCAGGAGGAGGAAGGCTTGTGAAGTATGACTTACAAGAGTGGGAACCTGGTGTCTTGTTTGTGTCAATGGAAAGTTCTCACTTGGCACCTGGCAGAGTGGACTTGCTGGCAAGGTCCTGGAGGTCCTTGTGTTTTCTGGAAGTCATGGTGAAGCTTGAGAAAGCTCCGAGGTGGTTTCCACAGAGGCAGCATTTGGTGGCTGGCTAGCTCTGACTGTTGTGTGCTGCCGGGCCAGGAACTGGTGGGTTGGGTACGGATTAGTGCCCCTGGTCTGTCTTGAAGGCGTTCTTAGTTCCTCCCTGCAGTACCACCAGGCTCAGCCTCAGCTAAGCAGGTACTTACAGGCTTTCCCAGCTCCCGAGGGAACTGGCCCAGGTTGGCACAGCAATGCTAGCATGTGTCGCTCATCCTGTCCTGAGGTTGCCAAGTCCCCAGTCACTGGCAATAGCGGGGGTGGGGGGGGTAGGGGGTGGGGGTGGGCAGAACTATTTAAAATGACCTTTTCTGCTCCCCCAGCTGGATGGCCCTTCTCTGGTACTCCTGGGAATTCAGTAGACAGTGGGTTTGCCTGCTACCAGAAGTAGCCCCTTGAACAAGTAGGTTCCATCCTGACTCCCAGGTCTGTTGTTGGGCATGCTATGCCCAGGCTCTCTCTCTCACTGGGTCAGCAGGAGGGTGTCCATGCTACAGTGGCAGCCCAGCTATCTCTGCTCTTAGCAGGCTCTGCTATCTGGGCATCTCAGGATGGTCCCACTGCATGGTCAGTGTGACTCCAGCTGCATTGTCTACATGTGGGAAGTCTGCACAGTCCTGGAGCCGGTGGGATAGGAAATCCCAGGGAACTTAGCCTCTGCGCATGTCAGGGGACAGAAAGCTCGAGTGAGCCTGGCCGTGCAGGGGACCTCCAGCAGGTACTTAGGCAGCCAGGCTAGGAACTGTGGTCTCACGAAACAGCAGCTCCCGAGACTTGAATCAAACAACAGAGCTGTCTGTACTGTGTAGTTTTTTCATGACCACTGGTAGTTTAAGTCTCTGTACAGTGCCTTAATGCAGACCCAGGCTGGGGGTGTAACTCAGTTGGGAGAAGGCTTGCCTGACATGCACAAAGGCCTGCTTTCCATTCCCAGTGCTGGGATGTAGTGGCATATGTCTGTAATCTCAGCACTCAGGAAGAGGAGGAGGAGGCAGGGGAATCGAAGTTCAGGGCTATCCTTGGCTACATAGTGAGTTTTAGGCTAGCCTTGGCTATATGAGACCCTATCTCCAACAACAACAACAATTAGACTACATCCTGGCTCTGGAAATGGGAGTCCTAAGAGGCTAGAACTGATTTGTAAGCAAAGAGTAAACTTGGGCTAACCTCTGTCATCTCCAGTGTGCAGAGGTCAAGCATATCCTGGGCTCACAGTCAGTCCTCCATCCTCAATGCCAGCCATATGTGTCTTCTAGTCTGACCCCTGCTCCATCCTGATGACTCCCCCTACCCTGACCCTCTTTGCCAATTATTATTGTCCTTACTTTTTGAGACAAGGTATTACTGTGTAGCACAGGCTGGCCTGAAACTCATGATGTTCCTGTCTCAGCCTCCTAAGTGCCGAGGTGGCAGATCTAACCACCACTCCAGCTCGCTTTCTCTGACCCTCTAGATAATTCAGAACACCCTCCAGAGTCAAGGATCTTTGCTCAGTCCTGTCTGCAGTTTCTATTTTGCTGTAAAGTGTTCTGGGTGGGGACATCCTTTGGGACATCATCTAGCCTCCTATGCTAACTTTGAGGACTGCTGAGTCTGTGGCTCCTCAGGTCATGGCCAAAGCTCCAGCTGTAGGCTCAGCAAGTACCTCAGAGGTCCATTGCACTGAGTACAGCTCTGTGCTGCCGCCGTGTGGCCCACTTTGAAGTGTGCAGGACTTAGGTCACAGGGTCCTGCCCTGCTCTCAGAGTGCCAGTTCTCTCTATAAAAGGGTTTGTCACCATTCAGAAGATGCCTGTCTATCAGGGCTTCAGGGCTGTGTCAGGGGCAAACCCTTCATCCTGGAATGTGCCTGCCATGTCAGGACGCTGGTTCCAGAGGATGGCGGTGCTGGAGGTGCTGAGAGCCGTGGTGGTGCTACGGAGCTCAAGTCCATGCTGTTAAAAACCGTCACTCTCACAGAAGTACGCCCTCCGTGTCCAGGAAGCACCTTTAGGAAGGGATTGAAGCTGGAGTCAATATGCCAGCCCCTCCTAAGAGGCACTCAGGGGACAGGGATAAAGGCCCTATCTATCCGTGCATGGCACGTGTGTAATGGGAGTGACCAAGCACCCTTGTTGGCTGCACACAGAGTGGGGCTGGTGACTGACCCTGTCTCGAAGGACTGTGGAGAGCTAGCATGTGTGAGCGGTCAGGGAGCCTGTAGCTGGCATGCCTGGGAACAGAGGGCTTGCAGGGGGGTCCTGTGGAGAAACGCCTGCCTTGTGCCCAGGCATCCTTCACAGGCATCCCTTCTTTGTGGCCAGCAGGGCTCCTGAGCACACAGACTGGCCACTTTCCTTGGACTGACCTGGGAGGATTTAGAATCCCTTGCCAGGGTGCTGAGGGTAGCTCAGTCATTGCTCTCAAGCCTAGTCACCCCGTCCTCAGTGTTGGGGCACAGGGGTGACACCCAAGAACGCCCAGATGGTCTCGAGTTTTACAGACCAGCAGGCTGAGAAAGTCCCTGGTGTTACCTCTGCTGAACCGTGTGTGCTTCTGAAACCTGCCAGGGATTTGAACTCAGGAACCAGTCCTCTCTGGACCCCCTGAGATGGATGTTGTTACCCCGACTCCTCTAACGTGGGGTCTGAAACCCCCATCCTACTCTTCTGTCTCCTCAAGTATGTCAGGTCTTTGTTCTCACGTCGGCTGAGGGCTCATGTGACGGTTGCCTTGTGAAACAGGAGCAGGGGTTGATACCCTCGTTTCCTGCCTCTTGTGACAGGTACACAGAGCAGGACACCCTCATGTGGCTCCAGGTGAACCCTTTGCCACCCAGCCAGTCAGCTCTTTACCACATTCCCATTTTTGACCAAAGATACCTGGTCACCATAGAAACTGCAGAAAATCTTCCTGGAAGGGGCACCACAGAGTGAGGGCACTCCCAGCAGACAGGTCCCAGGAATCATTGAGAAACAGAAAGGAGGCTGCTTCCCGGACAGACAGAGAAGAACCGTCCATGCCTTGAGTCCATGCTTGATCCTGCAGCTCCTCCTAGGAGCCCTCCCTGGGCTGGCCCTACCTTTGGGGTTGTGTGCACCTGGTATAAAGAAGACAATGGCCCGTGCTGAATTTTCCCCTGGTAGCTCTTCCTATCAGGGCATGTTAACCATGGAAGATGGGCACTGACTATGTCTGGAGTCACGAGGGAAATAGATAAGGTCTGAGAAGGTCTGGAGTTCTTGGTGCAGTGGGCCTGGCCCAGTGTGTGCCTAGCCTGAGGTAACTCCACTCTCTCTGTCTAGATGTGGATGAATGTCGAGCGCACAATGGTGGTTGTCAACACAGGTGTGTGAACACCCCCGGCTCTTACCTCTGTGAATGCAAACCCGGCTTCCGGCTCCACACAGACGGCAGGACCTGCCTGGGTAAGTGTTACCTGCCTGGGGCTCTGAGCCTTTGTTGAAACTCACTCTCCAGAATGTACTCAAGTCTGCAGAAGGGGCCCGGTTATGTCTGAGCGGACTGGCACAGGGCTGTGCACTCGGGAGCTCCTCCTGCGGCGCATGGCTGCCTGGGAGTCCTAACTGCACCTTTTGATGCACTTCCAAGGTCCTGTGTCCCCAAGCTGTGCACACTCTGCAACCAGGCAGAGTCTTGGTGAGAGATTGAGACCGTCTGCAGGGGTTGGTCAATCTGTGGGGACCCGGGCCTAGCTGGGCTGCCACCAAGCCATGGGGTGGGGAACTCCTTGGGTTGCTCTTGGGTGGTAGTGAGGAAGGCTGAGACTTGGCCGTGTCAGCAGAAAGCATTTCTTGGTCTGCAGAGCAGGAATTCTCCAGAAGCCCAAGGGTGTGAGCATGTGAGCTTCAGTAGTGGTGAGGGGCAAACAGAGAGCCGGCCCCTGGTCCCTGACTATGTACGAGCTCTGCTGTGAGGGAAGGGCTTAGTGGGCTCTCGAGGACACAGAGCCCCTGACAGCTTAGGGCTAAAGAAACACCCAAGTTAGACAAAGGAATCTTCACAGTATGCTCTGGGTCTGGGGACAGGCACCCAGAGTAAGACACGGCGGATCCCTCTTTCTGTTTCTATGTTGTTCTGGGGGAAGGCACCCCTACTTTCTACTTTGGAGCCCCAGACAGCTTAGGCCAGTTCTGAACAGCCTGGTCTTGGATGCCATATGACTGGCCATGTGCCAACCCTTGGGAGTTGTACCCCATACACACATGCCCCAGTCTCTGTCCTCTCCAGAGGACAGAGTGAGAAACAGATGCGGAAATGTTGCCACATGTTTTGGGCAGGGTAACTGTGATAGTGGAACCCAGTGCCTGCCTGCTGGCCCTTCTGGGAGCCTGTGGCTTGGGTGCTTTGGTCTTGGACACTCTTGCCAGGCAGGGTACTCCTTAAAGAAAGGTGACCTTGGAGATTGGTGTGAAGGGTGACCCCTCCTGCTGGTTCCAGGACTAGGACACTCTTCTCTTATGACCGTCACTTGAGAGGATCAAGAGCCAAGATGACATGCATCGGTAACAGTTAAAAAGGAGGGATGCTTCTTAGACCCAGAGTGACCAGTGGTACTGCTCAGAGGTACTGAGCTGCCAACCTCGGGAAGCCCAGGAGGGATATCTGTTTACCCTGTCTTGGTTCTGTGGCCACACCACCCATTGCTATGCTGGAGACAGACATGCTAGATTCTGCACCCTTGGGGCCCCCGAAGGATGGGCTTTCACTGCTCCTATGGCTGTCTCCCAACATTGTCTAAGTGGATGGGTTCTCAGGGCTCACACGGTTTGCCACATGTCTGTGCCTGCCTCCTGACCCCTCCTACCAGAAAGCTTATCTGACTTCATGGATATTGGTTGGATGTGATACCTCAGAGGTCTCTCTCTCTCTCTCTCTCTCTCTCTCTCTCTCTCTCTCTCTCAGATTTACTTATTTTATGTATATGAGTACACCATTGCTCTCTTCAGACATGCCAGAAGAGGGCATCAGATCCCATTACAGATGGTTGTGAGCTACCATATGATTGCTGGGAATTGAACTCAGGTCCTCTGGAAGAGCAGTCGGTGCTCTTAATCACTGAGCCATCTCTCCAGCCCTATCTCTCTCTTTTTTAAACTTCAACTTTCAGCAAGGGATTTTTACACTGATGCTTCCTGAGATCATAGTCTCCTGGTTTACTGTATCTGGGGGCAGTAGGATAATGGCCTATGTCTCTGTTAAGAGATGCTAGTGCAAACTCTCCACATTGGCTTCTCCAGGCTTCTCTGATGACCTCTGCCTTAGAGTCACCTTGCTCTCCCTGTAAGTGTCTGGTGGTATTCTGGGAACCCCTGAGCATTATCCCTGTTCCCACACTGTGCCTGTGATAGACACACTTCCCAGTATTCCCTGAGGCTATGGTCCCTACTCATCCCCGGTCATCTCTCTGTGTGCCATCTGGCTGTGGGTGATGGATTTAGTGTGTGCGTCTAGAATGACTATGGAGCTTCTATACTGAGCCTGGATGTGTCAACTTGGATCCACCCCTATCCTGAGGCCCTTCCAGTCGGTGAGGGAACTGCCTGGGCTGTGGTTGCCCGAGATGCTGGCTTGGGATGGAGGTGGCCAAGCACCTCCGGGTGTGGCTGAGGAGGTTGCCTGAGGGAGCCAGGGTGGTGGCATTTATCTTGGGCCTTATGGAAGACCCCATGCAGGTTATGCCTGGAACTCACCTCCAAGGCCAGGTAGACGAGGTAGGAAACTGGTAAGTTTTGGCACTGACTCTTTCTCTCTTCCTCCCTTCTTCCTTTCTTTCCTTCCTTCCTTCCTTTCATCCAACTATCAACCCTCCCTCTCCCTCCATTCATTCCTTTTTCTTTCTTTCCTTCCTTCTATCCATCCATCCTTCCTCCCTTCTTTCCTTCTTTCCTTCCTCTCTCCCTTCCTTCCTTCCTTCCTTCCTTTCACCCACCTACCCCTTCCTCTCTCTCTTCCTCCTCTCTCCCTTCCTTTCTTTTCTTTCTTTCTTTCTTTTTTTTCTTTCCTCCCATCCTTCCTTCCTTCCTTCCTTTCACCCACCTACCCCTTCCTCTCTCTCTTCCTCCTCTCTCCCTTCCTTTCTTTTCTTTCTTTCTTTCTTTTTTTTCTTTCCTCCCATCCTTCCTTCCTTCCTTCCTTCCTTCCTTTCATCCATCCACCCTCCCTCTTTCCCTCCCTCCCTCCCTCCCTTCCTTCCTTCCTTCCTTCCTTCCTTTCTTCCCTCCCTCCTTTCCTCTCTCCCTTCCCTTCCCTCCCTTCCCTTCCCTTCCCTTCCCTTCCCTCCCCTCCCTCCCCTCTGCTCCCTCCCCCTCCCTCCCTCCCTCCCTCCCTCCGTTCCTTACCTCCTTTATTCCTAAGGTGTCACCAGGCTGAGGCAGGCCTGGACTCACTTTGTAGCCAGAGCTGGCATTGAATGTCTGTCTGTTCCTCCAGCTTCCACCTCTCAAGTGTCAGGATCTCAGGCCTGAGTCACCACACCCTGCACCAGATACTCTAAGCATAGAAATAAAAAGCAGAAAGATTCCTGCTTCCATTCTCTCTTTAAATGTTATTTTATATGTATAAATGTATATATGTATGTGTGTACACTATGCATATTCCTGGTATCCCCTCGAGGCCAGAAGAGGGGTGCTGGAACCCCTAGACCTAGAGTTAAAGATGTTTGTGAGCCACCATGCGGATGCTGGGAACCAAACCCAGGTCCTCTGCAAGATGAGCCAGTGCTCTGGACTACTGAGATCCTCAGTAAAATGAGAATTTTAAGGACTTTGCTACCATCCTACTATAGTAAGAACATTGTCCCCCGTCTTGGCTCCCACTCCAATGGGAACAGAAAGGCCCCACCCATGATCTGGGATGTGCTCTCCTGGGTGCTCTGTCCTCCCTCTCATTTCTGAGGTAGGGACAGGGGGACAGCCAGGCCTGAGGCTGCTCCAACTTTTTCTGTGCTTGAGCAAGAGCCAATTCCTCCTTTCCCCAGGCATGGAAAGTAGGGCCTGCCCAGGGTGGTGGTTTGGCTGATGGTCCCGGAGTGTTCCTGCTTTGCTGTGACATTTTGCAGCGCTCCGGAGGGGAACAGCCTCAGGGCGTCATAAGAGCACAAGGGGAGTCCTGCTCCTCCGTGAGGTTGAAGTGCTCCAAGTGGCATGTGCTTGTCTAGTGGTTTTCAGTATGACCTGGACACTGGCCTTGTATATGAATGTTTCCTTGTATTCTCTGGGTTGAAGGACAAATGGAGTCAGTTCAAGGGACCGTGACTGTCGCCGGCTTAGCCCCATGTCCAAGGGGGTCTCTCTTCTCTTTATGTTACACCTGTTGGCTCAGGATGGACACTGTTGGGTTCTGCTGCTAACACATACCCATGGTGGTCCCGCCGCCAGACTCACATGATTGAAGGAAAGCTACCCAGCCATGACCTGGGTCTGTTGCTACCTGTGTGTACCTGTGGTACACAGAGTCTTCACTCCACAGGCTTTGGGAGAGTAAAGGCCTTTACAGGCTCCAGTCTGTCCCCAAGGCTCCTTCCTGGTGGAGAAATCTCAAGGAAAGCTGCTGGCAATGTGCTTGGTCTGGGGCCAAAGCCACAGGCAGCTCAAATGTGCAGATTGCCAGGTTCTTCTGCAAAACCCATCCCCACGGAGCTGCGGATTCAGCTTTGCCCGTGTTTTCCAGTCTTTCCAAAACCTGGCAGGGGTTACAGTTGCACAAGAGGTCAGCTTCCCAGCCCTGAGAAGCCGGAAGAGGAGGCCTGACCTGAGGGAGAGGTGGGAAGAGAGAAAGCAGCTGCTGGGGTCAGTCCCTTCCTCTGTCTCATGATCCTACCCTGACTTGTCACAGGGCAGGGACTGCTTCCACTTGGCCTAGAGGAAGAGGCTGACGTGGAACAGGGGTACTGAAGTTGAATAGCCTCTTCCCAACCCAGCACAAACCCTGAACTGGGTGTAGAACCCAGCAGGGGAGGTTAGACCGCCACAGTGGGCATGCAGGAAGATGGCTCGCTACAGGGGTAAGGTTGGTGCCGGCTTGAAGGGGGTAGGGGAATTACGGGAGGGGCCGTTCCTCTGCCCTTGGGTCGGCTGCAATGTCAACAAAGTCCAACATTGCTTTTGTGATGGAGTGGTCCTGCCCAAGGGATCTGCCATCTACATAACCCACCAGGTATTTTGGTAAAGGCTTTGGAGGAAGAAAGCTGAGAATCTCTTGGGAGGCCTCTCACTGAACCAGTGTGTTTCCCTGGAGGGGTGCATCCGGGAGCTAAGCCTTTGCAGTAGAAAATTGCCCAGGGCTTCCTAGAAGGACAAAGTGCTCTGACCACCGAGGGAGCATAGTGGGAGCTCTCAGAACCTAATGGCCACCCCAGCTGAGCCAGCCCCAGCCCTCCAGGATGATCTGGAGGCTACAATAAAGTAGCGGATGAGCTTGGCTGGCCTGGCTGGAGGCAGACCTAGTTCTTGTATAGTCCATGCAAAATGGTGAGCTTATGGTCTGGAGGCTAGAGCCTAAAGCCACCCATAGGCCCATCGTGGATGTCTGGTCTTCCCACCCCATGTGCAGCCAACTGCATGACCCTTGGGTGTTCCTGATGCATGGCTCTGAGGCCTTGACTCAAGACCCAAGGTTGAGCCTGGAGTACAGGTGCTGTTTCCTGAGACTGGGCAAATGCCCTTTGTTGGGGTACCATACATCCAAGAATGTTAAACATGTTGGCACAAGCAGCCCTCTGTCCTATTGGAAAGGTATATTCTGTGAGGTCCAGGCTTTTCCCGCCTTCAGCACGTCACACCTTACCCTGAGTAGTGCGACTCCTGCTGGCTGTGGGTGGAGTCGCAGCCCAGCTGTGCTGGAATTCCAGCGGGCCAGTGGAGACTGCCGCGACAGAACACCACATGAGCTTAAGCAGCAGGGCTTTATTTCTTTCATAGTTGCAAGTCCAAGGGCAAGGTGCCAGCCTTTCTGGCCCCTGGTGCGGTCAGAGCCCCATCCGTGGGACCACTTTCAACCTTAATTAAGGCATAAGATGCAGCCTCTGAACATTGTCATAGCAGAGGACTTCAGCACGTGATTTGATGGGGCGGGGCGGAGGCGGGGTAGGGGCGGGGTTGTGAAGAGGCGGGGTTGGGGAGGGGCAGGGTCTGAGTAGGGCGGGGCCAGTGCTGGTATGGAGCCGCACAGACATTAAGACGCTAATATAGAATGTCACCCAACTATAGTTATTTGTGTCTGATCTGGATGTGGGCAGAGGTCTAAGTGAGGCCTTGGGTATTGGGGGACGGGACTATGGGCAGGACCATTGTGTCTTGCACACTTAGACACAGATCACAGACCTCTGTCCAGTGCACCGGGGTGGGGGTGGACTGGGCATATTGTGGAGCCAGACCTATTCGGCCCTGTTGCCTAAGATGACCTGGGGTTCTTAACCCTCCTGTCTCTGTATCCCATACTGTGATTTTAAGTGTCTCACCGACTTGGACTGAGACATTAGCTTTTTGAGTATGTGTCCATACTCCCTGCAGGGAGGCCAGTCCCAGACCTCTGCTCCAAAGGTCTCTCAGCCCCTGACCTCTCCCTACTCCAAAGGTCTCTCGGCCCCTGGCGTCTGCTCCAGCTTATGTCTGACCTTGGGTCTGATTTCTAGCACCACAACCAGATGTGAGCCTCTGGCCTTGGTCTTGGCAGAGGTCCTGAGTGTGTGTCCTACAGCTGTGCCTTGGTAACTTGAGGAGCCTGGAGACACAGGCCTTGGCCATTCTTGGAGCTGTGAAGCCCAGCGCAGAGAGGACAAAAATCTGCCTGGCTCAGCTTTCCCAGAATCCGCAAAGGATGTGCTGGGTGATGCTGGCCCGGCTCCCTGGTGCACACAACTTGGGAGCATCTGGGCAGACGCAGTCCTGCAGAGGAAAGGGCTGGGATGGTTCCGAGGGTGTGAAGCGGCACTGGAATTCCAAGTCTTTAATGCCAGCCGTGGTGGGCCCATTCGGCTGCTTTGGAGATGAGGTACCTTTCCCTCCTGGTGGTGGATGGGTCTTCCTGCTGAGATGCCCCCCTGTGCCTGCCCTGGCCCTGCCAGAATGGGCTTCTGGTTCCTATTACGTGTCCCGAGTAGGGACGCAGTTGGTGTGGTGAGCACGAGTAAACAGAACCCCCAGGAATGTGGGGCCAGCTGAGGCCACATGCACGGGCTCCCAGACGCCTCAGGAGGGAGGGCTGGTGGCTGAACAGCGGACTCAGGTGAGGTCAGCCAGGCCTGGGGTCAGCATGGCTTACATCCAGTTTGGTGAAAGGCTCAGATTGGCAGGTTTACCTTCAGTTCTGTGGGGAATGGCTGCGGCTTCTCCCTTGATGTTTATATCGGGGGCCCCAGATGGCCAGGAGATCAGTCACTGCTTCCCTGTGACTGGCTTTGCCCCCAGAGAAGGGGACCTCCACATGTTCCTCCAGCTGTGCTTCATGTGAGGAGAGAGCTGTTGTGTAAGCAATGTGGCCTTTAAGCAAGCTTGCTTTGAAGGAAGCCCCGGCTGTCTCAGATCCCCGAGGCATCTCATGAGGCCCACGCAGCTGCCAGCATCTGGGCCAGGGCGTGCTGACCCCAGTGGTGCCAGGCTCCAGTTCCTAGGTAGCCATTAACTATATCTCCAAGCTAGGCCAGGGGCCGTACAGCTTAAAGCTGACAGTGTTCCCATAGCCCAGGCAGCATCTTAGGGCTGAGCGTTGCCGCCCAAAAGAGCTTTAGTGATGAGTCTCAGGTTTGCTGACACAGCGCTGGGCTCAGGCCCTCAGGCAGACAGCCTTACCTCCCAGGCCAGGGACTGCATTCTTGCGGCTTCCCTCCAGAGCTTAAGGCTAACTTCCTTTAACCACAAGGCCATTGCCAGAGACTCCATTGTAACCAAACCCATACCAGGAGCTGGCTGCCATGGCTGGTGGAAACTCCATGTCCATCCTCCACACCTTGCCAGGCAGAGCACCTTCCCCTTCTCCACAGGCCAGCTGAGGTTATGAATGATCTCACCCATAGAGTGCACAGGCACCTACCAGGCCAGTCTGTCCCTTCTTCTCATACCCCTTAGCAGAAGTCCGATCAGGAGGGTCAGGGTGCTGCCCTCTGGTATATAGTCTCATTGAGGACCTATGGATGCTGGGAAGGAAGTCTGGACACTCTGGTTGGGTGTGAGGTGTGGCCTGCCTGGCCTGTGAGGTGAGGTGGTACCCATTTGTAGATGTTCCACACCTGCCCTTTTGTCCTGGCTTGAGGACTAAGATGGTAGGATGGATCTTGTCATGCCTCCTAGCCTGCTGTCAGGGAGTGAACCAGCTACTTCTCAACAGACTTCTGGTGTTTCATGTTTTTGTGCGGGAGGTGGGGGGATGCTGGGCTTCTGTCAAGGTAGGATGATATCTTGTCTTGTTTCCAGCCCCTACGTGGGCTGGGATTAGAGGATTCAGAGAGAGAGAGAGAGAGAGAGACAGAGATCCACTGTACTGTAGACCCTGAAGGTGACTGTGGAAGTAAAGTCAGGCTTGCTGGGAACCGAGAACAAGGGGGAGGCTGGTGAGGGTTCATGTGGGAATCCGTCATCATCGGTCTTGCTGCTTTGGGAATGGGGATCTGCGCTCTTGGCCTGATCTCAGCTCTTCGTGTCCTCAGCCATCAGCTCCTGCACTCTGGGAAATGGCGGCTGCCAGCATCAGTGTGTACAGCTCACCGTGACACAACACCGCTGCCAGTGCCGGCCCCAGTACCAGCTGCAGGGGGATGGCAGGCGCTGTGTCCGTAAGTATAGTGGAGCTGGGAGAACAAGGGAGCCCAGGATCTAGGGAAGAAGCTGATGGTGGTAGGAGCGGGGTGTGGGCTGCTGGGGGCCTGAGCTGCAGGCATGGTGAGAACTACCGGATTGTAGGTCCTCCAAGATGGAAGTTCAGGATGTAGACAGCTCTCTGCTTCCCTAGATATCAGTCTGGAGTTTGGGTGGAGGAGCCAGTCAGGTAGTGTGCTCTGGGACTTTGGGCCGCTTGCATAGGAGAGAGACTTTGCTAAAGGAGTGTGTGGGTCAGGACCAGAGTCCCCTCCCCGAGATGTGGACGTGGGAAAGAGCAGGTGCTGAGACTCCCCAACACAGCAGGAAATGAGTGTCAATATGAGGGGGCTGAGGCTAGCCATGTGGGTGGGATGGCGTGGGGGTCTCTGGACTGGCAGATCACAGAATTAGGGGGACACAGGGCTGAATAGGTTACAGAGCTAGGCTGTTAGGATTTCGGGGGGGGCGGGTCACAGGACTGCTAAGGTTATGAGATGGAGGGAATCACAGAGTTGGAGCCGTGGATCTGGGGGATGCAAAGGTGAGAGTTTCACTGGTCTGAGAGAGTCACAGGCTTTGTGGGGAATTAGGGCTGTCTGATCACATGGGGTCCTTGGGTCAGAGGACTAGGGATCACAGGGTTTGGGGTTCCTAGCCCCAGTGTCCTTGTCAACACTGTATCTCAAAGCAAGAGATCTGGGAGGAACAGGCCAGGCTCACAGTCAGAGCTGTCCTGGGCTGGCCACCTCCTGCTGGAAAGCCACCTTCTGGCTAGGCCTTGCTTCCTAACACGGCTCACATTCTTTGGGAGCCATGACACTTGAAAGTCGTGGGTTGGGGTGGGGTGCTGACTCTGTTCTGGCAGAGCCTTAGGAGCTCCAACCTTGGCTATGGAGACTGGTGGGTTTTTGTTTCTGTTTTTTGTCTTTGTTTTTTCAAGAGGGTTTTGAGTATAGCCCTGTTGTCCTGGAACTCATTCTGTAGACCAGGCTAGCCTCAAACTCAGAAATTCACCTGCCTCTGCCTCCTAAGTGCTGGGATTAAAGGCGTGCGCCACCACTGCCCGGCAGCTATGGAGACTTATTGGGGGAACTCAGAGCTGGCTACAGCTGGGGAGCCATGGCACAGGCTGGAACAGAGAGGGATTCCTGCACTGAAGGGGATTCTGAGTCTGACAGAATCCCTTTCCCTACCTCTTTTCTCTGCCTCCATCCCTCTGGCTCTGGTATCCAGGAAAAAGCCCGTGTGCAGAAGGCAATGGTGGCTGTATGCATATATGCCAGGCACTCGGAGGCCTTGCCCACTGTGGCTGCCACCCGGGTTACCAGCTTGCTGCAGACCGCAAAACCTGTGAAGGTAGGATGCTCTGTCTAGCCCGATGTCCCTGAGGCACCTGGTGGATGGGTCTTTGGGTGACCTAGAGTGATGACTAGTCTTCTCTCCCTGACAGTGGGTGAGAGGGAAGCACCCGGAGGAGCTGTCTACAACCCAGCCATGTTTCTGCAGGAGAAGGGAGGGAACTTGGACTTCTGCTTTAAACACACTCCCTATATTGTCTGACTAGCACCTAGTCCTTAGGGCCCAGAAGTAAGCAACGGGGAGGGAAAAGGCCATCTACTCACCCCAGAAAGTGTCCCAGCGAGTCAGTGCTGGGCTTTCTTGGGGCAGATGGTGTTAAACACATCATTGACTGTAGCTGGGCACTAGTTTTCAGGATTCATTCCTTCATCTTGCTGGATGCTGTCATACAGCCTGGCCGAGTGTGTGCCTAACCACATCCATGGCTGTGTGCTGTCCCAACGTCTCTGTAGATAGCCGGTCTAGGGTCTAGGATGAGCAGCCTTAGGGAGTCTGCCCTTTGCCCAGTGACTTCAGGGTGATTGTGGTGCTCCTGGGGCCACCTCCCAAGTGTCATACCCGATACTCAGATGCCCAAAGGGTTGGGGAAAGTGGATAGCCACACACCCATCTCCCATCTGCACTAGGAAGTTATTACTGGTGCAACAGAAAAGACCCCCTCTGGGCTCTATAAACACAACTTGGGTCCTCTCCATTCCCTGTCTGTCAAGCTGTACCCAGCAGGTTATTGGGACAGCATGGTCTACACTATGCTGTCTAAGCCAGGAAGCTGTTAATGTGCCCTGGGATATCAGCCACTACCACTTTCCCACTGTCGGGAGCCCCTAACTCCCCTTCCCTGTCTCTCCCTTGCAGATGTGGATGAATGTGCCGTGAGGCTGGCCCAGTGTGCTCATGGCTGCCTCAACACTCAGGGGTCCTTTAAGTGTGTGTGCCACGCAGGCTATGAGCTGGGTGCCGATGGCCGTCAATGTTACCGTGAGTCAGCAGCGAGGAGTGGACTGGGGGGTGCTTGGGGCGCTAATGTGACTCCCCAAGACCATAAAGCCGGTTTCAGTTGGGCAGCCCTGGGTGTGGGTCCCCAGGGGCTGCTGCAGGAGCGCCGACCACTCATCCCAGCTGGGATGTCCTCACAGGGATCGAGATGGAGATTGTGAACAGCTGCGAGGCTGGCAACGGTGGCTGCTCACACGGCTGTAGTCACACTAGCACCGGGCCCCTGTGCACCTGCCCTCGAGGTTACGAGTTGGATGAAGACCAGAAGACCTGCATCGGTATGAGCTGGTTCCTTCCAGGCTGCCCTGCTCATCCATCCCCAGGACTCTCTGCTACAGCAAGTCTTGGACTTGTTTGGTGCCATGGCCTGGAAGTCTCTCTCTCTCTCTCTCTCTCTCTCTCTCTCTCTCTCTCTCTCTCTCTCTCTCTCTCTCTCTCTGTCTGTTGGGGTAAATAATTAAGAAAGAGTACCACCCCGCCAAGCCTCTTCACCTAGTTCCGGCGGCTCTCGCTCAGGTCAGCTCTCACTGTTGCCGCTGAGCCAATCTTTCTCAGCTAGCTCTCACAGCATCCCATTCGTGTTTCTTCTCCACCATAGACGCTAAACGGTGGGAGTCCCATGCTTCTGCCCATCACCCACTCCTTCCAAGTATCTGGTAAAGCATGACTCTTAAACTTGAATAGTTAACCAAATATATTTATGTATATAAAACTCCCAATTACGTAATGCCAATTTACAATGATAAAGTCTATCTCAATATTTCTAGTCTCTCCAAAACACCAGAAATACATCTGAAACCATCTGGATATCCACGTCTCCTCCCTGCTCCACTCGTGTGTCGTCCACTGAACCTCTCTCTCCCCTTAGCTCCTCTTCCTCCTCTCTCCCCTCCAATCACTCACTGGCCTCTCACTGCCTCAATGTGAATGGATAGGAAATATCTTGCAACATCTGTCTCTCTGTCTCTGTCTCTCTGCCTCTCTGTGTCTTGTCTTTCTGTCTCTGGCTCTCTGTCTCTGTCTCTCTGGCTCTTGTCTCTCTGTCTCTGTCTGTCTGTGTGTCTCTGTCTCTCTCTCTCTTTGGTTCTCTGTCTCTGTCTCTTTGTCTCTCTGTTTCTTGTCTCTCTGTCTCTCTCTGGTTCTCTGTCTCTGTCTTTTTGTCTCTCTGTTTCTTGTCTCTCTGTCTCTGTCTCTCTGTCTCTGTGTCTCTGTCTCTGTCTCTCTTCTCTCTGTCTCTCTCTCTGTCTCTGTCTCTCTGTCCCTGTCTCTCTCTGTCTCTCTCTTTGTCTCTCTCTCTGTCTCTGTGTCTCTGTCTCTCTTCTGTCTGTCTCTCTCTTCTCTCTGTCCCTGTCTCTCGCTGTCTCTCTCTCTCTGTCTCTGTGTCTCTGTCTCTTTTCTCTCTGTCTCTCTCTTCTCTCTGTCCCTGTCTCTCGCTGTCTCTCTGTCTCTGTCTGTCTCTGTCTCTGTCTCTCTGTCCCTGTCTCTGTCTGTCTCTGTCTCTGTCTGTCTGTCTGTCTGTCTCTGTCTCTGTCTCTCTGTCTCTCTCTCTCTTTCTCTGCTGCTGCTGCTCTTGACTGCCTGGGCTCAGCAGGAGCTTTAGGACAAGAGTCAGCATCACAACCCAGAAGGATTCTGAGTGCTTGGGTTGTCATGGGGGGAGGGGAGGAGGGGGAGGGGAGGGGGAGGGGAGTGTCCACGGAACTGTTCCTTCCAGGTGTCTGTGGTTCTGCGGCTGTATGCATGATTGTATGTAGTGTGCAGGTGACTGTGTACAGGTTCACACATAGTCAGGGAGGATTGAGTACAGACATGTACACGGGGTGTTGCCTGAGTTGTCGCTGTGAGATTGTGGGAGGGTATACGCGTATCCGCGGTACCAGTAGGCTCCTGTGTGTGACCCACAGACATCGACGACTGTGCCAACTCTCCGTGCTGCCAGCAGGTGTGTGCCAACACCCCTGGCGGGTATGAGTGCAGCTGCTTCGCTGGCTACCGGCTCAACACGGATGGCTGCGGCTGTGAGGGTGAGCGCACGCCGCGCGGTAGCAGCGGGGTGGTTAGCGGTCATTCTTGGCCCTCCTGAGGTGGACATGGGATCCACCTGCTTCCTGCTCTGCGTGTGGACATTGATTAAGTGCCTGCTGTATGCTCAGTCACACCCATCCCGACCACATGTAAACTTGCTTATGATCTGACATGCTACATACAAGCTGTACATATAGCTAGCCGGTCTCACATAGAGCCAGAAACATACACTCGTATACAATCATGTGCTTTAAATCACACACACCATTGCCCCTCCCTCCCTCTGGCCTGTAGGCACTGGCTTCCCTCACAGAGTTGGGACATGTTCCTGCCTTTTCCTTAAATGACTTTCCTGGCAGATGTCCAACTGTCTCTTCTCTCTTGAGGGGAAAGACTTCTAAGTCGGTCACTGTGGCGGGGGGTGGAGTGGAGTGGTGGCGGCAGTGTTACCAGCTGCTTAGAGGGATGAACACTAGACTTTGTCATTTGGGTTCAACCAGGGCAGGAAGGGTCCTCCAGGTTTCCAACCATGGGAGCATAGCCCCAACAGCCCTGTTTGTCTGCAGATATTGACGAGTGTGCCTCTGGTCACAGCAGCTGCGAACACCACTGTTCTAATCTGCCTGGCTCCTTCCAGTGTTTCTGTGAGGCTGGTTACCAGTTGGATGAGGACCGCAGGGGTTGCACACGTGAGCCTCCCCTTAGACCTTCTGGGTGTCTGTTCCCAGTAGCCCACATTGTCTGGCAATCTCCCTGGCTTACCATTTTCTGGACCCCAGGTGATCCTGTCTCCTGTTATAGGGGTGGGACCTGGCAGGTTGGTTGGGTAAGTGATTGATAGGCTAGGGCATCATGTTTCTCTATAACAAGGTGAGGGAAGGGCTGAGACCTAAGGCAGTGTTGTTTCTGAGTCAGTGAGCAGCGAAGGCTGAGAGGCCTGCATGTCCTTCCCCAGCCCTAGAAGAGTCCGTGGTGGACCTGGATGGTCAGCTGCCCTTCGTGCGGCCCCTGCCTCACATTGCGGTGCTGAGGGATGAGCTGCCACAACTCTTCCAAGATGACTATGGGGCCGAGGAGGACGCGGCGGCGGAGTTGCGGGGAGAACACACGCTCACTGAGAAGTTTGGTGAGGCATGAGCCTGCTCTTGGCTTCTCTCCTTGAGGATGGCAGTTCCTGGGCTAGGCTGCCCTTTGATGTTGATGACCTACCCCTTACAATGTGTAAGCTCATCTGGGGCTCAACTGGCCCCTAGCTCCTAGGGTGGGGATCCCATATCTCACCTAGGAACTTAGAGGCTAGGGATATCCTTTGATCTCTCCTCTTTGACCCAAGGGCCTGAAGCTAGGGATCTAATTCAGAAGTCCCTCTCCCTGTCTTCCTGCAGTTTGCTTGGATCACTCCTTCGGCCATGACTGCAGCCTAACCTGCGATGACTGCAGGAATGGGGGGACCTGCTTCCCGGGCCTGGATGGCTGCGACTGCCCAGAGGGCTGGACCGGGATCATCTGCAATGAGAGTGAGGCTGCTGGTGGGGTCTAGGCAGAATCTGTGAACCCCAAGAGCTGTGAGCATCCATTCTGTATGGTTTCCCCTGCCTAGCTCTGGGGAGAAGATTCTGAGTAT
Organism: Tokudaia tokunoshimensis; assembly: GCA_036184795.1. Classification (NCBI taxonomy): domain Eukaryota; kingdom Metazoa; phylum Chordata; class Mammalia; order Rodentia; family Muridae; genus Tokudaia; species Tokudaia tokunoshimensis. Next base: position 135,712,197 of record BTHU01000005.1, read on the forward strand.
GTCCACCCAGCCCTCTGTCCGTCCATCTACCAACCTGCCCTTTTACTTACCCAACCAACTGTCTACATACTCATCCATCTATCCATCTAAACACCTATGTACCCATCCATCTACCCACCCACCCATCAGTCTATCTACTTACCCACCCATCCATCCGTCTACACACCCATCCATCCTCCATCCATTTACACACCCATCTATCTATACAACCATGTACCCATCCATCCATCCATCCACTCACCCACCCACCCACCCACCCACATCTATCCATCTATCTACCCACCTACCCATCTGTCTACTCACTCACCCATCCGTCTACCCACCCACCCATTCATCTATCTCCACATCTACCCATCCAGTCATCTATACACTCATGTACCCATCTATCCATCTACCCACCCATCCATCTGTCTACCCACTCATCCATCCATCTGTCTACCCACCCACCCATCCGTCTACACACTCACCCATCCATCTATCTCTACACCCATCTGTCCATTCATCCATCCATCCATCCATCTATCCATCCATCCATCCATCTGTACACCTATGTACCCATCCATCTGTCTACCCACCCAACCATCCATCTATCTCCACACCCATCCATCCATCCATCCATCCATCCATCCATCCATCCATCCTTCTCTACACCCATATACCCATCCATTCCACTAATCCCATCCATTCACCATCTTATTGGTCCATCCTCCCTTTGATAAGTGTCTGTCTACTGTCCCCAACCCCCACACCTCATACTAGACATGGTGCTAGAATGTGGAACACTCTGGGAACCAGCAGGCCAGCCTGTATGATGCTCCCTGTCAGTCTCTAGGAATCTAATGACAAATCAACACATAGCTAAGACTGTTGGAGGTGTCTGTGGAGGAGAGCTAGTGGGCAGGCTTCTCTCGTACAGGTAGTGGGACTCTGAAACCATCTGATGGGAGAAGTTTCTTGCCTAGGACTACACAACAAATTAGTAGCTGAAGCACTCTGGAAATGTATTTGTCAAGAGCCTTCCTTACCCCTCCCGAGGCCACCAGGCCCTTCAGGCTGTTAGGATCACCTGAAATAGGTCATCTGATTAAAAGGGTCCTTGTGTGTATTAGATGTCATGATGTAGCCATTGATTAGTGATGTCTGCCCTGAGCGTGGATAGGGCCTAGAGGCACAGATAGCATCATTTCCTGTTCCAAGCGGTTGTTTAAAATGGCTGACTTTAATGCCAAGAGAACCTGAGTTCTGCTGGTTGGTAATCCTGGTGTCTCCCTGTCGTCCCCTGTAGCTTGTCCTTCAGACACCTTTGGGAAGAACTGTAGCTCTCCCTGCACCTGTCAGAATGGTGGGACCTGTGACCCGGTGTCAGGAGCCTGCCGCTGTCCCCCAGGCGTCAGTGGAGCCCACTGTGAGGATGGTGCGTGTAACCCCCCTGGGAACTCTAAAGAAAGGGCGGCAATATGGAGCTTGGTGTGGACTCCTATTCTTGCTCCAGGGCTTTAGGCTGTGCCTGGGAGGGAACAAAGAGCTTTAGTGAGACATGATGCCCATTTCCTGGGACTTACGTACAGAAGGTTGAGGCTCAACTCCATGGGTGGAGACATGTTTGGAATGGATTCTCTGGGTAGGTGGTGAGCCCCTCAGACCTGGGAGCATCCAAACAGATCTGGGTGATGGCCAGCTGGGATTTGTAGAAGGAATTCTGTCTGTGCCGGTGGCTGCGTGGGGTGATGTTTAACATCCTGTCTAGCTGCAGCTTCAACACTGTGGGAGAATTACAGTTCAGGGGAATAAACATCTCAGGGGGAATGGCTTTATCTTTGGGTGTCCAGGACTTTATTCAACCATTTTAACTGCTCCCGTTAGGTCAGTGGTTCTCAACCTTCCTAATGCTGCAACCATAGAACCATTTCCATTGCTACTTCATAACTGCAATTTGCTACTGTTGTGAATCATAATGTAAATATCTGATATGCAGATGAAGGATCGTTCAACCTCCAAAGGGCTCGTGGTAACCCACAGGCTGAGAACCACCACATTTGAGTGAAAGGATACAGTTGACAGAACCCAACTGTCTCAGTGAGGGTTTTAGTGCTGTGAACAGACACCATGACCAAGACAACTCTTATAAAGGACAACATTTTATTGGGGCTGGCTTACAGGTTCAAAGGTGCAGTCCATTGTCATCAAGGCAGGAACATGGCAGCATCCAGGCAGGCACGGGGCAGGAGGAGCTGAGAGTTCTACATCTTCATCTGAAGGCTGCTAGGAGAAGATTGGCTTCCAGGCAGCTAGGAGGAGGGTCTTAAAGCCCACACCCGCAGTGACACACCCACTGCAACAAGGCCACACCCACTCCAACAAGGCCACACCTTCTAATAGTGCCATTCCCTGGGCCAAGTGTATTCAAACTCTAATAGCAGACATAGGTTTCAGGGTAGTCTGAGGACAATAGGGTGGCCAGGCAGCCACATGGTTTTTTGTGCTTCTCCACAACCCCCACTTACTGTCTCTGTTGTCCGTCTCTCACAATCTGCTGCAAACGTATGGAGACTGGAAGAGCCATAGGTATGACAGGCTCCAGGTGGCCTCAGGGACATTTGGCAGGTATAGGATCTGAACTTATGTCACTTCCCAGAGACTTTTCTTCTGCAGTCCTGGGGGAGAGCCACTAAATGCCCCAGTAAGTGAAATACACCAGTGTAGTGAGTTAAAGGGAGCTTCTGGAGAGATGTAGGCAGATTTGTGGGGTGGAGAGCTCATGGGGACCTTGTGTTGTTTTCTCAGACCCTGGGTGTCCCTTACTTTGGGGGTGCATTCTTCCCGTGTCCTCCTGTGACAGTATCTTCTCACACCTCTTCACTGCCTTCCTCTCTGTCTCAAGGCTGCCTGCCCATGAGCTAAGGACATTATTCGTTATTGTATTTGGCGAGCCCCTTGGGCAAGGTGGGGGTGCTCTCTTCTCAAGAGCCTGGAGATTGAGACGTGGCAGCTTTTGAGGGTTCAACTATCCATATCCCTCTGTGTAGGGACATGGGGCAGGACAGAGCTGGGAGGGACAAAGGCAGTCTTAGCCCTGAGGCCTCCCAGACTTGGGTGTGGTCCTGACTAGGTGAGACCTTGTAACCTTCCCTCTGGGGTGGAGAGGTTGGGCTCAGCATTCTGTGTAGGTCAGAGGTCAGGACACTTAGAGCTTTGTGTGCTGGTGAGTATGCACAGTACTGCTGACTCTGAGGGGACTGGCCAGCCCAACCAACAGGTCTTATCAGGAGGTTCAGCTTGTGCCCATTGGGCGTGGCTGCTCCCGTCTCCTGTCCTAGGTACTAGGCCTCTAAGTGCGTCTTCATCTGAGGACCATGTATGGGTGGGCCAGCTTTTCAATTCTCACCAAACTGTTCCCCACAGGCTGTCCCAAGGGCTTCTACGGCAAACATTGTCGTAAGAAATGCCACTGTGCTAACCGGGGCCGGTGCCACCGCCTCTATGGAGCCTGCCTCTGTGACCCAGGGCTCTATGGCCGTTTCTGCCACCTTGGTGAGTTCCTACTACATCTGTCTATGTGAACGGGAGCACCTGCTTTGTGTCTCACACTGTGCTGGGAGCACTGTGGTAGCCTCTGTGGATGGGTTGGCTTGCAGTTACATATCAGCTGGAGTCCTATATATCACTACCGGGATGACCTCCAGGTATCTGGTGCACTGACCCTAGATTGGTGTGACTCCTAACTCTCATCTGGTAGTACAAGCAGGACAAACCTTCCCAGGAAGCTTCTGGAACACTGATCTTGGCTTGTGGAACAAAACCAACTTCTCAGCCCCTGGCGGAGTTCCCATCTCTGGATACACAGACTCTCAGGGAAGGAAGGGAACGGTGGATTGGCAGAAAAAGAGAGGCTGATGGTAGTGTTTGATATCCATGAAAGAGATGCTTGAGAGGAGAAAGCCAGGGTTGTCCTAGCTGGAAAGTGGTATGACCTAGGGACCTACCCTAGCAGTCACTCACCTTGGCCACAGTCCTCCCCCTGGTAGCCAGGAGGACACTGGTTCATAGCCCTAGGTCTCCAGGCCACGTGCTAGGATTCCTAGAACGTTCTGGAAGCGGACTTAGCTACAGCATACCGATCTCACCCTTGCTGACTCGGGCTGACTGGGGCGGGTGCTCCTTATGTCTCTGTATCTGCAGCCTGCCCTCCCTGGGCCTTTGGGCCGGGCTGTTCTGAGGACTGCCTTTGTGAGCAGTCACACACAAGATCTTGTAACCCGAAGGATGGCAGCTGCTCCTGCAAGGCCGGCTTCCAGGGCGAGCGCTGCCAGGCGGGTGAGTCTCTGGAGGAGGAGAGGGAGGTCCAGGGCCACTGGGAACCTCACTTCCCATCTCACGGTTCTGTCTTACCTCTCAATCTGCAGAGTGTGAGCCAGGCTTCTTCGGACCAGGCTGCAGACACCGTTGCACCTGCCCGGCAGGTGTGGCCTGTGACCCTGTGAGTGGCCAGTGTCGGACGCAGTGTCCTCCTGGCTACCAGGGGGAGGACTGTAGCCAAGGTGAGTGACTGTCTCCTGGGGGTTCCGGCGATTGGAGTTCCTTGTACTAGGGAGCTGCAAAAGTGTACGGCTAGAAGCTACTGATCTGGTGTCTGGGTGTGAGTGGCCCCCTTTACCTATGGTCAGCTCAGTGGTGGTGTGGTTCCTGGACTGTCATAGAGGTGCTCAAAGAAGGAGCTGGTCTGCCTGCCTAGTTCAGGGTCAGCGCCTATGTGTAATGACCATTCACGCCTCATCTCCCTGAAGCCCCTGGGAAAGCTCTGTGCTGGAGTCCGGGGCGAGATAGATGAGAAGGGAACCAGAGGTGGGAGGTGGGAAGAGGGAGGAGGAGCAGGGTGGCTTCTGGGACGGGGGATGCTTTGGGGAGTCCTACTTTGCTTGTAGGCTTGTTGGGGTGTACGAATGAGCTCAGAACTGCCACGATCTTAGTTATTTGGCAAGGTAGAAGAATGGGCCTCAAGACCAGAGGGGTACATTAGTGATGTGGGTCCTTAGGTGTCACTGGGAGGCCTGAGGCAGGACTGGGAGCAGGTGGCTTGGTAAATCACATTCTGATTGGTTGGCAGCCCAACATGTATGGGGCTGAGAGCCCTAGAGAACCAGGAGGGGTGGATAAGGAGCTTTTGGGCTACACCGGCAGGGGACTTGTGACTGGGTACTGTCGACTGTGATCCCCAAAGTGAGGGTCTAAGGTTGTGTAACTTGTGGAATGTCAAGCTGGATGCTCAGATGCTCAGCTTAAAGCTTCTTGGCCAAGAGGGGTACAACTGTGTAGTCACAGGTCCTTGAGGGACGGGGCAGAAGCCCTTGGTGTTTGTACTGGGGTCAGAGAGGAGTGAGCCTCTCTTGGCATATAGCAATTGTTGTCTATACACATTGGCCAGATAGAAGGAGGGCTTCAGGGCCTGAGTGTGACCAGTTTAGGGTGGGCAAGGCTAGAGAGGAGTGCAGGAGCCATCAGCCATCCCCTCCTTCTCCTCTGTAGGGGAAAAAGGCAGAGAAGTCCCCAGCACCACCAGCCAGGGTCATAGGTCAGCTTGGTAGAATCCCATTTGTGGGATGAGGCCTGGTGAGGGTTCTCAGGTGTTCTTGGCACAAGAGAGAATATACCAGGCTTCTAACTTAGTCTAGAATCTCCAGACCTGACATGCTCTCAAGACTCTATGGTCTAAGGCTTTGTTCACCAGTTCTGAGTGTCCTTATTCGTGCAAGCATCTGGGCAGTGGATAGGACTGAGCCTCCTAACAGAGCCACCCAGCACGTGCATACACATACACACACACACACACACACACACACTACACCCCACATACACATACATACACATACACACATGCACACATACATATATACATGCACACACTTGTGCATACATACACATACACATACATACACACATGTACATACATGCACACACTCACGCAATCATGTGCTTTTGCACACACATACACACACACACTTGTAGCTTGCCTTTCCCACAAGTCTGTGTCCTCTCTTTCCAGATTCCCTGCCACATCTCAGGCCTAGCTTGCAGGGGAGTCTACTTCCCACCAGTCCTGGGGCCTGCCCCTGTACCCAAAGCAAAAGGAACCCCCCCTTTTCCTTTCTTTACTTTATTGAAGCCTTCAGTGCCCCCAAGGACCGACCACAGGAAATGACATACATACTTTTACAGAAATGGTTCCTCTTGTTATTAGGTCTGGAAAGTATTACAAGCTCATGTTCATTTGGTGGGAGGAGCTCCTGAGGCCTTGAGGGACCAGCAACGTTGAGCTCTTTCCCTGGTGTGCCGTGTGTGTGTGTGTGTGTGTGTGCATGTGTGTGTATGCGTGCATGTGTAAGCATGTGCATGTGTGTGTGCATGTGCGTGCATGCACATATGTGTGCATGTGTGTGTGCGTGTGTGTGCATGCATATGTGTGTGTGTGCATGTGGTATGCTCAGGTGCATGTGGTATGCTCAGGCGCCTGAAGCATGCACACATGTTGTGCCCGATCCCCGGTGATGGCCGCTTGCCTGCTGGACCTCTGCATCGGGCAGAAGTTTCATCCCAGCGAAGGGTAGAGTGGGGACTAGGCAGGCAGGATGTCTTCTGTGCTTCCTAAGTTCCTACCCCAGTCTCACGCTCTCTTCTCCCACAGCCCTGAGAGCACGGCTGTTTTGGGGAGCACAGAAGTGTTTTACCAAGTGAGACTTTCTGGCACCCAGGGACATCATGGGTACCAGGGAGTGAGTGGCTATGTGCATTCTTGAGGCCCTGTCTTTGACCAGTCCTCTCCAGGACACCCTGATTCCTGTACTGCTGTATTCCTTGGTGTGACTTGAGTTTCACAGTGTGGGGACCCAGACATCTGGGGGTCCTTCCTTAATCTTTGTATGATCCAGTTACTGCTTCCTTCCCCACTGCCAGCGATGACTGCAGCTCCAGGGCTTAGGAGCTGGATATGAAGGGGAGGGGACCCAACTGGCACATCTTGGCTAGATCACCCAGGGGCAGGAGTGGTTACTCCTGGGAGCTCTCCAGGGTCCTGGATGACCTTAGGGTCCACTGGACAGGCTGCCTTGTCTTCCAGCTGCCCTGCCCCTGTGTCTCCCTGCCTATGGTCCAGACTGACCTCTCCCAGCTCCCCCCACTCTATACTATGTTTCCATCCTCATAATATGTTTGGGTTTTCCTGGGGCTGTAGAGAAAGCTCCCAGCCTTGGAAACTACATGCGGAGTGACTGAAGCCACCTGCTCTCCCCTACAGAATGCCCAGCGGGAACATTTGGTGTGAACTGCTCAGGTTCCTGCTCCTGTGTGGGGGCCCCCTGTCACCGAGTCACAGGGGAGTGTCTGTGCCCGCCAGGGAAGACTGGAGAGGACTGTGGAGCCGGTAAGTGACAGCTGCATGGCTGGGCAGCTCCAGTCCTGGGCTGTGTTTGAAAATACCCCGGAGATCTCTCAAACACTGGACCACCAAACAGGCAGCACACACCAGCTGATATGAGGCCCCCAACACACATACAGCAGAGGACCGCTGGGTCTGTGTTCATTCAGAGATGATGCACCTGACCCTCAAGAGACTGGAGGCCCCAGGGAGTTTAGAGGTCAGGTAGGGTCGGGGATGGGGACACGTGGAGACTGGGGGTGGGGAGGAGGTATGGGATGTGGAACAGTTGGAGAGTGGACGGTGTGGGGTGGGAATAAAATATGGGAGTGTAAAAGAAAATTAATTAAAATAAAAATATAGAAAATAAAATAAAATACTATCCTGGACCATATTTAGGGACCCTTGATCCCAGATCTGGGCTGCTTGGGAACTCCACCATAGACCATTTAGGACCTTAGCCATGATCCTGAAGTGTTAGATTCCTTCATAGTAGTTTCAGGGATTCATTCTGGAACAAGCTGGGATATCAGAGTTGCAGCTTTGCCCTGTGCCCTCCTGGACCGTCGGCTCCCTGCATGGAGCTCTCTCGCGGATAAGCTCTCCCTGGGGCCCAGGTTTACTTATTTATAGGTGGGTGCCCTGCAGCCCCAAGGTTCTGAAGCCTGCCTCTTTGCTGGGCAGTCTTTTATGTCAATAGTGGTCTGTTTCTGGTGATGGCAAGAGGGACCTTCAGTGCTGTGTCAGACACACACCAGTGTGCCAGCTAGGGCACTAGGAAAAGAATAACTAACCCTGGGTGTGGACTCTAGATTGTCCCGAGGGCCACTGGGGACTTGGCTGTCAAGAGATCTGCCCTGCATGTGAGCATGGTGCCGGCTGTGACCCTGAGACTGGAACCTGTCTGTGTCTCCCTGGCTTTGCTGGTAGCCGCTGCCAGGACAGTGAGTATAAGTCATGTCTGACCAGCCTCAGTCTCAGCCTGTGGCCCTGGGTGGGTACACCAGGCTGCCCCCCAAGCTTACTCTCTTTACCATCAACAGCTTGCCCAGCAGGCTGGTTTGGGGCTGGCTGCCAGATGAGGTGTGCTTGTGCCAATGATGGGCATTGCCACCCGGCCACTGGACGCTGTAGCTGTGCCCCTGGGTGGACTGGCCTCAGCTGCCAGAGAGGTATGTGGGTCCTTTGTCTGCCCTTTGTCCACTGGTCCCGGCCTTGCTCCTGTTCCACGATGCCCTGTGTTTCTGAGGTGGCTGTGCAGCTCACACACACAGGGTAACGCTGGGCTCTGTTGCAGCCTGTGACAGTGGACACTGGGGGCCTGACTGCATCCACCCTTGCAACTGCAGTGCAGGCCACGGGAACTGTGATGCCATCAGTGGCCTCTGCCTGTGTGAGGCCGGGTATGAAGGTCCCCGGTGTGAGCAATGTGAGTACTGGCCTGCCGTTTGTACCCCCTCTCTCAGTGTGCACATAGGCACATGCATGCATATTCACATACATGTACCTGAGTGTTCTGGTGCACACGCATGTGCATATACTGTCTCCTACCAGTCAGTGAGACTGAAGGCTCACCTGGAGTAGCAAATGGGGAGCCAGGGAGGTCCCGTGATTTAATTTTTGAAACTGATAGGTTTTTTCTTTTCTCTATCCTGGCTAGCTCCCAAATAAATGAGGCAGAGACTGTAAGATTTATTTGATAAGCTTTATGGCACAAGAACTGGACAGTCATTGATCTATTCTAATCCTCTAAGCTAATCTGGCTACCTTCCAGCCCAAATCCCCGAGATGCTTGCATTTTAGTATTGATCTGGTTCTTTCTGCTCCAAGTGATGTCTTCTTAACCCCCTCCTCATGCGTTCTCTCTCTCTCTCTCTCTCTCTCTCTCTCTCTCTCTCTCTCTCTCTCTCTCTCCTCCCTTCCTCCTCCCCTCCCTCCCTCTCTCCCTCCCTCCCAATGCTAGAACTGGAAGTCCAGCCCTATTCTTTCTTCTGCCCAGCCATTCCCCGATCAGCTTTTATTGTCAAATAGGAGAAGAAACAAACAGGGAGCAATATTTAAGCAAACTTGAAACAGGAGATACTTAGAGTAAGCACTACAGTGCCACATCCAGATTGCATTGAGACATAGGGGTGGAGAAACCAGCATTTTAACGATACAAGCACAGCAAATATTCTGCCTACACTGTCCCAGCCCAGGAGGAGAGGAAGGGGGTCCTTAGGCCCCTATACGATTCCAAGACTTGTGGATGGACTGTGAGTGGGTCAGGGTAGCTGGCCTTAGAGACAGCCTTAGGTGAGATAGTACGTGGGTCCTGAAGACAAGGTCTGGGACTCTTACCTCCCATCTGCAGAAAGGGTTCGAGGAGTGTATGGTAAGGTCAGGTGTCCCCACTGTTGGGAGGGGAGGGGCTTCTTTGTCAGGGGCTCTGTCCAGACTTGGTGTCCTAGTCTGACACCAGTCTGGTCTTTGTGTCTCAGGGTGTCGCCAGGGGTACTTTGGGCCCGGCTGTGAGCAGAAGTGCAGGTGTGAGCATGGGGCCACCTGTGACCATGTCAGCGGGGCCTGTACCTGCCCAGCCGGCTGGAGGGGAAGCTTCTGTGAGCATGGTAAGCTGAGTGCGGGCTGGACCCTGAGTGCAGGCTGGGCGGGGATCTCTGGCCCTGGGCCTCGTGTGATTTCCACCTCTGTCTGCAGCCTGTCCTGCTGGCTTCTTCGGGTTAGACTGCGGCAGTGCCTGCAACTGCTCGGCTGGGGCCCCCTGCGATGCTGTCACTGGTTCGTGCATCTGCCCAGCTGGCCGCTGGGGCCCACGCTGTGCCCAGAGTATGTCAGGGGCCCCGTCCTGGGTACTGCGGGGAGCATGGGTCCTTCATGGGGGTAGCATCCCTGAGGTCTCTTCCTGGCATCCAACTGTAGACACAGCTCTGTCCGTGAGGTTCCACGTGTCCATCCCTCTTATGGCCGCTCTGCTGAGAGGTGGCCCTGACACCCTGGCAGATCTACCCAGGCCCTGGCTCCTCCTGCACCAGCCCCCTGGCTCCTCCTGCACCAGCCCCCTGGCTCCTCCTACGCCAGCCCCCTGGCTCCTCCTGCGCCCGTCCCCTGGCTATGTTTCTGACGGTTCCTTTCCTATTGCAGCTTGCCCACCCCTCACCTTTGGGCTTAACTGCAGCCAGACTTGTACCTGTTTCAATGGGGCCTCCTGTGACCCTGTCCATGGGCAATGCCACTGTGCTCCTGGATGGATGGGACCTACTTGTCTTCAGGGTAAGTCTTGTGTAGGAGTTCAGGGTCCAGTCCTGGGTAATGGCCTCTCAGTGGGTTCATGGAGAGACATGTGTGCATGGGATGGGAGAGTGGGGCAGTGCTCATCTGTTAGCAGGGCCTTTCAGGGAAGTTGGAAAGGAGCTTGACCTTTTAGTGTCATGCCCCCTAGGGCCAGGTTGGTGTGTCCAGGACAGGCCTGGGCTCTGGTATCATAGAACCAGCCCGGTAAGGTTCCAACTTTAAACTTCAAGTTGAGGACTGGAGAGAGAGCTCAGCGGTTAAGAGCATTGACTGCTCTTCTGAAGGTCCTGAGTTCAAATCCCAGCGACAACATGGTGGCTCACAACCATCCGTAATAAGATCTGACACTCTCTTCTGGTGTGTCTGAAGACAGCTACAGTGTACTTAGATATAATAATAAATACATCTTTTGAAAAAAAAAAAAAGAAAGAAAGTCAGGTTGAGCTCTGGGGATGTGTGGAAACTTATGGAACTCCAAAGGTCTCTGCTGGACAGAAGCTGAGGCTTGCTTCTGCTTTCTGGGCCTCAGCCTGCCCTGCCGGCCTGTATGGTAAGAACTGCCAACATTCCTGTCTGTGCCGAAACGGAGGGAGCTGCGACCCCATCTTGGGACAGTGCGCGTGCCCAGAGGGCTGGACCGGCTTGGCCTGTGAGAATGGTGAGCTATCTGGCCTGGGTGGTAGACATCTTCCATGCCAGGAGGATGGGCTGTTGAGGTGGCAGCATTCTAGGGGTGGGAAGGTTGGATTGGTGTCTCCTGGGCAAAGCCCTAACCCAGAAAGTTAGACCCTCTTCCCTACCCTTACTTTTGCAGAGTGCCTTCCTGGACACTATGGGGCCGGTTGTCAGCTCAACTGCAGTTGCCTTAATGGGGGCACATGTGACCGGCTTACCGGCCACTGCCGCTGCCCAGCTGGCTGGACTGGGGACCAGTGTCAGAGCTGTAAGTGGGGTCTGGGAAGCTGTGAGGTTCTGCCAAGGGTGACCTGATTTTACTCTATGGTGAAGATAGGGGCTGGGTTTGGTTCTCACCAAAGTGGCTCACTGTTAAATGGGTTCGGGGCCTTCCTGCTCTGCCTAAGAGGTCTGATTGGCTGGTTTGCTTCTGTTTTGGAGAATTCAGAGAGAACGCTGTGGTCTCTGGATTTGAACTCTGTCCTGCCCAAGGCTCCATGATTACCAGATGCTGCCCAGACTGTAGCTTTTCTGCCCATGGTCCTTGTTCTCCCTCCAGGTTTCAAACCCCCTCAGTGTGTGGATGAGTGGACGCTAGGCTAGATACTTACCTGTCGGACCTCTCTGAGTCTTCCTCTCTCTGCCTTCCTTCTACATAGCCACTGCTATTTGCAGACCCAGCCTAGAGAACCCCTTGCTCAGACCCATGCCCGGGGCCACTGACACTGGGAAGCCAAGTTGAGAGGCCTCAGGGAGATCCAGTGACTCTTAACATCTTCTGGTCTCTTCTCCCTCAATTTCCATGGGCAGAGGCCCTGGAACTGTAATTCCCGGCCTTCTGTCTGTCTCTCATGCTACAGCCTGTGTCAGTGGCATGTTTGGGGTTCACTGTGAGGAACACTGTGCCTGCCGGAAAGGCGCCACCTGCCACCATGTCACGGGGACCTGCCTCTGTCCCCCAGGATGGAGGGGCTCACACTGTGAACAGGGTAAGCGGAGATAATAGTTCATGGACCGTTGGGAGGAAGCACGGCCACCTCGGGGATCCCTGCTGCCCTGATCCCAGAAAGTTTACCTCATTCTGCACTTTCCACAGCCTGCCCACGTGGCTGGTTTGGAGCAGCCTGTGCTCAGCGTTGCCACTGCCCACCCGGTGCTCCCTGCCACCATGTCACTGGGGAGTGCCACTGTCCGCCTGGGTTCACTGGGCCTGGCTGTGAGCAGGGTAGGTGGTCCCCTAACACCTGCTTCATGGAGAGGGACAACTGGGGGATTTCCGAGGGTTAGCCCAGACCTGACCCTAGCTGAACTATACTTAGCATGCCAGCCTGGCACCTTTGGAAAGGACTGTGAGCATCGGTGCCAATGTCCTGGTGAGACCTGGGCCTGCCACCCTGCTTCAGGGGCCTGCGTATGTGCTGCTGGTTACCATGGCGCCGACTGTCAACAACGTGAGTTAGGGGATCTGGGGTTCTGTCTACTATTCTGGGATGTAAGGTGGAGGGGGGCAGCTCTCAAGGTTGCCATGTTCAGGGGTGCTGCATGTTTGACTCTACCCCAGCTTGTGTCTCAGACCCTCCCTCTCCCTGCAGGATGCCCCTCTGGGCGCTATGGGCCAGGCTGTGAACACATCTGTAAGTGTCTCAATGGTGGGACCTGCGACCCAGCCACGGGAGCCTGCTACTGCCCTGCTGGGTTCCTTGGGGCAGACTGCAGCCTTGGTGAGGATCCAGGTTACGGGACTAGATAGTATATTCCTCAATTTCTGGGGAAGGAGGCAGGGCCCTGCTGGCCAGCCCATGGGAGGACATCCCCCTGCCCACCCACGTCCCTGATTCTTGAATCCCCTGTTGCTGATCTAATCTTGAGTGGCATTGAAGATGGTGTGAAGGCATCGGCGTTCACCCCAGAGGGCCCCGGCTTCTGGCCAGCTCCGTCCCAGATAACTGAGCACAACCCCATGTGGCCAAGTGTCCTGCCCAGGAAAGGGACTTTCTCCTGGGTCCCAGGGGGACTTTCCCATTTTGGAATCCAGGCAGAGCTGGGGTGTTGTAGCAGTGTGTTGCTGTAGAGATGGCCTGGGGCCCAGCTCCCAGCAGAGCCTAGTCATGGAGGAAGATGGGGGATGCTGGGAATTGGTGGTTTGACCCTGTCTCTACTGTCACTGTCACTGGGACTGGTACAGCCTAGGATGGGTGTGGTCAAAGCAGAAGCAATGACTCACCTGCCCCTCTCCGCAGCCTGTCCACAGGGTCGCTTCGGCCCCAACTGTGCCCACGTGTGTGCATGCGGGCAAGGGGCGGCATGCGACCCGGTGTCGGGGACTTGCATCTGTCCTCCCGGGAGGACGGGAGTCCACTGTGAGCACGGTGAGTGTCTGCTGGGAGCTGAGCATGCGCACAGTTCACTGAGCTATGGAGCAGGCTGCCGAAATGAAGTCATCATGGGAGGGGTTGTGCCCATTCCCCAGGGACACATTCACACTGGCAGCCACTGTGAATTCCCCCTCACCACGTGGACCGCCTGCCCTGCTGGTAAAACGGCCATCCCATGCCAACTCAGACCCCACCCACTCAGGACTCTTGAGAGTTGGTTCATTCAGTGGCCTGCCTGTTCATGTCTCTGCGGCCAGCGGAACCACTCCTGAGCCTGGTAGCATGTGTCCCAATGTCTTCTCGGAAGGGTCCTTTTCTCCAGGCCCAGGCCTAGGGAGCCCAGGAGACACACGCTAGAATAGTGACACATGGGTGACACAGGGGACAGTGGTCCTGACCCATGCTCATGTCGGTGTGCCCGGTTCCAAGGGCACATTCGCAGCTCCTTCCTTAGTCCTCACGAAGGCTGTTCTCGAAGTCCTTGTTCTTAGCCTAGGACTGGTGCAGTCAAAGATTAGAAGTCCAAGACCAGGTTGTAGCCAGGATGGCACCTGGTCCCACCTCACTCCTAAGAAAGACAGCAGCGTGTAAGGTGGTCAGCAGCCCATGCCTGATCCTGGCACACATTCTCAGCCCTGAAGAAGCGATTGGAAGCCTTCCTGGCTCCTTGCTGGCTGTGCAGGTGCTTACAGTCCCCCGAAGACAGTGGTCCCTATTATCTTAGAGTCACCCTCAGATCAGACCTGATGCCGGCTGCCCAGAATTCTGAAGGATTCTGTGAGGGGGGGAAAAGCCAGCACCAGGCAGCTCAGGAAGCATTTGTTGAATGAACGTCAGTCTGTGTGGGGACATGTCCCCAAAAACGTGTCCAATCTCGGCCAGAGTTCTCCATTGTGCCTGCCTTCTGCCCCTAGGCTGTCCCCAGGACCGGTTTGGCAAGGGCTGTGAACTCAAGTGTGCCTGCAGGAATGGGGGCCTGTGTCATGCTACGAATGGCAACTGTTCCTGCCCCCTGGGCTGGATGGGGCCACACTGTGAGCACGGTGAGCATGAAGAGCAGTTGGATGGAAATGTTCACGTGGCTATCGAACAGGGAGGGCCTTGCTCTGGACCCTGGGAAGGATGCAGAGTTTGGGGGCCAGAGGTGGCTGTGTAGGGGCGGTGAGTCAGGGAGCACCTAAGAATCCGTTTGTCCCGTCCCTGCACAGCCTGTCCTGCCGGGCGCTATGGTGCTGCCTGCCTCCTGGAGTGCTCCTGTCAGAACAACGGCAGCTGTGAGCCCACCACGGGTGCTTGCCTCTGTGGCCCTGGATTCTATGGGCAAGCTTGTGAACACTGTGAGTGGTCCCCTTCCCTTGTGTATGCCGTCTAGGCTGGTCCTGGCTCACGAGGACAGTGACCATCTTTTCAGGCCTTGCTCATGGGGAGAGATGGGATGACCAGGCTCTGAGTCTGGAGGTACCTGCTCAGGGACAGGTGGAGATGGGTCCCCATGCTAGCTCCTCCTGACGCTTCTGCCTTGCCCACGTGAGCCCTGGCTTGCATGCGGAAGCATATAGTGGGAATTGGGAGGGAGGGAGGCTAGGATGCACTGGTAAGGGCCTCTCTCAGCTCTTGGATTTTGGTCCTTTGCCTGCTCTGGGAAAACGAGGGTTTTCTGCCGCCTTTGACTCGACCTAACCCGGATCCCTCTCCAGCCTGCCCCGCCGGCTTCCATGGATCTGGTTGTCAGAGGGTTTGCGAGTGTCAACAGGGCGCTCCCTGTGACCCTGTCAGTGGCCAGTGCCTCTGCCCCGCTGGCTTCCATGGCCAGTTCTGCGAGAGGGGTGAGTGCTCCTGCCCCTCTCCCCCTCGACTCCTGTACCCTTTTCTGTCTTGGTTAATTTGGGGGGAAGGGAACGCCAACCCCATTGCCTCCGCCAGGGTGCAAGCCAGGCTTTTTTGGAGATGGCTGTCTGCGGCAGTGTGACTGCCACACGGGTGTGCCCTGTGATCCCATCAGCGGCCTCTGCCTTTGCCCACCAGGGCGTACAGGAGCCACATGTGACCTGGGTGAGTGTGGAGTCCTTCCTAGGATGAGACGTGGGGGTAGGGCTACACTAATAGCAAATATCAATCCTGTGGGCTGGCTGCCTGCATACCAGGCCTCGGGCCAGGCCCTGTGCCCTCCTGTGATCTCTGCTTCCCCCTGCAACCTCTGAGCGCTGTGGCAGAACATGGTATGCCAAGCATAGACATCCATCAGAACTGCCAAGGCTAGGGTCCTGTTCTGTGGTAGCCTAGACTCCTGGGACTCTGTCTGGCCCCTGCGAGGTAGAAATATGACCCCGACATAACAGTCGTGGCCATGACCCTTTCAGACCAGAATGCCTGAGAATGGGGGCTGTCCTGCTGGGGCTGTAAAACCAACCTAGTAACTTTTGGATTCATCCAGTCCTGGGGACAGCAGCTGTGGCTACTGCCTCACCAACTCAGGCACCAGGCAGGAATGCGTGTGGGCTGGTACTTCTCCATTTAGGAGCTCAAGGTTATAGAACACAGATATTTTAAAAGTGGATAGGAACTGTTATCCTTTTCAGGGGAAACTGAGGCCCACGGTCTTCTCTGCTCCTTTCCCATAGGACATCATTCCACCTGAGAGCTTTCTATTTCTACCCAGGTCCAGGCAGCTGTGATGGTGCTCATGTTCCTCTCTCCCACTTCCTGCCCCTACAGATTGCAGAAGGGGCCGCTTTGGGCCGGGCTGTGCCCTGAGCTGTGATTGCGGGGGTGGGGCTGACTGCGATCCCATCAGTGGGCAGTGCCACTGTGTGGATAGCTACACGGGACCCACTTGCCGGGAAGGTGAGTCAGATCCCCAGGGGAGGAATTGAAGGCTCCCATCTCTGGCCAGGAATCCACCCCTTGCCCCAATACCAAGTGGTGGAGCAAGTCACCCTCCCTGGCACCCAGAGTCCACACAGCTCCCGGTGGTGATGAGTAGGCCTCAAGCCACTTCTCACGGCAGGAACAGGTTGTACTGTCAGCCTAGAGCACCAACTCTTTCCCCAGAGTCACCCTGCAGTTTGCAGTGTGAGCTCACAGATCCATATGCATACATGTATGCCCAAGTATCTGTGAACAACGATTTATGTTAGCCAATATATGCATGTACATCCATGTGTTGTGAGCTAACACATGTGCATGTGTGCCAGCACATCAGAGCAGTGACATAAGCATGTGGGACAACTATGCATGCACTGTGTGTGTGTGTATATGCTCTAGATATGTGTCCTGCTGGTGTGTGCACTCCAGGGGTGTATGTGTGTGTGCACACACTCCAGGAGTATATGTACACTACAGGTGTGTGTGTGTGTGTGTGTGTTCGTGTGTACTCCAGTTCTATATGCACTCCAGGTGTGTATGCACTCTAGATGTGTCCTACTCATGTGTGCACTCCAGGTCTGTGTGCATTCCAGGTATGTGTGCACTCCAAGTATGTATGTGAGCACTCCAGGTGTGTGTGCACACATCCTCCTGGTGCATGTATGATCCTTCCCAACACCTCAGCAGACTAGGCAGCCAACAAGAGACACCCTAAGGACCTGGGCTATCCACAGGGGTGTGGTACCCCCTGCCCCTGCCTTACAGGTAGGAGGCACAGCCCCGCAGAGCAGGTATGCATCTTCCTGATGTGTGCTTACAGTACATGTTCTATGGGTTGTACATGGGCTTTAGTTATGCATTTTCTGGATATGAGTCCCATGTATATATTCTTCAGGTATACGTGTGCTCTAGCTATGTGTTTCCCTGGTGTGTGTGTTCCACATGTACATGACTTCAGGTCTACGTGTGTGCCCACATCTTTGTGCATCACGTGCATATGCATGTTCCAGTGATGCCTATATGCACCAGGCGTGTGTACTGTTTAATTCAAATACATGTGTTATAGTGCATGCCTGTGCCAGGCACGTATGCTCCAGTCCATGTGTGTACTCATGGTATATTGTATACTTGTGCCTGTGTGTACCCACATGCAGAGCTGAGGCAGTAGTCCCTTGACCCCCAAAGTCCCCGAGGCTCTGCGGGACTGTACCTCCCATCTGCAAGGCAGAGCTGGGAATACATCTCTGTGGATAGCCCAGGCCCTTATGGTGTCCTGGTTGGCTCCCCAGGCCAAGTCTGCTGAAGGTGTTGAGAAGATCTCTGTAGAGGGAGGTGGGAGGCTAGCTAGGGTACTCTACAGGGTGGGTCATGGTAGAGACGAGGACCCAGACCCAGGTATCCTCAACTTGGAGATCCCCAGTGTAGACTTCATACTGTGTATAAGTGAATCACTTTTAGCCTCTCCAAGGTGGTCACGGCCTCAGACTGTTAATAGCCGTGCAAGAGAGCTGTTTAGGGTTAAGTTGCAGTTTGTTGACTGGTGCCTGGGTACATAATGCTACCCACAGTGACCTCCAGTGGTAAAGTGCAGTACTACACCCTAGGATATCCCATTTAAATTTATTATAGACATTTAGCATGTCTCTGAAGACAGGGCCATGGGGGAAGGCATTGTGGCCATTGGGAGTCCTGGGCTAGCCATTTCCCCTGGTTATGGCATTAACTTGACCTTGGGTGAAGTCTTTCCCAACAACCCTCCAGAGTCCTGTTCCCACCCTTTAGAAGGGGAGATGATCAGATCCCCCATTGCTTACAGTAGGATGGAAGTTGTGCTGGTGGACGTATGGGGTCCCTGAGGGTGTGGGTAACTGATGCATTACTGCACCATTACTGGGGGCAGCTGTCACCTAGCTAGCTCCCTGGAAGCCCATTCCCAGCCCAGAGTTCAAGTGATAGGTGCTTGTCCAGGGGCTGCTCTTTGGTTAAGCCTGGAGGAGGAGTCCCATACAGGAATGAACATTTTTGCTTCCGTGTACCTTCAGAACCTGATCCTTGGGAGATGGGCCTGGACCATGTGGTGAGGGGGATGGGCTTCACTGATGAGGGAAGAAGGCAGCGTCATCCTGGATTGCAGCTGTTTTGAGGGTTCCCACCCCACCTTGTTGCTGACCCTCTTTTCTTCACGTCCTCAGTGTCCACACCTATCCTCTAGCAAACTAGCACCCCAGCACTCCAGCATCAGGGCCGCCGTGAAGCATTAACTCAGAGGAACGCCCACAGAGGTCCACTACTGTGTTCCAGCCCAAGGGACCCAGGCCTCTGCTGGTGACTGAGAAGACATAGGTGGGACTTCTGGATCCACCTCTCTCCTGGAAAGCCATGGATCTCTGTGGACAGATCTGGATAGCTACACAGCCACACATCAGGGCTCTGTGGTCATGGGGAAGATGGCCTCCTGCGGACACAAGGAATCCAGGGAAGTGGACTGGACCTTGGGTCACTGTTTACATGGGGACCCTGCAGGCTGTGCTGTGGAATCCTGGCCCTCTTCAGCGATCTGTGATGGAACCAAGGTGGGATTAAGCAAGGCCCCACCTGCCTGCCAGGTCCTTTTGGTGCTAGGCCATGGACTGCTACAGCCAGCCAACTGTTTACCTGGAAATGTAGTTCAGCCCGTATTTATGTAAGATATTTATGGGCAATTCCACTTGCCATTATGGCCCTGGGTCAGCTGGAAGCTGCCTGATCCCAGAACTCAGGCAGTGGGCTGTAGGGGTCTCTAGCAAGTTGGATCAAGGGTTTTGTAAAGCCCAGTGAGTTAAAGGCACAGTGGTGTCCTCATGGTCTGGGTTTCTGTGCTTTCTATAGACTTTGTAGGTCCTTCCAAGAGCAGGTGGCATGAGGGTTCTTGGATGGGAACCCCCTGTACTCCTCTGTAACGACAGGACTGCTGCTCTGGTTACCGGGATTCTTCTTGACTTCTGGCTCTGGGGCATGTGGCAGTGCCTAGTCAAGATGAATTGTCCCAGAGAACACACTGGTGCCTGAGACACCTCCAGAGACCTAGAAGGTGACTTATCCAGCAACTACAGGAAGAATGTCCCAGAGGGAGCAGAGCAGGCCAGGTGTGGAAGGAAATCCATGCTTAACCCAAACAGCCCACCCCCTGCCTCAAGATGGACACGCAGCATCACAGGAGTCAGTTGATACCTCAGGTAGAAGAGTGTAGCTCAGAGCAGAGCTGCAGGAGGGTTGGGGAGGGGAGGGGCCCAAGAACAGCAGAGATCAGAGGAGGACTGGACTTTCACCTGAGCCTCAGCTCTCACCCAAAGAAGCCCCTTGTTTTGGATCTGGGTGGTGGCTGCCTCCTCCCTCTCCCACTGCATCTGAGGCAGCTGAAACCTCCAGGGACACTTCAAAGGCTGCAGTGGGGTGGTCAGTAGTGGAAGTAAGTCAGTCGGCCACTGTATAGAGACTTAGGTAAGCACAGAGGGATGGAGCAGAGAGTAGAGAAGAGCTTTGTGTGAATGTGAAGCAAGCAGTATGGGAATGAAAGAGGAATTCTAAAGCATCCAGAGGGGAAAAGGATTAAGAATCAGACTGGCCAGAAACTCTGTAAGGGAAAGGTTGACAGCCAGGAAATGATGTTGCCACAGGTATTGAAATGTTAGCTGGATAAAATTTTATATCCAGCTAAACTATCACCATGCCCACAGGTTCACCCATGTCTAATTTGGAAATAATCCTGGGAAGAGCCAAAGAGGGAGCCATGGGAGACCATCATGAGAACTGAAGTTGTCCTTCTAAACCACAGGTCAACCCCAGACCAGCTTACCACAGGATAGGCACATAGGAAGTTGGAGACAGGGCATCACTGGTCCTGTGAGTGACAGGCAGGGAGG
Source organism: Tokudaia tokunoshimensis (assembly GCA_036184795.1). Lineage (NCBI taxonomy): Eukaryota > Metazoa > Chordata > Mammalia > Rodentia > Muridae > Tokudaia > Tokudaia tokunoshimensis. The sequence continues at coordinate 135,732,713 of BTHU01000005.1, forward strand.
CAGCAACTATAGCTAGTGGAGGTAGGAGATAGAATGGCCCACTTCTAGTGCTCCTGAAACCGGGGTCCACCCAGGGGCAGGGAGGGAGAGAGAAACAGGGAAGGAAAAAGCAGGCTAACAGGGCTTGAGCAGACAGAGGTCCAGTCTTCACTAAGAGTCGTATGATCTTGGCTGACAAGGTGGTTCAGAGGGTTAAAGCCCTTGCTACCAAGCCTGACAACCTGAGTTTGTTTCTCCCATGGTAGAATGAGATTAGTGACTTCCGCTGGCTGTCCTCTGACCTCCTCATATATACCCAATAAATAATGTAATTATTTTTTTTCTTTAAGGAAAGTCACAGGACCTAGCCTGTAAGGGCCAGCTGGAGAGTAGTACAACCAGAGTAAGAAGAGCTGGAGAAGTTTAAAAACTTTTTTAGAAAAGTTTTTAAAAGGTTTGTCTTTAGTGTGTGTGCACACGCGCGTGCGTGGCTGCCTGTGGAGGCCAGAGGCATCAGATCCCATGGAACTGGAGTTACAGGGTCTGAGCTGCCTGGTGTGGGTCCTGAGAATTGACTGCAGGTCCTCTGGAAGAGCAGTACTGCTCTAACTGCTGGGCCATCTCTTCAGCCCCTGGGGAACTTTACTGTTGCGAAGGTACAAAGCATTGTGGCTGTCTACACACACACACACACACAGGCACACATACACAGACATGCATGCACATGTATGTACACATGCCTGAACACACTCATGCATGCATGCACAGATGCACATACACAGATACGCGCACACACATGCCTGCACACATAGGCGCACACACACAGGCGCACACATACACATGCACACATGGGTGCACGTACACAGGCACATACACATACATTCACACACACACACACATATAGGTGCTCAGAAATCCAGAGCAATGGTGGCTATCACGGGGAGAGAGAAATGCATTACAATGTAATATAACACACTCCATGTAAACTGAAGGTTAGGCAAACTGAAAAGCAACAATCCAATCTGTAAAAGCTTTATCATAGCCGGGCGGTGGTGGCGCACGCCTTTAATCCCAGCACTTGGGAGGCAGAGGCAGGCGGATTTCTGAGTTCAAGGCCAGCCTGGTCTATAGAGCGAGTTCCAGGACAGCCAGGGCTACACAGAGAAACCCTGTCTCGAAAAACCAAAAAAAAAAAAAAAGCTTTATCATGTTATGTATGTGCTTGAGATATTTGTTTATAGATACATGGCTTACATTTATAGGGATTTTTTTTTTACGCTCATCAACAGGGCTGCGGGTGTCAGGGGGAGGTACTGGAGATCCAACTCGGGCCCTTCACATACTAGGCAGATGCTCTTATCACCTAGCTAGCGATAAGAAAGCCAAAATTCTCTCCTTTGAAGACTAACAAGCCCATCAGACTGTGGCTGGTTGATTGCCTGCCTGATTGATTGATATATATAGGCCTTGCTATTAGCCCCGACTAGTCTGGAGTTTGCTATGTAAACCAGCTGACTTGGACTCACGTCCTGTCTCTGCCTCCCAAGTGCTGGGATTACTTACAGGCATGCACCACCGTGCCTGACCAGACTGATGTGTTTTTAAATATGAAGTGGGGAAAAATAAGAAGCAGCTACAGACAGTGCAGAGTCTGACAAAGAGTGCGACGGGCAGCTGTGTGCGAGCACTTTTTACAGCTGGAACGTGGACGCGTTTTGGGAAAAGAAAACATGCTAGAGTCGGCCTAAGTAGAGGTTAAAGGAAGCTGGGATTGGCGAGATGGCTCAGGGGGTAGTGTGGGTAATGGTGCCTGGTGACTTGAGTTCGAGCCCAGGACCCACATGGGGGAAACTGTACACTGACGAACTGGCTCAGCCATTAAGAGCACTCACCACTCTCGCAGACTCTCAGAGGTCCAGAGTTCAGTTCCCAGCAATGACATAGTACATCACAATTCTCCATAACCCCAGTTCCAGAGACTCTTGGACACCCTCTTCTAGCTTTGGTGGGGTACCAGGCATGAAGGCAAAGTACCCCTTCACATAAAATATTTTCTTAAAAAGTAAAATAGCTAAAGGATAAGAGGGTCACTGTGGCATGACTTTCTTGGGGTCAAAGCCAGTCTTAAGTGAGGCAGGAAAGCTGGGGTCCTGGGGTAGAGCCCCTGTGTCGGAGGCCCTGAGAGAGAAACCCTCACCTTGTGGCTGGTGGTGTTAGGCATTATTAGGCAGCCCGGCATAAGGAGTCAGGAAGGTTCTGGAAGGACTGATGTGCAAAGGGGAACAGCAGTCCCGAGGCTGAAGATGATATTGTGTGCACACCTTTATGGCTGGACCGTTTTTCACACTCCCTGGAGGAAAGGGGCTGTCTCTGGAAATGGTCCACAGCATTCAAACCATCTCTGTGCGTCACATGCCTCTTACTGATGTCTCTCCAAGAAAGCGAAGGTGTGTGTCCCCCAGGCCCTAGCCCGCTCTGCCCTGCTCATATGGGGCTGGGCACGATGGTTTGCTGAGATGAAGGGCCAGTGCTCTGGTCTTCCACTGTCTCTCAGACTGGCAGCCATTGAAGTGCCCGTGACTGGCAATGTCACTGCAGGTGACTCAGGACACCTGAGGGCTGGTGATCTGGTCCTACAGAGCCCCAACCAGGGCACAGGCCTCCCTAGAGATGGTTAGGATACTAGAAGCCTTGATGGCCTCCTGCAAGCCCTGAGTGGGCAGGGGGGTCTTTTTACTTGATCTGTGATATGAAGGCCCCTGCAGTCCTAGCAGACAGGAGGCGTGGGAAGGGTACCCCATATGATCCCTGTTATTGGAGAGGAGTGTGGAAATGTACCATCAGAGAGAACAGAGGATAGGCTGTCTAGAGCTGGGGAGGGGAGGGGAGGGCTGGGGGCTGGCGCTGTCTGTCACTGTGGGAAGGTTTCCTGACCTGGGTTTTATAACAGATGGCCTCTGTTAGTATGAGATGTCTGCTTACTGCCCAGTGTCTGCCAGCCTTGCCCACCCTCCCTCAGGGGCTGCAATATCTTTGTCACTTGTGGGTCACCTGCCTCAGATGTCTGTAGTAATAATGGGTTCAAGTTTACTTAGCTCTAACTACTGAGTATGCTTGGTGACAGCCTGCTGGTTCTCTTAGACCTGTTCCTTGGGGTATCAGTAGAGGGAACAAACCAGAGGCCACAGGAAGTGGGTTTATACCAAGGTGCCTAAGCTTCTGCCACAGGTACCTATCAGCGGACACACAGCATCTGTGCATGCACACACCACTTCCCAGCCACCGGTGTGCTTCCCTATACACGCACGTGCACACACACACACACACACACACACACACACACACACACAGCATCTCCAAGAAAGCAGGGCACTGGGGTGAGGAAGATGGAGATGTTTATCCCTTTCAGGCTGAAGGAGGTACGAGGCCCCATCTCAGAGTCAACCCAGCCATGCCTACTTACTGAATTCTGGCCTGGCCCTCCTTTCTTTTTTTTTTTTTTTTTTTTGGTTTTTCGAGACAGGGTTTCTCTGTGTATCCCTGGCTGTCCTGGAACTCACTTTGTAGACCAGGCTGGCCTTGAACTCAGAAATCCTCCTGCCTCTGCCTCCCAAGTGCTGGGATTAAAGGCGTGCGCCACCACCGCCCGCTGGCCCTCCTTTCAAAGCAGCCACTCACATAAGTAGGTGAGCACTCATTCTGTTGAGGACTGACGTCAGGCTGAGCCTGGACTTGGCCCTTCTGACTGCCTTGGACCATGGGTAGGGGCCGTCCGTCCGGATGCACAGCCCTTCCCCAGGCCTGAGGGATATCACCATCTGTGCTTTTGCACCTAGGGAGACTCAACTGTATCTGTCACTTCTGTAGCAAGGTCAAGCCTGGCGGAAGGGAAGCAGATTCTATAGTACATGTTGGGTACTCCATCCTGATCTAGCGCCAGAGAAAGGCATGGGCTTCAGCACCAGACTGTAGGGACTGTTGGAGAGACCTGAGGAACCAGACCAACTGTGTTCACACCTGGCCCAGCCTTAGTCAGCTCAGAAGCTGCCTTTCTGGCCGGGAGGTATACAGGGCCTAAGATCACCACACCAGAGTGTCCCCATTATGTCCCAGTTCTCAGAACCCTGTGCATGCAAGGTGCAGCTGTTACCGTCCCTGACCACACAAGCAGAGCCTTGTGCCAGAACTAAGGATGGACGTGAGACCAGTCTCCACCCACCTGTTATATGCCGTGGATTTCACCGAGACAGGTGGCTCACATGTAAAACAAAATTTTAAAGAAATACTTTGATGTCATTTAGATCTGGAATCACAATATCCCTGCTGGCACCTCAGGTCACCTGCCACCAGCACCGTCCTCTCAGAACGCCGGCCTTTTTTGTCCCCCCTGGGATGGAGGGGTGCAGCTGGGAGGTGGCCCTATGGTGTCTTCAACGAAGGCAGCAGTCCTGTATCGCTGTTAGCCGGTGTAGCTCAGGTGTCCAGCGAGAGGCCAGGCTAGGCTCTTTCCAGAATGTGAGCCCTTGGAGCTCGTCTCAAACATGTCTAAGCAAGTGGAGATGTTCAGTGTTCTGCACTTAACCGTGAGCCCAGGGGAAGGATCAGAGCTGTGTCCCGTGACAAGCCCCTCCCACTCCTTGGGGGGGGGGCAGGAAGGACCACTTGCTGGTCAGAGGACTGAAGCTGTGTCTGCCATGGCTTGGCTTTTGAGCTGTCCAGCTACACATCCGTCTCCACCCGCAGCCGTTCCATCCTGCGCACGTTGCCTTCCACAGCCACACGGCTGGTGATGGAGCGAGCAAAGCTCTCGGGAAACCAGCCCGTCTCTCCGTCCCGAAGCCTTTCGCCGTGTAGCCAGCCTGAATGCAGATGGCAGATGAGAGGGAGCCCTCTTGTCTCTTCTGCTCTTGAGGGTTCTAAGGCATGGGTGACTGTTGGAACTGACCACCCCCTCCGGACTCGAGAGAGAGCCAAGGGGAACTTACTCAAGCCCCCACGGGCTCCTGAGGGGGTTGGGGACTGTACGACTTGGGACGTGGACACCCATTTGCTTCACTTAGGGCCCAGAGTGATGAACTCATTTAAATCTCATGATTCCAGTACCTGTAGTGGTCCTCCCTTTGGAGAAACTGAGTGTGGTATGTATGTGTGAAGTATGCATGTGAATTCACACACATGTGCACTCATGGTCATAATGTCAGGTGCTGTCTTTTGAGAACATCTCTCGTCACCTTGGGGCTTGCCAATGAAGCTAGGCTGGCTGATCAAGGGGCTCTTAAGATTTGCTTCTCCAGCAATGGGATGCCACAAGCATGTACCCCAATCAGCTCCTTATCCCAACCGAGCCAGCTCCCCGGCTCCCACCTTTGAGGAAGTTCTTAGGGGGTACCAGGCAGGCCAAGCGTGTGCTGGTGGCTGCAGCCCAGTAAGTACACTCTGCAGCCGTGCCTGGTGGACACCCACTCAGGGGTGGCCCCACCCACACTCACCGTCCTCTTCCTGCAGGACCAGGACGACGTCAGCCTGTTGCAGTGTGATCTCATCGGCCTGCTTGGCAAAGTATGCCTTGGTGACCTCCACCTGGGGCAGTTCTCGGGGGAAAATGGAAAGAGCTAGGCCGGGAGTGCTCTGTTGCCCTGGGAGGGCAGTAGTCCTCCCTCCCGCGGTACTCCTCCCTCCTGCGGTACTCCTCCCTCCCGCGGTACTCCTCCCACAGACACGTGGCACCAGCTGTCCTAGCACAAGATGGACAGCTTCCCTTGGATAACGACTGGCCTTTCAGGGGTACAAGGCTAGACACCTGGTACCCACAGATAAGACTTTTCCCCCTTAAGAGAACATCTAGGGCCAGAGGTGACATTTTGATGGCCCAGCCTTGTTCTATTCCTTGGACCTCAGGCCTCCTAAGGACGACTAATAAGGTTAACGTGGGCTACCTGTGCATAGTCACAAGTGTATACAGCAGGCCAAGGTCCAGCAGCCGAGTGAGGTGCCCTGGCGACGCTGTGGTGTGGCCTGAGGTCCAGACCAGCTCAACTCCAGGGCTGTAACCCACACTCACCACCCTTGTTGGTGATGTCCTGCCCCTGTCTCTCCTTGTAGGTGAGAGCTGTGATCCATCGGGCGCGGTCACTCCTGAAGGCCACAGAGTAGACAGTTGAGGCCCTCCTCCTTCATTTTGGGGGTCCATGAGCCCGTGTGGTACCGGTACCTGTTCTGTGATCACTGACTATTCTGATTTGCTCTTTTTACTGTACTGAGACTTGCTATGCTTCAGCCCCTGGCATCAATGTTGGTGCCTGATGGCAGGACGCTGCTGCCTCAGGGCCTTTGCACAGCCGCCATCATCCTCTGTGTTTGCTGCCTCATTCCTTACCTCCCTTGGGGTTTTGACCTAAGCGCCACCTTGACAATGGCATACCCATCGATCGCGTGCACACTTGTCCCTTTTTCTGCTGAAAGCTTCCTCCTGGTTATTGGACAGTATAGTCATTCATTTCTTTGCTGCGTTTTGCTTACGGCCCTGACTAGTTTGACTAGTAAGCTCGCAGAAAATAGCTGAGCACATGCCACCCCCACAGGGCTCCGGCTCTCATGCTCGCTCGCACGCAGGCAGGCACTCCCCTCCAGTTGGGTCCCCCATCTTACGCAGAGTCAGAGGACAGCAGTATCTGCTCCTGGCGGCCCTCACTGTTGTGCAGTAGGTTCACTTGGAAAGGGTAGGGCACGGAGGAGCTGCGGCTGCTGCCTCCAGGCAGTGAGGGTTCCGAGGGTTCCAGCTTCCTGACCTGTACGTGGTCTAGCTGCGCGTAGTTTTGGACCAGATAGCTTTCCTCACTGTGGGGACACAGGAGATTCATCAGGGTCTTTCCTGCCAGGGTCAGTTGACCACAAGAGTGCTCCTACCACTCGTCTCCAGGAGACGGAACTTCTAGGAGCTTCCGTGGCCAAGGAGGGAAACCCCAGCCTGCAGAGAGCAGAGTCACCCCAGATCAACTGAGGTATAGCATTTGAGTGCCAAGGTTGGAGGCGTTCAGGGCCGCTCCCCATCCCCATAGCCTGACATCTGCAGACCAACCGGTTGCTTACCTTTTCTTCTTGGTGACAACCAGGACATCGTTGAACAGGAACAGGTAGCACGTGGGTCGGCTGGCAATTTTCCTAAAGATACTGGATTCCTCCAAGAGGAAGAGCTCCCCACGCTTCAGTAGCCAGCGAGAGGAGGAGATGAGCGGCAGGGACTAGGGATGAAGGAGAAGGGACACGGAGGTGAGGGTGCTCCTGGAAGTGAGCTTGCTGTCCCTGTTAGGACTGAACCTTAGGGAATGGCCGCCGAGTTGTCCCCCAGGTACCAAGATCTACCTATACACGACGGGAGTGGCCGGCTCTGATTTTCTGAGCATTTGTGGAATGTTCTGCCTGAGCTGGGGGTGGGGACGGCCCTGGAGAGGTCTTGACATCTCCTTGACCTTGGGTTGGGGAGGCACAAGGGCCCTTCTTTCCCATGTGGAGTCCAAGGCCCAAGAAGATCAACAGCCCTAGCTGCCCCTCCCCCACCCCAGCCCAGGCAGATCCACCCATCTTCCTCGCCCCCAGCCCAGACCTCTTGCCCTAGCCTGTTACCCCTAAGATGTGGACAGCAGATTAAGGGGTGGGGTTGGCACGGTACCCACCTTCACCTTAACGAAGTCCAGCTGCGTGTGCAGTGTGTAGATCTGTTCCATACGCTCCATCTTGTGGGCCCCCTCGTTACACTGCTTCACCAGCTGCGGGGTTGAGGTGAACACGGATTGGTTAAACCATGGGGTGCCTCCCCTCCAGGTGGCACTGGCTTAGATCTGGTCCCCTTTTCCTCTCAGCACCACAAACCTGCGCCCCGCCCAGGGTCTCTCCCATCCGAGAAGCTGCCTCCTCACCTTGCTGATGGCCTTCAGGGCGCGGCTGGCGGCTTTATACCGTTCGGGATGGCCTTGTGTCTTCAGGCAGAGTGTCTGGGGGAGAGAGTGGTTGGGAAGCACCGGAGCCCCTCCCAGGAGGCCCTACGTGGGGGAGAATCTGGAAGTGTGGGAGAGGGTCCTGTGGGGGTCCGCCGGTATGTCTACAGCCCACAGATGGCCTCTGAACCTCTGGGGCCAAGCCAGGCAAAGAGCTCTGGGACCACATATACTGCCCCTGACATCCTGGGGAATAGCAGTGTGGGATCCAGAAGCATTATTTCTTCAGGGCCGAGGGTGTATGTGCACATGCCTAAGTGTGTGTCTGCAGGCTACAGACTCACGTTAGTGACCGCAAAGTGAGCAAGACTAATCACACCGCCTTATATGTGTTGTAATTGCCCAATTACAGATCCGTGAGTGTGAGGAAAGAGGTCAGAGAGGCAGGCGGTGGGGATGGGGTGGGGGGGCCTTCCAGGTGGGTTCCCATAGCAACACCCAAGCCTCCCCTGGTGATGCTCACGTCAGTCAGGAGCGGCAGCCGGGTCACCCTCTGCATGGGGAGAATCAGGAAAGAGATCATGGGCAGGCCCCCACACGCAGGCTGTTTCTCGATCTCCCTCAGAGCTTCCCGGAAGGCTGTGTTGCTGTTCCTGCAATGGGGGCCACCGAGTCATTCTGACTTTGGAAAGAGGTTGGGTGTGCGGGGCGGGCGGGCGGGCGGGACCTTCGTGGGGTAGGCTGGGGATGCGGAGGCCCCACTCACGACAGCTTCTGCAGGGTGCGCTGCTGGTAGACCTCGTTGGAGCAGTAGGCGATGTAAGGGTGGAAGTGGTGCTCAGCATGGTCCTCCAAGATGTCGCTGATGTCCTCCACACACACCTGAGCCTTGTGCCGCTGCTCCAGGGCTTCAAAGAACCTGCGGAAACGAAAGTGAGGCGTGATCGGGGAAGCGAAGGCTCAGTTTTGGCGGGTGCACACACTCCTACACAGACACAGGTATAGAGACAAAAGTGGTCCACACAGACCGCTCTTGGAGGCGGTACGGTACGTAGCAGGTGCCCAGTGGTGTAGGCTAGGCTGCATTTCCCTGCAGAGGGCTGGCTGTCCCACGACCCTCAGGGGACCCTGTGACAGATCAGCTCTTTGTAACACCCACCCCTATTCCTGTCCCTGGGTGGGAGCTCAAGGACAGAGATCCTATGACGCACTGGAGGCCCTAAGGGACCCAGGGAGAGCCACCTCTCTCTAGGGATGGGCGTTGAAACTAAGGTGATTCTGCCAGCCAAGTCCCCCCCCCTGCAAGGTTTCGCAAACTGTCCGCGTGCGTGGAGTCCGGCCCATGCAGGAACAAGCTGGGAGGCCCAGGCTCTTGGCAGAGGTCCAGGAGAGACTGCTATCCTGACTCCAAGGAGCCAAGCAGGATAGTAACAAGGAGAGCAGATGATAGAGGTTGGCCCAGGGTTCTCTTAGGTCTCGGCTGCCTGGTGTGTGGGCCAGTGGTTGACCCTGAGCTATGCCCACCTCGCCCTGGCTCAGGCAGCTGGGGGAACTCCATCTGTCTGAGAAGACCTTTCCCAGGTTTGGATGTGGGTATGGACCCTTCGGACCCGATGGACCCTCTATCTGCGTGGACCTCATTTCCTATAAGCGAGTGCGCTCTGAGAGCCAGTGACCCTCGGGAAGCTGTCTAACTCGTAAGGAGGCTCAGAGGCACACGGCCCCGTAAATGAACAGACGTTGAGGCTGTCTGGACACAGGCCCACCATGCACAAGTTGGCAGGCTAGGCTACTCAGTGGAAATACATAACTCCTAGGGTTTTCTGGAAAGCTCTAGAAGGGCCAGCCTCCTGCTAATGGCTCAAAATAGCACTGAATCTCAGAGGAGACCACTGTGGACGGCCGGGGAGGAGGCTAGAGAGTCGCAGCCCAGGACATCAATGGCCATGCTGAGCAATCAGAGGCTGCCCGGGACCAAGGGACCACACCGGGGGCAGGAATCTGCATGAGGGTCACCCACTTCCCGGGACCCTTCCCCTCCAATGAGTCAATGTGTGGGGAGTTCCCACAGCCAGCCGCTGAATCTCTTACAGGAAGCCTCGGTCTCCAGGGATCTGACAGTCCCCATTCCCTGTCTAAATGTCTCTGAAAATTCCTGAGGGAGAGGGCACCCACCACGGCAGCAGGCTGAGTGGACGCAGCAAGGGCCAGGCTGACTCTGACATGCAGGAGCCAGCATCCTGTTTGCAGGGCCCGGCCTGTGAGCTAGCACCCTGTGACCTACTCTTTCCGACCCCACCAAGGCCCAGGCACCAGCCCGATTGGACAAAGCCAGGGCTAGGGGAACTGGGAGGCCTGGGGTCTCCTGGGTAGCAGCAGTAGCAAGGCCACGTGCACATAAGTGTGTGCAAACACATAGAAGACGACACTATACCCAGTGCTGGGGTGAGAGAAACATTGGTAGTGTGCAATGATAAATGCACAGGCATGCACATGTACAAAGCAGTCATACACGCATTCACAGAAGCACTTACACACACACACACACACACACACACACACACCAGACACACCCTCCTCAGCCTGCAGCTGTATGCATGGCCCTCCTCTGATTCTAGGCCCTGGAACTAGAGCCCAGTCTGGCCACCAGACACTGCTGGGGAGAATATGACCTGGGGCTGCAACTCGAGGCTGCAACCTGGCTGGGTGAGGATACTGTGGGCACTCCTGCTGCCCAGGGCTGAGGTGACATACCCACGGGTAGTATAGGGTTATACATAGAGAAGTGTCCTCCCTCTCCTGAGAGTCTAGGATGCCCACTACCACAGTGTCCCCACAGCCTACCTTCAAGGGCTTTTACAGGTCGTCACACCTTCTCTCAAGCCAACCGCTGCTCCAAGCTTCCCACCACAGGTGCAACCCGGGGCCCACCCGGGGTTTACTGATATCACTACAGAGATGATCACTTGGAGGCAGGGGTAAAGCGGCAACTTTGGGGACCTCAGGATGGGGAGGCTCACTTCTGACTGGCAGACATCACATCCACGATGTTGGAGAAGAGGTGGTGATGTTCCGTCTGGGTCATGGTGGCCCTCAGCTCCCGGGACTGCAGGAACTCAGCCACCAGGATGCTCAGGCTGTGCAGATACGAGAACTCGGATGTGAGGATCTCGAAGATGGCCTGCACGAGAAACGATGCTCAGAACGACGGATGTGCTCTAGGAGGGAGGGAAGACCGGGATGTGGGGCTCCTTCAGAGAGCTGTCATGACGGCTGCGTAGGCTACAAGCCTATATTCCTGTGTTCTCTCGCTCACCAACTCGAGCTGCGTGGAGGTGGCTGGGATTTTGCTTTCTGGGGAACACAGGGCCGAACGCATGCTGGGCAAACCTTCTACCACTGAGTCACATGTTCCTCATCCCTGGCCAGGACCCTGGTCCTCCCCTGATGCTACTTGAGGACTTACGAGGCAGAGAAGGGGCTCAGTCCTTGGCCATCGCTGGACCTGGCCCACAAGGGAGCCAGTATGGTAGGTGAGGGAGGGTATCACTCTTGTTTCTAAGTCCCAGGGCACTGTGTGGCCCGCTCCGTGTCTAGGGACATCTCAGGCTATAACCTGCTCAGCACACCCCACCTGGTGGTCTTACCTCCTGCCTCTTCCGTTCTTCTGTTGACAATGTGTCCAGGACACCTGACTCCAGCACCTGAGGAGAACATGGGCCAACGAATTATGTGTCACACGGGTCCTACAGATGAAGCGGTTCCCACCTCCATCCATCCTCCTCTGGGCTAGGAAGACAGAGCATCCTGGAGGTAGGGAGGAGCCCAGGCAAAGCCGCCGCCCGCCATCAGAGTTCTTCAGCTACATCTCCTCAGCTTATCTTCCTCCCCATGGAAATCTCCCAGGACAATGCTACTCCATCGATAGAGCCCTAGGGCCAGGTCAGGAAGATGGACAGGGAGTCCAGAGGAACAGTGAGTCAGACTCCGCCTGGGCAGCTGAGTCAGTGTTCTGTCAGGGGAGGTACAGACTGTTATCACTTGTCCTCTTTATCCCCTTGGGGCCAGTTGTCCCCAGGCTGCCTTAAAGTAACTCCTTCACACCTATGGCTATATAGCATGTCAGGACGGGCTGGCCTGCCACAACACCTGGTCTCTGCAGGACAGAGAACTAGATCCATTTGTGCTCTCCTTCCCACAGTCTGGGGAGAGGCACCGTCAACAGTGCGTGGGCCCCCTGTGGCTTTCCAAACTTGGGGAGATCAGACTCTAAATATTGGTCAATGTTACGGGGTACAGTGTGCTGGGCCCCATCCAGGTCAGGGGAATCACCTCCCCCTCAATCCCCCGGTTTCTAGCATCTGGCAGGCTAATAAATGTATACCCCTGGCCACTTCCACTTGTGAGGCACAGAGCCTGTCCTGCTGCAGAACTCCCTGGCTGGGGTTCCGTTCTCAAGGGGGTTCCCTCAACCCCATGGCAAGCAAGCAAACAAGACGCCCCTCTGCACTGAGATGAAGGAAATGCTGGGTCTATCATCCCTTTGCCTGCCACACCCACAGACTGCAGAGGACAGGAGTCACGTGCCTCTAACAGCAGTCAGCCACGTCCCTCATGCCATAACCCTTATGTGCCAGGGCTACCATCCTGACCCTGCTTTTGACGGAGCCCTTAAAGCTTGCCAGGACCCCAATTTTTGGATGTGGGAAATAATGAGGAGAGTGGAGAGGCTGCTCTCCTTATGTCTCTGTTTCTTTGTGACCCTTTTCCTGCCCTAGTGAGATGAGGAAAAGGGAAAGGGGCTCCGTTTGGGTCAGATTGAGTAGGGCCTCCTGCTTCATAGACAGAAGACACTGTGCTCCACAAGGCAAACTGTGTATCCCCAGGGCTACCACAAGTTGGGGAGAGGAAGGCCATGGGTCCACCTGCTGTACCTGGATCCTCCTGCGTGTTCAGGATGGGTGTGGGACTCCTTACCTCTGGGAGCTGGCTCCAGGTGACCTGGGCAGGCCGATAGCTCTTGACCACGATGGTGGTGTCCGCTTTCTGAGGTCCCCCTGGGCTGGAGGGCTCATCGAGTATGTCATCATCAGACTCGTGACTGGTGTTCAGACCCCGCTCTCGGATCTCCTGGTACAGCTGGGGGTCTGGGGAGAGAAGAGTCACCTGTCTGCAGGAGGGTTTGGGGGTGGCGTGGCCCTCCCGAGGGCCCCACAAAGCTCTCAAAAACATGCAGGCTCCGCTGTGCCCTCTGAGTCCTGCAGCGGTGCGAGGCCAGCCTGGAAGAGTGTAGCAGCCTAGTGTAGAATGTGGCACTGTATGCAGGTCAGGCCAAGCAGACCAACCAGAGCTGTGGGCGGCCAGCTGTGCTGGTCTCAGAGAGGAAGGCTGGGGGACTCAGGTGGGGCCTGAGCATGCCGGTTGCCGCCCAAAGCCAACAATACCACCAGCCTAGTCTGGCATGGGCCAGCCCAGTCAAGGGCACCTCTGAGCCCGTGCGGCTGCTACCATCAGAGACTGGAACAGTGCTACTGCTCTGCACAGGGTGTTTCCCAGAGATTTTGCAGGGACTTGGAGCTAACGTGGCCAGGAGGGAAGGGACATTCTTGTTGGAATCACTGTGTCTTGGAACCTCTTAGCTTCCAAGCCTCACAATCTTGGTGGGACCAGGTAGACACAACAACCCAGGCTATGACTTCCTCACAAGTTGCAGTACCCAGGATGTTTTCTTTGGACTGGGAATATTTCATGCCAAGAATAGAGATGAGTGTCTGGCCTGATGTCTATAATCGAACCTGGGTCTCATTGGATACTCAAGATAGTGGGGAGCTGGTCTGTCTTGCCCTTGGGGGCTGGAGGAAATTCTACTAGCTGCAACAGTCACATCAACAACTGGGGTCTGTGTTCAATGTCCTGCCCAGCCTGACCTCATCTTCTCAGACCCATGCGGTCCCCTGGTTGGCCCTTCCTGGCCATGCGCAGTCCTCAGCTTCCGCCCGGGGAACCACTTACCATCTTTGAAAGAGCCCTTCTGTGCACGTTTCCGCCCCAGAGTTTTCTGCGGACAAGAAACAGAAACCTCAGCAGTCAGTAGAGAGGGAGGTGTGGGTCGGCTTCCTTTCTGTTGCTATGGTAGCCCAGAGATTGTAAGAGATTGATTGCCCAATGGGAGGGGGCATTGCTGACTCTAGAGGGTGCTCGTTAAATGTTAGCTTCACAAAGCAGAGACCAAGAAAGGAAAAAGTTGGAGCTCAGAGCAGGGGCCTGCTACAGGAAGGCTGCATAGGAGGTGGGATGGGGGGGGGGTTGTAAGTCCAGTTAAGAGGAGTTACCTGGACAGTTGGGGCATGGTGGGAATGGAGCAGGGGTCTGGAGACTTCTGCTGGTTAAAGTCTGGCCCTGGTACTGGTTGGGGGCTCCAGAAACTGAGGCAGGGGATTGGAAGGACTGAGTTCTAGGGAATCCCCACTCTTGGCTGGAACACTAGGTTTTCACCGGCACACTGGTTCCAGGAAAGAAAGTTGCTTCTGGCTCCTTAGAACCAGTCGGGGCCTGAAAACTCCCTTTACATGTGTATCCATGTGTGTGTGTATGTGTGTGTGCCTGTGTCTCTCTGTGTGTTGTGTCTATGTATCTGTGTCTCTCTGTGTGTTGTGTCTATGTATCTGTGTCTCTCTGTGTGTGTGTACATGTCTGTTTGTGTGTGCCCATGTCTCTTTGTGTGTTGTATCTGTGTGTATGTGTTGTGTCTACGTGTCTGTGTGTACATGCCTGTTTGTGTGTGCCCATGTCTCTGTGTGTGTTGTATCTGTGTGTGTGTATGTATTGTGTCTACATGTCTGTGTGTACATGTCTGTGTGTTTGTGTGTGCCCATGTCTCTGTGTGTGTGTCTGTGTGTCTCTGTGTGTGTTGTATCTGTGTGTGTGTCTGTGTTGTGTCTACATGTCTGTGTGTCTCTGTGTACATGTCTGTGTGTTTGTGTGCCCGTGTCTGTGTGTGTGTTGTGTCTCTGTGTGTGCGTGTCTGTATGTATTGTGTCTACGTGTCTGTGTATGGTTCTCCCAGCTGAGCCTGGCTTGGTTCCCTTTCACCCACCCCTCAAGCCCTCCTCATCTCCTCCATTCCAAATCCTCCTCCAGTCTCTACCTAAGCCCTCCTGGCCCTGAGACCATGGGGAGCTCTCTCATCCTTGTGCCTCCTGCATGGCTACCTGCCATCCCTCAACACCCTCACAGTGCCCTCTCGGCATGGGGGCAGCCACAGGTTGGTACACCAGCATGGGGCACACAACTGGCACACAGGGATGGGTGCTGAGGAGGGACTCACTACTGAGCTGAGCCATGGATGAGATCTTGGCAGGCCTGGTTCTGAGAGGCGGTAGGGCCACCGATCCCGCTCCTGAGAACCAGGCATCTCAGGTAGATGTGGCACGGGATCTGTGATAGCAGCTGGCACTGTAGACAGAGGCCTTGCCTTAGCCATTATTGGCTTTCCCAGAAGCTTGTGGTGACCATGTAGCATGCTGGTGGCTATCATTCTGATGCCCAAGTAACCAATGCTTTTCCCATACCATGATGCTGTATACAGCTCTAAGCACACTCTTTCCATGATTCTGTGTACAGCTCTAAGCATGCTCTTCCTATGATGCTGCATGCAGTTCTAAGAATGTCCCTTCCATGGTCTTCCCATGATGCTGCATGCAGCTCTAAGCATGCTCTTCCTATGATGCTGTGTGCACTCTAAGCATGGTCTTCCCATGATGCTGCATGCAGCTCTAAGCATGCTATTCCCATGATGCTGCATGCAGCTTTAAGCATGTTCCTTCCATGATCTTCCCATGATGCTGCATGCAGCTCTAAGCATGCTATTCCCATGATGCCGAGTGCAGTTCTAGGTGACAGAGGGCATGTACTTATCTTTGGAGTATGCTACAGCTGGATGGTGGCCATCTTCACTTATATATGGGGAAACTGAGGCTCAGAAGTGTTAGGAATCTGTTAGGGGGCCAAAAAGCCACAAAGGCCCATCTTAGGCCCTTCACGGAAGCTGACTGAGCCCTGTGCCTGGGGTGCCCCTGAACAAGTCTGAGGGAAGCACCTGGCAGAGGTGCCTAGAAGCCTCCATATCTTGGGAAGCAACTGCCTCAAAATAGCTGTTAAACAGAGATTCTCCTATCTGACCCTGACAAGTAGGACGGAGGGGGAAGGAAAGGCCACTATTTGATCACGGCCTTCCTGTCCAGTGGCTGTCTATAACAGATACCTGGAGTCCCAGAGATCCAGGACTCCGTTCTGTTCTGAACAGCTGGGGCTACACCATAGCTCGGAGACGAGCTCTGCCCACCGGAAGCAGGCAGAGGAAAGAGCAGGGCCAGGGGGACAGGCGGTGAGGGCTACCCACTGACCCTCCTTATCCCACTGGCTGCCTGAGCCTGGCCTCGCTGAAAGTGTCATCCACAGGCTGGCTCCATGCCTTGGGCTCAAGAGTGGCCGGTTCCCTCTGCTGTCGACTCTGGATGGAAGTAGGGATGGGAGACTCCCAAGGGCCTGACTCAACCTCCTCCAGCCACAGCAATGAGAAGAATGGAATCAATTAAACCAAGGTGGTCAGGAGCCTGCACCCTGCAAGGCCACGCATGATGCCAAATGTGAGAGACACAGGACCAGGCCGGCTCTCTGCCTTTGAACCCCCGAAGCCCCTAGGCGCACTGCCCACCCTGCTGTCTGGGCAGGCCCCTACCTTATTTTTGGCTGGGTACCGGGCGGGAGGGTCCTCGGCGAGGGCCTGGAGCTTGGGGCCCAGCTGGACTGAGTCCCCCTTGCTACTGGGTGGCCCCAGGCCCTTCATGGCCGCCCTGTAGGACTGGTTCCTCAGGTTACGCTTCAGGTTTCCGGTAGTAACCGTGTCTATGTCCATGTCATCCTGAGAGAAGCTGGGGGCTGAGAAGAGCTGAGGATTCCTCCTCGCAGCCTCCTTGCTGAGCACAGCTGCCCCAAAGCTCTGGTGGCGGGCTGGGGACTTGGTCTTGGCCTTGCTGGCCACAGCCAAGCTCTTGGGGATGAGCTGCTGCGTGCCCATCTTGAGGGCCACAGGGCTTTGCGTGCTGAGGATGATGGGCCGAGGCTCCACATCTCCCGGCGGTGGCATCGGTGTCGGAGGCGGAGGTGGCGGTATGGATTCTGAGGCATCGGGCTCAAAGGCAGCATTGGCTTTGGCTTTAAAGGAGCTCCGGATCATGGGGAGTCCAGGGATGGGGTTCCCATTGGCATCGAGGCGCAGCTCTGCGTGGAAGCGATACTCGAGCAGTTTCTCATCCAGAGAGCTGTCAGAATGCCTCTGGGACATGCTGGTGATAGCGGAGGCCTAGAGAGAGGCAAGCAAGAGGTGGAAGGCTCTCAGAGGGGCCTTCCGCACGCAGCCTCCCTGGGCCCAATCCTGATCCTCACATAGCGGCTCTTCCCTGAGATGAAGGGTCTGGTGGGGACAGGGTATGGCTGGAATGAGCCTGAGGGACCACCCTGATTTCTCCGACACAACTCCTAAGTCCTGGGCAGGGTACATAGACCGGGGCCGGAATCCTGGCTAGGTCGCTTATTGATGCGTGGGCGTTTTGTATATGGTTTTCACGGAGACAATTATGGTTTTCTGAGACTGTAACAGATGCTGTGGCTGTGACCGTGGCCCTGCCTGGCTCTGCATTCTTGCTAAGGGGACGCCTGACCCTGAGAACATGAGGAAGAAAGAGCAAGCAGGATGGAAAAGAGAAAGAGAGAACACTCTCCACCTGACCGCGGCCTTCCTGCTCAGTGGCTGTCCACATCAAAAGCAGCAGGGCCAGGATCCAAGAGAAGCCTGGCTGCTTCTCCTTTTCCTGGCCAGGCAGAGTTTCCACAGCGCCGAGGCTGGCTATCAAGCCTCTTCTCACAGCACTCTCCAATACACACTTGTACTTTCTGAGGTTGGGGGGGGTCCACAATCCCAGTCTTGGGAGTCTCAAGGTGAACCCTGGGTCACAGTGCAGGTGAGACAGTAGCAGGATCTTCAGCCTGAGTCGTGGTGGAGGGGGCTCACTGCCTGGCGACAGCCACTCCACCCATCCATCCCAGCAGTTCATGTGCCTGAGGCCCGTCTCTGACTCCTTTACCCTCAGCATTGACTGGTCTGCCACCGTGGCCCATTAATAGCGGCAGCCCTGAGCAGTGGTTTCCAGAATGTTCTATCTCCTTCAGCACTAGCATTGTCTGTTTCCTTGGTACAACACAGTCTAAGGCTGGCTTTGGCTAAGTGGGAGGAAGAAGTGTCCCTCCTGGGCAGGGAATCCCACTGGCCTGTGACCCAGAGACTGAGGTGAACAGGGCTATGGCCTGGACACGGCAGGAGCCAGCGTAAAGGCTGGTCTGGAGGAGGCGCTGTGTTGGGACCAGTCATCAACACTGACCAGTCTGCTAAGGGTCAACTGTCCACGGTGCTACCACTTACCTCCGTGACTGGGGGTCCTCCACACTTATTAGGAGCTGCCCTGTTGGGGGCCTGGAAACCTGGTGTCCTCGATGATTAAAGATGCCACTTCTCGGTTTCAATCTTCAAATCTGAAAAATGGGCTCAGTTAAGGAACAATGTCCTCACCTGAGGATATCCTAACAGGTTCCTAAATGACCTACAGAGTCCATTAAAACATCCCTGACTGGCTTCGAGGGGCCATAAAGCGGCAGCCAAGGCTTTTCTGAACCAAATAACATCCCTGGTATCTCTGGCGTCTCACACTGCACTGATAAGACAGTGCAGACTCTATAGGACCCTAACATACCCCATTAAACCTCAGCACTGAAGAGGCTGGGGCAGGAAGTTCTTGAGTTCAAGGCCAGCCTGGCCCATACACACAGTGAGACCATCTCATCAAAACCCAACGACCCCAAGTCCGAGTTGATAAGAAAAAGTCTTGGTTAAATGAACCTACATCACTTGCCTACATCAGGAGTGAGGCTCTAGGCTCACACTGACCCCTGGTCATTTCCCCTGGGCACTGACCCGGGATCAGCTCTCGGTGTGGTACCTACCTACCCTGCCTGACAGATGGACTGAACTGGACAGGAAGGGACGGCTACCCTTAGGGTTACCTGAGTCGGGGTGGGGGCCAGAGCTATTTGGATGGGCTCAGGGCCTCAGGAACTGGTGACTCTCTGGCCTTCAGGAAGCTCCATCCTACCCCACATTCCAGGCCCCGGAATGGTGCCAAGACTCCTCAGCAGTCCCTCCTTGAAGGGGACAGGGAAGGACTGGCCATGCTGCTCATATTGAGCCACACTTCCAGCACCCGGGAAGCTGGTCATGTCCCGGCTCACCTCTGGAAGCCCCGGGTTCTTCTAGCATTTAGCTCTTGGCTAAAATTATCCCAAGAGGTTGAATGCCGCTGAGACTAGCTGGCCCCAGGGAGGGGCAGACTGGGGCCTAGTACCCCAAGGGAGGGTGCATTCCTAAGGACATTCCAAATCCTGGCTGAGGATAATAGCAGTCACACCAGGCCTCCCCCGGGAGCTGGCATCTGTCACACATGTGTGGCGTGGGGTCCCACGCTCTTATTAATATGTCTGGTTTACTGAAGCTCGGAGAGCTTAGTTTAGCTGTATTCCGATGGCCTAGAATGGACTTCTCGCCTGATCCGGTTTACACAGGGATCATTTCAGTCAGGAGGAAGAGACCACACGGAAGGGCCCAGTATCATTACTTTGCCTCCTCTCTTACCAGCAAACATCCATCATTGCTGAGCTCAGGCTTACAGGATAGCATGGCCCCTGGCAGGCGGTGGCCTCGCCCAGCAGAGGGCAAAGTCCATTTCAGGGCCAGAAGGTGCCCACCGGGAACCTGTCGGGTGAGCCATTCCTGGGAGTGGCTTTTGTTTCCAGGCTGGCACCACACCCACAAGCCTGGCAAACAGCCTGCCTGGGACCCCAGAGAGCAGGGCTGGCGACTTCAGGTACCTGTCCTGTCAAATAGCACTGCAATGCCTACTGGACACATCCTGAAGCTGCCTGGTCTCCAGGCAGCTTCTGATCGCCACTGTCTGGAGGGGGCTGGGCTGCACAGCCTTACGTAGCTTAGCTGCAGGGCTCCATGCTCAGGGGACATGCAGTGAGGCCGACTTGCTTGTTAATCATTTCTACGCCTTCTACAGCCAGCTCTCTTGTTAATTTCTGCTCCCAGCCATCCAGTTTTGCAGCTCCATGCTCCTCGAGAGTCTGACTCCTCTGTGCAGGAGATACTTCAGGGTCTTTCCAGGCACTCCTGTAGCTTAGGGTGGGGGTTGGGTGGGTGGTGTTCCTTAGGCCTGGCTCTGGCTATCCTCTGGCCACCGGGGCTACCCTCTAAAACAAACCCCAGGCATCGGCTTGGGAGGGAGCTAGGGGCAGATGGTTAATGCCTTTAAACACTTTTTAAAATATTTACTTATTTTAGGTGTGTTTGCACGCATGCATATATGTATCACATGTATGCTCAGTGCCTGCTAAGGTCGGGGGGGGGCAAGATCAGCTGAAACTGGAGTTAAAGATGATTGTAAGCCACCATATCTGTGCCGGGGACCAAACCCAAGTCCTTTGCAAGAACAAGTGATCTTTACTGAGTCATCTCTCCAGCCCCAGATTTTGTTTGTTTGTTTTTGGTTTTTTCGAGACAGGGTTTCTCTGTGTAGCCTTGGCTGTCCTGGAACTCACTCTATAGACCACACTGGCCTCGAACTCAGAAATCTACCTGCCTCTGCCTTCCAAGTGCTGGGATTACAGGCACGTAATACCACCGCCCGGCCCCAGATTTGTGTTTGTTTGTTTGTTTTTTACTTTTGAGATAAGGTCTCACTGTATATCCCTGGCTGGTCTGGATTCTATTATATAGACCAGGCTGGCCTCGAACTCAGAGATCCACCCACCTCTCCCTCCTGAGTGCTGGGAGTAAAGCTGTGTGCTCTCCTCCTCTTCCCAGGACTGTTGGCTGGGAAGGTCTAGCTTTCCCATTGGGGAAAACTTCCCTCTGGATTCTAGAAGCATCCTCTTCCCTTCTTGCTGCTGATAAGGCCTCTTGGTATCCTCCAGACTTCCCTTCCTCAGACGGAGAGCCTGTCCTCCTCCCTATCCTAGTCCAGCCCTGTGAATGGGTCCTACATCCACTGACTGAGTGACTGAGGTGCCAGGTAGACTTTCCAGCCAGTTTGTCCCCTTTTTTTTCTAATGCCCATGTCTGCATGTGGTTTAGTATTATTTCCTGGATAATTTCCTTCCCTCACCTCATCCCCATCATGAGACAATCCTGGGACCTCGCCCGTGCCTGAAGACTGCCATACCACTGAGCTATACATATCCCCAGGAACTCTCCTCATGATGATCTGATTTTGGTTTGTTTGAGACGGGGTCTTACTAGGTTACCCAGCTTGGTCCTGGATCCACGCTGCAGCCCAGGCAGTTTCTGAATCTCTTGTCCTCCTGCTTGAACCTCCCAAGTGCCTGGGATTCCAGGTCTGCCTGTTTTGTTTAAATAGATAATTCCTTGAACTGTCCTTTCTTTCTGTAACACGGACTAATCGCTGTCCCTAGTTTCTTACTTTTCCCGTCCACCTTTCTCGCTCCCTCGCACGCCTTACTGATCCTCAGTCCTAGCATCCTGTTCTTGTTTCACAGATGCAACATCTCCTATTAACCTGGAGGGCAAGAAATCCACTCTCTTCCTTCCGTTGTCTGTGGCTGGCCACTCCCTGTCTTGCTTTGTCTTGTCTTCGCTTGACCTCTCAGAGACGTGAAACTTTCAAAAAGCTGCTTTGGCTTCTGCCGCTGTGGGTCACAGAACCATGGGGCAGGGATACCATTAGAGCCAGCGAGAACTTGACAGACATCTCAGGGGATCACTCTGGGTGTGGTCCTGAATGGCTGGGTCTCTCTGCACCTGGTCCTCTGTCCCCCTCCCCTTTCAGACTGATCAGCTTCCCACAAATCTTGTGGGTATCTATGTTGCCTTCTAGTCCCCTAGGCCTAATTTCCTCCTAGCTCGAGCCTGTTGCAGCTGGTTACAGCTGGCCATAGGAACCCAAACCACCCTGAATCTGAGACTTTAAACCCTGCCAGAGGCCCTCCATCACCAGCTCTGAGGCTGGGCCATCTCTACCTGGCAGGATCTGCCTCAGTAAACCCACAATGGTGGCCTTGTGCCTGGCTGAGCCGGGGACTTGGGAGTCGCAATTTGCTTGTAATCCACACCAGCTAGCTCCATTGGTCCGGTGTGTTGCGAGGGCGGGTGCTGAGCTCAGAGGATCTCCCCTGAGTGTAGTTTTGCCCACCTGGAGGCAACTTGTAACATCTGAAGACATTGTTGATTACACCACCCGCATTCTGAGGCCTGAGGCCTGGATGCCAGGAGCCGCAGAGCTCAAAGCAACCTGTAACACCCAACTGGAACAAATGCTCCCAGAGCGGAAGTGGGGAAAACCTGACAATAGCTAGCCACTCCTCACCGGCCTGGTGCATCCAGTCTTAGCCCGAGACACCCACCTATCACTTCCATCACGTTCCATAAGCCCAAACAGACCAAGCACAGGGCAGGCTTCCCTAAAGAAGCATACATAGGTTGAGTGCAGTTAGAGTCCTGGCCCGATGGGAACCTGGGGCCAGGCCTCCACTGCCCAGTTCACCAGCTCAAAAGCAGGGCACACTTAAGATACCCTCTAGCCCGCTGTGACTTCAGCCCCTTCCCAAACTTCTCCAGACAATGAAAAGCCTGGATGGAGGGAAAGCGACCTGCCTGGTTCAAGCCCAAGCCAGTGGGAGCACAAGGGGAGGAGCCAAGCTCTGAGGCCCTATCTTGACCTAGATGTTGTCCACAAACTAGGAACTGGATGCGGATGACAGGATTCTGGACTCAGGATGCTACGGAGGGGCAGTGACCTGAGCAGGATGTCAGGGAGAGCGGGTGAGCTCATGCAATGGCAGGATTGATCTGGAAACCAAAACCAAAACCAAAACCAAACCTCTAGACCAGGTGGTCAAACAGAAACACAGCCACCACCTTCCATGGAGCACACCCGCCTGTCTGTCTGCCTGTCTGTCTACAGAGACAAGCCACCTTACTTACTTCAGCTTGCTTACAAGGGACTGAAGAGTGACCACCCTGTGGGAGATGTCACACTGGAGACAACCTCCTGGAATAACTAACACTAACAAGTTTCTTGCTACTGGACTGGAGAGATGGTTCAACAGAAATGAGCACCAGCTGCTCTCTCAGAGAACCGGGGTTCAAGTCCCAGAACCCACATGTTGGCTCATAACTCTCTGTAACTCATCATAAATACAGGGGAATTCAATGACTTCTTATGACTTACATAGGCACCAGGCACACCTGTGGTGCACACACATACATACAAACATACATCTTTAAAAACAAACAAACCGGGGGGGGGGGTGTTCCTGACTTTAGGTACTTGAAGAAGGGAGTGGCAGGGAGCCTCTTCTTAGCTCTTTCCACCTTGTTCTCTGGTCGCATCTTTAGAGACAGGGTTTCTCTGTGTAGCCCTGGCTGTCCTGGAACTCACTCTGTAGACCAGGCTGGCCTCAGACTCAGAAATTCGCTTGCCTCTGCCTCCCAAGTGCTGGGATTAAAGGCGTGTGCCACCGCTGCCACACCGCTGCCGGGCAAATCTTTACATTTTCAAAGAAGCCTTGAGACCCTTCCCTCTACCAGTCCGTGCTGTGAACTCGTGGTAAGAGGCTTATCTCTGGACCGTGGGCAGATAGAAGCGTCTGTCCCCAGAAGGGAACACAGCAGCGGCGCTTTCAATGAACTCTGATGGATAAACGGAAACCCCAGGCCCAAGGCCCAGAGGCTAAAGCGGCTTGCCTATATTCACAAATAGCAACTTTCAAGCCCGGTGCCCACACACATGGGTAGGAAGCCAGTGCTATCAGGGCATACCGGCATACAGTCACGAATGGCCCCGGGCGGTACCTGGGACCCTGCAGCTGGTCACTCAAGTGACAAACACGCCCAAGCATCCACTTAGGGGTTACCAGTTCCTGTCTGGGCTCCAGGCATGATGTGGAGGCCACTAAGATCTCATCTTGGCAGTTACCAACTCAGATCCCGGCCCCTGGGACCAGGCCCATGCCCAGGTTCATCTTTCTCGTTCAACCTCAAAATAGATCTCTGCTCCTGATTTACAGATACGGGGACCAAGGTAGGGTACCCACCACCGTCCAGTCTGTAAGTGGCACCCGCTGCTTTCCAGGGCAGCCCCCTCCCACTGGAAAGCACTGCGGAGCTTGGCTAGAGGACTAGACACCAAAGCCACCAAGGTGGGGAAAGGGCACCGGCCACTCATTCTTGGAGCCTATCTAAACAAATCCTCTTTCTAGCTCCCGGAAGAGTCACTTCCACGCCTCCCCTACCCCCGGGACTTCCCAGGAGACTCTGCGTTCTAGTGTCTAACCAGGTCCGCTGCAAAGTGTCCCTTGGACTGTGGCTCAGGGCACCTAGGCTCCAGATCCCCGGCTTGCAGCCCCAGCGAGAGGGCGGGGCGCGACGTTGTCGCGGAGGTCGGGAGGAGCTGGAGCGGAGAGGGGAGTGGAGGAGAGGTGCTCCGGGCGCCCCTGGTGGTCTTCCCCTCGGCTGACTCTCCAGTCCCCAGGCTCACCTGTGCGCGCGGCCGCCCCGACCGACCGGGCGGGTTTAGCCTGCAGTGCCGCTGGGTCCCCGCGTCCCGGGGCCGGCCGGTCCCGCCCTCTCCACTTCCTGCGCGGCGGGCAGGCGGAGCCGGGCCAGGTGGGCTCCGCCGGCGGCTGCGCGGTCCGAGGGCGGGACGCCTGGGCACCTGCTGCACTGTCGCCGCCTCACCTGGCCGCGCCGGCTGCGTCACTGCTCTACCTGGGTCCGCCTGCGTTCACGTGACCCGTCTGGTGGTTCGGGCCGGAGTCCGCCCTCGGGTACGGTCTACCCTCCCTCCCGCTCCTACGCCCGCTTCCTTCCTGCGCCTCTCTCCCAGCTCCGCCTCCTCCTCCAGGAAGCCTTCTGAGAAATCCCGGGCCTGCGGGGAACCTGTTTGTTGAAAGAAACCCCACCCTCTGCATTCTTTGCAGCTGGCTGCTTCTGGGCAGCCCTGGTCAGGATCTCCCAGAACACCTTTCGTGGTATAACCTATCCACCACCACCCCATTTTACGGAGAACTCTGAAGGCTGGAAATTCTGCAAGCCACACAGATCCCGCAGTGATTCTCCTGAGCTCAGGGAAACAGCTACCAAGTCTATGTAGTGTCCTCCAGAATGCGGCGGTAACAACGACCCCTGTGTGGGTTTTAGGGATCAGGCTGTGTGGGAAAGGATGGGGCCTGCACCATTGTCCTCCAAAGGGCCATCAAACCTGAGCTCCCAAGGGTGGCTCAGATTAAGGAGAGAGCAGTAGGGCAGGCAGGAGGCACAGTGAGCGCATGTCCAGGGGGTAGCCTGAGGCGGGGGACGGAGAACACAGCAGGGTGGGGTGGAGGCAGAGGCTGAGTGTCCAGCTCCCATCCCATAGCGGGGTCCTCTTAGAGGCAGGATGGTCAGGACGGGACTGACCCGGACCTGACCATCCTGCCTCTGCTGGGCACAGTCAGTCCAGACTCACCTTCCCCAGGTTGTCCGAGGTTCCCGAGAGCCAGGGTTACAGGCAGACACCATTACAGGTGGCATTTAAACTTATTTTTCTTGATGCAACATTGGATTCAGATGGTTTAATATCCCTAAGACACCTCAGAGCATGGTCATCAGAGCAGAACCTCAGCCACGCTGGAACAAGAAGAGAATGACGAGAAACTTGTCCGTGGGAACCATATCTGTTAAAACAGCCCTCTTACTGTGGCTTGCTCTGAGCCCAGGGCTGTGCGTGACAGGGACACGGTGAATGTCTGGTGACCTGGGTGTAGCCCGAGGTTCCTGTACTCTTCCCCATCCTGACCAACCTCTGTCATCTGTTTTTCAGGAAAGACCTGTGACCTCATACCGTGGTCCTCACACACAGTTCTCCATGGAGTGTAGCATTTCTGATAGAGGTGATGCCAGAGACTCTGGGTTGGCACTTTCTTGGCCAGCAGTGTGGGGTTGTGTGCCCCACTGGCACTCCTGCCTAGCTACTGCCTGTGCCCTCAGACCTCAGCCCTGAAGCTGGGTGGTTTGGTCCTCTGCTCTTTCCGGTGTAATATCTTCTGGGCAGGGCACGAGTTGGTCACAGGGCCAGGCTCCAAATGGGCGTCAGTCACCCTGGAGGAAGGAAAGGAGCTCAGTCAGAGTGACCTGTGGACTGAGACCTGACTCCCTGGGTCTTAGCTGGTGCGCAGCTAGACAGCTCCAGGGAAAAGTGGCTTGTTGCTGACCTCTTGAGGCCATTGTGTGGTATAGCACCCACCAAGCCCATCCTCACTTTGCAGCAAGATCTGGCGGGTCAACTCTCGCTTAGCATCATCTCATCACGTCCCCCTTAGTGTCTGACTCCTAAAGAGTTAAAAGACTCTTCATGCAGAATCAACAGATGAAATCCCCCCACCCCCCTCTTTTTCTTTTCTAGCGGCAGGGTCTCACTGTGTAGCCCAGGCTGGTCTGGAATCATTATGCATACCAAGCTGACTCAAACGCATAGAGATCTGGCTGCTTCTGTGTCAAAAATGCTGGAACTAAAGGTATGCAGCACCATGCCTGATGGAAATGCGAGGCACACACAGAGAAAGACCCCCCCTTTGCTAAAAAAATCAGGGGGACAGCAATGCACATAGCAAGGCACACATGGAGAAAGACCCCCCTGCAAAACAGATCAGGGGGACAGCAATGCACATAGCAAGGTACACATGAAGAAAGACCTCCCCCCCCACCCCCCCACTGCCCCCCCTACTCCCCCACCAAACAAGCTGGGGCTGTGGGACTCAGACGCCAAAGTCTAGCCTTCTCCTGGGGGACTATTGTTTTTTTAAAGAGCATTGCTAGGCTGGAACTGTGGTCACCTTTCTCTCTTTAGGAAAATCCTTGCATGCCTTTGTCTCAAGCTGCCAGGGCTTTGTCTTAGGTCAGGAGGGCAAGGAAGAAGCCTGAAATTGTCTGCCAGGGATCTAACTCCTAGTTCCTACCTTGTCCTATCTTTTTTTTTTTTTTTTTTTTTTTTTTTGTTTTTTCGAAACAGGGTTTTTCTATGTAGCCCTGGCTGTCCTGGAACTCACTCTGTAGACCAGGCTGCCCTTGAACTCAGAAATCCACCTGCCTCTGCCTCCCAAGTGCTGGGATTAAAGGCATCGCCACCACTGCCCGGCTTGTCCTATCATTTATCCCTAAGACCTGTAACTGGTGGAAGGGAAGGAACTACATTTACTTCCCTTTACCCCCGTGAAGGGTTCTGGGTCAAAGCCTGCACAGAAACCATACCTACAAGGTGAGATGAGACCTGTCCATGCAGATAGCCTGTCCTGGGGGCCTCTCTGCTCCCCAAGTTCCTGGATGGGGAGAAGAGGTGGATTCCAGCCTTCATAGATTTTAGTCAATACCCATGAATAGCACCACCCTGACTGGGCACCAATAGAGAGGCCTGTGGGCCAGGCCAGGCCAGTATTCTATAGATGGTAGACACCTGGTTCTAGCTACCTGAAGTGAAGAAACCCGTTGACCATCGGTGACTCAGTAGTGATCAAAGCAACCCCATCCTGTGGGGTGTGTGTGCGTGTGTGCGTGTGTGTGTGTGTGTGTGTGTGTGTGTGTGTGTGTGTGGTGGGGGTTGGCCCTCTACCCCACAGGAAGGTGGAAAGCAGCCCTTTGAGGACCAGGTGGAGCCACGGCCAGCCAGCAGCCTGTCCACACAGCGCTCAGCATTTGGGAAAGACTGGTCAAATGGAGACTCTTGCAGTGTGTGAGGTTTACAGCTCCAGTGCCAGGTACCACAGTGCTGCTCAGAGAAAAGGAAGCTGGGACAAAGGAAAAACTGGTCACCAGAAGCAGAACCGGAAACAATGCACATGATAGAAGAGCGGGTGTTGCTTTTGAGCCGTCTACCGTGAATATGCAGGTAGCATGAATAACCCCACGTGTGGGTGCATATGTGTGCATGCACGTGTGTCTGAGCACAGGTGTGTGTGCATGCATGTGTGTCAGAGCCTCGTGTGTGTGTGCATACACGTGTGTCTGAGCCTCGTGTGTGTGTGTGTGTGTGAGTGCATACACATGTGTCTGAGCCCAGGTGTGTGTGTTTGCATGCACCTATATCTGAGTCCAGGTGTATGTGTCATGCACGTGTGTCTGAGCCCAGGTGTGTGTGTTTGCATGCATGTGTGTCTGAGCACAGGTGTGTGTGTGCATGCACGTGTGTCTGAGCCTCATTGTGTGTGTGTGTGTGAGAGTGCATGCACATGTGTCTGAGCCAAGTTGTGTGTTTGCATGCATGTGTGTCCGAGTCCAGGAGTGTGTGCATGCACACGTGCCGTACCTGTGTTAGCATTCCTTCTGGGCTCTGCCCCACAGTTACCTGGCAACATCCACATATGCCTGACTCAGTATAAAAGAGGATGCTTGCCCCCTCCTCTCTCTGTGGTACTCTCTTACCCTCTTCCCTCTCTGTCCCTTCTTTCCCCACTCCCCTCCCACCTCTCTCTCCACATGCTCATGGCTGGCCTATACTCCTCCTCCTCCTCCTCCTCCTCCTCCTCCTCCTCCTCCTCCTCCTCCTCCTTCTTCTTCTCTCTCTCTCTCTCTCTCTCTCTCTCTCTCTCTGCCTTTATCTGTGTCTACTCCCTCATATCCCCTCCCCATGCCCTAAATAAACTCTATTCTATACTATTCCCTTCGTAGCTGGTACCTCAGGGGGAAGGGAGGTCTCAGCATGGGCCCGCAGAGGCAACCCCTTCCCCTGTGCCATACCTCACTCTATAAACATATTCCTGTTTCTTTCTTTCTTTTTAAAAACACAACAGTCTGAGTCTGGGCATGTGTGTGGATGCACTTGTGTCTGAGTCCAGGCATGTGTGTGCATGCACATGTGTCTGAGTCCAGGCATGTGTGTGGATGCACTTTTGTCTGAGTCCAGGCATGTGTGTGCATGCACTTGTGTCTGAGACCGGGCATGTGTGTGGATGCACTTGTGTCTGAGACCGGGCATGTGTGTGGATGCACTTGTGTCTGAGACCGGGCATGTGTGTGGATGCACTTGTGTCTGAGACCGGGCATGTGTGTGCATGCACTTGTGTCTGAGACCGGGCATGTGTGTGCATGCACTTGTGTCTGAGACCGGACATGTGTGTGCATGCACTTGTGTCTGAGACCGGACATGTGTGTGCATGCACATGTGTCTGAGACCGGGCATGTGTGTGGATGCACTTGTGTCTGAGTCCAGACATGTGTGGATGCACTTGTGTCTGAGCCCAGGGCCCTATGCATGCTGAAGGCTCTGCTGCTGGGCTGCACCCAGTTCTGTCTAAGGAAACAAAAGGAGAAATCTAAAGTGTAGTGGAAAAAAAAAAGCCAAAGGAGCCAGCGTTCCATCTAACGTGTGTGAATGGAGGCTCGGGAAGGGCGAGCAGGACAAGGATGTTGACGAGGACACAGTCGCACATCCTGTCCCGTCATCGTCAGAGAGGCTTCCTCCAGCTGCAGATGGGAGTGGATGCAGAGACCCACAGCCGGACATTATATGGAGAGATCGGAGGTCTCTATAGGGTCCCTTCCTCAGAGTTCGGGAATCCTGTGTGTGGGGGTAAAGACTGTAGGAGTCAGGGGGATGGAGAACACCAGGAGAACAGGGCCCACTGAGTCAACTAAGCAAGTCTCACGTGGGTTCACGGAGGCTGAAGCTGTAAGCACAGGGCCTGCAGGAATTTGCCACATGCTGTGGCTTTTAGCTTGGTGTTTCTGTGGGACTTCTAACTGTGAGAGCTGGGTATGTCTCTGCTCTCGGGACTCTTTTCTTCCTGTTGGGTTGTCTTGTCAGCTTCAGCTTGAGGACGTCTGCCTTGTCTAATTGGATTTTGTTTTGTCTGTTTGATCGTTGTCTCTTGGAGGCCTACCCTTTTCTGAAGGGAGGTGTCTTAGTGAGGGTTTTACTGCTGTGAACAGACACCGTGACCAAGCCAACTCTCATAAGGACAACATTTAATTGGGGCTGACTTACAAGTTCAGAAGTTCAGTCCATTATCATCAAGGTGGGAACATGGCAGCATCCAGGCAGGCATGGTGCAGGAAGAGCTGAGAGCTCTACATCTTCATCTGAAGGCCAGAAGACTGGCCCCCACATGCTTAGGAGGAGGGTCTCATTGCCCACTCCCACAGTGACACACTTCCTCCAACAAGGCCACACCTCCTAATAGTGCCACTCACTGGGCTAAGCATATACAAACCATCACATTCCACTCTCTGGCTCCCATAGACTTGTTCAAACACATGAGTCTATGAGGGCCATACCTAGTCATAGCATAATAAAAAATTACATTTAGTCCAACTAACAAAGTCCCCATAGTCTATAGTAGTCTCAACAATATTAAAAGTTCAAAGTTCAATGTCTCTTCTGAGATACATCTAATCAATTACTTAACTGTAATCCCCACGGGCAGTGGTGGCGCACGCCTTTAATCCCAGCACTTGGGAGGCAGAGGCAGGCAGATTTCTGAGTTCGAGGCCAGCCTGGTCTACAGAGTGAGTTCCAGGACAGCCAGGGCTACACAGAGAAATCCTGTCTTGAAAAACCAAACCAAACCAAACCAAAACAAAACTGTAATCCCCAAAGCAAGACAGGAAACCAGCTGGGCAAACTCCAAACTCTGCGTCTCCATGTCTGATGGCAAAGCAGTCTTCAGATCTGCAACTCCTTTTTCATCTTTGTTGACTGCAACAAACTTCTTTGTCCTGGGCTGGTTCCACTCCCTGTTAGCAGCTTTCCTCAGCAGATAGACTACAGCTCTGGAATCTCTAACATCTTGGGGTCTCCAAGGCGACTTCAACATTACAGCTTCTTGTTCTAATGTTTGGGATCCATACATGCATGATCTTCTGGGGTCCCCCAAAAGACTTGGGCCACATCTTCAGCTCTGCCCTCTATAACACTCTAGGCTCTGTCTGACTCCACTCCATTGCTGTTCTTGGTGGTCATCCCATGATATACTTGTATCTCCAATACACTGGGGTCAGTCCTGGGCCTTCAACTGTAACTGAGGCTGCACCTTCATCAATGGCTTTCCATGGCCTCTCACAGTGCCAAGCCTCAGCTGTTCTTCATGGCCCCTTCATGCCTTCAAAACCAGTACTACCTTGCTGATTCTTACAGGTTATGTAGCATGAGGTACAACCTTGGCTATCTCTAGAACACAGTTCTTTGTGTTCTCCGAAAACACTTCCCAGAAGATTTCACCTCAGTGATTCTGGTCTCTTCTTAATCACTGCTAATTTCTTAGCTCCAACTAACCAGCATCAATGGTCCCAGTAGTCCCTTCTATTCTTGACTCTAAAGCCAGAGTCACGTGGCCAAAGCTGCTGAGTTTTGCTGCTTGCTGGGGCTAGAACTTGGCCCCTTTGTTCTATTACATTATCACCAGCTTTCTGTTTTCCAATTCCTTCACTGCTTAAGCTTGGCTGTCCTGGAACTTGCTCTGTAAATTGACCTTGAAGTCAGAAATCTGCAGGGCTCTGTCTCCTGAATGCTGGATTAAAGGCGTGTGCCACCATGCCTGGATTTAAGCTTTTCTTTATTTAGAACCTGATCTGTTCCAGGCTGGCCTTGAACTCAGAGATCTGCTTACCTTTGCCTCCTGGGATTAAAGGCTGCTTGTATTACGGTGCCTGGACCTAAATTTAGCTGGGTGGGATCTTGCCCCAAGGTCACCACTCCTTTAATTCAGTTTAATATTCATGAACACAGGGTTCAGGTTCATTTCACTTCCTGGTGCCCCTTTTAATGCTCAAGCCATATATTTTATATTTTTCCTTTCTCAACTTGCCATGCTTGCTTAAAATGCTCTTCACGAGACTTAACCAGAGAACAAAGTCCATGATGTGGGTTTCTGAGACTTCCTTTGTCAATGCAAGTAATTTTTGAGTCTCTTCACCTTAGCCTCAGGCAGACTCTTAGACCAGGGCAAAACCAGTCATGTTCTTCACCAAAATACCACGAAAATAGTCTCTAGGCCACATACCGAAATTCTCCACAGAAACCTCTTGGGCCATGTCTGCACATTTCAAATCACCCTCAACAACAAAGTCTTCTAGTTCCTACTAGGGTGGCGCATTAAGTCCCACTTAAAGCATTCCACTGCTTTCTAATGTCCCAAAATACACATTCTTCCAAACAACAGCATGGTCAGGCATATCACAGC
The DNA here is from genome assembly GCA_036184795.1 of Tokudaia tokunoshimensis. Lineage (NCBI taxonomy): Eukaryota > Metazoa > Chordata > Mammalia > Rodentia > Muridae > Tokudaia > Tokudaia tokunoshimensis. Next base: position 135,764,965 of record BTHU01000005.1, read on the forward strand.
TATACCCCACTCCTGGTACCAACTTCTGTCTCAGTTAGGGTTTTACTGCTGTGAACGGACACTAGGACCAAGGCAACTCTTATATGGACAAAATTTAATTGTGGCTGGCTTGCAGGTTCAGAGGTTCAGTCCATTATCATCAAGGTGGGAGCATGGCAGCACCCAGGCAGGCGTGGTGCAGGAGGAGCTGAGAGTTCTACATCTTCTTCTGAAAGCTGCTAGGAGAATACTGGCTTCCAGACAGGTAGTATGAGGGTCTCAAAGCCCACATCCACAGTGACACACCTACTCTAATAAGGTCACACCTCTGAATATTGCTACTCCCTGGGCTAAGCATTTACAAACCATCATAGGGGGTAGAAGGGAAGTTCCTTGAGGGGAGAGGGAAGATAAGGGGGGAGCTGGGAGGATTGGAGAGAGGGAAAACTGTGATTGGTATGTATTGTATGAAAGAATATATTTTCAATAAACAAAATGAGAAAAAATTCAAAATATGGGGCCTGGAGAAATGGCTCAGCGATTAAGATCACTTGCTACTCTTCCAGAGGACCTGAATTTGGATCCCAGCACCAATGTTGGGGTGGCTGTAACATCAATTTGAAGAGGTCCAATCCCCTTCTCTAGCTCCCGAGGGTACCTGCACACATACAACATACACCAACACACCCACACGCATACATACAATAAAAAAGATCTTCTAAAACCTTCAAATGACATTTGCATTAGTTACTGTCCTCATTGCTGGACAAAATGCTCAACAAAAGCAACTTAAGGAATGGGGGACCTACTTTGGCTCACAGTTTCGGGGGACAGTTTGTCATGGTGGAGAAGTCATGGCGGCGGGGTGCGGCCACAGTCACAAAGCAGAGAACAACGAATGCTGGTCTTCAGTTCCCTTTCTCCTTTATGTAGGTTGGGATTCCAGTCAATAGCATGCTGCCTCCACGCCCAGAGTAGTCTTCCTAACACAGTCAACCCCAGCTAGAAACATCCTCACATGCATGTGTGCGCCTGCCTCTAAGTGCTTCTGGACTCACAGATCCTCCAATCAAAGAGCCTCAGAACAGCTCAGAACAGTTCAAGGCAAAGCATGCTGGGTAGACAGATAAAAACTAGGCAGAGTCTAGGGATAGAGAAAAACTCAACCTGGTGTTAGAGTCTTCGCACCAAGGGCAGATGGACACCTCTCACACGCAAAAGAATAATCCTATTGACTGAGATGTCTCTTTCCAATGAAAATACCCTTCAAAAAATGAGAAGATAACAATGATATTTTTAAGACAGAAGCTGAGAGAAGTTATCGCAACACACCCACTGGGCAAGAGATGTCGGGAGTGTTTTCAGGCTAATGGAAATGATAGTTAGCATCCTTGACCCTGGGGTGAATCTGGAGGAGCATCTGATACCTCAGGGAATCTCAGGTCTGTACCAGGGATAGAAGCCCTTCAGGTAACACAGGCATGTGCATAAATGTTAAGAAATCTTTTTGTTGTTGTTGTTCTGTACGTTAAACTGTTTTTAAAGAATGGTTTTTAAAACAAAAATAATGATATTTTTAAACATATAAATAATAATAATTTTAAAACAAAAGTAGCTCTGGTATCTGGGAAGTATAATAAATCACAGCAAAATCTCCAAACATAAGAGAGGGCCTGTCCTGATTGAGGGCCCGCCACGACTTCCCTGGACTAAAAACTGTAAAAGGAAATAAACCCTTCATTCCCCAAGATGCTTTTGGTCACACAGTGTTTTATCAGAGCGATAGAAATCCCAAACAAGACAGGGACCACGACCCCTGGCTCCTTCAAGGAAATGCTTTGTTTCAAATGCTTGTATTTGAGAAATAAGACACATTTTAAATCCACGATCTTATACTTTTATCTTCAAATATTTTAAAAATTAACATAGATTAAAACTAAAATATAGAAGAAATAAAATAATAAATTATCAGAAGCTAGTACAATAGGAAACTGGTCTACCAACATAAAAATCAATGAACTGCAGAGATATTATTTGAAAAGCTCAATAGAATTGATATCCCTAGACTTCTCAAAAAGACAGGAGGGAGGGAAGGGGAGAGAGAGAGAGAGAGAGAGAGAGAGAGAGAGAGAGAGAGAGAGAGAGAGAGAGACAGAGAGAGAGACAGAGAGAGAGACAGAGAGACAGAGAGAGAGACAGAGAGAGAGAGACAGAGACAGAGACAGAGAGAGGGAGGGAGTCATCACTACAGATCTTACAGACAGTCAAGAAGATTCAACAGCTTATGGAAAACAACAAAGCCCCTCTAAAGGTGCTATTTATCAAGCTGGGCACAAGCACAAATAGGTTATCTAAATGGAGTTGTATCTACTGAAGAATTAGAGTTAAAGGTTAAATTGCATTTATTTGCTTACCTAGTGTGGGGGACATACATATCATTGGGCATATTGTGGGAGTCAGTTCTTTCCTTCCACCATGTTAGTCCTGTGGCTCCAACTCAGTTGTCAGTCTTGGCAGCAAGCACCTTTACTCAAAGAGCAAGGAAACAAACACACAATTTCTGAAGAGACCTCCAGGCCCGGAAGATGTTGCTGGAGTATTCAGCTTAACATCTGATCCAAGGGAAGAAATACTATTCACCTTATACAGAATGTATCAAGGACTCCAGGAAGCAGATGTTACACTTTATGTGTCTATTATTGCCGTAAAGTCAATACTAACCACATCATGAGAACAGAACTGTAGGCTAATATATTTCATGAACATAGAGGCTTTTACCAAATATTAATGAGTCAAATCTGGCCATGCATGGGGTACATGATAATAATCAAGTCGGGCTTTGATTTTCAAATGCAAGGGCATTTTGATGTTTAAAAATCAACGTCATTCACCATTTTCACAATAAAGGCAACTAGTCTTGAGTTATTTTGCATAGGTGAAGAAAAGGCATTCGATATGACCCAGCAGCTATTAATAATGAAGATCTCAGCAATACATAAACAGAAGGGAATCCTGATGAGGGCAGGCATAGTTAACATCAAATAATGATGAAAGGTATTCTTAGGCTCTAGACAAGACCAAGATGTCCACTGGCCATTTCTGACTTGTAGCTGTTACAACAAGATAAAGCAAATGTAAGAAAGGTCCTCCCCCTCCCCCATGCCCTGAATGCATTGGGGATGACTTTGAACCCTCCCCTCAGACTCTCTAGTTTTAACTTCTCTCCTTCTCTCCCCTCTACATTGAACTTAGCCATCTCACACATGGCTTTGTTGTTAGGCTTCTTGTATGTGTGCCCATAAAGTCTATGTTCTCATTTGGACTATTTTGGAACTCTGTACATGACACCAGACAGAATATCCCTGCACATAAGGTCTGTGCCGGTTGAATCCTGGCAGAACACAGGTAGCCAAGGGTGAGCGATTCTGGGATGCTGCCGAGTTGGCTTCTCAGAATCATGTGTCCGAATGATCACCCCCCTTTCCTACCACCCTCCCTTAACCTGTGCCTTCCCCCTTCCCCTTCCCCTTCCTCCTCCTCCTCTTCTTTTTTCTTCTCACTTCCTCTTCCTGTATGTCCCTCCACCATCTCTTCTGCCCTTCTTTATCCTTCTGACTGTCTATCTTAAGGGGTTGCTGATTAGTTTCTGGGTAGCTTGGGCTTTGAGGGGTGTAGGAATCTTCCACAGAGGACTGAATGGCTTGCTAGGGGAGGTACAAGTCCAAGGGTAGCAGGCCCCTGACAACCTGACATAAACCTTGTAGTCACATTAGAACCTTTGTGAATTCTGGTGCTGGCCTGGATTCATTTCTTATAGCAGGACTGGGTGGTTCACTGTCCCTTGAGGCAGGGGTCTAGACCCCATTTGTGTGCAATGAATCTTCCATTGAAGATGTTCAGTTTTCCATAGACACACAGTTCTGATGTGTAACAATAGTTCTGAAGTAAAACATATTGGTTCCCTTGGGCGTTCCCTTCTACCCCCTTGCAGTCCAACCTGTTCCCCCTCCCACCCATGATGACTATCCACATGCTACTCAAAGGGTCAAATGAATGGCATTGTCCATCTCCTTCAACTCAGCATGACCTGAGATCCAGCCACACCCTGGTGACTCACACTCGCTCCATTCCACTGGAGAAGAGGAAACTGTAAATCATCCCACCAGTGAGATAGCTTTATATGCTGCCAAATGGCCAAAGTTGGAGCACTGACAAAACCAAGTGCTGGCAAGGGTATGGGCCAGTAGACTCCTGTCATGAAAGGTAGCATGGTCCCCGTTGAGCTAAGGTTAGAAGCCCCAGAGACCCTGAAGGGATGGTAGGAACTTTGCCTGCTTCCAGGCACCAAGCCCCTGTCACTAGCCAAAGCCCCCCATAGATCTGTGGCCATCAACCACGTAAGGGCAATGCCCCAAGCCCTCCATATGCAAAGGACATGACCTGTAGTCACATAGGCTCAAGACAGATCTCTATTTTAATGAGGTACCTAAAGGCCTGGAGGGCTTAGCCAATAAGCTTTCCTTCCCAGACACTCCTCCTTGCGAAACATATTTAATCTCAAGCCTACCCTGAGAAGTGGGTATGGTTTTACTCATCCACTTTCCACCATGACAATAAATGCCTTAAAATCATGGACTGGGTATATGCCCAGGAGTGGTATAGCTGGGTCCTCGGGTAATACTATGTCCAATTTTCTGAGGATCCGCCAGACTGATTTTCAGAGTGATTGTACTAGCTTGCAATCCTACCAACAATGGAGGAGTGTTCCTCTTCTCCACATCCTCTCCAGTATCTGCTATCACCCGAGTTTAGCCATTCTGGCTGGTGTGAGGTAGAATCTCAGGGTTGTTTTGATTTGCATTTCCCTGATGACTACCAATAGCTTATGCTCTAAGATCAAGAACTGACAAATGGAACCTCATAAAATGGCAAAGCTTCTGTAAGGCAAAGGACACTGTCAATAGGACAAAACGGCAGAAAATGGCAACCAATAGACTGGGAAAAGATCTTTACCAATCCTACATCCAATAGAGAGCTAATATCCAATATATACAAAGAACTCCAGAGAACCAAATAACCCTATTTAAAAAATGGGGGACAGAGTTAAACAGAGAATTCTGAATAAGGAAATTCGAAAGGTTGAGAAGCACCTAAAGAAATGTTCAACATCCTTAGTCAGTATACCCAAAAGATTCTCCAACATATAACAAGGACACATGCTCCACTATGTTCATAGCAGCCTTATTTATAATAGCCAGAAGCTGGAAAGAACTCAGATGTCCTTCAGCAGAGGAATGGATACAGAAAATGTGGTACATTTACACAATGGAATACTACTACTCAGCTATTAAAAATGATGAATTCATGAAATTCTTAGGCAAATGGATGGACCTAAAAAATATCATCCTGAGTGAGATAACCCAATCACAAAAAAAGAACACACATGGTAGGCACTCACTGATAAGTGAATATTAGCCCAAAAGCTCAGAATACCCAAGATACAATTCACAGACCACATGAAGCTCAAGAAGAAGGAAGACCAAAGTGTGGGTGCTTCCGTCCTTCTTAGAAAGGGGACTAAAATACTCACCAGAGCAAACATGGAAACAAAGTGTAGAGCAGAAACTGAAGGAAAGGCCATCCAGAGACTGTCCCACCTGGGAATTCATCCCATATACAGTCACCAAACCCCGACACTATTGTGGATGCCAAGAAAGGCTTGCTGACAGGAGCCTGATATGGCTGTCTCCTGAGAGGCCCTGCCAGAGCCTTACAAATACAGAGTTGGATGCTTACAGCCAACTATTGCACTGACTGTGGGGTCCCTAATGGAGGAGCTAGAGAAAGGACTGAAGGAGGTGAAGGGGTTTGCAACCCAGTAGGAAAAACAACAATATCAACCAACCAGACCCCCCAGAGCTCCCAGGGATTAAGCCAAGGAATACAATGGCTCCGGCTGCATATGCAGCAGAGGATGGCCTTGTCAGGCACCAATGGGAGGAGAGGTCCTTGGTCCTATGAAGGTTCTATAGATGCCCCTGTGTAGGGGAATAGAGGGCGGGGAGGTGGGAGTGGGTGGGTGGGTGAGGATTGGGGGCATCTTGGGATGGGCGTTTCCAGGAGGGGGGAACTAGATAAGGGGATAACACTTGAAATGTAAATAAATTAAAAATAAATAAATATTTAAAAAACAAACAAACATGGACTGCCTCTTTTCATCGTCTCCACTGTAGGGAGCCACGGAGAAGGCCTTCGTCTATAGAGCCACAGCCTGTAGATCCGCAGTCTAGTCTTCCATAGACTTCTCTGAACTCCCAGTCACAACTGCCACCAATCCCAAGCGTGCCACTGCCCACCAAGCCAAGGACTCTCCCCATGGGACCAGATGAAGCTCCCCATCACCCACCCTCTACCCTTCACCCCCACTCCCCACCCCTGGACAGATCCAGCCCATGGGCTCTCACTTTGTTCTCAGCAATTCCTCGGCTTCCAGTGGCACCTGGATGTTGAAGAGCCTGAGAACCAAACGGTCTTGGCCTTGTCGCAGGCCCGGGGACCCCCAAACCAGCTCCGTCTGTTCCACACCTCAGACTGAGCTTCTCCACCCCAGGAGCGGTGTGTGTGTGGGGGGACTTCCCTACGACCCAACACCCACCAGGCGATGGCGCGGGGTAAGTGTAGTCAACTCCTGCGTCCCGCCTTCCTGAGCAGGCCGTGCCCTGCGGCAGAGCAGACTCAGGACCCAAAAACCCTATAGATTCCCTTGCTATAGATGAAAGCCAACCCATGCAGCTGTGATGGGAAGCATCCGTCCACTGTTTGATCTAGCAGTTGGGACGCTCATTATTTACCCAATGGTGTTGGAAATGTCCATCCATGTAAACCTCTGTTCTCAGGTGATTATGTTATCATTATTTATAATTGTCTAAATGGGAAACAGCCAATGTGTCCTTCAACAGGTGGGAGTCTGAGTAAACTGGTATATCCCAGTGTGGAATACCATTCAGTGCTCAAAAGATTCGCATTGTCAATCTATGAGAAAATACCAGGGAATCTTAAGTGCACGCTGCTAGGTGGGAGTCCAGGCTGCTTGGCTGCATGCTGTGTGAATGGCACACTGAGATGATCTGAAAAGGTGGAATTATAGACAAAATGAAAAGACCAGTGTGCCAGAGATTATGGAGAGGAATTGCTATAGGGTCCCCAGAAAGTTTGGTCCTGAAACAGTCGTCAGAGTCCACAGGTCTTACATTAGCAGCAGAACCCTACAGTAGGTACAGTTGACATTGTGGCGGTGTTTGTCCATGTTTGTAACAAACTAGTCACTGATAGGTCTTACGTCCATCCTAGGGATGGCTCAGGGGCCCGGGTATGAACTGAACCTCTCTTATTTCTGGGCAACTTTGTTGTGAGCCTAAAAGAGCTCTACAAATATTAATTCTTGGGCCTGTAGAGATGGCACAGTGCTTAAGAGCATTTGTTCTTGCAGAGGACCTGAGTTCAATTCATAGTGCTGCAGAACTTTGGGGACATGCACACACAGCACACTGCACTGCAGGCCTGAGGTCGTGCACACACAGCACAGTGCACTGCAGAGCCTGAGGTCGTGCACACACAGCACACTGCACTGCAGAGCCTGAGGCCGTGCACACACAGCACACTGCACTGCAGAGCCTGAGGTCATGCACACACAGCACAGTGCACTGCAGGCCTGAGGACATGCACACACAGCACACTGCACTGCAGGCCTGAGGTCATGCACACAGCACAGTGCACTGCAGGCCTGAGGTCATGCACACACAGCACAGTGCACTGCAGAACCTGAGGTCATGCACACACAGCATAGTGCACTGCAGAGCCGGAGGTCATGCACACACAGCACACTGCACTGCAGAGCCTGAGGTCGTGCACACACAGTACAGTGCACTGCAGGCCTGAGGTCATGCACACACAGCACACTGCACTGCAGGCCTGAGGCCGTGCACACACAGCACACTGCACTGCAGAGCCTGAGGTCATGCACACACAGCACACTGCACTGCAGAGCCTGAGGTCGTGCACACACAGCACACTGCACTGCAGGCCTGAGGTCATGCACACACAGCACACTGCACTGCAGAGCCTGAGGTCGTGCACACACAGCACAGTGCACTGCAGGCCTGAGGTCGTGCACACACAGCACACTGCACTGCAGAGCCTGAGGTCGTGCACACACAGCACAGTGCACTGCAGGCCTGAGGTCGTGCACACACAGCACACTGCACTGCAGGCCTGAGGTCATGCACACACAGCACAGTGCACTGCAGAGCCTGAGGCCGTGCACACACAGCACACTGCACTGCAGAGCCTGAGGTCGTGCACACACAGCACACTGCACTGCAGGCCTGAGGTCATGCACACACAGCACACTGCACTGCAGAGCCTGAGGCCGTGCACACACAGCACACTGCACTGCAGGCCTGAGGTCGTGCACACAGAGCACACTGTACTGCAGAATTTTGACTGAAGAATTCGCATTGTAAAGCCTGGTGCCTGATCCCACTCTGCTACCTCTCTCTCTGTAACCTGGTTTCCTGGGGTGAGGGTTGAGAAAACAGGAGCTACAAAATCCACCTAGGGTCTACTCCCTCCACCAGGACATGGGGGCACCAGCCCCTCTGAAGGGTCATTGGCCCCTTGGATTTGAGGAATCTGGTTCTAGCCTCTTCCGCCAACACTCACTTTCTCCTCTGTCCTTTGCCTTTGGAGTAGGTGGTGTTGTGGGATGGCCTTGTCCAGCCTGGCAGGGAGATGTAAGGTTTTCCCCAGCAGGGCTGCAGTCTAGGCTCATGGCTGGGGACCCCTCATATCTCAGAGCCCATTGGGCAATCTACGTAGCAGGCATTTGCTTTCTCCACTGCAGAAAGACACAGCCCTGGCCCTGGCTATTGTACCCCAAAGCATGATACAGCTTGTGCAGTGGAAAACTTTTGCTGCATGAGAAATAAGGTTTAGGGCTCCCTAAAATAGCTTCCCTGCAAATGGCCAGCAGTTCCTTGGCCCAGAGGGGAGCCGAAGGGGAATGAAAAGCCCCTCTCTTCCCAGAAAACAGATTCTTCTTTGACACATTTTTTTTTCCTCCTCTTAATTCCCCATCCCCCTTTTCCAAAATGGGGCCTTTTTCCTCAGTCTTTTATGTGGGGACTGGGCTGTAAGAAGACAAAGTCCACTTGTCAGCAATCTTCTGTCAGCCCCTGTTCCCGTTCCCTCTGGGGTTCTCTCAACAATACAGCCATTATCAGCCCCTCTCAGATTCCATTGAGTGTTCCTCTCTCTCCAGGGCTAATGAGGAGTGAGGCTGCCAGGTTGGACAAAATGGGACAGTTTTCACTCCATTGGAGCCCCAGTGTGGTGAGCTCTGGGAAGCACCATTATGGGGGATCTGTGGGTCACTATCATGCCATTTGGGAGAGGCACTTTTCGGGGTGTGGTCTTCAGTTAGCTTTGAGAGTCACAGTGAATGGAAATGTGCTTCCCAAGAGCATTTCAAGTCACCCTGGGCTTCAGGATCCAGGCTTAAGATCTCACTGGCAGTTCGTCAATCATGGTGGGGAGGGAACAGCCTGAGACAGTTAGCACCACCCATGCCCGCTGCACTCCACTTGATGTTGTTAAGAAAATATAAGTCGGCACCCCTGACTTGGGTTGTGGATCTTAGGCCAAGATCAACTTCCATTTCTTCTTTTCTGGCAGCCTCAAGGAACTGCTGATGAGGGAACCTTGGAGCCCCACTCCGGGTGACTTGTTTCAGAGCCTGATTTTAGAAATCCCGGGGTGTTGGAGAATCCCTGTTTAGGGAAGGTTCAAAGAGCAAACTATTCACTCCTCCACCCATCCATCCATTCACTCATCCATCCATCCATCCATCCATCCATCCACCCATCCACCCACCCATCTACCTATCCACCCATCCATTTATTCACCCATTCATCCACCCATCCACCCATCCACTGATCCACCCATCCATCTACTGATCCACCCACCTATCTGCTTATCCAGCTAGCCACCAATCCACCCATCCCTCCACTCATCCATCTACCCACCCACCCATCCATTCATCTATCCATTACCCATCCATCCATCCATGACCCATCCACCATCCATCCACCCATCCATCCATCCATCCATCCATCCATCCATCCATCCATCCATCCATCCTTCCATCTATCTACCCAGCCACCCAGCTAGCCACCTATCCACCCACCTGCCCATCCATCCATCCATCCATCCATCCATCCATCCATCCATCCATCCACTCACCCACCCACCCATTCCTTCATTGCTCTGTCCATTCCATCCTGGCACCCACCACCTATTCATTCACCCCCTGCCATCATTCGCTCCTCCACTCACTCATCCACCAGTGCAGTGGCCTTTCCCCATCTGTATCCAGGCTCCTGTAGGGCACCAAGAGCTTCATGGAGGACCCTCTTCCAGAGCAGGGTATGTCGTGAGTCAGGAGGTCCTCTCTGTCTTGGGGCCTGATCACCTGCAAGAACTTCTAAGCTGTTGATTAGAGTCTAGATACCTGTCTTGTGTCCAACAGTGTATCGCTGTAACACCTGGCGGAAGGATGGTGACTTGGTGGGTCGGGGTGGGAGGTGTGAGGCTCATGTGCCCCATCACTGAAGTCTGGTGGAAGAGGAAAAGCCAAAGGCGAGGCTGGTGGCTAGAGTGAGTGCTGAGGTGACTGGATATACAAGGAAGGAAAAAGGGCACAGAAGGCAAAGTGTGCTGGGAGGTCAAAGGGCAGCTCCAGGTGTCATGCATGTCCAAGGTGAATTTCATTAGCCCGGACCACTCAATACAGGGTCTTTTAAATAAGCAACATCATTTATGTGTGCATGTGTATGAGTGTGTGCACGCTGTGGCGTATGTGTGGAGGTTAAAGGAAAACTCTCTCCTGCACCTTTACCTCTGAGCTTTCTCAGCAGCCCTAAACAAGTTCTCTTAAGAGGTCACCCAGAGTGAAGTGCTGGAAGGCAGGCCTGCAACCTTGGTTCTGCATCAAAAGCATTTACTGCTTGGCACTACTGCCCTAAACCAGCCAGACTTACTTTGGAAGAAAAGGAGATTGGGTAACTCACCTGGGGGCAAGGAGGAAGTGTTGAAGAAGAGCCAAGAGCCAGGGAGAAAACCAGAGCCCCTGAGCAGAACTGGACGGTGGCAGGCGTGACTGTTCAGCAGCGAGGTGAGCTAGCCCCTGCCTTCCAAGATGCAGAGGGAGCGGGAGGAGTGCGGAGCATACCTCGAGGACTTGGGACAGCTTTGCTTGGACCTTTGGTACTTACCTTTTCAGGTTCGTTCATCCCAAGGCTTCTCCACCAGAGCAGAATCAAGTTGGGGATCAGACAATGGAGGAGGTGGACTGCAGAGGGAGATATCCCCGGGCCTCCATAAGAGAGGCATTCTGGGTGAAGCCAGAGAGCCCCCTGCTCTCCAGTAGCCCTAGGGTCTCTACTCAGCCCATTCATCTGCTGGGGCAGCTCCAGGCCTAGCTGAGTGCAATACAAACTGAGTGAGCACACCCAGGGCATGTGCCCTAGTGGAAAGGATGTCTTTGCATAGTGCTCAGACCCACTAAGTCTAAGCTTGGGGGGTCGCACCCCTCCTATCCTTCTCCAGAGGCCACGGGAATGAAGCTTGCAGGCACAGAGGCTTAGAAAAACACACAGATTTATTGCATATCAATCTCGTGTATAAATTCATTGTAGCATCGGAAAGATTACATTTGGTATCCAGTCAGTCCTATTCTACAGCATTGACCTCGAAGCCAGGCCCTCCTGGCTTTTACCTCACAGAAACCTCTACACGAGTACAACTGTCTTTGCTATAAGCCTCAGAATGAGATCTGCAAAAAAAAAAATCACATTCGACTATTCTCAAGCCGCGTCTTCTCAATTCATGATTCTCCCACGGCGATTTCCATAGTCACTAGGAACTGCGGTCCATTTTTTTTCCTTGTGGGCATTTCGGGACTCTTGGCCCTGACTTAGACCTAATCACATATTCAATAAGTGCATCTACGGGATTTTCCTCATCATAAGAATTTCACAAACAGACACAATAATGACCACTAAACACGAGCCATGCACAGCTTATCAACACAACAGGGATTTACAGTGAAGGGGGTGCGGGGCAGATGCCAGCCCCCTCCTCAATGGTTTTTAATTTCTTTTTTTAACATTATATGGAAACCAGACATTTACATTTGATTCCTTTTCTCAACACTATATAGTTCTAAAAGGAAAAAAAAAAACCAACAACAAAAACAGAAACAGAAACAAACTGAATCGGATCTGAATGTAACGACAGCAACACTCATACAGGGTGGAGATTCTCACGGGTGTCAGGGATATATATATATTTATATTTATATTTATATACTATTGGTTCAAAGTATACACACACAGCACACATGCACACACATACAGCACACATACATGTGCACATACACTCACACACACAACATGCACCCCCACACGCACAGGCTTTAAGTTATGTATTCTGACACCAGGGCCCCACTTCCCCCACACTGAAGAGAGTAGCTGCGCTGTGGGAGACACTGAGGAAAACCCCCCCAGCTTCCCCCAGTTGCAAGGGAATCAATCGCACATCTAGAGATTCAAGCTGCCTCCCTCCACTCAACCTTTCCCCCTCCTAGAAGTGACGATGTGAATCAGTGACAGACGATAATGGCTGGAATGGTGGGGGAAGTGACCTTGTCTGGGGAGAATTCAAGAATGTCTTGTCACAGTATCGCTCAGGGCTAGGGACAGTCTTCATCATGGCTTTTGATACCTGGCTGATCTCCCTGGAACAGGAGTGTCCCATTGTCCACTGGCAGGAGGGAGCGCTGTCTGTCCCAGACTTCCCCACCCTCCTGTCCCAGCAACAGCACAGGAGGCCTTCTCTTCCCTACCTTGAACGGCACAGTGAACAGCTCAGTAGGTCTCAGTCACTTGGGCAAGGACAGGGACCGTGATCCAGTGCTTCGAGTCTAAAACACGTGATATGTATTTAAGCAAGTGCTTCACAAACACTCCCTGGGGAGGCAGATAAGGGAGAGGAAGCCAAGAGCTCTGAGTCTGGACTCTGGGAGGCAGAGGAGTTAGGTCAGTCTGGTTCCGGGTAGATCACCTGCTCTCACAGCCTTGGAGAGTAGGGCCCCACAGGCTGGATAGGCTTGGTCATGTTGTGCTTGCCTGTTACTGAGGCTTACACCCTGGATTTGCACAGGGACATACAGGATCTTACTCATGCAGGATCTACCTTCCTGCAGGACAGTGAAGCTACCTGATCATCCTAGGTGTGGCAGTGATGACAGGACCTAAGTGTGACCTTGCCTGGGTCTGGAGGGAATGCAAACTTGGAGACCTCCCTATGAATTTCTATTTGGGGAGGCAAGTGCAAACAGTGGAAAGTATTGTTGGGAAACAATCATGGCTGGGCATCTGCCTGCCTTTCTATGTTGCAAGGCGACAGGCAAGATGGACCCTCTTACGGCTTGGTTTTCCAGTGGCCAAGACCTTTGAACTCACGCCTAGTCCAGCTTGCTTGAGCTAGTTGGGCACTGTTAAGACTGCAGAGATGCCAGGTGGGCAGAGCTCACTGGTTGAGGGCATTGCAGAGTAAAGGCAGAATGTCTGGAACTCAGTGCAGAAAATCAAGTGCTGTCTTTGTTGGGGGTGATGGGTGAGCAAGGACAGAGTCCTTCAAATTCCAAGTGCTGGGCCCAAGAGGATGACTGTCTAGGAGAACCTGAGGTTGGAATCATCACTTTGTGGGGGGCAAAGCATTTAGCTCAGCCCAGCTGGGACTCTTGGGTTAGAGGTGGACAGGGGTTGGGACTACCAGAGGATGAGAAGGGAGCCTTTAGCTACTCCGCTGCTGTCAAAAAGGTCCACAAAGGTCCCCATTCAGAGAGACTCCCCGTACTGGAGAGAGAAAGTCACACCGCGGGTTAAAAAAAAGCACACACCTTGCTCTTTCTGAGAAGAAAGCATATAATTTGGGGTTTACAAAAGTGGGGCAGGTATATCTGAGGTCAAACTTACACAGGGATCCCATCTAGCTCCCGTCTAGAGGAAGCTGGAATTCTTAAGCCGAGGCCCAGCCCGCCATGGAGAGACTGTCACCAACCTGTGAGAAGTGTGAGCAGTTAGGCCTACAAATCCTTACCACTGGACCACGGCAAGTTCCTCTGCAGTGTCCCCGCTGCCTCAGGCCATCCAATCTGCCCACTTGTGCTTCTGAGCACGACACAGGACCGTTCTGTGTTATGTCACTGAGATTCACCGCAACCGGCAGGGGAATGGTGTCTTCAGGGATATCCCGTCACAGATCTCAGCATAGCCTGGACCACTCAACATCAGCAAAGATGATTGTCTTTGCCCCAGAACGGCCATAGAAAATATAAAACATCTGTGCTCAGATGTTTAAGTCGCCCCAGAGGGAATCACCGACAGACCCACGGTATGACACGTGTGCACCGTGTTTGCTGACGCTGAAGTGATCTCTCACAGTTTTAAATGACAACCCAGGCGGTCTCTGTCCCCTCCTATCTTGTTGGGATACTCCTTGCTTTTTTTTTCTCTCCTTCCAAACACTAAAATAAATAGAACACTTGTCTTAAAATGTAACTGAAACTCAGATTTAACAAAATCATATGATTGTCTGGTAAGTGGGCGGCGGTGACCGTGGAACTCCTGGAGGGAGGGACACAGGGGTATTTGGCACATTAACAAGCGCCCCACTCTCTGGGTGCCGACGACACAGCACACAACCCTATCACACGGTTTTGGTCCTTCTCTACATACTTATATTAACATCATTTCTTCAGAATAAGTTGTCCAATGCCAAAAATACTGTTAAGGAAGAAATAAAATAAGGAAAGAAATGAATTAGAAAAAAAATTACAAGTTATATACAGATTAAGGTAAATTCCATCAGGAAAAGAAATCATTTGAAATTGGCCCCTATGGGATAATTTAAAGCCCATCCAAGCAGAGAAGTAGACACATTCTGATCGTCCCAAGGGAGTGAGGCATCCGGTCCTGGGGTCTGTACTGTCTCTGTTCTTTGCTGTGGCAGGTCCCCTGTATCTTCCTCCTGTTCCTGACCTCACCTCACCTGGAACCCACACACAGAGCAGAAGTGATGGATCTAGAGTCTTAGGCACAGGTAGTGCTTGGTGTCCTGGAGTGGAGGAGCAGGTGGGCAGGCGTCTCACACTCAGTGGCCGTGCGGAGGGCATCAGAATGCCAGGGTTGGGGAGGGTAGAAGGCTAGAGGCCTAGATATGGCCCAGAGCCTTGCCTTCTGAAGAGCAGCAGTCAAGGCCAGTGCTGGGGCTGCTGAAGGGGAAGACCCTTAGGTGACCAGCATGGAAGACCTGAGCCACTGGCTCCAGACTTCCCCATACAATTGGGGGGTCTTGGATGGGACCCGTGGATTCCTCTGCAGACCACATAGGGCAAGGCAACCTCTCTATCCTGGCCTGCAGCCAGGCACCATGTCCAAGAATTCTTATACGGTCAGTATCTTATTTAGCTGAGTGGCTCCATGCCCCTTATCCTGTTTTGGGCGCACCGGAATCACCTTGGCTTGTACAAACAGGTCAGGGATAGAAAAAAAAAATTCTCCATTATCTACATTATAAAGGGCACACCCGAGCCGCGCTCGAAGTCCCCCGGCAGGTGTGGCTTTGCCAATAAGCTGAAATTCCAAAGCGATGCAAAATTACTTTTAAAAAAACATTTTACAAGTCATTTTTTTGATTTTTTTAAAAAATACTGTCTATTTTTTTAAAACCCACATGCTTAAATAGACTCTATAGTCAATACGATTACCAAAAGGGTTAATCATGTGATTCTTGTTATAAAAATCATTTATGAGGTCTCTCTCCATAGCACTTGCCCACGTCTTTCCGATCTCCTCGTTCATACCATGCAGTTGCCCAGATGTGGCCAACTGGCTCCTGCTGGGATAGAGATCCCACCCTTGCCCACGGGTTTTCTGATCCACAGCTCCTGTGAGCAGCTCCTGGGTACCCGTGCATAGCACCCACTGCAGATCGTGTCCTTGAGGCCAGTTCTGAGAGGTGACAAGATCAGCGGCTGCTCGAGGGACCTTCGGGTTCTGAGTTTCATTGGAGAAGCTGGACTTGAGCCATGGCAGCTGGGGTTAGGAGCAGAATTGAGGCAAAGTGAAGATGTCCGGGGCTGCTCCCTGGCCCCTTCTCCATCTCCCGCAGCTGGTAGGTACCCTGGCTTTGAACTCTGGCTCTGGGGCCTCCGGGACCTCAGAGGTGGTTGATGGGGTTAAAGGCTCCGGACTCTGACGAGGGTCCTGTGATGTTCAGCCAAGCATCCAGTGAGCTCTGGGAGGGGGCGTGGAGAGGAGTGTCTTCAGAGAGGGACAGCATCATTGCATATGCCTGGGGTGGGGCGGGGGGGGAGGAAAGGAAAGGACACAGGACAGGTGAGGGGCATCCCAGATAGGTAGGCCTGAGCCTTGCCTCACCAGCTGTCCCCAGTCTGTACAGCTCCGCCCTCTGCCCTCACCCCCACCCCGTCTAAAGAAAGGGAAACAGGCACTAGAGGGACCCAGACTCCTCTGGCTTGGGAGAGGGAGATGGGAGTACATGAGAACAGAGGGGACCTCTGGTGCCCAGAGTGATACCAGGACACACAGTAGGCCCTCTGTACCCATGGGGATCTCTTGACCTCTTGAGGTGCTCCCGAAATCACATCTCCACCTCCCCGCTACCCTTGGTTTCTCTGCCTTCTGACTGGCTAACACGAATGAAAAGATGTCTGCTATGGGAGCATCCTGGGGATTGGCAGGAGTTATTCCTAATTCTGTGCTAGTGGGACTGCCTTTGCCCAGTGGGCAGGAGGCCAGGGGGACTCTGAATGACTGTGGTTGTGGTGAAACTACTTTTTGGAGCAGAGTGGGTAGCGTCTCTGAGCTGTTGCCATTATAAGGTAATTCGCTGTGCTTGCTGGTCTGGGACAATCCCGGGGGCTTCCTTCTGCCTCAAGCTCAGGGCAGGAGTTGCCGGGGCTGAGGGCTGTGTGGAGCACAGTACGTGAGTTACAGGTGGGCACTGGGGATGCCTGGTATGGATCCCCTATACCTGAGCAAACACTAGACAGAATTAGTTAGAGACGAAGACAGACACGCAGACGAATTGGGGTGAAAATCTTGAGGTGGTTCTGGGAACGCTGGAAATGAGAGCCAAGGCCCTTTAGATGTCCCAATAAGGGGGACTAGAGTCCAGCAGCCATTGTCCCCGAGATGTGGACACAGAAAGTGCCCAGGACAAGCTTGCACACTCAAGGACCCTGTGTTAGCTCCAGCTTAGAAGCCGGGGCCACCTGATGGAGACTTTTCCTGAAACAGCAAGGGTAGTCACCCATCCTGGCTCAGGCCAGAGATGGGGAGACCCAGTAGCTGGCAGGAATAGAACCTGATTGATATGCTCCCCCACTGGGGATGGGATGGGAAGACCAGGAAAGCGGCCCTTACTCCTGATTCAGAGCTTGTTCATGTTTATCCATCTTCAAAGCCCCACCTGCTCTACCAGGCTGCTGGAGGCTCACAGCTGTTGGGCTATCTCTTTAGACAGTGAAGTGGACATGGGGGCTGTGCATCTGAATGTCCTCCAGCCATGGGACAGCTACAGTCAGAGTACTCAGGTATCCTATGGTGAGGAGGCATGGTGGCCGCCTGCTGTCTAAGCCAAGTGGAAATAGGAGGAGGGACGAGGGCTCTGCTGGGTACCTACCTGGTTCTTAGCCTGCCTGTACAGGGTTTGTTTTAAAACCTCAGAATCTAAGGTGGAATTAAGCACATCTTTAACTTCAAGTGCTTCCTCAGCTGCTCTGCGGAGATCCAGCCCCTTCCCAAAGGTCGGCGTCGGCTCCAAAGCTAACAGGCCGCCTCCTCGCTCCTCAACACACCTGCGCCAAGGACCAGGGAGAGGGGCCTGGGGTCAGCTCTTTGACCACTGGTGACATCTCTCTGGTGCTTCGTGGCTGGTCCCCGTGCCTGCATGCATGCCACGGGTCTCCACGAGCCACATGCACAAGGAGACAGACACACAGACACACAGACACCTAGATGGGAAGTCACACGGATGTAGGAGAGCGGACAGGCAGCGAGCAGGAAGGATGAGTGGGTGCACGCGTCACAGGCAGCAGGCAAAACTGGGCTTAGGGATAAAGGGTTCAGAAGGAGGCTTTCGTTTCCTGAGACTCTGGGCAGCTTTGGAAGGGTCCTGGATGCCCTACCCGCCCCTGGGACCAAGGGGCTGGGGAAGAAATACTGACTCCAGAGGGCCAGCCCAGGGCATCTCAGATGCTGGGAGTGTAAACTATCACTGAAAGTAACTGGTAAACAGTCAGGACATAGAGAAGTAGCTCTGGCCTGCCCAACTTCTAAAATCATGGGTGCTGGGCTATAGCCCCACCCGAGGCTGGACCCTGCTGCCCCAGGTGGATGAGGACAGCTGCAAAGCAGAGCCAGACCCCCGAGTCAAGGTCAGCAGAGTATACCCTTCCCTTCCTTCTCCCCACTCCAAGCTTCTGGACACCCTACAGGGAGCAGAGACCCGGGGTCCTGAACTCTGGTTAGCATCACCCTAGGCCTAGTGCCAAAGCCTTGTTGTAGTAGTACCTGCTGGGCAGAGGTGAGACCAGGTTGGAGGAGGCCAGCTCCTGCACGGTCACCCGGTACTCAGGTCCTCCCTCCCATCCCATCCCCTGGCCCTCGGCCACGCCCACCTTCGGGTATGGTCAAAGCCCATGGTCAGGTTGGGTGGTTCGTCATCCTCCTCATCTTCATAGACTCCTTGGGGCTCAGGTGTGGGGGACACCGTGTCCTCCTGTGACTTCCCGGCTAAGCTGTCATCATCTTCTTCCTCCAGCTCCTCTTCTTCCTCCTCCTCTACATCCTCTGGCTTTGCACTGGCTGAACCTGGACACGGTGGGTTGCTATCCAGGTCTTGGATCTCAGGTCTGTAATGACAGGTGAAGAAACTGGCTGTGTTCAGGGGCCTTCCTTCTTACTAGAGGTGGCTATCTCTGTTTGCCTTCCCGGACCTCTAAAAGGAGCTGGTGTCTGTGGTTACTAAAAGGCAACTGTCTACTCCCTTGGTCCCCCAGGAGTGAGAATTATGGAGAAAGTAGGAAAATCCAGAGGAGACGGACGCATCAAGAAGGAGAGATGGGGTTCAGGGTAAGGTCCCCGAGGAGTGGATACCAGGCCATTTGGATGCTACACACGTGTGCCCTTAGGACACTGGTGTGACAAAGTGTCCAGATCCCATTCTTCCCAGGACTCTGTAATACCCATCTGCACTTGCACCTCCCAGACAGCGGCAAGGACCTAAGGTTGCAGAACCTGGGGAGTGAGGGCTGGGCTTAGGCTACTGCTGCTAACAGGACACACTGCCAGGGTGGGCTGGCATCAGGGAATGTTGGTCTGGGCCTGCAGCCCAGCTCTAACTCAACAGCCCCTAGGGTCTCTGAAGCTTCTGCAGATCTCTGACATTCTCTTAATGTCTTTGAGGCTCTCTCGGTCCTTTGTCCTCAGGGTGTGTGTGTGTGTGTGTGTGTGTGTGTGTGTGTGTGTGTATGTGTATGTGTCTGTCTCTCTCCCTCTCCAGTCCCATCCCCCGCTTAACACACACACACACACACACACACACACAGTGTCTATAAGTGCAATCACATGTGTATACACTGAGGTCAAAGGTCAACCACCTGTGTCCTCTTCAGTCACTATTCACTGTGAGGTTCTCTCACTGATCTGGGCTCGCTTATTTAGCTACTAGACTGGGTTGCCAGCAAGCCCCAGAGGTATCTGACTTGCATCACCAGCACTGGGAATGTGGTGTGTTATACTATGTTGTTGTTGTTTCTTCTTCTTCTTCTTCTTCTTCTTCTTCTTCTTCTTCTTCTTCTTCTTCTTCTTCTTCTTCTTCTTCTATTTATTTTATTTATGTGAGTACACTGTAGCTGTCTTCAGACACACCAGAGGAGGGCACTGGATCCCATTACAGATAGTTATGTGCCACCATGTGGTTGCTGGGAATTGAACTCAGGACCTCTGGAAGAGCAGCCAGTGCTTTTAACCACTGAACCATCTCTCCAGCCCCAAATCTTTTTTTTTAAACATGGATTTGAGACTTGAACTTAGACCCCATGCTGGTACAACAAACACTGCCAACAGAGCCATGTCCTCAAGCACCTGGGCAAGATTTGTTTTTTTAAAAAAAATATTTTATCTTTTTATATGTTTGTAGATGGATGTGTGGATGCCCACGGATGCGAAAAGAGAGTTGGAGCTGGAGTTGCGGGTGATTGTGAGCTGCCTGGTATGGGTTTGGGGACGAAAACTCCGGTCCTCTGCAAGATCATCTAACCATGAGCTCTCTATCTAAGCCCTGGGAAAGACTTCTGTGCATCAGTTCCTTACTAACGAGAGTGAACAAGCCCGATCCAGTTCTTTCAAGGAACACCACAAGTTTGGTTCATGTTCAAGTCAATGACCATAACCTGTGTGCCAGGAACTGTGACTATCTTGGCAGGGTCCACTCCAGCAATGGATGCAGCAAAAGACAACTAATTCTTAGATTCCATTTCTAGAGCCCCAGTTCTTCCTGGCCTTTCTTTCTACCCAGCGTTGGGGGCCTGACTGAGCAGTGCCTGTGGTCTTGAGGGAGAGAGGGGTCCGGTCATTTTCACTGAAGGTGGCATCTTAGTGGACTGACTTGCACAGCGGTGTCAAGGCTGTGGTTGTAGAGGTGGGGCTGAGATTCTGTTGTAGTTGCAGGCTGACTCCACCCATGACACTACCTCCTGCCATGCCTCCAGGACAGGCAGAATCTTGACAGGTTTTGAGACTTTTTATGTCCCTGGCTTCTAGTCACTTGTGTTGGGGACCAGCCAAGACTATGTTAAGCTCATCTCCTGGCACTGAAGGCCTGGATCCTGTCACCCTGTAGTGGCAGTGGGGGAGAATTCAGCCCCTACAGTTCCAAGGACAAGAAGAGAAAGCGTGGGCAGGGAGCCCAGCTTGGCCCTGGGTGTCACACTCACCAGGTAGCTGGTGTGGTGAAGCTAAGCCTGCTGGATGGTCTTGGGCAGGGCTAGAGGAACCCTGCTGTTTGGAAGCAGAGACTATGCTCTCTTTTCTAGCATGCCCACTCTCTGGTATGTGCTGTCCAGCAGGGACCCTGGCAGCTGGTGATGGCTTCAGGTAGGAGGGCAGCTTCTTTGGTGGAGACAGGAAAGCTGCCTTAGAGGCAGCGATGCTAGCATACTGACTGACAGGATCTACAGCAGCAGGAAGGGATAGTCTCAGAGTCAGAGAAGCAAAATGCTGAGCGAAGATCAAGATGCACCACAGCTGGGGGTTCTGAGGGAAGATCTGGTGTCTCCCACAGTCCTTGATTAGCATGTGTCTTCACCTGTATCTCCATGTGTGGCGTGTGTGTGTGGTGCATGTGGAAGTATCCCCACCAAAACCCAGTAGGACTCTGCTATAACTCTGACACCTCTAGGGAGACCCTGTCCCAGGTCACCATCTGAGGGAGGGGGTTAGATTTCACACGTGGTCCTCAGGTAAACAGTTTGGCACACAGACAATCCTTTGGGTTGGCCTGGCAGGCACTGGGTTCTCACTGATCACTAAAGGGAGGACTCAACAGAGAATGTGGGTACCAGTCCCAGCTGAGTCCGCGGTCCTCCTCGCCAGACTGCCAAGTAGCGGCAATCTCACGCATGCTCACTCTTATACCAGTGGTGACATGGAGACATCCCTTTGGTTCCTCAGCTCTCAGGACAAAGCTGGCTGGACCTTAGAGACATCACTTCAACAAAACGTGCTGGGTTTTGGAGGGGTCTATCTTGTTCTGCCCCCCCCCCATGTTATCATCAGTGTTGAATGTAGGGGAGGAGATGTGGGGGAGCCCTGTTAGAGCACCCATGATGTGGTTAGGGTTGTGAGGATGGGAAGCAGTTTCTCCTCATCCTTCCACAGTGCCTCCTTTTCTGCTGGGCATGCGGCGGGTCCTCTGGTCTGCCTCAGTGGCTCAGAATATGGGGGGGGATGTCTTGCAGTCTTCTAGGTGCCCAGGACCCTGGGAACCCATGCATACTTGGGTCCTGTCCATCCCAGTGAGGACAAGTCTTCATGGTTCTTTAAGTGGTTCTGCTTTGGGGTCTGAGGAAGTTACACTTTGAACTTGTCTCAACAACAGGGACATGTTCTCTAGCGCTCTGAGGGGTCAGAGAAGGTCTGCTGTGGAAGTACCTTCTCTCACACAGCTTCCTCTGAAGAGAAGGGCATCAAATTACTGAACAAATGGGTAGCTCTCAGACATGGCATCTTGAGGGACAGGACCTGGTTAGAGCATTGGTTTAGAGCATTGTGTCTAAAGCCAGGATGATGGTATGCCAGAGCATGTGGTGGGATGTAGCCTGGACCCTGATGTGCAATCAGGGACCGCCAGCAAGACCACAGACTTGTGGGCAGAAATAGAGTTCAAGACATCATTACTGATAGTGTGGACTGGTCTGGTCTTCACAGTTTCCCCAAAGCACCAGAGACAAGGGTGGGTGCAGCCTGCCTTTGAAGTACAGACAAGTGGCTGAGGGAACACATCTCTGGAGAACCCTCCCTCACTTTCTCAAAGTAGACGGGAGCAAGCTAGGCCCGGGTGGCCCAGAGCTGTGGCCCATGATGGCTCATGCAATAAGGGCTGGGTCCTGACTCTAGGTTCTGGACCAGTTTTGGGTCAGCAAGTCATGCCACGTCTATGAGCCTCTGATTTGCGTCTTCAAAACTGGAGACCCTTCTTGAACTTCTCTATCTCAATGACTTCTCTGACCAGTTTCATTTCCTGGGATATGGAAGTGTCCTTGCAGAAGGGAGAGTCCCCATGTAAAGGACACACTGAAGTTTGGATGTGAGGTGTCAGAGAATACCTCTGTAGCCTGGCTGAATTCCGCTCCCCCCACCTCTCTCTCTCTGCCTGTCTCTCTGTCTCTGTCTGTCTCCCCCCCCCTCTCTCTCAGTGGAAAAGGAGCTGCAGGTGTGCACATGCAGAGGTTAGCAGGGAGGGGACTCTTCTTGTTTCTAGCAATAGATCCTGGGACCTCCTCCATATGGGACCTAGTCCCATCCAGGGGTGGAGACACATGCATCTTGGGCAAGACCATTGGAGTAGCTGAGTCTAGACCTGCTGGGGTCTAGACTTATTTTTCTTACCGTTTGTCCATCCGCGTGGACGCCTGGTTCATCTCGTTGTTGGCGATGAAGTTCCGGATCTCGGAGAAGTAGGAATCCTCTTTCTCATCTAAAAGTGCATGGTTGTCCGACTCGGAGGTGGGGGAGGAGGCGCTGGTGCCCAGGTGGTTCGTGAGCACCCCGGAGTGCTGGCTCACTGTGGATGGACTGAGTGTCAGGGGCATTCTTGGGGGCATTCGGCCCTCACTCAGTGCCTATGTGCACTTGGGGTGATCTCAGGGAACTGAGAGTTGTTTCAAGGGTGATGTTGCCCTTGCTTGCCTGGCCTCTTCTCTTCCCCCCGCCTCTCCTACACCACGCCCCTCTCACCACGCCCCCTCTGCCCCGCCCCTCTCCCACTACGCCCCTCCTCCGTCATGCCCCACGCCCCACCAACCTGGTGCGCCCTCGTGTTCGTGCTTCTTCAGGTGCCGGTCTAGGTTGGTCTGCTGCCCGAAGCAGCGGTTGCACAGATGGCACTTGAACGGCTTCTCTTTGTTGTGGATGTTCCTCACGTGCCGCTGGAGGTTGGAGGAGATGCTGAATGACCGGTCACAGTACTTGCACCTAGAAAACAGGTGCGCCTTGCCTCAGAGGAGAGGAGATCAAGTGCGGTGGGAGAGGACCTGACCCGTCTCCACAGCAGCGGTGTCCACTGTGGAGTCCCCGAGGCCACCTGACTACCCAGCTGGAGAGTTCAGACATGTCCTGGGGTTTCTGTTTCTAGAGACATCTAGGCCCTGGGGTTAAACTAACCCTGAGCATTATACTGGAGGGAGATACAGTGTGAGATGACATTCTTTATTCAGCCTCAAGAGGGCAGCCTTGAGCCACTGAAAGATGCAGAAAACTGTTCTGCCTGGCTACCCTGAGATGGGAAAGCAGCCTTCTTCTGACTGAAGACCCTGGACCAGCCCCATCTCACTTGGGGACTCAGGGTGGCTATCTAATGCTCTTAGTAACCCTGAAGGGCAGGTGGGGGATTTTGGGTCTGTGGCCTTGATACTGAGGCCAGCTAGTAGCCATATTGAATCCTTCAGGCTACTATGGGCTCCTGTGTGCTCAGAGTACTGCCTGTTACGCACCCACTAGGTTGACCAAGCACTTGGGAAACCATTTTACCAGAGAGCATGGCGCAGTTAGAAGCTATGGGCAGTGAGAGATGTCTGCTGTGTGGCTGCCCTCCAGGCTTGGCCTCGGTGGCCCTAACAGCAGAGAACAGAGGCCTGCTCCCCCCTAGTTTTATAACAGGGCCCAAGCAATACCCACAATAAAGAATACAAGCCCGAAACAAAGAACAGTGAGTGATTTAAGAAGGGACCTTCCAGGCTCCGCAGCACATGTGAGATGCACGGGGAAAGGAGCGAGCTGTGCATTGTGGGAGTCTGAGCTGCAGTGCATTGTGGGAGTCCAAGCTGACAGGGCTGCCCTGAGGGCCTGCCTATACACACAGACAGCCCCTGCAGCAGGGATTCCAACTCTGTGTTTTTTTTTCTGCATCCGTGTGCATACATGTAGTGTATGTGTAAGTGCATGTGTGTGCTCAGGTTTATGAGCACATATATGTAAAACAGCCATCAGAATGCCTTTGGGTGCTTATCTGGATCTCGGAGGCACACGGCCCTTGAAAACCGTGCTTGTGTGACTGTATACTTTCATATTTGGGAAATGAGCCCTACTAGGTGACAAAGCAATATACATGGCTTCCAGCGCCACTGCTGTGAGACAAGGTAGCCTTCCCCTCTGGAGTCAGAGCCTGTGATGTCAGCCTCAGTGAGACAAAGATGGGGGGCTATTTTTTTCACCCACATGGATGTGTGATTGTTCTAAATATAGCAGCCTTGCATTCCTGTGTGGGCCCTACCCCACTGTGATTTGGGGCTGGTGGCAGGCTCTAGAGTAGCACACTGGTCATGAGCCTTTGTCATGTGGTTGCGGACGTGCCTGAGGACACCAGGGGAACAGCCAGGAGGGGCTGTGTCAAAGCAGCTTTTATAGCATTGTGCTATACAGAACAGGAGGGGCCAGGCTCTAGACGGATACTGGAGGTCTGTGTGGGCCCCTGCCTAGGGTGTCCGACTGTGTTTCTGTCCCTGTTGAGTTTAAAACACCCGGGGCCACAATTATTAACTTTGCCCTTGGACTCTCAGAGCCCTCGAGTCCTCTGGTCCCTGGATGCCCAATAAAACCAAGGAAGTTTAAGTCCCCATAGAAAGGGATGCTGCTATGAGAGGGGCCCTTCCTCCTGCTCAGTCCCTTCTTCCTTTCAGTGTGTGACCTTTCAACCTTGAACTCTTGTGTTGTCCCCTGCGTATGATTCCCTTGTTCAGTCAGTTCCTTCCGCCTCCAGCCTTGTCTGAGGCCAGGCTCCCCCCTGCCTCACCTATACTTTTAACTGCCTCACTATACTTTTTGTCACAGGTTTGGGCCTCTACTGTATTCCAGGGAGTCCCGAGTGGCCTCTGGGGCACATGGGTGTCTGTGGACACAGTCTTTCTTCCCACAGCCTGAGGTGTAGCCTGACTCACATGACCACCTGTAAAATACGCCCGGATGTATGACGGTTGGTTCTCATAGCCTGAGCAGTAACAGACCCCAGTCCTGCTTGCTCTGTAGCCCCCTGTGGGTGTGACATTTCAGAAGGAATTTCACCTCTCACCTGCTCTCCCCACACATCCTACAACAGAGCAACACCTTGACGGGACCAGGCCCAGCTCTTCCTGCTTTTTGGGGTGTGTGTGGGGTGATTGCTCAGGAAAAGAAACCTTGATTTGTATCTGCAGCGTAAAGCCAAAGCTAAACTTCCTACGAGACTAGGAGTTCCCTCAACATCACGATGCCACAGGTCACCCAGGCAGCCCTGGTCTGGCCTGCCCGTCCGTCAGAAGCATGTTCATATAGTTCTTTTCTCTTTTGTTTTGGTTCCTCAGGAAATGCAGAGACCCTCTGGCAGCCCCCCTTTCTATGCACAGCTCTGACATAGGCTCCTATGCTGGGATGCGGAGGGAGGTCGGAGCGGCAGAGGCCTGCATCGAGCTCGGCTTGCAGGGTGCTGCATGTAGCCTCTCCTTGTTCTAATCTAAATAAATGGCCCAAGCAGAGACGTCCACTCGAAATTTAGGGGAGCAGAGAGCCCCAGGGCTGCGAGGGAGCAGAGTTCGCTCAGCAGCTGGGCTCTGCACTGTGAATAAGCTGACAGGCGGCTAGGGAAATTTACAGCTGTGCTGCATAAAGCAACACGCCGCCGTTGTGCTCGCAGAGAGGAGGGCTTTGGGAGGACCTTGCTGTGACCATGCCTGTGGCCGTGCCAGAGAAGTGAGGGCTGCACAGGGCAGGGGAGGGTGAAACCAGGCCTCTCAGCCGCCTGGGCTGAGCAGCCATCTTTCTTGAGATACAGGAGGGCTACTGCCAACCATCACCGATCGCTACATCATTTTAAGAAGTGAGGAAAGATCAGGAAAGAAGAGGATTAAAACTGTTCTAAGAATAAAAACAAATGAGGAGTCTTACAGGAGTCACCTGTAGCCCCCACCGGACACCAAGTTGGCTTTCTTAATACAAGACACGGAACAGGAGCTGGGGAGGAGACGGGAGGTGTGAGTCCATGAAGGATTCACGGGCCTGATCACGAGCTCCAGGTTGGTCCTGGCAGGCCGGAATCCAAGTATGACACAGGCTAGGCCCGGCAGCCAGGAGAGCCTCTACATCAAAGTTGGAAGAGGGTGAACTGGGGGGGTACAGTCCTTTCGTTCTCAATTCTTAATTTTTCCATTTAAAAAATCTTAATTAAAAATGTATATATGTGTGAGTGTGCATGCATGTATATGTGCATGTGTGTGAGCATGTGTGCATATGTGTGTGTGCATGTGTGTGTGCATGCAGCTATATAGGCATGGATATGCACATTTGTGTGGAGTCCAGAGGCTGACAGAGCGTCATCCATTATTGCTTTCTTCTCCTTTGTTTTTGAGGGTCTCTCACTGGGCCTAGAGCACAGCGATTTGGCTAGACTGACTAGCCAGAAAGTTCCAGAGATCCTCTTGTCTCAGCCCACCTGGCACTGGAATTACAGGGCCATACGGCCTTGCTCAGCTTTTATGTGTGTGCTGGGGATGTGAGTGCAGGTCTCACGTTTGCAAGACGGTCTTCTCCAGCCGCAGCTGGTCAGGTCTTTCTACCTCTGCAATCCGAGTTCTGTAAAATTTACATGCTGGAGTTCTAGGGCGTAAGAGTGCCTTTAGGTATGTTCTTCCCAACTCCAGCCAAGAGAAGCTGTGTGCTAAAGATTGTCCCCTGTCTAGAATGTGCAGGAAAAGCAGAGGCCACTCCGTGTCAGGACGCAGGAACTTGTGGGAAACTGAGAAACTTCCAACAGCTTCCTGACAACTCAAGGTAAGCCCCTTCATCTGTCTTTTGGAGGGTCCCAGTCTGTGCAGGGTACATACACCCACATGTGCACACACATGAACACACAGTGACCGTGCACATGTGTACTGACACTAAGGTAGGCATCATACCTAGGTAGGAGTGGAGCACACTTGCCAAGCCCTGTGCAATGGATTCTTAGGTTGGGCTATACGTTCTCCAGTTCCAACTTAAACTCTTTCCAGTTCTCAAAGAAAGACTAAGCAAAGTCCCTAGCAGTATCAAGAGGCACACTGCACGCTTTAAACCCCTTGGCGAAGGCCTGCCTCGAGTCAGATAAAGCCAGGATTTGCAACACAAACTTGCAAAGCAATTATTGTTACCAAAGTCGAAACTCTCAGATTGGAGGGAGCAAAAGAAATCAATGATAATTAAATTCTTCTATAAACACAGCCCCTACCCTCTGGGGGCTCTTAGCGCGACACGCTGTCCAGGAGTCGGCTCTCATTACAGAAAAAACACAGGGCTCGTTTCTGGGCGAGGACCAGACCAAATAAATCTTTCTGTTGCTCGCCTTTGTTAAGTTGTAAGTCACTATTTTCAGAGAACAGACAAGGGGGGCTGCATGTCAGGGAGCATGGGACAGAGAACTAGAAAGAACGGTCGTTTACCAGCACAGATGTGGGCCGGTGCCGGGCCACCAGGGACGCTCTGTGTACCCGAGTGGGGCTCGGGGATCACACCACATCCACATCCACATGGGATCCCTGCTCCAGGGAGGGGTACACGGATGAGTCCTCAGGGTTCTATCATCACGTGGTTACTTCCTGGTGGCACAAGCTAAGTGTGGGCACCGTACAGGAGTCTAATGTCATCGGTCAAAAAGCAAGCCAGACTTTCCCAAAGACCCAGCCAGCCAGACACACCCCAGAATGTGTTGCTAAACTGGTCCTGGCAGAGAAGTGGTCCTTTCCCTGTTTGTCTCAGGGTGACAATTGCCCGAGTTCGGTTTTAAAAGGCCTACTCCCTGACGGGGAGCACGGGGCAAGAAAGGGCGTCCTTCTCAGACCTTCTTGGACAAAAACAAAGGCTCAAGGACAAAGAGGACAGGGACCCGGGGGCCAGAAGAAGATGCAGAAGTGGCCTTCGGTTCCAACCGTTGAAGAATCTCAGGCCATGTTTAAACTGACGTTCCTCGTTTTTGACACAGGGACAGTAAGATCCCCTGGGAGGCTGCTCCGTGTCATTCAATGACACATCTGAAGATACTGTGTAGGTGACTCTCTACTTTAGCAGCACATGTGTAGTCTCCCACTCAGGGCTGCAGTAGGGAATTAAGGACACACCATATTTGTGAAGAGCTCATAAGTGGGGAGGGGGTGGCTAATGGTCATCATGACAGAGATGGGATTAGGTGGGGGTTGGCTAGCTAAGGTTCTCCCAGAGACCCGTGGAGACTCCAGCTTCAAGTCACACCCCTCCCTGATTTTGATTGCCTGTCCTGGTTGATACTTTGGCTATAGGAGACAGGTTCTCTCGCATCCACATTCGGGAGCATGGAAGGAGCCTTCTGTAAATTTCCTGGGTAATTCCTGCCTTCTCCTTACATTAGAGATGGTGGGTGATGGACCAGGAAATGGAGGCAAATAGTGACAGAACCAGACCTCTGGCTACTGTCCACTGTCCTTCTGGTGGCCCCAGCCCTGTGGGTGGATCTGAATGCAGGTATTTAATCGAAAGAAGGGGGTTAAGGGTGCCCAAAAGCTAGTAGGGGAAATCCCTTCCACACCAACGCGACGAGGTACCTGTATGGCTGTTCCCCGGTGTGTGTCCTTAGATGTCTGGTGAGATTTGCAGATCTGGGGAAGATCTTGCCACAGTACCTGAGGCAGAGAGAAGAAAGGCAGGCTCAGAAAATATGAAGCTCAGATGCTTCATACTGGGGTCTCGCCAGCATCTTTGCCCTGAGCCCAGACATCTCACAAAGCCCAGAGCGGGAGGGACCAGCATCGCGTCCTCAGTCCCGGGGGCCATATTAGCTGGGATCAGCTAGGGAGCCTGGGAGCACGTTCTCCCAACACCATGACCAATGGCTGCAGCACTAGGCTCACCATCCTTCCTAGTACTGTGGCTGATGCTGAGCAGCCGTTCTCTGGCCTCTGAACTCAGCTAAACTGAACGTCGGGCCCAGCATAGAGGATGGTTCGAGAAGACTACCCAGATCACGCATGCGCAAACGCTGCCTCGGGCAGCCCAGCCGGCGAGCATTTACGCTCACCCTGCTTCCCCGCGACTGCCACTATGGGCTTTTCCAGAAGCAGGTTCACAGCCACAGGTGTGTGTGGTCCCCTTCCCACCACAGGGGTCCCTCCGTGCTTCACCTGCACGTGTATCTCTCCTTGCCCTTCCTGAGGATGGGATCCGAGAGCGTCGGGGGTGGGGAGCGGAAGTTGAAGGGGTGGTGAGGCAGGGGCTGCAGGGAGCTGCCTGAGTCGGCCTTCATGGCTGCAAAGCTCTCCAGCTTCTCCGTCATGGTTTCTATGGCTGACATCTGTGGGCACGGAGAGGGAGAAATTGATGACTCAGCGTAACTGCCGTCTGTCTTCAGAGAGTGTGCACCGGGGTCCTCGTGTCTAATCCTAACAATAGCCCTCAGAGAGTCAATGGGACCAGAGCCACAGCTTACTCTGCCCTTGTCCTTCTTAGAACTGGGACTATAATCCTGGGTCATCTGGTCTTTTTCAGTCTAGTAGGCAGAATTTGGTTAAAACTCCAGGCTATGCAGGCTCCATTGAGACTTCAGGTTTTGGTGACAGGGACATTGATCTTGAAGCTGTACCTTTCCCACCTGTGCCAAGGGCACATGGGAGGCTCTCCTCATACCGCTACTAAATGTCTATCCCAGAAGGCAGGTTTTGTCTGACAGACCACAGAGATGGTAGGCAGGTAGGGGAAGCAAAGGAAGATAGGGTGAGGAAGGTACAGGTGAAGACATAGAAGGAAAAGGCTCAGCCTCTTAGAGTGCTGAGTGGAGAAGCTGGGTCTAGATGAAGACCCCACCACTCTCCAATGGGACATGGATGAATGAGGAGACAAGGTGTCAATCACCTCCCTGATCCAGGCTCCTAGAGGCTAGCAGCCTCTAGGGAGTGTTTATTGTTTAGTGTTAGCCCCCCCCCCACTCCACCCACACCCATCCACACGCGTGCGCGCATGCACACACACACACACACACACACACACACGCGCGCGCACACACACACACACACACACACACACACACACACACACACGGCACTTGTTCACTGATGTCAGAATCTGGGACCCAGCTGCCCATGGTTGAACAAAGGTGGCATGTCACGTGACTGTAATCCTTCCACATGGTTCCAGCCACTCAGCCTTTGGCACCTTGTTGAGATGCCCAAAGCATCTTTGTGGGCTGTTTGCTGGGCACTGACAGCAGGGAAGAGAGGGCTTTGTACTGCTGCTACTTGGAAGCCTCATAATACAGTGGAGAGATTTGGTATCTGGGGAAACAGCGGTATGGCTGTAACAGAAACCCACAGAAAGCGGTTAATGGGTGGACACTATGCCCAGCGGCCCTGGTGGGGACTCCCCATGGCCACTGGACGGCTCTGTGCAGGCTGCAGATATGCAGGCTTTGCCCTGTTAATAGAAGACCGACACATGACCCTCATCAGAACATACCACACACACTTTCTGTGCCCATGCTCACTGGAGATGGAACTGCCTTGCTCTCTAGGCTGCTACCCGGCCTCTCTAGAGTCTTCCAACACCTGAAAGATGGGTCCTCAGGGTGACACTGAGGCCCTTGGCCATAGGTCTTAATGATAGCCTATGGACATAGTAGTAATGTCTGTTTTATGGAAACCTTTTCATGGTTACCAGGCTCTTTCTGTCTGAGTGACACAGACAGCCTAGCTGGCCTCAGAGACCATTTAATTGGTGTCCATAAGTCACCTCCTTTCTGCCTCTTCATCCTGGCCTGGGACACAAGGGCAGGCAGAGGAGGTAGGCCCATGGGAGCAGTGGGCAAGAGGGACAATGGTCAGCTGGCCCCCCCACAGGCCTCTCTTCCTCAGTCTGGGTGGGTCCTGCCTGCCCGGCCTGCTCTGCCCCATCAGACATTCCCGTGAGCTCCTTGTACAAACACAAACACCGGACGCGCCTGGCTGCCTTGTCGGCTTTTTCCAGCCGGCCCTGGGAAAATTGGGGGAAGCTATTAACCAAACTCTGAGACCCGATGGAACAATGGGAGGCTCTAAGTTTAGCTGTGAACTCAGCCAGGGTGCAGGTTTCACAGACTGGGGCTTACCCAAGGCGGGAAGCTCAGAGGAGAACAATGTACCATGCGGGATTTTTGGCCTGAAGATTCGCTGTCGGTGAGGGAGGCTTAAGGGCTGTGACCTGCAGCTTATGGGGGGGGGGGCAGACCTCATGCAGTGAGGACTGGGGTCCTGGACACTTGGAGGACTTTGTCTTGGGCTGTGTGTTTCCCAGGAGGCATGTGGCCTGGGGGCACAGGCAGGGACATTAGCAGGCTGGAAGGCCCTACATCCAACTTGCATGGTGTCCCTAGGACAGTTCCTTCCTGCTCCCCCTTTTTGCTCCCACAAAGACCCCCCCCCCCGTCCTTTCACTAAAGCATGCTAAGGTATAACATAACCTACTGCAGGAATACTAGTCCCGCCGTCTGTTTCCTTGTGTCCAAGACTCTGCTCCTCTTGGAACCTGCACCAGTAGGTATATCCCTTCCTAGGGCCTGGGGCCCTCGCAAACGTGGGGCTCCTTTGGGCAAGAGGCTCTAAGATAGACCCAAGTGTTTCTTTATGAGAACAACCCTTCCCTATGTGCTCCAGGTCCATAATGACCTGTGGGATTTCAGAAAGTCCCCTCTGCCTCTTGGGAACCGGAAACCTAAGGCCCCAGAGCCTGTTCACACCAGGTCCACAATGACCTGTGGGATCTCAGAAAGTCCCCTCCGCCTCTTGGGAACCGGAAACCTAAGGCCCCAGAGCCCGTTCACACAGCGTCTCTAAGAACTCCCATCTCAGAGGCCCACAGTGGTTGTTACCTGGGGGTGGAACAGAAGTGGAGATGGCCGCAGGTACTTCTCTTTCAGGACTCCCACAGGGTCTGCCACCTTCCGCTTTTCTACCCTGCTGGACAGCAACACAGAGGGTTACATACCCCACCGAGCGAGCCACTTGCTCCTCAGTACCATGCTGCCCGTGCCCGATTGATCGCTACCCAGCTCACTCCTACCTGAACTCCAGTGGGCTTCCAGGCCAGTGGGGCAAGCCCCAGCTG
This sequence comes from Tokudaia tokunoshimensis, assembly GCA_036184795.1. Lineage (NCBI taxonomy): Eukaryota > Metazoa > Chordata > Mammalia > Rodentia > Muridae > Tokudaia > Tokudaia tokunoshimensis. The sequence goes on from BTHU01000005.1 coordinate 135,797,976, forward strand.
CTCACTTACCCAGACTCCTCAGCTTCCCAACTGCCTCTTTACTTACTCAGTGGTTTCTCCGCACACCCTATCTCCCCTCAAACAATTATCACCTAGAGTGGTAGAGTTTAAAATGTTCTTGGAAGGCTCTGTGTGCACCGGCCTCCTGCCCACTGGCTTGCACACCTGTATGGTGGGTGCTTCCCTCAAGGTCTCCAGCATACCCACAAGTTACTCTGCATCACCCTAGAGCTTGATGTCTATGCCCCAAATACCCTGTCCCTATTGGAAGCTGGCAGAGTACACTGCCTATTTTGCTGACAAATGCGGGTGGACAGATTTCTGTCCTGCGGAAGTTACCAGAGACTCCTCCCTACAGCAGCCAGACAGACTGTACCTGAAAGCCTTCAATGACTGATGGAGACTGCAATTCTAGAATCTTCCTTAGCGACAACTTGCTAAACAAATCTCCACGGTCAGCGCAGGTGGTAGCCGGGTCCTTTCTTTCACCCCCATGGTTGGTAGAAGTCTGTGAGGTGTTTTGTTCAAACCTGCTGACCCTCTTGCTCCCGAGGATCCCAGAACAGAACAAGCTGTTCCTAAGTTACTCACCTGCACCCTACCTGGGCCCTGGCCTTGTCTCATTTTACCCCCTTTCTATCAGTTGAAGTCTTTGTCCCCCTGCCTTCCAGGGGACAGCAGCAGACATGGCAATATGGCTGCCAGAGGGACATAGCAGCTCTGGGTTCCCGGGAGGAGACCCAAGTCCTGATGCAGGGACACTGAGGAGATCAGGCGAAGAACTGGGGTGACTGTGGGAAGGGGTGTGGGAAGGGATGGAAATGAACGCTGAGGTACTTGGCTCTTGGCAAGAGTTGTCAGCCTGGGGCTGCACTAGGGTAACCAGGGCCAGTCCTGCTGCAGGGAGGGGTCTCTCATGGCAGGAGTTCAGCCTTTGAATCATCTAGGGATGTGCCGGCTGTGGCAGAGAAAGGGACCCAAGCGGCAGGAGGAGGGCCCCATTGATGGCAGCAGACTCAGGCTGAGCTGTGAGTCTGTCTGAACCCAGCATGTGGCAGCTCAGGGTCCTCCTTAAGGTCAGGCTGCAGTCAGTCATCACCTCGGGATTCTGGAAACACTTGTTTGCCCACCTGGACTGGACCCATTTTGCAGAGGACGGTATGCAGAGGCTCGTCCAGCCAGCCCTCCAGTGCCCACAGACCTTAGGTCCTAAGGACAGACTTTCAGCCTAGCCTTTTGACCACATGAGAATATAAAGGGGGCTCTGGGGTCATGTGATCAGTTACCATGACTCTAGTTTCCCAGACTGACCATGGTTCCTTGCAGCTTACAGGAAAATGTAGGAGGGTCTAACCAATTTGGTAGAAGGGATGGGCAGGGAGCAGAAGGAAAGACTGAGAGAAGACTTAGGCAAAGTTCCCTCCATCATGGGGTCTAGACAGAAGACTCTGTTTGTCTCCAACTGCCTATGTCCTGTACGGACCCAAGGGGTAGCAGGACATAGGCAGTTGTCCTCTTGCTTCCTATCCCCGTGAAGTCTCTTTCCCTCTCTGGAGCCTCAGCACTTCTTCATGTAAACGGTGGGAGGCACGATTTGAAAGAAACACCTTGATGGGTATCTTTCTTGTTTCCTGGGATTATAAAGCCAGAATCCTACAGAAACCAGAAGCTTGGTCTGGGAAGGTACAGACTGGGGCTGGAGTGGGTATCTGTGGAGAGGTAGCCGTGTTCCCTGGGTGGGTCGCTGTGGATGGAGGTGGCCATGTCCCCTGGGTAGGTACCCGTGTCCCCTGGGTAGGTACCTATGGATGGAGGTGGCCGTGTCCCCTGGGTAGGTACCTATGGATGGAGATGGCCATGTCCCCTGGGTAGGTACCCGTGTCCCCTGGGTAGGTACCTATGGATGGAGGTGGCCGTGTCCCCTGGGTAGGTACCTATGAATGGAGGTGGCCATGTCCCCTGGGTGGATACCCATGTGTAGTAGTGACTGTGTCCCCTGGGTGGGTACCTGTAGATGGAGGTGGCCATATCCTCTGGGTGGGTACCTGTGTATACAAGCATCTATGTCCTGGGGGTGGCAGCTGTGTAGTTGGTCTCACTTGGGATTTCCTCACTACTTCATTTCCTTCTCACCTACTTGCCTCTTTAAGAACTGTGAGTCCATCACCGCCCACCCCCCTCCCCCTTTCTTGTACCACGGCCAGCTCCAAGGAGACAGCAGGCACCCAGGCCTGTTCCCTGTCTCGCGATCCCTGCTCACACAGGTGCACTTTGTGCCTGACAGAGCACAGGAGGTCAATGTCAAGTGTGCACAACCGTTTGCTAGATCACCCACTTCTTACTCCCTGGGACTCCCTCACATGGCAAAGTGGGCGACATATGCTTGCAGGAGCGCTGTCCAAACATGGAACCCACCCCCACTCGCCTCTCTGGGAGGCTCAATGCCTTTCCATACATCGGGGAGCTGACTCAAACTTGCCCTTCATTGGAACCAGTATCAGAGAGGCAAGAATTCCACCCTACCAGGTCCAGCAACAACTTTGATTTGCTCTGGGCTACCAGACCTCCACTCCCCTCCCGCCGCCCCCATCACCCCTCACCATGACCCAGTGTGGCTCCAGGGTAGGGTGAGGCCACAGGGCAGTCTCAGGAAAGCTGCATGGAGATTGAAAAGTGCTCAAGGCAGAGTAGGGTGCACTGGCCTTTGTGGGAGGCAGAGACCTGCTCCAGAAAGGACAGCGGATGGGGGAGGTGCTCTGGTCCGGGTCTAATGGAGAGGCTCAAGGTAGGCTGGAAGATGCCTGAGTGCAAGGGAACCAACCACACACGTCCTGGAGACGGGATCCTGACCTTCCTACTGGGGCTCCACCTGAAGGGAGGGGCATGTGACCCCCAGGGGCTGAGGTGCCTCGGTGATGCCGGTGAACGCACACAGAAGAGCCTTGAGTTAGGAGGCTAAGAGAGCGAGATGAACAGAGTCCCCGCCTAGCTCCACGAAGAGCGAGGGAGGGCCATGTTAATACCTGTAGATGGGATCCATGAAGAAGGGCGAAGGCTTGGCGTAGTGTAGGGAGGGCTGCTGCGGCAGCTGCGCTGGGCACACCTTAGGCAGCCCCTCGCCAACCCCCGGCTTCCGTTCACCGTAGATGTGGTTCTTCCGCGGTTCGCGGCCGCCTCCGTTCTGGCTCGCCCGGGCCCTGCTGCCGATGCTCAGGTCCAGTGGCTGTTCCTCGCCAGATGAGGGGACGAGGGGGACCTTGGGTGTGAGCAGGGCAGGTTTGGCCTCTTTTGGTTTGGTGGTGAGGTCGAAGGGGCACTCTGCGCTGGGACCCGCCCACCTTGAGGGCATCCCGGGGTGACTTTGGCTCAGCCTTGACCAGCAAGTTGTGGGCGAGGGCTCGGTCCGTAAAGGGGTAGAGGGAGTGGGGGAAGTTAGGCAGGAACTGGAAGGGGAACACGGAGTGGTAGGGTAACGAGCCCAGCTTCTTCTCCTGCATGCTCATGAAACCGGGACCGAAGTATTTCTCGGCGATGGACGCGATGGCCTTGATGGAGTCGCCGGCGGCTCCCGAGGCAGTCAGCAGCTGTTCCTCGGGCGGCGGGAAGAAGGAATGCTGTGAGTAGAAGGCCGGCACCTCGGCTACACTGTTCATGGCCCCAGGGGGCACCGATGCACCCCCAAACTCAGGTTTGCTCTCTGCTGGCTTCCCCTTGCCCTTGCCTTTGTCTCTGTCACTGTCCAGGTCGCTGTCCAGGTCCGACCCTGTGCCCGTGGTGGTGTCCAAGTCTGTCCCGGTCGTGGTGTTGATATCCTCAAAGTCACTGCCATCCGACATGTCAGGGCTCCTGTTTTTGACCTTCTCCGCATACGCGTCTTCCAAGCGGCCGTCGAATTTCTCCTCTGGCCCCGTGGCGGCCGTGGCGCCCTGGCTGCTATTGCTGACAGCAGAGACGAGGGGCAGGGCTGGGTTTCCCAGCGGGCTGGGTAGCTTGGCGTCCTGCGCGTGGTTCAGGGGGCTCTTGAGCAGCGGCGTGGGAGGTAGCAGAGGTGGTCGTGGGTACAGGGATGGAGGAAAGATGCCCGGAAAGCCCGGAGTGAGTGTGGGGAAGGCCGGAGGGGCAGCTGAGAAGGGCAGGCTCCCAGGATGAGGTCTGGAGGGGAAGTACTCGCTGAAGCCTAGGCCCCCGTGGTTGAGGGTTGGGGAGGGTTTCGTCTTGTCCATTATGGGGCTGGGGGTCAAAGGCAGGCCTGGGGTGAAGATGCCGCCCGGCGTGTAATGGTTCTTGCCTTCGCAGAATCTCCGATGCTTGTTGAGGGAGGAGGTAGTGCTGAACATCTGCCCGCAGTCCTTGCACTTGATCTGCGTTCTGCAGTCGGCATGCATCCGCTTGTGCCGGCACAGGTTGGAGAACTGCGTGTAGGACTTGTGGCAGACCTCACCTAGAACACCAACACGCAAGAGGCAAACACAGAGGCAGAGTGAGATCACCAGGAACCCACCAGCATACAGAGGAAGGTAGGGGTGGGGCCCAGGTGTCCCACCCTGAGGCCATCCTCCAGGGACCAGATGGGACTGGCAACAACCGCGCCTTTCCCTGTGGTCCTGGCCAGGTGCACCATGGTGCCTCAGGAGTCTGTGGTGGGAAGCACAGCATCCTTATTGGTTGCTGATTTGCACCCTCGAATATGGTGATGGCTACACCAAGCTCAGAAGGCTGTCTGTCATGGTTTGAATAAGCTTGGTCCAGGGAGTGGCACTGTTAGGATATGTGGCCTTGTTGGAGTAGGTGTGGCCTTACTGGAGTAGGTGTGGCCTTGCTGGAGTAGGTGTGTCTCTATGGGTATGGGCTTTAAGACCCTCATCCTAGCTGCCTGGAAGCCAGGATTCTGCTAGCAGCCTTCAGATGAAGATGCAGAACTCTCAGCTCCTCCTGCACCATGCCTGCCTGGATGCTGCCATGTTTCCTGCCTTGATGATAATGAACTGAATCTCTGAACCTGTAAGTCAGCCCCAATTAAATGTTGTCCTTATAAGAGTTGCCTTGGTCATGGTGTCTGTTCAGAGCAGTAAAACCCTAACTAAGACTCTGTCTGTGGTCCAGGCTGGGTGCAAACAGAGCGAGGGTACACAGCACCAGTCTCACTGGTGACTAGCAGAGGACTAGCTCAGAATGTCCACATGACTTGCCTCAAGGTGGTAACCTCAGTGATGACTATTTCTACAAGGTGAGTAGTCCCTCTTCCTAGTTTAAAGTGTCACTTGCTTTCTTTCTGTCCCAGATGCCACCAGGAGGTCCCAGAAGTCCTCAGGAACCCTAGAGTTAGAGCCTAGGCTGGGAAGGAGGGCTCCTGGTTGTGCTTGACCAGTTTGGGGACTGACCAACAATGGGTGATGCTCTGTCTATGACCTTCCGGGAAAGGGCTGGGTATCTATGCTCTCAAACATGGAAACCCTACTAGTTAAGAGCTTCCATCCTGGGGGTCCAGCAGGGTCTGTTCTGGCTGACAGACACCAGGTGATCTCTTACAGGGCAGGACACCACCAGCTGGATCTCACCCCAGCCCAGAGGCTCAGAAAACTCCACAGTCATCTTCCTGAAGCCTGGGAACTGGAGGCCAGCAAAGCCTTCACCTGTCTTTCTCCTTTTCCACCAAAAGAAAAGGAAGTATACGTGTATATGCTGCACATTCCTTTATACACTTATGATCTGTCTATCCTCATCTCTTCCCAATGACCCACAAAACACACATACATATATGCATACATGCACATACATACATATATACATACACACACTCTATCCTCATCCCTTCCCCCTCTCTCACATACACATATATACACACATACACACACTCTATTTATCCTCATCTCTTCCCTCTCTCATACACACACATATATACCCCTACACACATACACATACATACCCACTTACACAAACACACACACATATACACATGCAAACACACACATACACAAACACACATACACACATACATACACACACATACACAAACACACATACACATGCAAACACACAAACACACATATACATATACATACACACACATACATACACACATACACAAAAACACATACACACATACACACACATACAAAACACACACATACACACATACACACACATACATACACACACATACACACAAACACATACACACATACATACACACATACACAAACATAGATACATACATATACACACATACATACACAAACACACACGCATGCACGAGCGCACACACACACACCCCTTCTGTGACTCTCCCCACAGGACGGTTTGCTTTCTGCAGCATGGTAGAAACAGTGATCCTAGCCCGTGTTTTGCTCTCCTGCCCTCTACAAACGCCCCATCTGCTGCTTCAGCTGAGGTGTCTTTTCACTGAGGGTATCACACACTTTAATCACAATATCTATTTATATTAGCTGCCCTGCCCTCCTGGTCATCATGGCAGGACATTTTCTGGTTGAAAGGAGACAAATTTCGCTTCATTTAATCAAATCTTCCCTTTTGGGGATACTGTTCTGGGAGAGGTACCACATTTAGGTGGGCTATAAATAACCTTCCCCTACTCCTGGTTGCCCACAGGGAACCACAAGGCAGATCCCGGGCTCAGGTTGCTTAGACAGACTAGAAAAGCAACACCCCCTGAGACCTCTGTGATGTTCCTGAAGGTACCTAGATATCTCCTGCTTCTGTCACCGAAAGCAAGCCTCCCACTCAGGGACCTTCTGGGACAGAGAGACCCTTGGTTCCCATCTATTACTCAAACTGAGGATGAGGGCTCTGTAGTATGTGGGTTGCAGAGACACCTGGGCAGGTCCCAAGAAGGGTAGGTCCTAGCTAGACACTAAGAATGGCTGCCGGGCAACTCAGAGCCATCCATAGAAGGTGGCTGTTACAGGAATGGGGGGGAAAGTCCTGGCTGTTGCATTTTGTTAGGTATGAGAAGCAGAGCACAATGAACCTACCAGAACAGGAAGGGGCCCTGGTCAAGAGTTCACTTTACTTCTGGGATATGTGTGTAGGTAATGTATAAGCACAGACATGTATGCCTGCTTGCGTGTTCGTGTGTGTGTGTGTGTGTGTGTGTGTGTGTGTGTGTAAGGTAATAGTGTCAATTTACTAGATCACACTTATTCCTTCAAAGGTTCTTTTCTGGAAAGTAATCCCAAGAATGGCTCTGTGACCCAGACACTCTCTGTCTTTGCTGCCCTCTCATACACACACGCACATCTGAGCTCCCTGATCAGAAATGTGCTCTCAGTGTCTCTCTTCAGGGAGGTGAGGATGTGGGGTGTCAAGACATTGGTTGGTATGGACCCAGATATCAATCGTCAAGTAGACACAGAGACAGCTGATACGCAGCTGGTGCCTGGTCACTCGGAACTCTTTCCCAAGTAACAGATCCTTCTTTGAAAGGGTCACACCACTGGGCTACCCTTTATTGGACTGAAGTTTCCCCCCAAGCTTCCTATATCCCTCAGGCACACTCCATGGTCCACAGGACACACACCTTGATGCCCCTTGAGTTTCACATTTATCCCACACACCTGTGTCACTCCAACTGGATGGCCTGCTCATAAGGCCTGTCTGTCTACTTCTGGGGATTTCTTTTTAGTTAGCTATCTTTGGTCAAAGCAAGGTTGCAGAGATGGGCCAGACCACAGGCAAAGGAGGGGTCACAGATGCCAGGAGATCCTTAGGAGATACCATGTTCAGCACGTGCCATCCACGGATGGTCGCGTTTGGGAGCTCCCTAGGAGACACGATGCTCAGAACATGTCAGCTGGGATAGCTGTGCTCAGAAATCCAGCTGGGGCTAGAACAGTGTGGGACATCAGGGAGAGCCAGGTGAAAACACGGAAGGGACAATAACTAGCCCTTCTGCAGAAATCTCCATCATTGGAATGTCCTTTGCCTACTATCTTCCTCCAGTGATTATGAAGCATCTAGAGGTATGGGGAGGATGTGGGGTGTGGGAAGGGGAGAGGAGGTGGCCAGCCAACAGAGTAGCAGCATGGTGTCACATTCCCTCAACCCAACCAGGACCAGCTATAAAGGCATCGGTGGAGGAGGGTCCTCAGCAGGGGCCAGAGGGTCAGAGGATCCAGGCTGGACACTCACATATGAATGGCTTCACCGTGCTGTGGATATGCTTGTGTTGTTTGAGGCCAGAGGATGTGGCGAAGGTCTTGCCGCAGTCAGGGCAGGCATGGGCCCGGGCACCGACGTGCTGTGAGCGGATGTGACGCTGGAGGTTGCTGGGGTCCGTGAACACCTGTGGAGATAGAAGCCATTAGTGCATGCCCCTCCTGAATGCCACCGGAAGCCTAGGGGTACAAAGGCCAGACCCTGCCCCTCTTTCTTGTTGCCCCTGCACTGAGCCAGCTGGGATAGCTCTTGCTGTAGTAGCCATTACTAGAGGGCCTTAGCAGAGTGCTGGATCTCTCCTGGCCTCAGTTTCCCTTCCAGTGGCCTCAGAATGCTGTGGCCCCGAGGCTTGGAAAGATACACGTAGTTTTCTAGAACACTATCCTGGGTGGTCTTGGGTCTGGGGGTTTCACCCCCGAAACCCTCACCATTGCACACTGGCAGGGGCACAGGACTGCTCTGGAGAAAGACTCAGTTCTGGTCTTGCCTCTGTTTCCTGCAGGGCTGTTTGGTGATACATTATCTGGGACTTCCTGTCCTTCCCAGTTACGAAGAAGAACCTAAGGACCTTAGGGCATCTAATCCACCAAACCTCATCTCATTTTGCAGCAGGGCGGAAGGAGAGTATACACATGAGCACGTGCTCCACGGGGCGGGCGCCTGGTACCTTGACACAGTTTTCACATTCGAAGCGCTTGCCACTGTCGTGAGACATCTGGTGGCGGATGAGGTTGGACTTCCAGTTGAAGGCCTTAGGACACTGGTCACATTTGTACTCACGCTCTTCCGTGTGGACAATCATGTGTTGCTCCAAGCTGTGTACAGGGGATGGGAATCACTATAGGGTCCGTTTGTCTGGAAGAGGAGATCCTCTACCCCATATGGCTTGTTCTCCTGTATGTGGCCCCTTGGAGGCCCCATCACGCTGCAGGAGGATTAGAGTGCATTGCATACTCTTCCACTTTCAGGTCATTGGGACTAGGACAGAGACAGCCCTCCCGTGTCAGAGAAAGAAGCCGGTGCCTGAGCTACCATCACTTAAGGCTACCCTACTCCCCAGCCCATTGGGGGCAGAATGGGACCTTTGTTAGATGATCCCAACTTTAGGGCTAAGTTTGAGTCTGACGCTGTGGTACGCAACTATAATTCTAACACCCAAGAGGCTGAGGTAGGTCAATTTTGAGCTTGGGGCCATGCAGTACCACACACCTAGACCCTATTTTGAAAAATAAAAATAAAAAGCTCAGCTTGGGCCTAGGGGTAAGATCTTCAGGGTATCAACGCTGTCGTAAGCTCCGGAGTAAGACAGGACCGTGGCTCAAGGTAGCCCTCTGTGAAGCTTGCTGGCCGAGCACACACAATCAAGATACGGTGGGTAGTGGTAGAGAGGGTCTTAAATGAGATATGTCACAGTGGTAAAACAGCTGCTCTGGTGGTGGTGGGGGCTCTCCTCTTGGCCACACTAGCAACTCCTAATCCCCTCCTCCCTGGGGACTCTGCCTCTTCTGTCCCCGGGATGACCGTTAATCTTCATGAGCAAAGCAGTAATATATCACGGCCCGTTAATTACGGGGCCCAGCCATCCGCATAGAGCAGAAAACGTCTGCTCCTCTGGCTCCCAGAGATTGTATCTTTTCCCTGTTGTTAATTGTGATTTATGTGTTTATGTAAAGAAAACACGGACCCTCCTCAGCCCTGCTCTTTGCTAAGCGCTCAGACGGGATCTGCCCACGCATTTATTCACAGTCATCTGTTCAGGGTGGAGGGTCTGCTGTCCCTGGGGAGTCTGTGATGGGATTGGTGGTAAATCCCTTGTAATCACAGACCTGTTAGCGGCCTGATGGGATTTTCTCTGACTTTGCAAGGTTGTCCCAAGCAAACTGTTCAACGCCGGGGCACTTAGCCTGGAGAAGTTCCCAGACTCCTCCACTCCTTGGAGCCCTGGGGCCAGAGGTCTCAGCTCCCATACCCACAGCAGAGGATGCTCTTTTGTCCCAGGGGTCATTGAGGTCCCAAGGCCCCCAGTGCCTGGGTCCTTAACCCTGCCTGGCCTCAGTACAGAGAAGGGCAGGTTGGGATTGTTCCAGCTGCCTGGGTCTGGCTGCTACTCAGCTGGGCTTGAAGCTGTCTTTTGCGGATACCTCTGAAGTCACTCCCAGGCTGCCATGGGAGAGGGGGTGGGCAAATCTCACAAATGAGGGCCTTGAATGATCATTTCCTGGGTCCGCTAAGAAGGACTGTGTATGTCCAGAGAGCCAGGCTGGCTGGCATCCCCTCCACAGTGGACACGGTGGCCCTGCACCTCCCAACCTGGGGCCTTATTGCAGAACTAGCACTGAAGCCAGCCAGGTAGCCAGACCCATGCTGGTCTGCGCTCTTTCTGTCTCTCAGGCTGTCTCCACAACCCTGATTGTGTAGGGTAGTGATGCCAGTGGTCTGCCCCTGGGTCTTCCTGCTGGAAGCTGGGACCTTTGCGGTAAGAACCAGAAAATGTCTGTGGCTTCCAGCCGTGTGCACCCACATGGTTCCCAGTTCGGGGAGGTGGTACACAGGAGCCCCGAGTATCTTAGCCCTAGACCTCAGGCCTGACAGGGAAGTGGGCTGGGGAACCAAGCAGGCTGCCAACTGGAGGTGCGGGAGGCGGGGCGGGTGGCACCTGTATTTGTTGGGGAACATCCGCTCGCAGTCCTTGCACTCGTGTGCTTGCCCATCGCTGCCCCCGCCAAGGCCCTCAGGCTTGAGCTCCTCCCCTAGGCCCTCGTAGAGCGGGGCCCCTGCAGAGCTGCATGCATACTTCTTGTGTCGCCTCAGGTCCAGTCTGCACTGGAAGAGCTCATCACACTCGTCACAGCGGAATGTGGGGTCCTCTGCAAGACAGAGGGCAAAGAGGTGGGCCAGAGAACCAGACACCCACCCCTGGATCCACAGGGGACCACAGAGACCCAGCCCATTCCCATTGCTTCAATCCACCCTGGGCTGCACCTAACCAGCTTCCTTCCAGCCCTTGTCCTGGCTGCCCAGGGGTGCAGAGGTCACAGGACAGATGAAGCCATGCCGGAGGACCCCATCCCTTCACCGTGGAAACCCTGAGCAAAGCCAGGCTCCTTCCTGCCTCCCTAGCAGCCACTGTGGATTCAAGGAGGCGCTGCCTCAGAGCGGAGGAGAAGGAAGCCAGGCTGAGAGCTTTGTTTATGAATCAGGAGAAAAAAAAAAGAGAGAAGGCAGAACTCCATCGCATATAATAAATTATTGTCGTCAAGGTCAAACAAATTAAAGGGGGGCAGCTATTATTAAGTTTATGAGGCAGCATCCCGAGCACAGTGCCAAACCAAACAATTAGCCTGAAGCTGTAACCGGGGCGGGGTCTCTGTGCCCTGCCCCGCCTTCCTGCAGCTGTCGGCCCTTCAGCTTTCAACCCGGCCTGGAGAGAGAACACCTGCTATCAGATCATGCACAGAGAGGGCTTATGTGCACATGTGGGCGTGAGCGTGTGCATTTTGTGCACACTCTGACGTTGCGTGTGGATGTGCGTACTCATACACTACTGTGTCTCACATGAACTGCATCCGTGTTTGCAAAGCATGTGTGGACATAAGTGCATGCCCAGGCTTCTGCACTCAGACTTAGTGAGTGGGTATGTGTACATATGTGTACCTACTTTGCCAGTGTGGGTACGTGTTTATGTATATAACTACATGTGTGTTGTGTTAGCATGTTTTTACATTTGAATACACATGTTGTTTTATACATATATATGTATAAAAATTGGACACATATATGTATATGACTGCATGTGTGATGTATTAGCATGTTTTACATTTGAACACACATGTAGTATGTGTATATATATGCATAAAAAACTGGGCACATATGCATTCATGAACACCTTCGTGTGACTTTGTATATGTCTTTTTGTGGGTATGTATTCTACACATACGAAGACATGGATGATTATTTGTGAGGTGTTTGTGTGTACATGTATGGCTTTGTCATATATGTAGTTGTGAATATGCGGGCACGTGTTTGTATGTGTGTGAATGGGCATATGTTAGGGATTTGCATTTGTATGCGGATATGTGTGTCTGTGTTTATGAATGCTTGTATGTGGGAGGTATGCTTGCATCTGTGTGCATGTGCAAATGTGTAGGAAGGTGCATGGTCATGAGGATTGGCCTGGGACCCAGCACTAAGCAGGGACTTATTAGGGCAGGGGTGTGCTGCTCCTGACCCCATCTCCCACCATAACCACAGGCTGTTTTCCGACTCTGAAGGACATGGTTAGCTTCTCTGTGCCCAGAACAGCATGTGGTTCTGAGGAGGGAGCCTCTCTGCGGCCCTGAGTGGACATACAGAAGTCCTGGGCTATGCAATCCTAACACCGGGTCCCTAGAATCCAAGGTACCCTGCAGAGCTGGGTATCAGAGGCACTGCTGAGCCTCTACACTGATACCCACATGACACCAGTGTGCTTGCTGGTTGTATCTGGGTGCCAGGGAATAAGCATATGTGTGCTTAGGGATGACTGGGCAGGCGGCACTTCTGATCCAGATAATCCAGTTATTTCCAGGGGCCAGACAGGCTGGCCCCACTGGCTTACCTTAGCCAAACCTCTTTTTTGGGGGGAAATGAAACTATGGAAGGAAGGTGCTGAGGATCCTTTGGGTCAGTGGAATTCTTTCCTACATAAAGCCCTGCTGTGCCCTTCCGTGCTGTGCTGTGCTGTGCCCTTCTGTGCTGTGCTAGGAAAACAAGTATTGTATTCTTGCCTTGGCTTGGAGATCTCTACCCCTAACATCTCCAGGGAAGGCCCTGAACTCCTCCATATGTGTCAGAGTAGGGATCACACATCTCACAGTTTGGGGTGGGAAGGAGGCAGGCACAGGGGATTCACACCCACAGTAACCACCTTCCATGTCTACAGAGGAATAAAATACAATTCAAAGGAGCTCTTCTCAGACCAGCGGCCTGTGAATACGTGAACAGTAATGCCCACGGGGAGGATTGCTGGGCACTCTTGGGGCAGGCAATATGCCAAGACCCTCCACCCAAGGTGGTTAGCTGTGTTGGGGGATGGTTCTGTGTACTGTTGCAGTCTGGATGTTGCTGTTGTCAAGATAGTTGGAGCCTCTCCCGTCTCAGTGATGTGTAAACATTCTTTCCCATCACCTCTGACTGGTTAGTAAAGAGCTGCTTCGACTTATAGCCAGGCAGAAGAGAACAGAGCAGGCCTTCTGATCTCAGTGTGGAGGGTTCCAAGCAAGAAGAGAAAGGCAAGAAAGAGAGCAGATCATCGTCAGGGGAGCCACCATGAGGGCACACAGGTAACAGAGCGCCAGAATTAAGACTCAGATTCCAGGTAAAGGACCGGACCATGAGGCTGGCAAGTCCACAGCCATAGCTGGTTTGATAGACTAATATCTGCCCAGCACAGTGCTTGCAGCTTGCTAATGAATTTATTAGGTCTTTGTGTCTTTCGTCCGAGAAGTAAAACAGGCCGGAGCAGGCACGGAAATGCCCGGTCTTTACTTGGGAGCAAGAGCCGGTGAAGAAAAACCCCACGGAATCACATGTGCACAGCTGTGGTTGGCCCTTTCCGCTATTTGGGAGTGAGATGCAGAGCACCAGGGCTCTGACTTCCCACAGAGGGTTATGAGGGCTATAGTCAGATCCTATGAGTGTTTGAAGGTGTCCACGGCACCCTTCATGCCAACCCTGGTCTTCAGAGTTAGAACCCCACAAGAAAGGATCCTGTGTCTGGGCACACCAGGCACATGCTATCACAGAACCCTTGTGGCTCCAGAGAGTTGCTCCTGAGAACCAGAAGGGAATGGATGCGAGGATCATGGAGTCAGGAATGAGACGTGCTTATGTCTGTCACAGTCTTTCTAGACTCAGAAAGTCTCCGTAGTTCAAGAGGAATCCGACATCACTAGCCATACTGCTGGCTGGTCAAGGCTTCTGGTTCTGACTAGGAATTTGGCCTTAAAGACTATTTTATTTTTAAATTAAATTTAAAAAGTTGTCTTTAGGCAGGGTCTTACCATGTAGCCCTGCTTGGCCTAGAATTCTCTAGGTGGACCAGGCTTGCCTTGAACTCACAGAGATCCATCTGGCTCAGTACCGAGCATTGGGATTAAAGTCATGTGCCACCGTATCAGGCCTTGAGCTTAAACATTTAAATTTAGGGGTTCAATGAGAATATTCAGTTTGATTCCTACTGGGATGACTTAGAAGTCACCTTGGAAGGCAGAAATGACTTTGGTGACTGCGTTCCCTTTCTCCTCTGGCCCTAAGTCTTCTGGACTTCAGCTTATGTCTGTAGAAGAACAGAGCTGGGAACAGGATGTGCCGTGCCTAGGCCTAGTCTTCCCAGGAAAGTGCAGCCCCTGAGATTTTTCCAGGCAGGGAGGGGTGGCCTTGGGGACACACCTGGAGCACTCTGCATAACATTTTCCCAGCACACAAAATTCCATGTAAGGAACCACCGAAAGGCAGTTTACAGTGATGTTCCGTCTATTACAGCCCGTCACAGCCTGTGTCTTTCTTTCTGTGCCCACAATACAATGGCCCCGTCTTGGAGAGGGGAAGTGGATCCTCAGGAGGCTTTCTAAATGAAGAAAGGGTTTGAATGCAAATGGTTGCTTTCCTCCAAAGAGCAAGTACTTCTCAGAAAAAGAGAAATATTCCTCCTCCATCCAATAATCAAAACATAATAGGGTCTCGTGACTAGGGAGTGGGCTGTGCCGTCCCTCCGGCCACTTGTGAGGGCGCTGAGCTGCCTATCTGTACAGGGTTCCAACTCTGGGGGAACAGTATTGCTCCCTACCCTGGAGCAGGCAAAAGTGAGCTTCCATTTTTATCCACATTACATGGGCCCCAGACCTCCAGATTCCCCACAAAAGCACAAGAGAGAACCCACTGGGGAAGGAACTCTAAATGTGGTGGGGGTCTTGGGCTGGGTCGATTAACCTTCCATCAAATTATCCCATACCAGCACCTGTCTGTCAACCTGCACCTAGCTCGGATTCCATCAGCAACTTTCTCGGCTAAAGGGGAACGCAACAGAAAAATAAATCCCTGCCTAATGGCTTGAAGACCGAGGAGCTCACAATTACACGGCACCCGCATCCTAATCTACAACCGCAGCTCAAAAGCGCTCAAGAGTCTACTCCAAATTCCTGCGGCGATAAGGGGCTGGCTGCATTTAGCCAGGGCTGGGATAAAAGATTTTTTTTTTATGATAATTATCTTAGTGAGGGACGCGTTTGCATTTCCTTTCTGCGAGATTCTGAATTTAACCAGGGTGTGTGCTGAGGGGTGTGGGGGGTGGGGTGGGGGTAGTAGCTGTTGGGGTGGTTAAAAAAAAAAGAGTGATCTTGACAGCAGAGGCTAGGAAAGTCAAATATTTGATGTCAGACTATTATGTGTGGAAAGTAATTAGCTCCCAAATGTTTGATCAGTTATTTGGAAAATGTAGAGTGGGTTATTTAATATTGGAGGTGGGAGGTGTGTGTGTGTGTGTGTGTAGGGGGACAAGAATCAGAGCTCTAAAAAGAACCTTTCGGAAGAAAGGAATCTTAACAAATATGGTGGCTCAGGCTTCTCCTCTGGGCTTAGAATATTTATCCTCTGTGGTTCTCAGGTGCTGGCTATGATTCCCAGGTCCTCAAGGATCATCTTAAGGGAAAGGAAATCTCCCTCTTGCTGTACAAGTCTTGGCAATTTGTTTTTGTTTTCTCGGTCGCCCAATTTAAATGAAATTAGAGTCAGAGAGGCTCTGGCTGGTAAAATGGTCCTTTTGCCCCAATTTCTTGTCTGACAATTTAGAGATGTGTATTTCTGCAGAAAATGAAACCACCACCACCAGGCACTCTGGTTACTGGCAGGCTTCTAGGATCAACAGGTAAACTGAGGCTGAGTCCACAGGTGTGGTCACAGAGCCTTCCAGGGGGGCATCCAGTTCCCTGGGCTTCTCTGAGGAATCCTTGTGTCTCCTCAGCAATCCAAGGCACTGGCCTCCCAGAGACAGGAATGGGATTTATTCTAGATTCTAGAAACATGGGCTAGAGAGATGGCTCAGCTGTTAAGAGCACTGACCGCTCTTCCAGAGGTCCTGAGTTCAAATCCCAGCAACCACATGGTGGCTCACAACCATCTGCAATGAGATCTGACGCCCTCTTCTGGTGTGTCTGAGGACAGCTACAGTGTACTCACATAAAATAAATAAATAAAATCTTTAAAAGAAAGATTCTAGAAACATGTAGGGCCAGTGTTTTCCTGTTCACTGGTAGCTAATCCTGAAAAAAAAAATAAAATAAAAGAAACCACACAAGATCAGGGAAGAGAACTCAGCAACATGCTTGCTGCGCCGCCCAGGCCCTGACCCTGATCTCTAGAACAGAATGGTGTGGTGCAGACACCAATCCGAGAGCTGATAGGCTGAGACAGAAGGATAGCTTGCTGGCCATCTAGCCTTGCCTAATTACTTCAAGGTCCAGGCTAGCAAGAGACCTTATCTTCAAAACAAGGGAGACAGCCAAGGTTGACCTCTGACCTCTAGATGTATGCCTACACATATGTACTTCTCCACCCCACCCCAATGTTCCACAAGAAATTAGACATGAACCCCGGAGTCAGTCCCTTGGTGAGCAATGCCCACAGACCCACACTTCATTACCAACATGACCTTCTTGAAAACAGCTGTGTCAGGGCCCCACGCAGTCCACACGGAGTATAAATCCATGTGTCGGAATTCCTAGAGTGTGTGAAACTGGCTTCCTCTCTACCCTCGACTCAGAGATGCTCAGGTAGAGACTGTCAGGCAGGAGAGCCTGCTGGACACACCCTAGCAGTTGGACACTTGTATCTATCAGGAGCTTAAGGACTCATACCAGTGTGGGATCCATTTCAGCCCTCAGTTTGGTTCTGACCAAATATCCCCTCTGTATCTCTCTAGGACTTGCAACTTGGGCTTCTAGAAACAGCCTGGCTGCTTCCCCTCTTACAAGAACCAGATTCTCTCCCAAGTACCAAACTAGGCTGGGGTCCTTTTACTACAGAAAGTTTATAATACACTTGAAGCATCATCCTGGGGCTGGGAGACGTCTCAGTGGATAAAAGGCTTGCCTGCTTCACGACCATGAGGACCAGAGTTCGGATCCCCAGCACCCAGGTAAAAGCCAGGTAGATGTGCAGCCGCCTGTGACTCCAGGCCTCAGGAAGCTGAGAAAATGTTCTCCAGGCCAGTCTGGCTAGGTAGACTAGCCAGACTGGTGAGCTCCGGGTTCCAGAGAGACCCTCAATAAATAAAGTAGAAAGTGATCAGAGAAAAGAGTATCAACTATATGCGTCTGTATGTATAAGCACACATGTACGCCCCACATGTGTGCACACACATGCATATATGTACATAAACAAACATACATATAGGTTGCAGATAGTCCTGGGGCTATATGTATTTTGATTCTAATTCTGTTCTCCTAGGAGAAACGGAGGAGAAGCCCGCAGCCTGGAGAAACCGCAAGTTACAAGGGGTCTCACAGATGGGGAAGATGGTAGTGTAGTGGTAGATCTGCCCAATCTAGGTGCGCAGCTTGTATTCATTTTATCTGAGTTGTGTTTTCATTGCCATGGCGTATTTGGTTGGAGATTTACCACAACACATATACACACAAGAAACTTGTTTTCTGGGTCACTCTATAAATATAATTCAGTGTAACAGCCAATTTGCCTATATCTCCTCAAGTTTGCCTCAAGCCCCCCCTAAAATTCAGGATGTGCTCTGAGGCTTCAAGGAAAGGGAGGAGTCTCTAGTCTAAGGGGCGAGGGTCTAGTAGCCTGGTGTTCTGGTTGGCTCTTGTTTACCTTTTGGTCATCTGGGAAGAGGGAACCTCAACTGAGAAAATGCTTCTATCAGACTGATCCCTAGGTAAGCCTGTGGGGGCATTTTCCTAATTAATGATTGATGTGGGAGGGCCCAGCGCAAGGTGGGTGGTACTAACCAAGAGCAGGTGGTCTGGGCTGTATAAGAAAGCGGATTGAGCAAGTCAGCAAGCAGCACTCCTTCACGGCCTCGGCTCCTTTGCTCTGTGCCTCAGTTTCCCTCAATGGACTGTGACTTGGGACATATGAGCCAAGCCAGCCCTTCCTCCCTCCCAAGTTGCTTTTGGCCATGGCCTTTATCACAGCAATGGACACCTGAGTAATACACCTATGGTCTGCAGAAATTCAGCCAGGACATCGTCGTGAATGTCTGGTCCTAACAGGCGGCGTGCAGGAGTGGGGATAGCATGTGTGCCCTTCCACGTGTGTGTGTGTGTGTGTGTGTGTGTGTGTGTGTGTGTGTGTGTGTGGTGTTCCGAGCCACCGCTCAGCAGGGTCTTACCATCCAGGCTGGGGGCCATGACACCCAAGGAGTAGGCACCTTCTTTCACATGCACCAACAGCTCCTCTCCAGGCTCAATGTCCTTAATGACTTTATAGTAAATCTAGGAGAGAGATTAAAGACAGCAGTGAACATTCAAGTTGTGTGTTGCCTGCCCCACTGCACTGCTACCCATAGAGAGGGCTGGCCCAAGGTGGCCACTTTACCTATATTTTAATTTTTTAAAAGAATTATTTTTATTTTATGTGTATGAGTGTTTTTTGTTTTTTGTTTTTGTTTTTTACCAGCATGTATATACACCACATGCGTGCAGGGCCCGAGAAGGCCAGAAGAGGGCCCTGGATCCCCTGGAACTGGATTTCAAACTGCCAGGTGGGTACTCAGATCCTTTAGAACAAAGGATCTCAACCTGGGGGTCACGACCCTTCAGAGGTTGAACAACTTTACTCATAACAGTAGCACAATCACAGTTACAAAGTAGCAATGAAAGTAGCTTTATGGTTGGGGGTTACCACAACATAAGGAAGTGTACTAAAGGGTCACAGCGTTAGGAAGGTTGAGAACCACTGATCTATAACAGCAAGTACTCTTCACTACTGGCTTATCTCCCCAGCCCCCAAACTCTTTATTTTTAAATTAAAACAAAATTTATTGCATTTATTTTTGTGTATATTGGGGGGCAAAATGTGGAGTTCACAGGACCACTTATGTGAGTCAGTTCCTTCCTCTGTGTGGGTCTTAAGGATTTAATTCAGGTTCTCAGGCTTGGTGGTGCCTGCTGAGCCATCACCCTGGCCTGATCCAGTGACTAGGTACAGAGACGAAGGTCTATGCAGGAACGTTTGCAGCATATGAGGAAGGGAAAGAAACTGATTCTGTTTAGGTTTGTTGTATTCTGCTCTGAGAGGAAAGGCAATACTCGTGTTACAACCCCGACCAGGGGTTTCCTAGGAAATACCCCAGACTGGAGCAAGTTTCCAATGAGAATGCTTTGGTCTATTTTCAAATCTCCTTTGTCAATGTGAGCAGGAAGACACCTGGCTATAGGGGCATGGGGTGGGGGTGGGGGCAGAGGTGAGGCTCAGAGTCACGGTTGCTTGTGAAGGTGCTTTACAGCTGGGCACAGGCTCTGTGGGTAAGGATGCCAGGCTGTGACTTATACCAGTGTGGCAGCCGTGAGTCAGGAAGGCCAGGAATGGGATGGAGTGAATGCCTGTCAGGATCTGCATCCAGCAGGTGACAGGGGTTTGGAGGCTGTGGTGTGTGTGTGTGTGTGTGTGTGTGTGTGGTACGTATCTCTGTGTGTATGTATATGTGGTGTGTGGGCATGTGTGTATATATGTGTATGTGTGGTGCGTGTCTCTGTATGGCATGTGTGTATATGTGTATGCCTGTGGTGCATGTGCATGTGTATGTGGTATGTGTCTCTGTGTGTATGTATGTGTGGTGTGTGTCATGTGTATATATGTGTATGTCTGTGGTGTGAGTGTTTGTGTCTGTGTGTGCGGTGTGGATGTATGTGTGGTGTATGTGCATGTACGTGTGCATGTGTGTAGTGTGTGTGCGCATGTATGTGTGTGGTGTGTGTATCTGTGTATGTGTGTATATGTGTTGTGTATGAGTCTGTATGTGTATGTATGTGTGGTGTGTCTGTGTCTGTGTGTGTGTGTGTGTGTGTGTGTGTGTGTGTCTAGGTTCTATGCCTGGAGCTGAGACAGCTACATTGGGTGTATCCAGTTCAGCATCATGGTCTGGAACATAGAAAGCACAGAGAACAGCTGCTATCATGTCTCCCCAGGGCTGAGCCCTGCCTGCCTTGGTGACCAAGATGAAGACTGTTCTGTTGGGGAGGCTAAGTCACCAGAGCACCACAGGTCTGGGTGATCTGGGGAGGTGTCTTTCTTGACTTTGTCCAGACTCTCCCGTAACTTGAAATTTTTAAACCCTATTTTTAATGATGGTTTTTAAACACTTTAACCTCCCTTCTAGCCCATCTCCCATCAGAGGCAGTGAAAAAGAAAGGATACCAGGGGAAGTGGACCTGTGTAGAAAGGTTCGTTAGAACAAATCTTATCTGTGTTGTCAGGAAATCAGCAGTTCAGTTCCCAGGAGTCAGCAGCAACAGCTCGATCCACTCTCAAACACTTAACGGATACACCAACAGTCCAATTCGGTAGAGTCGGGCTAGCAAACACCAATCAGCAGAAGTGGCACGGCCTAGCAGAGACAGCCAGGCCTCAGCCTAGGCTGGAGTCAGCAAGAGAGACCAAGGCCAACACAAATGCCAGGAGAAGTTCTCAGCTGTGCCTCTCTCAGCAAACAGAAGACCAAGGAAGACTGGAGACCCACAAGCATCGTACAGCTGACTCTATAAGCAAGCCAAACGCAGCCTCCATCGCTGTCCATGGAGTCCTATTTATACCGTCCAAACATCACGTGTCCTTCACGTGTTTTGCCTCAGCATGTGCGTCTGTCTCAGCTGACATCGCTCTGCCAATCAGCCCGACCAAGTCTGTGGAAGTGGCAAAGAACTGCAGCGCGCCACCAGAAGTTTTTTGGTGGGTTTCCTCTCTGTGGAATCCCAACAAACACAGCTCAACCACGCAATGTCAGGTGGACCAATACATGCGTGTTGTTAGTGAAGAATTCTTCATCACGTGTCTTTTCATGTGCTTGATTTAGCAGAACATACTTTCACCTGTGTCTGCTTCAGCAAAATGTTTCCTCACAAGTCTGCCTTAGCCTTTCACCTGTGGCCACTTCAGCTAAACGTTCCTTCACGTGTTTGCCCCAACAAAACCCCATCCAACACAACTGACTTTCCGAAGAACCCTTACGTTTCCACTTCCCTCTGCCTCAAAGACACCAGGAGCCCAAAGGCCTTGTGTGGTCCTAGGCCTCCTCCCAGGAGCAGGCTCAGGAAAATGCCTCTTTTATCTGGAAGTGTCAGACATGCGGAATCTCTTCTCTCTCACAGTACCTCACTGCCCACGGCGGCAGGGGTGTGCTTGGGAGGTTCTGATGTTAGGACTGACTGGTCGATGTGGGAGAAATACTCCGGAGACACCTGCTGCTCTGGGGAGGCCTGGCAGAGGCCCGGCGGCCCTAGGCAAGCCTTTTGCATTGCCTGAGGGTCTGGGACAGGAGGAAGGGCAGAAGAAAGAGCATTTTAAGAGAAGACAAGCCAGGCGGTGGTGGCGCACGCCTTTAATCCCAGCACTTGGGAGGCAGAGGCAGGTGGATTTTCTGAGTTCGAGACCAGCCTGGTCTACAGAGTGAGTTCCAGGACAGCCAGGGCTACACAGAGAAACCCTGTCTCAAAAAACTGAGGGAGAGAGAGAGAGAGAGAGAGAGAGAGAGAGAGAGAGAGAGAGAGAGAGAGAGAGAGAGAGAGGACAAATCAACTTAAGCACAGGGACAAGAAGGGAGGTGACTCTCAGGTCACAAACAGTAAACACTTCTGTTCCCACTCACTGGTCCTGGCAGAGGTTTGCCCTGCCCGGGGTAGCTGCTTACCTCCCAGGAATATAGCCCTACTTAGAACTACAGGCAACTAGCTCCAGAGAGACTCCTGGGTATCACTAAAGGCCACAGAGGAACTGCACTGGGTCCTCTGTGCCCATTGGCTGTCCCTCCCAGAACCCCAGATAGCGGAAGTACACAGTCTGGAGCCGGCAGGTAGACACAGGAATCTTATCAGTACGGCATTCCTTCACACAGCAGACCGCGGTAGTAACTCAGGCGTTATTCTCAGGGAGGTTGGTACTACAAAGAGATCTTAAAATGGAGACCAGAAATGGAATCAGAATTCTTGAATAAAACCAGTGGTTCCTAAGAACTCAGTTTTACGTCACCACACGGCGGGCGGCTGAGTAGCTTATCTTTTTGAAGGTCCGGCTTTGCTTCAGAAAAGGACACACCCACAGCTGCCCTAGAGTGAGGAGCTGTGGCCACACGGGTGCCCGCCCCCGCTGGCTGGAGGGTGCTCATCGCCCGCCGCTGTTAATAAATTCACTCACTCTCCCCTCTGGCAGCCGAGTGCGTACAGAAGTGGCCAGCAAATACAGGAGTCACGCCTATAGCTCAGCACCAGCCTGCTGGGTGACTTGGTGTGGGGGACAAGGGCTGAAAGAGTGGGGAATGAAGGCGTGGCCCGTCCCTGGAGTCTTGGTTAGAGTCAGAACTTGCCACCAACCGGCCTTCCTCCCACCTGTAATCTGGGATTACCCAGAATGCATGAAGTCAAGGCAGCCATGGCAGCAGAGCGAGCTCTACTGACCAGGCTGCTGGGTGCCTATCCCGAGAGGTGAGAGGCAGAGGGGAGAGTGAGTGAATTTATTAACATCCCTCCCACCCACACCCCTCCCAGGCTGCCTGCCTCTCACATCACCCCTGGTTAGGCTGACTGACCTCCAAGGCTCCTCTCTATAGACACCCCACTCCTTTCTCCCTGGGCTACAGGAACCTGGAACCCTGCCACCCACTACTTTCCTTCCTGATTCCTCTGAAGGTAGCCAGTCCTCTTGGGACCCACACCTGCCCACCCCAAGCCCCTGTTTCTGGGGACACTAGACTTCCTGATGCTCAACTTTAGCTCTAGGGAGTCCAGAGTCCCTTCTCTGATCCCCTCTGAGGACTACAGGGAATCCTGGAACTCCACACCCTCCCACACCTTTGCTCCTGGGCTCACCGGGGCGCCATGGACCTCAACTCCGGTTCTGAAGACAGGAGCCTCCTGGGACCCTCCCACCAGCATGGGCACGGCAACAAGAGCCACAGTATGGCTACAATCGTCCTTCCTCAGCCTCACAGGAGGGCCACCGGGCCCCCTGCCAGGGACATGTTGGGGACACAAGGCACTAAGCTCAGCAGCCGTGGCCGTAGGACTTTGAGCCCCCATGTAATTAATCAGTCTCTATTAGCACTAATTGCAGAGGCCAGGGTGGGGCCGAGGTATCTCCTCTTGCCTCCACCTGGAAGGCTAAGGAAGTGAACAGGAATCTTCACAGCCTTTCCTGAAGTCTTGGCCCTGCCTTAGGCAACCACGGGAGGTGCACACAGAAGCCGGCCCAAGCTTTTATGACCTGTTTCAAGTGGCACAAAGGCCTTATCAGCCAGGAATTCTGAGAAAGCCAGTTCCTGGTCTGTTGGGCTGGGTGACTTCCCTTGACAAAGACCAACTTCGGTGGGAACTTCGGGGGGGGGGGAGGGTTGGGGGGTGCCAGGTTGAGGGGGGACTGGGGTGGGGCATCCTATGCTTACACACTGCTGTCCACTGTGTGCTTAGGTCCCTTCTGTGTCCGACTTATAATAAACTGTAACTGTAACCCTTGAAGTTCTTACACTTGATTTGTTACCTAGTTTCCATCTAGAACGCCCTGGACTCCCGACCATTAGTATTAGAGAAGAGCTGCCACTGAGTTTCACATGACAACAGGAGAATAAGAAATCAGGAGTCTGATACCCTCTAGCCGCCCCACCCCCACCCCCCAAGCATCCTGGGGTGTGGGGCTGCAGAGAAGAAGCAAACTGCCTTCTTTCTAAAACATAGCATCTCATGTTTTTAGGCACACATGCGTCCTGGGGACCTGCCACCGAAGGTCTGGTGGCTTCTCCTTGTCTAAGAACCTGACGGTGGGGACAAGGAGTGACAAGCTTCTGTCGGTAACTCTCTGAAATACAGACACATGCAGACAGAGCCTGAAGTGGGGCCTCCGGTCCTCCCCCTCCCCCCAACCCCCAGTGTCCCTCATCCAGCAGGGGCAGCAGAGTTGGGGCCAACGCCCTCACTTGTGACTATACTTCACTCAACCCAAACTCCCTGGCCACATTCCAGACACAAAGACCTGGTTGCATGAAGGTAAAGAGAATGAGGGACCGTCTCATGCAAGGTAGACAGCTGCTCAGGGATCAGGCCCGAGGCTCGAGGCCAGCAACTTTTCACGCAAATGAGCATCCAGAACAGAACAGGTCACGCTGACTGCCAGCTCTCAGCTCCTAAGAGCCCTGGGCCTGTACCAAAAATACTGTTTAAGTGTTTAAGACCAAAGCCTCAGAGTTCCCAGGCCCGCTTAATCTTAGCATCCTACCATTTTAACAAATGAAACCCCCAGCAGGTTACATCAAAAGGAAATGAGCACAGCCTGGGTTTAAAACCGGTGGACATGCAGGTGGTTCCTTTCTTTGGCCAAGATAATACTCATCGGTGGCCCTGTATCTGTACGGTCCCAGATCATATATGCCTGGCTGGGTCAGCGTCCCCTGTGCCCAAGCCTTCATAATTTTATTACAATATGTTTATCACTCAAAAACTTAAAAATCCTTACGCATTTATCTCTTCCTTGGTTGCAAAGTTTGAATAAGGGTTATAAAAATATAAAGTATTAGCCCATAGCTAAATCTGCCCTGCCATGGTTAAGTTTTTCTGAATTAGAACAAATTTTGACATGAATTTTTTTTAAGGCTTAAAAAAAAATTCTAAATTACATTGTGTGTGCATGTGTGTGAGTATATATGTGAGAGTGGTATGTGTGTGTATGTAAGTGTGTGTGTGTGTGTGTGGTGTGTATGAGTGTGTGTGTGCATGTATGTAAGTGTGTGAGTGTGTATGTGTGATATATATGAGTGTTGTGTGAGTGTGTGTGGTGTGTGTGAGTGTGTACGTGTGGTATATATGAGTGTGTGTGTGTGGTGTGTAAGAGTATATGTGTGTAAGAGTGTTATGTGAGTGTGTGGTGTGTGTGTGTATGTGAGTGTGTGTAAGAGTGTATATGAATGTGTGTGTGGTGTGAGAGTATGTGTGTATGTGTGTGTGAGTCTGTGTATGGTTTCTGTGAATGTGTGTATATGTGTGTGTGATGTGTATGAATATGTGAGAATGTGTGTGGTATGTGTGAGAGTATGTGTGTATATATATGTGTGTGAGTGTAAGCATGTGTGTGAAAGTATTGTGAGAGTGTGTGTACGGTTTCCTGTGAGTGTGAGTGTGAGTGTGTGTGTGTGTGTGTGTGTGTGTGTGTAGGTCTGAGCACAACTTGAAGAAGTTTGTTATTTCCTTTTACCACTGGGTTCCAGGTATTGAACTCAGGTCATCGAGTCAGGTGACCAGTGCTTTTCCTGCTGAGCCACTGCTGTCCTGCACCATGTATTTTAAGGGTTTTGTTCATTGGTTAGGAAGGGCTCAACAAATTCTCTAATCACACCTTACTTGTTTTCAAAGAGAAAACAGTGTTTTCCTATTTGGAGCTAGCCTTTCAAAGGACCAAAATAAAAAAATGTATGATTTTTAATTTAAAATGATGTAGGGAGAAAGGAAAAGAAGGCAGGAAAGGTCAGGGGGCTCAGAGCCTGATAACCCTGCTTCAAATATCAGCCCAGCGGATCACGCACCCTGGAGGTAAAGCAGGCTCTGCTGCAGGAGAGGGAAATGAAAGCAAGAGACCAGCAGCCATTGGCTACCAGGTTTTCCTTAAGATGCAGGGACGCCTGAACTCACAGCTCCTCACCAGGTCCCCTGCTCAAAACCTCATTCCAGAGGGTCTGCTCCCCTCTGCTGTGGGCTGACCTGCTCTTCCACTGCCTCAGCGCAGTGAACAAAAAAGAGAAAATAGCCCCTCTGTGACTAGACCTCTGCCTACCCCTGCCTTTTCCTGTGGGCACAGCATTTCCAAGCTTTCTTTTACTTTCTTAACATTAAAACAAACTCAGTAACAGACCCCGCTTGTGTCTCCTGAATGCTTCAAACAAACCCATTTGCTCATAATTGCAGGAGGAAAAAAAAAAAACACCCAGGGGTGACCTGGATGTTTTGAATTTTCCAAAGAGAGAGGACTTGTCGGAAGGGGTTGGTGCGGGCGCCACCCTGAAGTGTCCAGAGTGAACTGGGATGCCTGTTAGTGTTTATTTGTCCTCAGAAGAGACAGCGAAAGCACCCAGAAATGGTTGCTCCCAACCGCTTGGCATCTAGGGAAGCTCTAAGGCTGTAACTTCACTGCCCCTACCCCCAAACACCAGGGCAAAGTCTTAATCCCAGACTTCTGCAGTGGCCATATCATTCTGACCAGTAGGACCAGACCAAAACCTTTGTTTTTCAAAAGCAGGATCTTTAGGGGCCAGGTGTACTGTAGAGCAAAGGCCATCTTGGCCTCTCTGTGTGTACGGGAGGAATACTCATGGTCCCCCTCAGCTGCCTGCCTCCCTTTTTCAGAATCATAAGGAAGATTCCCAGGTAGACATGAGGATGAACCAGTCCCTTCTCGTGAGCATGAGGTCCTCTCCTCACTTCCCCCAGAAAGAGGACTCTTAGAACCACAGAGCACTAGGAAGGGAATCTCATAACCCAGTTGGTAACTTGGGTACGGGACAATGAGCACTTTCCTGTGGTGTCACTAGGCAAGATGGGATCTGAGAGGGACAAGTGCATGGCACCTGGTTAGCCCCACTGGAGAAAAGGGCCACTGGCTTCACATCCACCCACAGCCAAGGCGCCAGGAGGCTACATACTGGAGGGAAGTTTCAGGAAATCTGAATGGGAACTGAGCCCCTTGGAGCCTTGGGCTTACTTCTCCTGCCTGTGTCTCCAGATCCAAAGGGCTGTAGATGACCATTTGTCATCTACCTTTGTCTTCTGGTCAGAGGCAGGTCTGAATGTGTTAGGCAAGGCTGGAGTGAGGAGGGCACATGGCTGGGCTGAGAGGATTCTCGGCATCAGGAGAATGGTGGGAAGCTCCGGCTTCCAGAGTCTATCTGGGTCGCAGCCCCCTGCCACAGCTGCAGGGACAAGTGTGGCCCGGTGATGGTGAGAGAGACCACTTTTCTCAGTTTTTTATGTGCAGCTGACATGTGGTCTCTCCCAAGGACACAGGACACCAGAAGCCCAGGCTTCTGAGTTGACCCAAGCCCACGTCCTGACCATTATGAGCACAGGGTCTAGGGATGCTGAGTTCTTGTTCTCCATGTTGACCTGTGTCTTCAGTTTAGAGCCATCTCCCCTCTGTATGTGACAGCTCATCTCTTCTGGTAATTGTAACTCCCAGAATTTTCTCTTAAGAGGCTGGGAATGTCTCCTGTTCTTGTATCTCTTTTGGATAAGGGAGCTGAGGTTACACATCTTGAATCTTCTTTTTCTTTTTTGGTTTTTTGGGTTTCTCTGTGTAGTCCTGGCTGTTCTGGAACTCACTCTGTAGACCAGGATGACCTCGAACTCAGAAATCCACCTGCCTCTGCCTCTCAAGTGTTGGGATTAAAGGTGTGAGCCACCATTGCCCTGCACATTTTGAATCTTGAAACAAGGCCTTTCATTTCTAATGTGACGTATTTTCCTCACTGAATGTCCTGGATAGTATGACACCATTTCTGCAATGCAGGTCATGGGCTCCCTTTAGGGTCTGTGCTGTCCTAGGAGTGCTGTGTGTATGTACATGTCTCATGGTAGATGTGTTTACACATACGGCTGTATGTTTAGGTATGTACATGCCTCCACGTGTACACACATGCATTGTGCATGTGTCTGGCATTCTTAACTGCCTAGAAGTCTTTGTAGACACTCTTGGGAGGGGGAACATAATCTGAGAAACACTGCTAACATTTTTTTAGTGTTTCCTTCTCAAAGAGAAACTTGTCTCCAGGCATCATTTTTAGTCCTGGATCTCTAGGAAATTTTATTCAGCCACAGAGAGGACCAAGGTGCTACTCTGTGGGAATAACTGACTCCATCGGATGGCCAGGAAATAGAAGTGCTTATGTGGGGCCTGTGGCCATCTGGGAGAAAAGAGGAGACTGGAAAGGAGAGGGAGAGAAGTAGAGGGACAGGCGTGTGTGTGTGTGTGTGTGTGTTTGTGAGTGTGTAGAAATATCTCTTTTTGGGGGAGAATAACAACTAACTTGAAATCTGTTTTTCCTTTCAGGAGGTCATTTAATTTAGACTGCTGCAAGTCTGTGGGTTTCGGTGAGGAGGGGGCTCCGTTCTCTTCAGAGTAGAGGGGTCTCTGCATAAGGTTTAGGGCAGGAAATGGCCCGGGTTTGGGGGTGGGTGATTTTTGGCTCTGGGCCCTCCAGAAGGTGACATTTACCTAACTAACTCTCCAGTTCCTTCTGAATGTGAGGCTATCATTTGTCCTGTGTTTGGGCTTAAACCAGGGAGAATTCACCCTGCAAAGCCACATGGGAGAGAGACAACCGGCAGGTAAGGAGGCAGGTAAGTCTTACTTGATTCTAGCCAGACAGTACAGTCAGGTGTGTGAGCACAAGGCGCAGGACACAGGGCACAGGACACAGGGTGCAGGACACAGGGCATAGGGCATAGGGCATAGGGCACAGGGCACAGAGCACAGGACACAGGGCATAGGGCACAGGGTGCAGGACACAGGGCATAGGGCATAGGGCATAGGGCATAGGGCACAGGGCATAGGGCACAGGGCACAGAGCACAGGACACAGGGCATAGGGCACAGGGCACAGATTGCAGGGCATAGAGCACAGGGCATAGGGCACAGGGTACAAGGCAGAGAGCACAAGGCACGGGGCAGGGCAAGTTTGGGGATGCAGTGGCTTTGAGTTAAAGGGATTCTCAGGGTGTTCAAGATTGTAAATCACACTAACCTGGAGGATTCTTGCCCATGGTCTGACATGAAAGGAGATTTTCCTGCCAGGCAATTGCTTCTCTTGAAATCCACAAGGTAGTTTAAAGTAAACTTCCTTGAAATGGCTTTTATAAAGATTTCTGAAGACCAGTTTTTCTTTGAGAGGACCGTGTTTTCTAAAAAGTTTGCCCCTCAAAGATTCACGCCTCACTGCTTCAGGGTTATCTGAGATCTAGCATCTGTTTCCTAAGTAACAAAACCTGTATCTTCTCCACTGTGAGGGCACCTCACAGAAGCCCACCCCTGCATCCAACTACACCCCTCCCCCAGTGCTTCCCAGGTCAGGGTGCTCTGCAGACCTGAGCTTCAGAAGGAGTGTGGCCAAGCTTTGTGGGCCTTAAATGCAGTGTTCTGTTGCTCTGACGCTTTCTCGTAGAAGCTGGAACTTTTCCTTCTGTATTCCATTTTAATCATGGTTATTTATTTCTTCAGTTGGTCACAAAGTCCTTTCTCCCCTGCTCTCAATATTATGGTTTTAGTTAAGGTCTTGGAAGTCTTGGTGACAGAGGCCCTGGTCCTGGCTGTCTGGAACCAGCAGGTGTCTGATGTCCGGTGAATTCACTGCTAGGTCCAAATTGAGCCCAGGAGCTAAGGAGACTAGCTCACACGAGGCAGTGTGCAGGGTCAGGGGTCTCCCCACAGCCTCCTTGTTGTCTTTTTAAATGCAAAATATTTCTCTAGAGTCAAGAGCCTTGAACCACTTTAGGCAGCTTGCAGAGGCCACACAAGAATGGGGTCTTTGTTACGTGGTCTTCACAAATCGTTTTTTTTTTTTTAAAGTAAATGGAGCCTTTTTTTTTCCTCTCTCAACAAAATCTCCCATGTAGCCCTAAGACACAGGCAGAATAAACTGCTCTGCCTGGTCGTCCGGGAGCTGGGAGTCAGAGGAACCCACCCGTGCTCTGAGAACCGGAGACAGCTTTGCTGGAGTACTAAGAATCTGCAGCGTCAAACTCACGGCTACAGAAAGGACCACGCGGTGCCGATTACAGTGCCCGGTGGAGTGGAAAGAAACTGAAGTCTTCTCTTCCGAAGGGCTTCCAGGTCTGGACCCCGGCCCTGGGAACGCACTGACAAGCCATGAAGCTGGAGGAGCCAATTAATGAGGGTTTCTGCTCTGAGAAGCTGAGCTCAGAACTGGAGGTTCCTGGGCCCTTGAGGGGACTGAAGTCAGGATAGCTCAGCTCAGTTTACTCCTAGCGAGAAGGGAGGCCATGCCAACGCAAGACCACTTTCTTGGCAGTAGGTCAGGCCACGATTACGACTTGTGGGCTTTGGACATTTTCCCTTAGCCTGGTGTAGAAGGCACCTGTGTGGCGGTAGACTGGCCAGTGCTGACCCTTTTGGAAACCTTGCTTGACCAGGGCTGGTTAGGCAAGACTACTTCCCATTTATTCATGCCCGCTGCTCTTCCCATGTCTCCTGGAATTGGTAGGGAATGTGGGTTCTGTGACTTGAGGGCCTGTGTACTCCTGCTGGTCTTTAAAACCAAGCCTTCAGTTCCCCATTGCCGTCAGCCTCAGACAAATTCTCCTGCCCCTTGCTTTGTCGTCTTCACTCTGGTGGAGTGTTTTGGGGCAGCTAAGTTTTCCAGGTAGCCCATGCTGGGCAGGTGTTAAATGACCACCCCTTGTGGCAGGACAGAGCTTAGCAGGTGAACCAAGACCTTATCAGAGGCTCGGTTGACCCTCATCTTAACACCCGTCCACCTGGTGCCATCTCCAAGGACAGTTCACAGGGACAGAAGCCCAGCGAGCAGCCTAGACCTACCTGTTCGTTGATCTGACACATGGCGAGGTTTTGGTCATCACAGGAACATGCTACACGGATGTACTTGAGCCAGCTGCCCGCCCCTGCCTGATTGGCATCCACGCAGAACTTCTCGCTGCCCAAGTCTTCAGAGATCTGCTGGGGAAGAAGCAAACTGAGGTCAGAGGTGGCTGCACTGTGTGCGTTATATCATTCTGCACTGGCCTCAGGGGTCAGGCAGGATGGCGGGTTGTCTAAGACCTCACCTAATTCTAGGCAAGGAGAGGCTCTGTCCACACAGGCCACCTGGTCCTAGGAACCTCTGGGAGATTGGAGGAGAGAAGAGGGTGGCCTTTCCGGTTTGTACAGAGTAGTTCACAGTCAGGTTAGGCAATGACGAGTCTCTAGCATGGGCAAACCTTCCAGTAGGCTGTCCAGGTGTGAGAAAGCAGATCCTTCTTGTGTCTGACACGAGCCCTCTGCTAAGGACAGTGGGGGCGTTGAGCTAGAAAAAGCACGTCTGAAGGTAAAGGTGTTATCAGGATGTGTAGCTGCACCCGAATCCGGGTGTGTGAGCCTATGCGCACACACGTGTGCCTGGGTGTACCTGCTCCTGTCAGACATCACACCACCTGAATGCCAGAAAAAACATTTGTTTCCTTTCAATCAGAAAGTTTCAGTTTGGCCCTGGCCAGCACGCAGAAGCCCGGTTTCCTCACAGCGTTCTGCTCATTCTTCTTCTTTGTTGCCTGCTGCTGCTGTCTTCAGAGACTGGTTTGCTGATCTCTGTCCTCCCAACCCCCTACCCTGAGGTTGCTTGCAAGAAGACCTGAACACCACGGGCTGGCAGTGGGAGTGCAATAGACCCTTCCAGCTCTTGCCTGCTTTGTCCAGTGTGTATGGTAAGCTCTAAGTTAAAGAATTTGAAGACCGAAGGAACCGGGGTGGCATGCAAAAAAAAAAGAAGGAAGGGTAGCTGAAGGGTGGGTGGTAGTCAGGGGTCTCCTGGGGAAGGAGTATCCTGGGGAAGGAGCTTCCCAGTAGGAAGGATAGAGTCCAAGCAGACAGGAGTCTTGTTTTCTGAGAGAGGGTTTCTCTGTGTAGCCCTGGCTGTTCTGGAACTCACTCTGTACGCCAGGCTGGCCTCGAACTCAGAAATCTGCCCGCCTCTGCCTCCCAAGTGCTGGGTAAATTAAGGGCGTGCACCACCACTGCCCGACTCAAACAGTCAGGAGTGATTGAGTCTAATGGACCCATCAAAAGTGGCAGGAGGAGCTCCGTTCAGATAGACACTCAGCACACACTTTTCAAGATCCTTGTACACCTGAGGCAGACGCTGGAATTTTGAAAAGTTCGACGACAGCAAAGAAGCCAAGTGGTTTGTGTTCCCTCTTCCCCAAGGACTTTGCCACAAAGTCTGACCCTGAGCACGCTGAGAGGAAGTGGGTCTTCAGTCTTTCTCCCCCTCAGCTTGCTTTGTCTCCCATTGGACACCTGTCAGTGAGCCCCTGGGTTCCCGACGAAGGGTAGCAACGAACGCCTGAAGGTGCCAGGTCGGAGCAACTTAGAATGTGGAGCAGGAAACCCTGCAGCTCCCAGAGCATGGTTGTTGCGGTAAATTTCCAACTCAAAAGGCCACAGTTAAAGAAATCACAACTCCATTAATAGGAATACAAGCTACACACCTAGATTGGGCAGATCTCCCGCTACACTACTCTATTCCCATCTATGAGATCACACATAACTTGCGGTTTCTCCAAGCCCCGTGCTTCTCTCCATTCTCCTTCCACCTCCTCTTCCGTCGATCCTCTCTCCTACCCCCCTCCACTGTTCCCCCAAAACTTTTCAGCTCCACCTTCCCTCCTCCTGCCCAAGCACCAGCTCTAGCCTTTATTTGAAAAGTTAAGGTGGGGAGAAGGTTCACAAGGCACCTGTATACGAGATTAACTCCTCATCTGCAGCCCCTCCCAGGAGTGGAATTAGCATCAAAAGGCAAGACCGGGGTTCTCCACCACACATGGCTCTGTTGACTTGTACAATGCTAGCTCTCTGGGCCCCATGTGCTCCCTTGAGTGACTAGCAGATTCCTGGAAGCCTCTCTTTCGTACCTATGAGGCAGCCGTGGCCTAAAAGGGGCTAAGCACTGACTCCATCAAGCAGGGACATGGGTTAAGTGGCCGAGTCCTTCTGCCACTTGCTTCTGTGTTCCCTCTTAGCTCACAATCAGCTCAAAGGCCTCATCACTCCAGGTTGGCTCTAGATGAGGCCATGATGCAACTATATTTTGTGCTTGAAGAAGGTAGGGGATGAGAGAGTGCAGCTGGTAGGGTGAACAGAGCTCACACTGTGCACAGCCCGCCTCCCACCCTGAGATCCTGTCTTTCCTCTCAGAACTCAAAACACTAGGATTCACACACTGTTGACAATGTATGGAACCCAACTGTATTCTCTGAGCTTAGGGATCAGGCGACTCTCTGAGAGGCATGACCTTCAGCTCTAGAGGCATTAGGATAGAGGCATGACCTCCCCTGTGCTCTGGGGCTCAGGGGTTGGGTGCCCAGGGAAATCTCTCTAAGGGGTCTGAGCTCAGTAGAGGCTGTCTCACCCTAGCCAGGACGTGACAGTCAGTCCATCTGGAGTTTATTCAAGGCCCTGTCACTCAGGGATTAGACAGAGCCTTCCCTGTTTCTTGCATATCCTTGGAGGCTACTGCCTGCCTGCCTTCCACCAATCCAAGGGCAGCCCAACCCAGACACTACTGGGTGACCCCAGTGGCGGGGATAAAGGCAGAGCGAACAGTAGCTATACGTTGAGGCCATGAGGGCTGATGTTCAAGAGGGCAGGTCTCCCATTCTCCAAGAAGTGGGCTCAGGTCACCAAACCCAATAGGGAGTGTCCTCCGTAGTCAGGCAGGATCTTAGAGGTTCTTCCCAGCTGCTGACACTGCAGGGATCTGTTGAGGAAGATAATGGGGCGTGTCTACTTCATAAGGCAGCTTGGCCCCCTCCTGAGACAGGGATTGAGAAGGGTTTGCTGCTGAGAGATCAGTGGACCCCTTCCTCCCTGTCAGAGGGGTCAGGGACTTCCTGTGGACCCCCACCACACAGATGTCTGAGCAGATGGTGCAGAATCCTAGGTCTTGTCTGTCTCCCTGTCCTTATTCTGTCTCTCTTCCTCTTTCTCATTTTGCTGTCTGTTTTTACTTTTATAATGCAGAGCCTGGGGGAGCTAGTTAGTGGTGCTGTGAATGACCAGGGTTCTCTGGGGACTTTCCTGGCCACCAAGGACTTTCCTGGCGTTTAGCCGTTGATTTCTCAGAGTTGAGGCAGCTTTCCCCAAGGATAATCTTTACTAATTGACTAGTAATGACTATGGTAAAATGTTTGGGAGCTTGCTGAGATCCAGCTAGCCATATGGATACATATGTTTGCATGAGAGATGTGTACATGCATGCGCATACTTATGGGTATACTTACCTATGCATGTGTGTATGTGTATACACAAGAATCTTATATGTGTACACATGTGCATATGCGTGTGTGTGTATGTGTGTGTGTGTGTGTGTGTGAGTGTATGTGTTCACTCAGGGGTCATAGTCATGGTATGGCTTGTTTTTAAAAAATTTAAAAATTTCACTCCTATGAGAAAGTGATCTAGGCAGCTGCTGATCCTAGACTGTGACCTGCCCAGGCTTCCGTCTCTCACTAGTTCCTGAACCTCTGGACAATTGCTTTCCTGGCGGTCCCTAAAGATTTGAGAGCGTTCCCTTTTCCATGTGGTCACTGTGGGCCTGTTATTCCTTCTCTTGGAGACCAGGCTTTCTGTGTCTGAGGGGTGCCAGTGAGTACTAAGCTGCCCTTCCCAGGGAGGGGGAGCTCCTGCCTCAGACCTGAACAGCAGTGGACATACTAGGGGAGGGGTGGCATTCTATAAGCTCTTGAATCCACCAAGCAGGCCTGGCTCCTCACAGGTCACTGATATTGCTGCCTCTGAAGCAAGCTTTCACCTACACGGATGAAGCCTCAGTATTGCCTCCTAGCTGAGGGGCCCTCAGGCGACCCACTGCGACTCTGACCAATATATGCTGCACTCTGAGGGTTCTTGGGATGCTGAGAGGAAGGCCTGGGGGGTTGAATTATCAAGGACACAGTCACAGGCAGCTTAGCACGCGTTCCTCACTGCACTGGGCTAATGAGGACCGGATGCCAAAGGCAAAAGCATTGGCCCAGCTTTTCTGGTCTGGAGTCTGGCCTCTGCTTGCTCCTAAGCTCCAGCAGGAGTCATGCAGCTCTGATAGTTCCAAGGATGTCTGAGAGCTCACAGGGGGGAGAGAGTGAGGGCTTTGTTAGGCACTCCCCACACAGGAGACATGAAGGGGTCCTGATCTAGGGTGGCGGTGTTTCCCTGGCTGTCCTGCTATGGCTGTGGAGCTGAATCTCATCTAGATTTGGGGTTCAGGACCTACCCACTTGAAAACCTGGCTCTGGGTTTGCTGGAACTGAGACTGTGGACTCCCATAATTGCCGGCGGAAGCGGCCCTTTCTGCCCATTTGCCCCCGCTTGGCCTCTCGGCCTCCGTGTCCCTGCCAGCTTCCACAGCTCATCAATCACCCACATCAGGAATGCTGAGTTAAGAAGGGAAGAGATGGAAAAAAAATTCCTCATAACCTTGACAATTTTTTTTGCACATCATTTGAGGTTTCCTGCGCTTTTAATTTGTGGTTCTCTGCTGGGCTAACTCTTTCACATTTAATGGGCATGGCCAGGGGCTGGCTCTGTATGGGATGTGCACACAGGCGGGAATACAGAGGCATCTGTCGTCAGCTCACCTAATGGATTCTCGGCCTGCAGGAAGGAGTGAGTCCTAGGAGTTGCCCTGTTGGCCTGTGCCTATGGCTACAGCATTGTGTTGGTGTCTGTAAGACTGTTAACACGTGTCTTCTACTGTCCTCCTCCACACCTTCACGCACACTTGGGCATACACCCCAATGTGAACACATATGCACACACACAGATACACAGAGGCACATGTGTGAGCACACATGCAATAGCTATGATTTATGACATTCACGAGGAACCAAAACAGAAAGTCCATTCTTGGGACAGAAAGAGGAGGGCAGGCCTTTTGGAGACACCTCAGTGTGGCGGACATGGAGCCTGAATGAGCTCATAAATCTGGTCCGGCCGCTCATTATGGGCTTGGTGGTGACATGACCAAGTGCTAAGCAGAAACGCGCGGCGGGATGGAGTCTATTGCTGCCAGCAGACAGGAGCCTGGCTGCAGGGACCGGGAGGTCAGGAGCCCATCTGCTCAAGCCGAGAGGGAGGGAATCCAAGGCTAGGAGGGGGAGAGCAGTGGGGTGTGTTGTCTGGGTCTGTCTGTCCCTTCTGACCTGGGCCTCCACTGGACAGCTGCCAGGCCAGTGGTGCATAATGGAGGTACGGGAGAGAATTACAGGGAGACCCCAGGACTTGGATGCTGCAGAAGGAGGGGTGCTGCCTGACCAGGGACTCTGCTGACAGGTGCTGGTGATATCCTAATTCCTCACCTGGAGAACTTGGCTCCTGTGAAGTTACAGGCAGATCCTCTTGGCTCAGAGCCACACCAAGAAACACATGTCAAAAAAGTCATGAAATTCTACATTCTTTCTCTTTCTTTTTTTTCTTCCTTTCTTTCTTTTTTCTTCCTTCCTTTCTTCCTTCCTTCCTTCCTTTCTTTCTCTCTTTTAACATTTCGGCCCCACACAGGCCTTTGACGATCCGAAGAAAGCCACACACCAGAAGTTACTCAGCTATCCAAACACCTTGTGAACACTCTGGGGTTCCCGGCATTCTTGTACTCAATACTCAAGACTCTGGGCTGTGTGCAAACATCCCAGGCACACGGATGGTCTCTCCCATGCCTTCAACCACCCTGTTTGATGGAGTCACAGGGCACATGCCTTGAGTATCCAGTGGGACGCTCACCTCCACTTTAAACTTTCTCCCACCCTCTGTGCTACGCTAACCTCCCTTATCTCTTGCTTTCCCTCTTTGCTCTCTTTTGTCCTGGCTCCACCAGGCAGAGGGTGATCCTCCCACCGCCAGCTATGAACTGAAGGAAGAGATGGTCAAGTGGAGAAGGACTTGCGACCGAGTGCTTTGTCCGTGTGACTCAAGCCTCTAGGCGACCTACACATCTCAAAGTAAATGATAGAAGAGAAGAGGCACCTTGGAAGCCTGGGGCTGCCAGGGCTCTTCCTTGCTGTGGGTTGCAGAAGCTGGGTCTGCAGTCTTTCTTGTGAACTTACTACAAACACACCAAGGATGTCTTTCAGCTGCCGTGACACCACGCTCTCATGCAGGCACTGCAGCCCGAGCGGGGTATTTGAGGTGGGGCAAATGGCTCGCTCATGTTGGCAACTGTGGTTTGCCTCGTAGGTCATGGGTTTCAACCCTGAGCCGCGATGAAATAAAAGGTCAACTTCATAATTCATGCTCGCATTCTGTGCCTTAACACAAAGTGGAGGACGAGACATAGGGGAGCCGGTACAGAAGCTGATCACAGATGGGGTGATTAGAAACAACCTGTGGGAAGAGGGTCTGCTGAAACTTGGGGGCTGGCAGGTCAGATACCCCTACCAACAGGTGGATAAGGACCCTCAGAAGTGAGTGTGTTGCACCTGTGGGAATGCAAGGTCTGGGTGACCACCTCTCTCCCTCTGGGGAGCTGACGCAGACCGTGCATCATCCTCAGCTGGGTGATGTGACTTGTCTGAATCCTGCTCAGTGTCCACGTAGGAAACCAGACAGCCTCCTTTCTGCTCTCTGGTCCACGGCTACCTGCACAGATCGTGAGGTCTGGGCAGCCTGTCGGAGGTGCAAGCACCACGGTACTAGTCAGCATTCTTGCTATATATGTATTTCAGAACATTGACGGTGGTGGCGCGTGCTGACTCTATACAAGAACAGCTATTTCTGGCCATTTGGAGCAGGACACCAAGTCTCCACGCCATGCCCCTACTTTCAGAATGCCTCTGTCCCACCTGTGGGGGTCTTTCCTGTCTGTAACAGTTGGATG
Organism: Tokudaia tokunoshimensis; assembly: GCA_036184795.1. NCBI lineage: Eukaryota > Metazoa > Chordata > Mammalia > Rodentia > Muridae > Tokudaia > Tokudaia tokunoshimensis. The sequence continues at coordinate 135,835,983 of BTHU01000005.1, forward strand.
TGTGCAAGTTCCCACACAGAAAATGCATGGCCACTGCACACCTAACCTGGGGCTCTTGACAGAACAGGCCTTCTGCTAAGTGGCCTGTGGAGCTGGGGGTTCCTTGTGGGGAGGAGCCCTGGGCCTTTCTCGAGCGACATTCCTATGGGGTGAATAGCTGCTGTAGCCCATTCCCTGAAGGTGAGCATGACTAGGCTCAGTGAGATTGTAAAGGAGGGCCACGAGACCTGATGTGGTGGGGGCTCTCCAGACAACTCTCCCCCTGGTTGGGACAAGGCAGATGATCTCAAATGCTCCCCTGGGATGGGACAAGTAATTGTGCCAATATTAGGGAGCTGCAGCATGGTCTGGTCCCGTGTGATAAACTCCCTCTATTTGGGACTTAGTGAGAAAGGCAGCGAGGCGTTCAGAAAAAAGGAAGGTACCCAGAAACCATGATGCCATACTGATATCCCAGAGACGTAGGCTGGTTCTGGCATGCCATGCTGGAGATGCCCTGTGTTTCAGGAAGGGGATGGAGTGGGCAGTCTGAGGGCCTGGGCAGGGGTCCTGCAGGGTTCCACCAGCAAATGAGTCTGACTGGTAGACAGTGCGAAGTTGAACATAATGAATTTACAGCATGGTGATCAGACTTATAAAACCAAAATAGTCCCAAGGAGGGTGCTGGCAGAGAGTTAAGTGTATATGTTTTTAGGTCTTTGGGATGCATGAAATGTTCCTCAAAGGACATCTGTCATCCCAGCACAAGCAAAGGTGGCCCCGCAAGTCTTCTCTGTGGACGGTGTGGTGCAGTGATCAGTACTGGGCATGTTTCTTAGGATCTCTGGAGTGGGGGATGTAAGGTAAGTTTCTCTACACTGCTGATGTCCCCCGTTTCTCCCACGAAGCCGAACTAGTGACTCTCATCACAAGGGCCTGCTCCAACTCCTCAAAGCCAAGGCTGAGAGTCTAGGTGGCGGCAGTGACTTCACCTGATTGTGACATAACATACTCTGAAAGAGGACGCTGTGGTGAACTCAAGCCCCTTGTGGAAGTCCAATCTGTAAACAGTTCTTCAGAGACAAGCATTGTGTGTCACAAGCAGATCCTAGCAGCATGCACAGACCCCACCCCCAACCATAAAATTATTTCTGTTGCTACTTCATAACTATCATTTTGCTACTGTCTTGAATCGTGATGTAAATAATCAGTGTTTTCTGATGGTCTTAGGTAACCCCTCTGAAAAGGTTGTTCACCTCCCCCACCGCAGAGGTTGAGACCCACAGGTTGAGAACCACTGCTCTAAGGCATTATGGGTATAGATGCTCTGCCTCCCCCATGGTGTTCCCAGCAAGGTACCAGCTCAGAGAGGCCTCTTCTGCACAGCTGAGCTCAGCCCACCCCTTCATGCTCTGCTCCAAACAGAGTAGGAACACCCTGCTTTGTTTCTGCCACTGTTGGCTGACCCCAGACCACAAACACAGCTACCTCTGGGGGACCATGCCCTTTACAAAGGCCCTCTGAAGCCCGGCAGTGGTGGCGCACACCTTTAATCCCAGCACTTGGGAGGCAGAGGCAGGCAGATTTCTGAGTTCGAGGCCAGCCTGGTCTACACAAAGTGAGTTCCAGGTCAGCCAGGGCTATACAGAGAAACCCTGTCTCAAAAAAAACAAACAAACAAACAAAAACAAAAAACAAAGGTCCTCTGAAGAAGTCCTCCAAGTCCCTAGGTGGCTTGAGTACTCCTGAGTGTTCAGGGTTCTCCCTGAAAGTGGAGCCTCCCCAACATCACATACAGGATGTTTGGGTCAGAGTGTTGGTGGAAGGAAGGATACAGGCTGCTGTTGCTAGGCTGGTCTATCCAGAACAGTACTGGTATGACCCAAACTCAAACAAGTCCAGCAATATTTCAAATCCAAGTTTGCTCTGAGTCAAGTACAGACCAGGCAGTGTCCCAAGCCCAAAGCTTGCCTGCTGGCACAGACCTGGCCCTGACCTTCCAAAGCAAGAAAGGCGCTTTTGCTTTTCTTCTTCTTTTTTTAATCATAAAATATACTACGATCCCACAACCCCAAACCAAATACTTGTGGCCACACCCCTGCTCAGTGTTAGGTTTGCCATAGGAAGTGGCTCTTCTGAGGGCAGCCAGGGCCTGGGAGGTGTCACACACATAACCTTTCTTTGGCTCTTAGATGGTGACAAACTGCAGGGCCTGTGAATGCAACCCCCACAGCGGATGCGGGAGGAGTTCCCCACCACCAGCTAGCCACTGACACGTGGTTGGGGCCACATGAGATCTCAGGCCTGTGGGAACAGGGCCTTGGTAAAAGCCCAGACCTTCCTCTGTTTGACAAAAGCCCCCATACATGGGAGTTGAAGGCAAGATTGAGGAGCTCACCAATGAACAGTGTTCGGCCTCCCCACCCAGCTTGCTGGGATAGATCCCTGCTCTGTCCAGTGGGACTGTTGAACCTCAGAATGCACATTCAGGGTAGGGCTGTAAAGGCTCCCTCTCCTCCATGCTCATCCCTGCCACAACAGACATCATAGGAAGCATGTGGGGGACATCTCTTGGGTGGAACTTCAGAAGAACCTGGAGCAGCTTGGCTATGAGTGGCGGTCTCCCGCTCCTTTGATCCTTAGAGAAGGCAGCCATCTGCAGAGCCCAGACCACTATGCTGGCCCTGGCCTTTCTTATCACACCCTTGGCAGGAAGGTCATCTCCCTACAGGCTGTGGATGCTGTGATCGATGGAAACCAATGAGACTGGCCATCTAGTCTTTGAGAGCACGTTTTCCCAAGGGATGGCTACAGCTGGAGCTGCATCTAAAACCCAAAGTAACCTAGAAATGTGCTACAGGCTGTACAAATAGAAAGGCACAGATGGGTTGCTTACCGGCCGCATTCATACTGAGTCTGGATGTGTTAGTCATCCCAGCTAATATCTCTTCTACCTTTCCTTAAGGTCTCACAATACCAGAGTTGCCTAAGGCAACTGAAGCTTCTCTAAGGTCTGGCATAGACGAGGCCCATGGAATGTCTTCATGAGTAGATAAATGATAGGTGTTAGATGGGATGGATTTTGGATGGATGAGTGGGATGGGCTGATGTTGGATGTATGCGGATGATGAGTGAAGACATATGGATGAGATGGGTAGATGGGTTTTTGACTAATGTTGGATGCATCTACAAGGGGATGGATGGATGGACAGATGGATGTTGAATGAGTGGCTGGCTGGCTGGCTGTTGAATGGGTAGATGGATGGATGCTGAATGAGTAGATGGATGAATGGAGGTTGAATGGGTGGATGAAGGGATGGATGTTGAATGGGTGGCTGGCTAGATGTTGAATGGATATATAGGTGGATATTGAATGGGTGGATAGATGTTGAATGGGTAAATGGATGGATGGATGTTGAATGGGTATATGGATAGATGTTGAACAGACTGATGGATGTTGAATGAGTGGCTGGCTGGCTAGATGTTGAATGGGTAGGATGGATGGATGCTGAATGAGTAGATGGATGAATGGAGGTTGAATGGGTAGATGGATAGATGTTGAACAGACAGATGGATGTTGAATGGGTGGATGAATATTGAATGGGTAGATGGATGGATGATGACCTCTCTGGTTTCTCCAGCTCCCACAGTGAGCCAAAAGAGAACATCTTTCCAGTGATTTGGGGTACCAGAACACAGGATACCTCTCCTGAGAGGCAACTCTGAAGTCTCACATCAAGATCCTCAGCAGTTCAGACTGACTGGACCATAATGGTCATTTTCTGTCTTACATCTCCTCCCTCAAATGGTGAGGTTCTTGAGGATTTCATGTGGCTGATTCCTAGAGCCATGTAGTCAGTAAGTGTTCAGAGAAGGATGGGAGCAAATGAACAAGGGGGTAAATTCCAAGATAACTGAGGCAGATGCTTACACTGCCCCATGCCTTTCTCTCTTCATCCCTTTTTTTCAGACTGGGTCATTTTCCCCTCATCTCTCTCTGCCGAAGAGCTTGTTAATCCTCTTAGCCGGTCCTCTCTGGAAACCAGAATTGTAATCTTTCCCAGGACTATGTTGCTGAATCATTACCCTGAATCTGTTTCCTGAGGCTTAACATAATGGTGACCTCTATCCCCACCACAGAAGCTGTTGTTGGCTTGTGATGTGACATGCAGTAAGTAGGTGCTTATAGAAGCCGTTAGGTTACATCTGGTACCTTTCCTGCAGCAGACACGACAGTCCCTGGGCACCTATCCCTCTCACTGGAACACTTGGGCACAGAGGAGCGCAGTGACTCACCACCTTCTGTATCAGCCTGATGTTTTGAGGTCAAGTCTTGGAAATAGCTCAAGTCTCAACAGGCCAAGACTAAGCAAATACTTTGCCAATCTTCACAAAGAACAGTTCTTGGTGCTCTCTGACATACAAAAATGGTCATTGGCAAAGGATTCTTGGTGCAGACTATGTTGTCTTTGGAGGTTTTGCAAAGGGCCATGCCAGTTCCTTCTCTGAGCAGACCCAGGTATGTGCTCACGAAAGGATGCTGGCCAGGCTTGGCCCTTATTTTGACTGTATTGCGTGAGGACCTTTTCCTCCAAATGTTTTGTGATGACTCTGCTTCCCATGATCTAATTTTTTTTAGTGAGACTGGACCTTAGCCATTGTCCATCTGGTGGAGAAGAGATGGATCTTAGAGTTCACTGACCGCAGTCCAACTGGGCCATCCTTTGTCCTCACACCCAGCCCTCTTGACACCTGAGATAAAGGGACTGAGACACAAGGTATTTCAGATTAGCTTCCTTGTAGGCTGGTGATGGGCTTTAGGCTACAAGTTAAGCTCTCCCTTCGATGGGAACTTGACCTGAGGCTTCTGCCTCAGGATGGGGAGGTTTGAAGTGGCTCTCAGACAATTCTCAGCCGAGTCAGCCTTGCACAGCAGACAGAAGCCATCCGATGTGAATGTGCGCTGGGCTCCAGTGTCACCGCTGAGCAAATATATCAAATAAAATGAAGGGTGCTCTCCGCCATCTGCCTGGGATTCTTTGTAGTTCCCAGCCTACTCAAGTCTAGGAAGTGGACTGTAAGCAATTTCTCTCTCTCTCCCTCTCCTCCTCGTCTCTGTACGTATGTCTCTCTATGTGTTTGCATCTCTGTGCCTATGTGTAGCTCTGTGTGTGTGTATCTGTGTATGTATCTGTGTGTATCTTTCTGTGTAGACTGTGTACATGTAGGAGTATGTGTGCAGGTGTGTGGAGGTCAAAGGTAACTTTGGGTATCTTCCTCAATTTCTCATTGTCTTATATTTTGAGAAAGGTCTCTCACTGAAACGGGGGCTCACCATTAGGTCAGGGAGCTCCAGGGGTTCGCCTATCTCCTCTAGTCCTGGGATTACAGATGCATGCTGCAGTGCCCAGCTTTTGACCGAGGTGCTGGGGATCGAACTCAGTTCATCACCTTTGCACACCAGTTGAGTCATTTCCCTCAATCTCATGGCATCGGTGCCTCAGTGATCCCGAAAACATCTGCTCACCCCCCGGCCTCTCACCCAGAGTTTAATGGGGTGAGTGTGTAGGAGGCAGGGCATGTTTCCTCAGGACTTTTCTTTGTATTTTAGTTTTTCTGCTGCAGATGATACTAATGGGAGACATATCATTGGCTTTCCTGCCCCAAAGGGCCCCAGTGACACCTGCTTTGGTAGATCTGCTTCCATTGATATTATCAGATACGAACAAAAGCCCACAGGAAAAGGAAACAATCCAAGAGAACCAGAGAAACAGCTGTGGTCTTGTGAGTATCTGTCTCAGCATTCCTGTGTTGGGATACTTCCAGAGGTGACCATGTGTGCTTTTTCCAGGGGATCTACCTGTTCGAGGACTCTGCTCCAGTGATAGCTGGAACATGGGGCCTGGGAGAGGTAAGACTACTGGTCTTTGTTTCATTTGGGACTTCTGGGTCTCTGGATCCAGTACTAGTAACTCAGGTCCAGAATCTGGTCCTTGAGACTACCCCTACTTTATCAGCGTCCCTCCAGAGCAGGTGTCAGAGTTGCTAGTTGTGGCTTCTGAGCTAGGGTATCTATCAGTCTCTAAGCGGACACAGCCCCACACAGTGACCTAGGTGGCCAGCCCCTCCTTAGCAGAGGTGTGGAGCCAATCCAAAAAGTCAAACATTTCACTCACGGGTGATTCCTGACCGGCTGGCGATGCTCTCAAAGGTACTTGGGTGTGTTGCATGAACTCTCTCCTTCTGCTGAAGGATGGATGCTTCGTTTTCTGGATGATTTTGTGACTTCCTGAGGAAGTACAGCTTCCTGGTGTGTCAGGGGCATAACATTCCCTGGGCACAGTTGCTTGATGTTTTTAGTTTTTATTTTAACTTGCTTTTATTTGGTCTTCTGCTCTAAACAGTAACTACTCTCTGTGTGTGCATCTGCATGTGCGTGTGCGTGTGTGTGAGAGAGAGACAGAGAGAGAGAGAGAGAGAGAGAGAGAGAGAGAGAGAGAGAGAGAGAGAGAGAGGTGGAGGGGAGGGAGAGGGAGGAAGGGAAGGAGGGAGGGAGGGAGGGAGAGGGAGAGGGAGAGGGAGAGAGAAAGGGAGAGGGAGAGACTCTGTCTCACCCAGGCTTCTTTGAACCTTTGGACTCACTATACAGCTCAAGCCAGCCTTGAACTCACGGTTTCTACCTCTTGAGCCTCCTGGGTGCTAGGATTGCAAGCCTGTGGCATCATATCTGAAATAATTGTAATGATTTCTTAAGTCAGAGGAACCACTTTCATTTCTCCCCAAATGCCTTAGTTCGAAGATGTACATGTTTTTTTCAATTTCACGTCCAATTTAATTTTCAAAATAAATAATGAGAAATATGACAGGATCATAACATTTAAAAATAAGCATTTTCACTATCCACTCCAGTAATTCTTTAATATTCATCAGTGTGAAAAAATCAATTCAGAAATGATTCACTTTTAAACATACCTCTTCAGTCTTGGTCAGTAATTTGTATATGCAACCAGCACTCTTTATTGTCAAATTAAGGGCTCAACTAAACACAGATCAAAAATACTTTTTAAAAGAGGTGTTTGTACCAAACATGTACACACTTTCCCTAGCCCTATCCTTTAAACAATACAGTGTGACAACTGTTTATTTGCATTGTACCAGACACTGGAATCACCTACACACAATTTACAGTGTGAGTGTGTGCCTGTGTGTGTGCACACTCAGGTGTTTGTCTGGGTAGGTTCTTTGCAAACACCACCCTCCATACATCTAGGATGTCGTAGTCCCAGGTTTTGGTCTCTGGTGTAGCCCAGAACAAAGCTCTTCATACACCAAGAGACAAGTGTATTCTAGTGGAAGCAAGAATTCTTTCTAGAAAATGAGGACCTTTACAAGCACACATGAGTCTTTGAACAATAGAAAGTTAGACCCAGATCTTTCAGGGAGGAGCTGGGCCCTTCCACCCCACTGGCTTGGAGGCAGCAGAAAGGCAGCTTCCAAGGGTGCCCTCCTCAGCAGCAGTCAAGGGCTTGCACACAGGTTTCCTTTCTGCAGGTTTCCTTTCTGCAGGGTGAGACCCTGCTAATGCCATGCCTACACGCAATCACATACCCAGTTTCCTGTGGCTCATATGGAGAGGGGCCTCTTTGTTGGTCTAAGTACAAACCCTAGAAGATGCTTGCACTTTCTGGAAGTGGTCGTCGACATCTCAGAAACAACGCTGAGCAAAAGGGAAACCACACGCAGCCCCCTCGAGGCCCCCTCGCCGCCCTGAATGCCTTTTGTTTTGTGTGCTTGGAGAGCCTGGTGGATGGAGCTGTGGTATTTGTAGGCATGGTTGCAGCCTGGTATTATGCAATAGGATGTTAGCCACACATTCTAATGAAAAAAAAAAATGAAATAAATAATAATAAACACCAAGTGCAGAGCATAGATCTTTCACGACACCATCATCATTTTTCTGCTCCAACTCAGTTTTCTCTGGAGCGGCTCCAGGGAGCCCAGGGTGGCAGGGCTGCCTTCTTGTGGCGAACAAAAGGGCTTTTTCAGTCTTTGGGGCTGTCAAGTTTATCCAAATATTCTCAGCTTACTACTAGTCCCTTTCTGAATTGATATTCCCAATACAAGGACACTTTGTATCTGGAAGCCATACTGGCCCAGGAAGGCTGCTGTACAGCCCTGTCTACTTTCCTTGCAGCCTACGAGGAAAGGGCATTCCTGGTGTGACTGGCCCATGGGTAGTGGTCAAGGTCTTGTGCTTGGGGTGGGGGAGAGAGAATGGAGCACATAGAGGATGCCACCCTCATTCCAGGGCACCAGCCTGGCCCCTGTTCTAATTTTGGCCCAGTTTGTGCAGTCTCCACATAGCCGCCAGACAATCACAGATGTTGGAGGAGGGAACTCATTCCAGCGACACCGATCTGTGTGAAGTCTGTGTTCTCTGGCTACAGGAGCACCAGGTCAGGATAATAATTGAATTCTCTGGACAAGACGGAGCTATGTTTTCTCCTCATCCTCATCCTATCTACTCAGATTCTCTCTTATTAGCCAGCCCCATGGGCTGCACATGAGTGCATGTGTTCATGCACATACACACAACTGCAACTCTTCAAAGCGGTCTCAGCATCTTCACGGGGCTATTTCCCTCCACTTCAGTCTCCTCCAAACTGCTCTGATTAGCACTAATGATAATTCCCATTAATCACCCTTGACTGCTGCAGCATGGGAACAAGGTTGCGGTCAGGGGCCACTTGGATGTATTTATGACTTGTGTGTGTGGTGGCGATCGACACTGTGCCCCGATGTCTCTGGCCTGTGGCTGACATCAGGTCACAAGGGTGGGGCTGCCAGATGCCTGGTGCAGATCACTTCAATGTCTCTCCTCCTTGTCTGACTTAGGGGATAGCACCTCATGGGACCCTCATTACCCACAACTTAGAAGTGGTGTGGCTTTGTGTCCCAATAGCAGTCCTAAGTAATGACGTTGGGTACTGGTAGATGCCTCACACATGAGGAGAAAGAATAAGAGGTAGATCCCATATCAGCCAAGAAGTACTACTCTCTACCATCTTCCCCCCTCCCATATATACTCATGTACTCCATTTCCTTTCCCCAACAGTCTATAACCCAGGGTCTGACCTTGACCCTTCATCCCATCCACAGGAAGTCAGTGGATGTTCACAGGCCGTGTGGCTTCCTAGCTCAGACGAACCTAGTTCTTCATCCTCTGCTTGGGGATCCCTGGTACGTTTCTTCCCTGGGTATTTCCCAGAGCACTGAACAAGCCTTCCTTAGGCTAAGGTAGGATAGGCTCCTACACAATCAGCCGCCATACATGCAATTTCTTCAGCAAGCAATAGACATGTCCGGGAACTGGAAACAACATGTTTTGGGCTTCTGGTCATCCTGGAGGCTATGATAATTAAAATTGTGTTCTGGCTCAAGTTTCAATACAGCCTACCTGTTCTCCATAGCATCTGAATGGGAAGGAACTAGTTGTCTGACTGCAAGTGACCATGTGCCTTTGAGAAGGGTGGGTTTGGAAAGGGGATGGGATGCACAGGGGAGGAAGGGAGGGAAGTCCTAGGCAGGGGCTCCAGTCAAACATGGATGAAATGGAGGAGTCAGCACTTCACTTGTCCAGAAAGCAGCCTGCATCAGGGGAGGTCCGTGGGGTGTCCCTTTAGGATTTAGAAAGGCTTTTCTTGTGTCCTGGGACTTTAAAGTTTAAATATTATAAGGTTCAAGAGAGGTCGTCGCGCAGGTTGATACAGTATCCACTTCGTAGCAATAGCAGCACAGTTTGATACAGTGTCTACTTCGTAGCAATAGCAGCACAGATTGATACGGTGCCTACTTTGTAGCAAAATCAGGACTTACTCAAACCAGTAACCCATGGGAACACAGCTCTACAGCCCAGTCCTCTTGGGAGGGGGTGGGGTGGGGGAGCAGAGCCTTGTGTCCTCTGTCTCTACAACTATTATCAATTTTTTAGTGCTCATCATTTGCTACCACACGACAGTGATAGGAATCTGATGATCCAGCTTCATGATCTTTCAGAAACCTACCCAGAACTTACAGAACCTTGACCGGCCTGGCAGGCTGGTTGGTAGGATCCTCTGTTGGCATTTTATGAGCTTACTAGTCCACCCAAGGCCACATGAGGTAAGAGAGCACAGTGACTGGAGATCATCGGTACTCCACAGAGAAGACATGGTAATACAGACCCTCCGGGTTGATGCCACGGCAGGAGCTGCCCTGAGCCCTTCAGAGATCTCTGCTAAATGCATTAGCTACTGTTCCCCTGGAGGTGGGAGCTGTTGTGACCCTTGCTGCTTTGTGCTGGGTTTCTTTCCATTTAATCCATCATCTCCCTCTTTTGGAAGGGTTTGGTCCCAACATCTCTGTGTCTGGACTTTTCCTCATGGGTGAATATCATCACTGTGGAAAGAGACCATCAAGAAGATAGGCAGTTTTGTGGCCAATCCTGAGCAGTGGTGGTCTTCTGGTGACTTATTTGGAAGACAGCCTTATGGAAGACTGAAAGGGACCCCCAAATTTCATATTCATGAACTCGAGTGTGGATCAGACTCTCTAACATGGGTAATAATTGCTCCATAGCTCCATCTAGCCCATCCATCCTGCTGCAAGATGGCACCACACATCTGGCTCTGTTTATGTGAATTCCCAGGGAGGTTTCATCTATGAATGATCCTTTGGGGACTCCTAGGAACCTTAGCCTTGATACTAGGAGGCAGTGGATTGTGCAGGCTTGGTATAAGACTCCGGAGTCATAGCTGCTTAGATTCCTCCAGACTGCATCAGTCCCAGAGCAGATGAGAGAATGTCTGTATATGGACTTTCCCAGCCAGATCTGCATCACAGCCTTGGGGATCAGAGGTGGGAGAGGTGATCTGACAATGTGACATAATGAGGCTGTAGGTCTCCATGGCCTCCTAGCTTACGTGGGCATCACAGTGGAGGTGCAGTTCCATCTGACCTGGGAGCTGAGTGCATCCATGGGGGACAGCTCTTGGGTCCTGTGCTCCTTGACACCCTCCACTGTTCGTTGGGGCAGCAGTAAGGGACAGTTCTATAATGGCGGGGGTTATTTGGATCCAGGCGCATCCGTCTACTTTGTGCAGGGTTCAAGGTGAGGCATCCCTGAGTCAATGTTCTTCACCTTTGGAACCTGTGTTAGTGGCTTCCAGGAAGATCTGAGGAAAGCCATGCCTGTTATTTGGAGAGGAATATATGCATCTCAAACTCCCCAAGGCTTTGGCAATCCAAGATGAGATTCTTTCAAACTTTTTTTTTCTTTCTTTCTTTTTTTATGGACCCTACTGTGCATCTCTTGATGGCTATCTAAGCCCATGCTGTGTCTCTGGTCCATCTCAACCACATTCTGTCCTCCTTCCTGTGAGCCTTCCCAGCCAGCCTGGAGGCAGCTCGGTTTCTCAGCTCTTTCACATTGCAGGGTGCAAGCCCATATCTTCTTTAACCTCACTCGAAGCCTCTTGGAAGCAAGAGTGTACAGGCTGCCTGCCATTACATTACCTCGTTCAGAGTTTTCAATCAAGTTTAATAAATGCCAGGTGGGGGCATCTGAAGACAGAAGGGCCCCGTCCCCAGAGCTAACATAAAGACAAAGGCCAAGCTGGGGCTGCCCAAAGCCACTCCACACTCCTGGGAGGAAAATCAACCCTGGGTGGGGGCAGGAACTTGAATTTCCCCCAAACCCAGGACCAAGCCAGCAGCAAATACCTCTCACTCCTGCAGTGGGGATAAGTCTACTCTCACAACCTTTTCATTCCTGGGCTCCTCTCAAAGGTCCCAGGACACCTTTTCCTCATCCATATGAGAAGGTTTAGAGATTCAGGATTACCAGTGAGTAAGTGTCTGTGCTGGGCAAATGTACTTTGCTTTTGGCTTCCATACACTGGGCATGGCACCCCACAGCTATGGCATCGGCTAAGCTCCTGATAATGAGTGTCTGGCCCTGCCTCTGGATCCAGACATCTGTAGGTCTTTCACAGAGACCCCTCTCTAACCCTGCTTGGAGCTGGGCTGCCAGGGAAGCACAGGCACTGGAGTAAACCCAGGGAAGGAGTCCCCAGTCTGGGCAGCAAAAACAGATGCATGCTTCAAAGGTGGACCAGCGCCTCTCTGGAGGCGTCTAAGGCTCTGTCCATTGGCCTCTCTGAGTCAAAACATGGGGTGAGGAATGCCATGTCTTCAAACTGTTCCCCCACTTCAAAAAGGCTTTCAAGGCGCTCAATAGAACTCTGTTCTGCAGACACTGCCGCCATTGTTACTACCGTGTCTTCGCTCAATCACACACAAGTGGCTCTGCCGGAGAAATGAAAGTGCCATACGGCCCCAGCCCGCCCCTCCTTCCTGCCTTGAGACGGCCCTGCACATCTGGCTCTGACTCTGTTTTTGTGACTTTCCAGGGAGGTTCCACTCTGGTTCCAAACGGGACCTGGGAGGGAGTCCTGCTAGAAGCTGGGGCAGCTTCCAACCCCTCTGGCTTTTCTTGTCAACCCCGCTATGCCACAGCTGCAGCAGACCCCAGCCCTGGTGGCTTTGCCTGGCACAGCTCTAGTCTTGCTGGAGTCTCCTTAGAGGTCACGTCCCCAGAGAACTCAGGGAGGCATTAGGACTGTGCCTGGCTCAGTGGCCAGCTGCGAGGTGGTGTTGTAGAGGTGGCTGGTGGTTTGGCCACCACACAGCAGTGGGTGCCTCTCTCTAGCAGTGAACTCCGGTGCTAATGGGAAGCTAGGATCCAAAGGCAATTCACTGAATTTGGTCCCTTTGGACCATGGTGCGCAAGGTTCCTGGTCTCTATTGTCGGCCAAGAACCTGTGGGTTGCTTGATGAAGGGACTCTACATAACCTAGAGGTGAGCTGTCCTTCAAGCACAAAAGGCCAGTATGGCCCCATCTGGGGCTGCCAGAGGCGACTCACTTTTCTCTCCAGTGAGTATCATCTATACCACATCCAGACTGGGATCTCCTAGCCTGAAGTCACACATAACCAGGAACACATAAGCACTGCACATGTGGTTGCCATTAAGGTGTCATGTCCAAGATGACAGATAAAAGAAGTGTTTGGTTCATTTGCCAGAGCTTTTTGACCATGTGACAGTTAGTGTCGAGGACAGTGGCCTGCTAATAGGATGCATGGGGCTAATAGGATGCAGGGACCAGTGAGCCAGACAGCCAAGGAGACCCTGTCCTACAAGGCAGTGTCGTCTGTCTGTCTGTCTCTGTTCCTCCCTCCTTCCCTTCACACACACACACACACACACACACACACACACACACACACACACACACACGTACCCACAGAGTCCAGAAGAGGGTGTCAGACCTCCTACTTCTGGAGTAACAGGTAGTTATAAGTCATTTGATGTGGGAGCTGGGAATAGAACGTGGGTCCTCTGCAAGAGAGGTACGTGCTCTTAACAAACAGCCACCTCTCTACCCCTACTTTTGTCTAACAGAGTCTCTCACTGGAACCTGGGACAAACTGGATTAATTCATGGGTCCCAGGTTCCTTCTGTCTTCCCAGTCTGGTGATTTTAGGTACATACCACCATGCCTGGCTTTTACACAGGTTCTGGACACTGAATTTGTGTTCTTACACTGGCATAGCAAGCTCTTTAATGTCCCAGGCTAGGCAGGCTTCTGTGAGTGCAAGGATATACACAGTCCTAGATTACCCCAAGGCCGGACACATGTACATGCACACGGCATCCTCTTTCAAAGGCTGCTTGTGTTTGCAGCCCTCGTCCCATGCCAACTGCTAAATAAACATCACTTTGGAGTGAGGGCGTCCTGTCTGATGGCTCGTCCTCTGCCTCTGAGCTCAGGTTGCTGCTGATAGACAAGTCTCATGTGTTCTTTACACCCACACAGAGGACGCTGTTCTTTTCCTCAGGGCAGAGAAGTGAAGATTGCCAGCAGCTCTCTGGAGGTCTCTGAGGGAGGCTGAGGATGGAGCTGTGAGCGCCGCCGGTGAGGATAAACAAGGGTGGCAGGTGGAGGGGGGCTGAAATCTGAGCTCCACAGTAACTGCCAAGAGATCTGGTGCAGATGGTGTGGACGGGTCTCATGTCAGGAAGCCGCGGCCACTCTGCTTCTGACTGGGGCCTTGGATCCTGCTGCTCAGGCCTCTTCCTGGAACCCTGGCCTCAGGGAGACCCAGGGGATCCCCAGTGAGTCTGCTGTGGAAGCCAGGGAGGGCTGAGCCCTGAGCCCTGATACCCAAGACAAAGGGATGGATGACAGGTCTTTGGGGTAGCCCTCAATGCTCTGTAGCTAGAAAGCAACTTTGCATTTCAAAAGCATACACATACACACACACACACACACCACATACATACACACCACACACAAACCACACACATCTCACACACTGACACACACAGACACACAAAGACACATAGACACACACACAACACATACACAACCACACATACACAACCACACATACACAACCACACATACACACACCACACAGATACACACTACAGACACATATACTCACACACACACAAAGAGAACATACACACCATACATACACACACTACATACACATATACACACACATCACACACACACCACACACAAACCACACACATCATACACACATACACACACATACACACCACACACACACACACATACACACACACACTACAGACACATATACTCACACAAACAACCATATACACACCCTACACACACATATACACATACATCACCCACACACACCACACACACGCACATAAATATATAAATATTTCAAAGAAGGATGACCTCACTTCAACCTTCCCTGCATGGACCTCTGGGGTCCTGTCCCAGACACTATAGAATGCTCATCTAGTTCCCTGGGCTCTACCCACCAGAACCCCTTCTGGAGACAACCTCAACTATCTGCAGATATTTCAAGTGTTGGAATGGGAACTGGCGGGGACACAATGGCCCTAGTTGGAGACCACTAGCCACTCTGAAGGCAGAAAATCTCTTAGCCATTGCTCCTAGCCTTCAAGAGTACCATGAAGAGACAGGGGTATCACAGAAGTACAGTATGAAGTCAGTTTGTGCCAGTTCCCTAGCACTAGCCAGAGTCCTGTGCTTCTTGGGTCCCCAGAGGAGGAGGAAGGGGAGAGAGACAGTCACAGCGGAGAAAACGCTGACAGTACATGCCGCCCAGGCACCTCAGGTGTATTTCTCAGTTGTGCTAAAACCATAGTGTTTCATTTCCCTTGGCCAGAGCCAGGGCTTGGAGCCGTGGGGTAGGCTGGGTATGGGTTAGTTGGCATTAGGAGATGGCTCCCCTACCACATGCGTCCAGCTTCCACAAGTCTCTGAAGAAAGTGTTTCATTAAACAAGCACAGGTGTTGGCAGACCAGGGCCCAGGTGAGATTCGCCAGGCCTGAGATGACAGAGTCCGTGCTCACAGCTCGGGTGGGATCACGCAGCCCTGTGGCACAGGAGCCAGGTTTCCTCACTCGGTAGGCTGTGCAGGGCTGACTGTGGACAGCAGAGATGACCCAGCCCCCAGCCTTCTTCCTAGCCCAGGCACCTGTCTCAGCTTAGGGATGCTGCATCTGACGGGGCCAGAACTGAGTGCCCTGGGGACGGATGCTGCTCAGAGCTGCAAGGAGCGAACCAGCCTCGCCCCTGGGCAAAGCGCAGACTGGCACCTTAGTACTCAGTGAGAAAAACTGACTGAAAACAAAGTCCTCCGTGTCTGAAGCTCGGCTGCCTGAAGTGAGGGTAGCTCCTTCTCTCCTGAATGGTGGCCACCGGCAGCTACACCACTTCTTGGCTTAATGACCCACCCACAAAGCCTCCAGGGACCACAGGTCTACACCCAGACCCAGCAGGTATCTGATGTTTTTGAGCCAGGATCTCACATAAACCAGGCTGGTCTCCAACTCATTAGGAAATCAAGGATGGCTTCTGATCTTCCCGCCTCTGCCTCCCGAGTGCTGGCAGTATAGGAGTGTATCACCATGTCTGGCTTCAACAGACCAGGAAAAGAGACCAGAGGGGGGTCCACCTTATGCTCCCCCAACTATCCAGGTGGGGTTCAAATGCAGCCTCTCTCTTCTCTCACTGAGCAGATGTTGCTCCCTCCAGCTGATCTAATGGATTGTAAAACAGACAACGTTGGGCTGTCATCAAGCCATCATGGACACGTAAGCCCTGGTGGGTTCTCTCCAGTGTGACCTCTGGGGGAAGTCAATCCAGGTAGTATGAGGGACACATGGTAGCCTGTGAGGTCAGAGTCTGGCCTCAAAGACCATGAACCACCTGTATGGGCTGAGGTCCTCTTGTTCTCCGTCACCTTACGTGAAGTGTAGCATTGGAGAAGAGTCTCCCCATAGGAGGGTTGTGCCCACTGGGACCCAGCCTAGTCCCTGTGGATAAGGACCTTGGGCAATGACATAGGGTGCAGGGAGGCAACCAGGGGACCACCAGTGCCTGCTAGAGGTTACACTCAGATTCTGCAACAAGGCATTTGGAGATACCAAGGCAGATGCAGTGCACCTCTGAACCACCACTTGAAAAGGCTCCTTCTGGGGCTCCGTCAATCATCAAGGTGTAACAAGAAGCATCCCTAGCCTCTTCCTGTTGGCCCTGAGGTTCTTTGGCTGCAGGCTATGAAGCCGAGCCAGGATCCGGCCGGTGAGGAGCAGCCATCCCAGGCAGCCCATCTCGTGCCTTTCTACCAACCTCAGGCATTTCACACACAGTTAACTTTTATGAGCAGCCCTGCTTGCTGGGGAACAGGAAGGTGCCTGCCCTTGGGGCAGCCAAATCCCAGCCCCTAGGGCTCTGGACACAGGGAGTCTGGGCCAGGGCCAGCTTTCTAGACCTCATGATCTCTGTCTACCTTTACCCATCCCTCATGAAACCCTGGGACTCCACATCTTACTGGTTCCTCCCCTCTCCTTGGAGCAAATAGCCTCAGCCTTGTCCTCTGCTTTCAGTAGACTTTTAAAGAGCCCAGATAGCACCATGGTAAGAGACTCCCAAGGTGAACACCCAGCCCCTGGTTACAGAGGTAAACTCCCACCTTGCTTCTGTCACTGCACAGGGCTCAGAACTTGATCAGTAGCAAGCGTGGCCGGATCAACACCATGAGTCATCTATTGTTCATTAAACTGGGCAGAGGCCTTGGTAGGGGATTTGAAATGAGGAGGGGGTGGGCAAGCTGGGGGCGGGGGCTGTCTAATGTCTGTTTTCAATATGTAGCCAATCACGGCCTCTCTTTCTTCTGTTTAGTATAATTTTATACTGGGTGGATGTGTTTAGGCCTGAGCGGCCTGACAGTGATGATTAATACCGTGCATCAGGAGATTCCAGCGCAAGCATTCGGGAACAAGCTGTGCCCGCGCGGTTCTCATCAGATGGTCAAGCCCGCGGGCCTATTAGAACCAGCAGGCGGCCTCCAGGCTTAATCACAGAGGCTGGGCCCGTGGAGGGAGAAGAAAGGGAAGGGGAAGGGAACAAATCGAGAGGGCCGGAAATGCTACTGGAACCCTGACCCCTCCCCCAGTCACAGTGAGGAGGGAGCCAGCAGAGGGGGGAGAAAAACAATTAAAAACTGCAGCCAGCCTCCAGAGACCACAACTCTGCCCGTGGGAAGTCTTGCAAGGGGGTGGGCATCACTGGCTGAAATAAATCAGCCGTGGGCAGGGGCAGAGGGGAGCCAGGACATGGAGGGAACAAAGAGGGAGGTGGTCAGGAGCCAGAGCAAGGGATATCAGTGGAGATAGCCTCTGGCTGGCCATCCACCCAAGGATGCCACTGTCCTGTCTGTCCAGGGCTGCCTGGGTTCATCTGCTGTCTGGTGGAGTCATTCACCGTGTGCTTCCCTATCCCGACCTTTGATGTGGTGGTACATGCGTTCATCTTTATCTTTGGGGATTTGGGGTGGTGTGTCTGGGAAGGGGGCCAGACCTGCCACCTATTTAACTATTCTGGGGGTATATTCATTCACCCTCTCTGCTCCCAGCTTTTACCAAGTCACAGACACAGGGTCCCTTCTAGTCTGGGTATGAGTATATATGTATTTTCTCTGTCTTTGTCTCTCTGATTCTGTCTGTCTGTCTCTGTCTCTCCTCTCTGTCTCTGTCTCCTCTGTCTCTCTTTGTCCGTGACTCTCTGTCTCTGTTTCTGTCTGTGTCTCTGTCTCTTTGTCTCTGTCTCTCCCTCTTTCTCTCTGTGCTTCCTAAGTGGGCTCAGGGTAGGGGTGGAGGATTATAGTGAGAGGGGCAAAAGAATGAGAGGCAGGGTTGTCAAATACAGAGTTGCGGGTGCAATCGGGTGCCTGTGGATAGTTCTCAGTGCAGCCTTGGCTCTGCTGGGCTGGCCTTCCTCCCATTTTGTGCACCATCAGAGCCCTGCTCTGACAAGGACTGTTCTATGGAACCATGAGGGCTTTTGAGTGTTAACTGTGCAAGGAAGTCTGGAGACCAGGAAGAAGGGCTCAGCGCCAGATGGAGCTCTACCTAACATCAAATGGATCATGGCAGAAGAATGGCCCAGCCTTGCTCCCGCTTCCAGGGTGTCTGGAGGGGTCCTGACCTTGCTGTAGCTATGGAGTTAGGAAAAACTAGTCTAAGGTCATCAGGGACCTCCAACTATCCTACCAATTCCTTGGCCTTTCTGAACAGTGTTTGGTCTGTGGTACCCAGGCCAACCTGTGGTCATCAGACAGCTAGTGGCCAGCAAAGGTTAAGACTGGCCATCCTTGGGGAGTCCTGCTTCTATACCTGACACACCTTCCTCTGTTATCACCAAGCAGAAGCCCTGGCCTGCCTCTTGGGGGATATACAGTTTCTTCCCTAAACATAGCAGTCCAGGGCACATAGTGCTCATAGCTCTCTAGGGTGCCTTCGGAACACCTGTGCCAAGCAGAGTCCTTTCTATCCAGAAAAGTCAGAGGGACTCTGTAGCCATGACCTACCAGTAGCTCTGTCGTCAGTCTAGGGGTGTCAGCTACCACTGGCTGGGGCCTGGTTGACCCGTGAGTAGCAGGTGCCTCTGCTAAGGCTGAACTCGGAGGCCTGAACCAGCTACATGAATGTCTTCCAATGGGCCTGGCCCGCAAGTGGGTGATGGCCATTCCCAGAAAATAGAGCCGGCCTGGCCAGCTTGTGCCCCAACCCAGAGTGCCGCCAAGCAGCCATACCACACGTTTCCTGCTGTCTGCTGTCTATTTTTGGAAATGATTTTCTGACTTTTTTTTCCTCCCAGGTTCCATTGAGAGAGAGAGAGAGAGAGAGAGAGAGAGAGAGAGAGAGAGAGAACTGAATGTCACCCTGAGTGATTTTCAGGGTAGGTCTGCAAGACTGGGTGAGGGGGTCATGCTCCCCACGAGTGTCCTACCTATTCTGACATAAAGAAAACATGGGACCAGAAAGAGAACTAGATACTAAATGAAGAAATTTCACAGATGCAAAGTTCTTATCCTGGGAGGGAGAGAGGGAAGGAGGGAGGGAGGGAGGAGGTAACCCAGACCTCTGAGAAGCAGTGTTCTGAAAAGACTCTACCTTTACTGTTCCTAGATGAGGCTGCCTGGACCCCCAGGCTCCCCTAGTCCCTCCCCCTCCCCCTGGCAGGGATTCATCCCAGTGATAACTACTGCAGTGGTTCTCAACCTTCCTAAGGCTGCAACCCTTTAATACAGTTCCTCCTGTTGTGGTGATGCCCTATGAAATTATTTCACTGCGACTTCGTAACTGTAATTTTGTGATGGTTATGAATCGTAATAAATATCTGACATGCCGGATATCTGATATGCAAGTCTGTAGCTAGAGAAGCCCCGCACTTGGTCCCAGGAGACCATGCTGCCCCCTGGGGACTTCAACACACATTACACCTGGACTGAACTGTCAGGTGGGGCCCCTGACCTACCATGAAGCCCGGCTGCAAAGACAGTAACAGAGCAGGGGCCATAGAGAAGCTGCTGGGAGCAAAGCCTGGCCTCTTTTTGCTCTCAGATTTCTCTCCCCTACTCCCTGCTCAAAGACAGACACCTAGTTCAGTCTGGTCCAGATATCTGAGGGCGTTCTTCTGCCCTGTCTGGTAAAACATGCAGGTGCCTGAGCCAGCCAGGGTCACATACTAGGTCTCCAAGCCAATACAGTGGAGGGCAGAGCCCAGGCCTCCCAGAATGTTTAGGGCAGTACTGGTCTCTCCAAGAACCTCAGTTAAGGAGCCTCAAAGACCCTCAAGGCTGAAACCTGAGGGGGAGCCAGGGAAGGCACTGTCGGAGGCCGGCTTTGACAAGGGGCCCCTCCCCACCAACAGCTGCCCTCCCTCTCTACCAGCACAGGGCCCAGGTTCCTTTCAGCTTTCTCAGGATGCCCCAGGGCTTAAGATGACAGGCCTGAAATGAGTCTGGAGCCCAGCCCCTGCAGGCATCGGAGCTGGCTGCTGTGATGGGGTGCTGGGTGTTGACAGGCAATGGCAGATGGCCCCACTTCCCCATGGCTGTCACTTTGGGAACCTGACCTGCAGGTTACCAGGGCAGTAGCTTTGGCGATGACCTCATTAAGCACGGTGACCACGTCAGCACCTTTCCAAAGCCCCTTTTATCACTCACAGCGGGCCAAGCTGGTGCAGCCGCGTCCACACCTCCTCCCCGACACGGGCTCTATCTTATCTCTTTCTGGTGAGGACCCTTGTGGGAGCCAGGGAGCAGGCCCAGGAATGCTGGGTCCAGACAGCCGGGCTGTCAGGTGTTGACACGGTGGGGGTGGGGCAGGGGGAGCCAGTGTGATTTCTTGCTGGTGAAATTCTGCAGCAAGAACATTGATTTCTGGCTCCTATAGCCCAATAATCATTGCAGTGATTGTTCACGTACAGTGTCTCAAGGGCTCATCATCTCTGGCTATCATATTCCCCAAATCAACATCTTTGGAGGACCTGAGCAGGGAAATAGCCTGCTGCCGATAGGGGGCGGACTCAGAGTATCAGCTTGTCAGAGCAGTGGGAGAGGCTGGCCCAGTGGGAGGAGGGGAAGCCACACCATCCACCGGAATGGCTGGTGTCAGGAGCCAGGACAGGGCTCAGTGGCACCTGACATTCAAGGTCACCTCCCAAACGGGGCTTGATGAGTTCAAAGGCTCTGGGGCAGCCCGTTCTGTCTGTCCTCTCTGTTGGAGGCCAGCAGAGGAGGGTGTCTTTGAGTAGTACTCAAAGTGGGGGTCCCTCCCACTGCTCTGAACATTTAAGCGTCCTTTGTGAGCTGCAGAAGCCATGCCCACTGGTCTGAATGAAGACTGTCCTTTGTCCCAGTGTCCTTGGCTGTGTGTTTTGGGGATGGTGCTGAATAGTCCCCCTCCCCTCCCCATTTCTCTTTCTACTTTCTGCTTGTCTCAGGGCATCACACAGAATACTAAAAAGTGACCCGGCCAGAGGCCAAGCAGCCGCTGGATCATAGCCTCCAAGAAGCTCCCGGCCCAGCATGAGAGCAGTGAGGGCCGTTAGCACAGCAAGTACAATTGCAGAGAGTCACTTGGACATGTTAGGGCTGCACCAGAGACTTGGGTCAGTCCCAGGCTTCCTGCCACCAGTGGAGCCTATGGTCCTGCCAGAGGCCCAGTGGCCTGACTGGCAGCCTGGTTCTGGTGTCTTCTGGAACAGATGAAGCCACTGTCACAGAGCCTAAGCATTCAGGTATCCATGGGGACCCTGAACTCAATAGTGGCCCCAAGGATCACTAGACGTAATGCCAAGGTGCACCAGCTACAAGGAATGAGTCTCTCTAACCATAAGGCCAGGCTCTAGCTACCCTTTCCTTGCCGAGCCTAGAGTCCTCCAGGAATTGGAGCAGTTACAGAGTCAACTTTGGGGAGCACAGGCTTGGCTTTAGCTCTTTAGACCGTGGGATTCTTACAAGTCCCAGCACTGCCAGGTTATACCAGATCTCAGAGGCCCACTGTCCAGAGCTCCTCTGAGATCTCATTCTGCTCAGTGGTGGAGACAACTCTGATTACCTGCTGCTGTCTGGGCCCTGTGGTCCTCACTGCCCCCAGGCACCCAATTATCTGTGTGCAGAGCCCCACCTAGGTCCAGCAAGGCAGGGCAAATCCGGCAACAGGCAGGTATACTCGGGTCCTGAGTTATTTCTAAGTTGATGCCAGAGTACCCAAAGACTCCTGGTCCATCCTAGGGCCAGATCTACCCACAGGTTTCTGGTTCAGGTCCCCAAAAGCTCCTGTGTGATTCCAGGCTTCTGTCCATGGCAGAAACTCAAAGAACAGTCATCATGCGTTCAGGAAACATAGTCCTGAGCCCTTTACAAACTTCTGTCCCCAGTGCCACAGGCTAGGGGCCTCTATAATAGAGACCTCTCTGTCTTCCTTGAGAATCTGGATGGGTCTCCAACTGAGATGCTTAACTTCAGGTGTTCTGAAGCATCCCCCAAGGCTCGCACCAAGAACTTGAGTCTCTAATGCAGGTACCTTTGTATTCTTAACCCTCCTCCTGATTTCTGTGATGGAACAGCCGGCAAAAAAGCAAACTAGGGAAAGGGGGTTTATTTTAGCTCACAACTCTAAGTTACAGTGCATTATTGTGGGAAGTTAAGATGGTGGGTACTTGAAGCAGCTGGTCACATCACATCCACAGTCAAGAGTGAAAATTAAACGCATACCTGTCTGCTTTCTTGCTTAGCTCAGTCTTCCTTTTCCTATAGTTCAGGAGCTCTTGCCTAGGGAATGGTATTGCCCACAGAGGACTCAAGTCTTCTCATAATTAATGAACTTAAGACAATCTTCACAGATCCGATGTAGACAAACCCTCACTGAGATTCTCTCATCAGGTGATTCCAGGTTGTGTCAATTGACAACTAAAGCTGACCATCTACTTCCTTTCTTAGGGGTGGTAATAAGACCACATATAAATTGGAAGCAAGAATGTCTGGAGAGCCAAGAGATGTACTGAACAATCAATCACCCAGTCTCTCTGGACACTCGACAGATACGTCAGGGCACCGATGGGACATAGATAGTTGTGTGTGAGAGGAAGCCCACCAACCCAAATAAACTTCATAGTGAGTGGGTGCTACCTGGATACAGACAGGCTTCGGAGTCACCTGGTGAGAGGACACGTCAACTATGCATGTTTGGAGGGTAGTGGATATTGTCTGGTGAGGACAGAGGGAGCTGGGCTGTCCCATAGATGTCATCTAAAGGAGGGGTGTATTTCAAGAGATTGGAACAGGCGAGGACAAGAAAAAGAAGGCCAGAGGCAAGAGTAAGGTGGAACCATTGTATCCTTGGGACACCAGTGCCTCTAGAGTGCCAGACTTACAAGAGCGCCACCCTTTCGAGCAAGCCTGAGCACCTCACTCGGGACCCTTTTGGCCTTAATGGCCCTGATACAGGCAACAGCTTCACACAGTGACCAGAGCATAAACACCTCCGCTGACGCACTGGGGGAGGGGAAGCCACTGCCACTCTGGGGTGAATGAAGTTGGGGTGGGGGACCGAAAAGGAAAACTGATAAACAGTTTCCATCTCCAACATTTTCCACATTCGATTATTTTTAAATTAAATAATCTCTCCCTAGGAGAAAAGGGAAAGTTCCCGCTCCGCTCAGCCCTGGCAGGTCTCACAAAGCCCACATTGTGGGGTGCTGATGGAGAATGAGTCTCCTTGGAGTCCGCCCCTCAATGCCCCCTTTTATACTGCTGTCCACAGGCAGCCCCTCAGACTACCCGGCGTAGTGGAGACCCTGGACCACCGCCACGTGGCCTCTGTGGGTCTCTTGTCAGTTCCCTGGAGCTCAGGATGGGGTGGGGGGACTAAGCAGGCTTGGGTGGAGCAGAAAGGATGCCAAGAAAAATTCAGGGTTCAGGAGGCAGTATGGGAGGACCTGGGGGTCGGCAGAAGGAGGCTTGTCACACGGTGCACCTGGAATTAATAGCTGAAGGTGCAGGGAGTGGCACAGTAGGATCCATGGCCCAAGCCCTTTCTTGCTGGCTGAGGGTTCTTAGATGAGGCAGCCGGCCAGCATGACCCTCATCATTGCCAACTGTAAAATGAGAAGGTGTCTGTCTCCCAGGTCTGTGGTGAGGATGAGGTAAAGGCACACATAGGAAACCTGCATTCATATTGGCTTAGCACATGCTGTAACTGGTATGATAAAAAGACAGGGCTTCCGTGATAGAGGGAGAGCTTGTTTGGATCTGCTCTCCTGCAACAAAGATCATTCCGTGCTATGTTCAAAATACTTTTTAAGAGATTTGGAAGCACTAAAGAAAGAAAATCAGGTTCAAGCAGGCAGGATAAGGCCCTTAAAAGAAGGAAGAGCATTAGAGAACTGGGCTACCGTCTGGCCTTTCTCTCGAGGCCACTGAGAAGCGGCCTGGGCAAGCTAGAACTGGACCTTGTGGGATGAAGTTGCCCGAAGATGGAACTGGAAATGGTATCGCATCTGTAAACAGACAGAAATCGGAAGCCATAGAAAGGGTATCTCGCTGTGTGTCTGGGAAACCCTAAGATTCGGGGCTTGCTCCTGATCGATCCCACAAATGACACTACAAGAAGCTCAGGGGAGCTTGAGGATTGAAGATGCTGAACAAAGGTTCAAAGGTCACTCACCATAGCAGAGGTAGGGACATTTGGACTTGGAATTCTGTCAGCATAGAGGGGCTTGGAAAATCTTTTTTGACTTTCCTTGATGACCACAGAAGGGTATGTCTCAAGGACAAAGACTAAGGACAAGATAGCAGGGGCTCATCCTAGTCAGGTGACACCTCAGCTTTGTCAAGATCAAGGTGAGCAGCTGGGGATTAAAATGCCTCCTAGAGGGAAAAACAACATTCTTTATTGAAACACCACAGAATACAGAGTTTATATGCTATGTCAGATAGTAGTCAGTGTTGCACAAAAGTTAGTAAGTGTGTGTGTGTGTGTGTGTGTGTGTGTGTGTGTGTGTGTATGAAAACAACCCAGGAAATGTGACCCTCAATCAATAGGATATGAGTCAATGCAAGTAACTCTGCAGCAACCGGGCACTCAAATTAGCACAGTTGAAAGTAATTAATCTAAATACACCGGAAGACTTAAAGGAAAAGGTGAGCATAAAAAAACAAAACTCAGGGCTTGAGAGATGACTCAATGGTTAAGAGCACTGTCTGCTCTTCCAGAGGACACAGGTTCGATTCCCAGCACCCACATGACAGCTCGCAACTGTCTGTAACTCCAAATTCCAAGGGATATGACACCTTCACACCAATGCGCATACAATTAAATTAAATATTTTTTTTTTAAAAAAAGAAACAAAACACACTGAAAACACCAGCAGAGACAACAACTAAGAAATAATTTGATTCTAAAACTGAATGCAACTTTGCATGAGATCAGTGAGTTCCCAACTAGGCTTTTTAACAGTAAGATGGAAATGGGAGGCAAAGAGAGTGACCCTCAGGAGAGGTCCATTGGATCCACCCCAGCTACACAGTACAGGAAATACTGAGACAAACTGAGCAGAGCCCCCATGACCTGTATCTGGGGGATGCAGAGGATAGGAATAGTTACAAAAGGAAGAAACACTGGCTGAAGAAGTAACGACTGCAGAGAGAACAAACCATCAACTAATCAAAAGACTCAGTTAAGGAAATCAGATAGCAAACCACAGGCTTTAATCCCAGCGCTTGGGAAGTAGAGGCAGGTGGATCTCTGAGTTCAAGGCCAGCCTGGTCTACAGAGTCAGTTCAGGGACAAGCCAGGGGCTACACAGAGAAACCCTGCCTCAAAAAGTCAGGAGAAAATTACAGCAATATGGAGAGTTACCAAAGGAGTTGTATTTATACTATATAAAGATGTAAAAGAATCAACCAAATCCAGGCACGGTGATGCTTGCCTTTAATCCCAGCACACAGGAGGCAGAGACAGGTGGATCTCCATGAGTTCAAGGCCAGTTTGGTCTGTATAAAGTGTTCCAGGCTAGTCAGAGCTACATAGTGACACCCTAGATGATGATGATGATGATGATCACTATCATCATCATCAACAACAACAACAATAGCTGTAAAATAACCTGATTACAAAATGGATGAAAACCTGAAACAAACACTGCATAAGAGCAGTCTCGCCAGGGGGTTGTAAGCACCCCCGGTGCTCATCAGTCACCAGGGACATGCATCCCTAACCTATGTGAGATGTTACATTATAGTAACATAGTAACCAGGGACATGCATACTGAACTTATGCGAGATGTTACATTATAGTAACATAGTAACCACTGAAACTGTTGACACTGAAATGATGGGGAACACAGGCTGTCCACTAGGGCAGAAGCAACTTGAACTCTGGGGAGCAAATGATCACACTGTCCACGTTCAACAATGTCACTCCTAACACACAGGACAAACAGCTTAGGCTCATTAAAGGATAATAGGAACTTTATATTTAGCCTAAATGGGAAACAATCCAGAATGTTCTTTCCTGGGATGCTGAATAAACAGCCTGTGGCCAGTTCATAGCAAAGAAGGGCACTACAGCTCTGCAATTACACTGAACAGGATGCATGCACCCACTCAGCCCGACTGTGGACATCACTGTAGTGGGTGCTCAGACCGTGGAAGTCTGTGTGAAGGTGCAGAAGCAGGTGAGACCCGTCTAGGAAATGGACCTCAGGTCAAAGGCTATTTGCCCCTGGGGGCTATCAAGAGTCCAGAGCTATGGAGATGCCTTCTGACTTGTTTCCTCTCAGTAGCTATCTCTCTCTGTCAGAGTTGCCCACATTGCTGTAACAGACCCAGCCCAGGCACACAACCCTCCTGCTGCCTTCCCTACAGGCAGAGAGCACTAGGACCCCTAGATTGGGGTCCTGACTTCTCCTGCCTGCACTGGGGCTTCCCTTGGGGTCAGGTATGGAGATCTTCCCCCAAAGGGGCTTGGCTTTATCTAGTAGTGGGACTGAGGTTTTCCCAGGCAACATTCTTGCTCTCCAAGAACTTGGAGTGGACCTACAGACTGCAAGAGTGTCTCGGGGTTTGACGGAAAGGCTGTGGGCGGCATGGTGGGTGGGGGTGGTGTGAGCTGCCCTTCGGGAAACTGCTGTGCCATGGCTTCTCCGTGCCTTGTCCCAGGCAAGCTGGCAGGATCGGAGACCAGCACCACACTCTCAGAACCTTCGCTACAGCATGTCTAGTCTCTGGTTTGAGGCACATGTGTTGACACGCTGGGCATCTCCGTTACCTGGTCCCCATGGCAGGCTGCACCAGCTGACCCTGGTCCGCTAGGCCATCTACCTCCTCTCTGCTGGAAGCTCCAGAGGGAATAGCCTTGTGCATTGCCTGCAAGACTCCAGCCCTGGTCTGTATCCGCAGCATGCAGCTTGGCTGGACCTACCAACACCTCTGAGACCCTACCTGTCAACTGGGGTAGGAACCCTGCTAGGAAAAATGGTTTGTCACACCCTACCAGACACCGTGGCTGTGACAGTTGACTTAGTCCTTGCTGGGCGTCCATCCCATCTCAGTCAGGCAGAGGCCATAGCTCACAGGTTACACAGTGGGACATGTCCCACTTCCCAACCTGAAGACTTGGCTCACCACTGTCCTGCTGAAAGGTGCCCTAGTGTGAAGCTAACAGACAGGTGGTTCACACCCCTGTCCCTGGCAGCCCTCAGCCAGCTCCTCTCTCCCAAGCACGGCACCACTGGGCTCAGCTTTGCCTCATTTCTTCCATCTGTGGGGGGATGGGGGGGTGCACAGTGCTACCTTCATTGGCCATACAGCGACTTCTGCCCCCTATCCCGCCAACCCCTCCAGCTGTTAATTTCATAAATAGGCCGTTGTTCCTCTGGACGGTCTTTATGAAGCATATCCCCGGCGAGTGGAAACATTTAGTTAATAATTTAACACTGTGCTGTCTGCTGAATTTTCAGGCCCCCAATGAGATCAATGGAGCTAACAACTGGAGTACGGGGTTTCCCGGCTCTATTTCCTGAAGACACAGGCCAGTGCAGAAGAGGCAGCAGCCTTGTTGGGGGAGGGGTGCCGCGAGGGACGGAAATGTAGATGGTATTGATGTGAGTTGTCAAAAATAATTGTTTTATTTCCCTGGGAGTGTTTTAGAGCCCCCGGATGCGCTGATGCATAACGCGGGCCCTCTAGGAGCTGCAAGCTTGCGGGTGTCGATCGGCATCGTGCCGCCCGCCTCGTAGGAGGGCAATCAGGCATGCCTGTGCCTCCTCTGTCACCACTCACCCGATACTATTTCAGGAGGGGGATGGGGAGGAGAGGCAGTCAGACCTGCACCCCTCTCCTGGCCTTATGAGGAGCCAGGTGGAAGCTTGGGACACAGCATGGACGGGTCCCCAGAAGAACTCAGCTATCCTACCAGATGCTCTAGGACCCAGACATAGGTCCCCCACAAGTACTCTACCAGGAAAAAAATGGGGTCATTCACCACTGACAAGGCCACTGGACAATGGATTCCAGAGGGTGGATTTCTTGACCCTGGGGAAGCATGGGGCCTCACTGTGGGCCAAAATTCCACAGCCATTTCACAGAGAATCCTGAAGAGGGAAGATTGTTCCAGGACCCTAGGGCCGCAGCCTGCCTAATGGGGTGCGCATCCGGTCCACACAAATCTCATCATTCTGAGAGACTGGTGTTTCCACCACCTAGCTCCAGCAGGTGGACTGCTCATTTCTGAAGTAAGGGCTCCCCTTTCACTGTGGAAGCAGGGGTATGGAGTGGGTGGGAGTTTGCTATATATGTTCTTCGTACAGTTCTGTAGAGCTCTGACCTCCCCTCTGCAACTGGTCCTCCCTGCCTGAGGAGGAGACACTGGGAAGGTGGGAGTCCCGCAGCAATGCCTCCTAAACTCTGTCTGGCCTGCTGCCCAAGGCCCTTGATTTTTTTTTCTCTCAATGTTATTCAAAGAGTGCTTCTCCCAAGAGGCCACCAGAAGATCACTGGGTAGAGACTCACATCCTTCCCACTCCACTCTCAACATCCCCAGGCTTGTGTCTGTCAGTCTGTCAGTGGAGCCTGTCCACCTGTCCATCACCGATGTGCCGAAGCTAACTTCCACCCTGTCTTGGACAGGACCTGGGTACAGCAAGACTAGCTGTCACAGTACACTCTTTAAAGAGTGAGTGGAAGCTACGTTTCATCTAGGTGACATTCTGCAAAATGTGGCTCGGGAAGTTGCACCCCAGGGTTAGAGACCAGGATACCCCTACGTAGCTGAGGGCTCAGAAACTCCTCATTAGCAGCCTTGAAATTGTAATTCTACCCAAAGAGATAAGGCTCCACACCGCTTCTATCTGACCTGCATTCAAGCAGCCAGGGACTTCCTGGTATTCTCATAAATGAATCGTGATCCATGCCGGGTTTGGGGAGGCTAGCACAGCCCCACAGCAGGGGGAGAAATGGTTTGGCTACTGTTCTCCTCTGGACTTTTCACCTCTCTCAGTCACAGTCAGCTTGGCAAAATACCATAGCCTCAAGGAAAACAGGACTCAGCTCGTATGTTACAGTGAACCCTGACTAGAGAGGATTCTCACTGTATCCACACTGAGTCCTTCTGGTCTGGTGGCCCTGATCCCTGAGTACCAGAAGGTTTCATGACCCACCAGGCAGCACTTGTGGCTTTGGATCCTGAGCTATCAGGCTGTATGCAGAAGGCAAGTCTCCACAGGTAAGTTCTGGAGATACTCAACTCCTCCTGCCCCAGGCACCTCCTTGGCATCTCTAGGGGCATGCCCCTCCCCCAACAAGGCTGCCTCTTCTGCACTGGTCTGTGTCTTCAAGAGACAGAGCCAGGAAACTCCATGGACAGATGATGGACAGATGGGACCGCCCACTCTCTAACTCTAGAAGAGAACTTAAGTCAGCAATTGGGTGGAAGCAAGGAGTACTTCCTGCATCCCTGATTCTTGGTTTGCTGTTCAGGGATCTGGACTGAACTGGCTATTTTGGACTGTGTTTATGATGACCCTGAAGGCTAATTAATATCCAGGCGTCTCCTCTGCTCTGTCTACTTGTGGGTCCCTAGAGTTGGGAGAGCCTCTGGCTAGGTGTGGAAGGAAGCCCTCACCGAGCTTGCTTTTCCTCCCTTAAGATCAGCTTTCTGCTCTCTCCCTGAGGAGCCAGCCGCCTTTAACCCCAGAGAGAATTCAGCTCTGATTTTCTTAACCGATCCACCCCTCGCTAAGTGGGATGTTTCTCTAGTGTGTACCTGGGTACACACAAAGGCATGTATAACTCTGTGCTCATGCATGTCAGCTTGTGAGGGGGCTAGGGCATATATGTTTTTGGTTTTTTTTTTCCTTTCTTTCTCTTGAAGGGCTCTAGGTTGCCAGGGTGATGAGGGCAGAGATGGAAATTAGTGAGAAATGTGTCCCATTGTCTCTTGGAATCCCCAGGCTTGAGAGAAAAGATGCAAACTGCAGGGAGTTTACACGCGGCCAAGTCAGTGCCGAGCGAGAGAGTGAGCGAGCGAGAGGCCCTGCGCAGTGTGTGCCCACAGCTCTGCCCAGGCTAACGCAGTCCAGCCAAACATTCTTCCTAGCTATGTCGGCTGCTCTCCCTTAGCTGTCCTCCATGGAGACCTTGGGCAAAGAGGGCCTTTCACACAGAAACAATTCTGGAAATCCTAGCCAAGCCAGTTAAGTTTTTTAAAAAAGGAGTAAGGCCGTCCAAACTGGAGCAAGGAGTCAAACAGCCCTGCTTGCACATGTTATGATTTTGTTACAAAGAAACCTAGAGATGCAAAAAAAAAGCATCAAAACAGATAAAAAAAAATCAGTATAGTCATTAGAGCTGATTAATTTAGTAAGGTCACATGACATGACATCAGCACATGAAAGGTCAGCGGCGGCGGTTCTACACACCAGTAAGAACCTGACAATAATGCGGGTCAAGACGGAAAGCCCACTGGCAATGGCTACAACTCAGTACCCAGAAATAAGCTTAATCGAGGAAGTGAGACGTCTATATAATGAAAATTATAAAACACCAATGAGAGAGGGGGAGGGGGAGAGGGGGAGGGGGAGGAAGGGGAGGGGGAGGAAGGGGAGAGGTGGGGGAATGCCCTATGTTTGTGGATTAGGAAGATCAGCCGTGCTAAATGTTCACACTACTGAAAGCAGCCTATTGACTCAGTGTGATTCTTACCAAAAACACTAATGCATTCATCACAGACATAGGATCAATACTCCTAAAACTCTAAGGTAACCATAAAGACCCCCCAAACACCCAGAACTACCCTGAGCAAAGAGAACAAAGCAGGGGGCATCTGTCACAGTACCTGACTGCAAATCCCACTTCAGAAACTCAAGCCCCAAACATACCGACATAAGAATAAACAGAGTCTAATGGAACAGGATTGAAAATCCAGAGATAAACTCGAATCTTTGTAGCCAATTCAGGGGTTGTTTTTGTTTCCTGTTTGTCGGTTGGTTTGGTTTGAACATAGGCCCTATGTTCTCACGTATCTTAGGCTTGCCTTGTACTTGCTATGTAGCTGAGGACGACTCTGAATTCTGGATCCTCCTGCCTCTACCTCCAGAGTGCTGGGATTAGAGGCGTATAATCCACCATACCTGGTTTTGCTAGTGCTGGGGATTCAACCCCAAGCATGCTAGACCAGCACTGTACCAACTGAACTGTATCTCTAGCCATAGAAAACTGATCTTTTAAAAGGATTTATTTATTATATGTAAGTGCAATGTAGCTGTCTTCAGACACTCCAGAAAAGGGCATCAGATCTCATTATAGATGGTTGTGAGCCATCATTGCTAGGATTTGAACTCAGGACCTTCAGAAGAGCAGTCAGTGCTCTTGACTGCTGAGCCATCTCTCCAGCCCCAGAAAACTGATTTTTTGACAAAGATACATGAGCATATATTGGAGAGGCCAGTCTACTCAATGAATGGTTGTGGGGAAAGGGAACATCCACAACAGAGGAGACTCTGATCTCTCATCAGTTACAGGACGATTCACTATGAGTCACAGATTTAAATACAAGACCTGAACAGCGCAGACGTACTAGAAGGAAGCACAGAAGAATCCTCGCTGTTGCGATGAGCAGATGATACATTCCCAGAGAAACCTGGGGGATTCCACCAAGAAAACGTCAGAACGGATTAAAAAAGGGAAATGATATAACGTCAAAACACAAAGGCCAATAGCAACGAAGGAGCTGAAAACGAATCCCAGAAAGCCTTTAGATGTGACCCCAGAAGCACAGGCAATGAAAGGCAACAGATGATGAACAGGGTCATCTCCAATTAAAGGAGGAATCTGAACAGCAACGGAAGCAACAACAGAGCGAGGAGAGCCTTTGCGGATGGAAAAGATTCCACCCATCAAATAATACAAAGAACTCATAAGAACCCAAACCCAGCCAGACCCAGAAACCATTTCCAAAGACGGGCAAATGATCCGAAGAGACATTTTTCAAAAGAAATATATCTAAGTGGCCAAGGGGTATGTAAAAAGCATCTAACATCACCAACCACCCAGGAAGGACAAATTGAAGTCACCCCAAGAGACTGCCTCACCTCACTTAGAATGACCATGATCAACAGGTCAGATATTAGCAAACGTTGCTAAAGATGTAGAGAGAGAGGACTCGCCCTGCTGATGGGGGCTTAGATGGCACAGTCATTATGGAAGACAGTATGGTGGTCCCTCCAAACAGACTGGAACTACTTAGAGGCCAGCAATCTCACTGTTGGGCACACATGCAAAGGCACTGACATCCTTATATCAAAGAGAGAACTGCCACCCGTGTCTGTTTTACCATCGCTCTTGAGAACTGTGATAAGGTCTGGGGGTTGTCCACTGAATGATCAGTGGAGAGATGGGGACATGCATGATAAAATATTCAGCTTGGGGTGGAGGAGACAGTCAAGTGTGTGCCTTGCAAGTGTGAGGACCTGAGGTTGGTCTCCAGAACCTATATAAAAGCCAGGCACTGTGGCATGTGCTTATAGTAGCAGTACTAGAAAGAAAAGGACGGGGCAGATTCCTGAGACTCATGAGCTCCAGGTAAACAGGAGAATCCTGTTCTCAAGAACAAGCTAGACAGCATCCTGAGGAAGAACATCTGAGGGTAACCTCTGATTGCCACAGGCACATGTACCCACATTAATCCACACAACATAATTTAGCAGTAGAGAGATGAAGCTCTAGCTGGGTACGCCTTTAATCCCAGCACTTGGGAGGCAGAGGCAGGAGGATCTCTATTAGTTTGAGGCCAGCCTGGTCTAGAGTGAGTTCCAGGACAGCCAGAGAGCTACAAAGAAACCACCTTGTCTGGAAAAAAAAAGAGGAAGAGATGAAGCTCTGTTATGTGCAGGGACACGGATAAGCACAGAACAAATCATGTTAAGCGAGTCGAGCACAGACAAAGACTGCATGTTTTGTTCACATGTAGCCGCTAAAACCAGCTTCTGTTTAGTAGACAGCGCTTGCTGACGTGGGGAAGGGTGGGGAAGAGGTAACTGGTTGAAAATGAACAGTAACGTCTGACTGATGCTCGGCTGCAACAGGGTAACAGTGGCTGATGGCAGTTAATTGTGTGTTTCAAAGTATCTAATACAGACAGGTCCTGACACAAAGAAATATCAGTGTTGGAGGTGGCTAAGCCAGTCACATGACCTGATCACCCAGTCATCAGAAGTCATCTCAAAATGCCAGCCCACAAGTCTGCGCCATATGTGTCAATTAAAAATAAAAATATAAAAACACAATGGTCACATTTGGTGACTTGGTGACCCAAGACAACAATGCATACCAGGGTCCTCCCAAGAATCCAAATACCCCAATTCCAGTCTCACAGGCTGAGAGAGATGGCCATTCACAGAAGCCTTTGACTGGGCAGAACCTGGGAGGCTCAGCTGAAGGGACGCCAGGCCACACTGAGAGGCCTTGTTCTTAGACAACTGTACCACCCTCGATCATACCTCCATTTATGTGCACACACAAACAAGCATAGAAGCTTCCAGTCCATCACACAGACATACATATGTGTACACTAAATACAAAGACTGTGTTGTGTTATGCGTATTACATGTGCACTCACACCTGCCTCGGGACATTGTTGAATCTTAAAGCCCAATCAAAGGAGCTTGGCCTGTCAGTCAGATTCCTTGCCAACCCTTTCCTCTGCCCTCAGTGGGCACTTACAAGTGTGTGTGGATAGAGACGCCACAGTCTGACAGTAAGACCTGGAATTATGCTATAGGATCTGATGTCAAGTTCTGGAGATGAGAGCGAGAGAAGTTTACAGGAAGTAGCTGGGGACAAGTAGTAGTCCTCTTGCCCGGTCTGCTGCTCTGGCCTGGCCCCAGTACCCTGTGACCCTGGGCGAGGAGTCTCAGGCCCCATTATTGGCTTGGCTTGCCAGTTCTGGTGACACCCCCACTCCCTACACAGGCCACTGGCTTCTCTGGAAGGCAGGACGGAGCATGGCCTAAGGGCGGGTTCCTAATGGAGTGGATACTTTCTTAGGAAAGTTCATTTGCAGGTTTGCATCCAAGGGTGT
Organism: Tokudaia tokunoshimensis; assembly: GCA_036184795.1. Taxonomy (NCBI): domain Eukaryota; kingdom Metazoa; phylum Chordata; class Mammalia; order Rodentia; family Muridae; genus Tokudaia; species Tokudaia tokunoshimensis. Next base: position 135,870,506 of record BTHU01000005.1, read on the forward strand.
GTTTTCTTTACGTCTCAGCCAGAGGTTGGATTTCAGATATCCTCCGCTGACTCTGTCTGCTTGAAGTTCTGTTTATTTGTTTGGATTGGCCAGTCAGAAGTTAAAATAAATAAACTCTGCTCCTTTTAGGACCTTGCTCAGCACACTTTGGACATGCAACCTGCTGCCTGGGACAGGACTAAGAAGGAGCTCTTTGTTGATGCCGCCGGGAGGGATTTCCCCGTGTCCTGCTGTCTCCACGCCCCTGCCCTGATCTATTCCGTTCCCTCACCCACTTTCTGCTGTGTGTAGCTGTGGGAATACCCTGAGGTGCCTTCCTGGGCTCTGAAGGCTTAGCAAGCAGATATCATCACATGCTGTTCCTCTTTCTGGTCTGGCTGGGGATCTCGCAGTGAGTTCTGCATCTTCTCAGGCAGAGTACCTGGGCCTCCATATCTCCTCTTCCCCTCCAGGGGTGTCTCGTTGTTTCTAATAGCTGGAACACAAGCTTTGCTGCTCGCATGGGTGAAGTCCTTTTTTTTTCTTTAAAGATTTATTATTATTATTATATGTAAGTACACTATAGCTGTCTTCAGACACACCAGAAGAGGACGTCAGATCTCATTACAGATGGTTGTGAGCCACCATGTGGTTGCTGGGATTTGAACTCAGGAGCTTCGGAAGAGCAGTCAGTGATCTTAACTGCTGAGCCATCTCTCCAGCCCACAGGCAAAGACTTATAGACTTGGGGAGGTTGGGGGTTACAGACAGAGACCCATCTTCTCGCTAAACCCAGAACTCACATCCCGCTATGTTGCTGAAGCAGAGGTCTGGGAGCTCCAGCCTGGAAACACATGGTGGGCACCATGAATGGGAAGAGCAGAGAGGAGCAAGGCAGGTGTGGGGGACTCTGGAGAGACAGAGGTCTTGATGGGAGTGTTGACAATACTGGGTCCCAGCATCCTCCAGCACTGGCTGACTCTAACTCCAGGAGCAGTCAGTATCTTGGGCTTGTTCTGTGTCTTGTTTTCTTTCCCCGCAAGGTGAGCTGATGGAGCGCTCCAGCGAGCAGGAGAGATGCTGGTGAGCTGCCATTTTCTGACGGCAAACCAGGGAACTCAAAGCCTCTGCAGTGGCCAGGGTCTGAGAACCAGGCTCCCAGCCATTCTCAATTTAGGAGATGATTCAAGTGTTGCAGGATTTTCCATGTCCAATCATATTAGGGCACTGGAGCCTGTGATTGGACAGGAAAAGGGAGGCGGTGCTAGGAATTGGGGGGACAGAGGTCGCAGGGAGAGAAGGGAAGAGAATGGAAATGGAGTTCCAGATGGTGTTATCAAAAGGTTAGAATAATTGGGTTAAGGCTCTATCATTATCAATTGGCTCTAAATTATTGTATTGGCATCTTGTAAACTGTAATATTGTTTATACATAAATCTGATTGATTAATTAGGCTTTAAGAGTTTTGATTTACTGGGTTACTGGAATGTGGGTTTATGGCGGAGAGGGAACACAGCTGGGATGCTTTGGGAGCTAGCTGGCAGAGAATAGCTCGGTGGTGAGAACATGCCAAGCAGGACCCCCGCCAGGACATGGTGCTGAGGCCTGGAGGGGCAGGAGAGACGGTGGACTTTTTTAAATATTTCCCGCAACACCCAAGAACAGTATGTTTCAGGGAAACCGGTTCCTTGTCTTGTGAGAGCTCATGCCCTTCCTCATAGACACCTCTGTCCTCAACACAAATGTTATCCCTGCCTCCAAACTTCCCTACCTCTGGGTGGTTCAGGGTGAGTTCCAGTCAGCAGTCATTCTCCTGAGATACTCAGTGTGTCTGTTTCTCAAAGGCTCCACCAGGTACGGGGTGACAGCAGTTCTGTCTGCCCTTAGGTCAAGGTTTTCCTATGGCTAGTGTCCACCAGACAACAGGAAATGGACACATGGGTGTCATGGCTCTTCCTAGGCTTATGGTGCTCCCACCAAGGTGTGCTCCCAGCCATTGAACTTGCCAGTGGCTATCACATCTCAGAGGAGCTCCCAGAAGCCTCTGCTGGAAGACTTACACTTGGGGAAAGGGGTCTGCTGTGCTCACACTGGGCAGGCCTTTCTTCTTTTATCCAGTTTTCAGCCCTATGCCTTCTGTGGGCACTCAGGGTGTCCTGAGCCAGATTCCTGCTCAATGGAGACTCTGCCACATCTAAGTCATCTTCCTCTCCCCTTGACTGTGTCCTTATGTCTGAGAAAAAAAAGACAGCCACCTCTTCCCAAACTCTCCTTACCACTTCTGCATCCCCCAAATACTCAATCAGCCAACCCCAGTGGCTGATGGCTTACATCCCTAAAGGGCTGACAGTTGCGACGATCACCTAAATACCTTGTACTGCAGCACCCGTCTCTGTGGGATGTAACTGATCCCACACCCATCAGCAGGTGTGAGCTGTAAACAAAGCAAGGTCCAGCCACACTCAAGGACTGAGGCTCTGGGTATGACATGCAAGACCAGCCTGAGAACAGGATGTTGAGGGACAGAAGCCGGAAGTGAAAGGGCACCTTTCGGCTTGCTTCCCTTCCTGTGAGATACTCAGGCCAGATAAATGAGGCAGGGAACTGAGGACAGGAGCCTGGGGACCGGGCAGGGACGGGAGCAGAGGCAGGAGCAGAGACTGCTCTAGAGTTGCTTCTGGGGAGAGGAGAGTATGCTGGGAAAGATGAGAGAGCCTGGCTGTACAGCCCTGCGGGAGTGCTAACTGGCTTAAATGCTAAACATATGTATTTTGCCACAATTTACCAAAATAAGCAAACCCTTGACACTTAAGTTGGTTTAGAACAGAAAGAAAGAAACAAACAAATACTAAACAAAACCAAACCCTGAGTTTTACCAGAGCCCCCGGATCCCTTTCTTGTCAGCTATCTTCTCTTGTCCCCTGGGGCGGGGCACATCTGTGGCAGCCATGGGGTGGGGTGGGGTGGGGTGTTTGCTTGGCATGGTGAGTACTGCTAAGACAAGCCCAGGAACCCCTCTCCTCTCGCATGAGGAGACTCTGGCCCAGGCTGTCCCTCTGCCCCAGAGTGGGGACAGAAGTTTTGAGAAGCAGTGGGAGCCACACTGTCCAGGAGGCCAGGGAGGGGAGGGCTAGCCTTGCCTTGTCTTCCTGCCACCCTCCACCAAGGTCCCCCCTGCCCTGCGATTAGCAGCAAGAGGATGGCTTGTCTAATCCAGCTCCCGCTGAAACAACAGGCTCCCTAATTGAAATGTATGAGAAACAATTAAGACTAATTGGCACCAATTAATTCGTGATTTTCTCCAAAAGGGTACACAACAAGAGGCAGAATCGCATTACGGTTTCCGCGGGCACATGGACGGCTTCCGCAGGGACACTCGGTCTCCACGAGCACTCACATGAAATCTCTACAATTACATTCCTCCCAAAACAGGTTCGTGTGGTGTGGGCAGGGGGACTGTGCCTCAGTTCTCACACGTGATGGCTCTTGCACCCTGGTATCCACACATATTCTCAACCGAGCTGATGGGGAGGCCCCCAGGGCGGGGAGCAGGCTTGGGGGTCCTGTCTGGAAGACCCACCCGCCTGGAGCACCTACAGGCACTTCTCTCTATGCAACCTTGGCCAACCCCTCCCACCAGTCTCAGCCGTCACCCATCACATATGCATCAAGTAACCCTAAAATCCCAGCATCCTCCAGGCTGTGCAGATCTGGCTGCAGCAAGCTGTAAGTCCTGGTTGTTACCACTTCCAAAGAGGAACCTGTGTCGGGGCTCCATTTGCCTAGAGCAGAGCTGCACACTCTAGCCAAGGCCTCAGCTCGAGGGCTGGTAATGGGAAGAAAAGCTACTCTCTGGCCTTCCCCATGGAACATACCAGACCAGCAGCTGTCTGCACCATCCAGTGCTGAAGGGGATCAGGGCTGCAGTGAGGACCTGACCAACCTGTGGCTTGTTGAAGACGAAGGCCCTGTTACTTCTCTACAACCAGTATAGAACACCCCTCTCCCCCATTCATTCCCTTATCCATTCAGGCTGCCCACCCCCACTCGTGCCTCAGTTGGATGTGGAATTCTGCATTAGATCTTGCCCTCTGAGGAGATGCCTAGATCCTGCCCAATCAGTATGCTCTGGTATGTAGGGGGTTGGTTCGGATGGCCCCCTAAGTCTCCTCCTGTGTTCAGGGTCTCCGTGGAATGTGGTCCCACCAGGCTAATGCAGGGAGCTACAACCTGGGACGCTGGCAGTGCCCACCCCCCTCAACCCACAGGGCGGGGTCCAAGCCCACCCAGAAGTGAGCCCTCTCCCTGGGGAAATACCTGTTCCAGGCTATCCCCAAGGAGCCCATGGTGGGCAGGTGCTGTCTGTTGTGTGGGCTCAGCCCCTTCCTTATCTGATGGAGTTGCTTCGATTCCCAGCATTCAGGTCTACTTCCTGTGAGCTGAGAGCCATGCTCCAGACACAAAGGGCTGGCCCTTATCTCAGCACCCCTGACCCTAGATGCACACGCCCCCGGGGAGCTCTCATTTCAACAGGTGAGGCAGTCCCTTGTGCAGGGGAAGGGAGGCTGTGGTGAGCAGGCTGTAAGGAGCATCGAGGGAGGCTTCTGAGCCTGGAACGCGATGACATGACGTGTGACCTCTTCACTCCAAGGTGAAGTGGGTGGTCAGATGTCTTAGAGGCCTCTTTAACCCCTCTTGGCTGACAAAGCTCGAAGTCCTCTGGAAGGCTCTGAGTCTTTCTACCTTTGCCTCTAGGCTCAGCCCCAGGACCTACAAGAGATTATAAACCACCACCACCCCCCACCTTGGGAGGGGAAGCTGCTCTCCCTAGCCTGAAGCTCTGCAGCCCTATGCTTTCGCTGAGAGGGTCAGAGAGAGGGCAGAATTAACTCAGAAGCTGAGCTGGGGGTCCGAGGGATGAGGCACTTGGGAGGGGTCCCAGGACTGCTTGTCTGTATTCACGAGACTGTTGCGGAAGCTCAGCTTGGCTGCTTAGTTCTGGCCAGGCAAGGGTTAAGCGCTTCTGTGTGATTTGACAAGTCCAAGGTGAAGTGGGTGGCCAGATGTCTCCCAGGCATCCTTAACCCCTCTCAGCTGAGAAATTTCGCAGCCCTCCGGACAGGCTCTGCCTTTATCACCTGTGATATGGATCGGAGGCCCCTGAGCACAGAGCTGCATTTTTAAAGGGACAGACCTCAAAGCCTCCTCCTGGATGTTGGTTCTTCCCCTGGCTCGCCTCCTGTGTACACTTCTTCCCAGCTGGACAAACTCAGCTCAGAAGCTTACACAGTTCCCAGTGGAGGCCTGGCTGCTCAAGCACTGGGTCTTCAGAGCTTTAGTAACGGCTGATTCTCTGGTCTCCATGCTTTCTTCCGCTGCAATGCTGATTTTCTTACAGCCAGGGTCGCTCTCAACCCCTGAAAACAAGCCCTATGCTGACACCTTCTTAGACAGAGCCCACAAGATCAAAATCTGCAGGGCAGGCCCATGGTCTCTGCTGGGGCTGACTTTACCTGTCCTTACAGGCTCTTGTCTCCAATACACCTGGGACCAGCCTCTAGGTCCCACTACCACAGGCCACACGATGCCAAGATGCCACATGTTTAAGGGAACCTAAGACTATAGAGGACCCAGGAGTGGGGCTCATTCAGTGTGAGCTTTGAGCACCAGGAAATATACCCCAAGTCTCACAGTACCTTGGAGCTGCTGAGCCCTCGATAGTTGGCCCAGTATCTGCCCTGCAATGTTTGTCCTGCCCTGACTATTCTGGAGGCCTTCATGGAAGAGGGCTGGCTTCTAGGGATGGTGGAGGGGCTGCAAGATTTTCCTTATTTTTGATAGAACTGGTCCGGGGAGGGAAAACCCTTTCAACATCAAGGAGAAAGGACTACTGCTAGGTCACAGGAACAGGACCCAAAGTCCTCTAGTGCTGTGGCGTGGGCCCTGGGAATCCTGAACTCTGAGCAGGAGTCTGGATGGGTGTATACTACGCTTCTCTTCCTAAGAAAGCTGAGGTACAAGAGCTAGATAATGAGCCAGGATCCCATCTGGCTGTAGAAACTGCTGGAGCTGACTGTGTGTTCCAGGGCCCTTCTTGGGTTCTGATACCTGAGCCTGTTTCTCAGGGTGGGGGCTCATTCCCAGGTCTGTAGAGACATGCTTCAGTCACAGCCGTGACTCTTCCAGCCACCTTCCTCGTCCTGTAGGGAGGCCTGTGCTGTCTGTGGCCAGTTTTGGCTTTGTCTCCCAACCCAGCAACAGAGACCAAAGCCTTTGATTCAAGAGGGCATCTGCACATTTCTGCCCAGCAGCCAGAGGAAGGACAAACTGCTAGACCACTGTCAGCTTCACCATCCCCCCTGCAAGGCCAGCTGACAGCCAGGGAGTTGTTACCCATTCAGGGGGACAGTTTCAGTTCTCATTGTCATTCAGTGGGCAGCAGAGACACTGTACACGAGACAACTCCCTGTGACAGAACTTGACCCTAAGCGCTAGCAGTTTTACAGCTGACAGCCCTTGACCAGGAAGCACTATTCTCCCCGCTGGGGTCAACTAAACAGCTGAGAGCCCAAGCAGGGACTAGCTCAGGGTGCCCTGGAGAATCTTCCAGGCTTGGCTGTGCCCCCCTGCAACCCGCTGAGCGCTTTCCCACACCCCAGTGTCCAGGAAGCCTAGTGTTTCCTCACTGGGTACCAGTCTGGGTACCACGCCCCTACCTGGCTGCCTTCCGCCCTGGTACTATGACCTTAGCCTCTGAGAAAGGCTCAGCTTTGCCACCCAGGTGTCCATGGGAAGCAGCCACGAGCAGTGGCTGATACTCTGCATGCCAGTAAATGGCGCAGTGCCTGTCAACTAACAGCATTGGAGTGACAGCCCCACCCGGGACCCGCCACAGACACCCACTGTTGGTCCTAACTGGAGAGATCACTGGAAGATGACTCTGAGTACATGGCTGGGGAGGGGTGAGGGGAAGGGATGAGAGGGAGGGATGGAGGGTAGGGTCTAGGGAAAGAATGAGTAGGGAGGCAAGGGTTTGTCTGCTGGGATGCTACCAGTGGAACCCAAAGATAGTAGGGTGTGTTTGCCGAGATGCTGCTAATGGAACCCAGGCTAGCAGGGGTGTGTCTGCCGAGATGCTGCCCCTGGAGCTCAGGCTAGCAGGGGTGTGTCTGCTGAGATGCTGCCAGTGGAAGCCAGGCTAGCAGGGGTGTGTCTGCCGAGATGCTACCAGTGGAAGTCAGGCTAGCAGGGGTGTGTCTGCTGAGATGCTACCAGTGGAAGCCAGGCTAGCAGGAGTGTGTTTGCCAAGATGCTCCCAGTGGAGCCCCAGGCTAGCAGGGGTGTGTCTCTGCCTAGATCTGCCAGCAGAACTCCAGGCTTCCCTGTCAAGCACAGTCATAGACTTCCCCACCAGCCACAGCTGTCTCCTCCTTAAGCCAAGGGGTCCAGCACGGATCAATAACCTTGGATTCAGACCTTGTCCCTGCAGGGTTCTGAGGGTTATAACTTGGGGTTCCATGGGACACCTTGCCAGGTCAGAACTCAAAATGGAGAAAGACCAGATGTAGGTGCAGAGACACGTGATACTGTTTCCCTGCTCTCTGTGCAGGCTGTGACCTTACCACCAGCTTGGGGTCTAAGGGCCACTCAGCCGCTTCAGCCTGTCCACAGGCTCCTTACAGGTCAGTTACCTGCGGAGGCCCCGCCTGGCAGGACTGAAAGCTGACTCCTGTGAGGAGCAACTTTTCTGTCCGAAACAGAGGAGACATTGTGCCTAAGTGATGCCAAGCGTGGCCTGTGCGGGGGCGGGGGATACCTCTGTCCCCAGTGTCCAGACAAAGTAGCCTGCTTTTGTTGACAGACCCCAGGAGAGGGACTGTCAGCGGGCACCTGGACATACTCTTTGCTCTGGCTCTCGTTCCTCTGGTTGGCCCTGGCACCTCTGATCAATACAGGTGTCTGGAGATGGGGATGCCAGACTGGTGGTGAGGATAGTGGCCCTGGAAACTCTGGAAGTACTTACCCTTGCTGTCTGTGGCCTCAGTGTGCCATGCTCTAGAGGGTCTCATCACTTACCAAGCCACAGTGAGTGGGAGGGGCAGTCCTGTCGCCTAAATCCAGACCCTGCTCAGACCCCAGGCCCAGGCCAGGGGACTTATGCTGGGGTGGGTATGTGTCTAATTAAGAAACAAGCCCATGACTTTCTGCTGTGCAATTACGGCCATGGACTCTATTAGGGTGTTGGGGAGGGGAAAAGAGAGGATGAAAGGAAGGTAGACTGAGGGAAGGAAAGAGAAAGGAAGGAGGGAAGAAGGAAGGAAGGAGAAAGGGAGAGAGGAAGGAAGAAAGAGGAAGGAAGGAAGGAAGGAAGGAAGGAAGGAAGGAAGGAAGGGAGGGAGGGAGGAAGGGAGGAAGGAAGGGAGGAAGGGAGGAGGGAAGTAGGGAAGGAGGGAAAGAAGGAAGGGAGGGAAGGAAGGAAGGAAGGAAGGGAGGAAGGAGGGAAGGAAGAGGAATGAGGGAAGGAAGAGGAAGGAAGGAAGGAAGGAGGGAAAGAAGGAAGGAAGGAGGGAATGAGGGAGGGGAGGGAGGAAGGAGGGAAGGAAGAGGAAGGAAGGAAGGGGGAAAGAAGGAAGGAAGGAGGGGAGGAAGAGGAAGGAAGGAAGGAAGGAGGGAAGGAAGAGGAAGGAAGGAAGGAGGGAAGAAGGAAGGAAGGGAGGGAGGGAGGGAGGAAGGGAGGAAGGAAGGAGGGAAGAAAGAGGAAGAAAGGAAGGAAGGAAGGAGGAAGAAAGGGAGGGAGGAAGGAGGGAAGGAGAAGAAGGAAGGAAGGGAGGGAGGAAGGAGGGAGGGGGAAGGAGGAAAGGAGAAGGGAGAGAGGGAGGGAGAACCTATGAGTCAGACCGATCTCTGCCTTCTGTATTCTAGCAATAGCATGCCATTCCCTGCCAGCATCAGGCTGGAGAGTCCTCCTTAAGCAAGGCCTCTTTCCTCCCATCCATGAAACGGGGAAGTGGATGACCGGCACCGTAGAGAGCCCCTTCCTCATTTCCCAGTGAAAAATCTGCTCCTGCTGCCTGCATGAGCCGCCCAGGGGAGGCGGGATTCAGAGCTGGGGCACTGAGTGCCCTAAACTTGGAAGGCCGCTTTGACATCATTACTAAGTTGTTTCATTGTTCCCTGCAGGGGCCAGAGGTTGTAAATACTGGAGGAAAAGCCCTCGCTGCTGATGAGGTTCAGGGATATGAGGCCTGCAGTTTTTACTGCTCTGGATTAAGGGCAATCAAGCCTGCTGGAAAGTACGGCTGCTCCCAGCCAAGCAGCTCCTGACAGAGTGCGCCAGGCTGTATTTCCGTTCCTAATGCTGGCACCGTGGAGGAGAATAGGGAGCCTCTGGCCTAAGACCTATGGGTATTTGCCCAGGCTGAGAGCCCTACCTGCCCAAGCCTACAAACTGTCAGCTCTCGTGGTTGGTTCTGGAGGCTACATGACAGCAGGGTGCTCCTGGGAATAGAAGGAGGACTCTCTACAGGTGCTGGGCCAGGCCTGCTCTGTCAGCTTACGTGCTCAGGTCTGACTGCTCACATAGCGTGAAGGTAGGGACTGAACTTGTGTCTGCCTTGCTGAGCTTACACTGAGCATTGTCCACCATCTCCTGAGTCGCTCTGAGCTCAGGGGTAGACTTGGCATGAAGGATGTGTGCGTGCATGCATGTGTGCGAGCGTGCATGCATGTGTGCGTGTGTGTGTGAGTGCATGTGCGAGTGTGTATGGTGTGTGTATGCATGTGTGTGTGCATGTATGCATGCATATGCTCATGTGTGTGTTGTGTGCATGTGCACAGGTGTGTGCGTTGTGTGTGTGCATGCAGGTATTAGGTGCGTGTGCATGTGTGTGGTGTGTGTATGTGTGTGTGTGCACGTTCACACACGTGTGTGAGCACGTGTGCATGCGGTATGTGTGTATGCAAGGATGTGTGTCTGTGTTACAACATGAGTGGGTGTTTCTGTACATGGACTAAGCCTGTTGGAGCATGTGCAACTGTGTGTGTGCACACATGAACTGCTTATGTATTTCTGTGTACATGTGTGTAAGTTTGTGTGTTGCATATAGATATGTATGTGTTTCTTTATGTGAGCGTATGTGGGTTTATGTGGTATTTGCATGTAGATACGTAAGATGACCCCAACAGCTTGGAAATCCCAAGTTCAAAAACAGGGTAGATGAATGCCACTGTCCATTGTGGAAGACAGGTGCTCTTTGAGCCACAGTCCCCCCTTCCCCAACTCTGCCCCAGCTTGGGGCACTGGCCTACTGAGCCAAGGTGGTTCTCCTCTGCCTGCCTGGAGTAGGGCTGCCCCTGGGTCCCAGATCCGGGGGAGAGACAGGGAGGGTCCATCTTGGGAACACTCACTGGTCCTTCTACAAGATCTGGCTACAGGGATTGGACCAAGGGCACTTGAAGGCTCTGTTGTCTTTAATTCTGTTTTTACAAGGAGTGTGAGATTTACAGGCTCTGGAGGGGAAGAAAATGGTGTAACCTGAGTCAGTCAGTCAGCAGTTCATGCTGGGCTGGCTTCTCTTCTGAGTCTGACAGAGGGCGCTGAGTACCAGGTCTGAGGAGAGACACTGCCCACGATTACCGTGCCCCGGGTTGTGATGAAGATCACACTCACCTACACCACAAGCAGATGCCCATATACCCCTCACATGAGTCTACCCACACAGATGCGAGAGTATCTACATGGAAATACCACATGACCCCACATGCACTCATAAAGAAACATACATACCTATATGCAACACACAAACTTAGACACATGCATATAGAAATACATAAGCAGTTCATGTCACACACAGATGCACACGCTCCTATAGGCTTAGTCCATGCACAGAAGCACCCACTCATGTTGTGACACACACAACATACACACACGCTCATACACATACACACACAATACATACATACATGCATGTACACACATATATACTTATAGCATGTAGCTGCCTATGAGGTCAGTTCAGCTGAGTGATGGCTACTTTGATGTGTACTTCAAACTCTTCCCTTTCCCAATTTTTTTGCTTTCACTTAAACAATGAAAAGTATTTTTACTTATTTATGTTTGTGTGTCTGCTGCGTGAGTTTCAATACCTACAGAGGGCAGATGAGGGTGTCAAATTCCCCAGAGTTAGAAGTATAGGTAGGTGGTTGTGACTGTCACAGTGTGGATGCTGGGAACTGAACTCCAGTCCTCCAGAAGAGCAGCAACTGCTCTTCTCAGCTTCCTGCTGTCGTGTGTGTGTGTGTGTGTGTGTGTGTGTGTGTGTGTGTGGTATGGTGGTGGTGGTAATGTGCTTATGTGTGCATGTGAGTGTTGTTGTTGGTGTGTGTGAGTGTGTGTGTGTGTGTATGTGTGTGTGCATGTTATGGTGGTGGTGGTGATAATGTGCTTATGTGTGCATGTGAGTGTTATTGTTGGTGTGTGTGTGTGTGTGAGTGTGTGAGTATGTGTGCGTGGTATGGTGGTGGTGGTGGTGATAATGTGCTTATGTGTGCATGTGAGTGTTATTGTTGGTGTGTGTGTGTGTGTGTGTGTGTATGTGTGTGTGCATGTTATGGTGGTGGTGGTGATAATGTGCTTATGTGTGCATGTGAGTGTTATTGTTGGTGTGTGTGTGTGTGTGAGTGTGTGAGTATGTGTGCGTGGTATGGTGGTGGTGGTGGTGATAATGTGCTTATGTGTGCATGTGAGTGTTATTGTTGGTGTGTGTGTGTGTGTGTGTGTGAGTATGTGTGTGTGGTATGGTGGTGGTGGTGGTGGTGATAATGTGTTTGTGTGTGCATGTAAGTGTTGTTGCTGGTGTGCGTGTGTATGAGTGTATGTCTTTGTGTGCCTCTGCGTGAGTGTGGTGTTGTACAAACCGCTCTGAAACGACGACCCTCCCCCCCCAATGTGTATAGAATGGGCAAACTCTTGCCCAGCCTTGTCCCTCTCGAGTATGCACTGCAGACAAAGCAAGGCAGGTGTCTCTCTCAGGTATTTAGCTCAGCTGGGCCACCTGGCTGGAGGAAGCAGGAGCAGGTCCCTGTCTACCAAGACCTGACCTCACCCAGCTTCTCTCTGGTTCCAAGGGACACAAACAGAATAGGTGTAGCTCGGGAGTTCTTGTTGCCATGCTGGTGGCTGGGTGGGGTGCAGGGCCTCTGACTTGCTTCCACCAGGGGATCGATGGAGATCAAAGAACCCTGTCTTATCTCAGGAGGACCTTTGTGCGGTGCCAGGGGACGGGTTCAGCAGGAAGGCATGGGGCTTTCTAAAAGAGTGAGGGCTTCATTTAAACAAGTACATTATTGATTCTTCTATTTTCCCTGCTCTGAGTCAGGGGGACCAATGCGGACTTTGGCCTCAGAGATGATAGTAACAGTGACCTGATAAACAAGGCCTGCTGTTCAAGAAGGCCAGTCCTAGACAATTTGCAGGTTCTTTGGTCACCTGCTCCCTGTCTCTGCGCCTCAGAGGCAGTTCTCAGCACATAACTTTGCAGAGGCCCACTTCAGAGAGAGAGAGAGAGAGAGAGAGAGAGAGGGAGAAAGAGAGGGAGGAGGAGGAGGGAGGAGGGGGACAAGGAAGGGTGGGGGAGGGAGGGCAGGAGGGAATGCTTTGCCACTGCAAATCCCAGAGTCTCACACACAAATCCCCAGGGATCTATAAGGTCTGGTCTCAACAGATAGTGATTGATTTTCCAGTCTCACTTTAAACTCCTTGTCTGGGCTGTGGAGAGATGGCTCAGCAGTTAAGAGTGTGTACAGCTCTTGCAGAGGACCCAAGTTGGGTTCTCAGCACCCACCCACATCAGGAGGCTCCCAACGGGCGAATACAATGTCGGCTCCAAGTTCTCTATCGCCATCTTCTGGCCTCCACTGGTACTGCACCCATCTGCACATACCCGCACATAGACATCACTTAAAAAGAATAAATCTTTAAAGAATTTTTGTCTTGTTATTTGACACATGTGTATTATCGTATTGTGGAGTTGCAATACTGCTAATGATCAGTAGAGGGCAGTGGTGTATGTTTTGCCTGGTTCTCTATCCAAGAAAACAAAGTAGGTCTCAGAGCAAGCCCTGTGTTCTAGGCATGGCTATTGGTTGTAAGCGTCCTTTCCTCAGGAGTGGTTCTGCTAGTTTCTCTCTTCATAGTGACCTGCTGCATGTAGCCAATGTGGTTGACCAGGGCAAGGTCTATCCCTGGGGCCCTCAGCAGTGTGTCTCCAAAGGGTCAGGTGTCGTCTCATGACTCTGACATGTCTGATCTTTTTTGCAAATGTGAGTCATGAAGACACATGTGCCTGCTCATGGATGAGAGCTTCAGGACTGTGTGGGTAGAAGACAGCAAAGACTCCAAGCTGGGGACCAGCAGACTTGGGCTGAGCCTTGATCTTGCCCTTGACGTGAGGAGTTCCTTACAAGACTGTGACGCAGTAGGTGAAATGCACAGCCCGCACTTCCTCCTGGAGGCCAGGGCCCAGCCAGCAGTATGCTGACCCTGTCCTACTCCATCCTGAGGGTGTCTCACCCTTCTACTCCACTGACTCCATAGCCTGGTCAATAGTAGCTTTAGATTCCTCATTAGACTCTGCTCAAGGCAGAACCCCATTGGTCTGAACTACCATTCTTCCTGTAGCCTAGCCCTTCCCAGGCAGAGGATGCTAAACTCTGGCACAAAGCCCAAGGATAGCAAAAGAAAACACACCCTCCTCCCCATCAAGCCGGCAGCGGTATTAAAAAAGAAGATTCAGGCTTAGTTCACATCAAGGCCTCTCTCTGGCTTCTCTATCCCTGCAAGATACTGGAGGGTTGGCCACCAGGCAACCCCACCCCAGCATAATCAGTGGGCTCACTGGTGGCATTTCATACTGTCACTTCAAATGTCATGCCATGTCTGCTGCTGTCTGTGGCACTGAGGAGGGGACAGACAGTCACCCACAGTTGCATCTTTCCTGGGACAGGGAAGGATGTGGTGGGATAAGCTCCAGATAGCTTGTGATTTTCCCGTTGTTCCTTGTCTTTCAATGAGCTGGGAGAAGTCTTCTCTCTTGGTGAGCTTTAAGCAACTAGGTGGTATTTGGTGTTTATAATTCTACTTTTTCTTACTTTTACCTCAGTATGTGGTGATTTGGAATTCAGGGTCCTTTGAGGAAGTACAAAGGCTATGGAGGTGTGTCTGGTGAGGATACAGCAAATGGCCCCAATGTTAGAAAATGAGTTTTATATGTCTGTGAAGTGCTGAGTTTTATCTGCCCACATTGTCTGGTTTAAGTTGTGAAAGAATAAGAAAGGAAAAAGAACATTAGAAGAAGAAGAAAAAAAAAGAATTGGAACCACATAATAATTTTCTTAAAAAAAATCAACCATCCAACAGTGCCCAGGCCCTAGGAGCAGGCATGGGTCTGGGAGACAGAGAGCCGTGGGTTAAGAACCCGGCATGACAGAGCAGGAAGCAGCTCCAAGGACACTCTTAATACAGTTATTAAAATCCGGTCCGTGTCTTCCTTATAATTGGGTTTCACCGCATAATTTAAGAAAAGCCACACAAAAAAAAACTTGCAGTGAAAAACCGGGGTATAATTTTCTTCAATCAAGCCTGACTCATGACTGCAATTACCCCGAACCCTTTGCGCGCTCGCTGCGATGCTCCGGGCCGCTCGGGGCCGCTGTGGGTGGCGACCTTTCATGTGTTCCTCAAACCGGTCTTTATTGTAAGGTTTCAAATTAGCGCTAGCAGCAATGAGCAAATTTGATAATTCGATCTCAAATTAGTTAATGTAATGTGCCAGTAACCACTAACTAGTGCGTTACAAAGATGAAAATGTATCTTTTTGGAGTTGGGATACAAAGTTAACCAGCCTGTCATTTGACTTTTGGAAACTTTTTTTGGGGGTCTTCATTAAAGGAAATAATCTCCTAAGCAATGTGCATCCTCAAGGCACCTGGGTGTCCGGGGAGGAGGGGTAAGGGGTGGTGGAGGCAGGAGATCAGAGGTGGATCCTGATGTCTGTCCTCCGAGGGCTTGCAGAAACAGCTATATCTAATGGTCAGGAGGTCAGTGGGGGAGGGGCAGGAATGATCCAGCCTACAGATGGTTCTGCTTGAACATTAGTACTCAAAAGGCAAGCTAGACACTCTTGGCAGCCCAATGGCACCAGTCCTGGTGGCTTCAAACAGCTCATTCACCATTCACTACTATGGAACATGTGGACCAGGACCAACTCCTGCTGAGCTACGACAAGGAATGGTTCCAAGAGATCATATGCCCTTGTGTCTGTCCTTGTCAGCTGGGGTCCCTGCAGGGTCAGTGAGCGTTTGGGCTAGGAATGTCCATGATCCTATCTCTTCCCTGTCATCTTTCTCAGGTCTACTAGACAGGACATCTACTTATGTCACCGAGACAGAAAGACAAGTTGGCAAATGTCTCTTAACCTCAAACAGCAAGCAGAAGATGTCTATGGCTGAGGACTCAGCTGAGTAAGGAAGGGGCTTGCATGAGGACCTGAGTTCAATGTCCCAGGACTAACGTAAAAAGCCAGGTGCGATGGTACACACTTGTAATTGCATCAGTAAGGAGATGGTGACAGGTGGATCCCGGAAATTCGGGCCTCCAAAACCAAGATGAGTGACACTCCTGAGAGAGGACACCTGAGGTTGGCCTTTGGCTTTCTCTCATGTGTAGAGGTGGAGAGAGAGAGAGAGAGAGAGAGAGAGAGAGAGAGAGAGAGAGAGAGACAGAGAGAGAGACAGAGACAGACAGAGACAGAGAGACAGGAAGGAGGAGGAGAAAGAGGAGGAGGAGGAGGAAGAGGAAAGGAAGGAACAAAGGAAGGAAGGAAGGAAGGAAGGAAGGAAGAAAGAAAGAAAGAAAGAAAGAAAGAAAGAAAGGAAAGAAGGAAGAAAGAAAGAAAAGAAAAGACATTTTCACACCAGCCACATGCCAACAGTAGCAGGTCACTGACCAAGGATTTTTGTTGTGTTGTTTTGTTTTGTTTTGTTTTAATGCTCTCTGTGCACAGATCTATGGAGAGCCTAGATCCAGGCCTGGCTGGATCACGGTACCACCGCCTATGAACAACCCCTCCACCCCCTGCTCCTCAGCTCCTTGCTCTCGGTATATAATGCATGTCATTGGCATTTCATATCCGACGAGCCTTCCCTGGAAGTCGATGTGCACGCAGTGGAGTCCTGAAGAATTCCAAAGCTCTTTCGGGCTCGGGGGGGGAAGGACCTCCCTGCATTCAGGAGGCCAGCTTGTCTGACCCGCCACCCCCATCCTGTGGGTGGCATGGGGTCAACCTGAGAAAAGGGCCAGACTGTTGCTGGGAAGTTCTGCTGGGGCCCTGGACCTGTGACTTTAATCAGAACTGAAAGGAACCTCCAGCCTGCCTGCCTGCCTGCCGGGACAGAGGATTCCTGTGCAGCCTGACTCCTGGAGGAGAAGGGACTGTTCTTTATCTGTGTGGGCCGAGCCCTCTCCTCCAGGAGGATGCCCCCGGCCCACTGAGAGCCGCCACTGTTCTCTCATCTGATGGATGAAAGGAATCTGGAAGCCTGATACTGTCCCCTGAGATGACATTCAAGCCCTCGGATACCTCTGCAGGCAGAGCCACAGCCCCTGGCCGACGCATCTCCTCACCCCCACCCCACGGATCCCGGCCCTGGCTTGGAGGCCTGCTCTAATCAATGTAAACGAGAGAGACCTGGGGGAGACTCCGCTTGGAAGGTTAGAAAAGTAAAACGTGATTAAGAGTGAAGTCACCGGGGATGCTCTCAATTGAAGCCTTTGAAACCAGCTTGGGTGGATCAGTTTTCCCTCACCGGGAGACTTCTTGTCAGTTTCCATGTAAAGTAAAAAGACGAAAAATGCAAAAGACAAAAGCGTTTGGGGCCCTCCTCTCCAGGCAGCCAGGGACAGCCACCATGTTCTCTTGGCACGTTAAAAAAAAAAAAAGTCTAACAAAGAACAACTAGTTGGGCTTCTGACAGAAACCGGGAGAGGGAAGCTCGCCGAATCTCCCTGCCACACACCACATCTTTCAGCAGAAGTTCCTCCTGGCTCTCAGTCCCACCCCACCTCTGCCTCTGCTACCCTGGCTGCAGCAGCAGTGTTCAAATCCATGGATACAGCATCCTCAGTGATGGATGGACCCCTTCCTGGAACTTGAATATAAATCCCAGCCTGTACTGGGATCCCTGGCAGTTTGATTGATTGGGACTGTGGCTGGTTTGCCTTCTAAGAACCTTTTAGAAACTTGCAAAGGTAAGGGATGCAGGGAGAAGGGAAGAGACACCGAGACAGACAGACAGAAGACACACACTCAGCTCGCTGTGGGGTTTTGTCTCGATGGCCTTCCACTGGCAGGGTGTGGCTACACAGTCCATCTTCCTCTCTCAGGTTACGGCTAATCGGCAGGTTTCTCTGGGTGTCTGTTGTTACAATCACTTTATCGTAAACCGGCAATGGAGACATTTAAAACTGCTACTGTTATAATGTATCCAAGATGGGGAGGGGTGAAAGCTGAAGTCAACTCCTGGCTTCCTGTCCCATCTGTCTGCCAGACTGAGGCTGCAGGTCCAACGCATCCTCCCCCAAGGCTGGTAATTTCGAAAAATGAAGCAACTGAACCTGAATCAGGAGATCAAAGAACTAAGAACTCGGGAGAAGAGGAGGCGGGGAGAAGAGGAGGCGGGGGGGGGGGCAGGGGGAGAGGGGCTCTGAGAAGCAGCTGGAACTGGGGTGTCAGTGATGGGGGATGTCCCAAAGCCCACGGGCCTTTACCGGTGAGGCAGGGGGTAAAGTAGGCAGAGAGACAGACACAGTCACATGAAACTGACTCCCAGGGTGGAAGTGGGGGAAATGGAGACTGGAGGATGTTCTAAGTGACACCAGTCTCTTTTCTGGTCTCCTAGATGACCTGCACCTGACCCGCCTCTCTCTTGCCACCCGGCTATCTAACTAGCTCCAGGAAAACCACCTTTCAGCCTCTGCTGAGACTTAAGTCCTTCCTTCTATCTCTCCGCTCTTTTCTTTCCTCCTCTCTCCTCTCCCTTTCCTTTTGTCTTTCTGCCCCCTCCTCCCCACCCCCATCTCTTCTTCTTCCTCTCCTGTTCTGGTCAGATCCCACCCTCTCTGTCTCTCTCCAAATTTCCAGTGACAATTTATAAAGAAGCCCTGTCAGGGCTGTGTTGAGAAAAGCCACCAAAGTGACCCCATGCAGCTTCCCTCCCACCAGTTTCTGTTCCACACACCGTTGTTATCATCCTTAGAAACTGACGGCTTGAACTGTCAGGGCCACCCAGGACCCAGACTCTTTTCTCCTTGGATTCAGGCAACATGGCTTGGATCTGTTTCCTGTTCCTGGTTTTACTGTGAAGAGGGTCTGTGGAGAGTGGTCTCACTTCCTGACACTGGGTGACTTAGCAATTTTGTTTTATTTTCAAGTGGGTGAGTCTATGCCATGAGCCCTTGCGTCCCCCATGGTCGGCGATAAATCATGCCTGAGTGCTAACAGCATACACATTGGCTCCCATTAATGCTTCCTGTGTCGGGATGCCGGGATGCCGGGATGCCGGGATGCCGGGATGCCGGGATGATGGGATGCCGGGCTAGAGCCAGTTCAGCTGCATGCGGAGCTTTCCTGCTGGAGCAGTGAGGCCTCTGGGCTGCCTTCCAGTCCTAACTGGCAGCTAATGCTTTCACACATTCACAAAACCCATGCTAGGGATGCAGGCACAGCTGAGGTTTGCCCGGGTCAGAGATCACAGTGGGCCCTCAAGGCCCTGGGTGATAACTCCCACCCAGGTGGGGTACAGAGAAGAGTATGGGGTGCTTGCATGGCAGGACTCCAGAGGTCGTGACTGTCACTGGCCTGAACCGACAGCTTCTAGTTTCCGTGCACGTTTTAATCTTTTGTTTTCCACCGTTTTGCTTCTTGTTCCGCCTGCTTTGGGTGGTGGAGGCCAGACTTTGCACCTCTGAGACCCTCCGTCCTGCCTGATTTGAGAGTAGGGAGCCAATCTCTGCACCCCTGAGGCCCTCCTGCTCTTCCCCAAAGGGGTTCCCGGGACACTGAACTCCTACGCCTGGCATGGCTTCTCACCCTGACTCAGGCCTCAGGATGACTACTCATGACAGAATGTGGGGATCAGCTCTGGTCCCTTCAGAGCCAAGCGGAACTCCCAGGAGCATTTCGTAGACAGCTAGTGGTTAAATTCCTTTTCAACGAGTATTCTCGCCTTCATGTCTAACCCTCCGTGGGCTGAAGGCTCGTGGATGAGGCGGCAGAAGCCACATCCTCCTTCATCACCACCCACCAGAACAGACTAACAGCTACAGCAGGAGTCCTGCCACCGTCCAGGAGGAACAGCCCCGAGTGCCCATGTGGGTTTCACCGCACATGTGTGACACCAACTTGGTCCTTCTCATGACGGGTGTACATTTTGCCTTTTAACCCACACGCCAAGGCACAGATGTGTGTGATATGTGCACATGTGTGCGCTCATGCCTTGAAAAGCCCTTGTGCCTGCATGCTAAGGTCACACGTGTTCCATATCCAAGCGCACTTTTCAGAAGTTATTTCTGGAAGAATGTTGAATCTCATAACAGCAATAAAAGGAAAATACCAGCTCAGCCAACACAAACGTGTGTCTGGAACATGCAGCAAAAAAACCAGGAATGTGTGTGAGTTTGAAATCCCAGCCCCAGAGCTAAGCCCTGCATATAGCCAAGCTTCGTGGAAAAGGGTGAAGGGTATCTTCCCAGAAGCCCCTCACTTCAGAGGAGCAGTTGGTGACCGGTGACCATGACTGTGACTGCTGGCCCCGGGTTCCTGAGACTTCCCTGGAAAGATATACTGACAGGATTGATGATAAAATCTGGAGCAATGGCCTCCAGAGAGAGGACCTGGGCAGAGGAAGGGTTTAGGCCTCCTGCCCTGGTCTTTTGTCCTGCAAGGTGTAGCCTGTTGTCCTTGAGTAACCTGTGCTGGTCATCAGGCTGTGGGTCCATAGTACTATGATGTCATCTTCTCCCTGGATTTATAGTTTGCCAGAGAGTTGGGCACAGGAACAAGCGTCACAGGTGTGGCACCTACTTGCCGAGAGGGCAGACAAGGTCAACTCGGGCATGGAACAGTCCCATAGAAAGTCCACACTGCCCCAGTTCAGTCCCAGGGCCAGGAAACTAGGATCAGTACTCATGGTATTTCGTGATGGAGCCACTGAGCTAGGCTATGAAACCTCCTCTATGCTACAGGCAGCTCCTGGTCCTCGTCCTATAATCCTGAAAGTCTCCTTCTTTCCCCTCCCCTCCCTTCTGCCCACTCACCCCTGCAGCAGCCCTGGGCTTCCCTCAGGCCTAAGATTTGTATCTGGAAAGATTTCCCCAGGAGCCAGGATCATATGCTGGAGTAGTGGGCACAGAGGTGGTACCACCGGGAAGGCAGCTCCCAGGCAACTCAGGGAAGGGATACCATTCTACCTGTGAATCCTTTTCTCATGGGCTGATAAGAGGGCAGAGCCAGGAGAGGGGCTTGCCACACAAGTCTGGCAATCTAAGTCCGATTCCCAGAACCCACTTGAAGGTGGAAGGAGAGAGTGCACACACGTGATACTTAAAACAAGAATTCCTTTCTTTCTGTTTCTAGCTTCCCATCTATTTCCAAAGTGAAAGGAGGTAAGAGGGTGACCGTGGCCATCGGTGCGCTCCCTGGGCAGAGCAGCAGAGCGCCTCACACGGTGGCAGAAACACTGAGTGATTGTTGCAAGGACTCTGGTTTGCATTAGCAAAAAGATGGCCTGGTCTCAGAACAGGACCCAGCCCCAGCCCCACGGGCATTAACCCCTTCAGCACTTCATCCTAACCACATACAGCTGGAGTCCTGAAGTTAAAATGTCCTGTGTCAGGTTCAGCAGAGGACTGTCTGCATCCTGCCAACTTACGTGGCGCTGCTCCTTGTGTCTCATACACAAGGACACATATGAGCACCACGTGTACGTGCACATGTTTATATACATGTGAACACACATGTGTATATTCTCACATGTAAAAGCACATGCACAAAAACCTCACATGTACACACACTAATGTGCATGTGCAAATTCTTATATATGCACATGCATAGACACATGCTCATCCTGTCACATATTCATGCATGTATACACATGCACATATATGTTATTCCTCTCTGCAGACATCACAGTTGAGGTCTTCAGAGGGCATAGGAGGAAAGATGGGGCAGGTATGCATAACCGTTATCTTTGGGTGAGAAGGATTTGGGGGTCACACAGCCCACCTAAGTCATGGTCTTAAAAGGGTCTGGTGTCCAACAACTCCGAATTCACCACAAGAGGCCTGACATGGATCCCTGACAGCTGAGTGGTCCAGGGTTGCCTGGAATTTTCCCGAAAGAGTAAACCCATAGAGAAGATGAGCACAGGCTGCCCCATGATCCTGCCCTAGGCACGGCACAATCATTATCATTGCTCTAACACACTGGTACATCACCTAGGCACCACCATCTTTACTGTTGGAGGAAGGAGATGGGGGGAGGTACAGAGATGTTTAGTAGAGTTACACAGCCAGGAAATAGTTGCGCTGGAGGCAAGCCGGTGGGCTGACCACACCCGGGCCCATCACCCACTGGGCAAAATTTGGTACTGGGCATCAGCTTCTCCCCAGAGTGTTAGAGAATCCATCAGGGTTGCGCCTGCAACAGGCTGGGCTCTTACAGGAGCCGTGCTCAAAGGAAGCTAGGTAGGAAGAATTGCAGGTCACACCCAGGACCTAAGAGATTAGGCAAATGCTATCTCATGATCACAGAGATCACATCTCAGTGGAGGTGGGGGTCTCCCAGAGCTCCCTGTTCAGAGTTCAGAAGGATTCTGACGGCCCTGGAGCCTGGGCTGTAATGGTACCAGTCTATATGACCCACCCAGCCTTCTTTTTTGTAGGGGACAGTGAGACTTCCTGGATGTGAATTTGCTAGTACTTAACCTGGGAAGACCCTGAAAAACCAGATGTTGGCCATGCTACCAGGTCACACAGAGTGCCATACAGCCCCCAAACTGGGTAGCTTTGGGTTGGAGGAGGAGACATTGTCTGGTGGGCCACTCTGCTTGATGTCCCATGACAGGTATACGCAGGGCCAAGCCACGTGATGTGACCCTAAGGACCCCGGGGGTACACGGTGATCAGAAGCTTTCGGAATTTTGGGTTTCTGAGAATCCAAGGTCATAAGGGAGGTCACATGGTGGCTACCGTTGTCTGTTTCACATCTGTGGTGGCATGTGTGACAAACATCCCTGTCCTTGGGGAGTGTCACTCACCCCAATTACAGAGCAAGGGTGAATATGCAGGGCAGAGCTTTGCAGCACCTCGCAGGGGCCCACGGGCAGGTCTTTTTAAGACACTCGCCACTGGGTTAGAAAGGTGAGTTCCTGCAGAAGCCACCACACTGGGTGCAGGGTGAGAGCCTGCTGTGAAGAGACTGGAGCCAGCAAAGGGAACCTTAGGGAACACTGGACATGCGACAGCAGCCCTGTCCTTCCATAGCATAGGTATAGAAGGATAGCAATATCCTTCCAACACATTGGTAAATGTTTACATACTGTGTGACTTTTGCCATAGACACAGATGGTCTGTGGGGGGGCATATCTGAGGCCAGTTTGGGCTCAGCATATATAACCAACTCACTGCAGAAGCCACCTCCTGAGCTGGCAGCTAGTGATAGGGGTAGCTGGCAGAAGTTCAAGTCTAGTGATGTCCATGGGGTGGGTCTTTGGGAGTACTACTGACCACAGGGTACATTAAGCTCTGTCTTGTTAGGATTTCCATTGCTGAGAAGAGACAACATGACCAAGACAACTCTTATAAAGGAAAACATTACATTGGGGCTGGCTTACAGGTTCAGAGGTTCAGTCCATTTTCATCATGGTGGGAAGCACGGCAGTGTCCAGGCAGGCATGGTGCTAGAGGAGCTGAGAGTTCTACATCTTGATCTGACTGCAACCAGGAGAACTGATCCTTTAGAAGAACCCACCCCCAGAGTGCCACATTTCCTCCAACAAAGCCACACCTCCTAACGGTACTACTCTCTATGAGCCAAGCGTACTCAAACCACCACAAGCTCCATCTAGAAACACTGGAAACAGGATGTAGGCACAGATGAAGATATACCCGGGAAACCCTTCAAGTATGTGAATTTATCACTGGTATGGACCTGAGAACACAGGTACCGTGGAAGGGGAACACAATCCCAACATCCTAGGTACCCCACCGACACGGAAACTGCCATCCCACCAAGTCTCCCTTCCAAAGCCCGAAGGAGGTCTCCAGGTGCAGCCCTGAGTAGTCACAGTCAAACAGCCAAGAAGACAACCAGACTGGCATGAAGCCTGGATGATGTATGTATGAGAAGCATCTGTCAGAGACATGTTAGGCCCAGAAGAAGCTCTACCATGCAGCCAGGAGGAAGCCAAATGTTGGAGATTCTGGGGTCTCTGCACAAAGCTGATGGGAAGGTAATAAGAGGTGTCACTGTAGAGAACAGCCCATAGCCACACAAAGGGGTGGTCTGTAGCTCAGCGGTCTAGGGATCGCCTCATGAGAATGGATAGACCCTTGATCCAGCACAGGAAAGGCAGTCATGTGACTCACAATTCTCTCCTAGGTATGTCTCTAAAAGAAAAGAATACGTAACTCCTATACAGACACATGGAACGGAATGTCTGGAACAGCTCGGTTCGTAAGGGCTGTACAGAGGACACAGCCAGAAGGACAGAGGGAAGAGGCTTATCCAACTCTGGAATGCTATGTAGTTGCACAAGTAATGAGAGGCTTGGGGATGTGACCCAGTAAATTATCTATCACAGGAACATGGGAACCCGAGGTCAGTCTGCAGCAACTCACATAAGAGGCCGTGGAGGTACAGCTGTGAGCCTAGCGGGGAAAGCAGAGGCAGGAGGATCTGGGTTTGTTGGCCAGTCAACTTAGCTCACTCAAGGAGTTCCAAGCAAGTGAGAGACCTTGTTGGCAGACCCTAAGGAATGACACCCAAGAGCGACTATTGTCTATGCATTGTGCACATATGTGAATGTGTGCCCGAGTACCCTGGTACAGCTGCACACCCTCATATCTATAAAACCATGTGTTTTTTTTAGGGAAGGAAGTAGCACATATGCTACACCATGGATGGATGTGGAAACATGGAAGAAATCTGATGTAGCTTGTGGTTCTGTTTGTGCAAAAAATGCCCAGATGAGGTAAATGCACAGCGGAGAGAGCAGTGGTCACTGCATGCCAACAGAGAATGGGGTCGGGGGGAGGTATCAGTGCTAGCCTGTCCAACTTTCACATTACCAACCTACACCCAGAAGTATGTGACTGTGGTGAGAAGGGTAAGCCAGTATCTCCAGGGTCTAGGCATCTGCCATCACGGGTGAATAAGGCAAATAGATGACCAGGAATGTTGATGGTGCCTCTTAGCTTCCAGAAAGTTCTCTGCTCCCACCTTGAACTATGGGTGCAGGTCCCAGCAGGTTAGGCTGTCTACCTCCTGAGTCTCACACATCTACTGTGGGTGGCCCATGAGCAGACATCACCCTCGGGTCCTGGTCCTGCCTTTCCTCCCCTCCCCACTCCTCTTACGTAGCACTTCTTCCTGGGTTTGTGGGCTGCCCGATGTCTGAAGGGTCACCCTTTCTGCTGCTCTGGCGATCTGACTACAAAGGAGCTCACTGACCGGCTACCTCCACTCTCCCACACCTCAGCTGGTATTTGATGGCTGATAGAAACTCTGAATAAGAAAACTCCTGAGTGGGAATCCAGAGCAGAACAAAGGCAAATCCACCAACACAGAGAGTTGTATACCTCAATGGTTGCCCCTGCCCAGGCCCTAAGATATGGAAGAATCGAACAAGCCTATAGCACAGGGCTGGGGACTCTTTGAGTGAGGCATCCTGTGTCTGAGGGAGGTATCCAGGGATTGTCTGGATCCTGACTGTGTCGGGGGTTCTGCAATCAGGTCTTGCAGTTCCTGTATCTTCTGCCATGTTGTTTTTCTTTTGGGGTTTGGAGACCTTACTCACGGTGGTCCTCAGTAAGTGTCATTAGAAACGCTCTCTCAAGTGTTTGCTGTTGCTGGGACAGGAACTGCATCTCGCCAGGTCTGGCTGTGCCAAGTCTGGAGTGTTCATCAACTGGTCAGGACTGCAGAGGTGGGCAGGACATGTCCTGTTTCTGCTAGGACTTCCCACCAAGAACCCAGGCTTAGGCCTAGGAGAGATGGGGGAAATGGGAAGGAGCCATATGGCTGGCCACTTCCCAAAGCTCTCTTCTCTGGCATTGGAGCTTAGGCTGGGAAGGAAATCTCAGGGGCAGTGGGGTATGTGAAGATACATCTCCCTATACACAGAAAAGCCCAGAGCCCTGCTTACACCTCAGGGAAGGGAAAGGACAGCAAGTTTTATCGGGGGCCACTGGGTCAGCTCATACGGGGCCCCACCCACACCACCATCTGTGTACAAAGGCTGGTATAGCTGTGTTGAGAGTTAGAGGCTCTGTATCACGCCCTTCGTCCCAAGTGTGGGTCCCAGCCAGTGGCTCTGCAGGATGATATAAAAGGTTTCTTTGTTTCCTACAAGTGGGCAGGCCTCCATCCTGGACCACAGGCTCCATTTCAGCAACTGAGATGATCTGTCAGGGGAAGGTTTCCACAGGAAATCGCTCTTCTCCGCCCCACCATGTACACACATTGTTCAGCTCTGTACATGTGGCAAGAGCCACCTGGGTGGGAGTCCCTGTCATTCATCCAAGGATGAATGACATCTAAAAGATGACCCTCCTCCTGCCCTTGGCAGACGCCTGTTCACAAAACAGCACTGAGAAACTGAGCAAGATGTCCTATCATAAGTGGCTACCATCTCTGATGGATATCGTCAAGTATCAGCTAAGACGTGAGGGGGTGGGGGGGAGTGCAGCCCTTGCTCACTGCTGCAGAGAGGCAAATGGCCAGCCACCATGGAACACAGCCTGGGAATCCTCTGGAAGTTCCCATGACCCATTGCCAAGGATGCACCCAGCAGGAATGAAGACATCTAGACACACAGCAGCTTTTAGGAGGTGCACACAGCAGCCCGGTTCACATTTGCCTCGGTGGCGACGGCTTGAATGTGCATGGATGGTTGAATGGAACATGGGCATGTAGCCTGTCTGTGCCACCAAATGTTCTTTGCCCTGAACCAAGTGCAGGACAGATGCAGTGGCTGAATTCGGAAGCACCATGCCAAATGAAGAAGGCTCTATCACAGAGGGCTCCTCCCATAGGAAATGTCTAGCCTCGGCTAATCCACCGACAGAGGATGATAAACTTGATAGCTCTTGGGTGTGGGTCCCTTGTGGAGAGCAATGGATGTCTGACTTCAGATGAAGTTGTGACCCAAAGCCTGGATCCACGATGGTCTCTTATAGCATGTGAACTGTCTCAATAAAGCCAATGTACACCTATGTTACACGTTTCTGTTTACATCCACTCTCTTGATGTCTTCAGGGCAGTTTCTCATTGGCCTGGGACTTGCCAATAGTCTGGGTTGGCTGGCCAATGAACTCCAGGGATCCTCCTGGCTTGGCCTCACTAGCACTGGAGCTACTGCCATACTTGACTTTTTTTAAATTTGGGTTTTGCAGGATCTAACTCAGGTTCCTCTGCTGCTGTAACAGACACATATATCTGAGCTGACTGAAGCCCCAATCTGTAGTCTTTTGTGTATGAATTAGCCTACTTATTTTTTTTTATTTTGAGACAGGGTTTCTTTATGTAGTATATCCCTAGCTGTCTTGGAACTTGCTCTATAGACCAGGTTGGCCTGCCTCTGCTTCCCAAGTGCTAAGATCAAAGGCATACACCACCACTGCCTGACTTCATTTATTTTTATCTATGACTCCCAAATAATGCCCAAAGTGCCCGTTATGTGCCGGTTAGCCCCGGTGCCTTAAGACAGTTACACATGAGAGCAAGGTTGCTTACTGGCTAATTGATGACAATGTTGCAGCCAAAGCTTGCGGGAATCTAATCCGGTCTTTGTCCTTAGGACCAATACTTCAAGACTCACCAGCTCAGTGTTTCTGGGCCTTTTTAGAAGTGGCCTGTAGCAAAACAGGAACAGACGGAATAGACAGGGGTGGGAAGAGAACCACTCCAGAGTTTCCGGAGCTAAGTCTGTGGCCTCCAGGTGCAGCGCCAGCACACTCCCTCCAGAGCCTTGAAGGGGAGGGAGTCTGGGGCATTTCTGAGGATCTCATGTCCTGGAGTGACTCTTCAAGTGCAGAGCATGTGGGGGGACAGACGTTAGTCACGGGGGCCAACTTATGACAACAGCATTGCTTAGGAAAAACCATCAACCTTTCGGCAAAGTGCAGACCCATTTTCCCCAGGTGTTTTTTGATTACAAACATGGTCTTCTCTCTAACATGTTTTTCTTTAACTTAATTTGTGTGTGTGTGTGAGAGAGTGTGTGTGCATGTGTAAGCGTGTATGTGTATATGTGTGCACATGTGTATATGTGTGCGCATGTGTAAGTGTGTGTATATGTGTATGTGTGTATGTATATGTGTGTGTATGTATGTATATGTATGTATGTGTATATTTGTATGTATGTGTATGTGTATGTATGTGTGTATGTGTATATGTGAGTGTGTGTATGTGTGTATATGTATGTATGTGTTTATGTGTATGTGTGTGTATGTATGTGTGAGGGGGTCTGAGAACAACTTTCAGGAGTTGTTTCTTTCCTTTCACCGTAAGTCCTGGAGACAGAATTAGGAGCATATACCAGCAGCAGGCTCCTTTACCCACTGAGATATCTTACCAGCAACCATACCATGCTTTTAAGCCCTGGACATTGTCTTTAACTGAATCTTAGAGAAGCCTTTGGTGCCATGAGCTGGACTGTCAGAGGAGTCAGCATTTGACCAGGGCCACCAAAAATCCAAAGATACTTAGGGCTTCATCAGCAAGGAGCCTCTGGAATATCAGACCAAAGCTCTGTCTTGGATTTGGAAACTCTGTCTCCAAAGCTCATACCCCAGACCCTGGTGTGGTCAGACACACTTCATCTGTCCATTTGTCGGGCACAGCTTTGTTGAGCCCAAGAGTCTGGCCCTTGACAAGCTTTCTCAGCTAAACGGAGCTAGAATCAAGGTGTTACTGCCACTCTGAGTGATAAGATCCCAAAGCAAACAGACAGCACTGTAACCAGAGCCCTCATGTTCCCAGAGACAAAGTCTGTCTCCCCGGTCCCTCCCCACACACCCCTGCATAATGTTGAAAGAATGAGGGCCATCCAGGCCAGAGAGGGAATTTGTGGGGAAGGCTTCCATCTGTAGGGCCTGTCTTTGGCAGGATAATGTACTTTAGTGTGTCAACAGGATTGGATGCAAGGTAGAAAAGAACACAGGATGGTGTCAGGGGCTGGAGACATGACTTGGAAGTTAAAAGGGCTTCCTTTTCACTCTTGATTCTCTTCCAAAGGATTCATGTTCAATTCCAAGCACCCATGATGGGCAGTTCCCAAGCACCTGTAACTCCAGTTTCAAGAAATCCAGCACCCTTGCTGGTACCTCTGAGGGTACTACACAGATGTGGCACACACCCTCACACACACACATACACACTCACACACACAGTCACACACTCTCACACACACACAGTCATGAACACATACACAGTCACAAACACATACACACACATTCACACACACATACAGTCACACACACTCACACACAGTCACACACACACTTATTGTGGGAAATATTAAAAAAATAGAACACATTTCCACGCTTGTGCCGTCAACTCTCTGCCCCAGCGGCCTGGCCAACCACGCACTGGTGGTCAATGGCTGGCCTGTTGTTATCTTGTGGAGACTCTCTGACTCAGAGCTCCAAAATCTCTCCACCCAGCTCAATAAGTTCCCACTGTGGTTGCTCCAAGAGATGGATGCTCCAACTTACCAACTTATTGGGACTGTATAGGTAGGTAGGCAGCTGTGTCTACAATCTGTCTCAGTTCTTGAAGCTGTGTTAGGCTTCCTATATATTTTCAGTTAATGTTGGTCATTCTCATATTTCTGATGGGGTTGAAAAGCTACTTATAGTCTGATAGCCAACCCAAGCTATTTACTCTGAGAGAACAGATTTGAGAGGATAGTTTTCAGATGGCATACAATCTAAAGCCAGGACATATGTCAAGGTAGAATCATAAGTCTTTTAATTTAGGATAGATGACAATGTTCTATCTTAATGACATAAATGGTGGACTGGGTGTTAGGTCTATCTTATACTTTATAAATTACAAAATGGTAATAGTTGTGCTCTATTTATATTTGAGAGAAAAGTTTTGCTTTTTATTAGAACAGAAAGGGGGAAGTGTTGTGGTTGGGCCTGGTGCTGTTTGTGTGTTGATGCTAATTCAGCTCTCCTGGGAGGGGCTGCGGACAAGGAGTGATTCATACTCAGGTGACTTCTTGTGAACCAATCCCCTAATGAATAAAGGAGCCAATCACTGGGCGAGTAAACGGGACTCCTGGGTTGGACAGAGGAAGAGAGGAAGCAGGAGAGAGTCAGGTTCTTTTGGATGGGGAGATCGTGAGGACGAGATGTAGCTACGAGTGTCTCTTAGTTTCAATGGCAGATCCATCAGGATTTGCCACCGGAGGATTTAGATTTAATAAGGCTTACAAGATTAGGATTTTAGTTGTTGCGCCCAGTGATTGAATTATGTTGTTTCTGAACTAAGTTTGCGCTGTGTTTTTCCTTCATGCTGCGGTTCGTCTGGGTTCAAGAGAGAAAGGTACTCTGACAAAGCGTGCACCACAAAGGCCGTGGGGGATTTGAATCATGGGTTGGCAAGGTAGTGACAGGATGGCCATTTCATGCAACATGCACTCATATATACATATGTATGTATGTATGTATGTATATGTATGTGTGTATATATGTATATGTATGTATATATGTATGTGTATATGTGTATAGATGTATATATATGTATATGTGTGTATATGTGTATATGTATATGTGTATATATGTATATGTGTATATGTATATGTTTATATGTACATGTATATGTGTATGTATATATATATGTATATACACTTACACATACACACACTTAGACATACTCACATACACATACATGCACACTTATTCACTGACACACACTCACACATACACACATATACATACACACACATACACATAAGTATAATTTCTTTTAAAAAAACATTTTTTAAAATGATATCCTATAGTAGAAAGGGGAACTCAAGGATCTGTGATCCTGACAGATCTTGGTAGAATCAGATACAGGGTAACAAATCTCACTGTGTAAACAGTAGACTATGGTCAACATAGGTCAGTATGGTGAGGAGGGCAAGAGTTCCCTGTGGACAAACGTCTCACCTAAAGGGCCCATCAGTCAGTGCTTGTTGCCTGTCTCAGATTCTGTTCAAATACAACTTCGCTAAAATTAATAAAAAAGGAAATCTCAGATGCCTCTGCAGTCCTGGCTGCATTCCCCAGGGATCAGCGTCAACAAGCTGCCCGTGGCTTCTGAAGTGGCAGTATCATTCTAAAGGGTTGCCACCCCATATCGTTGATTCTGCCATGCATCCTTCCTTGCCTGGACTGAGACCTGGATGCTCAGAGCCTGGAGAGTGGGAACATGATTTGGACGCAGGGAACATTTTTCATGTTGTTTAGGGTCTAAGTAAGTGCTGCTAGGAACTGTGTTAGAATCTGGGTTGCTACCTCGTGGGTGTGTGTGTGTGTGTGTGTGTGTGTGTGTGTGTGTGTGTGTGTGTGTGACTGCATCCTTAAGGTTCCAATCAATGGGGTGAATCCACCAGTGAGATCATGCCTCGTAGGCTGTTAGGAGGAAGTGGTCCACTTCCTCCTAACAGCCTGGTAGGTAGCTCGTAAGCGTTCCTTTCAGGGTTCCTCTGCTTTCTGGCCATTTTGAACTGAGTAGCTCTGCTGTGCCCTTGTGCTCCAATGTTCTGCCTCATCGCAGGCCCCAACGCAGTGAGGCTAGCTGACCATGGGACTGACTTTTTGAAACTGTGAGCCAAGATAAACTCTTCCTCTTTTAAGATGATTTTGCCAGGTATTTTGTAACACCAACATACAGCCGGATTTGAATCTACTGTTTTGAGGTATAGATGATGTTTTTGGTCACATACTCCAGAGGTGTGGCTGTTAGGAATCTTCTCTAAGAAGAGCCCAGGCCTCCATCTCTCACCTCCTTGGACTTCTGCATCCTCCTCCATGGCCTGTAGCAATGTGCACGTTCTCAGTACTTCTCCATGGCCTGTAGCCATGTCCCTGTGTTCTGGCTGGATTCCCCCTGCAGTGCGGGGCTCTGAATTCCAGCCTTCTCTTCTTGCCCCTGGGCAGTGTTTCCTAACTCTCTATTCCTCCAAACTGGTTGTTTTTCTAGATGGCGGCTGTGCCCAACAGGATGCTGAAAGCTTAGCTCTCCTCTCTGTTCCCGTCTGACACTATTACTTCCTTCAAGCTCTCCTGCTTCTTGTTGTGCTGGAAAACCTCTCACCACCTGTAGACGGGCCTCACCAGGAGCCTCATTCCACCAGACACTTGGAGAGAGACAGAAAGAACAAAAGAAGAGTTGGCCACCGTTCCTGCGGACCCTACTCTAATCCAGGATGGCCAAGAACAGCAGAGGTTTTGGGATAGAGAACTCTGCAGGGCAGGCAGCCTGCAAGATGCGACAGAGACGGTTGGGACATGGAAGTCAGTCCAAAGTCATGTCCACCCAACTAACAGTGGCTTCACCGTGGGGATGAATCTGGGAAGTCAGGTGTGGAGTAACTTTTGTCACTGGGCAAATGCCACAGAGTAAAGTATAATCTGAATAGTTCTAGCTGCTTCTTAGATGAGGCTCTAGATAAAATAGACACAGATGCAGGGTTGTGAGATCTGAGGTATGTGATGCTGTTGCTGGGTGGCATGACTGACCGCCTCACGGCACTCTGGTGAGCAGGACCGCACTCTAAAGTGACGCCGCACACCACGGTATGACAAGATGGGCACAGGGGCAGGTCTGTTCTTATTTGCATTATGTCGTGGCAAACCTTACCGTGTCACTGAGCGACAGGGGCTTCCCGCCCTGCGACAAGCTGACGAGACTGCATCACACAGATGGGGTGCAGACCACGACGTGATACCGTACACAGCTGTATTTCAAGTCGTTACGACAGTGATACCCAAAATGTCTCTCCTGGAAAGCAAGCTGGCTTCCTCCCAGCCCGGCTTGTTTCTCTCACTCCTCCACCTCCCTTGCAGCTGTTCGCTCTGGCCCACACACGACGCTCAGGCTGCCTGGCATTCACTCGGGGCCCTGCCACTATGAGCATCCTCTCCAGATAACTGTGGATGCTGAACTTCCCTGGTGCCCCCGGGGCAGGCTGCCCTACTAGAAACGTAGCCCATTCCCTTTTGGTTCCCTTTCTCCATACATACAGCGACAAAGACCTACAGAGTCACTGCAGATGCCCCCTCTGCCTGCTCATTTCTGCAGTGGGTCCTGTACAGGCAGTGGCTGGAACTTTTCTCCACCTTTGCCTGGAGATCAATGTTTCAGAGGAAACAGCCAGCGGCTGGGCCTCTGTTGGGTGACCATTCAGACACATCTGTGCTTCCAGTTTACTGTGCCACACCAGGGAACAGGGCAAACCGTGCAGACATCCCGAGTCTCCGCAGCCACCCAGACTCCAAGTACGTCTTCTCGATGTGGAGAACGAGCTCCTTGTCCCTGTGGATGACAAAATTGGCCATGCCTATGAGCAACCGTTGGATCCGCTCAACCAGGTTGGAAGCTGTTTCTCATGGATTCTCTGCCATGAGTGTAAGCAAGTGAGGATGCCGGACTTGGAGCTGAGAGGCTGTTCAGACCGAGGTTGAACGTAGCTCCCTCTGCCTTTCAGGGAATCCTGAGCTTAGGACTGTGGTAGCTGGATCTCTGCGCTCCACACGCAACCGTCTCCATGACTCTTCAGTCGTGCGGTGTCATGTCTCAGTTTCTCTGCCCACTCTCCCCACAGAAGAGAGAGCAATGTCTCAACTCTGGCAATAATTTATCCTCCGGCAGAGGGAGCGATATCTTCAGCCAGAGGATTCTGGGAGAATTTCGAGGAGGGACGAGTCCAGTACCCAGAGAGAAACCCCATCCACGGAGCTGCCCCCAGACTAAACAAAACCCAAGGTGGGCGAGCTGCGGTGAACCAGCTTTAGAAGCTGGCAGTGGCATCTGCCGCTGCCTGAGAAAGAGAGAGAGAGCAGACTCGGTACAGGTTCCGCATCACAGGCTGCGGGAGGACGTCGGCCCAGAGTTGACTGTAAAGGACTCTTTGTTCATAAGGCTCACGTTCCCAGCTACTTGATGGGTGTGGGGACTGCACACCTGCGCTGGAGAATGCGGGCCATTCCGTTATGGAGTGCTGATGTGCACGGGGGTCAACGGGGGTCAGCAACGCTGCCCCAGAGCTAGCCTTGGAATAGTCTCTTCCCAGTCTTGGACAGTGCCATGCTTGATCTCAGACTATCCCTGACGTCATTAGAAGAGGGGAAACTGAGGCCAGGGTAGGGGTAATGATATGACCTTTTGATGCACAGATTCCTGTTCTGTGAATGGAAATGCTTAGGTCTCCCACATCAGCAGCTTCTGGGCTCTCTCCCAGATGCAGGGAGGGAATGAGCTATCCCAGAACCTTCTGTGGTCTTCGGCAGCATCTAGGTAGGATAAGGTCTTGGTGAAAGGGCCACAGGGTCAGATAAAATCTTCATATCCTGCTTCTTTCTCTCCTGAGTCTACCATTCTGAAAGCAGGTAGACCTGAGGCTGGTGTGTGTGTGTGTGTGTGTGTGTGTGTGTGTGTGTGTGTGTGTGTGCACGTGCATGCATGTGTGTGTATGGGTGTATGTATGTGTATGTGTGCATGCATGTGTGTATGTGTGCATGTGCGTGTAAGTGTATGTGTGTTGTGTGTGACCAATGCTTTCTTTTGAATAAACGGGATCAAAGCAAAACAACCTCAACAGCTATCATGTGGCTTCTCTG
Source organism: Tokudaia tokunoshimensis (assembly GCA_036184795.1). Lineage (NCBI taxonomy): Eukaryota > Metazoa > Chordata > Mammalia > Rodentia > Muridae > Tokudaia > Tokudaia tokunoshimensis. Next base: position 135,904,656 of record BTHU01000005.1, read on the forward strand.
GTGTAAGGGCCCCTACTAGGCCACATTGAGCACTGTCCTGAAATGGGCATTCTGGGAGGAAAACCATGGTTGCTCCTTCTAACTCAATAGGCCCTGTGAGGTGAGGTAAGGAACAGGATATCTTCTCAGGGGACCCCAGTCTCCTGGGCCTTGCTCACTACAGCTGGCCTGGGGACTCTACACCTGGAGGTTGGGGAAAAGCATCTCACAAGAATCCCTGTGTGGGAAGCCACTGATGTTAGTGCAGAGAGGCCATATCCTGACCTGGTCATCTGGGAACAACTCAAGCTTTCCGGGGGGCCTTTCTCTACCTGGTTTCCAGAGCCAAGCTTAAAGGGACACCACGGGTCAGGACAGAGTGTCTCTGGATGTGTTCAGAAACATCAGTGAATCACAAGATGAGGGACACCCTCTCCACTCTGAAGTCCTGCTTATACTGCCCTGTCCAGCAGTGGAAATGACCCCAGCCGTTCCCAGCCAGCATCTCTGCCCCACATTCTCTCCTTCACCAGTCCCAGGTCAGACACCATCATCACTAGCCTCTGAAGCACTAATGGTCACCAGGCCCCAAGAGAGGCAGGGGATGCCCTGTGTGACTTGTGGAGAAGACAAACTACAAGGGGCTGTTATTTATCCACAGGCACGTGCTTTGAGCACCTGCCTGGAGCGTTGCTTACACTCTGGGCAGTGCCCGACAGGCGCTGGTCTACCTGTGGGAGATAGACTGTCACCACATCTATAAGGGCCAACATTAGCCAGGAGATGCAGAGGAGACCACTAGAGACAGAGCGGTACCGCCGCCTATCCCCGACCTCCCAGCAACTGCTGAGGATCCCGCAACAACAGCCACACAGGATCCAGCCATAAATCCTGTTCAACAAGCTCTTAACAATGAAATACCCGACTATTAGCCTAGACAACCACTTACTCAAAAACCAATGCTATTCACGAGTTTAGCTAAAACGTACTCTCCCATGATCATCCGTTCCTGGCCTGGGCACTTCAATCTCTCTATTTATGAAACAGTAATGGAATTCTATTTAACAGCGCTGCACGGAGTTCACCGCCTCTGATAAGTTTGCATCGTAACTTTGCCCCTGGCGATCTGCCTTCCTATTACTGCCTTGTCCTGGTTCATAGACGGATGAATCATGGCCCGTAGAGCAGTACAACCTTTACCCACACACTTATCAAAACCAGTGTCCACGGCTAGTTTGAAGGCTTCATTCTGACCAATAAAGGGCTTGGGGTGCTGATGAGTTCAGCCTCAGATGCTGATGTAAGTGCTGACTCTATTATGGTAATTTCCTCTTGGGAATCTGATGGTATGTAATGTTTCTCAGGTGCAAGGGAACCTGCCTTGGTATTCACGGGGGATGGTTCTCCCAGTGTCTCCTCCATCCTAGTGAGAGAACCTGCCTGAGAGCAGTTTCTTCTTTGCCCAGAATAGCAGTTTTTTCAATCAATAATAACTTTGAGTCATGATCATTTGTTAGATTCTAGGGTGGTTCTGAGGTTGGTAGAGTTCCTTTCCAACTGGCATGGACTAGCACTCCTAAGAAGGTCAAGTTGGTGAGATAGCGCTGTAGTTAAACAGTATTTCCTGCTCTTCATGAGAACCCAAGTTTGGTTCCCAGTATCCACAACAACTCACACCCTCTTGTGACTCCAGCTCTAAGGGATCTGATGCCTTCTTCTGGCCTCTGAGGGCACCTGCACGCACATGGCACACACACACGTGCACATACACACACATACACATACATATATACATATACAGACACACACATGTGCACACACATACACACATATACATGCATGCACACACATGTGCACATACATATACACAGATGCACATACACATGCACACACATACACGTGCACACACATACACATGCACACACATACCCACGTGCACACACACAAATATAAACAAAAATTTTGACAAAAAGCAATGATTGAGTCTCCTCCTGCCAGCCTCTGGATCAAGATGTAGAACTCCTCAGCACCAAGTCTGCCTGCACACTGCCATGCTTCCTGCCATGATGATAATGGACTGAACCTCTAAAGCTGTAAATGCTATGGAACCAGCAGGATGGCTCAGGGGGTAAAGATGCTTGCCACCAAGTCTGACAACCTAAGTTTGATCCCTGGAACACACATGGTGGAAAAAAAAGAACTTAGTCTCACAAGTTGTCCTCTGACTTAAACACACACACACACACACACACACACACACACACACACACCATGGCATAGTCACATGTATGCACATACGCAAATAAATAAATAGAGGTAATAAAGTTTAAAAAAAAAAGCAATGATTGTACTTTATGTGCTCATAACCTTGTGATGAGTTCAGGCAGCCTTTGTTCTGGCCTAAGTTTGGGTTATGGAAAGTCACACCCGCAGAGGAAAACTTAACCAAGGTGGGCGAAAGACCTCAGGGCCAGAGTTCTAGCAGCCAGAATTCACCCGTGCTGTTTTAAAGCCCTCTGCACATGATAATTTTCTAGATTTGGTAGTGGGATTGCACTCCAGGCCCCCAGCCTGTATGTGACTGGAGAAAGCTTAGTATGGGCTCCTGACCCAGGCACTGTATCTTGGGGCTCCAGGGTCACCCCCACATCTACCTCATGGGAAGCTCAGCAGTTGCCCTCCCAGCAGACCTGGCCTTTCCTTCAGGGGAGTGGGCAGATCACGTGTCCTCCTAGATGCCCTCAGTGTTTGTCTGCCTCGGCAGCATGGCCAAGGTGAAAGCCTTCAAGGGCGCTCTTTTCAGCACTGGGGCAGCCAGGGAAGAGGAGAGCCTGCTCAAGTGTGGTTATCTTTTATGCACTCTGCTTCTCCCAAGCTGGAGACGCGGGGGCAGAAGATCAAAGGCCACCAGACAGAGCCGGACACCACTTTGATTTCCAGGGGCTAAAAATGAACAGATTTGGGAAGGCAGAGTGCACCCCCTACACATTATCACCACGGCTCTCCTCTGGCTTCACTGAGCAATAACGTGAGTGTTGAGTAACAAGACAGGATCCAGCCAGGCAGATTCCTTCCAGCGACGCCATTGGACGACACAGCTCAACATGTTTCCCCTCAATAAACCTGTCATGTGTGCAAGGTCCTTGGTGTGACCTTGAAAGGCACACATCCTGCCAAGGGCTCTCTAGTCCAAAAGACCTTAGTCTCCAGATCATCCTTCTGAAGAGGCTTCACCCTTCCCACTGAGCTTCCCCTTTATTCAGGGACACAAAGGCACCTCAGAGAGGGCAGGTGTTGTGCAGGCCCCAATGACCCATGGGAAGATGCTTACCCTGTGTAGGGAACAAGCTCAGAAGAGGTGTTGGAAACTTCTAGGCTGAGCTCTATGGCTGTAGAAGGTCTTTTAACCTCCACTCTTGGAGATTTTGGGGGACTAGGGGCTTGAAGCAGAGCTTGTCCTCTGAGCCCATCTCAGTGGGTCCCAAGCCAGAGCAAGGGTCCCCTGCTGGATATGGCCTAGAATCACCCACACAGTGCTGAGATGCAGAAGATCTGGGCCCGGGACAAGAATTTGATTCCCATATTTAAATGTTTAATTGGTACAAAGTTAATTCTACCTATTTCTGGGGTTTCATGAGATGCTTTGGTATACATCTGCCTGGGATTTCAAAACAGGGTTTCTCTGTATAGCCCTGGCTGTTCCAGAACTCACTCTGTAGACCAGGCTGGCCTCAAACTCAGAAATCCGCCTGCCTCTGCCTCCCAAGTGCTAGGATTAAAGGCATGTGCCACCACCGCCCAGCGGGATAGTCTTTTAAAACAAGCTCTCAGGTTGTGTTGAGTTCTGTAGCCTTGACCCAGAGCTGGCAGGGCACTGACTTGAGCATTTAGAATATAGTCAGTGCTGAGTACTGAGTAATCGAACTGGCCCTTCGAGAGGAGACGCCAGGGTGGGAGGAAGTGGGGTTCTGAGATCGAGCAGGTTCATGGACTCCTGGGATAGCCCTCTGCTGTTGGGGCGGCCAAAATGGTCCTAACACAGTGATCATTACTGGATTTTGTTCAAAGGTCAAGTACTTTTCCCAATGCCTCCTTAAACATGCAAACAACCCCACTGTCACACTGCTCATGGTGCACATGGAGAAACTGAGGCTCAATGGGTGGAAGTGGGATGCCTGAACTGTTGGGGTTGGGGGCAACCAATGAGAAGCAGCCTGGGCCTAGTTGGTCACTGTCTGCGCATGCAACGTTTATCATAGCTGCCCCAGTGCGAATGTGTGGGCTGAGTTTTGTGTTATTGACAGACAGACCGTTCTTCCTGCTCCCGCCTCGTGGTTCAGTTGTGGCACATTAAATCTATTCCCTGTATTCCAGGGGCCTCTCTTGGAAGCAGAGGGTGGGTATGGCCTCTCCCAGGCCCCTGAAGTCAGAAGGCCAAGCCACTCTGGTCTCGCCTAAGACAGTTAATAAGGCTCCCGATGACGGATGAGCGCGGATCTCTGCCTCGCTAATTTCCGTAACTATCACTCTTTGAAAGACAGCTCGGGCCCGGGTGCTCCTGCCCTTCCTAAACAGAGCTGTATTATGTGGCCAAGTTCAGGCTGGTGGATCCTATTTCAGGCTCCTCACAGGGCTGCCTCAGGAACTTTTGCCACCCATGCCCCAGGCCATCTTGGGTTTCCTTCTCTCTGTGTACCTCCACTGCCTCCCCCCATACCCGCCCGCCCCCCACCCTAATTCCCTCTGGGTGGGTATGGAGTTCTTGCGGCCTAGCTGGTCCCCCAGCCTATGTCCTCGAGAGGAACCCCATAGAGCACAGTATATAGAGGCCACCTGCCTCTCGGTGATAGCCAAACACCAATGTCCTTCAGTGATAGATGGCTGAGCAGACTCTAGTTTGGGTTCAGATATGGGATGAGATCACACCTCTGTGAGCACCGGCCACACTGAGAGTACTCTGGAAGGTTTGGCTGGCAGTGGTACAGTATCAAAGGCAAGGGACAGCTGGACCCTTTGGCCTTGCCCTTCCTTTGGGATGGCTAAAGCTCTGAACTTTTCTTTGGCCCCCAAAAGGCCAGATGTCTTCCTGGCTCTAGGCTTAGGGATTCTCACTGATTCTTAGTCATTAAAATCCCTGCACCATGATGGCTGGGTGTGGGTGTCAGCGTCTTCTAGGTGCGCATCAGGCACTGACATCTCCCAGAGCCAAATGCTCACAGGTCTTAACTTAGACTAGTCCTGGGTCTCATGCTTAGACTTATCCTTTGCCATATCCCTGTAAGTTCCTTCCCTGAGCATCAGAGGAAGCAGATAGTGACCCCCCCAGGGACTTGGCTTTCCCTCATGGCTTCTAGCGGAGAGCACCCAGGAGCTGGCCTGGTAGGAGAGGACAGATGGAGGACGTATAGGTCCTGGTGTCCCAGCCATGTCCCAGAGTACTGGAGCCCATAGGATGCCCAGAAACCTGCTCCTGATGCCTAAACTTCTGCTATACCTTGAGGATGAGGTCAGAGGCAGCTCTGGGGACCACAGGTGAGCCCAAGTGCACAAAGACCTATGTATTTTTCTGGGACTGTGTACTGACTATTTCCCTGGAAATTCAGGCTATTTGTGAGTCCCAAGGGCAGATCCTGGGCAGTTGGCCTAGCCTTGAATGCTTTGTCCCTTGCTGTGGGTCAGAAGCTCCAATGCTGACTGTCCCTTGGCAGCATGAAGGACATTTGTGGTGACACCTATGTGTGCTTCCTGCACTGCTGGCTTAGGGTGTGTAGTAAGGTTTGCCACAGATATGGGGAACACAAACTCTGCTGTATCCAGAAGCCTCAACAGGGTGAAGCATCCTGCATCAACTATGATTTCAGAAGTCCAGGCAGAGGCCCACAGTGTTGTTATATTCTTTCTCTTGTTCCCACCATGATGGTCCTATGCTGATCACGGAGAAGACTCCAGACGCCTCAGATCCCACAGCCTGGTACACAGCCCCAGCAGTTGGTGGGGGTGTGGCGGGGTGGGGTTGAGTAGTCCTAGCATTGAACTCTCGTTTTTTTTTTCCATTCAATAGTGGGTGGCAGCTTCGTGTCTCTCTGTGCCTCAGTTACCATCTCTATATCAGGAGGGTCATGGACTTGTGAGTTAAATGCTGGATTTACAAACACATCACCGTGGGGTGAGAGAGAGGGGTCTCACTAAGGTACCCAGCTACTCAGGACACCTGCGCTGAACAGTCCTGAGCCTTCAGCTGAGACCAGGTAGAAAGAAATGCCACCGAGAGAAAGGACAGTGGCCCTTGGCTATCTCTGGTGGGGACACAGAAGGGGGTTGGTGGACTCTAGATCCATCCGGCACAATCCGGAAGACTCTCCCAGGCAGGGCTAGGCCGCAGTTATGCGCCTCTGGTTCTCTCCGAAGGGTTAACCATGCCTGAGTCGGTCCTCCACCCACACACTGCCGGCTTTATCAACATGCGCCTCCGATTACCCACACGGCTTACAGTATTTTTGGTGTCTGTATCAAGTTGATTCAATTACTAAGACCACTGTGCGGGAATATTCCCTCCAGGGTTAGCCAACGCTCAGTGCCCACGGAGGGTGCGGGAGGGGGTGGGGGGGTAGGGGAGGCTGAAGGATGCTGACTGTTCCTGGCAAACTCCTGTAATTGACTTTTAAAAAGCAGCATTAGCATTTAAATGGTCCCTTCGTTATGGGGTGAAGGTTCAGGGAATATGATCAATTTATTGAGTCCTTCAAATGTTCTTTTGATATTTATTTTTCCCGGTGTCATGCTGTGGGTGGGGGTCTTTTCCAGCTCCCCATCAGCCGGGCAGGGGTGTGATTCTGTGTAGACAGCGCCACCACCCACCTGCCCAAGTCACAGACCTTCCTTTCTAAGAAGTGTGCCAGTCTGGGCTCAGAGGCCTGATGCCCCTCCTGGCTGGATACACAGAGTCTCTGCATGGTAGGTGCACTCTTACACTCTGACAGGTTGAGAGAGGCTAAGCTGTTCATCCTTACTGACCCCTTCCAGGGGAGAAAAGGGACTGTCCCTGCTTGGGATCAACCCCTGGAGGACACTGAGTTTCAGAAAACACTGGGGCCAGGTGTGCTCAAGGCTCTGCTTGGCCAGGACCTGGCCCCAGGTAGACAAGGAGGGGGGGGGGGAGGTGGAGGAGGGGGGAGGAGGGGGAGAGGAGAGGAGGAGGAGTAAGGAGAAGGAGGAGGAGGAGAGAAGGAAGAGGAGGAGGAGGAAGAGGAGGAGGAGAGAAGGAAGGGGAGGAGGAGGAAGAGGAGGAGGAGGGAAGGAGGAGGAGGAAGAGGAGGAGGAGAGAAGGAGGAGGAGGAAGGAGGAGGAGGAGGGAAGGAGGAGGAGGAAGAGGAGGAGGAAGGAGGAGGAGGAGGAGAAGAGGAGGAGGAGGAGAGGAGGAGGAGGAGGAAGGAGGAGAGGAGGAGAGAAGGAGGAGGAGGAAGAGGAGGAGGAAGGAGGAGAGGAGGAGGAGGAAGAGGAGGAGGAGAGAAGGAAGGGGAGGAGGAGGAAGAGGAGGAGGAAGGAGGAGGAGGAGAGAAGGAGGAGGAGGAAGGAGGAGGAGGAGGAGAGAAGGAGGAGGAGGAAGGAGGAGGAGGAGAGAAGGAGGAGGAGGAGGAGAGAAGGAGGAGGAGAGGAGGAGGAAGAGGAGGAGGAGGAAGGAGGAGGAGGAGAAGAGGAGGAGGAGGAGGAGAGGAGGAGGAAGGAGGAGGAGGAGGAGGAGGAAGAAGAAGAAGAAGAAGAAGAAGAAGAAGAAGAAGAAGAGGAAGAGGAAGAGGAAGAGGAAGAGGAAGAGGAAGAGGAAGAGGAGGAAGAAGGGGACGCCACCGAGTGTGTCTGGTCACAGTAGCCTGCAGGGCCTGTGTTGGACTTGGGCTTTGTGAGTGGGGATGGGTCGCCAGCTGCACAGAGCTGGCTCTGTGGAATTACAGGGATCAGATGAAAACGTAAACTGAGCTAAGAGCAGCCCCGGGAACAATGGGTTCAGAGGAGAGCGGAGCTGACTCTCCAGCCACACCTGAAGGGGGAACAAGAACAGTCCAGGTGGCCACCTGCACGGAAGAGGACCTCAGGGACACGCTACCCCCATGCTGTTCACACCCTCCCCCATCCACTCTAGACTACCCTAGTTTGCCCAGCAGGCTCTAGAAATCTCATCAAAGATGTTGGGCCTCTTACCCTGAGTGTTTTGGGGTTCTCAGGACTTGGGGGCCAGACTGCTTCCTTCACACCTGTTTGCTTTCTTTACACCAAAGCAGAGGGCTCAAAACTGAGGACTGAGCCCTCTGCCCTGCCCCTCATAGCAGAGGGCTTAAAACTAAGGACCACCCACCTCACACAGCTTCCAAAGATCATCCCTAGCCAGGAGTACATCACTTACTGCGAGGGACCAGCGTGACACATGATACCCAGTATACTGAGTTGGAAGCTTCCCTCAGTTGCTGTAGATTAGAGGCTACCCCACTCCCATCTCATAGTCTCCTGTGTCTCCAGACTCCAAGCTGCCATCTTCCTCTGACTCTGGGTAGTAAACCCCTACATTTTATGGTTTACAGCCCCTGTTGCTTTCTTGGGAGGCCTATAAGAAAGTCTTCCTTTTAGAGACCCAACTACCAGTATTTACGGACCTCTCCCTGGCCAAGGATAAGGTCATCAATCCATCCCCAGAGAACATCAAGCCGGCAGTTCTCTAGGACCGGTCTCTCTGGAACCCGTCCATGAGAGAGCGAGGTACTTTCTCCTTGGTGCATATTCCCAAAGGACACATGGAGCTGGGGGCAACAAATCTGGGACAATGCCCCAGGGCTATCACAGGTCCTACACAAGCACTCTGCGAGGCTGGGTAAAGTGCCCCATAGGATCATAGTGGCTTCTGTCCTCAGGACTCATAAAATTGTATTTGGTGACATCATTCACACATTCCTCCGAAATGTTTCCAGGTCTGTCATAAACCCACAGTTTGGGGGTGTGTGAAGCCACTATTTTCTCAGCGTCTGGCCTCTATCTGGTGTGCCAAGAAGTTTCAGGGAACCACACAGTTTTAAAACAAGGTTCTGGCAGAGCCACGAAGGCAGAACAGGTCTCATACCTTTGGACCTTCTCAGAAACTCAAACCCTCCCCCAACTGCCTTCCCAGAGTCTGGCCTGGGCTCCCCACAAGTTTGTTGACGTTGGACGTGCCAGGTTGGTGAGGAGGCTCTGCCTTTGCCCAGCCCCAGCCCTGCCCCACCTGTCTCTCCCATGCAGTCCGGCAGACGGAAAGGCCTCTCAAGGGCTTCAGAACTCACACCCCTCAGGACCTTTGTGCTGTGAGAATCCTTCCCTGGAAGGCAGCCACACTTCCTATGGTGCCCTCAGGGCTCAGCACCAGTCGTGCATTTGTCTTCTGGGTGAGACCTACGTACGTAAGGATGGGCACCTGCTTGCTGGGCCAGGGACTCCAGGCCAGAGCCCTAGGGCACGGCTGTGCCGCAGTGAGTGTCGGTGACAAACTGCTGGGGGCACTGTGTGTGTGTGTGTGTGTGTGTCCATGTTTGGCCCCAGGTAGAACACTGACATTGTAGAGGCAATAACAACAACAAAGCCAGGCTTTTAAAGGTTAATGTTCCCTTTGAACACACTGATAGTGTGGGACCTTGAGAGGAGTCATATTCTGTACCAGCTGCCCAAGGTCTGTGAACAGCCCCAACCTCTGTATCCTGACCAGCTGTGCTTCTAGGCTCTGACAAAGAGACACGACAGGCCCACTGAGGCAGAGATGCTACCTTGGATACAAAGCACCCTAAAATGCATCCTTGCCTCCAATCTCCAGCATCAGGTGTAAACCCTCTATTACAGGTGCTGAGCAACTATTTCCAGGCACCAGGTCTGAGGGTTCTGGCCTTCCCTCCAAGGGTCTAAGAAGATGCTGTAGCTTTGGGGTAGGGGCACAGTGGAAACTGCCCCGCCCATGGCTGTTTTCCATATCTCTAAAACCCCTGGTCCCCTTGGTGCTGCACAGCTGCCCCCCTTCCCTGCATGGCTGCCCTTGGTTCAGGGCAGGACCCTGCTATTATACCCCAAGAGAAGCGTTCAGAGGAGTCCCTGGCCCCTTCAGAAAGCGTAATTAGCATTGCTAAGGAAAGGTCTCTGGAGCAGTTCATTCTGGCCCCCGTCTTTTCTAGAAAGTATCTAGAATGATAGCTACTTTTTCCCCTGGCGAACATTGGCTTACCAGGCGAGTGCCAGGTTGTCTCCCTGCCACACAAGACACTCTGAGAGTGCTCATGTCTCAGTGACCACACAAGTGATTTATACAAGGGGGTCAGGGAGGAATTAAAACGTATTAGTCTTTATTTTAAAGGTTCCCCAAAGGCAGATCACATCTAAGGGAACTGTGGCATTTCATCTTGGTTTGAGAAGTTCCAGCTTGGGCAATAGAGGGCGCTTGTACCCCAGCTTCAAAGCGAGGTGGGCCAGGAACAGGCCTAGTGAAGGAAACTGACTCCTTAGCCCTCTCCAGGTAGCCACCAGACACAGGTGAACATCCCAGGCAGTAACCACTGGCCAGGCCCTGAGAGCTGCCTGTCTCCGTTAGACTCAGCCCTCAATGCTATCTATCGCTGAGTGTCTCTCTCCTCTCACCAAATCTGAGATGCTCTCTCTCCACTGTCAGGCCTTGCTGTGCCTGTGTGGAGGCCTCTGTGTGGAGGAGACGTGAGAAAGGCAGGCGGTCCTCTCCTGCTTTCTCTTCCATCTCAACCTTTACCACAGCCTGGCTTTGGAGATGTTTGACCTCCAATTGGCAGTGAGTCCTGAGAGGGAGGGACAGCGACACGGCGGATGAGGCCACATGTTCTCACACACGTACTGAGGGGAACAGGCCCAAACCCACCTGCTTACAAGCACTTGCTTCTCTTCTACTGAGACTTTCGTAAGGGGACCTTCTTTACTGAAGGGTGATGGCTCAGGGACAAAGAGAGTGAGCAGAGAGGGACTTGACTGCAGTTCCCACCCAAGTCTTCAAGAAACCCAGATTACTTTTCAGACGGACCCGAGGAGTAGGTCTCTCAGTGTAGCTGACTGCATGCTAGATACTACCCAAGCCTGAGGTCTGCTTTTGGGATTCCATGCCTCAGGTGATAAAATGTGACTCTGTGAAAGGAGCAAGCAGTTCCAGGATCACCAAGGGTTGCAGAGCAGCCATGAAAATAATACTCAGTCTACAGGCTGAGTGACTACTCATCCCAGGATCTGGGTACTGGCCCATTAGCTCATGAAGCAAATGTTTTCAGGCCAAGATCTCAAGGGCTGGGGCTAAGAGAGCCCTTCCCTGGTTTCCGGGAAGCCACCTTCCTGTTTGGTTGTATAGTGAGTGTTCAATTCTGATGTCTCTGCCTTGAGCAGGGGGAGAACAGAAGATCTGACAGGCGAAAGCACAGAACTCTGGAGGTGCCAGATGGCACACGAGGTATTCAAGGCTCACGATGCTGGGCAGTCAGCTATAGCATGTCCTGCGCACCAGGTTGGGGTCAATTTCTCTGAGCTGAGGACCTGAGGCTAGGCAGGGAGCCCCCTTCTCTGCCCTACACACTGATGGCCAGAGCTGCCCAGCTGGCAGAGTCCGCCTGTGTTTCCAGGGCGAGTGCCAGTGCCTGGCACTTTCTGGCCTCTCCATGGAAATGTCTGCATGCTAATGTTTGGCTACCCTGGCCCCAAGCACATTCCTCTTCTAGAACATTCTGAGAACTCATGGCTCAGCCTGTTTATAGGTAGGAGAATGGGGCCAAGTTGGAAACCAGATGCTTTTAATTTGCAAATCTAAAGGGCTTCCTTGGAAGAGGCAAGGATGACTCTCACTCCACGCACACGGGGGCTGGACAGGTCAAGCACACACGTGAACACTATACACAGACTTGTTACATAGAGAACAGGTTGTATAAGCTCCATGCTGCCCCTGTTCTACCTTCAGAGGAGTCCCTGGGACTCTCTGACAACTCTGTGCCCCAGGGTCACCTTTCTAGAGTACCCACCCCATCCCTTTTCTCAGCTCATGTACCCATTTGTAAAGCACACACTGACGACCTGGCATGGGTCACTGGAATGAGACTGAGACACTGGCCCTAAGACAAATATGTGACGATGGTCACAGATTATGTCAGGATACTTAGCAGGAGCTCAACTTGGATCACATATTTAACCTGGTTGGCCTGGCCAGTCTGAAAGCTTCTGTCCCAGCAGTCACCACAACTCTCTGAGGGAAGAGGAGGTCTCCTGCCCCCGTCTCTGATTTCTATTTCCCTAAAAGCACAGCTTATCAATCCAATCACAGTTGTGTTACATTTTTTTTAACAGATCTTTAGTAACCCCGATCAGAGCCCATCAAGCTGAGGTAACTCATCAATGACTCTGATCGTAGCTCATCAAGGAAACCATCGGTCATAATAATCATAGCTCATCAATGAAGCATGCTTCCTACTTAACCCAGGAACCATCCCCCTCAAAATTCTCTTTATTAAGTTTCCTGTTTTCAAAAGCAAACAGTCATTATCAGACCTTGGAGGAGGTTTCAGTTGACAGTAATGGTTAAATCTTGAAGCCTCAACCATGGGCCTGAACTGGGGTGAGAAGCCGGCTCCACTAGTCACTCAACAGACAGGAATGAGGGGAACCCAAGGCCTGTAGTCTGAGCATGGATATTCTGGGATGGTGGGCATTGCTCAAACAGCTTCCCTGGCTCTGGACCCAAAATCCGTAATCCCTGAAAGAGGTGTTCTCACTCATGTAGGCCTGCATCATGCTCATAGAGTGTGTGTGTGTGTGTGTGTGTGTGTGTGTGTGTGTGTGTGTGTATCCCTCACTTTCCATGTGCAAAGCAAGAGGAAGCTGTCCCTTCACCTTGTACCAGGTGATTCTGACAGAAACCCTCACACTTTCTGAGAGATATCCATAGCCTCTCCATCTGATACACACACACACACACACACACACACACACACACACACACACACACTCATGCATGTTCAGGGCAGCTATGAGTCTGATGATATCACCCATGAGCACAGAGTCTACCTTCTGCAGAGTTTCCATGTGTCTATCTTGAAGTGCATCTTACCTTTGAATGTCGCTGAGGAAAAAAAATTGTTTAAATGTTTCTGTTTGTTTCATAAAGGACAAGTCCACAATTAATGATTTCAGAGTAAATTGGTATTTCTTTTAAGAGACTGGGTTTCCATAAGGTTTTGTCCCAACGGGGCTCATGTTTCCCTGACTGTGTCAAGGAGGCACCCGTCAATGGTGGTGAGCATACAGGTGTGTGTGGGTTACCTGTACTGTCCACCACACATGGCTGATCTGGGGTACAGCACTCAAGGAACATACTGAATATAGGCCAGTCTCCCAGATGTATTCTTGTACAGACCTGCAACCAGGTGAATTCCTCTGTGAGGAATGGTCCTTGGGCACCTGGGATTATTCAAGTGATGGCCGAGTTCCTCTTTCTCTTGCCTGGCTTTGTCTACTGTTCCTTTCATCCCCTCCCCGTCTCACCCAAACCCACCCAGCATTCTACCATTCTGTCAAGATGCCACCAGCTCCTCTAGGTGGGAGAGACCACACTGCAAGGTCCTTAGCAAATAGCTGCCTTTTGTCAGGAGGGGGACTCTCACTGTATCCCCAAACTGGAGTGAGTTATTCTGCAGGACACTAGCAGCTACTTCCACACCTACTTTCTTTGCAAAAATAGTGCACAGGGAAGCTAGATCTAACCCCGGCCCAGCCCCTAAGGAAGCAGACTGATGGTGACAGACAGAAAACACGCTGTAAACTTGCCGGACACAGGCTGCTAGCTGAGTTCTTTTCCAACACTGAAAAGACCAGCAGGAAATACCAGGCATGGAGACGCAGCAGGGAGAGGGGCCGACGACTTGCTGTGTGGCAAGGAAATGTCTGGATGCTCTACATCTGGTAAGGGTTCTATTACCCAGTCTGACTTTTCCTATCAGCAGAGATTTTAGATGTCTTCCAGAGAAGTATCACCAGTGAACGTGTCACCCAAACTGGGAGATGGGCCAGTTTCTAAGGGTTGCTGATGGTGTGGGTGATGTGGGTGATGTAGATGATGTGGGTAATGGTGAGTCGGGCCCAGAATGAAACACCCCACCACCACCCCGGGGAAAAACCTACATGAGCTCCAGGGAGGCCTGCCTGGTGGGCATCCAGGTTCACTGCAGACCCTCCAGCTGCACACAGCTGATACTGCAGTTACAGAAACATCCCTGCTGTGCTTACATCTGCAGAAGAACACACTGTTCCTATGCGTGCCCAGCTAAGGGGTTCCGAATCACAGCTACATCACACATCAGGAAAAGCCCTGCTATCAGAAGACTCTGTCTAGATATGGCTGCCCTGTGTCCTAAGGCTGCTGAGGTCCTGCCCCATAGCAGAGGCATAATTAGTCTCCGTTTTTCACCCACATGGCAGAATGCTTAGGGTTTGGGCTAAGGGCCCAGGCTGAGGTATCTCAGGGAAGTCAGCTCTTCACCCGCTCCCCTGGGTGACACCCTGTGGGAGGATCTAGGGTCCTATAGACCAGTGAGGATCTGAAGGTCTTGCTCTGCAACAGGTGGGAATGCTAAGGACTGAGTAAAGACCTTGAGGTCCAACTAATGACAGGGTTGGGGACCCTGGATAGGACTGGGGAGGACTGGGGGGAGAAGGGGATCAAGCTGAGACTTAGACTCGGAGTCCCTGACGCGCACAGGGCTGCTGGCTCTTAATCATTTTTATTTTTTGATTTTTGTGTTGTTGTTGTTGTTTTTCTGGATGAGAAGTTTATTTTCTCTCATTTCATGTCTTTGGGAATCTCTCAACTTTAGCCCCCATGGAGAACTCAGATCTGGGACAGTATATGCAAGTGTGTGTGTGTGTGTGTGTGTGTGTGTGTGTGTGTGTGTGTTGTCTGGCTCCATGTGTGTATGCATGTTGGTTGGATGTCTCTGCATGTGTGTCTGACATATCACTGTGAACATGCTATGTTCATGTGTGTCTGTTGTACATCTGTGCGTGTGTGTATATGTGTATCTCACATGCCTGTGCATGTATGGCGTGTGTGTTTCTGTGTAGTTATGTGCATGTGTCTGATGTGCCTCTGTGCAGGTTTCTAGTGTCTGTGAATGCAGTGCATGTATATTTCTGTGTGTATGTATTCATGGGTCTAGTCTGTCTCTGTGCATGCATGCCTGCTACGTCTCTCTGTACATGCCTCACGGTTTATCACTGCACATGTATGTGCATGCGTTTCTGGTGCTTTAATGTATTTGTGTAGATATGTGTCTGGACTGCCTCTCTGGGTATAGAGGTAATAAATATCACTTTCTCTGAAGCTTTGTGGGTTTCCCCGGGGCCAGCATTGTATCTAGGCCCCAGTATTTGAGAAGTTTCCCCTGTCTCTGATCTCAGGCCCTCTCCCCAGAGGCAACAGTAGAACTACATCTTTTTCTCCCAAGAAGGTAATGGAGGGCAGTCTGGACTCCCTGCACACTGCTGCTTTGTTTACAAAAGGTGCTTGGTAGCGAGAAGAGGACCCATGGCCCAGCTGAGGTCACCATACCCTTCCAATGGTATGCTTGCTGGCCTTTGAGGATGGCAGAGCCTAAGTCAGTACATCTATAGAGAGGGCAGAGCTCACAGTGCACAGAGATGCCCCTGGTGGCACAGCAGACTCCTGGTCTAGATGCTGGAGCCTCTCCAACTGCCTAGAGCCTAATGGTGGTAGAAGACACAGGGCCAGCTTCTGACAGTGGTAGGGGGCACGGGCCCAGCTTCTTCCATTTGTCCCAAATAGAGAAGTCCCCCACTGATTCTCCCTCCTAGCCTGGTTCTTGTCTGTCTGCTGGTCATTGCGCACAGTGATCACAGGCAGCAGGTGACAAATGGCTAGCGTCAAGTCCTGTCATACCAACAGGGTCCCAGAGGAAATGCAGGGGGCTCTAAAAACAGCTTTATTACCAACCTGTGGCTACGGAGATGATCAATCAAACTGATCGGTGACGGCAAATGCTTGAGAGACGAGAGGCAGATGTTGGCCTCTTGGTGTGGGCAGGGAAGGTGGTGGGCTAGAGGCTGCACTTGAGTCAAGTCCGGTCTCCATCATGTACACACATCTTCTGATACTGGGCAGCTAGGGGCACCAGCTGAGCCAGGTCCTGATAATGGGAAGAGCCAGAACAGCAGGCACAGGGGCAGCCTGGGCCATGCCGGGACTGCTGTCTAAGGAGGGAATTGAACTGATCAGAAACAGACTCTTTCTTATCAACGGCCTTGTGTACAGTTACTTGGGTAGACCAGAGACAGGGAGGTGAAAGACTGTGAGGTAGTGTCCTGAGGGACAGACATGGAAGGAGATGAAACTTGGGGGCCTTCCTGCCAACTCCCTAGCTGGTGGTGGCTTTATGGTGCCAGCACTTCAGGCCAACTCATGGAGCCAAGGAGCCCACGCCTTCTTCCTGAGCAGAAGGGCTGTTTAACTGAGGTGAGCCCAGAAGCCTTCCACCAAAGCTGCCCACAGTGGGGATGGCCACACTGGGCCCAGGTCTCCTCCTATGATCTGAGCTTTCATAGAGACCCTGGCAGCATCCTGGAGTGGAGGGGGCTGTCCGAAGCAAGATGAATCAGCCTTTTCTTGGGAAGTGACCCCCGCACAAGGACATTTTAGTCAGACATAATTGCAAGGAAAAATAAACCTGCCCTAACAGAAAACAGCCTTCTAGTTGTCCTTCCCTCCCAGAAGCCTTTTCAATGCTAGATCTTGGCGAGTGCCGGCAGTGGGTAATTGTTAACATGATGCAGTGTCAGAGACCAAAGCCAGCTGAGGGGAGATGGCGCCCACAAAGTGATAGGAATTTGGTGGGCTGCTGGAAAATGTGTATGGCCACTGGCCGCGCATGCACAGGCTGGCATGCACAACCTCAGGGGAGGGGACACTTTGCCTTGGCTGTGATGGAGCTAGCTCAGGAGGGCACCTCTGGTAGAGACAGTTCAGGACAGCTCTGGTCTCAGCGCCCTATACTTGGACCCCTGTGGCCAGCTGTGGCCCTGTGGGTATGCATGACTCTCAGGAACTCTGACTCTCATCCTATCCTCAGCTCTGCCTCTAAGTTTCCGTGTCACCCTCAATCACCTGAATTAGTGGGGGCAGAAGACCCTTGTGTCCCTTCAATATTCTTGCAGACAGGAATTAGATGGAGTTCTGGAGGGAATTTGGATGCTAGTGGGAACTTTGGCTTGGCTGGATGTGCCCAAAACTGTCCCCATACCAACAAATGGTAATGTGACCATGATCCCAAGAACATATCTCACATTGGATGATGACTTGGGTCTGTGGCCCTACCCTGTCTTGGGTAGATCCGGTCAGACCCTCATTTTCCTGCTTCTGTCTGGGATCTGGGGGAGCCAGGTGGGTAGTAGCTACTGTGTACAGGAGGGGGGGCCAGGTCTTCCAATGCCTGCAGGATGGCGCCCGCCACTTCTCGCTGCTGATATCTTTGCTCATTTCCAGGAACTCGTCACAGGGCCTGTCAAGCCCATGGCTGACGGGCCGATGCTACTCACTTGGCTGGATTCTAGAAAACCTAAGCTCATTCATTTGCCAGGCGAAATTAATGAGAAAGGAAAGATCTAAACGAGATAGTAATTTATGATCTCCACTGGACTAGTAGTCTCTCTGGTCCCCACACATCAGTGGCACATCTCACATGGAAATCACTCTGCCTGGCGGAGATAGGCTGGCCCTGAGCGCTTTCTGCGTCTGTACCCCTGTCTGGAGCAGACCTGAAAGCATCAGTTTGCTCTCTGTGTAGGGTCTGCTCTCGGGGTCACAACACCCCATTCAAAATCTCAAACACGGCGTGCCAGGCGCCCTGAGTCCTCAGAGAAAGCACACTTGCAGCTGGGTTCAAAGGACCCAGGACTCACACCCCAAGGCCTCTTTTCTCTGTCCCCTGCCCTCACCCCCATCCCCCTAAAAAATACAAAGGAGAAAAATGTAATGGAAAAGCCAGCAATACAGCGGCAGCAGCAAAATAACCCTTTGCTAATGGCTACCAAACTTGCTGAGTGTCAGCTCTCGTGACTCTGTGCAGGGAGAGTCTAAGGATCATGCGGCTTCCAGACAAGGCCTCTCTCCGGCAGGAGCCGACGTGACAGGGCCTGGAAGGCAGGTGCTACTGTAATTAGCTATTGTTTGACTATCAAAAGTCAGGGCTGATTAAAGCCACTAAGCACAAGTGAGCTATTTTATTTCAAAGAATATTATGAACTGCACGCTGGGGCCCTTTCAGAACGGACCTTCCTTCCGCAGCCGGCTAAGAGCCCATGCCAGCAGTAATCAAACGCAAAATCTGCATAAACCTTCAGGGTTTAATTCAAGCAGAGACCTTTCATTAGAAATATGTTACTTTATGAAATCTGGTCGCCAGCAAGGGGAGAAAAATGTGGCTTCTTAAGAAAAGTGAATGGCACCTCTTTAGTGATTAACCCAAGATTAATGGAGGCCCCCACTGCTCGGCCTAAGTCCATTTTATTGCTAATTCATTTAGGTACCATTTCAGATCTGCCTGACGAAAGTTACCTGCTAGGGCGTCAGGTTTTGGCAAGCCAGGACAGCCATTACGGTCAAATCCCAAATACACTTTTTATTAAAGAAGCTTTGAAAAGTGTCTTGTATTCGTCTTTTTTTTTCCTCCTTGCTTTTTTGTAGGGACTTTCTATTTAATGTACTTAATTAGTTAAGAACTCGGATCCTGGCTCATTAATCACAGATCGATGTGACTGGTTCACTTTCAGCAGCTGAGGGAACAAACAGAACCCACTCCCTCTCTCTCCTTCTCTGTCTTAGACACACGCGCACACACACACACACACACACACACACACACATACACACACTCACATACACACACACACATATACATGCACACCCTGTGTACATACACATACATGCCTACTAGATGCCCCAACATATGTGCATGCATGTATGCCCCTTATGTTCACACAAATAGTACAGGCATATATGCACACATATGTATATGCTCTTCAGACATATGGATATTCACATATCACACACATACACAAACCTAACTAACATGGATGCATTCTCAAATATTATATACATATATACACACACACTCCCAAATATGCACACTCACAACAACACATACTGACACACATATACACATGCACCTCACCATATATACACACTCACAGGACATATGTGTGAGCCTACCCACACATGTATATACACATATATGTACTCCCTGTACACATGAAAATGTTCACCTGTGCAAACAGACATGTTTATACACATGTAAATCATGCACACATGCTCATATGCTCTGGACATAGCACACACGTACACAGTCTCTGAGGGTTTGTGGATGTCATGGCTTTGTCATTCGTAGTATGTCTCACAGGGTAACCAAAGCCTTGACTCTTCTAAGGCCAACACTCACCGAGGGCGGAAAGCCTCCCGGGTAGCTCCATGGTAGCCCTGTCCATTTTATAAGTCACTGGCCAAAGGCCCAGCCAAACCTCAGAGAAAGCCTACATGCCATGCTACGACTCTACTTGGAACAATGCCCAGGGCCAGGCTGGGGACCAGCAGAGCTGTGACTCTAGCTACCCCGTGTTCCTCAACACCCAGAGAGATGGAAGCTGGCCCTCGACTTAGTCAAGCACAAGGTGTGTGGGGGGGGGAGGGGGCAAGGCCTTGTGTAACTTGTTCAGGGCCTGGAGTGTGGCTCTAAGCCCTCTATCAAGACTGAGGCTATCCTCCTCCAAAGGACATGGGACGTCAGATGAAAAGCTTTCACGGCTTCCAAGAAGTTAAAATTTCAGACCTGAGAGAAAGTAGCTGGGACACAGTGGCTGTCCTAACTTGTGCAAGCCCAGATTTGATGTGATCACCATGGGCCACCGCTGTGACGTTCATTGGGGAGGAGCCTGGGAGGTCAGTACTTCTAGATCTTGAACATCAGGAGGTTCATTGCAGGAAGAACAAGGTCCCTGGAAGGATCCTGATGGTAGACACTGTACCATGGGTGAGATGCTGCCTCTGTACCCAGGGCTGGGACAGGCTCTCCTGAGCACCCAGGTACAGATTTTCTGGGTCCCAAGAACTTCAGTGGAAGATGCTGCAATTCTACACTCCCATTCCAAATGACGAGGCTGGCCCTGGACTGTGCTACAAATAAAAATTACATCGCAGGCCCCAGGCCTGAGACAGCAAAGTCCGTCTACACCTGCCCTATAGGAAATGGAACCAGAACCCAGGACTAGAACATCCAGGACACAGCCCTCTCAGGACAACATTTAAGAGACTTCTAGAAGCTCTTGTCCTCTGGTCATTCACGAGAGTCCTTCCCTTGTGTTGGCAGTCAGCAGGCAGACAGCCCAACCTAGGGAGAACCATATCATTCTATGGAAACTGTGTCTGATATCAAAGACACTCACTGTGCAGTCAGGTGGCTGGGTTGGAGCTAGGACATGGCCTGGCAGCCTGGCAGTTGACAGTGGGGGGGCCCTGTATCAAGGACCCCGGCTCGTAGCCATTGCTTGCTTGGATGTATGACTGGTAACTTCAGTCTGATTCCGAGGCAGGAGTCTGATGCTAGGTGTTTCCGGTTGGCCTTGCCTTAAAACTGAAGCTGAAAACATGAAGCCCCGGCTTCTGCCTCATTCTCAGACTGAGAGCCTGAGGTTACTGTGGGTGAGGACTGCAGGGACCTGGCTGGCTTCAGTCTCCAGCTCATTGAACCAGCTCCAGCTTTACCCAGCTCGAGGGATATTCTGAAATCATCCTCCTATTGCTCCTGTGAGACTTCAGCCCCATGGCCACCAACGGGGCTCCTCACAGATGATCTCAGGGCCCATTCCTACCTCCAGGCCTCTCAGGTTTCATCCTATAGCTTTGTATGTACATGGGGGGGGGGTGAGTACGGCAGCACATTTGGGTGTTAGGTCAGCAGAGAACTGGCACTTTACAATTCTGATCCTAAGAGTCTGAGGACCAAAATCAGGATCCTAGTCTTGCCTATGTCCCTACAAATCACAGACATTTCCTCCAGTCTCGCATTCCCATGCCAGACTACAGATCAGGCAGGGCCCATATCCACCTGCATGGAGGCCTTACTCCTCCCCAGGCCTGAGCAGCTAGCTCTCAGCCACCCAGGCACACAGACATAGACACCCTCATCTGTGAGAGACCAGCATATGACTAGCTCCACTGTCTGGACCTTTTGAGGAAAGTAGAGTCCCTGTCCCTGCCATTATAAAGGGTGGGGACAGTGCCTGAGCTGCCATCTACAAGGCCTGGAGATGAGAAAAAGCTTACCGTATTCCACAGGCAGCCTAGATCTTGGGCCTTGGGGATACGACTTACAAATCAAATTACTCCCTAGGGCAGAGGATGGAAGCTTCTCTGGCTTCAAGAAGATACTTAATTGGGAAGGCTGGGCCCATCTACCTTTACGGTTCTAGGAATATTAGAATATACTGGGTACCACCATGGAACCTTCAGATCGAAGACGGAAGAGGGAGACGCCTAAGGCAACCTCTGGTAAACTGCCCAGAGCCCCCACAGTGGTAACCAGTGGGGCTCTGAAGGCCAAGGAGGAGACCAAGCCTCCTTTGAGTGAGAGAGGTTTCTGAAGCAGACAGTAGAAATAGAGGGCAGGGCTGGGGTGGGCGTGCTGCCTCGGGGCTGTGGGCCTACTCAGAGCCCTGTGCCAGCGAGTGGCCCTGTCCTCTCACCCTTGTTTGCAACTCTCCTCCTCAAGCACGTGTTAATTACCTTACCACGCTGTAATCTCTCCCTGCAGTCCATTAATTAAGGGGTCACAATCCCAGAGCATGTTTACCCAATAAGCTTTCTTTTTTAATTATCCTAATTGCTCGGAGACTGACAAAGACGCTGCCCTTCTTCCCAGTGGATTAGCAGATGACAAACGGGGCGCTTCCACACGACCCACCCACGGGACGTGATGCTCGCCGGAGCTCCAATCTGCAGCCTAGGAGGCGAGTGCTGGGTGGCTTAGGCCTGCGTGCAAGCGCTCACGTCTATGTTGAAACGCGGTATCACACGGCTTGAGGGTTCCCAGGGTCAGCACTGGTTCTCATGTCTAGCTTCTCGAAAGAAGAATGAACAATGGCTGCCAGAGTCACACTTCTGACTCGGCCCGGGGGCTGCCTCACCATCCATCACAGTAGGCTGAGTGAAGCTCCCCATGGCTGGACCAGTCCTCAGTCTCTGACACAGTTATCCATCGGTCCGATAGTGGCTTATGGATGGAGAACCTTCTCACAGAGCAGAGGACTCATTCCCCAAGGATGGAAGTTTCAGCCCCTTCCCATCATGAGCAGCTCAAAGGAGGGTAACCGAATGTGGCACCCAGGGAGGACAGACTGCACAGTGCTATCTGACCCAGATCAGACCCTTCAAGCAGACAGGATTGCCAGAGGCGTTGAAAGCCACTCTGTGCAATGCCCACCAAGACAGCAGGAAGCAGGACGCAAGCAGGTCCCGGCACATGCAGCTGCTAGTCACAGCAACCTGAATGAACAGAGAGGCCAGGTGTGGAGCCTGTCTGGCACGGGCTGCAGTGCACATGCGCAGACCTCTAACACGTGGAGGTGAGGAAATGAAAGCATGTATCATTTTGTATCGTTTTGTTCCTACACAAAGACCAAGGTAGGCAAACCCAGAGTCTGACTACAGCTGCACAGTGCCGGGAGCCAGAGGAAGGAAAGCAGCAGGTGTTATCGCGAACTGGTACAGCGCCTCTGCTGGGCTCATGAAAGCATCCTGACATAGAGCATGTAACACGATGGGCGTGCTGGGTGCTGCTCACCCTAAAAGTCAGGTGTGGCTGTGCATATCCACAATCCCACTAATGGGGTGGTAGACCTGGGCACAGCCACCGGGCTTGCTGGCCAGTTAGTTCAGTTGAATGGTCCAGCTCCAGGCATCTCAAGGAAGAAGGCAAAAGGCTGGAGAGATGGCTCATGGGTTAACAGCGCTTGCTGGTTTTGTAGAGAACCTAAGTTAGGTTTCCAGCATCTGAATGGCTTACGATGTTCCGTGACTTTAGTTTTAGGGCATCCGGTGCCCTCTTTTGGCTTCTGAGGGCAACATGTGGCACACATATACACATGCAGACAAGACATATGCACATGCACACCCATATACACACATATACACATGTACACACACATGCACACACATACCCACATACATATATATACATATACACACATGTACACACATACACACCTGTACACACATATATACACATATACACACATGTACACACATACACACCTGTACACACATATATACACATATACACACATACACATACATACACAAACATACACACATGCAGATAAAGCACACATACGTGTACATATACTCAGGCAAAACATGCATACACACATTCAGACAAAACACACATATATACACACACAATCCTTAAAAAAATGAGGTAGAGAAAGGTAAAGAAGATATCCAGCGTTGACCTCTGACTTCCACACACACAGTCATGTACACACATGCACATATACCCAGACACATATGAACGCATGCACCAAATATAGAAAGGTGCCAGTCAGGCTTCCAGGTGCCTCCTATCCCAGTCCCTCATGGCAGGCGTGCACAGCAGTGCCTGGTATCAGGAAACCCAGACTCAGTCCACTCACGGTGAAGGAAGGCTTTGGAAATGCAAGACGCTGACCACTGTGCAGCACTCCAGTCCCCAAACCGTGCTGTGCACACAGCCCTCCCTGGGTCTCTCGGGGTTGGTAATTAATTCACGTCTGCTGAGGTAGGCACCAGATGCCCTGGGGGACATGAGGCTCCTGCTCCTTTGTTCTTGCTGGATTAGGCATACATGGCCACCTCTACCCTCTCTCCTTGCGCCTGGCTGTGCCAGGCAGACCCGCCAGCTCCGTGGAAGTTTACGTCTCTTTAATAAAGATTAAGATGTCAGAGGGCCAGCGTTGCACAAAATCCTACTTTTATTAAGTTCTCATTACCAACCCAGGAGCGAGGCCCATCTCTGTACTTCCGAAGCGGCGTGGTTTCTCGAGAACACGGTTATTAACTATGCATTCACGGTGGCCACAGCTAGGACGGTTCTTGCTGAGTAAGCGATTGGGCTGCACGCCGCCCTGGCTGGACCCAAAACAATGGGGACTTAATGAAAAGAGTGACCTTCTGGCCTCACCCAGGATGGCAGGCATCCCTGGGGGTGTGGGGGGAGCTGGTCTTCGTGGGGTACCAGCTGCTGGCCTTGGTCTTGACTAGAAGCCTGTCCCGGGGCTCCAGCAGGTGCTGTCCACACATGAGGCCCTAGCCGCCCTCTGTGTTATTCCCAGGATCTTACCATCATCTCCCTGACACACCTTAGCTCCCATGTTCAACTCCCCTGGATGAGTGGGGTGGTCCTCAGCGAGAGTCTCTCCTGCTGGGCCGGCAGCACTGCCCATTTTCAGGGTGACTCCCCATCACCCCAAGCATCTGTGTGCCAGGGTGCTGGCACCAGCCTCCCCGTAGTGACCCAGTTTTCTTCTTCACTGGGACTCACCCCCCCTTTCCCCTACTGTGTCCTCCATAGTGAACCTGGCAGGAAGGCTCATCCCCCAAGGACCATCCATCTCTCCTCTGCACCCCATTAGCCATTAGCTGTGCCCAATGCAACCCCATCCTAGCTCCAGCTCCTTCCTGTTCACACTGACCCCACTCTGTGCTCGCCAAGCTTTTGTTCCTCCAAGGTCAACAAACCCATCATCCAGGGACCTAAGGGACCCCATCTTCCCCCCTCCCCCCAACTTCAGGTCTTACTTGTGCTGAGTCTCCTGATATAGCCTCCCCTGCCTGACAGGTTGATGCTGTCTGTGTGGGTGGGAAAGAAGGGCTATCCTTGGACACTGTTACAACCCATTTTCTATTCTCTGGAGACAGCCTGGACTCCTCACAGAAAAGATATTTTCTATCTAAATGTTTCTATCTCCCCCATCCCGGTTCACACCTCTCCCTGAGGCGTCACAGCCTGAAAACACCTCTTTGACATTCACACATGGGCCATCCTGGGCTCTCATCCTACAAACATAGTTTCAGTCATCAACCATAATGCTCCATTTCAGGGCTTTTTCTCTTTCAGATGCACAAGTGATTCATACCTGACAGAAACCACACTTCAGATCTTGAGTTCAAGTCTCTTCTCAGAGATGGCCTGTGGTATTCCGGCCCCACCCTCTCACCTTATGCTGGTAGTCAGTGGCTAGTCAGAATTCCTGCTTGGACACGGGGAAAATTCTCACACTGCAGAGCACCATGCCACTAAACAGCAGTGTTAGGGAAGGAAGACAACACAATATATATATCCCACTGAGACCATGGTCAGCTGATGATGGATTTATCTCATGTTAACCCCACCCTGAGACAAGGAGTCACTGCCTGATGCAACCCTAGCATGCTCCACACACATCTTTATCATCATCACCATCCTCACAACCACCATCCCCAACCTTTGTCTCACTACATGCTATAAATCTGTGCCATGTGCTATTTTACGCACGCTCCGTCTATAAGCGCATCTTCGAGTCCCATTCTGGATTAAGAGCTGGGGGTTTAATGGCGGGAAATGGAGTCAAAAACAATCACTGCCAAAAGACAAGGAAGAGTAGAGACCGGGGATGGGGGGAGCACCCTGGGAGGGGCCCGTCAGGAACATGGGGTTCCTTGGCGTGTGGTCCCTGGGGAGCTTGGGACTCAGCAGACCAATGCTTACTGGGTTCTCGCTGGGCACAGTGGGTACTGGAGAGCCTGAGTCCACCGTATAAATGGCTTTATTTTCCTTTTGAACTGGGGACAGGGTGCCTCTTTGTACCTGGCTAACCTTGAGACAGTGAATACACCCATCCACACTGGCTTTCTCATATGGACACAAAGAGGAACTATAGCTGCTGCCCTGGAGAACAGCTGTGAGTCCCCTGGAGCTCCTGAGATGTGGCCTGAGAACAGGCAGGTTAGCCTCTGCCATCGTCGTCGACACGACAGCCGGTGGAAGGCTCAGCCTCGCCCTCCTGAAACCACTGCACAGAGTCCTTGTGTTCCACCCCCAGCAGCAGACCGTCCCCTTCAGGCCTGCCCTGTCCCTCCTCAGGTAATCTGAGCAGGCAGGGACACGGTCTCCCGTGGGACCTGCACATGGACAGCCACGGGACGGAGGTGCTCCACGCCCCCAGCCCTTCTCCGCCCCAGGCGGCCGCCAATCCTGCTCCCTCTGAGGTCTAATTTGATGTTTCCTTCCACCTTGCCAGTTCCCTCTCTCTCCTGCCTCTGCACGGCTTGTCCAAAACAGAAGTACAAAAGGAGGAAAGCTGTTCAAAACCCCTCCTCCTCGATTTATTTTTGCAGCACTCTGGGGTGCCCATGCTTCAGATTCTCTTCCGATAATTATCTGCCCTTTCAGGGCCTTAGGAACCCAGAGTCCCCAGTTTGGAGAGTTAAAAGGAAGCCCTGGCCTCGCTATGGCTTGCTGGACCTTCTAAGTAAATGCCGCAAACACAGGAGCTCACCACTTCCCTCCTTGTCCTGATTCTTGTGAAGTAGATTGTGTAGCCTTTGAGCCCCCCCCCAACCCCCACTAGTCTGTGATGAACGCCACACCAGACTCTGTCTAGGTGATAATTTTCCGTCCCCGACAACGCAAACATCTCTGAGGCTAATCCTCCAAGACTCAGCCATTGCTCAGAAATAGCAGAGCTGAGGCTCCAACATAAAATAATAGTCTTGCTTTTTATGACTTCATTTATCAAGGCACACTGGAGCAACGTCTTGCTAACCGGGTGAGAAGAAGCTGTTGTTTGCTGGGTGTAGCAGGCTGATGGACGTGGGTGTCAGGTGGATAACGAATCCTGTTAGCATACAAAGAGGCTGAGGCAGAGAGAGGGTATCCATCAGAGGAAAAGGGAGTATTAAATAAGAAAATGGCACATCATGCTGAATCTGTAAAATTAAGAGCCGCACTCCCTCTTACCAAAACCGATTTGTTAGCCTTGCAGTTTCTCCTTGTGTATGGCAGAGGAAAAGGAGGATCTGCCCGTGACTAGGCTGGGTCTCCAGGCTCACCAGTGCTCCGAGGGCACAGCCCAGCCCATCTGCACATGTGGCATTCCTGCCTCGAAAGCGCAGGGCAGGGCCAGCAAGATGGCTTGGCACGGAAAGGTACTTTTTGCTAAGCCTA
This sequence comes from Tokudaia tokunoshimensis, assembly GCA_036184795.1. Taxonomy (NCBI): domain Eukaryota; kingdom Metazoa; phylum Chordata; class Mammalia; order Rodentia; family Muridae; genus Tokudaia; species Tokudaia tokunoshimensis. The sequence goes on from BTHU01000005.1 coordinate 135,931,934, forward strand.
ACAACCTAAGTTGGATCCCCAGGATTCACACAATGGAAGGTGGGAGAATCGACTCTTGAAGTCCTCTCTCCTCCCCCAACACTTATGGCCATGGAATACACACGGTTGTGAGTGTACACACATACACAGACACACACATACACATACATATACACACATGCACATACATGCATACACACGCACATGCATATACATGCACACACACATGCATACAATACACATATACACATATACACATACACTTATATACACATATACACATAAATATACACACACACATATATAAATACACATACATACACACACATGCACACACATACACACATTCATACACACACATACACACATACATGCATACACACACATACACATACATACACACATACACATACATACATACACATGCACACACACATACACATACTCACACATACATACATATACACATACATACATGCATAGATACATACATATACATACACACACATACACTAAAATGTAATTTTAAAAATTAAGAGATTACAGTAGACACAGTCCATTATAGAAAGTCACACTGTCCAAAGTGCAGCAAGGGCTGACTGTGGGATTGGCCCAGTCTACACATCAACAACACAGCTCTACACTGCAGTAGCTAAGGCTCAGGAAACATCACCGCAGGGGGCAGGAGAATTGCAAGAGCCAAAGGACCAGGACCATGGACTAGGAGATTGTTTTCTATATTTGAAGGGCAAGCTGAACCCAGGAAACTTCAAAAATATGGTTGCCTAAACAAGACAGAAAAAAACCAACATCAAATTGCCACGGCACGGGGCTCACCTCTAGGAGAATCACAGACAATTGATGGCTGCCAGAGAGGGAGAACCCGCTTTCCCCAAGGATGAATCCCAATAGGTTAGCCAATCCCAAGAAGTCAGCCCTAAAGGCACACTGGCAACACTAAATGACCGTACCAGGTTGTGTTTACCAACATATGCACATGAATATGCAACAATTACCACTAGAGAATAAGGAGTCATGTATCTGAGACATAGGAGGGTCATGGGAAGAGTTGGACTGAGTGGGGGGAGTCTCAAAAAAAACCAGTAAATTGCAAAAATTTTAAAATGGGGAAAAAAGTAAAAAAAAAATAGAAATAGCACAGAGAAGACAGCACAGGAGGGTCTTAGAATGTTTCCCTGTGAGGCAGATCATGGGCTTCGACAGAGAGCAGAAGAGAGCAGGGCTCTCTGTGCCTGTGCCTGGGTTCTCAAGAGCCTGACTCCAGGAGACGGAAACTTGGCAAGTCAGCACCCCGGACAGCTCCCTGCTCCCCACAGTAGGTGCTTAGGGGATGCTTGTTCAGTGGGTGAAGAAAGCAAAGTTGGGGGATTCCAACATTCAAGAAGTCCCTGCTAGAGCCTGTCGGGAAGAGCAGTCATACCACAGTGGCAGCCTTCAAAACTCAGCAACCTTACAGAGAACCAGAAAGTTTATTTTCTCAGAAGCCCAGTGTAGTTCCTTAGGATGGTTCTGGAACTTTCTGGCTACAGGACGGGAGGCAAAGAGTTCTGCGGGACATGGCTATAGAGACTGACTATTTTATTCCCCTATACCCATAGGAATGTCCTATACCCCTGCCCAAGGTGTCTCCATCAAGCCCCAGCTGGCAGACCGTCACCCAATATCAGTGGGACCAAGGCCTCATTTGATGGCAAGACACGAAAAATTTGAACTCAAGAGCCAAGTCTGATGAACATCACCACCAGGGTTAAGTATGCCTGCCATAGGTTGTGCTGCGTGGCCGGCAGTGTGTGACATGCTTTATGTGCTAACGTATCAGCAACTGCAGCACACCTCATGTACTTATCACTTAAAACAATCCTCACGATGTCACCGGGATTCGGCCTGACCTTGTGCGTATTTCCTTCTGGCCTCCTCATGTGTGCACATCTTTGTGTGTGTTTCACACATGGGTATAATGCACCCGCCATCTTTTCATGATCCGCATATATACATACATGTGGAGGCCAGAGGTTAACAGCAGGTGTCTTTTTAAGCAGCTCAGCTTCCCTCACCAATTGGCTAGCCAGTGGACTCTGGGGATCCTCCTGCCTCTACCTACCCAGTTCTGGGATTATGGCACATGTTGCTACACCTGACTTTTTTAATGGATATGAACTTAGGTCTTCATGCTTGTACATCAAGAACCTTACGGACTGAGCCACCTCCCCAGCTCTTAAAACTTTTAAAAGAAAATAAAAACTCCCCCTTCTTTTTTTTTAAAACAAGTTTTGGTTTATGGAAACATGAGAGCACTTACAGAGCTACACATTGCTCTGCTCCAGCCCTGACCAGGCCTTTCCTGACAGATAACACCATCCTTGTTAGGGCTTCAGCCATACCTGTCACAGTTAATAATAAGTCAACACTGATACACTGTAACTGACCAAGGTTGCTACATTTATAAATTGATACATTGTAACTGATCAGAATTCAGGCTTACATTCTGGCTAATTCTGAGTAAAACCTTCTCTGGTATCTCTTGTCATAGTCCTAAAGCATCATTTCCAGCTCTGACCAGCCTGTGTACCCTGCCTGTCCCTTCCCCTCTGATAATTCTGCCCCTTTTCTCATTAAGTTCAGCGTGACAGATATGGATCCTGCTGTATGTTCATCTTCGGATGGCTTCACCCCCAGGTCCACATGCATTTAAGATTTCTACTTGTTCTTTTTGGTTTTGTGGTTTGAGCTGGAAGCCCAATCTTTGATGTTAAGTTGTCTAGATAATACTTTGGGGATGTTGGACACTGTGTTGGTTTGGTTTGTATAGTCTGCTATGTAATCATTAGTCAACGGTAACCAGCCAGGAGCTACCCTGGGTTTCTTCTTTCCCAGCCCCAGGCATGTTCTCTCCCAGAAAAAGACCCTGGGACACCTGTGAAGATTCACTTCACACCTCCTGAAGCTCCACAGCTCTGGGGAAGCCATGAGTCTCTACCTGAGGATAAGACAGTCACTCTCAAGGGTTAGGCACATCTGCAGGTTGGCTTGAGTCCAGCAGGGACAGGTATGGCCAAGCAGTTGGAAGGGGTGGCTATGTGCTCCTCATTCTTTCTGTCTCTGCACTTGAGGTTTACTTGACTTTGGCTTCATTCTGAACACACCCAGAAGGATGGCATTGCTCTCACCTGTGACCTGCAAGCTAGACAGATGTCAGCCCAGACACAAGCTCCTTCAGGAAGCCCGCTGCCCCAGCCACTTTGTGGCATAAATCTGAGATGCAGAGCTCACTTCCCACATGTCCTGCTGGCCAAGTCTAGTGTGGACAGAGTGGCCATATGCGCTCTCTGTTCCCTGACATAGAAGGGAGCCTGTTTACCTCTTCCTCTCCATCCCCAAGCCTCAGGGTCATACACCCCAGACAGGTGACAGTACATATTCGCATCAGATTGGATCCAGAGGATCCAATCAGAGGAGAGTCATGCTCTACTGGGCCATGATCATCCTGGCTTGTCTGCTTGAGTGAGTCAGGGAGACTAGTTCAAGTCACTGGCTCCTAGAATGCTTTGTCTTCTAGCCTGATCATAACAAGAACTTACCGATACACCTACTTTCAATGGCTCTGGCTCACGAAGGTTTGGCGGGTCCTGGACTCAGCTGGGCCTACAGTGTACAGCTACTCTGACTCTGACAGTAGAAGGGCCCAGATCAGCCTCCCACCATGCCTGCCAAACATGGTGGAGCCATGTGCGACCACTGAGCACACACTTGAGTCTTTGCTACAACCTGGCTACTGGCTGGCATCTGAGTGTCGCACTGGGTCCTATCCCACTGTCTCCCTGTTCTCCTGTTCAGTAAAACCAGGCTAAGAATGTTGCAGGGTGACGGCAAACATGTCACAAGGCTAGCATTCTGTAAACAGCCACAAGTGTGGATGAGCCACAGATGAGCTTGTGTGGCACCTTCTACACAATGCCTTGGGGACAGGAAGGCAGGTGAAACCCATCCTGTTTGTCTGTCTGCCCTTCATACTTTGTTTCTCTGCCTCTACTGTGGCCCAGGAAAAGCACAGATGTGCTCCGCAAGGTAGAGCATGGACCTTGCGACAGCTGTGGCAGCTGTTCATGGGACTCCCTCAGAACAGGAATATTAAGGATAGATACAGAAGCTAGTGCTACTCTATAAAGCACTGGTTCTCAACCTGGGGGGTCACGACCCCTTCAGGGTTGTATCAGATATCCCGCATGCCTGATATTTACGTTAAAATCCACGACAGTAGCAGAAATGCAGTTAAAAAATAACAACAAAGTAACTTTATAGTTGGGGGACACCACAGCACGCGGAACTGTATTACAGGGCCGGTGCAGCCTTAGGAAGGTTGAGAACCGCTGCCCTAGAGGAATCTGCAAGCAGAGGCACTTTCGGGACGTCAGTGGGTTTGTGTCTTCTCCCAGGACTGGGCAGCCCTTACCCGTGGCTATCCTCCTTGAACCCAGGGCAGGTATCCTCTCTAACAGAAGGTTCTAGAAGTGAAGGGATGACACAGCCTTCCACAATGGCCTGCCTCCTCCAGAGATCTCCCTCCCACCAGACAGCTATTGTCCAGGGATGCCTCCCCACCTCTGAGAATCCAGGGTCCACCCAAATCCTACTTGGAGGCAAAGCACTAAGAGACTGTTCTAAAACCACAAATAAAGGAGGACGTGGTTTCTGATGCTCTCAATGGACCTCAGAAGCTGTCTGTGAGGCCTTGGAAGCTTATCTGGCACCATGAGGAGGAAACAGACTCGGCGTTTGTATCCTGTTGTGAGATGTTCCTCCAGAGATGCAGCCCTGTCAGGTATCAGGACACCGACAAGATGATCGGCTGCAGAGAAGTGTTGTTCAAGATGATAACCATCCCTGCCCAGGGAACACAGTACCCCTGTCTGTTCAGAACTCAGGATGTCTTCACATCGTGCATGCTTATGACAGGAACAATAGGCAGGTGTCTGAATGAATGAGGGTCACAGCTGACCCTTCCCATCAAGGCCTGAGACTCTGGCCTTGGCTGAGTCTGGCGTTTAGGGCAGAAGAACCTAATGAGAATCTCCAGCCAGTATACATTTCTCTCCTAATAGTGCAGCACAATTTAATTAACTCAGTATTGCACACACCTGAAGATTATGGACCGACTTTATTGACGCTTCCATCTGGCTCCTATAAAGCCAGTAATGCACCCAATAAATCCTGCTTAGATCTGGGGGCGGGAGAGGCCATGCCACTTGGCTGTCTTCCCTAGTTCTCTCTTGCAAGGGCTGCCTGGATGACAGTGATAGGGTCTGAGAACCCTCACAAGGGTCACCCGTGTGCACATAGATGCTGGTTTGCTGTGAGGCTGGACAGCCAGCTACTGTGAACTCTCTTCTGCAGATGCATCTCCGCCCTGGAGACAGACACCTCCTGAGTTCAGACAACCACCTCCCGGCTTCTCTCACCTCTATGGAGAAGCTGCCATGGTCCCTGCTGTCCAGCCTGTCCCCTCCAGAGCAGTGCTGGCTGCTCCATCCAGACCCAACTCACTCCCCCAGGCTTTGAAGAACACTGGGCCTGCATTATGTACTGTTCTCAGAGGGGGACAATGTGGTCACAATTTCAAAGTTCGAAGCCAAGGGTTTTGAAGCAAGAGCAGGGCCTGGTTCCTGGCCGGGGGGGGGGGGGTAGGGGGGTAGGGGATAGGGGATGAGCTGGAAGATAGTGGTTCCTACTCCAGGCCTTCAGGGGAAGGGGCCAGTCTCTTTGCTGATAGTTTCTGAGGCCAGAGAAGAGTCCCCAGGGGCACTTGCTCTCCCTTCCCTGCTAGAAAGCCAGGGAGGGTAGGCTCAGCCAGCTTTCCCACTACTTGGCACCCCTCCTGACCTTCTCTAGGACCTTTACCTAGAGACTTCCCCCCAGATCCTTCACGGGTGCCACATAAGAGGTTTCTGAGAAGGCAAAACCTGACGTTTCTCACAGAAAGGTAGAAATAAACAGTTTCCACCCCCAACCCCGGCCTGCCCCCAAGCCCTGTGTTCCTCCAGTGGGTTGAGCACTGTCTCAGCCTTCATCCAACATGCAGCCTGCCACCCCCCCCACCCCCAGACAACACCCATAGGAGCAGGTAATAAATTACCGCCAGGAAATTAATTAGCTGCACCTCTGCCCACCTAATCTGATGGTTCAAGCTGATTTAAGGGAGCCTCCGGTGGAGGGGTGGGGGTAATCAACATCACCTCAGCTCAGGAGGTACGTTTATACAGTCATCACCAAGCTCGGGGCTGCCCATAACTCACTGGGGCCACGCTAACGGGCCATTAGTCACCCTTATCGGCTTGCAAAGGGGCCACAGTTCGAGGCCTTGCCCTAAGAAGCTAGTTCAAGTGCTGCAAAGGGATAAGGTCAGAGTCCAACTGGGGCCTCCGAGCTGCCCCGATGGGGGTAGCTAGAGCCTCCACCGCAGCCCTTCCCCCAGACAGCTTCCTGCCTATCTCTGGAGCGAAGCCTGGATAGGGCCTCTCGAGCCAGACGTAGGCTGGTTTCAAAGAGCCATTGAGGGTCCCAAGGCAGGCCAGTGGCCCGGGCCCCTCAGGAGAAGGGACCCTCGGAGGCAGCGCCTCCCGACTTTCTGCTGTCTTGGCACAGTGTAACACCTCCTCACTTTGCAGCCTTTGATTCAGCAAAATCAAGGATGCAAACTTCTTAGGAGTACTTAGTTTCCATGGCAACTGAAGCTGACCTCAACATTATTGTTCTCAAGAGGGGACTGACTTTGCTATATATGCTCATTCACTGAATTAATGGACTCCGGGTTCTTTTATCAGCAACCCCAGAACAATGGAAAGAGAGACATGTCCTCAAAGGGCTTTCAACCACTGTCCAGCCTTTTGTCCCTGGCTTACTGCAACGAGGAAAGTCTATTCAGCCTGAGATTATCAAAATCAACTCGGGGCTGTCTCCGGGGCAGCCAAACACACTTTGATTTCATAAAGACATAACTGATCCCACATGCGAATTATTAATTTCGATCGCAGCGTTTGCTGCGTTAGTGATGTTTTTGTTTTGGTTTTTTTGGAGGGTTTGTTTTGTTTTTTGTTGGTTTTTTTTTGTGCTTTTTTGTAATAAAGAGAGTCTGTAGAAAAAAAAACTACAGTATAGCTATGCGCCTTGATGGGTTGCCAGCTGGCTGGCAAGGGCAGGGAGAAGAAGAGGTTACTAAGCTCACCTCAGTGACAGCCCTTAGGGTAACCCAGGATGGCCAAGCTATGGGTGGTGGTGCAGAGCCTTCCTTCCGGTTCCAGTAATACCAGCCAGATCCTGACCTGCAGGTCAGAGCCTTGTTGCAGAGCCCCAGTGTGTGTGTGTGTCTGCCCACCGCCTCACCCTCCAGCTACATAGGAACAATATAAACCAATCCCTGCCTCCCTTCGAAGAAACGGTCTGCAGAGGCAAATAGCTCGCTCTGTTGTGGCCCTGTTTAGATCTCGGGATGTGTGATATCCAAATAATCGTTGCACAAAAGCCACTTGGTTGCTGCCAGGGCTGTCACTTCCCCAGCAGTCTGAGTTCACACCCCTGGCTCTAGTCATCCCTCATGAGCCGTGAGGCCTCTGGACTTGCGGTCACCAGAGATGGCTCATCTACCACTGGACTATGGGAAAAAGGCTCCTGAGCCCAGTGGGACAGACTACGGGTCTAACACCCAAATAACCATTTCGCAGATTTTCGTAAACATCAATCAATCATCCTGTTTGAACCACTCGAGGGCTATCAGGCGGCTTTTATGACCTGTAGCATTTTGTACGAAATAATAACTGGAAGAGATTTATGGACCCGGCGCTGACCCTCTCGATTTATTTTTTACTCTTTCCTTGCCTCCCACCATGAACGAGCACTGCTGTCTGGGCCTTTCCAGAGAGGAGCCTTTTCCAGGCCCCGAGTCCCAGTTAGAATGGTATAAATCCCTGATTTCTTTATTTGGGGGGCGGAGAGGGAGCAGAGAGAGGGAGGAAAGGTGGAAATAAAAACGCAGGAGAAAAGGGTCACTTCCTTTCATTTGTGTTTTCTCCCCAGTCGCCCTGTATTAACACCTCCTTCCTTTGCAAGACGCTGAAAGAAAACAAGATAAAGTGGACAAAGGGAAAGGCCGTGGGGCCCTGTGTTTCCCTTTTCATATCACTGAGGAGATTGAATCAAAATTCCTTCGGCTGATACCATCTCCCCGGGTGGACTACACTCTTGTTAACGGATAAATTCAAACCCTCCAGAAAGTCAAAGAATAAATTTAAGCCTTTGCCAAATGTCTATCCTATTGGATTTTGATAAGGCGGCCATTGAGCCTTAATAATGTCTCCCATCCATTTTCTGCGAGCCCTTAACACGGCTCTTTATTCGTCCCCAAAGCCTCTTCTCCCGGCCTTTTTATTACGGGCTCCAGCGTGCTCTCCAGGGAGCCGGGCGGCCGAGTGATGGATGGACAGCTCGCTAGATTATCTCCCGCAGATGTTTGCTCTCCAAGAGCCCCCGGGCTTCCCTCTAAGTAAACAGACTAAATAGAGTTGCTGGCAGAGGGGCAGCCCCAGAGGTCCTGGGTTCCAGTGTGGGAAGAGGCGTGGCTGGATCCAACCACAACCAAAGTGACTTCTGGGGAAGCTCAGGTGACATGCTCCGAGGGCACCGAGGACGGGGCAGAGATGGCACCCGGCTCTGGGCACTGGAAGTTTGGAACACAGGCATAGAAGTTGGGGGCCTGAGGCCACAAGGTTGGGGACAATGGGGCCCACAGGGATGCTGAGAGTAAGAGACAGAAGGATTAATGGGGGCAAGCAGGAGACCAGGTTCAGGGAGGGACAAAAGGGAGCAGAATGCAGAGGGGAGTTAGACTGGGCCAGCGGGAGCTTTTTGCTCAGTGCAGGCTTGCAATCTTGGATGTGAACCCTGACACAGCTGTGTGTAGCCACTCGTGTGTAGCCATGCTTGTCTGGTCCTGGGCTCCTTCTCCTGTAAATTCTGAATAAATTAAGAAGAGTACAGTTTCTCTGTGGTAACCTCTCCTCTAATGCTCAGTACTCACAGACAGCAACCTCCCCCATCTCCCCTTCCTGCATCAATGTCAAGGGCTGAAAGAATTAAACTAAATCTACCGCCTTTCCGCAGAAGTTGACGGACGGCAGGAAATAGATGAAGCTCAGAGACGGCCACTGACCAGCCCAAGGCCACACAGTCTCCACGTGCCTCTTTTCTCCACGATCCCCTACCATATCTTTAATACCAGCGTGCATGTCTTCCTTCAGGTGACCCAAACTGCAAAATAAGACAGCAGGAACTCGCCGCCGGCTTTATCGTGGGTGTGCCGTGGTCTCAGCAAGGAAAAGACACAAGTATACGCCAATCGCAGCTTTCAGGGACGAAGCAGACATCTCCAGCTAGATGAAAGTTCAGAGGGACCTGTGATCCCTCTGCCACTAACTTAGAGCTTCCACCTCCAGTTCAGTCCCCTCACCTCCCACCACTCAGCTCCAGACCTCAGACTAGGCTTTAATTCCTCTCCTGTGACCCTGGAGAAGCAGACAATGCCCAAATGCTGTGGATCTCTGAAACTGCTCTGTGCAGCAGCCCCTGGGTGTTCTACAGCAGCTCCTCAGCCTCTAACTTCCTCCAGTAGGGTGCAAAGAGGAAGAGGGTTGGGCTGAGTGTTGAGAAGCCTGCAGGGATACAGCCAGCCAGTCTGGTTCCCTCCAGGTTCTGGTGCCGACTCACCGATGCTCTGAGACAGACCCTCACTCAGCCTGGCCTGTGGCTTCAAAGGCATCATGGGGACCTGCAATTGAGGCAGCCCTGTGGCCCAAGCATCAGGTGAGTCTCTGGCTGTAGAGTACCTTATGATTTGAGCAGTTCTCAGGATAACCTGGGACCAGGTTAGACAAGGCCCCAGGGAAACCACATTTTATAGAGGGGGAGAGAATGAGAGCCAGAATCACAAACAGTGCGTCGCCCAGCTCCAACCCCAGAGCTCGAGGAGAGCGGCCAGGCTCATCCCATCCCACTCAAGAGCATCCAGCACCTTTCTTTCCTGGCCCTTTACATTTGAACTTGACCTCTGACCTCTTGCCTTAATCTTTTTACCCACGCTGGATGGATCCTCGAGAGTCCACCTTTTCCCATAACCTCCAGCTAGGCACACCCAGGGAGGCGCCGACAAGGTGGTCTCGGTGAGAGCCACACTGCCCAGCTCTGTCTGTGGACTGGGCTTCACGACTCCACAATTGTTGAGTTAAGGAATTCTGTTCCAGCCCTTGCCCCTCTCCTTTTGGGAAAACACAAATTTATCCAAAGAGGCAAAGAGGGAGGCAAGGATCTGATATCCTTGGTACAGGAAAGAGGTGGAGATGAAGGAAGGAAAGGGAGAGAGGGTCACTGTCAAAACATTCCCCACAAAATGCTGCCAGGGGTTTGCCTGGGAGGACAGGTCCCATCCCTGGCAGAGAGCTCTGCCCACATGGCTAGCCTACTACACATTGAGTTTGTCTGCTCACTTGAGTGGCAGGCACCCTCAAGTGCAAGGGTCTGCATGAATAACATGGTGGATGGCGTGGTGTTGATGAAGGCCCCACCACTTCCAGGTATGGGTGTGTGTAAACGGAGCTCTGTGTCCACTTTTGTTCCTGGGAATCTTCATGGGAAGATTCTGAACACAGGATAAGATGCTCGTATGAGCACTTGCACACGAGTGTCTTCCTCTGCACATGCGCATTGTGCACAGCACCTGGTGAGCGAGCTCAGGAAGGCTCCAGAGTTGAGTATCTCCTTGCTACTATTGCAAACACTCAGATATGCTTGCGCCTCTGAGTGTGTCCCTCAGACATCTGTGTCCTTCCCTCTGCAGAGCGCTCTCTCTGTCTCTGGGTCTCTCAGAGCCGTATCTGTCAACCAGCTATGATCCATCACCATCCAGAAAGGCACAGACAATACCAGTTGATGCTTTTTCTCTTGCCTAATGGTTTGCTTATTTAAAGTGACGCTGGAGCCCTCTTTGGGAGTTAAGAGCATAGCACAAAGATCTGTTGAATCTGGGCGCCCCCACCCCCCGGTTTTCTTTTCATGTGAGTATCCTCTGAAGATAGTTAAATAAACACAACCTGCTTTTATTCGGTTTCCATGTGTCTGCATAGCCTGTAGCCATTCTCACGGGCTCGGGGTTCTCCTCTTCTATTCTCAAGAGCTGGGTGTGCTTGGTGAGGTGACACCCCCTTGCTCACACCATGAAAATGAGCATCTCTCCTAAAGGCAACCATATAATGTGTGTGTGTGTGTGTGTGTGTGTGTGTGTGTGTGTGTGTGCGCGTGCGCGCACGCAGATAACACTCTGCTCATGGACTGTGTCTGTCCCCTGTAGCTCAGAAACAACCAAAACCACACAGCCGCCCCACCAGAAGCTGCGTGAAAGGGTGCTGGGGTGACGGCAGTGAGGGTGTGTTCGCCTACCTTTTTGATGCAGCTCTCCTGGGATGACACCTCTGTATCCGTCAGCATCTGCTGCAAAGCAAATTGGAAAGGGCTGTTAGTGACTGACAGATGTGGCCTTTGAGCTTCCGAGGGTTCTGAACCACGGGCAGATCAATGACCCTGCTAGGACGAAGGCGAGATCTCATGGAAAACTTTTAGTTTTTGTGATAACATATCCTGACCAGAAGCAACACGAGGGAGGAAAGGGCTAACCTGGTCTACAATTCCACGTAGACCAGGTTAGCCCTTTCCTCCCTCACACGGCAGACTCATATAGCTAGTTACATCACATCCACCATGAAAAGCAAAGTGAATTTGCGTGTCCTTGATCATCGGCTTAATGCCCTTATTCTAAACAGAGGTCCTCCATTTGCCTGAGACTGTGGCATGGCTCTGTTGAGAACCCATGGTCTATGTGTGAGAACCTACCTCACAGACCGAGGTGTGGCACTGAAGCATCTTAGGGCAAGCCGCCTGTGGTTGCCACAAGCAGGGAGCTCAGACCTTGAAAGGGACAGCAGACTTTGAGCTCTGCCAGAAACCCAAGCGGAACATGTGTAGAAACGGCTCTGTTCTGGGCTGCCCAGCCCTAGAGGGTGAGTTAGGCTTCAGGCATGGCCCTGACCTCCTGGGTGGTGATTCCAGTTTGGCTCAGGAGGCAGAGCTCAGGGTGGGGATGGAACATGAGTTCAGCTCTGCTTTGGGAGACAGCAGGTATAGAGGGGGCAAGTACCGGACTCCTTCTGAGTCTACAACAGCAGTATGTCACTGCTCTGTAATGACGTGCCACGTGCTGGGGAGGAAGGAGGCTCGTTGCGGTGTATGTGAGCGCCTCTTTGCTGTGGTGCCGGCAGAAGAGGGAAACCTCCAGCTTTGGATCCAGAGTCTCCCTTCCAGCTTCCCTCAGCTCAGGTCTGCACGGCTGTGGTATCTCACCCCGCGTATCCTCTCAGAAAGTCACCAACCCTGCTCTGGAGAGCTGGCATGTCAGTGACCAGACTCGAAGTGCCGAAGCAAAACAACAACAAACGACAAAGGGGTGGTGGAAAATGGCCTCTTCCTTTCTGGGCTGGAAGTCCAGCACGTGGACTCCTGTTCGTAAATTATAATGTCACTTCCATGAGAATAGGAGCCAAGATGGAAAACCATACTTGAAAAATAAAATGAGGAGTAGTGTTAGGCCCACCCTTCCCTCCCGTCACACTTCCCTGAGGTGCCCGTATGTGCCTGTGCAGGCCGGCCACAGAACCAAAGTGTACCATACCAAACAGGCTCTGGCCTGACTCAGCTGTAATAACAAGAGGCCATATTCTCAATGTTGGGAAATTCTAACCCATTGGGAATTTTGGGATGTTTCTTTTAATAAATCCCAAAAGTGTGGTTTGGAAAGTGACTCTAAGCAAGACTGAAGCAAGGCAAGGTGAAAGTCACACAAGACCCAGGTCTCCAGAGGAGGCTCCGTCAGTGACTGGTGATGGGTTCTGCTCAGCCTGGCTAGATTCAGCCACAGAAGCCAGTCGGAGCTGAGCTGTGGACATCTGTGCCTCTGCACCGCCTATGGTTTCTCTCCTCTCTCAGAGTCAGGGAGGATGGAGGGAACCCTACAAACTTATGCAGGAGGACACATTGAGACTGACCACCGAACCCTAGAAAGGCCCCCTTTTCCGCTCACACGCTGGAGGTCACCCTAGGAGGCCTCTTCCTGCTACACAGGGTGGTAGTTCTGTGCTGCAGCCCACCCAGGGCAGGGTGAGTGCCAGTCCTGTGGGCCATCAGTTCTCTTGGCTTTCAACTGTCTGGCTTCAGCCAGAAGGAGAAAATTAGTAAGGGTTGCCTTGCACTGAGAAGTCACACAGCCAGGTAGTGAGGAGCTATCGGGAAGATGCCGCTTGTGGAAACTGTGTCCTATAAGTTCAATAAGGAACAGGTATCGTCCCGAACCTAGTGCACATCTCCAAACTCCATTAGCTTACCGAATGGAGGCCCCGTACTGACACCCAGCAGTGAGGAATCCTGAGCTGCCTGACCTAGCTGAATGCTCTACTGGTCAACTCATCTCTGTTGTGATCCTTTCTTAGGTCCCAGGCTTCAAGGACACACACACACACACACACACACACACACACCCCTACCTGCAAAGTCCCTGAGAGTGTGCTGTGTTTGCTGAACCTGTCAGCAGACAGGTCACAGAAGATCATGTGATGTTTTAGGACCAGCCTAAGGAGCTTGCTTGGTGGCATTCCACAGTTGCCTTGTACCAACACACAGGTGTCAACGTAGTGCTTGACACTGGAGAGAGGACTAGGACAGCATGGGGTATGAGGTGTCTCTGTTTTTTAGAGAGATTCCTTCCTTCTAAGAGGAAAAGGTTGGTGTCTGGAGATCTGAGCCTGCTTTGCACTGCCCAGGAATGGCTTGACAGGCTCAGCAGTCCTAGCAAGTCAGCTTGCGAGTGGCCGCACAGCCTTCAGCCAACCGGCCTGCCATCCTTTAACTTAGTGGAACAGAAACTGTGTCCAGTGGACCTACGGATGAGTGTGATCACACCAGAGGCTAACAAGTAGCCAAATGAGATAAGACAACCCATCTGCTATGTCATTGTGGGTCCCTTCATTCCCAGAGGAGTCGGGCAATGGCTCCTACCTACCCTAGAGTTTACGACCAGATGGAGACACACACAGGGACATCAACAACCTCATCCCCAACTCTTCAAGAGTCACCAAGTAAGAGGGGACAAACAACCTTGGGCTTCCTAGGTCACAGGGCCTGGCTGGCCTTGGGACAGGGGCTGGGGCTCTGTTCCTCAGCCTCTCCACACATACTTTGAGTAGAGGCTCACTGAACTATGGGGCTTGGACTGAGACACACTGTGAGCTGCTAAGGATCAGGACGTACCACATAGCAGGCTTCTTCAGTCACTGGGGCACGGAGCATCACACCCTCAGCGGAAGCTGGCAGCTCATGAGTTTCCAGAGCCCTCCTGCAAGGGAAGGTTTGAGCCAGGTTCTGATTTAATACGAGCCTTGCCAGGTAGAAATATCTTTAATGAGGCCTCCTCACCCGCTGCTGACCTTGGGTGGAGAAATCTCCGGACGCACTCCGGAGCCTCTCAGCCTTGGCTTCCTCCCTGACCGGTCTGCCGTTTTACTGAAAACCCTCTTTATGTTGCTAGCTCAGCCTCGGCGTACGCACTGCTGGCTTGCTGATCGCTGGCAGTGACCGCCCGAGGCTCTCAACTTCTCCCCCGCACCCCAGCAGAAGTATTAGGTGTGTTTTGATTGAACATTTTAGCCAAAAAAACGAGGTTTGACCTGCGGCATTTAGCTTCTCTCTCGAGTACCGGTGCCAGGATTTAGCTAAGTGGGGTTGCTCAAAACATCTTTTTTGACTCTTAAAATAAATACCCTCTGTTCTCCAAGAGGTTGGTGAAGAGTACATACATACATACAGGCATCTCATAGGCTCACAGTTCTGAAACTCTGGCACGTCCCCCAAGGGGGCCGACTTTCTGTTTGGTGTCACAAATGGATCCCAGAAGGTGTCTTTCCCTTCAAAGAATCTGGGAGCAGACCTGTGAGAGGAAGCCAGCGTGAGTTCCAACACAAGGCTACTCCAAAGCTGGACAAGCCAACTGTGAGCATGATCCTGGCTTGCTCTGAGCAGTTGCCTGGTTTTTGCACATAGCCCATGTCTCTGTAGCCCATATTTCTTCCATATTTGTTTTGAAGTCCTTTCTCTGGATCCAGGGATTTGTCTAAGCCTGGAACCATCTGATTCTAGAATCTCTTCTGGGTGGGGAGAAGGGCACAGTGTTTGTGATTTTTTTTTTTTTTGAGACAGGGTTTCTCTGTATAGCCTTAGCTGTCCTGGAACTTACTCTGTAGATCAGGCTGGCCTCAAACTCAGAAATCTGCCTGCTTCTGCCTCCCAAGTTCCCAAGTGCTGGGATTAAAGGCGTGCGCCACCACTGCCCAGCTGTTTGTGATACTATGAAAGGAGCAATGATGGAGACTCCCAGGTATCCTATCCTGGCTCTGAGCCTTGCTTGCTGACCAGAGGAGGCTGTAGGCTCCAGAGCTCAGGGTTGTTTGGGGGACAATATGGGCAGAGATACAGAATGGTAGCTGCTGACCCCCTCTGTCAGCAGTGGCGTTGACCTCTACGAGGTCCGCCCTTACAGTAGGGCTTTCTGCTCATAAGCTGAAGAATGGGACCACATGTGGCTACCCCGATTTAAACCCAGGTGGCTGCTGGAGAGGAATAGCCTCGTGCTGTCAGTAGCTGCCTCTTTCTGGATGACGGGATGTGTGCATACATGTATTTTGAGGCTAATGCATACTGCTGGTAGAGTCCCTCATTGGCCTAGAACTTACTAACTCAGCTGGACTGGCTGGTCAGTGAGCTCTGGGTCTCATCCTGTCTCTTATCTCCCCAGCATGGGATTTTGTTGTTGCTACATGGGGAGCTCTGGGAGACTGAACTCGGGTCTTCCTATCTGTGCAGAAAACGCTTTACTGCCGCCAAAGTCTGGGAGGTGGAATTCTTAACGAGTAATGTTCACCCTTGTCTTAGTCAAGGTTTCTATTTCTGCCCAGACATCATGACCAAAAAGCAAGTTGGGGAGGAAAGGGTTTATTCAGCTTACACTTCCACACAGCTGTTTATCACCAAAGGAAGTCAGGACTTGAACTCAAGCAGGAAGCAGGAGCTGATGCAGAGGCCATGGAAGGATGTTCCTTACTGGCTTGCTTCCCCTGGCTTGCTCAGCTTGCTTTCTTATAGAACCCAAGACTACCAGCCCAGAGATGGCACCACCCACAATGGACCTTGATCACTAACTGAGAAAATGCCCCACAGCTGGATCTCATGGAGGCATTTCCTCACCTGAAGCTCCTTTCTCTGTGATAGCTCCAACTTAAGTCAAGTTGACACAAAACCAGCCAGTACAACCATTGATGGTCTTCCCATACCAGCATCTTACAGTCAGAATGTTCTGCCTGCTGTAAGTGGTACATGAGCCCCATCAAGGGAGACCATGATGACATCAGCAGTTGGTCATCTTCTGGATTGTCTGACATTTCTGGGACACATCTCCTTCTTGCAAGTGCCCAAGGGTGGCAACATCTAGGCTTGATCACTGGGAAACAGTCAGGGGGAAAGCAGAGAGGGAAAGCCAAGGAGATGGCCTGAGGGCCAGAGAGCATCAGAGTGTGTTCCTGTGTCACATGGGCTCTGCAGGGAGAGTGGGTGGGTCAGACACATTTGAAGAAAACAGTCATGTGCCCCTCCTTCTGATAGGTCCCACACCTGAGGCCTGTCCGGATCTCCCTAGGAGAGGGACACTCCCCGTAGCTGGCAAGGCCTGAACTGGGACACTTCCCATTGGCAGTTCTAGTGGGAACCCAGAGATGTTCTGAATCTCCGGGCCAGCGCTGGCTTCCAGAGCAAAGGATCTGGCCATGTTGACACAAACTCCTGAGCTCTCAGCTGGGAGAGTGGGGTCATATTTATTTATTTATTGCATTTGAAAAAAAAAACAGCTTGGCCGTGTTTGAGCTGCAGAAATGATTTTTTTTTAAAGAGCAGTAGACACTGTTTTTAGCTTTTATGCCTAAACAGATACTTCTCAGTTCCTACAAGCAAGAGCTGTCTAATGAATGGAGGCTCTCTCTTCCCTCCTAAGAAAAATATTTACACAGTCTAGCACAGCAGCAGAGGACTTCAGGCAGCAGAGGACCATCCTTGAAATGCAGAGAGGTCTCCATGCCTGTCTGCCTGTCTGCACTCAGTCAGCCCTCCTCTCCTCAGGGACATTTCCCACCCCCCACCCCCCACCCCCCCACCCCCAGAGTGCCTTCTGAGCGACCAGTCCCTGGAGAACGCTGACATCATTTTACTTTCTAAAGCCCTCCTATTTGGCCAAAAACCCCTGGGTCACTCGGCCTCTAGCTCTGTGTGAGGAGAGGTGGTGATTTTCTCGGAAGTCTCCTGTGAAACCCACTCCCCGAGAAGGGTGTGGCAGAACCCAAATCCCACACCGATCAGGACTTGGATGGGGTGGGGCCTCTTTCACAGCCTGATGGGGCCAGTGGGTCTTAGATGCATGCCCAACCGTTTTCCCTCCGGCACAGGCTTGCCTTGTGCTTGCTGCCTGGCCAGCACAGTGGTGTAGACCCAGAACCTGGGCACGGGTTGGCTGCTCTCAGACGATCCAAGAACACTCTGTTCACGGGCAGTTCTGGGTGTGTGATCATTCTGTCGGGACACCTCGTCCAGGAGAGGTTGCCTAGTGCTTGTGGCTGCCTATTGTAGACTGATCAGATATGCAGGTTATAGGGCCTTCTTAGCCTTATCTGTGGGGAGTCTTGGAGTGCCTCTGTCTACACTGCCTCACAGAAAGTGACTTGGAGCCACTCCATAACACACCAAACAGTGACTCCTTCACTATACTCAGAACATTAACAAAAGAGAAAGCCTTGGGGAAGGGCCAGTGAGCCTGGGTTCCTCTTGACTTAGGGATCCTGAGGGAGGGGGTGACCAGGGATGAGGTGGAGCTGAGAAACAGCAAAGGTGGAACAGGGGTGAAGAGCTCCTTCCCACAGAGACAGAGGTGCTGCCTGGCCGGAAGGCCCGGAGTCTGGGCTCGGGGAGCTGGGTTTTACTAAGAACAAATACAGGTGGAAACTGGCAGTCTGACAGGTGGCAGAGATGATGCTTGGCCGGACAGATGGTAGAGACACGGGGTAAGGAAGGTCGGTAGGGACGGGTGGCTGCATTTCCATGCTGTTCTTGGTTGCAGCTAGTTTCTCTGGTTGGCTATGAGAGTTAGGTGACTGTCTTTCTTGTTCATCTCTTGTGTGCTATGCTATGATGCACCTACCATGTCCCACCCGCCTGACTCCCCTCTACAAACAGGAATCTGTCTAGCTTTCCTGGGGTCTGAGATGGAGGCCATTTAAGAGATAAGAAGGGAACCATCAGATAGTCAGATGGAGGAGAGCCAAGGGCTGAGCTAAGTTGGTCGCTATGCTGAGGACTTGTGTCGCAGGGCTATGTCATCGCTCTCCTGAGAAGGAAGCAGCTCACAGAGGCAAAAGGGCCTTCTCATATCTGCACAGCACTTGGGAAGATCCAGGACTGAGGGTGATACTGTGGGCCCTGCTATGAGTCCAGGGAGGGCCCCAAGAGAGGCAGTATAGGTGGTGGTAGTATAGGTATCGGTATAGGTATAGGTATAGGTAGTAGGTACAGGTATAGATAGTCGCTTCCCTGAGGGATACTGCAACAAGATGGTATGGTCCATGCCTGTCCTATGACCCCAGGTCACCCAGCATCTGCCAGCACAGTCTTCATAGAAAACCACATCTCCCAGAAAAAGGACCAGAGGGGGAAAGATATCCCCCTCTGCTCCCAGCCACCATGTTCCTTCACCATCCTCAGCAGGCCAGAACAGGCCCTGGACTAGCCACCCACTGCGGGTTATTTGCAAGGGCTCCCACTGTCTCTCAGACTTCCCATCCCTAAAACTGTCCTTTTGAAGAGAGGAGCACATGCAGATTGGCTCAATGCAGGCCTTCCAGAGTCTTATTCAGTATACAGCTTTCCAATCGGGGCGGGGGGTGGCTCTCCCCTAAGGAGGGGCCACCCTCCAAGGCTGAGATCCCTCCCAACACATGATGGCAGCCTTCCTGCTCAGCTTTACCTCATAGGTGCTGGCCAGCTTAGGAGTTCCTCAGCACAATAGGCTCTAGAGATCCCAGCCCCTCTCTCCATACTCCCAGGGGACAGATAAGAGTCAGGAGGCCCCACAGTCTATGAAGGTATTCCTGGACACCAAGGGATCTAGATAGAGGCTGAAGCCCAGGAAGGGGAGACTGATGAGTGGCTTGGTAGGCTCTGGTGCCCCTTCCCTACCAGGTCGTGAGTTGAGAGTCAGTGTAGGGTGTGAGCTCCTACGAGTCCAGGAGAAAGAAATGTTTAGATCATATGAGGTTTATGGTGGATGGTTTCTTCCTCCTGCTTATAAAAAGGGTGATATCTGCAGAGGAAGTACAGGTGAATCACACAAGCGGGTGACGTGGGACTCTCAGCCAACGGCGCACAGCAAGCAACCCTTTTCAGTGTGTGAGTCTAAGAGGCTCTGACATTTTAGCACCAGGAACGGGACTCACACCATCAGTGAAGACGGAGGGACCCAGAGCCCAGTCTGACTCTGGAATATCCTTCTAAGGAGTTGGTCTCTGGAAAACACTGGCCACAATCAGTGGGAGGCAAGGAGCTGGGGTGAGTGGGTGCATCACCTCAGATGCCACAGAACTGGTCAGAGATGCCCTGCCTTCTTGTACTGGGCACTTGGCATAGGGTGAACGATGTCAGTTTCAAATGAGCAGAAGGTTACCTTGGCCCTTGATCCCGACTCTTCCATCTTTACTCTCTTGCCCTATATTTTTCTACCAGCACTTATCAGCTCCAGTGAAGACCAGCAGAGGTTAGACTGCTCCGGTTAGAGCAGTTCTTCACCCCACCAGAGGGGAAAGGCAACAGCCAGAGCGGAATCCAGAAGCAGAGATAAGTCAGGCACGAGGCCCCAGAGACACTAAACAGTCATGGGCTAGGTCTGCAGGGCCATCCACTCCTAGACACTGACAGGGGCCACTGGAGCCTAAGCCACTGCCAATAGCATCAACAGAGGCAGCCCTACAGGTGCATGATGGGAGCTTCATGGAGCAGAGGCTCCAGTGTGACAGACATGGCCAGTAGGTTCGTGGAAACACTTCAGCGGCCACCTGACTGGTTGTCTAAAAGCCTCACAGGGTGTTGCATGCGTGCAGACAGCATGCTCCTCACACCCATAGCCACATGCTCCACCTTGTACCATGGTGACCTCATGACGGTTGATGCTCTGTAATAAGAACACTTAATACAAGGTCTTCCCTCTCCAGGTAAGTCTGGCAGACATTACACTGAGCCCAGGGTGAACTCAATGATGTAGCATTTATAGGAGGAATCTGGAGTATTCAGACTTGGACAGGAAATGGAAGGTAGCTGTAAATGTTCTTGCAAGTTCCAAGAGAATAATTTGTGTGAGTAAGGGAAGCTCCCTGCTGTCTGAAATCTTTCTGCAACAGGACAGCCTCCTTTTATCCATCCATCCTTCCTCCCTCTCTCCCTCCCTCCCTCCTTCCCTCTCTCCTTCTGTCCCTCCTTCTTTCTCTCCCTCCTTCCCTCCCTCCTTCCCTCTCTCCTCTCCCTCCTTCTCTCCCTCCCTCCTTTCCCCGCCTCCCTCCTTTTCCTTTCTTTCCCATTTCTTTTCCTTCCCTTTCCTTTCTTTTCCTTTCCTTCTGTCTTCCCGTCCCTTTCCTTCCTTTCTGCCCCCCCATGCCCCCCATCTTCCTTCCATTCTTTGATGCTGGCAATGGAAGCACATTAAGAGAACGCTTTCTGCTGACCTGCACTCCCGCCATCAGAACAGATGTCTGTGCCAACTGCAGACAGGAACACCCAAGCCTCCTTCCTTTGTTCAGTCTCCCACTGCTTGAACCAACTCTGAGCGCTATCCATCACAAACCCAGAGGCAGCTCCTCTGCTCACACTCCCAGGACTCTTGTGGGCATTCTCTCACTTTACTGCAGAGAGCTCTGGAAATACCCCGGGCACACACAAGGACATTAAGCAGATGATATTATCAGACACTTTCCTCCCGCCTGGGATGGCAGGACAGTGGCTGTCATGGGTGTCACCTGGAACCCATGATGGCAGCCCCATAGAGCCCCACAATGGTCCTGTAGACATTGTGTCTCCTTGTCTTCTGAGGGCCTTTGCTTCCTTGGTGGGCAAAACAAGTCATCAGGCTAACTAATGGCTCCACACAAACATTTGTCTTTTACTTTCAACCTTTCTAGTTATAGAAATAACCTTGATATTGATAGAATTATATTAATGCACTTCAACCTGACCCCACTTATCGATGGCTTGTTTGTTAGGGCGATCTTTAATAATCATAAGTGAAGAGAAAGCTCTTAGATCTCCTATGATGGAGGCCCTAGGGGCTCGACCCCTGGCTATTCAGCTCCTCTGGGGCTGTGACATAACTTTCTCACTGGGGTTTGACGGGTCATTTGTTATCTGGAGGTAGGAGTGCGCCAAAGTGAAACAAATTCAGATCCTGTAAGGAGGAGAGGGAAGGAAGAAAAGGAGGAAGAGCAGGAGGGGGAGGAGGAGGGGGAGGAAGGAGAGGAGGAGGGGGAGGAAGAAGAGGAAGAAGAGGAGGAGGAAGAGGAGAAAGAGAAGAAGGAAGAGGAGGAGAAGACGAAGAAGAAGAAGGAGAAGAAGGAGAAGAAGAAGAAGAGGAGGAGGAAGAGGAGGAAGAAGAAGAAGAAGAAGAGGAAGAAAGCAGCAGCCATTGCCACTGCCATCACTGCTTCCACCACTGGCTCAGTTAGCAAAGTGTTTGAAGCATAAGCTTGAAGCCCTGAGTTCAAATTCCTAGCACCCATGTAATAATACAGGGTACAGGGTCTGCAAAGATGGTTCAGCAGTTAAGAACATTCACTGCTCTTGCAGGAGGACCCAGGTTTGGTTCCAAGCACCCACAATAGGCTGTTCACAATTGTCAGTAACTCCAGTTCCAGGGGATCCAAAGATGTAGGCCTCCCCAGACACCTACCTGCATATAAACGCATAGAAACTCATGTGGGCATACATGCATACACGTAACTCTTTAAAATTTTTCTTAATAAGCTGTATTCACCTGTAATCCCAGTGTTGGAAAAGCAGAGGGACAGAGGATCCCCTGGTGATCCAGTGTAGACAAGTCAGTGAACTTAAGGTTCAGTGAGAGATTGCTTGAAAAACTAAGGTGGAGAACTAGAGAGGGGTCAGCCTCTAGCTTCTGCATGCCAGTGCAGACATGTGCATTTGCAACCACACACCCTTGTGTACACACATGAACATGCAAACATTCACAAATAGAGAAGGGAAGGCTATAGTGCATTCTAGAGATGAAAAGATCAGCACCACCACAGGTCTTCCTGTTATAATGCACCCGCCCCCCAAAAAAATCTGGTCCCATTTTCCTTTCATCATGTTCTCACCTGGATTTACCACACTCTGGTTCTCACAAGCAGTTTGCCCATGTGCACTTCTGATTTCCACAAACTGGCAACCAAGGAAGATACCCCTGTTCCCATTCCCACCTGCAACAAAGTAACAAGGAGACTAAGGTTCCACCTCAGGGGCACTCCAGGATCTTACTCTTTGCTCTCAGTAAGCATCTCTATCTAGGCCAGAGAATACAGAGACTCAGACAGAGGCTAGGACACACACATGTCCAGTGTCACATAGCTGACTTCACAGAGTGTGCACAGGGCTGTTACTTGGCCTCCATGGAACTGGTTCCATCTGAAGAAACAAGTAGGAAGGGGTGTAAGGAACTTTGTCATCTCTCTCTCACACAAATGATGTTTCCAATCTGCTGGAAGGGGACAGGGTGGCAGAACCTCAAATGTCTGGGTTTAGTCACAGCTGCGGTGCTAACTTGAGACCACTGCGTAAGGGGGAAGAGGGAGGCTGGGAAAAGCCGCCAGACAAGACCACACACTTTCCTAATGGGGCCCAATTACAGGAACAGCTCTCTCTCTCTCTCTCTCTCTCTCTCTCTCTCTCTCTCTCTCTCTCTCTCTCTCTCTCTCCCCCCCCCGTGTGTGTGTGTGTGTGTGTGTGTGTGTGTGTGTTCTGTTCATGGCTCTGAAGTTCCAGTCCCAGGGATCTTGCAGAATCCACTAGACGGTGTCTGTAGCCAGATGCCCTGGGGCTCAAATCTGCTCTTTGCTGTGAGAACGGCAGGCTTGCTTGTCTCACCCCTACCCACTCTACCTCCAGTTCCCAAGTGAACTCCTATGCCTGGCTTTTGTCCTTGCTTGGGACAAGGCATGGTAAAAAATGTTGTGGGATTCTGAAGGACTGTCCAGTCCTGCTGGACTTCAACAAATGCACCTCTGAGACTGCCTGTCCTCCGAGGCCCCCATGACAGTAATGGAATTTTCTCTCCTTTCTTCCTGTATGGAGCCTCCAGAGCTGGGAGAGGCTCCGGGGCTGAGGCAAGGCAGCTGAGTCAAAGTCACTTGCCCATCCCCAAACCAGTAATACTCTCTGCACATGCAGGCCCTTGGATGCCTTTGTGACCTCTCTTCTGCCTCTGTGGCATGGGATGACATAGGCTAGAAAATGAGTTGAAGCTGCCAAGGGTGACAAAGGGATTCGAGAAACTGAATCTTATTCTATTGTATTAGTATTACCAAAGACGGACCTGCTTCTGTGACTGCTAGCACTAAAACCACCAAGCCCTGAGGAGGGTCATCTAAACCAGGTAATCCAATCCCAGGGTCCGAGCCCTGGGCAAGAGTCACCAACACTCTGTGGCTCACAGATCTAATCCAGCCCATGGTCTGTTTAGGTGCAGCCTGTCAGATAAGTGTGGCTTTAGAGAGTCACAAATATAAAGAATGTGTGAAGGAAGCTGCATACAGCACACAGACATTTTACAGAAGTACACAGACCCTGGCCAACACCTTGGTTCAAAGGAGGGCAGAAATTAAAGGACCTCTCTAATCTAATCTTGAGCCAAAATGTAGGCACAGGCTTCTGTAGCGGGCACAGGGAGGAGGTGGCTCCTCGAGCCTTATCCCTTGACCACAGAATGGCCAATGATGAGTGATTAAGACAAATATCCCATGTCAGAGGTCGGGGTCAGGGGGAAACAATAACTCAGGGTACAGCTCCAACTGCCTGTGGGCTTGCCTGCCTCTGAGACAGTAGAAAAGGATGGATCAGGGCCTTGTCTGGGCTGCTGTGGGACACTGGGTCTGGCCAGCAGCTGCTGGGATCAAACCAACAGGACCTGGAAGGCCACGATTCTCAGCTGCTGCCACCCTTAAGGAAAGGTAGGAAATTGGAAGCAGTCTGAAATGGTTCTGCTCCTGTCTCTGTCTGTCTGTCTGTCTGTCTGTCTGTCTGTCTGTCTGCCTGCCTCCCTCCCTCCCTCCCTCTCTCTCTCTCTCTCTCTCTGTCCCCCTCCCTCTCTCTGTCTCTCTGTCTGTCTCTGTGTCTCTGTCCCTCTCTCTTATTCTCTCTCTCCCTCTCTGTCTGTCTGTCTGTCTCTCTATATCTCTGTCTGTCTGTATACACACACACACACACACACACACACACACACACACACACATACACAGGGATATATATCTCCCTGTCTGTCTCTCTGTCTCTGCCTATATCTTTCTCTCATTCTTTCCATCTCTGTCAGTCTCTCTACCCCCTCTCTTTGTCTGTCTGTCTCTCTCTCTCATTCCTTCTCTTTCTTGCTCACTCACTCACTCTGTCTGTCTGTCTCTCATTTTCCAACAGGGAGAAGTACAAACAACTGTCACAAAGAAAAATCCAAAAGTATTCCTTAGGAGTTGACTCAGAGTCACATGACCTTCTAGGACAGTAAGCCACCTCTGAGATGGGGAGCGGGGTCCCTTCCTTGGGCAGGTCTTTTAGTCCAGAGGTTAGAACCGGTTGGAACTCTGGCCCAGGCGGCTGGGGAACTAGGAGGCTGGGGTTCTTGTTTTCTACTCTGAGAACAAGTCTCAGGAAGCCCTGGGTATGCTCAGGAATCTAGAATGACTTTCAAATTGACCCCCTGCCACCTCCTTGAGGAGGAATGTCCAGCACACTAGGTAGTTGCAGTGAGTTACAACAAGTCTATCTGTCCTTTCTCAACCCTCATCTAGAGAGGTCAGTGGGTAAATGCAAGTGTTCCCTGTGAGTTTCATTTTGTGGCAACCCTGCAGGGGGTCCAGGGAATCTCAGGGTGCTGCAAAGAACCAGGATTCCTGCCTGGAAATTCATCAACAGCATCAGAAGCGCAGACAGTTAATACAAACCAGACACCCAGGGACTTTGTGCTCTCTCTCTCGCTCTCTCTCTCTGTGTGTGTGTGTGGGGGGGGTGGGGGGGTGGCTTTTAATGCTGTCACCTTTCCTTGCTTCCTGATGCTTTATGAAGGAAGGCTGCTGCTCTCTGGAACCATCCTGTTGCCCATGTGCCTTGGGAAAACACTCATCCCTTCCCTTCTTTCTAGTTCTGAAAAGACAAGTCGCTTTCATCCTTCCTTCCATGGCTTTTTGCCAGGGCTTGAGTCAGAAGGCACAGGTGGGAAAGTGCCAAAAGAGCTGCTGAGTTCACAGACCTCGGGGTCTGAATGGAATCTGCTCCGCATAGCCATCTCACCTTGTGGCCTGCTGCAGTGGGGCTGCAAGCTAACGTGACAGGATCAGCATCTGCAGGCAGAATGACCCCTGTCAGCTGAAGAGGAGGACCAGTTTGGGGCACTTGTGACATGCCCAACCTTTAGGTCCTCTGCATAGGGCACACTGGACAACAAAAGTCTCAGGAATATGTCAGTCTCTTCTCTCCTTGGTTCAGAGCAGCTCGGTCTCTTGCCACCTTTGTATTCCCGGGAAGTGACTGTTTCTACAGCTAGCTGGGCGGAGCTCCTCCCATGGACGTGATGGAAACAATGTATCCAATCCAATAAGGGCACCTGAACCAGCCTGGTTCAGCTTCAGAAAAAGCTGTGCTAAGCATGGATGGTTTGAAACTCTGATTCTGGAGCCACTTTGGCTATTTGTTTGGTCATTTACTTTATTCCTCTCTAGGATGGAAAGGACAGCTGACGTCTGTCCAACTGTGAATCGAGAGTGTCTGGAAAGTATGGCCAGAGGGGTGAGAGCCCAGAACACCCTGTGCAGGGAGAGATGGGAGAGGTGTGCAGGAATGAGGTGAGGTGACTCTGGATGGATACAGGGTCTAATGAGAAGAGATCTCTGGTGAAGGGTATCTGAGCCTGGATACTTGAAGCCATCAAGGGCCATACATTTTTCAAGCCTCAGGTTGCCTCGACCTGGGTTGTTTCCACAGTTGGGCTAGCTGCACCTTTTAAGCTCTGGGCTGGAGAAAGGAACCAAGAAAGATCCTCTAGGCTTTTCTCCTGCCTCTCTTGTGTCTCCCCTCTCAGCTTGGCGTGATTCTCCTCCTGAGAGCCTGCAGAGGGGTCACAGCAACAGACAGCATTCCAGGGAGGCATGCGAAACTCTCTTTTCTCTTTACAGCCCATTTTCCTGTTTTGGTCTAATGGTGTTAATTACTATGAGCTATTACAATGATGCCCTTGGGCTTGCTGTGGGGTCATGTCCCGGGGAGAACACCCTAAGTTGAAAATATCACAAATCAAAAATACACTGGCTACACCTCACATACTGAACACCCCAGTTTAGCAGCATATCGTAGCTCACTGCAGAAAGCTAGCTGTCTGTCTCCCTGGCGATCTCAGGGCTTCCTGGGGGTTGTGTCTGCCCCACATGGCAAGTAAGGATCATACTGTGTGTGGCCGACCCAGGAGATGACGAAGGACAGAATTCAAAGTTCACGTTCTGCTGAATACAGTGTTTTGTGTTGTCAGCTGAAATTTTTAAAATTAAATCATGGCTAGCGAGGGCTAAGGGCCACCTGGTGTTTCCCAAGTTACCTCTGCAGAGCAAAACAGAAGGCTCCAGTACCAGGTATGCTCACGAGAGCAAATACCCCGCATCCCTTCCCGAGCTTGCTTCTCATCCCCAGAGCACACTGAGCATTTTGTGTGACCTATGAAAAGATTCTCTTTTGTCCTAAAGATCATTCTCGGCTAAGACAGAAAAAAATGGGGATACAGCAAGAAGCCCACATCTCCAAGAAGACTGGAAGAGGGACACTCCCGATTCAGATCCCACTAACTTCTTTAAAAAATATTGTTTATTTTTTTCATTTCATACACATTGGCGTTTTTCCTGCCTATATGTTTGTGTAAGGGTGTCAGAACCCCTGGCAATGGAGTTAGACAGTAAAGGGCTGCCATGCAGATGCTAGGGATTGAACCCTGGTCCCCTGGAGGGGCGGCCAGTGCTTTTAAATGCCAAGTCTTCTCTCCTGTCCTGCATTAGCTTCTTAGCTACAAGCAGGAAAAGCCCCCCCAGGTGAGAGCTTATAGTTGCCCTCGAAAGTCCTTGGGCTCTTCTAGAAGATTCACACAGCAGGGTTAGCTTATCTTCTTTTCTAGTATCTTATGGTGATCTTGAGTCTGAGGCCCCACGAGACTGTGAAGTGTGAACAACGGGCTGGGGACTTTGGTCTTTGCACTTTACCAGCCAGATCTTTGGGCCCCAAAGTCCGTTCAGCACCGACTTCTCTAGAGGAAGGCAGACTGGATCATAGTGGCTGCCCATAGCCTGGTTTGCTTCACTCCGCAGCTATGTGCCTGAGGGCCAGCCACTACAATCTTTTTACCCAATTTTCCAGCTGAGTTGACTGAGGCCTGTGAAGGTCAAGGAACTTGCCCAGGGTCACTGAGTAAAACAGCTTAGCCTTAGGACAAGGACTCGGGACCCTGGATCCTGCCCCTAATCACCCAGCTCTTTCATAAATAACAGTAGTAACAGGGCTCCATTTTATGTAGGAGAACCACTCCCCAGGAGGCCACCAGGTTTGTGGCCAGGCATGTGCTCCGAAGCTCACAGGCCAGAGAGGTAAGGTGGGGATGCAAGGCAGGAGACAGGGGCTTGCCACACCAGTTGGCTCTTGCGAAGGCATTAATTTGTAACAGACTTGCAAAGAGCTGGAAAGGGCGCAGGATGTTCCGCACACGCGACAACGGCTGATTATTCATTGCTGACAGTTATTAGCCTGTTATTAAACGTATGAATTGCCTCTTTCATACACACTGCCTATCCTTAAAGAGCTTTATGAACTAACATTAACCAATCCAATTAGCAAAAGACACTGTATTTGTGTAATTAGTAATTTGAGGCTTTGTCTTGGTCTTACAGAGAAAGGGCATTGGCTGTTGATTAGCGCGTAACATCGTACAATTAGGAGAAGTGGTCGGAGATTAGCCGGAATGTTCTTGTTCCCCGGAGTCCCCGTTAAGGGACCTGGTCTTGCTAAGAAGCGCGGGGGGGGGGGGGGTAAATGTTTGTGGCGTTTAAGCGGATCCAATTGCTTCCTCCCTTGTATCCAGGCTCCTCCACGCCGTTGGCATGGCCTTCTGCGTCAGGAAGGGGAAATATTTGTTTTTGTTATAAATTTAGAGGGTGAGTACAGTAGGGAACCTTGTTATTAAATGCTCCGAGCCCAATCCTGCAGAAAATCTCAAAATCCAACTTTGGGTATTGATTGCAAGATTTTTTTCTAATCAGATGCCAAAAGGAACATTGTGGAGGGAAAAGATGTCTCAGGCAGCCCTAGCCAAGTGGCGTTTCTGTTTATGTCTCTCAGAGAGACACAGAGCCGACCACGATGGGCCAGATCTCAGATAAGAGCGCTGCCTGTCTGCTGCTTCCTTGGGTGAGACCCTGCACAGCACACACACATACACACACACACACACACACACACACACACACACACACATATACACTCCAGTAAAGAACCACATAAGGATCCATGCTGAGACCCCCTGGCTGAATGATGTGACTCCAGGTGGTTCACCAGAAAGCCCTGTGATGCAGATGACATTTCCATGGTTCCCCTTGGATGCCTCTAAATTTTATTAGTTTATAAAACTGCAGAGTGAGCTCTACCAATCTGAGCTCCCTCAGCACTTCTTGGCAGATCCGAATTCTGAGCAGGAGGGTCCCACTCACAGTGAGCTGTGACAAGTCGTACCTGTGGGTACCTGAGCTACTGGGCAAAGAGAGAACGCTGGTGCCTCGATGTCCTAAGAGACTGCCATCGCTGGGGCTGATGGAGGCAGTTCTGGCCTTTCCTAAGCACGAGTACAGATTGATGTCGGTCTTGAGGCAGCTGCTTAGGGGTCTGTAGGGGTCACTGAGCCATGGGCATAGGTAAAGGGTCCCCTACCCAGTCAGATCTTATCCGCCACAGATGAAGGAGTTGCTTACAGTGGGATGCAGCTGCTTGGCTCTGTCCTTACTATGCCCAAACATCTGGCTATCCTGGAGATCCAGGAGCTGTATGCCCTGTGATCTGACACGTATGAGGTAGAGTCTCTCAATAGAAACCCAGAGGTTTGGCCCTTGAGCAGACAACCCTGGCTTTGTACTAGTACAGATGGGACCTAATTTCAGGCCTTCAAGAAAGGTGTATGTGTATGTGTGTGCCTGAGTGTGTGTGCCTGTGTGTGTGTGGGGGTGGGTGGGTGTGTGTGTACACACATATGTATGTTTCCATTCCACAGCAAAACAAAATTGCAAAGACTCTTCCCTTCTCAATGTCTCTTCTTCCTTCCTCTGAATGAAGACTTGTATACACCAACATGCAGGTGCCCACACTGTGCATACCTGAGCAACATGTCTTGGTTATTCTTTAGATGTGCACAGCTGGGTGAGTGCCCCCCTCCACTGGACCTGTCCCCCAGAGGCAGCTGGGGACCGATCAACATGGGCACCTCACAAAAGGCAGAGCTAAGAGGAGACTGGGTGCAAACAGCTCAGAAACCTCTCCAAAATATTTGGGTTTGTCAAAATCCCAAACCGCCGTTTGCCAGGCACTTTTCCCGCTAGTGTTTGAGCCCGCGGGTATTTTAAAGGAAATGAAATCCGTGTGTTTCTGATTTATTTATACTTAACTCATCAAAATGCTGTTTTAAAGAGCTATTTTGTATCCAAAATGCCCTTTATGCTTTTTTTTCCCCTTCCAAACTAAAAGCCATATTCTGCCAAGCATGCATGACCTTAAACTCTAACGTTCTCAGGGATCTTTTGAAAATCAAGTTCCTGATGTCCAAGCAAACCTGAACTGGGACCAAAGGTGCCCTCCTATCCCCTATCCCCTGCCCCCGGCCCCCGCCTACCTTCCTCCTTCCTCCGCCCCCCCTCAGGGGGAGATATAATGTTGCAATGTGGGCAGCTTTTATCTCTGCCTCTGGCTCCATTAGAGTCCCACGGATCTGAATCCAGCAGGAGGCAGCAACTTCTCTGGGACAAGAATCTGAGAACCAGAACCTTAAGCCTCCCCAAGATCTCCTGCTTAGGCCAGCTCGGGGTCATCTAGACACCCGAGAGAGGTCAGAGCAGGCCCTCAGACGGTCCCTGCCTCCCACACAATTTTTTCTTTGGTCCAGGAGGACTCTCAGACTATTCTATCCCAACCACGGCCCGAATTGCTCAACCTTACTGTGAGCGAGCACACCTCACGAAGGTGAGGAGACACTTTTTCTCCTGTAAGTCTGAGAGCTAATACAGACCAGAAAAGCATTTTTCCTTCTCCAAGAAAACAGGAAGCTACAGCGCCAGCTCTGAGCAATGTGTGGGGAGGTGAGAGAGAAGCAGTCACACCTGCAGGCTGGGATAAGCCAGGCTATAGCCCTAAACAAACAGGATATTGGCAATACTGTTGCCTGACCTATAACACTCGGGCTCAAGTTATATTCTTTTGGGTGTGATATTTATTTCTGGACAATTTCATCCAATAGAGTTCAATTATGAATTTGATTGGTTTTTTTTTTTTTTAGATGCATGGTATAAAATCCTTTATCCACATAGCATTTAACTGTGTTCTCTGGCAGATTAGGTATTCATCATGGCCCTGCTGCCCCCAGCCCCAGAGATAAACCATCTGAAGGGCAATAAATGTCCACTCTGATTATTGATGCTCTCAGGGAAATTGATTATCTATTTGAGGGGTGGAGCAACTGATATACACGGCAGCTTCTTTACCTGACACAAGAGCTTCTCTGGAAGAGAAATCCCTCAATTGCCTCCATGGATTTTCTATTATAGTTAATGCTCTTGAAAGTGACATCTGTTTGTCTTAATATTTGAGGACGGAGCTGAGAAACAGCCCTACGCTTGCACCCGTGTGAGGTAGTTAAGGCTGAGGAGAGCAGAAAGCCAGGAAGCCGTGCAGGGTTGGGACATTTGTGCCAGGTCTGTGATTTGTCAAGAAAGTTGTTCCCAAGGTTACAACATATGTCTACCATCTAAATACCTGATTCAAATTGTAATTCCCCACAACTCATGACAGGAAAGGCAGGTTTTAGACGAGCTTAATCTGACCTAAATTAAGGTGGGGAGATCCAAACAATCTTATTTTAGATTTTTGGGCATACGTTTTTGTCTGTGTGTATAGATGCATGCATGTGGGTGCACACTGCGTGTACATGTGTGGGTGTGCATGTGACATGGGATCTCTTGAAGCTCACTAAGAAGGCAAGGCTGATTGGCTAACAAGCCCTAGGGATCTGCCTGCCTCCATCTCCCCAGCACCAAGATAAGGGTGTCTTGCTGGCTTGTTTGTTTTTTGTTTTGTTTTTTAATGGATTCCAGGGGAATTGAGCCCAGGTGCTTACTATACTTGACCGACTGAGGCATCGCCCCCAACTCTTTGTCACACTGTGATAGCCAAGATGTCTCTCCTCCTCTAGACCTGTTGGAGAGATCTGTGTCTGTGTGTGACCCCAGCACACCCATGAAGGGTGTGCAAGGCCTGTTGAGCCCAGGAACTGCCCAGACAAAAGATGAACTTCGGTTCATAGCACAGCTCTTATTAGTCAGAAGATAACAGGTGTTATAAACTCGGAAAATGTTTACTCGCCCCAAAAATCGATAGTGCCCCTGTAATCAACACTGTGGTTAACTGTACCCGGGCTCAAAATGGGTCCAGGTTGTACTCATTTGATAATTTCTTAGTAATAGAGAGCGACTTTTGGCTAAGGTCGAGGCAGGGCCACTCTGGTTTCATGGGGCCCTCTGAAGGCACGGCGGTTGACACGGTTTGGGGTATGGTGAGGACAGGGCTTCTGCTAGCTCACACAGCCTGCAGCACATGTACTCTGTAGGTGGGGGTCTCAAGCTGTAGATTCCACGGCAGATTCTATTGCCCTGCAATTGAGAGTTAGTGCACATGGATGGGTGCACATCAGCTTTAGAGTTTGAAAATCTAATCATTTTCATAGAGGCAGAAAGGGATCAGCACCAAGCTCTAACTCAGCCACAACTCTCAAGGGCAGGAGTGCTGGTCCTTAGCCCAAGCACCACATGGGAAACAGTCAGGGCTCTGCAAAGTACCGAGGCCCCGCCCACTGCCAGAGGTCATGTTCTGGGCTCTGCCTGGGCCAAGCCGCCAGCAGTTCTGGAGTGCAGCCAGGACAGAACACAGGCCCTGAACAGTAGCTAGTGAGCAAGGCCTCATGGGCAGGGCCCAGAGCGTGCCAGGCCCATCTCTGGGCAGGGCCCAGTGGAGTACAACACTTGAAGCTTGCTAGAGGCCACAGACAGGTTTCCTCGGGGAGCAATGGTGGGACAGTTGCCCCGATAGATAGCCTTCATCCCTCAGATGGGTATGGGAAAGGGTATGCAGGTCTGTTAGGAGGCTTGGCTTCTTCCCACTCAGAATGGTAGAAAAAAAATACATCCCACAGCCTGGGCCTCCCAAGCAGTGGTCAGCAGCTGGGGGTATCTTGCCTATGTTATTGGCTCTCCTACCCGGAGGAGGTCGGCCTGGGTCTATTTGCTTTGGGTGTAGGAGGGTGAGTGGGAGGGAACCTAAGCTCAAGGTTAAGGCGCCTGCTACTGGGGCCAACCCTGCTGTGTACCTGCTAAGTCCCCTCCTTCCCATCCTCATGCCTCCAAGTCTGCCTGTTGCCGCTGGAGATGTGTGGGTCTCTGCTCTGGGCTGAGAGTATGTTCTCCCTGGTGGGAACCTATACTCACCATACACATGCATGTCTACATGTGTGGGTGGGTGGGTGGGTCATATGTTCATGTGAGGTCATGCAGAATATGACCTCTGGCAGTGGGCGGGGCCTCCGTACTTTGCAGGGTCTGGAGGCAGATGAGTGACAAGCTCTCTTCATGAGGTTTTCTACACCATGTTCGAAACCATGCATTTTCTTGCAGGGTTCACCCTACCAGGCAAATGCTGAGAAGTTTTCGAGGTTCTGTGCTCTGGGCTAAGAGTATGTTCTCCATGCGGGAACCCCCTCACCCCTGCCGCATACACACCTATACACATGTATGCTATGTGTATGGTGTATGTGCATATGAGCTCATGCAGGTCACCCATGACACATGTACATCTCTACGGACATGCACGTGTGTGCATGTGTCTGGCACACTCATCCTCTGGATAGCTCAGGGCCAGACAGGAAAAGGAGCCAAAGAGAAAGGGACAAATTCCAAATGCCTGTCCTGCCCCCACTGGCTTGGGAACAGTGCTGCATGTCTTTCTGTGATTGATGGCCTCGGCAGTAACTCTTTATTTTTACTAAAGAAAATATAGCACTTATAGACTGCGTCCATTCAGGACAAAGGGTTCTCCAACAATACAGCTGTAGGCATTCCTCTCTACTTGCACAAAGACAACACACCCAGGCTATTCTTTACATCTTCTGTAAAAAAAAAAAAAATCCCACATACATTATCTGGTTTGAGTGTGTCTCTTACATTGTGTATCAGAAGCTCAGAGAGGCCAAGTGACTGTTCGAAGACACACAGCAGTAGGGAGCTCTGCCTGTTACCAGAGGGCTTTCCCAGTGGAGTGTCTGTCTTCTTAAAAGACTAGAGTAAAGCAATGGGTCCTTCTGAGGCTGTTGATGAACACCAGAATGTTCTCCAAGTTCTCTTTACACTAGCGTTGCATATGGCAGCTCTAAACCAGGCATCGACGGTGGACGTCTCAGATGCCAGGGCACAGCCTCCACCATATCTTGCGTCAAGAATCCTCCTGGGCTATGTAATGGCCTATGCTGCCCAGGCAGGGTGTGCTGGGCTTAGGAACACTTGAATGGCCAGTGGCAGATGTACCTCTGTGTTATTGTTTTCCCCAGAGCTGGGCTGGGCTCAGTTCCTCCTGACACCTGTGACTAGGACTCCACAGACAAGATCTCCTCTGTGCACAAGACCCTCCAAGGAGGTGAGTAGGCCACACCCCTAAAGTGGTTTCAACTCAAAGAAGTCACTAGGGAATAGGGAAAGGAACTGGGGAGCTTCTTCCAGTTGGGTCAAGCACTCTATCTAGAGAGGTCACCTTTCCTGTGCTTTTTGCAGAAGGGAACCCCAGTCATTACAGGTAAGCAGCAGGACCTGAGAGCCAGTGAGGTCTCATGCTCCTGTATCCAATTGCTTCCTCCTTTACCCTGGTCCTGATC
This sequence comes from Tokudaia tokunoshimensis, assembly GCA_036184795.1. Lineage (NCBI taxonomy): Eukaryota > Metazoa > Chordata > Mammalia > Rodentia > Muridae > Tokudaia > Tokudaia tokunoshimensis. The sequence continues at coordinate 135,966,615 of BTHU01000005.1, forward strand.
AACCTGGTCTGGGGTGCAAGCTACATGGAGGTGAAAGATTTGGAGAGCTCGGAGGCATCTCCCCGGGGTGAGTCTGCACCAGTCAGATAGCCAGTCCTGGGACTGCCTGGCTGGCTGGAATACTAAGATAGCCTGTGGTTCCTGGCATTGGGATCTCTTGGAACGGGCCGGTGAGGTGGGTGGGCTTGAGACCCGCAGAGACGTGCGGAAGGAGGTGTCACATACAGACGGACAGACAGTGTGGGCCGAGCAGGGAGAACGGATGCTTTTATCACAGCTGGTGTGGGCATGTAATGGATGTCCTCTGTCTGGAGCCGTGGGCAATGCTGTCTAGGTCCTGTGAGAGCCCAGGAGGCTTCTGCTGGCAGAGGTTGTGTGGTCAGCGTGGAGGTTCATTATTACTTGAGTGCCAAACATCTGTGGCCCAACGACCGCCTCACTGTCCTCCGGGGGAGACTCCAGTGGTTCCTGGTCCTTATTCTACACAAACTCTGCGAAGAAGATACCATGAATAGAGGAACCTGAGAAGCAGGCTGTACACAGCCCTCCCTGTCTTTGCATCCCAGACTGGGAGAGATACTGCCCAGACTTCTAGGAGAGTGAGGTCCTCCAGGTCAGAAAAAGAGACTCCAAATTCCCTGCTGGATCCTGCCCAAACTACCCCGGTTCCCTGTCAGCCTTAAGACATTATCTACCCTGATCTCAGGGGGCAGAGCTATGGCTGGGCTAGGGGGATTTTATCATTCAGTGCCCAACTGATGTGGACCAGCCAGGGTAATCATTAGCCCGCTTCCGCCAGCTCCTTTCTGAAGATGATTCCACTCTCCCAAAGGCTCACTGCCTGGCCCTGGCCCTCTCCTCCCACGCTGGACCCTTCCCCCGCCCAGCTCCGCTGCACTCTGAGGGGAGAGAATGAGAAAGCAGGTCCTCCGGGGCTGGCACGGCAGACAATGTGTGTCTTGTGTGAGTAATTTAGCGCTGTGGCCAGTCAATCTGGTTTCTGGGCCCGCTGCCCTGACCCTCTTAGAACTGCTGGCTCTCACCAGCACAGTGTGAAGCATTTTCTTTCACTGCTCTGACACTCCGCAGATTGAGACGTCAGCCCGGTCCAACTACAGCAAATTAGCAATTTTTCTTTTGCTAATTGGAAATAAAAACGTTTGCCGAGGGAGCTGTTTGTCGGCATGCGGTTTTCGGTTTCTGTGCACAGGGAGGCTACGTAGAAAACACATCCCAAGGCGCTATGCACCCTGGGGCCCGGAGAGCCCCTTGCTACAAATGCAAAGGGGCCCTCTGTTAACGGTGCAGGGCTATCTCCTGCTCTAGCCCCAGAAGCTATTGCTCAAGCATCTGAATGTCCCATATCCCCATGTCCCCGGGAGATCATGTCCCCTTCCTCTGGAGGGCCATTCTGTACTTTGAGGAATGATTGGAGTCCAGCAGGTGTCAAAGCTTTCTGAGGCAAGCTGGTGAGGAGGTTCTTCACCAGAAAAGGGGAAGCTGAAAACAGGAGGGAGACACAGCCGCTCATGCCGTCCTGAGCGCAGAACACATCTTCCCAAGGGCCAGGGGTTGGGGACAGAGACTTCCAGAGTAGCACGCGGGGTATCTACCCTGCACCCACGCTGCCCAATGAGTGTCCAGGGTGGAACACATCCCCAGTCTGACTCCATTTTAGTTCCAAGGTACAGAGACCCCGGCCCGTGAGAAGAGTATGAAGACACCAGTCTAGAGAGTAGATGAACACAGTCCTCTATGGAGAACAAAGAGAAACAGAGAAGCCAAAATCATCACCTAGGAGGACTGCCTGGACCCAAACCTGGAGAGCTTCATCTCGGAAGTCTGTCAATAAACAGGTCCATCGTGTCCACTCGTGTAGGCGCATATGTGCATGTGCGTGCATGTGCGTACATAGCCGATCGGGCAGCAGAGCCCACGAGTGTGACTGACCATCCCTACATACAGACCCTGCCCTCCATGTCTAGGACCGATCAGGAATTCCAGGCTGCAGGCCAGCACACAAAGTGTTACTGAGCCTCTCCTCCTTCCCTCTCTCTTTCCTGATAAAGCTTTTGACAGCCGTGCCTAATAATTCTTTCTGTTAGAATCTTTTCTTGATGTCTTTATGCGAATATGAAATCTGGATGAAAAGCCGCGGGGGACCCCCCCCTCGAGAGAGGAAAAAGTATCAACCGGAGAGGAAGGAAGACTGTCCTGAAGCTCCTTGCTGGAAGCCAGTGGCTCCCCCTTGCGCACCCCACCCCTGCCCCCGCCATCTGTGCTGAGGCCCTCTGTGAGTGGCCAAGTCTTCCTCACTTGGGTGTGACCATGGTGTCTTGTCAGAAATGCCCGAGGAGAGGTTGACAGCGGTGAGGTCATCTCTCTCGTTGCTGATGTTGGGTGAAGGATGCCCTCCGCCTTGCGCGTGACTACCTTCTAAGACCCCAACATCGGTGACAGAAGAGAGAAGGCCAAAGAGATGGGGGCATCCCAAAACCTCGTATTTTTGATGGGGGTTGGGTGGTGCGGGGCTGAATGCAGGTAGCATCCTTGATAGTGGTAGGCAGCAGCTGACAGGGATCACAAGAAGCCAGGCTGCTTCTTCCAGGAGTTCGGGCTAGGCAGCAGCAGCCTGGGGCCAATGAGAGACTTCAGCAGGGTATCTTGCCCTAGGATCACAAGTTTTTGCTGCTTTGGGCTGGAGCACCCCTCTCCTGCCCCGTGAACCTGAACTAATGCAAACTGTGCAAATGGCCAGGTTCGGAGGGGCTGGATTCCATTTCCTAGGGCTCCCAAGCTTCATTTTGATCCAAAGTGAGAAGTGAAAAGAATGCTTTTCTTCTCTGGTTCTGACCTGGCCCGAGCCAGAGAGACCATAAATCCGACATAGATGACTGTTCCCTTGGGGGTCCTGTTTCTATTCCAGACCAAATAAGTCTGGATGGGGGCACCAGCCAAATGTCATGGTGTTGCTGTTTGGACGAGAGTCACTGAACAGCCCCCCGCCCCGACCCCCTCAGGGCAGCTCATCTCATCTCTATGCTCACCAAATCCTGAACTTCTGCTCGATGCTCGCTGATGAGCTGGCAGGGCAGCTCCAAAGGCCAGGCCATCCTGGGCCATTTCCAGCAGGAAGCAATCGCCGCCGGTTCTTTGAGAACCAAGAAGCCCAGCTTCCTTGTGGAAGAGAGTACTGGAGATAATTGTACCGCAGCTTTTGAAATCCCATTCCGGAATGAGCTTTAAAAATACCGCAACACCGATCAAGACTCTTGGTAAGGAAGACATCAGAGGGTGGGTAACATGTCTGGCTCGGGTGCGGGTGTCCCTCCTCTGCCCTTACAACACTGCCCCGGGAGCAGCAACAGATTTTGAGATTAATCCCAGGAGGAAGCCTTGTCTGAGCCCAGTTGCAGTTGGCCCTAGCCCTGGAAAGGCGTGGATGGGGTAGGAAGACAGAGGGTTAAGGGCTGAAGTGTGATGGAGGGGTGACGAGAAAGAATCTGTCCACCACAGTTCTCAGTGCTGCTGGCCGTTGGTGAAGTCCCACTTTCTGTACTATTAAACAGTTTAAATGTCTCTGGCTGGCTTCCTGACTTCCATTTTGTGAGGGATCAAAGGGCAGCGGCTCCTCCTCCAGGTCTAGGAAGGGTCAACCTTCCCAGTCACCTGCTACAGGACTCAGTCTGTCTGCAGTGGCTTGCCAGCAAGAACCACTTCAGATATCTCCGAAGCCTGTCAGCTCCTGGACCCTGATGGAACATGCCTGAACCATCCTTCCCAGGCAGGCTGCACGGACAGTCTTCGCAGCGCCTTCCTGGAGGCGGGGGTGGGGCAGGGTGGGGCGGTGGGGGTGTATAGTGCCAGAGCTACTGAGGCACGCATGCTCCGTGGAACTCCTCTCCACATCTGCCCAGCCCCAAGGCACGGATGTCACCACACCGCGTCGGCGGCGACAACGTGAGAACCGCGCGGCCCTTTTTGTTGGTGGGACACTATTTGGACATGACTCGTCCTACATCTCCAGGGCCTGGCAACTGCCACATCAGCACAAGTTTCTCTCCCCCAACATTTCTCTGTGATATGCGGACACATTTTTTTCCCATGGAAAGAAAGTGTGGCCTTTGTAAGGGGGGCACGGCCGGCCCGAGTTACAGTAAAGATTAATCCCGAACAAGAGACAAGAGACAGAGACAAAGAGCATCACACACTTCGGCTCTCAATGGATGTTTTCATAAATGTATGAATAATTTAAATTATCATTGCCGAGTATTTATTCGAGTGTTTCAGGGGGGACAAATGCCTCCTCTTTTTTCCTCTCTCGATTCCTTTCATTTTTGCTTCGTCTCTTTTATGTGCTGCATGGGCTGTTCTTTGCCATCTGAATCGGCCCGGAACAATGGGATGTAAGAGGCTGAGGGGCCGAGGAAGAATACGGCCCTTGTTGCCGACGCCGCGCTGACATTGATTAATGAGGGTGCGGACACGGGCAGAATTTGTGAGAGCCGAGGGGGAATCGGGACCTGAGGGCATCCGAGGAGGAGGGCAAGGGGCTTGCAGGGAGAAGGTCTCAGCCGCCCTCCACGCCCAGTGGGAAAGGACAGGGGGACGTGTGGCCTCAGAACCACCAGCACTGATGGACGGGTGACTCAACAGGTCCATGGAAGACGGTGCCAGGGTGGGGGTCCTTGGGCCGATGCCCGCCTGCCTGTCAGGCGTCTGCTCAGATGGTACAGGACGGGTAGAGCTGCCATCTTGCTAGAACAACCGAGCAGGGTGGCCCTGCCCAAGGCCCTGGCCTACTCCAGCCCCATGTACACCTCTCCTGCTCTGGGGTCTGAACACAGAATGACCCGGTTCCCAAGAGGCTCTGCTTTTCGGAAACCAGACAGACCTCGTCCTGCGGACGGGGCCTGCCAGACTCCCTGACAAGATTCTAAAACTACCTGCCAATGCATAGGAGTTGTAAGCTGTGCTAGTGTTCTAGCTGTGCCGGGCAGGGCGGGATTCTGTTCGTCTTACCCTCTCTTTCCTATTCATTTACATTTTCACTGGAGATGCTGTTGGGGGGTTGGCCTGCTGCTGCTCTGTATTCAAGTGCTGCTAAGTTCTGTACCCCGAGATCTGGCTGCCCCGAGACAAGCGAATTCTCACGGATACCACCAGCTTTAGTTGTGCAAGCTTTGCTCCCCAATTTAAAACTGTTAGTTAAATAAAGGTGGGCGACAGTCAGTTACTGGAGGGAAGAGAGGTAGGTGGGTTTTCTGTTACGTGGCTGGGGGGTCGCAGGTAGGGACAAGGAGGTGGAAAAAGATGGAGGAGCCGGGAGGCCTCCATTAGGTTTGATGGACCAGGATCTTGTGCCCGAGCAAAATGGACACTGAGGACAGGTTAGCGGAACAGAAATAACCCGGGAAGACACAAAATATTGGGGGAGCACAGGAAGGGGAAGTAGCCAGTCTAGCCCTTAGAGAATTATATCAGGGGGTAATCCCCCAGTAATTGCACAAAAGCTAAACAAATAAAGCACAGTCTGAATCTCTTCATTCGGAAGCTAGACGGGGGCGGGGTGTGTGTGTAGAAATAATCACATTAATTTATAAGATACTCATATAGTTCTGGCTCAAACCCCTCCCCTAAGGTGACACTGGAGCTCAGGACTGACCCTCAGGACAAAAGGCGGTGCCAGGGTCAGCAGAGGGGATTGCATGGTGACTCTGTAAGGATGCCCTTTGTCATTGAGGTTTGGTCTCCTACACAGGCTCCAGCCATTGGAGGGAACCTTGAGAGAACCAAGCACAGCAGCACAGAGACCTCAGTCACAGAGTAGGACATTCACAGATTATTGAGGAGGAGGCTTTGGGGTCCTTCTAGGCCTGTGCCTACCAGGGAAGCTCTGTGCTGCTAAGGCTGGGCTGTGAGGCTTAGCTCTGCCCGCAGACATGTCTGCTTGGCAGAACCCACCACATTAGGCCAAGCAACGAAGGAACTCTGGAGCTGCATCTGTCTCTTCTGAGAGTGATACTCATCTGGGTGTGTGTGTGTGTGTGTGTGTGTGTGTGTGTGTGTGTGTGTCAGGGCAGATTCTCATCCCTGCAGTTTCTACAGAGGTGACGCTTGTCCACAGCCTGGAGTCTAAGCCCAGGAGGACGGTCCTTCTGCAAGCTAGCTCCCCAAATCCTCTGTCACTTTGACCGATCAGACCATCTAACCCAGCGCTGTTTGCTTAGAAAGAGGGAGGCTGGAAGTTACCCGCCTCATTCTGGAAGTTTCTAGATTATATCTAATAGGAAATATTTTTCTATTTCTTATGCTTTTCATCTGTAGCAGATATTTCTGCCAGGTCAGTCACATGATCTCCAGGTACAGCAGGCTACCATGAGGCTGCAGACTCCAGGTCAGTCTTACCACGTGACTCCAAGGGACTTGGACACCTGTCTGGCGATAGTCTCCCAGCCCCATCATTTGGCTCAGAGCATACCCTCTCACCTGCGTGCTTCCGAGTTAATGTCCCAGGCAGTGTGCCCTGATAAAGATCTGGAACTGGAGGATTAATGGGGGGTGGCCAGGCCTCCCAGGGAGGGTGGCATTTGGCCTCCAGAGTCCTGGCCTCCAGCCTTGCTGGTGACCTTGTTTGTGGGTGACCTCAAGAGATCACAGTGTCCTGGAAATCCCACTTCCACAGTAGAAGCACAGTCCTCCTTAGAATGGTGTGCCCTGGCAGTATTAAGTGCATCTATCACAATACCTAGTCCTGAGGTGGTGGTATCTGAGCCAGAGGGAGAAAGCCCTTGGGCTCTCAGATGGAACCAAACAAGCTTCATCAAGGACCCCAAGATGAAACCCTGCATACTACCTTGTCACTACATGAATGGCACATTATAGTCATGCTACTGAAATCCTGTGACCCTGCCCTGTGTATAACACCCCTGCACCCATTAAGATAGTTGGTATTATGGGTCAGCAAATTAAGCAAAGCGTGTGCCTATGACTGGGTTTGCCATGTTTAATTCATGCAGATTTGGGGCTGGGGGGGGAGCGGGTAACCTGTTGTTTCTTTTCCTCCCATCTTTGAATAGGGGGTGCTGGCTGGCTAATTTGGGGGAATCCAAAAATCTGTGTTTGTGGCTACTAGGGGTAGTGGCTCCCTTCTGGCAAATGGGAGCTGCCATGACGCAGGATGTGATCTCGTGATCTCGGGCCACTTCTGCAGGTATAGCATTCCAGGAAAACAAGTGCCTGTGTGAGTAGGGGGGAACTCTGGGGGGGCAGGGAAGGGATGACAGGTCTTTCTTTACTGAAATGAAAACCAGTCCTACTTCCAGGAAGGCCAACAAATCCCTTACACATAACTCCACTAGCAGGGTATCTCTACGTGTATGTGGAGAAGAGTCACTAAGAAGGGTAACAGGGGAGACCCAGGGACTCCATCCAACACCAAGGCCTGATGATTGCTATCCAAGAACAACACATCTCAACAGTAATCTCTGAAGGTCAACTTTGAGAGAGGGGACAAGAAGGAGGGACCAAGAAGAGGGAAGAGGGCATTTCTCGTGTGCAGGTAGCCGTGGAAAACTGGCAGGAACCAGTGTTTTAATGTGCTAGAGCCCCTACACTGGGACAGACAGATAGGACAGTTGGCCGGGGCTTAAGACAGGCCAGGAATGTCCCTCCTCTCCAGACGAGGAACAGGCTAGCTCCAGCTGAGACCTCCATGACAGAGGAGGACAGGTACTAGTAAAGAGGAAGAGCTCTGGGAGCTTCGGCATGCCCTCGTAGGGCAATGTTGGGGATTCTTGGGTGCGCCCCTCCTTCATCAAACTAGGCGGGGGTGTCAGGATCACCTGAAAAGGCGGCCAAGGGTGACCCAAGCCCTGATCCCCTGTGGGACAACGGGGAGCTTAACTAGCCCGGGGCTGCATGAAAGAGTAAGGGAGGCCGGAGAACAAAGCTACGCCAATTTGCTCTTTGGGGCATTGTGAAAACTGGCCCCTTTCCCAGCGTATCACTCTCTCATTGAACGAGGTCAAGCGCCGCCGCGGTCCTTCCGCAGCCCTGATGGGTTTTCAGGAGCTGGTGAATGGCGTGCAAATTAGCCGAGTCCTCCGGAGCCTCGTTACTGTCACTCCCAAACCGAAGCTCCAGAGGCAACGTGAGGATTAATCAATCCAGAGAGCTCGCCCATTATCAAAGCAAGGTAGGAAGCTATTCATTGTCTCTTCTTTCATGCTCCCTCAGTCTTGCTGTTGCCAGCCCCGAGGCGTCTCCAGCAGAAGACTCCTGCCCACGCCCGGCCTGCCCCACGGGCTCACTCAAGGTCACAGAAGCCACGGAGCCTCTGCTCGCTGAGAACCGGTACTGGCTTGGCCCTGGCAGGGGAGAAGTGGGGCAGATGGCTCCACGGAGTCAGCAAAACCAAGGATTGGGACTAGGGCCTCTGTAACAAGAGTCCCAGTCCCCAGGAAGACATTACCTCCAGGATTCAGGTCAGCTGTAATCCCAGCTCTACCAATAAGGCTCCTTTCAGCCAAACTGGCTTTCTCAAGGAACCCAGCCTGCATCTGCATTGCACTGGCTTGAGCCCACAGCTTTTTGAGCCCGACTCCACCCCACTGAATGCTTACTAATGCTTTCTCCGTTTTACATTTGAGGTGGAAGACACATCTACTTAGATTGACAGTTTGACCCTGACACCCATCAATGAACGCAGAACACCTGGCAGGTGGGCAGCCCTGAACCCAACCCCGGCAAGTGACCAGTGAGCAAGCAAACATGGTGTCTAGTGAGTGGCTATGACATATGCACCCGATAAGGAACTGGAGAAATACTGCACTAAGGAATTCGTAATAATCTCTCAAACGAACAGATAGACAAATACCCAGCGACTCTATAAATATAAATCTAATGAATTCATAGCTAGTGAATGAATCAGCATATTTATCTACTAAATAAAGATGAGCAAGTGGTTAAATATTTAAAGAACGACAATAATTTGTGTTATTAACCAACATGCACGGGGTGGGCCAATAAACAAATACCTATGTAAGTGTATACACAACTCATAACTAAATATTAAATGAATAAATAAGCAAATGAAAATGTAAAGATGAGTGGAGAAATGATGAATAAATAAATATCTAACGACAGCGAGTGATTCGACAGATGTTATTCGAGTTAATTCATAAGAACGTATCCAATGAATAAATAGATTAACTACTTGGTATCAGGTGAGTAAGGAAATAAATAGTAAAAAGCAATTAAGTATGAACATTTTCTGAATGAGAAGGGAACTGAGTGTCCACTCAGAGATCACCACTCTTTCCAGCCTTCTGACCCCATGGCACACAGTCACTTGTGAACTTTCCAGAACTCTAGTTCCCGCCACGCAGGTCTGCACTTCAAAGCATGCCTCGGATATGTCTTATCAGCAGCCGCGATGACACGCAGCACAGGGGCGGGTTGGAACTGAAAGGAAAGCTGCTCTCCTCTAAGTTGCCTACTCATTGCAGGTCGGTCCGTCAAAGCCTCTGCTTGAGAGACTGGATTCTGAGCCTACTTGCAGTCTCTTCATGAATCTTCAAGTGTCTCATGCCTTCCTGGGCCTCAGTTTCCCCACTTGCCTCAGTGAAAGAATCCCTTATCCCAGCAGCTCAGAGCTAGATATATCAAGTAGGTGAGGCCTACGGACAAGCTCTACAAACCTTGGCTGAGCTGCAGGGAACCCAGCCACCTATTCATGGCCCCTGACTTGCTTTCAAGCTCACAATGCTAAAAACTTCAGCTCCCAAGAAGGAAGTGGCAATTAATATGAGTCATACATTCACATATATGAACATTCCACAGAGGGAGGGAAGACCAGCTTCCACACCCTCCGCAGCCCACCAGCCTGCTCCAGGCCTAGTTCTGGCCCTTGCTCCCTCTGTCCTGGGCACACACGGGTGAACATGACCTTCACTAATTTTTCCATAGAGAACGGGCTGGGGGCTGACCTAAGTCTCACCAAGGTGACCCCGAGCGGGTGTTGAGAGTCAGGACAGGCCATGAAAGAACTGTGTTCCCGGAGTGAAAGGTGGGGCGTTCTCTGGGCTCTGTCGTGTTTAAGCTTGCTTGATAAATCCCAATTTATGATTTATCCCTCCTCCTTATCACCCTGTTCCTTTTCCATTCGGGCATGAGCGTCTACCAGATGAATGATTAATTTTTTTCTTGTCCTTGGAACCGATACTTTCTCATATTTTTGACTCCACGTTCTGAGTCTGCCCCCCTCTTTATCCCCCCCCACATCAGCTTACATGCAGGGAAAACATAGAACGGCCCCTAGTTGCTCTCACTGGCCCACTAATCTGTGGAAAACCAGCTAAAACGAGTCACCGCAAGCCCAAGGAATGCCATTCTTCCCTCACAGTTCTCAGTTACCTTTTGCCTGTTCACAGGGCCCTTGGGGGTCAGCAAGCTCCCTGAAGGAGGGGAAATGGAGGACAACTCTCCCACCATTGACCTGGTGGCCTTGAGCAGGGTGACCTGCTGTCTATTATAGCTTAATCTGTGACGCATGCAGGTGACCAGTACAGAGCAGCAGGTCCACGTGTCAGCAGGGGAAAAAAAGGCAAAGAAGGTTCACTTTGCTCTGAGGCCCCAAGGGAGGCACCCTAGTAAACTGTGGAGCCTGGCCTGCTGGGCTGCAGACACACCTATGTAACCTATGGGCAGGTGCTGAGTCAGGCAGTCTATCTATTATGCCAGGACCACTTGACAGACAGGCAGACTGAGGCAGGAGGTAACATAGTAACATATCTTCAAGTCACCGAGTCAGCAGGTGGCAAAGCTAATGCTCATGCCCAGGCCTGTTCTGCCCAGTGTGGTTTGGCCACTTTATGAGGATGGGGCTGACTGAGGCTTGCCACCCCACCCATCTCCGAGGGCTTTCCAAGCCTCTTCTGAAGGTTCCTAGGAACTCCAGAGGCCTCAGCAGGAGACAGCAAGCCTGCAGGTAGCCTCACCCTCAGGAGTCACCTGCTACTTGAGCTTCCTGACTAAGAATTTGTTCTTGGGTGACAGAACAGGGTCGGCGGCCTTGAGCAAAACCTGGACTCACAATTATCTAGAGAATTCGGCCCTTAGGAAGCTGGCTGTAAAGAGCAGGGCTTGATGCCAGGGAGGGAGCTCTTGTCCCATGCTAACCCACACTCACAAAACAGCTACTGTCGGAAAGGACCCATTGGATTGCGAGAGACAGTCTTTCTGCTGATTGGTGTCAGCCGGGGCCAGAGGAGGGGGACAGGAGGTCAGAACTGGGTGAAGGGCCCAGAAGGCCTGTCCTGCTGCCGCTGTGTGAGCGGTGGTCTCTGAGAACAGGGTCATCTTCACCTGTGACCATCAGCTGGTGCTTTTTAACAGAAGTCCACGCAGGTGCATAGGATTCAGAAAGGAAAGCAACACGATTCACGGCATCAAAGCCCCATGATTGGAAAGTCTGCTTTTCAACAACAGACCTAGTCCTCCACATTGCACACGTAGGGAGACATGTATGGGTCGGGACAGACTAGGTGTCTTGCAACTTGCAACTCGAGCTTTATGGATAGGAATTTCTTTTGAAGGGCCTCAGGCAAAGCTGGTAGTCCGTCTTCCTGGAGGCTATGGGCCAGGGAGCTGGCTATCTGGGCTCTGTGGGTGTGTCCTCTTCTCTACCAGGCTGTACTCCTGGATACCAACTATCGTGGGAGCCATGAGTAATGTGACGGCCTCTGGATCCTGATGTAAGCAATGCATAAGCCTCTCAAAGGGCCCATCAGTCCTTGTCTGTGGCCCCGGTTCCTGGATAACAAGACCTTCATTTCTATATACCCTGGGTGTCTCTCCCATCTTCCTGCTTCCAGCCTCCCTCGAGGCCCACTGAGGTCCATGATGTGTCAGCCTTAACCTTTGCAGGTGTGGGTGATTGTTCTGGTTACACTTCCCTGAAATGCATAGATGTGCACTTATATCTGGGATTCATGTTTCCCTACGTGTGTGTGTGTGTGTGTGTGTGTGTGTGTGTGTCAGGAGTGGGGGAGAAGGTGAATGGAGTTGTACAATTATGTGTGTGTAGGACAGTATGGCTGTGCATGGAGGAGTCATGTGGATCAAGGAAGGCTTGGGAAGGATCAGAGCATGTCTGGAATTCATTCACTAAGATGTAATTTCTGGGGTCTTTCCCTCTCATCTCTATACTTCCGGTGGCAAACCTGTCTGCACAGACTCACAAGATTCAGGAAACCAGCTCTGTCTCCTTCCCTCATTTATGATGTCACCAAGACCAGAGAGGACAGACTTGGGGGTGGAATGTTGGGGACTGCGCTCGGTAGGGAGACCCGGGTGGTGGGACAGACTGAGCATCCTCAGAAAAATGTCCCTAACTAGAATCAGAAAAATAGATTTACAATGCTTATAAACTGTCCAGTTTCCATTTCAGCACACAGCCAAGCCACCCCAGGATTTCAAAGACTTTCTGGTGGTGCCTCTGTCCCCTAGATGGGTTCTATGTTGGCTGTCTCTTCTGTGTCAGAGATGATCCCAGAGGGCAGGGAGCTGTTGGTATACTGGAACTCTCTGGACACCCAGGGATAGGATCTATCTAAGTCTGCTGTTGGCTGAGGTCTTTCCTGGATAGGACTGTCAATCAGATTTCCAGTGGTAGGAGGCAGGCCTGGGTGGATCGTCGATCCACGTTAAGGTGCTATCACTCTGAGGTCACCACGCACTGGTTGTGTAGCTACAGAAATGGGACAAAAGTAATGGGTGTGACCTGCATGGCAACAGTGGTGAGGAAGAGGGCCTGCTAGCCCTGAATCCATTAGCAGCCCCTTGGATTAAATAACCTGCAAGAACATCTTCAGGAAGGACCACGCTGGATCCCACTAGTGGGTGGGCAAATGTGGTGGAATGCTCACAGATTAAACAAGATGTGGGAAGAGAGGTAAAGGCCTGACAGCAGCTGAGTACTGTGGTGGGGGATGGGAACCTGATCCTTCTTCCCCAGTGATGGAGTTCAACTCCAGTAGCAAACAGGCTTGTGCAACAGGCAATTATAGGAGGCCAGGCCTGGCCAGGAAAGCAGCCTGCCCGCCTGCTGCACCTCAGGAGGGTTGGGCCCCAAACCTCACACACAAGCCTTTCATCTCAGCCAGGACTCCCCAGCCCTCAGAGTCTCTCTTAATCCTCACTTTCTTTAAAAGATGGATTAGGCAAATCTCATCTGGAAAATTAATTAATATATGAATTCAACAAATATTTACTGAGCATAGAACTCTGTTAAGCTCTCTTCTTTTTGATAATCCCGTGGCACCTCCCTCTCTTCACGTGTTTTGTTTTTTTGGTTTTTTTTCTTTTTTTTTTTGGCCGTTCAAGTTTTGGGACTGGTCCACTTATGTATCTTCTGGATATTTTAATTTTTATTATTATTGCTGATTCTAACAACAGGTTTCTGTCCAAAGCAACTTTAAGGACGTTGCTTTACTATATACCCCGTTATGTTATGTGTAGCCTCAAACTTTTACATGGTGGAACTTGGTGACTGAAGGCTAAGGGCAAGTCTCTAAATGGTGAACCCCGGTGAACTTGGGGACCAAAGGGAACTCAGGGGAGCATCTGGAGCCTGTGGGTTCCCACCACCAGCCCCTGGGATTATTTTCAATTTTCCTTCTGTGCCTGTCACTGGCAGTAGGTAAGTATGTCCTCGGGGCGCCCCGCCCCCCCAGCCAAACAAAAGTAAGCTTGCCTGTCGCTTCCCCAAGAAAGGGAGTCCTGGGCTTTTCAGGGCAGTGAATGGGGCCCCTCATTTAGACAGCATTATACCAGGACCTTCATTTCCCTTCTCCTCTTTACCTCATTCAGGGGGCTTCTGACTTCAACTAATTCGATCATAATCCCACTGGGCCTTCTCAGCCCCCCGTTCCGGAGCACATTGTCCAGGCCTAGCAGCCCCCCCACACGGGGGTCCCGTTCCAATTAGCCAACCGCTGGGCCTGTCCCTTTCCACTGCTTTCCTGTCTGCCCGCCCATTTTTTTTTTAACCATTTCCCTTTTGAATTAAGACACCCAAGAGCCTTCAAGGGCGAGCATCTCACGCTGTGGGTCGGGGCCCCGAGTGGTCAGCGGGCATGGACGAGGTGTGCTTATGTCAAGTAGGTCGGTATCCTGTTTGAAAGCAACAGCTTTAAAGATGAACAATAAACATCCACGCCTCACCACAGGCTGTCTGACCCCTGCTAGATGATTCTACCTGGCCAGCAGGAATTGGGGTGTCCCTGCGTTTGACCTTGGATGGGTTTTCTTCTTCTCCTTTGCTAACTCTGAACCAGAGGGATGAATCTGAGATTCCTCTCTGCCTTTACCCTGAAAATCCATACGCCACTGCTTATTCACAAACCAATCCTCCTGCCTAAATGAGAAGTTTTTAGAATTCTCCAGGCTCTGGTTCCCTCTGTGTGTCTGCAAGGGATATTTTGTTGCTAGTATAACAAAGGTGGAAACTGGATAATAATCCTAAGGGGGGGGGGAGTGCTGTCTAGATGGTTCAGTAGTTAATAGTACTTGGCTGCTCCTGCCAAGGACCCAGGTTCTAGTTCCCAGCACCAACACGGTGGTTTGTAACCATCCATAACTCCAGGTCCACAGGATCCAAGTCCTCTCTGACCTCCATGAGCACTAAGGCATGCGAAAACACTTAAAACACATAAAATGAAATAAAATAAATCTAAAAATAAAAAAACCCGCTAATATTAAAATAGTATATTACTGTTATGATCAGGCAAGGCCTCAATGTCCATTTGATACCAGGCCTTGGGACTACTACATACATTCCCAGGCCAGGCATTCTCACAACTTTGTGTCCCTGGGGGGGTCTCAGGGATCACCATGGCTGCAGGGCACTCTGGCTTAGGTGTGACTCTGCATAGTGGTCATTTCTTCCACTTGAGAATTACTTGGCCCAGATACTTGATCCCTGAGGGATCTGTCACAGGCTGAACTGTGCACCACCCCCTGAATCTGCACACCAAAGCCCAAGCCTCCAGCACCAGGGAATGTGGCCATATTCTGAGGCAGTCTCTGCCAAGGAGAGGAATTGCCTTAGGATAAGTGTAGTGTCCTTTCATCTGGTCTGAGGGCATCCTGTTAAGAAGGGGACATTCGGAATTGAGGAGGTGGTAGGGGTAGTTAAGAGCACAGTCTGCGCTTCCGACGGACCCGGGCTTGGCTCCCACACACACGGCAGCTCCCACATACTTGCAACACCAACTCTGGGTGATTCCACTGCCCTCTTCTTCCAGTCCCTGTGGGCGCTACATGCACGCAGTGTATGGACGCTCACATGCAGGAGGCTCATGTAAGCACAGGTTGAGAGTTCTACAAGCCATAAAATGCCAGTGACTCCAGAGAGCCCCCCAGAAGGCTGGAGGGACATGGAATGAACCATCCCCATCCCATCCACAGACAGGACACAGCCCAGTATTTGTTACAGCAGCCTCAGGACCCTAACACGGGAACCTGCCTTAGCCACGTGCACTAAGATCAGGCATTTCCCACTGTGCAGATAACTGACTTTCCCCCAGGAAACTACGATGACTCAGAATCCAGAGACCGGGGCAGCAAGACCACAGTTTCCCAGACCTGTCTCAGGTATCAGAGACACATCTGTCAGCAGGGTCCCACTGAAGGCTGTGGCCCACTCCTGCAGCACAGAGTCTTCAAGAATCTACCTACACAGCCCAGGGACATGCTTTCAGACCGCAGCCTTTTCCAGTTCTCTCAGGAGGGAGGCCCTGGGAGCCCAGCCCATTTCCTGGGGACACCTCTGTAACCTCAGCAGATGCTTCCTTGGGAAGGGAAGAGCTCAAGATGGGAGCAAAGCTTTGGGAGGAGCCAGAATGGAAAGTCACTGCTAAGATTACAACAGTCTATTTCAGATCCCACCAGGGACATTCTCACGTATCTTAACCATAATTCAAAAGCCAGGTGTGCTGGCCCACGCTTTTAATCCCAGCACTTGGGAGGCAGAGGCAGGCAGATCTCTGAGTTCAAAGCCAGCCTGGTCTACAGAGCAAGTTCCAGGACAGGCAGGGCTACACAGAGAGGTCAATCCAAACAATGAGCAAAGTATGTAAATTCAAACTAGGATGCAATCTCTAGATAATTTATTTCGATATCCCCATTGAACAAGTGGGGAAACTGAGACCCAGAGACTTTTGAGCCAGAGTCCGAGTTACTTTTCTCTCTCCATCGAACTGAGACCTGCCTCTGAGCTTCTGGTGTTTCAAACTGAGCTTTGATTTTCAGCAGGAGATGTGACTCAGCTGGCAACACAGGAGTCATGAAGCCCTGGGTTTGGTTTCCTGCATCACTCGAACTGGATACGGTGATACATGACTGTAACCCGTCCTCTCAGTGGGAGGAGGAGGCAGGAGCATCAGGAGTGAGTTTGAGGTCAGTCTAGGCTACATGAAGCACCCACCATTCCTTAAAGTCCAGGGAAGTTGGAAGGTCCTTGTGACCTCAGCCTGGAGACAGTAGATGTCCCTTACTATTAAATGACCAGGGTTGCTCTAGTTGAGTCAGAACTCTGTGAGACTGGATTCCAAGCAGCACTCACTCAGCTACAGGGAGGTGAGAATGCTCTGGGATTACCCATCCGCTCTGAAAGCACTAGGAAGGTCAACTACACACAGGCAGATGCAGAGGGATATGGGGTAGCCTTTGAAAACTTGGCCTCTGGTCTAAGAACCTAGGATTGGCATCTTTGGCAGCAAGCAGGTTTGATCAGATCCTGTACCTTCATCCTCCAGTTCCACATTTCTTCACCTCAGGCCCTGACTCAGTTGTGGTGTGAGCGCTCTGATTCCCCAGGTCCTGGGTCTGCCTTAAAGCGGAGTCTCTGCTGGAAATATGGGGTGACCCCTATGGCTCTACAAGGAAAAACTGAAATGTGCTGCTTTGTCTGGGGTGGACTCCTGATGCCCTTCCCCACCCAGATCCTGTGAGCACTGCTTGGCGAGAAGAAAATAAGGAAAAACATGGGCTCCCATCTGAGAACCCTGCTTAGCTGTATTTTCAAGGTGACAGATGTGGAATTGTCCTTAAAGGCTCAAACTGGAGAACATGTCACCAGTGGTCATTCTGAGAATATAGTACTGGACACATCACAGAGTGGGTAGATGCCAGGACCAGCAGATGGGCATCCTTTGACCACAGCTCTGGTCAATGAGTCCTGAACTGCCTGTCCCTGGTGTTTATGTCCAGGTAAACCCTCTAGCTATGGATTTGATGACTTCTCTGAAAGCACAGATACTTGCGCACAAGGGGTCCTTGACCTACTCTAGGGGAGGCTAATATCTGAATAGGCCAGTTAACTAAGTTGCAGCAGGTGGGCTGACTGGAAGCTTCTAGAACTGTAAACTTAGCCAGGCAGCCCAGGCAGTATGTCTTAGATACTTGCTCATAGAGAAGGAGCAGGGAGGTCAGAGTTGGCTGGAGCTCTGTAAGCAGAGTCCTCTGGGTCTAGGATCAGCACATCCAGGATGGCCTGTGGGTTCTCTTTCTTGTATACCTATCAGGCTGGCTTACTCCATTGTATTTCAGTTCTTAAGGAGGGTAGAGAAGGTCTTAACCATCATCCTGGGCACCTGGACCCAGACACCCCAGTCTCTTCAGCACACTTTTGGCTAAGTCCTCCAGCCTGTGGGCCTACCTCCACTTCCTGAGGCCACAGGCAGCCAATGGCTCCAGAGACCTCTGTAGAAAGCTTGGAACCAGCCAACATCCTAATCCCCTGATCCCCCACTCTCCCCAGCGCTCTGGGCCCGCTGCTGAGCGCAGAGGCTGAAGCGAAGGCTGATAAATTAGTCTAGAGGGAAACAAGACTACTTCTACTTGTAAAAGGTCATTTCGACTTTGTTCTGGGTGAGGGTTTATCTTAGCTGCCACGGCGTCAGACAATGCCTGGGGCCTAAATGGCAGAAATCTTAGCTCTGCTCGTGAAATTACTGTGCTGATAAGACAGAATGGACTTTGGAGAGATCTAAATGGGAAAGGAGTGGATGTAGGTATTTTTGAACATGATTGAACAGGGATGACACAATAGGATGTACAATTAAACTGGGCATTAGCCCAGAAGGGGAAACAGCCTGAAAGGCAGACAAAGGCGGCTCCCGTGGCCCTGCTCAGGGCTGGTAATCCCCATCCCAGCCCTGCATGGGCTGGCTGAGGGGTGCAGCTGGGATGGCGGGGACAAGGACACAGGAGCACATCTGTGTAGTTGCCGCTGCTGCCGCCGGAGGCTGGGGCCTTCACGGAGTATGATGGCAGTGCCCGCCAGTCTTGGAGCAGCAGTAAAGCCGTAGTGGGCAGGTGGTCTCAATCCAGTGTTAGAGATAACGGGGCGTCTGTACAAGGTTCCCCCTTAAGCCTAGGCTGGCCTAGGGATGTCCTGGCACCAAAATGCACATAGATTCTCGCTTATTTGTTTATTTTAAGAAAGTCTGTAGCTTTTTATGTAGTAAAGATGACCTTGAACATCTGAAAAATCCTGCTTCTACCTCCCGTGTGCTAGAATTATAGGCAGGTACCACCAACCTGGTCTATGTGAGTCCAGGCCATGTCAGACAAACATACTGCGCAGGAAGATGTTCAGCCTCACCATGTCCCAAGCTTCAGTGTGGAACTTGGGCTAGCCTTTCCTTAAAGAGACAGCTCTGGGGTAAACTTTTCTGGATACGCTGCTTGCCTTCATTCAGGACAAACCCAGAAACAACTCAATCCTTAGGGCTGAGAAAACCTACTTAGGGTGTCCTGTACAGGCCCAAGCAACTCCTGCCTGCCACCAAGTAGACAGTACAGGCGCACCACAAGGTACTGCGTGGCCTATGAGTAACAGTGTCACTCTTTGGCTGAAGCAAGGTGGTTGTGACACCAGAGAGGACACTCCTATGCCAGGACACAAGCCACAGAGAAGCTCTGATAAGCAGACAAGGCTGTCCTTTGCCTGTGGAGGGAGCCCCTGGGCTCCCATCTCAACCCAGACCCAGGGAGACCTTTTATGGCCTGGAACGCCATGAACTCTCTTGTCTGACCCCATGCCCAGCAGGCAGGGAGGGCTCACAAGGGACAGATGTCAGCATGGTGGCTTGGGCTCCTTAGGGAGATGCCCGGGGAGTGCCCTCTTCCTGGCTCATCCTGCCCCTTATGAATCAAGGCTGGGAAATCAGCGTAAATGACCAATGGTACATTTTCTGCAGCCTTGGGGGTCTGGTTGCTTTCTGCCTTCAAGGGTCAGCCCAGAGCAGCCCAGGTTATACTTGTGGGGATGTACTGGGGTACATACCGAGACCCCGTATTGCATCTATGTTATGCCCTGGCTGGCACAGGCAGCGCCCTCCAAGCCTTCTGTGTCTCTATTCCAGCAGCACACAGAGATTTACAAGCTTATCGGATTCCATGTTGAGTGAGGACGCACCACGGGCCAGGTCTGCTTATAACAGCTATAGGGCCACACAGGAGGGGCGTGAGAGGCAAGGCAGAGGTCACTGGCAAGAGAGGCGCTTAAGGCCGAATGCAGGCATCCTAACCCTGTGACAGAGACGCTTCTACAACTGGCATCTCAGAAGTGCCCTGGATGGGGAGGGTGCCAGGCAATTCTCTAAAGACTGCTTCAGTAACTCCAAGACTGTGGAACAGGGAGGTCTACACACTGCATGTTACGGACTGCCGGGACCAGAGCCCCACAAGGACTTGCCTGAGTACACCCCTGTGCCCTGCAGTGTTCCAACTTGGCCATGGGCATCCTGGAGGCTGTTGTCTGAAGAATTCTATGTCACAGATACCAAGAGCACGAAGCGGTCCTTGATGGACCCGGCTGCAGTCCCTAGAGCAGGGACTGAAGACATATCTTTTTTTTTTTTTTTTTTTTTTTGTGAGTACACTGTCTTCTCACACACCAGAAGAGGGCATCAGACCCCATTACAGAAGGTTGTGAGCCACCATGTGGTTGCTGGGATTTGAACTCAGGACCTCTGGAAGAGCAGTCAGTGCTCTTAACCGCTGAGTCACCTCTCCAGCCCCCAAGACTTATCTTTACAAGAGAGGAGATCACAGCTCTGAGGAGAAAGTGACTCCCAAGGAGCCAGGACTCAGGGCTGGACTCTTCTCTGGCAACTCAGCCTGGGTTTCAACCCTCCACACACACACCACTCCACTCCCCACCCAGCAGAGTCAGATCTCCCTGTGGGCTTATATCACTTCCCCACAGGTCAGTCACTCCCCCAGGCCCCTTGTATCAGCAGGTCAGCTTCCGGCCCCAGGAGCTAGGGGAGAAGGGCAGTGACTGGGGAGGATGGGAAGTGGCCAAGCCACCCCTACCTGGCTTGTTAGGCTTGGCTTCCTTGGACCCCCCAGCCTTGGTTTCCTCTCAGCCAAAGGAAGACAGCCATGTGTTAATCACAGTACTACTAAGAGTGGACACCCTGGTGGGTAGAAGAGCCTTATGTGGACCTGAGCAGGTGCCCTGTGTGAGTTCTGTTCCGTGTTAGTGCTGGGCCTCTGCTCCTGCCCAGTTGTAGACCAATGGCCCAGCTCACCAAGTCCGACAGACACAGCCAGCTCAGGTGACGTCGCGAGCGTTCATTAATACACATCCCTTATTTGTTTTCCTTAAGGAAATAAGGAAGGTGGGAGACAGGAGAGACAAAAGGAGCCAAGAGGTCCTGTTCCACAGACAGACAGAGCTGAGCCCCAGTAGTCCACCTTCTCCGCTACCCTGGCCGCCCCTCCTGCTTCGACTGCCCCTCCACCTCAACCCCAAACTTCCACATATCAGCTCACAGGCAGCATTCCAGGGTCCGGATGGGCGCTGGCTGTCACCACGGTAGTGTGTGTGTGTGTGTGTGTGTGTGTGTGTGTGTGTGTGTGTGTGTGAGGCGGATGGCAAAATACCATTTAAGAAGTTGGCATTCGCGCATGTCTCTCGAATATGAAAAGAAAACATTTATTTCCCCCCCTTTTTTTTCTCCTGTGAATCAGAGCACTCTATTTAAAGAAAGTGCCCTCTGCCGGGTTGCGGCTGAGTTATTACCCCTTAAGGAAGTGAGGGAGAGCCACCGGGAGGTATTCTTAGTCATTCTCTCTCCTTGTCTCTAAAATTCCTTATATACCCGGATTCAGAGCTGGGACGAAGATAGTACAGGATTCCATGGCATTTCTGGCCTGAAAATGTGGGGCTGCTGTCAGTGCGCTCGGGAGACGCGGGGAAGGTTGCCAACTGGGTCCCACAGTGGTCCTTGAGTGATGGCTGCATGTGGTTTTCTCGCTAGATTTTGAGGGGGTCTTGAGCTCAGCTCTTCCTGAGTGAGCCTTGGTGGGCTGAGGCTGGGAAGGGGACCTAGGGCATCATTGCATGGTTTGGGGTGCTCCCTGCACAGCGTATGCCTGGGAAGGTTTGCTCAGCGGTGACTTCAGTAGTTCTGGGTGCATCATCTCCTCCACAATCCTAACTGTCACTGGGAAGAAAAGCCCATGGCATGCCTTAGTCTCAGTAACTCTCTCCAGGCACCAGACAAAGAGAGGCTACCCAGCATCAAGGGTGCGTGGAGTGCTAGACAGAGGGCAAAACACTGCAAAACTCTGGGGCCTGAGAGGATAAGCGTAATCAGAAGGTGACGCTGACTTTTAGATGAGACAGGAGCCACCATTAAAAAGGCCCAAAGCAGCGGTTCCCAATTTGTGGGTCATGACCCCTTTAGAGGTTGAATGACCCCTGCACAGGGGTCACCTGTCAAATCTCCTACCTATTAGATATTTACATCAAAATTCATAACAGTAGCAATGTTATAGTTAGGACATAGCAGCGAGAATAATTTTATGGTGTGTGTGTGGTGGGGGGGGGATGTGGTTGGTAACTACAACACGAAGAATTGCATTGAAGAGTCACAGCGTTAGGAAGGTTGAGAATTGGGGCTCTATACAGGGCGTGGCCATCCCAGGGATAGCAGGCCCTTGCTGGTCTCAATGCTCAGGATCTACTGCCCAGGATTCGCATCATATAATACTTTTAGTGGTTCTTTCCTCCCACTGGTGGAACTATAGAACAAACCATAACAAGAACTGAAGGGAGGATCAGGGTGCCTGCCCCATCGGGTCGCAAGAGTGAGAGGTTCATGACATCCCTGTGTTGGGAGGCAGAATTTCAGAACCTCGGCAGTACAGGGCAAGCATGTCCTGCTCATGGAAGTATCTAGGTGTGTGAGTGTGCCCACCTGTGTCTGAGTGTTTCTGGACGTGTGAGCCCGCAGGAGTATGTATAGAAGGCTGTGTGCTATGTGCTGGTCTTTCCTGAACTAACACAGAATCAGTAGTTCCCAAAACTGCCTGTTCCCAGGAACAGAATGCCCAAGGAGCGATTCAATGCTGTCCACTGTCCACCCTCAGAGCTCCTCATGGCCTCTATGCTGGGTGCACAGAATATACCCTGTCACAGACATCCTCATGCTGGGCCTCCTGGTGGGACGTGACATATGAGAAGGGACTCCCCCTTTTCCTTCCTGGGTCAGTTGTTCTGGACCTTGACTGAGGATTATAACTTCTGGGTGCTGCCACAAGCTCTGTGGCTGGATGGCTAGGAGTCTTAACCCTAGATGTTCCTGACGAACAGAGATAACCAGCTCCTACCTGGAGGAAGCCTGGGTTCCTGTGCTGCTGGCTGTGATCAGGTGATATGAGAAAGCAGTCAGGTGAGAGTCATGAGCCTGTACTTTATTTAGTTCTGAGGCCAGGATACCTAAGAGGAACTCCAAGGGACCTCCCTCACCCTCGGAGGCTGATATGTTAACTTGTCGCCTCCAAAATCTTCTTTTCCAAACTCAGTTGGAATTGTTATACCTCATTCCTAAGTTGGGTCGACTCACTTCTTGGGCGAGCTGCATATATACTTTGTGTGTGCCCAGCTTGTGTCTTCTTCCATCCCAGATTCTAGTAGGACTGAGAGGCTGAAGGCCTTGCAGCTACATATAGTTCCAGGCATCAGCCTGATGACCAGTTGGCCTGGGACATCCCAGCCTTGCTTTGGAGCAGGTAGCTTGGTGTTAGCTGGCAATGGCAAGGCTGTAGGGTGTGTGTGTATGTGTGTGTGTGTGTGTGTGTGTGTGTGTGTGTATCTTCTCATCCCCTGTGGTATCAGAAGAAGTCTGGTGCTCAGGAGGGAATCACATGAGGCTCTGACTGGAGAGGGCTAATACTCTTAGGGCTGCTTGGGAAGGATGTGGTGACCCAGACAAGGCCAATGAATGAGTCTGTAAGCTGCCTCCTTCCCAAGTCAAGCATCTCCACTGTCTGGACTGTCTGCCCTAAATTTTGCTGTACACATGACTCACTACAAATCCTGTTCAAAACACAGGGTGACTCAGTGGATCTCTTTGTCTAGAAGGCCTCGAGACTGCACTGCATTTGTAGGCTGCTCTGGGACATTAAGGGACTTCACGCATGGGTCCCTAAACTCCACTTCTCCTGCACCCATTATGGAATCAGAAAGGGCAGGCAGATTCCTGGTGGCTCAGATGCTTCCATCATCAGAGGGAGCTCACTGCTTCCAGAGCTGTGACAGCAAGACATGTCTCCTCCTGGGACTCAGGAAGGACATTTCTCATGTGGGTTCTTTCACCAAGATACACCCTTAAAAGGATACAGCCCTTAGACACATGCCGGATCCACAACTCCTTTGCTCAAGTCCTTCATGATGAGAGACCATCCAATCGGGCAGTGCAGGAGAAGCACACGGCTGCTGAAGGAGGGGCGTGTGCTGGTAGGAATGCACATGCCTGGTAGGAGAGTGTTTCCCAGGTTTTCCTCTACCTCCAAGATCAGTATTGATCCAGGACCTGAAGGGGTCTTTATAGGATTTGAACTCAGAATTCTGATCGGAGCCCACAGTGACCCCACTGCTCACGGCATCCCAACTCAATATCCTGAACTTGATCTCCCAAGCAGCCAAGTCCAGGCAGGGCAGAAATACAAGTGATCCCTATGCTGGGTGGTCAGAACCCGATGCCAGGGCTTTAACACTAAGCAGGAAGTATCAGATACCCCCTGAAACACAGCCAGGCTAAGAGGAAGGTCCCCCTAAAGTACAGCTATACTTCGAGGGAGATGTCTCTGCCTGTGGGCAAGTCCAAGGAGGAAAAAGGCTTCATGTGAGAGTCTGTGAAGGCTGAAGGAGAGAGGGCAAAGGGCACTGTCTCTGGAAACCTTGAAGCTGAATCTTGGACCCAAGCTTGGGTCCTGGGGTGTGATTTCAGCCTCCCCCGCCCAAGCAGGGCAAGCTACTTTCTGGGAACTGGCAAACCTACCTATTTATCTCTCCTGTTACGGGGCTGTTTTAGCCTCAGCATTAGGGCTCCTGTGTGGCTGTGCTCGGTGTTTGGAGAAGCTCGTTCTTGGTGCAGCCATTTGGTGCTAAGTCATAGCAGCTTTAGCAGTCTCCTAGGAGACCTTCGTCCTGGAGGGGGCTTAGTCTTAGAGACTAAGGCTACACTGTGTGAAACCATGACAGTCAGACTGCTCCCCAACACCGCCATCCCACTATTTTGGCCCCACCCCCAAATTTACACTGCTCATTCTCCACTCTCAGGAAGAGAAAGGCCAAGAGTCCCTGCAATAAGCAAGAATGCTAACGTGTAATTTACATAAGCGCACATTACTTTCCTCTAATAGAGCTATTCGTGGCTGGTATCTGGAGATGATAAGCTCACGTTAAATGTGCAACAGTTTCTCAGAATCTTGCAGCAGGTGGTTCACACCCACAGTGTCTTCCAGCCCTGACCTCTCTGGTCATTAGGGGAACCGGGGGGGGGGGGCCTAAAAGTGATCAGTAAATCTTGACCCTCTCCAATGAAGGAACTGGCAGAAGTCCCCAAGACTGTGCCACAGAGGGAGGAATGGGCAGGCTGAGGTCTCCAGACTATCTCCCCTGTTTCCCCAGAGTGTCCTGTTACCTTGGCCTGTTTGTTGATTGAACAAATGAATGCATGCATTAATATTCAAACCCTCGCTCCAGGGACTTCAGCAGCCCACTTGAGTAAATTCTCGAGATGATTGAAACCCCATCAGTTCACATTAACACCTCTTAAACACTGGGAGACACATTCATTCAGCAGATGATGTTTGTGTGTCAATCACAGGCTCAACACAATCTCGGAGAGAGACTTTCCGGAGTGACAACTGTGTCAACACGATCTCAGAAAGAGACTTTTCTGGAGACATCCTCAGCAAGAACCTAGTCTAACTCCAGGGAAGAATGATCAGTATCAGCCTGCCTCCACCTCCTCCCCAGGTACCCAGTCTTAAGTGCCTTACCCAAGCGGGCTCAGGCATACAGCTGCAGACTCCGCCTGGGGCAGGTGGCCACTGAGCAGCCCATCCATAGCCCCATCCCTCTGGGCTGTCACGGCAGCCATCTCTTAATTAGCAAAATAAATAGCACGGTGATAAATGTCATAATTTACTCAACAAATGATCAAAATCATTGCTTCTGCAGACCCCGGGGCAATAAAATGCAATCACGGGGTGATTTATTCCCACCGGAGGGTGAGTGCAAGCTTCGTGTCAGTTAGCGGGGCACGGCATGGGGGGTGGGGGGGATGGTGGCCAGATGGAGGAGCCTGGGAATTGGGATGCCCTTCTGTGAAAATACCTCCTTGAGGGACAGAGTCCGTAGGGATGTCCAGGTACTGAAACCACGCCCACATCCTTAGATAAGCCCATGAGTCAGGCCAAGGACATCAGACATGTTTCCTTCCAAACTGATTGTGTGTCACTGTCTGATGGTCCCAAAGCACTCAGGGAAGGGGGCTTTAGAGACAATGGAGATCTCCAATACACACATGAGCAAGAAGGAGAGGGAAAGTCTCCAGGGCCAGTTCTAGATAAAGGGATGGGCTTGGAGTACCAGGTAAACATCCAGAGATGCAGGCTTAGCTGCTGCAGCCCTAGCTCTGCTCCATTAAAGGAGAGTGTACCTGGTGGGGGGAGTGAACCCCACCAGGACATGGAGTCAAAGCCCCTCATATGTCACTGTCTGGTCCATGTGTTGTGTAGTCGTCTTAGCCTGATTCACATATGGAGAACTTTTTCCTCCACAGTCACCTCCTGCCCGCCATGCCTCAATACCTGCCATTTCATTCTGTCTTCCGAAACAAGAACTTTCCTCTCAGAAAGGAAATAAAGTATGGCCACAGCATCCCATGTGACGCTACAAAGATAGCTCTGACTTTCATTCTCAATTGGTCACCAGAGAACCACAGGGTCATTCCTCCTGTTTGTAGGGCCCTCTGAAGGACCCAAGCTCTGGGGTGCAGCCTGGCCACAGACTGGAACGGACCCTCCTTGGCTTTCATCTGTCATCTTTGTTCCAAAGTCATTGCTTGTTCTCTTGTAGCAAATGAGCACCACATTAGTGATTGCAAAATCCAATTACTCTGATTCACAGAACTTAATTATGAGGGTGAGGCTGAATTATGTATATAATCTGAAGCCATTCTGAGATGACACCCCGGCATGACTCAGACCGCCCTGAGACTGACCGAGGCCCCCAGCCTTCAACACGCTTGCACATTAACACTTTCTGGTAGCCTCTCTCTCTGCACTCACAGAAGTAACAGAGTGATTGGTGGCCCAAGCCACCTGGTGTAAGTGGCTGAGGTGGTTAAGAGAAGGCCTCTTTCTCGGGTACTGTGGAGAGATCTGGGTCCTGGGTCCTGGTTTGTTTTTTTTTTCCCGCCTGTTGAACCATGATCAGGAGATAAAGCACATAGGCCAAGTTAGGAAAAGCTAGGAGGGCCACCAGAACTCACTGGCTTTGCTGAGCTACCTTCATTCTTTGAGGGAGACAAAGAAATAGCATATGGTCCATGAAAAAAAGAAGTATAGTTCCCACATGGAAAAACTATACTAAAGCTATAAGGAAAGGAGAGGTCTCAGCGCTGTCCCAAGCCCAGAGGACACAGCCTGTAGAACTTGACAGAACCCACTGCTGACTTAACCCTTGACCTCTAGAACTGAGAGTACCCACCTGCCTCCCCAGGAACCTCCTCTTTCTCCCTGGACAGCAGTGACTTCCATTCTGGTTCTGCTAGCGGCTTCAATAATTCAATCCCAAGGACACAACTAGCTACTCAGCCAGATGCTACAGAAGGACACAGTGCTCAGAAAGGGGTCACAGAAACAGATGACGAGATCGCTCAGTTGAGTCTAGAACTCTGTTTCAGGGCATTGGCCTGGGGGTAGCTATCACTAAGCAGCCTCTCGAAAGGCAGAGGTCAGGTCACTACCAGGGGACAAAGCTCTCTGCAAAAGCAGAGACACACGCACATATGCACCCACACCACATGCACACACACACATGCACACACCACATACACACACATAGACACACCACATACACATACACACACATATACACACACATACCACATACATACTTGTGCACACACACACACGCACACACGTACACACCAAATACACACACATGCACACATACCACACACACCACACACATGCACACATACCACACACACCACACACATGCACACATACCACACACACCATATACACATATATGTACACACACTGCACACACCACACACATGCACACATACCACACACACTGCACACACCATACACATACATACACACACACACACACACACACACACACACATACACACACATACACACCCCTCAACCAGGCCCTACCTCTTACTCTCAAGCACCTACATGGAGTGTAAATAGTACCTCGAAAGTCAACAGGACCCAAAGAGTGATAGCGACAGCCTGTACCAGGCCTGGCACCCAGGGAACCACTATGATACGGGGCACTTCTCTAAAAACCGAAATCAAACAGAAACCTGTATCAGCCACAGAACAGACAAGAACAAAGTCACTTCAAGGTCACCCAAAGAACTACCTGTTACCTGTAAGGTTTGTTTATCCTCCAAGCATCTGAAAGCCAGCCTACTGATTAAATAATGAAGATCTTTAATTGCCTTGAACAAACACCCTCCAACCGTCTCTCCGGGCACTTCAGCATGGAGTGGGGGTGTGCCCCCCACCCCAAAGTCAAACTCAACTGAGCTCAAGGTATTCAGATACCATGCTGTTTAAAAACACTCCTCGGGCCACAGAGCACAGTATGGGCCCACTGGAGGGATAGGATTCTAGACCCCTCCTCTCCTGCCTTACCTGGTTCCCTGGCCCTGCCAGTTAGGCATGAAGATCTCAATCATGGTCCCCACACCCTGCATCTGTTACTTCTGATGGTTGGAGTCATGACAAGTCAACTTCGGAGCTACAGATCCCAACATGCTGACTCCCAAGTCACCGTCTCTTCACCCATTTGGTGAGCCCAGTGTCTCACCTGGAGCCTCCAAACCCTCTGAAGAGTAAGAGAAGCCCAGTGCCCTCGACGATGAGCCCAACAAGACCTTGTGACTCCAGAGACTTCACTCCACCTGCTTTTTGAGACACTCAGAGGTCCAGGCGTTCACCTTCAGGTTTGTGGGACACGTGAACAGCATACGGACGTGATCATATAGGTACCACCAGCAGATGCAGCAACTCCCTTGGACCTCCTTGGATCTCCAAGCTACCTGTCCCCCTCCAAAAGGCTTTACACATGACAGGACCAAGGGAAATCCTTGATAATTGGTGGAGTATCCAGAGTTTCTCAGGGTCTGCAAGAGGACACTATGCACGGGAGAACAT
Organism: Tokudaia tokunoshimensis; assembly: GCA_036184795.1. NCBI lineage: Eukaryota > Metazoa > Chordata > Mammalia > Rodentia > Muridae > Tokudaia > Tokudaia tokunoshimensis. The sequence continues at coordinate 135,995,391 of BTHU01000005.1, forward strand.
TTCATCCGTCTCTGGGCAGCTGTGGAGTCTGGGTGTACAGAGCTTGGAGGCTGTAAAAGAGCCAGGGAGAGAACGCCAGGCCTTACGCCGTTCCTTGCTCTACAAAGGAAACCTACACATCTGCTTAAAAAATTTCACAAGGTTATCAAGAGGCTGGGAAAGGCAGAAAGACCAGAGGCGGACCCTTGTCCCACCTGACACCCGCCCCCAGCCCCACCGTGAGAGGACGACTGCAGGCCAGCAGGCTCTCTCCCTCTCCATTTGCCCTTCCTGGCATTGACCTCCGTGCAGGCACTCGTGGAGGTTGTGAAACACCAAAAGGAATCTGGGTTCACATTCCTGCTTTCCACCCAGGCAGGCTCCCTGCCAAAACTACCACTGGAAACCAGCCCTGTGGGTCGCAGGAAGACTGGGGCCTACAGGAAAACGTGCTTTTGTGTCACTCTTAGTTCCCACGAGACCACCTTGACAAGCCCCCTCAAAGCAGGGGTCAGTCAGTGTGCCTCACGGCCCGAGTGGACACTTCTGAAAGCTTCTGGTTCAAAGCTCACACACTCTCTCACCTAAGGAACGTACAATCCTCTCCAACCCCCCCTGTGCAGGTTAACGCACATGAACTCCACCCCCACAAAGGTCCGTGGAGATACGATAAGGACGTGTAAGCAGGCGAGGCGTCTGCTCACAAATCTGAGGGTGAGGTCCCCTCTGTGGTCCATCAGGAGTCTTGTCAAACTGTGATACGGTTTACGGGGGCTGCGTAGCCACTAGGCCTGTTTTGCAAGCTGCCTCATCCTGATGGAGATAGAATGGAGGTCTCAACATTAAGCTGCTTCTTTTAGGACTCCCGACTATCCCACAGTGAGGGCGGGTTAGCACCTCCATCCAGTAGGAAGCACAGGACCTTTTAAAACATGAGCTCATAAAAGACACATTTCCAGGAAGAGGGTACTGCAGCCGTCGGGGCCGATGGGCATCTGAGGGGACTGCAGTGCTTTCTGAGTCACGTCATGCGAGCTGCTGGATAAAATAAGCCTGGGAAATGTGACATTCGAACGCTCTCTCTCTCTCTCTCTCTCTCTCTCTCTCTCTCTCTCTCTCTCTCTCTAACAGACCGAGCCTCCTGCCTGGGGCAGTGGCTGCACCGGCTTTATAAATAGATTGAACACAAGATAAATGGCCACGATCAATCACGCTCAGGCTGTGCACACTCACCTCCCATCCAAAGTCGGCCTCCTTCAGTGCGGCCCGGGGCGCCACCATGTAGGGGCCAAACCTCTCCCCAATCTCCATCTTCCGCTTGGCCCAGATCCCTAGGCCAGCTCCTGGTATGGAGGACTCTCGCAGCTCGAAGTCTGGTGGGATTGGAATGTCTTCAGGAATGTAGACAGGAGCCTCATAGGGTGAGCCCTCCTTGGGAGTGAAGTCCTCGCTGGTGGGGAAGGGTGACGGCGGCCCCATAGGGATGGGGGACAGGATGCCGTCCTCGGTCTCCTCCTCTGCGCTCTGGCTGGCCAGCAGGTCCGGGTCGGGTTCATACATATTATTTACAACGTCACCGTCACCTAAAGAGATAAGGTAGCATCAGCTTCTGCAGCAGGGACTCCCCAGGGATGTGGCCCTTGTGGAACCAAAGGGCACCAGAGGCCCAGACTTCCAGTGGCTACCCCATGCCTAGCAGATGCCACCTCTGCGGCATCCTAAACCTGGCAGCGGGCGTGCAGCCAGCGATTCCCTAGGGAAGAGATCCCACCAGGCTCCTCGAGGGACCAACGTGCTCCAGGGAGCACGGCCCTCATCTGCTTGCTCACTGTTCCCAAACACGTTAGAGGTGGAGGCTTCATCTGTAGCCGCCTGAGGATTTGCGGCCCGGTTCTGCTACGGAGAAACTGAGGCAAAGTTGAGACAGAAGAGTCAAGGCTGTCATGGGGATAGTGAAATATTTGCTGTGAAATCATTCTACCGCTTTGTCTGTAGCCTCAGAGATTGGCCGGCTCAGATGTTTCTGAGAAAATTCAGAATTTGGATTCGTGTGAGATTTGCTAAAAATGGCCACCCCAGCGCAAGGCTACTCCAGACACTGCGGTGGACTGGCTGTACAGGGTTTCTGTAAATTCCTGGTGACCTCAAGGCAGGTCAGGAATAGTTGAGACTATAGGCATGGTGCTTGAGCTGCAGGTCACAGGAGTGAGGAAAAGGAGGAGGCCCTCAGCTTATCTGTGGGGGAATGGGCTTTTCTCTAGGGGCCATCATAACCAAAGGCTGATATCAAGATTGAATCTAACAGAGGCACCTTGACCCAGGAAGACTGTGATGGTATTGGACAGGAAGTGCCTAAGAGGGTAAAGAAGAGATTAGACAGAAAGGAAAATGGGAGTTCCTGACATCTACCCTACAGCACCGCAAACACAGTGAAACCAGCAAGGCAGACCAGCTCAAGGCCCCAGCAATATGAATAAGCAAATGGCCAGACTGTGTTCTGTCCACACCAGGGTCTATCCACCAGGAGCAAGAAGTCCACCTTGTTGCAATGGGGACAGACCTCAGAAGCAGACAAGAACACTTGGGTCCTTGTCCTATAGCTATTCTGAAATACACAGCACATTACTATGAACCTTCCTGATACGCCTGCATCTGTTTTTCCTCTCTAGCTGCGACTTTGCCCCCACTGACCAGTGTCTTCCCTTCCCCAGTCCCTCCCCCATGGCGGTGTCACCCCGATCACCCTGACTTGACTATTCCCCGATGCCTACGTCATGTACACACTGTAAACACCACACTGTAGCCTGTAAATCCTGACTCATCCCCCAGTGTAAAAATCACACTATTCCCACAAAGGCTCGCTCGTTTTTCCAGTATGTACACAGTTGGAAACGCCACCGGGTCTTGTTACTACAAGTTAATCCACGATTTGTCCGCTAAAACTTTAAAAGTACATTCTGCAAAATGGAAGGCCAACACCATACTTCTTTATAACAACCGAAAGAGGCAGATCTGTAAAGGTTGTGAGGGGTTGGGGAGGGGCAGCTAATAGGGGTCATTCTCCTGTGGGAGGTGAGAATGTTTCAGAATTAGACAGAGGTAGAGAGGTCGACTGCACAACACAGGAAAAGCGTGCTAAGAGCCAACCAGTTGCACGCTTTAAAGTGGACACTTCTTCTGTACCGAGAACTTGACCTTAGTCAGTGCAGAAAGCTGCGAGGGGCGGGGGGTGGGGTGGGGTTTAAGAACGGCTCCTTGCTCAGCAATGCTGACCCCTGATCCAGATCTCCCAGGTCAGTTCTGTACTGCCACTGGTCTGCTGACCTGTGGAAGTCACCCAGGAGCCATGTCCCATGCCCGTCCCTGCTCCTTGACGTTGGCTGGTGAAACAGAAGCCTCCAGGGAGACAAGAACTTTTCAAGTACGAGGGGGAAAAGGGGGAAAAAAAAAGATTTCAGATTCCCCACGTTGGCTGCAAACAAACCGGTTGGGGAAGTAACAAAATGTTTTCTTTCAAAAGAAACTGAAGTCTGGGGGGGGGGGGGAATCATGCCGATAACACTTATTTAATTTAGCAGCATTCACAGAAGTAATGACTATGTTTTAAGTGGGCAACGGTTCCTTTTTAATTGGCTGGTGGGATCCTTTCAGGGGCTCAGCAACATGAAGGCAGCGCAGCTCCCTCCGCCCAAAGCCTGGTGTTGTTTAGGTTTGAAAGAACACCCCCGTAAACCTTCCCATTGCCTGTGTGAGGCAGAAAGGTAAATTAGAAGGGGGGGTAATTAACAAGCCACCTTATTATTTGGAACTCGTAACTGCACGGAGCTCACAAACAAAGTGGAAAGCCCACGTTCCCCACGAAGTGTTCCTTAACTCTTTCGGGGTGCCGATGCCATCTGCCCTCCGGAGTGACTAGGGACCAGAGGAGCCCTTTGGGAGCTCTGACAGTCCAAGGAGGGCAATGTCCCCATCCGGTGTATGGTCACCTCAGGGCAATCTCTTTTTCTTTCTTTTTTTTTTTTCAGTTTGAGTTCTACTTCCTCAAACCCCTCACCTACTCACAGAAACCATTGACTTTAAGAATGGCCCTAACTGGAGGCCCAGCAAACAGCTGGAGAGAAGGCAGTGTTTCCTGCAGATTAGAGGTAGGCCGGTGCCCCAGCCCAGCCTCCTGTGCCCAGGTGGATGTGAGGTTAAGTGTCAGCTTCCTTCTTTCATTCCCCTGGGCTTGGGGAAGAGCTTGGTTCATGGGTGGGCACTGAGGCCTAATGAGTGTGCACAGAGCATATTTTGAGAGAGGATGCAGGAAGGTCGTCCCCTGCTCTGAATTTTGGAGTCCTGGAGGAGCTAAGCATGAGTCACTCAGTTTTGGGGGGGAAGTGGGGAGTCTCACGTTCAACTTAAGAGACCACCAGCCTTTCTTTCTCATGAACTCCAGGTAAGATGTCCTCGGAGATGAAAGTCCTTCCTTCTGCCCAGGGTGGGCAGGCATACTCCCAGAGTGGGTCCCTTTAATCCAGCCCCCGTCTAAGCGGCTAGAATGGCAGATGCGTTTTCCAGACCATGTTCTCGTTCAGGTAGAAGAGCAGTGCCCAAGGTCATGGGCACTTTGTGATTGCAATGGCATCATGCTGGAGATTCTTGGCTGGGGATGTCATTCATAAAATGTTAAGCGTGGAGGGGAGGGTACAGGGCGCAGAGCTGGCTGGCCCTCGAGGCAAGTGGCTCTGAGCCATAGCTACCCCTGCTCTTCATCCTGGAAGCACCTGCTGGGCTCCAGCTGAGCCTGTTCCTAACTCCACACCAAGTCCCTCTAAGCATCGTGCCAGCCAATGTTCCAGTGACCATCATGACCCTATGGTGGGGATCAGACTTCAACTCCTCCCCCAGAAGCATCATTGACTGGGAACCCACCATGACCTCATCCTCCGCTCTGCTTTGGATCCCACCCAACTTGGGTTTTAGTGTTGGGTCTCTTCTGACCTCACATGAGAGGGCTTTCTGTCCCCTCACTGAGAACACAAGCCATGTCTCTTCAGAAACCCCACTGAAGAACAAACATGGATGGGAAACCAAGGCCTAGAAAAATGAGAGCGGGGAGGGGAGGCAGAGATGAGACAGAGAGATGGATAGAGAGATAGTCAGAGACAGAGAGACAGAAGCAGAGGGAAAGAGACAGAGATAGAAACAAAGACGGAGAGGCAGACACAGAGGGAGGCAGACACAGAGGGAGGCAGAAGCAGAGACAGACAGAAACACAGACAAAGACAGAGAGACAGAAGCAGAGGGAAAGAGACAGATGGAGATAGGATCAAAGACAGAGAGACAGACAAAGAGACAGACAGACAGAGAGAGACAGACACAGAAGGAAGCAGAAGCAGAGACAGACAGAAACACAGACAAAGACAGAGAGACAGAAGTAGAGACAGACAAGCAGAGAACAAAACAGAGACAGAAAAACGGAAGCAGAGACAGTCAGATGGAGACAGAGACAAAGACAGAGATAAAGAGAGTGACACAGAGACAGAGAGACAGATGGGGAAAGAGACAACGACAGAGAGTCAGAGACAGAGAGACAACAAACAGTGTGCTCACAGGCTGAACTCTGGGACAGTTTGCTAAACAATAGTGTTAACCAGCAGCAGAGGGCCCGTCATGGCATCCCCCAGGCTGAGGCTCTGCATCAGACGTGCCAGTAACATCTGTAAAGGGTGATCACTAGCTGTCTTGCCACCAACAAGCAGATTTAAACCTTAATCAGTGGCCAGAGGGAGCCTGAGGAATTTTCTCAGTCGATGGATCTTTTGCTATAGTTCCTGTTTTATTGTGAGGTCGAGTTTAAAGGAGAAGTCATCTTGCTTGAAGGCTTGGAGCAGGCAGTGTGAAAGTCACACAGGGCAGTGGTGGCAACGGAAGTGCTTCTGCCCATCAATCAGGCAATCAGGGCAGAGTGTGTGTGTGTGTGTGTGTGTGTGTGTGTGTGTGTGTGTGTGTGCGCGCGCGCGCTCTCATGTGTGCATGTGTGTGTATGTGTGTGCATATGCATGCGTGTGTGCCTATGAGTATGTATACATGTGCGCGTGTATGTGCATGTCTGTGCGTGTATATGCATGTGTGTGTATATGCATGTGCCTGTGTGTGTACTCATGTGCATGTGTGTACATGTGTGCGTGTTTGCCTGTATATATACATGTGCATGTGTGCACTTGCAGTGTATATATTTGCATGTGTGCACTTGTGTGTGTGTATGTACAGAAGTGTGGGCACATGAGAGCTTTGTGTGAGCTTGTGTGTATGTGAGCACAGGTAATGGTGGGGAACCCTGAGAGAAGGACCTTGCGGCCAATATAGATCAGCCTTCTACAAGTTTATTGCCTTCTACCTGGAGGGTTCTGGAGGAAAAGGGGAACATGGGAGGACGCCAGAAGCCCCTGACCACATACTCAGCAAGCATTAGGTGGAGGCTCTGAGAGTTCCCTGGGTCACCTTGATAGGGCCTGAATGGAGCTATGGGTGATCTTCACGCTGGGAGGTGAGACCTATCCTAAAGGCAACTACAGGCCTTAGCTGGTACCTCCCTCAGGAGAATCAGACCTGTCTCTTCAACTCATTGTTATCTCAGGATACTTCCAAGTGGCTACAGAAATACTTTGACTTCATTCCACACTCCCAAAACCATGGCATAACCTTCTCCAGGTCATAGGGAACACTCCCATGCCAGCTGTGCCCAGAGAGGAAGACACCAGGCTGACACTGCTAAGTCTACCCTCAAGAGTGCAGAAGTCAAGCCAAGTATTCTCTCAGCTCAGCAATGACAAGGCAGATATCTCCTGGAAATGAAGGAAGCAGAGAGGGGGATCGGGACCGGAGGACAGAGCCTTCTAAAGAGGGCACAACTTCAGATCTGGGGTGTCCAGGACAGATCCTAACAGGTGCAACAATGTTTATTGGAGGTACAGAGTGTTTGGGTCAGGACAAGGTAACCATTCATGATCTGCATCTTGACTGTGGTGGAAACACAGGCCCATCCTGGGGCACAGACCAGTGTACACGGCACATGTTAAGAACGAGTCCCTGGGTGTTGTCTACAGCGATAACCTGCGCTCACAGGTAGAATGGGAGCCTGGAAGAACTCTACAGTTGGCACAAGCAGCCTCGATGACTTGTGTTCTTGGTTTTAGAAAAACTGAAGGCCACATAGTAGAGGGCATATGGAAAGCTACGGGGCTAAGAGTCCCATGCCACCATCCATTTTCACTAATTTTTTTCCACACATGTGCAAAAGAAACTGTTGGTGTCAGGGGGTCTACACAGCAAGGATAATTTTCAAAAGTGGGTATGGATAGGCAGCAGCCTGGGTTCTGGCTCCTGGTTCCTTCTAGGTTCCTGAGGCACCTAACTCATCCTTAACTCTCTCAGTATTGCTCAGAACCAGGAAATAGCAATACCAGATCAGCCCATAATCTCCCTTCTCTCTAAGGAAATCAGATCAAGGAAGATGGGGTAGAGAGGTACCCAAGACATAGGGCATAGCTCTGGGAGTAGATATGTGTGTGGTGGTTTGAATGAGAATAGCTCATATATTTGGCTCATATATTTGAATGCTTGGTCTAGAGTTTGTGTAACTGTTTTGGAAAGGACTGGCGGGGGGAGGTATGTCACTGGGGGGTGGGCTTTTGGGCTTTAAAAGCCCATGCCAGGCCCAGTCTCTGCCTCTCTGCTTCCAACTTCCAGCTCAGAATGTAAAGCTCTCATATTCTGCTCTAGAATCATGCCTGCTTCCCCGCTGCCATGCTCCCTGCCATAATGATCGTAGACTCTCGCCTTCTGAAACTGTAAGCAACGCCTCAATTAAGTAAATCCTTTTATAAGTTGCTGGATTATTCTGTCTCTTCATGGCAATGAAAAAGCAACTAAGACAGTGCTCTTAAATTTTGCATCCAATATACCACACTGGCTGCTTAAGTCCAGGTCTAACACTACGATAAGAACCCAGGAAGGACATTTACTCTCTCTAGAATTCTGCGCGATTCATTTGGGCCCATGATATAGAAAGGTACCTTACATCCCTTGCTACGAATAGTTAGATGTGAGGTCTCAGAATATGGGCACCTCTAGGCTAAGATGTCAGCGGATCTAAAATGTGAATTTTTAGATCCTGTATCTATTGCTTTGGTTCGAATGGTGCTAACCGTGTCACTGAGCATGCGCAATGGCTCTAACCGTGTCACTGAGCATGCGCAGAACTCCCGGTCCTCCAGTCAAGAAAGGCAGTGAGTGTCTCAAAGGGGCTGAGGACGTGTTCCATGACAATCCAGTGCTTCCTGAGTTAGAGGCCCTGATTGGGTCCTGATGGCTTATTATGAGTTTCCTGAGAGACGGCTACGAATAGCTGTGTCAACTGAAGTAGAACGTGGCTGAACTCCTCTGACCCAGGACAGGATTCCCCTCATCCTGAGAGCCCCAGACCTTGTCACGATCCCATCAGTTCCCTAAGCACTTGCCCTGGAAAGAAACCGAACATGCACTTCCTGCAGATACTGCCTTCTCACTGAAGCAAGGGAAAGAGGCCCTCTGAGAGTAACACAGTCCACAGAGGGGCCCGCGGCAAGGGGGAGAACCGGCTATGCCGACAGCCCAAATCCCATTGACCCATCTAAGCCCTGTTGTGGGAAACCAGTTCTTTCCTCCCACCATAAACCTGGGTGCTTTTCTTTGTCCAGGTCCTCGTTCTATTTTGGTGGGGTATCTGCTCTGTGTCTCTCACAAGCCACGGAGCAGAAAAGTCAGGAATCTGGGAAGAACCCGCATCCTAGAATCCACCCCTCAGGCCAGACTCTGGGTGGGCTTCCTTGAGATTTCTCCCCTACTGGGACACACGCATGTATGATGTCCATGCAGGGGTGTGCGTTCTTGCTCTTTCTCACTCTCTAACACACACACACACACACACACACACACACACACACACGACACAGAGAGACAGAGAGACACTCATACAAACACACACATGCAGAGAGAAACACACACAGGCATACGGAGAGAGAGAAATATACACAGAAGACACAGAGAGAGACAGACACTCATATACATGCATACAGGCACACACACATACACATAGGCACACATGTATGCACACAGTTGTGCACATGCTTGTGCATGTACTCTTTGTCTCTGTCTCTCTCTCTCTCTCTCTCTCTCTCTCTCTCTCTCTCTCTCTCTCTCTCTCTCTCCCTCCCTCCCTCCCTCCCTCCCTCCCTCCCTCCCTCCTTCCCTCCCTCCCTCTCGGAAAGAAATCCCTGAGACTATTCAGAAGCACAGACTGAACAGTGACCTTTGGTACAAACTGAAAACTTAGGGTTTTCTTTTCAGACTTGGTCACGTTCACCCCGCCTCCTGCAAGTTTAGAAACTGGAATAGCTAAAGAGGGGCGGCGCCTTGAGATGAATCCTACAGGCCAGATGGAGTGAGGACTGAGGGATACCCAGCAATTTGCCCTATCCCCACTCTATGACAACCCCTCTGGCCACTATCCTGAAGCCAGAGGGTCAACAACCCACTGTCCTCTTCTGATTGGATCATGACTCTGAATGGCCACTACTGTCTTTCCCAAAAGGGAGAGAGAAGAAAGGAGGGGCGAGACTCTTGCATGCATAAGCAGTTCCAGAAGAGTACTTGGGTGGGCGGCATAGGCCTGTCCTGCTCATGGGCCTGTCCTGTGGAAAGGGACAGCCTTTTCTGGTGAGGTCATGCAGGCTGGCTGTAGTCCTACTGGACACTCCACATAACCACTCTCACGGTCCAGGGGCCCCACAAAAGAGTTCCTGATATACTTCATAGAATGGAGCCCCTCAGGAGTCCCTCTCCCAGACTCTGCCCACTGCTGTGGGGCATGGAGGGCACTGCCCTCATGGTCATTCTCAGGGGACTTGAGCAGCTCATGTGACAGTGGCCCTTAGACCTGACCAGCTCTTTGGAGCTCCTACGTACTTCGGTACAGCTGAGATCAGACCTCATAGTCTTAATCCACTGAGGGGTGTGTGGTAGCCAGACCAGCCTATTGGCTTCCTAGCAGCTCTGGGCTACCCCATCTCTCCCCAGAAGCCCTTCCTTCTAAACTCAGGGCTAGCTCTACACAAGCCGCCTGACCCAGCCCCATAAGGCATGGTCAGAAGTGATGTGCACCGCTGACCACTGCACACTCTTTCCCCATGGGATTTACAGCTGCGCTTGTCAGAAAGCTGCAAGGCTTGTGGTTTCTTGTGGGTCGCTCATCACCCTGTCTGACAGAATAGCAGACCCAAGGCTGAAGGATCTTTTCCAAGTTTCCTGGGGCTCAGGGGCCCAGTACTGATTTGATGGGTCAAAGGGAGTCTGCTCAGATTTACCCAGAACTGACCAGGGAACAAAGGAAAAGCCATCCCATGCTCTCTGAAGGAAAGAAAACCTGCCTGAGACAAGGCACACCTCAACTGTCTCAGAAACCACCCAAGTCTCCTCACTCATCTTCCCCTCAACAGTGTGGGCAGAGAGAAGATTCACATGCCCTTCCACAGAATGATGAGCAATGGTTTCAGTAAAGCCGAACCCTGGCTATGCCTTGTAAGTATTTTTTCTTTAAAGGGAATACGGTGGTGGCCAGGTGCCACAAGCACCATGACTTCCAGAGGAGTGGCCACTTGGCAAGGCAGCAATCATCTGAAGCTGCCATCCTGCAAGCCAGCAGCAAGGATTCCCAGCATTCTTTCTCTTGAATAAAACAGTGTGACCAACCACAGGGCACCCCACCCTAAAGGTGTCCCAAGTTAGCTTAAGCAGAATTTAACACCCACTGATCATTCAGTTAGACTTATGTAATACATGTGGCCACAGAAGTGGGGCCGTACTTCAGGACGGATACCATTCAGTCATTAAGGCTTTGAGGACACAGTTCCCAGCTAGCTACATGGCATCAAACTCTGGAAGTTGTTGAGATGACCCGAAGGGGTCTTAAGATATGCTGTCTCTCCTTGGTTCTGTCTCCTAGGCTCCTGTCAGGCCTGCTGGATACTGCCAGCATTAATTTAGGCTCACTATCTGAAGAGTCACTTACTAATTGAGCCCATGGCATATGAGGCTGTTTACTACCCTTTATCTAATTCTCCCAGAGTCCACAAGACAGACAGCCTTGTTACATCAAGGACGTGAAGCCTAGAGAGCGGTGGTACACTTACAGGCCCTCATTTAGTTGTAGCCAGCTGAGGAACTGCACAATACTCATTCTAAGGTAGCCATACTTTATCCACATCCACAGTGACAAGCTATTCACAAGAGGCATTTACTGATGGCCTTACCATGGGAACAGACTGGATGAATGAATGTGTGTGTGGGTGAATGGATGGATAGGTGGAGATGGGCAGACAGGTGGATGAATGAGTGTATGGGTGTGGGTGGGTAGGTGGATGAATGGGTGGGTGAGTGGATGGATGGATGGGAGGATGGATGGGAAGATGGGAAGATGGGTAGGTGGGTGGGTGGATGAATGGGTGGGTGGATGGATGGGAGGATGGGTGGATGAATGGGAAGATGGGTGGATGGATGGATGGATAGATGGATGGAAAGATGGATGGGAGGATGGGTGGGTGAATGGGAGGATGGGTGGATGGATGGATGGATGGATGGATGGATGGATGGATGGATGGATGGGAGGATGGGTGGGTGAATGGGAGGATGGGTGGATGGATAGATGGATGGATGGATGGATGGATGGATGGATGGATGGATGGATGGATGGGAGGTTGAATGGGTAGATGGGAGGATGGGTGGGTGTATGTATGTATGTATGGATGGATGAATGGATGGATGGATGGGTGGATGGGAAGACGGCTTGGTGGACACTAGGTTGATATGTGGATAAGTAGACAGGAATGTAAGCAGATGGTCAGATGGATGGGTAGATGAATGAATGGGTGGATGGATGAATGGATGGATGGGTGGATGGATGGATGGATGGATGGATGGATGGATGGATGGATGGATGGATAGGTGGATGGGAGGATGGATGGATGGGAGAATGGGAAGATGGGTGGATGCATAGATGGATGGGAGGATGGGTGGATAGATGGATGGATGGATAGATGGGAAGATGGGTGGATGGATGGATGGATGGATGGATGGATGGATGGATGGATGGATGGATGGATGGTAGGGTGGACGGATGGATGGACAGACACATGGATGGATGGGTGGATGGGTAGATGGGAGAATGGGTGGGTAGGTAGGTGATATGCAGATGAAGTGGGTGAGTAGATGGCTGAATGAATGGTTTGGTTTATTGATGATGGATAGTTGACTAGAAGGATGGATAAGTAGGTGGAGGGGAAGATGAGGGAATGGATGGGTGAGGTTACTGGATGACAGGGTAGTTAGACGGGTGGATGAGTAAATAGATTTGAGTGGATAGATTTATGAATAGATAGGTAGGTGGTGAATGGGTGGGCATATGAATGAATGGGCAGATCAGAGTATGGATGAATCTACAGATGGATGGATGGGGGATGTGGGAAACTCCTGAGGCACGTCATTTGGTTTTGTCTTTGAGACAAGGGCTCACTATGTATCTCCATGTGGCTGTGAACTTACTCTGCAGCTCAGCCTCTCCTGGAAATCACAATCTTCCTGTCTCTGCTTCCTAAGCACAGGGATTACAGGTGTGCTCTACCAAGTTCAATGTGGGTGGTGAGCGTTGGAGCCTTGCCTTTCCTTCCTCAGAATGGAAGTTCACTGACAGGAGTCAGCTTCTCCTCCACTCTGATTGGTTAAACTAGAAAGATTTATTTATTTATTTTATTTTTTTTACCACACAGTCCTCTCCTCTTGAAAGTGAGACAGAGGTTTCTATGATGTCCCTTCAAAGCCAGACCTTTGACCCTCTTTCCACTCATGTGGGGTACACAGTTACGCTTATGAATTATGGGTCTCAACCGAAGGCCTGCCTGGCTCTGAGGCGCTGCCTCCCACCTGAGCTCTCCTAGATAAAAGGCAGAGCTTGGCCTCTAACTTTTGCCTCCCTTTTCTTCTCAGAGACAAGTGGGGAGGAGGAGGCTGTCACTGAATCCTTCAGGCAACCCAGCAAAGGTCTCTGCCTGGAGAGCTACACATCCCAGAAGCTGTGAGCGTGGCTGAGTTGAAGGAAAAGGGCAGACCCCGCTTGGTCTCCGGTCTGCAGGAGCCACCAAGGGACGCAGAGGCAGACGTTATTCTCAGAGGACAGTGAGACGTCCTTAAACCTAATGGGGGCTTTCTGCACAGCCACTGTGACAGACAAACCAGACACAGACACTTCTTCCAGAGGGCTCTGGGATGCCAGAGGAGTTGCCCAAAGACTCGCTCCCCAAAAATAGGTTATTAGGAAGAGATGTCCAGGAGTTGAACGGCTCCCACATGCTTGTGCCCTCTGTTTTGAAATGTACTGCATTGATTGTCCTAAGCCCTAGGACTCCCAAGAACATCCTGGTAAGAGGTTATGCACCCCCCTCCTGACAGGGCCCTGCCTCGCCTGCAGCAAGCAGCCTGTCAGCATTCTTCCAGAACCAGGACCGATCCCGGCAGCTGTTAACACAGCAGATTAATAGGGCCAAGGAATGATGGCTCTGCAAACATGCTAAACGTTCATAATAATCAATCGCCGTTTACATTCTCAACCCTGTCCACAGGGATGGCCCCAGCTGCAAAGCTGATGCAACCAAATTGCCATTAAGAGTTTCAGGGGAGCCTGGGGAGCCTGGTGGTTAGCTTCGGCTGACCTGAATCTGGCTCGGGCCTCTCTGAGCCATTTATCCAAAGACAGGGTGTGTGAAGATAACCTGGCAAGGAGCTTGGGCTGTCCACATGGTTTCTCTATCCTGGCTGAAGTCACCCACACAACCTGGCCATTCACTCCTTAGTCTTTGTCATAATTATAACGGGAAGCAAGGACCCAACCCACAGAACTGACTCCTCTTTACAGATGCAGAACAAGGCAGTTTCCCTGGTAGGGGCCTATCCTAGCCTTGAGGTGGACCTCTGGCCGCCCTTAGTAATGGCTGCCTCACTCAGGTCCTCGAGTCCAAATACCTTAGGACGTAGCTTTACTTAGAAATAATTTATCTGTAAATGTAAGGACTTACGATGAGACATTAGACTGGATTGTAATCCAGAGTGAGTCTTTGGAGGAATATAACCCTGCCACACCTCAACTGCAGACTTCCAGCTTACATCACCCAGCTGATGACAGTTTGTACCACTGGCTCCAAAAGCCACTCTGGCAACCCCTTCCTGCGGCCACGAGTGGTTTTTGTTCTTTACTATTCAACCCATTTCACAGACAAAAAAGCCACAAGTTGAGGATAAGGAGCCGGGCCTAGAAGCCAAAGGCCGAGCCCAAGCAGCCCATGCTAACCTAGGGTGTCCTGTGACTACCCCTCCTAGTGTCTGAGCCACCTGCTCAGATAAACCCCAGCCTATCTCAAAGAAATCACATGCCTTTGGGCTCAAAGATAACCAAATCTATCCAAAGAGGAGGCATGGTAACCAGTCAGGCCCACCCTGCCCCACCCCCCACTCCTGCACAGCCTGGGACCAGTGCACAGCCCACCGGGGTCCAGAAGCCCAGGGCCAGCAACCTGAACCCAGCCCTTACCGAGGGCCATGGAAGGCTCTGGCCAGCCCCGGCCACCTGGCCCCACTTAAGGCTGATGCATTATTCCAAGATGATTATTTGTCCTGCAATGCTCTGGGGACACCAAGCTCTGCGGCAAACCCCGCATCTTCCATTTCCTGGCCGCCTCCATCGCCCGGGGCAGGCACTGAATGGCTGTGATGCCTCTGTAATTTTTATCAAGGCTTGTTCCTGGTAAAAAGCCTCTTTGTTTCAGAGAGATGTGATTTGGCCTTTTTCTTCCTCTCCTTTATTCCTTCGTTAATATACCACTTCCCTGAGCCCCGGGGGCAGCGAGGTAGCCCACGGATTGCTCAAATCTTAGTGTTTTTTTTTTCTTCTAAATCACAGCAAGGCTCTCTGGCCCCGCTGAGCCCAGTATGAGTTGGCAGGCTGAGCGGGTGTCCTCCTTAACCCTTTACCTCCTGAAGAATGGTCAACACGCTGTCACCTCAAATTTCAGGGTGGGAGGGTTGGCTACAGATACCAGCTCTGAAACCTCCAACCCAGGTGAAACAACTAGAGTTAAGGATGGAGCAGGGCTTGGTGGCCCAGACTCAGCCTGACACGGGCAAGGGCCTGCTTTCTACACCCAGCAGTGAAGAAAAATGTTTTTAAATTGACTGGTGGCAGAATACACATCACATAAAATCTACCATCTTCTAGGGACAGATCAGTGACCACACACACACACACACACACACACACACACACACACACACACCACCGCGGCTTTCATCTTCGGTTCTGAGCAGCCACCATTTTGCTGTCCATCTTTATGATTCAGACTCCTCTCGGGGCCAGTTGTAAGCAGACTGGAACAGGACTTGGTCTTTGCAGATCGGCTTATCTCACCGAGCACCTTGTCCTCAAGATCCCTCCCGTGTGGCAGGCAGCATTGTAACTAACTTCCTTTCTGGGTCTGAGTGGTGCCCCACCGTACGAGTAGACCGTGCATGCATGACTCCACAGACACAGTTGCCTCCACCCTCTGGCTAGTGTGAATATCGCAAGGGTGAACACGGGTGTATCTCCGGACACTTGGTTTAACAGGCTCTTTCCCCTGCCTCCGACCAACAGCTGCTGCTCTCCTGGATTGAGGAGGTGAGGAGAAGATGCCCACCTCACCACCCCACCCTCAGCTGATTCTCCTCTCTCACAGTTAGCTAGGCAGTTCCTCCAATTTGTCCACAGGGGTACCTAGGGTGAGTGGCCTGGGTGACTGGCTTATAGAATGGGCACCCCATTTTGGTGCATAGCGGCCCCGGGTCAGACGCTCAACCTCTGCTCTCCTGGCTGAGTTGCTATTTTGGGGTTTTGTGCTTGGAGGATTCCTAGTCCTTCACGACTGAGGAAAAGCTTTACTCACCTCAGCCCCTCCTGAGAACTTACTTAGCTAGGCTTGCTCAGGCATTTCAGAGTTCTCAAGGACTTTCTTAATATAGTCAGTCAGAGCCATGGAGGGACCTGGGCTTACTCGGTCTAAAGGGGCCCACAGGAGAGGACTCGGGCAGGCATGGTCAGGCTTGGGAAATGGAGGTCTTCATACACACCTGTCTACAGACCCAGAAGCCATGATGGAACACTTGCGGGATGGAGTACAGGAAATACACCTTTCCCAGAATCCACACCTGCCTGCTGCAGGGTCCCAGAGATGGCTCCGGGCCGTCGGGTGCTGCTGCACAGTGCTTGGCCAGGGCAAGCAGAACGTGTCCTCCCAATGCCTGCTCTTTGCCTCGTTTCCCTGCCTCTCTGCTCCCAGCAGCACGGTGGAGGAGCAAGGGGTTAAATGCTGAGCAAACGCTATGACAACTGTCACCAAACTATTTATAGACACATTTATCTCTGTAGCTCCTACCAGCCAGCCTGTGGCTACCATTCACAGGCCAGAGTAAGGTCACAAGTAAATCCATATGCCTCAAGAAAATGGGGGGTGAGGTGGCATGGGGGGGCTGCTCTCTGCCTGGAAGGCTGGCTTCTGGGAACGCAGGTACTGGGGACTGGCTTGCCATTTTCCCAAGCTACTCTTAGGGGTAGGGTGAGTCCAGCAGGCTCTCTTGATGGGGTGGACAGTGGGAGGGTTAGTGGTCCTGTGTGATTGGCACCATGGGGCAGAGGATGAAAGGTAGCTGGTTTTCCTCTGTGGCCTTGGCTGTAGACAGGGCAAGCCTCAGGTCCTCAACTAGCTGTGAATGCTTGGTGAAGTGGGGTCAGCATGAGGGAGGAGCACGTTTCAGCACGTTCACCGTCCTCCAGCCTTGATACTGGGGAGGAGCTGGAGTGAGTGGCTCTGTAGTCTGCGTTGGGCCTGGGTCCTCAGTGTTCCTCTTGTGCACTCCTAGACCCCGCCTCTTCTGGGCACTATGGCCTCTGGCTCTGTGCCCTGTCCTGTCCTCCCACCAAATCAGGGGGAAAGAGCTACAGATGCTGAGCCTCTCTGCCACCAGGGCTGAGGCAGGGGGCCACCAAGAGGCTTGGTGGGAACACAGTGCCACCTTGTGACCTGGCTCCCAGGGACCGGGCACACAGTTTGGGGGTGGGGGGACTGTATTTCCCAGGGGGCACCTACTTCTGTTATTTTTCTGTTCTCCCTCCAAATGCTGTCCACAGGCTGGGGCAGAGTCAGGTGTTTGCAGAAATGAGGGATCAGTCTGAGAACACCCCTCCCTCCTCAGACCAGAGCCCCCCCCTCAAGGGACTGGGGGTGGTACCCTCTACTGCCCCACCCCCAAGCGGCTTCTTTCTCCTCCACTCCCCTTCCAGAAGGCTGCAGGTGAATGGCCGCCCTGGCCCTCTGGCCCATTCTGTCTAATAAAGACGTTTATAGTTTTAACCATCAAATAAAGTGCTTAACTCCTCCTGGTTCTTCTCCGCTCAGCCACTCTGAAGCTTCATTTAGCAAGCCAGTGGTGAGAGGTGGGGGGGACGGGGGGGGTGGAGAAGAGGAGAAGGAAAGAGAAAGAAAAAAAATTCATTAATTTTTATTAACAGGGAGAGCCATTTGTTCCCTGTGACAATATTTGACTTGTCGAAATGATTTTCACCTCTGCCACGAGGTGCGCGCTCTCCACATACATCACCCGATTACTCGGAGCGCGCCGGCCCCGGTCATTAGGCAGTGAATTAACAGCAGTCCCCACCACTATTAATCACCCTGACAAAGGCGTTAGCTCGCCGCTGACCCGAGCACGGCCCACGGACACAGCAGCCGAGGAGAAGGCCGCTAGCTGGGGGAGGTGACAGTGTGGTAGTGGGTGCCTGGCCGTTCTCTGTAGGGCCCTTAAGGTCTTGACGAAGCAAGAGGGACAGCCCCCAAGCCCCAGTAGCAGTGATGGGGCAACGTGGTAGCAGAGTCACAGGCAGCAGGGTCCCTGATCCTTTTCCTGTTTTCGAGTGACCCTCCCTGGCCAGGTGCTATAGTGACATACCCTTATTCCTCACTGCCAGCCTGGGAGCACAGCCATTAGCATCCCATTTTACAGTTCAGGAGACAGACACTGAGAGACCAGGACCCGCCCAAGGTTGTGGCTTCAAGGAGTGTCACCACAATACTGATCTGGGCCCTGTGACTTCCTAGTCCCCCATCTTGACTCTTACAATTGCCACTCCAGGCCTTGAAGGGAGGCACTGGGTGGCTGGAGTATGTTCTCTGAGAGAAGGCACACTGATCCTACACGGAATGATGAGGCCCCAGGATCATCAAGGGTCTTAGGAACTGTTCTTGTGGAGTTTACTTTCTAAGCTCACTCTCTCTGTCTCTCTTTGTCTCTCTCTGTCTCTGTCTCTCTCTCTCTCTCTCTCTGTGTGTCTCTCTGTCTCTCTCTCTTTCTCTCTGTCTCTCTCTGTCTCTCTTTCTGTCTCTCTCTGTCTCTGTCTCTCTCTCTGTCTCTCTCTGTCTCTGTCTCTGTCTCTCTCTATCTCTCTCTCTGTGTCTCTGTCTCTCTCTGTCTCTGTCTCTCTCTCTCTCTCTCTCTCTCTCTGTGTGTGTGTGTGTATGTGTGTGTGTGTGTGAAAAAGAGATCTTTCTTCACATGCATGCTAGACATCCTACTGAGCAGGCAGGGTCACAGAGACTGAGACGGAGGGAAAAGTCCCTGGACACCCCACCTCCAAGGAAGACCCTAAGGGCTGTGCATCTCGGCCATTTCTTGGGGTTTTTGTCTCGCAAGACCTCATCCTCTTGAGGGTCACAGATCCAAGGCTATGGCTACACGTTCCTCTTATTGGCTCCAAACTTGTTCCCAGGGCATGGCTGGGACTCACCTGCCTTGAGAGGTGACCCACCAGCTCTGGGGAATGTCTGGATGCCCCATGACTGCTCACCCTCAAAAGGGAGGGGTGGCACCCACCTGCTGGCACCTTCCAGGACTCAGCACCCCTCACAGGCAGGTCGGATGACAGTACCCACCATCCCCTTCCTTCCCTCCATCCTTGCCATTCGCCATATTTTCCACGTTAACCCAATTAATCAGCTCAACGTTTTTAAACGAATTTCTTCGAATTAACCCAGGCATCAGATCAGTATCTTAGTGTAGGCTGAATCAGAGTTTGAAAGAGCTGGGGAGGTGGGAGGGGAGGGGCCCCTCCTCACACACTTGTCTTCTTTCTCTGGACTTCTCAATTTTTTATGCCTCAGCAAATTTCCTAATTTTCCTCATTAGCAACTAATTTACAAGTCTCAATACTCTTTCCACCTGTCCCTTTTTCATCGGGAACTTTGCAAAATTGGAAATAGCCACTTGGTCACTTGTAGATGCTGGTTTCTCAGCTTCCAGAAAACAGGGCTGATGCTGGGTGGGATCAGAGACAATTCCAAAGCTCCTCGAAGTGGCAAGAGGGGGCCCTTCTCTGCCTGTGGGGGGTTCACGACGGGAGACGGTTCATACAGACCCTACCACCGTGACCAGCACCCTGAACCCCTCCCCAGCCACCTACGTCTCTCCCTAGTCATGTAGCCTGAATTCGAGTCCCGGGTCTAGATTCCTAGGGAACCGAGGCAACTGGGCGCCTAGACACTTGCTGGTTACGAGAAGGCCCTTGGATGGGATCTTCTCCAGAAGTTCTCGAATAAAAACGGTATCTGTGGTGGGCTTACGCCTCAGCTGACGCTTTGGTGTTGGGAATGACACTTTTCCAGGCTCAGTGGTGACAGCCTTAGTATGGACCAGGATCCACCAAGCCCTCGCTACTTCCAAGGCACAATCTGAACTGGCTCATGCTATCTCCACAGGAGTCCCTCCAGGGTGAAGAAGGGAGAAGGAGAACAGAAGTTGGTTTAAGGGCTAAGTACCCTTACTCCAGGGTCTAGCTGTAGGTACTTATCCAAGAGTCTTGAGGTGTCTAAATCTCCTGGTATCTCTGCAGCAAGACTGCCTTGGGAATGAGTGGCTTCCACTTAAGTCCCTGATCTAGCCTGTACCCAGGGTGCCCTGGCATGGGAAAGGCTTCACTTTACAGGGGAGAACCTTGGGCTTGCCCAAAGAGGCCAAGACACTATCTCAGGCTTGGTTCTGGCTTCTGCCCACCTGCCTCTCTAACCACCAGAATGTGCTGGTGCCTGGAGGAGCCCGTGAGGTTCGCACCCCGGCGGGACAGACTCAGGCCACGGATAATGGGTGATATCATATCCCCTTAATTCTTTCTTTAAAAAGAGATTACATTTCCCTTATTTTAATTACTTTAAAAAGTAACTACTTATCTTTATTTCTCCATATATTTATAACATGCGTGAGGAGCTCAGAGGACATCGTTCAGGAGTTGGTTCTCTCCTTCCGCCATGTATGTCCCAGAGATTGAACTCAGGTCATGAGGCTTGACAGTAAGCGTCTTTACCCACTGAGCTGTCTTGTGAGCCCTCGGTTCTTTCTTCAAAGCCCCCTTAAGGAGTCTTACCCCCGAGGCAACAGCAGTGGCCAAGAAGGCTCCATTTAACAGGGGCCTGAAGCAGCCATGCATAGCAGAAGTGATCTTCCCCAACATCTGAGCTCCTCCCTGGGTTGCCCAGAGGCCCGTTTTGTGTCTAGAATTTTCTATACACAGATCCTTGAAGTGCTGCTCCTTAGCCTAACATACCCGTCCCACTGTACCTGGCTGGGCTTCCTGGGCACCTGAGATGTGTCCCTGGATACCACTGTCCCCAGCCCAGCGATAAGAACCACAACCACTGAGCAACACCCTGAGCTGTTTCTCATTACCTGCCTGCATCAGTTTGGTTTTCTCTGTTAAGCAAAGGGTGATGGGCAAAGCTAGACCAGCAAATCCATGATTTCCTGGCAGTTAATTAATGTTACCCAAACAGAAAGCAAGGTGACCGTCCTATGTGTCATCCGGGACAGGCAGGAGATGGGAAGCAGAGAAGCAGTCACCCCAAGCACATCCCACGACGACTCCCTCCTGAGCCCCCATTCAACCTGTTCTTTCATTAAGCATTTGGTCATGTGGTAGGTCACGTCAGAAGGCTTCCAGACTCAAGCTCTTCAGGAGGACCAGGCAGAGAGGGCACCTGGAGCCTTTATTGATCCAAGTGGTTTGTGTCTGAGTAAGCTATCAAGTATGAACCAACCAATGGCAGAAGAAAGGTGAACACGGTGAGGAAGAACATCACAGGGAGACAGCACGTGGCGCTAGCACTCCAGGATGCCAGGGCGGGGCTAGCCTGCTTGTGGTAAGAGTTAGAGTCTCTTCCTGCTCATCGAGACACACCCTGTAGGAGCTGGGTACCTGTCTGAAGGTTGAGGCACACTTGGGACTCAGAAAGCAGAACTCTACACCCCCTTTTCACAGAACAGTCTCCTCCCACCATGCGAGCCTTGCTGTGACCACATTCCCTCTCGGGTCAGCTCACTCGACCATGCCTCTTGCAAGCCACTCGCCTGCCTCAGGTCCTTAGAGAGCAGTCTCTCACGGGCCACTGTGCCGTCTTCTACTGAGGCTTGCTCTGTGGTGAGCGGGGCTTCTGGATCGCTAGGATGAAGCCGGGCTGAAGGACCCGGGTGCAGCTCTGATGGGCAGAGTTCAGCCTTTCTCACTCAGTAAGGCCTGTGACTCAGAATGCAGGAAACTCATTCCTGCAAGCTTCCAGTCCCCCCACCTCCTGCCCCCAGAAGACTGACATCGATCATGTTTCCAAAAATTAGGATCAAGGAGGCAAAAGCTTTTAGTCGACAAAACTTCGTCTTCTCGGGTGGCCCATTTACATTGTTTGCCAACCTCAGACAATCTAAATTATTTTAAATCTTTTTTTTTCTTTTAATCTTAGAAAACCACGAAAAACAGAATAGGTATCTTTATCACATACTACACTTTAGCTCTTGGCTAGATGTGGAAGTCCACCAGAGAGGCATGGGTCTTGGGACCTATGGGCAAGCACGATGTCTCAGAAGAAGCAGCTGTAGATAGAAGTGGCCAGGTGGTGGCTTAGCCTGGGAGGAACACACTCTCCTCAGGGTCTCCCTTGGAGACTCGAGGAATAGGACATTAGTGGATAGTTATGCCCCCTATGTCCTGGTGTCCCCCAAGTTCTCAAGTGGCTCTCTATCCCCAGCTCAGTCTGCCACGAGGACACTTGCAGGACTGAGTACTTGGGCTGAAGGTGGATTCCTAAAGTGAGCCCTCACCCATGTGACAGTGCCATCGCAAACAGAGAAAGACAGACACAGACACACACACCATTCTCCTCACGTGGACACAAAGGATGCTTTCATAGCTTCTTGGATAACCTGCACCTCAGACTCTAGAGCTTCCAAAGGATAGACCCCTGCTGCTTGAGGTATCCAGTCTTGGCTCTTTGCTTAGCCAGCCCTGGGAAACCAACATCCCCCCCCCCCGCCCCAATCTTAGTAGACAGGGTTTGTGTAATAGCTTTTTAACAAATCCCGATGTGTCAGCTGCCGACAGATTTGGTGGTCTGGTGGTGATACAACGCTGGCGGGTCTATATGCTCCACCTAGAGATTCCCAGGTAGAAACGGTGATGCTGACTCATTAGAGGACCCTAGAAGGGGTTTCTACAGACACCTTCATTCAAGATCTCAGGGCTCTGGAAGCATGGCTGAAATGCCCTTTCACCTTTGAACTTTGCTCTCTGACTGCTCACATTTCTCCTCTACAAAGCAGGGTTAGCAGAAGCAAACAAGGATGTAGCAGTATTTACCGGAAAGCAAACCTCTTTCTAATTGAGTGTGGTCACTGCCTTCCATCCAGCTGCCTGGTAGCTGTTGATCCTCAATGACTTGCTTCCTGGAAATGGTGTCATCTTCCCAACCAGGTACTCACAAAGCTGGGGAAGGGGCGATTTATCAACAGCGGATGCCTGGCAGTGTTGGTGGACCTATGACCTGAACCAGCACAGAAAGGCAAAAAGGAGCCTGACACTTGGCAGGCTGCTAACCACAGAGAATCCTGAGGAGGTCAGAACCTGTCTGCTGCCCCGGTATAAGTGATCCTCCTCAACACATGGGTTGGCAGATCCACAGAGACAGAAGGCTAAAGGCGGCAACTCTGTGTAATAAGGAGGCTGTTGTATAAAGAGTGGTAATGGCCACACAACCCGCAGGACAGACTCGGTGCCACCAAAGGGCAGGCTGACGGGAAACTGGATCGACAAATATTACGTCTTGCAGTCTTCCAGAATTCAAAACACAAAGCCATTTCTTGGGCCTGTTCCCCACATCACAGACAACCTTTCCCTTGGTCTTCAGAAGTAACCTTTCTTCAGGCAGGAGGATCAGGCCTCCTGCCGGCAACAGTCAGTCACGCTTGGTTTTTGGGCGACACAGCTAGCACAAAGTGACTTTGCACAAGAAATGAAGAAGGTCCAGGGTAGGCTGAATCCTTGGGGCCTTGGGGGTGGGGGGGAGGTACAGAAAGGAAGCAGCTGGCAGAGACCCCTCGTGTTCCAGGGGCTCGTGACAAAGTGCCTCCTGAGCCAGCCCGGCCGTGTCACTGGGAACACAAAGGACACTGCCAAGAAAGTGATTTTAAACCTAATTGTTCCCGTTCCTTTTGTTAAATGTCTTTAGGGATGCCTGGAGATCTGCTCGCAGAGAGTGCAGTGAAGGCGCACACTCCGTGGAACTTGTAAACAACACTGAGAAGCAGCCACTTTTGCCTAAAAACAAGAAGTGCCGCCGCGTGCAAATTTTTACATGCTGGGTACAATCCCTGCACAAATATTCAAGGAAAACCATCCCAGCTCCCTCCTGGCCTGGGGTGGGTTTGCGGCTGGGGGCCATCTTTGGTGACCAGCATCTCCTGCAGCCGAGCGGGCAGGGGACACTTAATTGTGGAGCCCGTTTGCTGGCAGGAAGCCCTGCCTAGTCCAGCGGGCAGCCAGCATGATAATGAGACAGTTTCTATGGAAATGAGCTTATAACTATTCATTTTCTCCCCATTCCCGACCCATCCACAAAGAGGGTTTCCAAAATGACCCCCATTTTCCTACCCCCAACATCTCCTCACACCATTGCCCGACCCGCTAATCAGCTCGGGGAGAAAGGAAAGAGGAAATGCCGTCCTTTGACAAGATGTGGGAAACCACCTCGATTTGTGCTCCGTGTGGCTGTGACCAGAAAACAAAGAACCCTCGCCGGATCCGGGGGCCAAGTTTCAAGTAAACTTTTCCGGACGCACCGAGCAAGTGTGTTTTTGTGTGTACTTTCTGGTAAGATCTGAACACTCCCTTGCCACTTCTTAAGAACCTCTGAACGCGGCCACTCTGTTTCTGCCAGAACATTCTGCCGTCTCCTTTCTCACTGCATGCCCTCACCTGTCAGCTGCTCCCTTGAACCCTGGGTGCTTTGGAACTGTAAAGAATGGAGGAGGGGGCCTCAGTTTAAGTGATAAGAAACCCACTCCCAGCTCCCCCCCCCCAACTCCTCCATGATGAACAACAGCAGGGATGGGCATCATGGACCTACGTTTTTGCTGTATTTTCCTGAGCCTTTTAAGATCTCTAGATTGCCAGGAGGCACCGTGATGGACTAGGGAAGAGGCTCAGGTCCACAGAGGCTTTCTGACTGACAAATAGCACCATGGGTCTCAACCCCTCTACCAGCTGTGTGGCTCTGAGTCTGATAAGGCAGCTGACATCTAGGAGCCCTGGCTGTTCTTCCCAGAAGTCCAGGGAGGATGGGAACTCACCTGCACAGCAGTGTGTGTAGGTGGGTGTGACAGGTGGTAACTGTGGCCTCTGGCTTGCCGTGTCAGGGCAGAGCTCACTATCACGAAGAGCTGCTGTTTCTGCCAGATGTGGATCTAGAGAGAGAGAGACCCTGGATTTAGGGCCTATCCTTCCAGGGAAGGAGGATTCTCTGAAGGTCACAAAGTTACCGTGGCCTTCACAATGCCAGAAGCTTCTGTGCACAAAGTAGGTATAACGGGAATGCGGGGACAGGTAGTGAGTTCATAAATGAGAGAGAGAGAGAGAGAGAGAGAGAGAGAGAGAGAGAGAGAGAGAGAGAGAGAGAGAGAGCATCCTGGCTGTGCCTCCAGAATTGGTGTGCACTGGGCATCCAGGACTCTGTGGGGGGGGGGGGAGAACTGAGGTGGTTACAGAAAAGGCCCCGCCATCCACTAGACATATGTCCTCTTTCTGTCCTGTCAAATGACCTAAGGTTCACTGCTAGTGTCTGGGTGTCAATCCCTGCAGGGTCCACTCCTTTATTGGCCACAATCTAGCCAAGTTCTGCCTATGGCCCAGAACTCCCCAGAGATGATCCCAGTAGAGTCTGTTAAGCACCCAGTCAAGATGGCTGGCCAGAAAAGAAAAAGGTCAGACAGACAGACAGACAGACACACACACACACACACACACACACACACACACACGATTGTGACATTGTGATAAACGGCAGAGAATTGCTGGGCAAGTGTGTCCACACAAGACTGGAGTATTCTGCCACCCAAGAAGCGGCCACAGCTTATTCTCCCCGTGTCTCCATGTGTCCTGCATTTTGTTTAACAATCTGACTTTTGGTGAGCACACCTTTCCCAAGCTGCTCTCCCAGGCAGTGCCTCTCTCTCGTCCCTCTGTTGTCTGTGACAGATAGGCTGACTCCAGCTTCCCATGTGAAATCCCAACTCCAGCACCTCAGAATGTGGCTGTTTGAAAATGGGGTGCTTATTAAAGATGTCTGTCATCTGAATAAGGCCGGTAGGGTGGGACTTAGCCAACATAACGTGTGCCTTTGTAAGAAGAGATCAAGACACAGACACACACAGGACAGTCCTGTGAGGGCACTGTGAGGAAATACCATGTTCAGGCCAAGGAGAAAAGCCACATCGCAGACCTTGGGCTTCTGACCTCCAGAACTATATCTGAGCTGTTTACAGTCCTGTGTTCAGGTCAGTTCCTTTCGGCTGCTGAAACAGACACAGTGTGCTCTTTTTTTCCCATGGATTGTCTACCTGTCTGCCTCTAAGGCCCCAAGTTCACATTCCTGGCAGAGCCTGAAGGCTTCCCTAAGGATTGCAGGTAGAACAACTTCCTAATCTTTTTAAAAGAAAAATACTCAACAAACCCTCAACTCAGCCCCTTCTCCTTCCTCCGCAACACTGGAGCCTCCCCTAGAAGCAGAATATAAAATC
This sequence comes from Tokudaia tokunoshimensis, assembly GCA_036184795.1. Taxonomy (NCBI): domain Eukaryota; kingdom Metazoa; phylum Chordata; class Mammalia; order Rodentia; family Muridae; genus Tokudaia; species Tokudaia tokunoshimensis. The sequence goes on from BTHU01000005.1 coordinate 136,021,632, forward strand.
ATAGCTTTCTCCAGGTCTCGTGAGATCAGTTTAAAAATACCGATTTTAAAATTTGAGGTGGAAAAAGGATATGTTAAAAAAATGATAATTAAGTGGCTCTAAATTATCACCTGCACGTTCAACACAAGGTAGGTTCTAAGGTCCGAGTTAGTGCTGATTCCTGCTTCGGGAAAATTGGCTCCTTGGGGGCATCTGCAAGCTCTTTCTGGCTAGGGCCCACTCTCCTGAAGTATACATGAGTCAGTTCACAATGATTAGGGGTCAAATCTCTCTCCCCTCAAAGGGGTTGAAGATGTGCCTGGAACTTGGGGGAAGCTCCTGCCAGACACAACACTACAAACAAAATTAACAAACTATGTAAGTGACATTAAAAAACATAATGCCAAGGCTGATTTGGGGACATATGTGAACCAAAAGATTACAGGCTGTTTACTGAAATTCAGCTCTGACTGAGTGTCCTACACTAGCCTTTGCTTAGTCTGGCCGAGTCTGACCATTCGGAGCTGATTTCAGCCTTGGTGCTACATCATGTCCCACCCAGGGCAGGGAAGTTTGTTTACAAGGAACACAAGCCCTTCAAGTATACAAAAGCTTGACGTCCCAATCAGGGAGCTTGCCCTGTGCGCTTCTGTAAAGCAGAAGAACCTGAGGTGCGTTTTCTGAGGTGCGATCGGCCGCGCTGTCTCAAAAGGAATTATCCTTGTGAGTGTGTAAGAGTGGATGACGACGATGCGAGACCCGGCTTTCATTTTCAGAACCTCACGCCTGCGCTCCCTATGGTCAGAATTTATTCGTTATTTCTGTAGCGCGTGTTTTTATAATGTGTAAGTTTCGTTTATGTCAAAGGGAAGGTAAGAACGGAGGGAAATGAAGCTTTGGAGCTGGAGCAGACAGGCCTACCTCTGGAGCAGTGGGTTGGGGCTAATGCTACTGCCACGATCTGGGGTGGGTCCTGGGATAACCTAGGAGTTTGGGGCAGCATTGGCTGGCCTCAGCCAGCCCAGAGACTCTGTTCATCTTGTATGTGGCCATCTTGGTGGGCAACAAACTCAGAACCACTCAGCATGGCCTCTTGGACATGATGTGTGCTGACAGATGATTGGGTTCTGCAGGCCTGCTGAGTCTGGGACTCTTTCAGAAGTCAGTTCAGGCTCACTATTCCCAGGAGGGGGCAGAAGAGTCTAGAACTCCCATGTCGCTTACCTGATGCCCTGACTTTATAATCAGTGGCCTGGTCCCTCTCATCTATAATCTCTCATTATACCCTGGACCTTCTTCCTTGTAGCTAGAGCTCCTACGCCAGTCCTTCTACAAAAAACGAAAGTCAGAAGAGCCATGCCCCAGCCTCTGAGGGGTTAAAGAAAGGCCTGGAGCCTCGGAGGAGGATGTCAGACAAAATACCACAAGCACAATAAAATGAAGCAAGGCCCTGTGAATACAGTAACATGCAGGTTGCATGGGGGGACATGCGTGTGCCAAAAGATAATGAGCTGTTTATTGGAATTCAGATTTGACTGGGTATCCTGCACTCCTCGGTCTGGCCACTCTAGTGGGTGATGCCTTCCCTGCAGCTTGGTCGTTGTCCAGTGACCCTCCGCATCACTCTGTGAGCAAGGTGGATCAGCTAGGCAGGTGCTGAAGCCTCTGTCTGGGAGACTGGGCAGTGGTAGCCAGCTCTGAGCCTCCTATTTAGTCCTAGCTGCGGCCATGCCCAGAGGCTTACTGACCCCAGACAGTACTGAATGCGAGTACAGAAATCAGACCTTACGAACCACCGGTGTGCTGAAGGCATCTGGTGGCTCTCTGAGAACTAACACCCACCCTTGAGTCCTGGAAGCCACAGGGTTGATGTGGAGTCGCAGATAAAATTGACCTTTGTTTACTTCCCAGCACAGAAGCCAAGCCTGCTGTCAGGTTCAGGATACAGGGTCTGACTCTGAGGTCCTATCATAGCCAGTGCTACACGCAGGGTCCTTCCCTGGAGCCTATGGAGTGGGGCCTCTCTAAACAGGTCTAAGGAAAAAACAAACCCTCAAAGCAGAATTGTGTTTCCCCTTCCCAGTTCCTGTCCGTTGGGAGAGACAGAGAGGGAGAGTGACTCAATGCACAGTTCAGCCTTCACCAGTTAACAAAAGCTTTCCAAAGTAGAAAAACATTTTTGCCCATCCTTGGGGGTGTAGATTTGGGGTTGAGCTAAGGCATCTTTCGAATGACAGCCACTGATACAAACTTTACCTTGAGAACGGAAGCTATAGGCACTTGGCAGGATCACCTCCCGCAAAGTCACCTAAAATCAGACTGATAAGAAAGAAACAAAATTCAAAGGGCCACAGCCAAACACAGGGCAAGGACCTGCTTACCAGGAGCTGCAACCAGCCCCATCTGTTGCTCAGAGCAGCCGGGACCCTCCCTCGTTCTATCACAGCTCAAAGTAGGTTATCTAAATAAATGGGAGAAGAAATCAAGGAGATATATTAGCATGGTGGGGTATTCGTCATCGCCTCTGTCCTTCCTTCCCCAAGAATATCGGTGATGAATTTGCAAATGGTTCTGGATTGTGACAGACCTCTTTTCTCTCTTCATTATTTATCCCTTCTCTGCGCACCTCGATTAGAGGCCACGGTGACAAATGAATGAATAAAAGGCAAAGACAATATTTGAGCAATGTGTTGTAAATCTCCCTCTACGCATTATTAATTTAAAGGAGTCCATTACACCCAACAGCTCTGAAGAGGAGAACGGGGTAATGGGAGAATATGGCTTCTGCCCGTGGGGGTCAGAGAAAGAAAAGGCAAATCGACCCCTTGAGGAGGGGGTGCAGGCTGTTCTTTCGCCAAATCCCGGAAGCCTCTCCACCACCTCACTTTTAGTTAATAAAAGAAAACATTTGCTCCCTCAGACACAATCTCATTTTGCAAAGCGGAGGACGGGTGTGATCTGAAAGGACCCCATTTTTCAGTAACTACAAAGGCCAGGTTCTGACAGCAATGGAGACGGGGAGTGGGTGTCTCCCCCTTGCCTCCCTTGAGACAGAAACACTGCTCGCACCGGGAGAGAGAAAAAGACGGAAGTGGGCACAAGGTGCTGCACGGGAACAGGGGTGTTATAACAATGGAGTGGTCCCTTTCTTCTCTGAAGAGAATTCACCACAAGTCTGCTTGCTGCGAAGACCAGAACAGCACAGCTAATGGCAATAATGCAAGCATCCCCAGGCCCAGAGACCACACGCAAATCAGGGCAGCCGTGGCAGCCACCGCCAAACCCTGAAGCCTGGATTTTCTTTTCCCCTATGTTTCTTTGAAAATCCTCCAAGAAAGAAGCATGGGCCCCGGTCTCAACACCTGCCTCTGGCAGACAAGATGTGCCCACAGAGATCACGCCAGCCCTGTTCCATCCCTGGAAATGCATCTCTTCCAGAGACCCTCCTTGGGAACCATGGGGTTATGGCAGCATCTCACAGACTTAGTAGGTGTAGGGCGAAGATCTAGAACCCTGAGAGGTCAGGACCTGCCAGGAGCCCACAGCTCATATTGTCTGAAACAAGACCATAGGGAGAGCTAGGAAGCTGATCAACGGAAAACCTCCATCCACCCACACGTACTGAAGACCTAGTTTGGGAATTTTGTTTTGTTTATAACCAGAGCCTCCTTTCCTTTCTTTTTTGCCCAGACTTGTTTCCCTCTGTGAATTAGAAAGATTTTTTTTTCCCAGCAGTTTCCATAGGGCTGGCTATGTATGAACTGCTTGCTGGGGCTCTGGGCCGGCTGTGTCTGCAGGCATCCTAACCTGGGCTCTGCTCCTCTTCCTCTTCGGGCCAGCAAGGCTCTTCATCTGCTGGAAGCCGTAATAAGGCCCATCTTGAGGGGATCAAGAGAACTGAGGATCCAGTTGAACCCCGGGGGCACAGGGAAGTAGAAAGCATGTCCTTCCCAGACGCCTAAGGGCGCAGCCCGTGGTCAGAAGGATGGTGGACACAGAGGGTGCACCCTGGAGTCAGCATACCCTATATTCCAGCATCTTCCTCTCTGAAGTTTAAAGCCACTCCTCCGAAACATGCCAAAGTCCACCAGGAAATGCATAGCTCTGTCCCTAAAGCCACCCACCCACCAGATTGATGGGTTGGTACGAGCTCCCCCTGCCCAAAGTGTTCATCAGCCCCCACTCCGTGGGAGAGTGCACCAGCCCACAGTGACAGCCCGACAGTCCATTTAGGGACTCAGTGGTGGACTGTCAGGCAGATCCTAATGATTCATCACCGACCCAGCCCGGTGACAGCCCAGCAGCACACACAGGCAAACAGTGGTAGGGCCCAGTGGGACCTACAACTCTAAAATCAGAAACTCACAGACAAAAGGGCTTGGGATGCCGAGGCCGGTGGGAACGGGAGGAATCCCTTGGCTGGTTTCATTTTGTATTTCCCTCATCAGCCTAATTGCTTGGGAAGCTGTGGCTTTCATTGACACGGAGCAAGCAAGGGAAGACTCCCTGGTAACACGCTAAATCGAAAGTTGCCGATGGCGGATCGGTGCAACGCAGACATGCACATATTAATTTGAATTTTTTAAGACAAGTGCCGCGTGTTATTAATATAATTGCCAGTTGTGGAAACGGTGTATTTATTGCGTTTGCTTTATCCCTTTGCGCTCCGTGCTTCTCAATGGTACAAGGGTTACGTTCAGCTGGTGTTTACCGAGCATCTGACTGTTAATCAACGTAAATTAAATGTGTACTTGAAACCCTCACTTAAAGCCTGGCTAATTATTTTTTGATCCAAACAGGACTGCCTTTTCCGGAAGGGTGAATCGGGGGCTCTCCGGGGACCAAACGGTAGCAAGAGAAACCACTGCCAGCGTTGGGGATAGGCCTCCAAAATGACATCCAGTAACTTTCCCCCAGTCCAGTTTCCTTTATGCAGAAGATGGGTTGTTTCTACAGAGCCTGCTGCGGTCCAGCCTTGTGGTCAGCCCTGAGCAATTGAGCCGAAGGAGTCCGTGCGTATGGTTTCTGCTTCTGGACAGCCAGTTGCTCATTGGCTGTGGGTCCACTGCCTGTCTGCTTCAGCTGTACACAGGCCACATTCCACTTGCAGCTGGACAGAATACGACTCAAATCACATGACATAGACTCAGCACACAGGCTTGCATGCTTCTGCAGATAAAGACGCACCTTCATACATGTGCACATACCTAGCCCAGGATTCTAGGTCTACCCTTGTCCCTTCCCTACTCATGGTCTTCAACCCTCCCAGATCTCTACTGGCACCAACCTGCCCACCATGTCCAAGCCTCTCTCCAGCAGTGGTCTGAGAACACAGAGAAGAAGAGAGGCGACGGAAACCTGTAGATGCTGCAAAATACTGGGCAAGTTCAAGTGTGGAGCTAGCTCAGGTCGACTTAACTCTCTAGATAACTTGCCAACACAGAGGCCCTTGAAGGGTGGCTTCTGTGTATCTGTTTCCTAACCCCTTTGAAGACTCTTTAGTATGTGAAGAAAAAGGAATATACCAGTGCCCTAGCATAGGTGTGCTTTAAACTATAGTTTGATTGATTGATTAATTGATGATTGACTGACTGACTGACTGAATGATGGTGTTTCATGTAGCCCAGGCTTGATTATGTAGCTTAGCATGACCTTGAACTCCCTATTTTCATGCCTTCACCCCACCAAGTGCTGGGGTTACACATGGGCATCCCCGCACCTACTTTATGCTGGTGATCAGGGTTGGCTTGAGGGCCTTGCTCATTCTAGATGCATACTCTGCCAACCGAGCTACCTTCCCAGAAGATGGGACAAACGGTCTTGTTAAAGAAAGTTTTCTTCTCTTAATTTTAACTTTTGTATTTTAAATTTTTTTTTATTTTAACATTTCGTATACGAGCGTTTGTCTGCTTGTATTCCTATGTGCCACATGCATGCAGTACCCACGGAAGTTAGAAGTGGTTATCAGATCCCCTGGAGCGGGAGTTCCAGATGACTGTGAGCCGCTCTGTGGGTTCTGGGAACTGAACCCGGGTCCTTCGTAAGAGCAACAGGTGCTCTGAACCGCTGAGTCATCTTTCCAGCCTTACTCTTTGGATACCCGGGAGGCATGTCCATTCCGCCATCTTTGTTCGGCAGGAAACAAACGCCTTTTGGAATCTTGCTTGCTCTCTTCAAGCCACTCCCCAGGGAATGCATGTTTCACGTCTGGTGGAGCCTCTTGCGGGTGCTGGCTTCTCATAGATTCTGCAGACATCTGCAGCCCATCTTGGCTATGTGAGAGTACTGTCCCTTCTCTCCCTGACAGGGTCACGGTGTTGTAAAAATCCATGTCCAGCATCAAGACTGGACATATCCCCAGTCCAGACCTTAGTCTCTTGGTTTCTTGGATGGTGAAGTCCAGACAAACACCTCCCGGATCTCTGAATGCTACTTTCGAGAGAGTGTATACCTATTCCAGGTTTCTGGTGTGCTGACTCATGTTATGTCTACTTGACACAAGCTAGTGTCATTGAAGGGGAAGGATCCTCAATTGAGAAAAGGTCACAGTAAGATCAGGCAGTAAGCAGGCCTGTAAGGCATTCTCTTAATGAGTGACTGATGTAGGGTAAAGCCCAACCCATTATGGATGGTGCCATCCTTGGGCTGGTGGTCTTGGGTTTTATAAGCAAGCAGTCTGAGCAAGCCATGGGAAGCAAGCCAGTAAGCAGCATCCCTCCATGACCTCTGCATCAACTCCTGCCTCCAGGTTCCCATCCTGTTTGAGTTCCGGTCCTGACTTCCTTCAATGGTGAACAGTAATATGGAAGTGTAAACCTGATAAACCCTTTCCTCCCCAACTTGCTCCTTGGTTGTGGCGTTTCATTGCAGCCATAGAAACCCTAACTAAGACACAGGGGCTGCTTCCAAGTAACAGTGAGTGAGTCCATTTCAGAAAAGCCATTGCCCCTCTTAGAAGTGTGCGTCCCCAAATCAACTGTGTCCTGAGTGGGCCAGGGACCCCCCAAAGTAAACGAAAGCTAAGTTTATGACGTTGTGCGCTTTCTTCAGGGAAACGATACCCAGCAGAATCTCAGCGTAAAATAATGCCCCCTGCCAGAGGCTCAGTGTCTACCTGAAGCTCCCTCACACCAGACTATCCAAATGAGGCAAGCCCCAGAGGGCAGTGTGGGATTATCTGATAAGCACTCTCCTGCAAGCCAGGGCTTTCCCTCAACCTCCCCGGGTCAAGCTGGGACTCAGCAGCTGCCTGGTCACAGAATCCACCTGCCCCCTAGTCTCCTCTCTCTCTGCCCAGGTTCTGGCCCTGTCCTCATCTTCAAGGGAATCTCTGGATTTTGAGGAGCCATCCTTTCTAGCAAGTAGACTCAGCTAGCTTTCTCTCTCCTGAAGAAAGAACTAAGGATTGTGCTTTCCCTCTCCCCGAGATCTCTATCCCCAGAGAGGCCTCTTAGTATCTCCATCTTGATTCACCCTACAAGCCCACCCAGCCCCACTACCACTTGTATCTGCCACACGTTCCCAGCCTCCATCCACGCACCTCAGCTTCCTAACATTCTTAAAAGGGGGGAATTCACAAGCTGAAGGACTAGGCTGAGCTACAAATGCCAACAGAGCTCTGACTAACGTCTCGACCCATCACCTACTGCCCTTCTGCACCAGAGAGGTGCTCGGTCAGAACTGTGGCCTCACAGACTAGAGAAACGTATTAACAATAGTTGGCCTTCTGAAATGGCTCCCAACATGAATCAGGATGATCAAGGATGGGTCAGGGAAACCTGAACAAGCTCTTAGGGACCCTGACTTCCTCAGAGACATGGGTGGGAGGTGAAGCTTTTCGGGGGTTCACGAGCAGCTGCTGCTGTGACTGAGATAGGTCCTGTGGCACTCCAGAATCCGCTGTATGGCGAGTCAGGACATGGAGCTGGGTGACATGGAGTGGAGGGTCTTCCCAAGGTACCAAGACTCCTCTGTATGTGCCTTGTTCTATCCAGTTCTCATATCTGTCATTGTGAGAAAACACTCACCAAAAGCAACTCGGACAGTTTTCTGGACAGTGTCAACCTGACACACAAACTAGAGTTATCGGAAAGGAGGGAACCTTAATTGAGAAAATGCCTCCGTAAGATCCAGCTGCAAGTCGTTTTCTTGATTACTGATTGATGAGGGATGGATGGAGGGAGGGCCCAGTCCATTGTGGGTGGCTCCATTCATGGGTTTCTGGATCTGGGTTCTATAAGAGAGCAGGCTGAGAAAGTCATGGGGAGCAAGCCAGTAAGCAACTCCCCCTCCATGGCCTCGCATCATCTCCTGCCTGTTGAGTTCCTGTCCTGACTTCCTTTGATAATAAAGAGCAATATGGCAATATAAGCCAAATAAGCTCCTTTCTCCCCAACTTGCTTTCTGGTCATGGTGTTTTTGTTTTGTCTCAGAACAGAAGCCATAACTAAGGCAGACGGGGAGAGGTTTACGTGGCTTACACAGGCTTCAGTCCTTCCCTGAGGGAAGTCAAGGCAGGAACTGAGGCAAGAGACCATGGAGGAAGGGAAAGGCTGCTCGCTGACTTGCTTCTTCTGCCTTGTTCAGCTGTCTTTCTTGTACAGTCCACGACCACATGCCTAGGGATGGCACTGCCACGGTGAGCGGGCCCGCCTGCATCCATCATCAGGGCACAGCCAATCTGATAAAGGCAATTCTTCAATTGAGGGCCCCTTTTCTTAAGTGACTCTAGGCTTGTGTCATGTTGGCAAAAAAACAAACAAACAAACAAACAAAAAAAAAACACTATGACAACCAATGCACAGGGTGCCTGACAACCAAGCTGAGGGGACAGCCTGAAGGAGGTTACCAGTCAAGTAAAATGCCTTAGCCCAGGCTGACCCACTTGGCTTGAGGCAGATTAGTCCCCCAGGTGAATCATCAGGCATTCGGTTATAAATACCAAGTCCCCCGGTGGTCCAACTCTAACTAGTTGTCTACGACTCATCTCTGTGACCCCATATTTAGAGAAATGGAATGGATCATTCCCTTTTTATCCCAATCCCTTTTACAGGTTACCTCAGGTAGTTAGTTACAAAGGCTAGTCTCAAAGCAGCATACAAGCTACCCTCATGTTGGACCACAGTGGGCAGAGAGAGAGAGGTCTCCATTCTCACCTCTACGGTTGAAAATGAAGCACCAAACCCTTACCACCACTGGAGACACAGCTCACTAGGTACAAGCAAGGGGATTGGAGTACAGATCCTCAGAGCCAGGCATAGCAGCCTGCATCTATAACCTCAGCATTAGGAACGCAGAGCTAGGCAGATCCCCTGAGCTCCACAGCCAGCCAGTCTAGCCCAAATTGCAAGCTCCAAGGGCAGTGAGAGACCACATCTTAAAATACCAGGTAGAAAGGGCTGAGCGACGGCTCAGCAGTTAACAGCACCGGCCGCTCCGGCACTTAGGTTCAAGTCCCAGCACCCACATGGCAGCTCGCACCTGCCTGTCGTAACTCCAGCCCCAGGCAACCACACAGTACGCAGACATGCATGCAGCCAAACCCTCTCCCACACGTAAAAAATTAATGTAAAATATTCAAGTGATGGAACTCGTTTGTTTTTTTTTAAGAGAGGAACTGAAAAACACACCGAAATACTGACCTCTGACCTCCAGACGCATGTGCACATATATGCACACTCACCTGCACACACATACACAGAACAAAACAAACCACTAGGCATTCCAGTTGCTCCCCACATAGCTATTGTTGCTTCTGTCAGAGAGAGAGACATGGAGAAACCCACTGAGGGGATTGCAAGAAGCCGTGTGACGCCCTTGTGCAGGTGAACAGGAACACGGGTGTCTACATGTTCCAACCCTCTACTTTCTCTCCTCACTGAAGACCTCCAGGTCAGTCAAAGTTAACACACCCAGAAAACTCATCCGCTCTGTGAGAAAGACGCACAGGCCCAATGGGCCTGTCAAGGAGGAGACAGTGGTACAGTGGTACGTTTAGAGGTGGCCCGGCTTTCCTGACTACTCTGGTCACCACGGCAGCTCTCAGATTGATTACTAACTCCACTGCTGATATGCTGACTTGAACTATTTCTGCCAAGAGAAGCAAGGTCTTGTTCACGAGAAGCTCTCTGAATTAAACAGCAGAAGGAACCTCCCCGGCGTCCCTGCATTGCTCTTGAGGATGCTAGGGCCACTATTTAATCATTTGCTAAACTGGAAAAACACAGAAGCTCTGTGGTAGACGTTATGTCTGGGGAAATGAAGCCCAGAGACAGGGAGAGGCTACAAGGCACAGACTGACTGGGAAGTCTGGTACCACCTGAGATGGTTGCAAGCAATCTCCATTGGTGCACACAGCACATGTGCTGTCCTATGTGATCAATGCTGCACCGCTCCTGAACATACCTAGCAAAGACACAGAAGCCCAGGCTTACCCCAGCCCCAGCCCTGATGCACCTCTGACTTTTGATGATGGCACACTGGCCATAATTGCCTTTGAGCAGAGTCCTGATGCTTTCCTCTGTTCCTTGGGAAGAGCTGTGTGTCTGTGTGCACACATGTGCATGTGCACGTACGTGTGTTTGTGTGTCTGGCCATGCCAACTACATCGTTGTCAGCTTATTGCCAAGCTTCTGGGTATAGGGTGTTTGAGGCTGTAGATACCCCTGATGTCACCTAGGTAGAGGCAGAGATGGGGAGTGAGGGGGTGATTGGGGTAAGCAGTCCCCCCTGTGCTGCCTACCCATCAGTATTTTCCTATACACCCTCCAAGACTTCTTGACCCTGAACAACCCTCATACCAAAGCCAAGGTCTCCCCACAAACCCAAGGGCTGGTTCCACAGAACCGAGAGTCTCTATATCTAGCCCCTATGCCCCCAGAATAGCTGTGAGGGCGTCAAAGGCCACACCTGCATGAAAGATGCCCTGCCCACTCCACCTTTCCTCTGACACATATTATCCTGGCCTGTTCCTAAGTGGCGGCTGCCTGCCCCCCACCCGTCACATCCTTGCCCTCAGCCTTGTCTTTCCTGGATCTTTGGCAGGCACTAAGCCTGGTCCACACGGCTCACTGGGCAGTGTTGACTGTAGCATATCTGAAATGGACCTGGAAACATGGACCTGGTCTTTCTGGGGCCTCTGAACCCTGCTGGCCAACTCCAGGCAACCTCCTGCATCACTGCTCTTGGCTCCATGTCAGCTGCTAGGACACAAATAGAACTACAGAGAGAACAAGAGGGAAGCTGATGACATCATCCCAACCAGGACACAGCACAGCCCACCTAACACCTAAGGACCTGGATCCGTGAAGACACTGGAGGTGCAGGAGAACCCCACTGTTTCAGTTGGATCAGGTTGGTCAATATCTGTCCCTTGACCTCCCCACCACCGTGGGGAACCTCTGACTTGCCTTTGTGACAACAGACCCTCTCCCTGGCCCATGCCTTGGGCCAAGGTCCTGCTTCTCACAGGAGCGAAGTGGCTAGAAAATCAGTTAAAGGTACAACCACACAACCTCAAAGCCTGAGCTCCTGGGTTTAGACTCAGCCTCAGTGGGCCTGAGTCAATGGACTCAGGCCCCAGGTCCTCTAGGCACGCATGGTCCTGTCTGAGAATGATTTTCTGGAGAAATGGGCAACAGGAACATGAGTAGGGTCCAGTGTTCCCACACCACGCACACTGGTACGTAAGGTTTCCTCTTCCATTCAGGACCCCAAAGGGCCAGTGTTTACAAAGCACCCTCAAACTGCTACTTAGAGTGAACATACACGTTCTCTCTCTCTCTCTCTCTCTCTCTCTCTCTCTCTCTCTCTCTCTCTCTCACACACACACACACACACACACACACACACACACACATACACACACACACACACACACACACACACACACACCATGCCTGACAGCAGAGTACAGCATGGTATGATACTTCTAAATGAACACTGGTTTTCTGAATCACTCTTATTTATTTGGTAGTGATTTATACATCCATTTTCCAGACAACCATCTTTCAGAGTGGGAGTATTTGGTGAGAGACTCTGAATTCCATGTGAAGTTAATAACTATCCACAGGTGTGAATCAGATGCAATATAAGCAGGATGAGGTGCATGGGAGACGGGGAAACCCCAAAATGCACGGGGAGTAAAGCACTTGCCCATTTAGAAACCTGACACACCCCAGGGGAGCTCACGGGAGATCAGCTCACGGTGATGCTGAAAGCTGCATTCTGTCCACTCTTAGCACAGCTCAGCGACCTCAAGCATGTGTCTTCTAAGGCAATGCTCACACCTTGGTGATTTGTGTGACCCAGGGGGCTGTCTGGGGACCTTCAGGTCAGGTAGCTGACCCCTAGGTGACAAAGCGGTTCTCGTGCTGCGGCGATAGGGACCCAGGACTCACTCAGACAAATTAGATAATTAAATGGAACCCAACTAGATAAATTGCACTTTGTCAATGAGATTATCAAGAACCTCTGTGGGCAGCGATGACCTCAGTGTCTCCGCAGCCGAAGCTGCACTCAACCGGGACCAGTTTTTCATCTGGTCAGCTCTGTTGTTGGCCTTGGAGACCCAGGGACACACTATGCCATCCTTCTGATAATCCCTGCATGGTGGACACGGGAAACAGGGAGTGGGGAAAGGTGCCGCAGACTCTATGGATCCTAGATAAGCACACTTGCCTCAGGGACACCAGATGTCCTATTCCCCTGAGGACAGTTGGGAAATGTCTCTATAGTCTAGCCCAGGCTACTGCACAGAGTCCCATCCCACCTGCCAGGGTCATGGGACCTAGGTTGGGAGAGACACCCACAACATACAGCATGGCCACTTTACCCCTGGAGAATTGGAGACCTCCAGCTGGTAAGAATATGCCCACAGGCCACGCTTCCAGCCCCTGAATTGCCACCTTTAAAGTGGACACAGTGACATCTGCTTGCTATGCCAGAATTCAGGAGGCCAAGGTGAGATGTTCAGGGGTAACATGAGCTGCAGAATGAGGGCATCCCAAAAAAAGAAAACCAAAGCCACCTGTCACCCATGGTAGACCCAAGTCTCGGAGGGGTGCCTGGCCCAATGTCTCTGCTGTGCAGAGATGACACATCAGCTCACTGTGTCTACCAGAACATGCACGCTGTGGCACTCCAGGAGATTCTACCTGTGTGGCATCTTGGGATTTCAGCTTCCGTAGGTAAGGTGAGCAGATGTTCTCATATAGTGGGCTGCTCCCCAAGCAGCCGGCAATGACATTCACGTAGTCACCTGCCAGGTGCCTGGACCTCAGACAGGGCTCTATAGGTTGATTTGGCCAAGGCAAATGAAGGAACCTTGCTCCCCCGTGTGACTTCTGCTGTTACGCGTGGCTCTTTATGTGTGTGTATGTGTATGTCTTTGTGCGTGTTTGTGTTTATAAGCACACATGCATGTGTATGTACATGTGTTTAGAACCCAGGAGACAACTTCAGTTGCCAGGTACTATTCCCCTGGTTCCATTCTTTCTTCTCTTTCCCTTTTCCTTTAGGTTAGGGTATCTCACTGGCCCAAAAAGGCCAATCAGAGGAGGCTGGCTGGCTGTGAGCCTTGGGAATCTTCCTGTCTCCACTTCCTCAGACCTGGGATTACAAGGACACACCACCAGGCCTGCCTTTTTTTTGCATGGGCTCTAGGGATCAAACAGCAGGTCCTTTACCAGCTGAGCCTTCTCCCCAGCTACGTCCACGGCTTTTATCTTTCCGTCTGAGACCTTGGTGTAGCCCTGGGGGAGGAACAAGAAGGGAGAACAGGCTTCCAGGCTTTACCTGTGTATTTCCTGCCTTCGCTGTGTGGGCAGCAGAAGGGACCCTGGGGTTGAGATGACATGGGACATCTAAGTCCCAAATTTCTGTTCCTGGGTAGTTCTTGAGGCCATGAGATTGAGGTAGAGAAAATAGTCTTTAAAGGGCTAGCTCCAGCCCATCTATACCTCCGGGTATATACAGATCAGGGTCCAGCCAGGGTGCTGAGTGCCTGTGATAGACACAGGGAGAGCTGGGAGTTTTTACGTGCACACCCTGAGTGGCCTCCTCTTTCTCATCCTCTCAACCATCTGGCTCAACCACCTGGATGGAATCAGGAGCTGCACTGGCAAAAGGATCACCTGTGGCCTGAACGAGCACTAACAGATCTTCCTGTTTCCCACAAACATACTGGCTCTGTGAGGCAGGCATAGCCCTAGTCTGTGTCCAAGTCCAGGCTTAGCTAGGTTCACCCCGCATGTGGCCATGGCCCATTTCCCCTGGGAACTCAGGCCACCCACCTTCCAGAGCTGGTAGGTTCTTGTGAAGCTGATCCCTGGGTAGGGTGCTCACAGTGTCCCTCTATGGGCAGTGGTGGCCAGGCATGGGTTGTCCCGGGAAGGTGGGATACAGCAATGGTGCTTCTGAACCTGCCTCACTGGGACAGAGTCTAAAGGATAGGAGCGCCTCTTCCCACCCTCTGGGTTATATCCACAGAAGCCAGCAGAGACATTCCAGGACCCAGAGTATGGAGGAAGAAATAAGATGAGGCTCAGTGGGTCAGGCAGGCAGGGGAAAGTCCAACATGGGTGTTTGAGTCTTCAAATACAGCCCAGGGGCCCCAGGCTCTCTTCCCAAATAAACATTCTTACAGATTTTGTTGTTGTTGTTGTTACTTCAGAACCCTGGGGAGAAGCTCCAAAGATATGTAAACCAAGCAGTCTCCCCTTGCTCCCTCCTGAGGCCAGGTCTCAGATCCCTTTCCCTGGCAGCCCAGATACCCTTTGGAAAGCTGGGGACAGACACGGATGAAGCCTTTCCACAAAGTTGACAACTCAAGTTGAGGGTTGCGGGGCACAGACGATGACATAGTGTAAGCTTAGCTATTCTTCTGAAAGGAGAAAAAAGAGACAGGGTTGAAGAGTCAGCCACGTAAGCCAAGCGGAGGCTGTAGCCCGGCCTCCAAGGTATATGCACCCTGGGACCTCTGAGAACCCAGTGCCCTGAGTCCTGATCCCTTGACAGGTGAGGAGACCCCTCTATCTCAACCTGCAGCCTTGTCTGTACTGACCATATTTGCCCATGTGGCCAGGGCACCAATCAGGAAGGTCAAGCAGCTTATGAACCAAGAACCTGAACACTCAGGCCCCTTTGCAACAACCCTGATTCTTCCTTACGGAGGCTCAGACCCGGTGCCACTGCCTGCAGCTGCCGAGCCACCAACTCACTCTCCGTTCCTATTTTTATTTAAAATGACAGGCCACCAGAAAGACTGACTTCAAGCTTCTGTGTGCATGCAGGAGCCCACCAGCCCCCTGCGTGATCTAATGAGAAACAGCCTATATCCAAGAAAACATTTAGGATTCCCTAACAGAAAAACTGCTGCCGTGAGACTTTCATCCCGCCTCGGGGTGTCCTGCTTGGGGAGCGTGAGATGGCAGGCGGCTATTCCAGCCACCCAGTGCCCTGGGCTAACCCTCTCTCTTCAACACATAATACAATACGCAGGGCCTCAGCCAAGCTGTTAAAGTAATTTCCTCTGTTCAGAACCCTTTGCCCCTTCCGGTGGTGCGTGCCCTCAGCTGCCTGGGTGGCAGGTAATTATATGAATTTCCTGGGCTTCCCAGTTGGTAAGGTATATATATTCAGGTAAATACCCGTTCTCTCGAGAGCAGGAGACACGGGAATCCAGATGTCACTAGGCCGCGTGGGTTCACACCAGACTGCATTCCAGAAAGACGCAGATGGACTGGGGCCACTCGTCCCGATGCCCCAGACCTCCTTGAGACCTGGTATGCTGCACACTGTGGGTATCAGCCTTGGCTACCTTCCTTGGATGATATTCATCCCCCAACTTCCCTGTCTTCTGTCCACTAGCATCATACTGAGACCCAGAAGTAGTTTGGCTACAGAGAAAAAGGCTTCCAAGGGACAGCATGAGATAGAACAGGAGGTCTCTGGTCAGATTTGGTTCAACAGATCAAGGGGGCCCAATGCTCACCCCAACTACAGGAATACTGCTCCCCACGTCCAAGGGGATGTTCATTGTTACAGCGACCAGATGTTTCCACTCGGTTTTGCAAATCTGCTCCAGGCCTAATCGTCGCTGTTTGTTCTAGAAATCAAAAGGTCTTGCCTGGCTGCGAAAGACACTTGACCGCCACCCGCCCCGATTTCCTCCCCCCTCCACGAGGCCCAGACCTATGAGCGCCCACCCCACCCCCGACAGGAGGAGGGGTGGATGCTAAGGTGGCTCTTGGTTTCTCAGCAGCTCAGCTTTGCAAGCCAATGGCAGCTCCCATAGACTGGGTGGGCACTGGAGGTGCTTATCTTGAACCCCTCTGTGCCGCCCCCCGGGTGCTGAGTAACACTGGGTGGTGACATACAGTGCGACCCTCTGTTTTTAAGAAAGTGGCAAACATAGTATATGTTCTCTTCCTTGGTGGGTCTGAAGGCCACTGGCTCCTGAGGGCCAGAGGGATAAAGTATAACACTGCTTCCACACAGGGCAGTTTGAGTCAGGCTAGGTCCTTCCCTTGGCATCCACGTGAATCACTGAGGAAGAACCACCACTGTCCCCAAGTTAAGAGGGGTGGGATTAGAGAAAGTTCTGAACTCACCTCGCATACCTTGTCCTGCTATTTCCCTCTACTCCCCTCTCTCAAGAGCCAAGCACAAGGGAATAAGGCCATTCGTTTCCACAGAATTTATCATCTCCTTAACAGGCAGGGCCTCTGTGGCCAGGGTGTTATTTACATCTCGTCAGGATGGACGGACACAGCAACTCCTGGCTCTCAGCTCCACGGTCGGGCGTCCGAGGAGGGTCTAGACGGAGGCCAGGCCTCTTTTGATATCTCACTGATAACGTATTGTACAATTAGATCAATTTGACAATTCCCATTATGGCTGATAAAATATTTATCGAGCCTTGGAGATGATGTCTGATCTCCGTGCCATTTGTTCTGCTAATGGGGGGAGGCTGACGAGGCTTCAGACAGCGCTCGGAGCCGGCTCCTCATACCCTCCTCCCCATTAGCTTTGCAAATTGCCAGCACCAGTCATAAATTACCGTCCAGCCCCTGCGAGATTGATGCGGAGCTGACAGGGCAGGTGGGTGACTTGTGATGACATTGTTTCATGGAGGCATTAATCACGGGGGAAAGAGAAAATACCCTCAAATTGGCCCATAAGTCTAAATATTAAGGAATGAGAAACAGGCAGCCAAAGGATGGGTTTAGCAAGAGCTGGGGATTGGAAAATGAAAAAACATTTTCTATTATTTAACAAATCATCTTAATAATTTCCAGTGTTTTCCCTCAGAGTTCCATTGCAACCCAACAGGCTGGACCACTCTGGCTGCACATCAGCCATCCAAGATGCAGATTATACATTGCCAGTAGAAGCCTCCGAGGCTGCCCTGGCCACGGGACTGTGGGACGCTGAATTGAGGGAAAGGCAGAGACGCAGGGAGAACGGTGGCGTACCATGTTCCCGCTCGGCTGCCTGAACAGCCAGGACTGTCTGCAGACGGACTAGAATTTCTACAGAAAGGATGGATGCTTTGACATGACTGAAGGAGATAAAGCCCATCAGGCCCTCAGACGCACACTCCAGAACCCAGATGAGGACCAGACACACCATGGGGTCCGTGAAGGGTTCACTCCCATGTCTACCCTCGCACCTGGGTTGAAGGAGCTACAAACATGTTCTCACACATTAATGTGGAGCGTCTATCCTGTCTCCTCCTTTACAGCCCTGTGCGGGGGCTCTGAGGATAAAATATCAGTGGGGAAAAAATTAAATGGCCCTTAATGAATTGCCTCTGAGTTAGAGCCCCGATGCGGTTTTAATGGCAAATGAAAAAATAAACTTGTCAATAAGAGACTGAAACCATGGCAGAGGGTCTGGTCCTCCGCAGAGGACTAGGGGGCGGAGGAGGGGGGCAGCACAGAGAGATCGAGGCTGGGATCCCAGATGCTTTCCCTTCCTCGAGGGCCCATACATCTCCCCATCTTCCCAAGGCCTCTAGGCCCATCCTGAATTTGGGGCCCCGTGTGAGGCTCCAGTAGCCACATTTTGGCTCTGAAGGCTGCAGCGCAGAGTAATTAAATTAAATTGATGGCTGTCCCTGTTTTTGAGGCCACCCTTGATTTAAGGCCAGAAAAGGAAGCAATTAAATTTAATAAAAACCAGGTTCCTGAACAGCGATATATAGCAAGTGTGACCATCCGGAGACTGCACCCGCCGGGGAGAGGCCACTGTGGGTGCTGCCAGCCCATACCAGGATTGAAATAGAATAATAATAGGAATAGTAATGATAATAGTAGTAATAATAAATAATCCCCTTCTTTGGGCCTCTGAGTCCCTAACTCGCGGATTTAAAATGTCCATGTGGATGACAGTTTTGTTTAAGACTCCAACAGACCATTCTTGGAGAGAGATTTGTAGCTGGCCAGTGACAGCAACTCAGAACTGACCCGTGTGACCAACAGCCATGATTAACAGTGGTCTGTCAAGGCTCAGGGTCAGGGTGCACAATCCTCAGGCCAGAGAAGGGTCAGGGCCGAGACAGGAAGCGAGAGAGGCTGTGTGCTATTCCACTTACGGCTGCACAGCCAGATCACACTCACCCCGGGGAACTTTCCCCCTGGATGGAGGCAGCTCCTAGATGCAGGCTGGGGCACACTCAGTTCTAATTGGTTGTGTTTGTGGCCCCTGGCTCTGAAAAAGTTAGTCTGAACAGGAAAGGACTAATCCCCAGCTCAGAGGAGGAGGGCCCTGGGGTAACAATGAAGTGTTATACAGCAGCAGTGAGCGGACCATACTGATTGTCCCCATGACGGACCAAACCCTTGAGGGATGCAGGGCAGAGAGGTCTCCAGCCCCAACCAGTTCCACTCCTGCTGGCGGCTGCATCCAGCTGGTTCTATTGGCTAGAAGATCGGCATGAACAGAAGCAAGAAGCCACCATCAGTCTGCTACCTGCTTTGGGCAAAGGGGCACATGATTTATTACTTAAAACATGGGTCTCTGCACCCCAGGGTCATGGAGAGCAGCCTGGAGCCCCGTTCCTTGCGCAGGTCTTTGTGCAAACCATGGGTCTCCTGGGAGGGGTGGGTTCTTCGACAGGCTGAGGGAGTTGCTAGTGCCACATTTCCGGCAAGCTTGACTCCTGGGCAGGAGAGCACTCCATAGCAGAACAACGGTCACCAGGCTGAGGCATCTGCCCCATGACCATGTAGCCTACCATGACCCGCCTCCCCTCATAACAAAATCAAAATGCTGTCAAGTGGCTGTTGCGTTAGCCCATCTACACGGAAATATCAAACTGGAATCTCTAAAGTACAGGCTCCAAAGCCTCCTTCGACTGCAGTCCCGTTTTCCAATCCCAAAGGGCAAAGCTGAACGCTCGCAACACACAGGAAAACTGGCTGAGGGGGAAATAAGGACCGTAGAGGGGACAGCTCTCACCTTTCCCTCCTTATAGAAGTTCTTGGAAATGGCCGCACGGTCTGCCAACCAACCTGTGGCAGGTGTGCCCTGCTCAACCTTCAAAACCTCAGCATGAAACAAACTGAGTGACCACCCAGGCAGGCAACTCACCCAAACATAGTCAAAATGCTACCCACTAGACCAGGGCAAGAAGACCTTTGGGAACTATCTAGAACCTTCCAGAATCTTGTCTCTCACTCCTCACAGGGCACAGGTCTGGGTCTTGCCGGGTTCACCATCTCCTTTCATCTCTTTTACAGCCAAATTTTGGCCACATCCTAGAAGCATCTCCCATTGCCGAGCACAAGAGTAGGGTTTTCACCCTGTGTTCCCTTCATGAGTATGTGAAGTAAATCTTTAGAACGTGGGTACGGGCACCACAACTAGTTCTGGGACCCGCAACTAGTGTCATCCTGGGCCAACCATAGAGTCCTGTCCCTTTAAGGCCCAGGGTCTCAGCTTTGTGTATAATTGGCGGGTTTTGTGTTTAGCTCTGGTGTCCGACAGACATGAGCTTTGAGCTTATCTTTTTTTTTTTTTAACAGTGAAGCAAGCCACTTTGTTGGGTTAGATATGGACTCGCTGTTTCTAATGGCACACACCAAGACTGTTGAGGACAGGGTGGGGGTGGCAGTAAGAAATGGTGAGAGACATAAAAGATTATTTGAAAAACAAGAGTTGGGTCTTTTCCATTGCCAACCAACAAAGACAAGTCCATGGTCACGAACAGTGTGAAGGGAACCGGGCCTGCCCGGAGGAAGAGTCATTAGGACGCAGACTCTCAGGAGGATCTCTGCTCTCTGGTCATCTCCACACACATGTCACTCACATGACCACTTTAGATTAGAGCAGGTACCTGAGGGATTCTGGGGCACCTCAGCACAGGAGTGTCTGTAGCACATTCTGGGGCTGCTGGATGGCCAGCTCAGAGCTGAGGCCCTGTGGGATGGCTGAGAAGGAACTGAGAAACAGGCATTCTGGTCATGAATACTTCCATTAACTCTTGTGGTAAACCATACACCTGGGTGGAAGGTGAACCGTGCCTGGGGTGGGTGAGCCGTGCCTGGGGTGGGTGAGCCTGGGGTGGGCGAGCCTGGGGTGGGCGAGCCGTGCCTGGGGTGGGGGGGAGGGGTGAGAAGGCAGCCTTATTCCACTCACAGCTTCCAGCTATGCACACCAGGCTGCCTCCCCAAAGTGACTCTCTAATAATTCCTCTTGATCGAGTTGACTCCAGCCCCTAGCTGCCCACAGGCCCTGGATCCAGGTAGGGGCATATGCCATCAGCCTCACCAGCAGCCACCACTGTCCCTAGAACTTCCCTCATACACACATCTCTGCCGGATGAAGCAGGCTAACCTACATTCCTGGCTCAGAATGACAGGCTTAAGTCAAAATCTGTACCTTGTGATCGCACGTGCCGGGTGGTGGCCAGGTCAGAGAGAGACAAGCCAGGCCTCTGCTCAGGATCCTGTGGCTACTTAGGCTGAGAAGGACACCTTGGGGACAGTCAGGGTTACCCATACTTTGAGTCTAGACTGGAGAAGGATCCCTACTTCCCATACTGCCTTTCTCTGACTCTATTTTCCCCATCTGTAAAATGGGATGGGATTTCTTCTACCTGTGTTACCTCATCTGTCTGAAGACCACCTTGCAGGGAGCGGTAAGCCACCTGAGACTGTGGCTACCCTCTGTACCAGCTCCTCCCAGACAGGGGCAGTGGGAGAAATGGCTTGGAATTTGGGCCAGCAAGGGTCCACAGCCAGGTCAGCTCCCAGCATCCCTGAGCCTAGGGTTGCCCAATCACCCTGCATGAGACTGTGACGAGAGAGGCCCTGATTATGGTACTGACAAGGAGGGGGCAGGGCTTGTGTGCTGGGGTGGGTATTTCAGTCATCTCTACAGCAGAGTTGAGCCTGTCAGAAGCCAAAAGGTGGGGTAACATTTTGGGAAACAGCTCCTGAACCCCTTCCTCTGTCCATAGGAACCAGCCAGTCTGACCTTCTTTAGTCCTGGAAACTACATGCCCTTAGGAGCCCTTAACGGCTGCCCACTGGCACCTATGGGCATAGAGACCAGGGGTAATTTATTGTACATCCAAACAAAGACCAGTTCTTCTCTGTTTTTCAACTCAAAGTGACCATCTAGAGGTCACTGTGACCACAGAGGGTCCTAGATGTGGCTGGTCCTGGGTTCAGATGTCAGCTTAGCTGCATCCAAGACTGTCTACCTATCTCCCTGGACCTTCCTCCTCTGCCCTCCGTACTCTGTGTGAGATACTCCACCGTGCAGGTCCCATGCCTGTGCCACTTCTCTCTTACTGGGTGTCCTACACTGAGATCGGGACAGGCAGTACAGAAGTCTCCTATGCTGGGGTCGGGACAGGCAATGCAGGAGCCTCCTATACTGGGGTCCAGACAGGCGGTACAGGAACCTCCTATGCTGGGATCAGGACAGGCGGTGCAGGAGCCTCCTATACTGGGATCTGGACAGCAGTGCAGGAAACTCCTATACCGGGGTCCGGTCAGGCGGTGCAGGAACCACAGGGCTCTTACACTCATAGGCATCAGCACTGCTGCCCCGCTCAGTACAGGGGGAGGATGACTTGAGGCAGGCAGTCCCAAGGTGAGCCATTCAAGGCCCTCTTTTCTCCCAAGGGGGCAGGTCCCGAGCCTCAGCCCCACCCACCCGGTGTCCTGTGCCTCCCAGACAATGTGGGCACACAATGAGATTGTGCTCTCCTGCACCTGGGCTCTGTCTCAGCTGCTGGGGAAACAGAAGGAAATCCTTGGGTTCTGGTGCAACACATAGAGCTCCCCAGCACAACACTGCACAGTCCCCATGACCCCGGTCTGGGTCTGGGTCTGGGTCTGGCGGATACCAATGAGTAAACTCAGAGAGAGTATAGGAAGACCCATCCCAGGGACAAAAGGACAAATTATGGAGGGCCAAGGATGTCTGTGTCCAGCTCGGTGGAAGTTTGGACTGAATGGCACAAATACCTGTTTCCCGGGTAACCCGACCCTGTAATTATGGCTAAGTCCTGGGAGGGTGTGCAGGGCCCACAATGCCTACACTTGGAGGCTGAGTGAAGAGACCCCTAATTGCCTTTGCCATGCTAGGGTGCATTGAGTCAAGTGGGCTCAGGTTACCCGGGCTCACAGCTGGTGTGTCACCTGCCTCTGCATAGAGGGAGGCTCTGCGGAAGCCATGGGGCACTACAGCCACTCTGAGGGGCAGAGTCAGTTCCTGACCTTGGCAATGACTGCTGACGCTCTTGGTACATTGAATTTGCTGCGAGCCCACACTCCCAGGACGGCGAGATCTCATTGTTTGCTCTCAGATAAGAAATGTAGGCTCATGTGTTTTCTTTCCTTGAGAAAATGTCAGGTCCCTGGACGGTGTCTGCCAGACAGGAAGTGCTGGGTGCGGAGGAAAAGGCTACCCCCAGTCCACCCTTCCCACCTCCCCAGGACCCGCTGGGCCCTCTCCCTCGTACCCAGCTGGAGACTCAACTCTGGTTGGGGCCTCTCCTTGGGGCCTCCTTGCTGGTCTGGAACCGGTTTCTGCTGCCCTCCAATAGGAGAATGACCCAGTCATGTAGGGAAGGTGTCCTTTCTCCCAGCCACCCCTGACCCAGCTGGTAACTGACATGTAGACACTGGACTCCCAGGCCCTGGCCTGTGGGTGGTCGGTGGCTCAGGGCCATGCTAGCAGCTTGGCCGCCTAATCCTTGACTAATTTGAGTCCATCCCTTCTGCTGGCTCTGAGAGAGGTGGGTCCCGGGTACCCCCACGCAGGCTCAGCGGTCAGGCCTCAGCAGAACAAAAGGTGGCCTGTTTCCTCCTCTGCCTCAACCCAGCTTAAGGACATTTTTCTCATTTTTGACCAGCTAATGTCTTGAAAAAGAAACATAAGTTGTCTGATCGCTTCAAGTTTGATGCTCACCTCGTCCGCCCAGCACTGTCGGTGACCGGGCTGACTTCACCTAGTCGATGGGGTCAAGTTCCTTCAAGCTCTCTAGGTCTCTCTCATAGCCATTACTCCCATTTCCCCATTCAAGGGAGGCAGGTCCCACAGACCTCAGATATCCTCACGGTTGCAATGGACCTGGCTTTTCTAAGGTAGGTTCTACAGAATGAGTGCTTTGTCCCCACCCTACACCCCTCCCCCCCGGTGCTGCCCACAGAGAGCCATCTCCCCAGCCCAACACAGCGTCCAGCGTGTCATGCCTGCTGCCTTGTATACCCTACTCGTTGGCTGACCAACTCTTGTCTTTGGAAACCAAGATGGCTGGTGCCTTAGCCATAGATCTTTCTAGAACACCATTGCTCTTCACCAGGCTAGTTCCACTCTAGCCTTTTAGGATGTTGGGAACCTGAGAGCAGCTTCTTTCCCGTCTCCACATCTACTCTCTAGAGGCAGGGTAGGATGCCTTGGCCCCCAGGACTCAGGTTCTAACTGCGGTTGGAACCAAGATGGCGGCTGCCCTCCTGATATGCCCAGCCTTTGGGGCTGCTCTCAGACAGGTTGACCATTTTCCCATCAAGGTGATGTCCAGCTCCCTGGGGAAGGAGAAGCTCCCATAAAAAGGTCACTGGCCCCACATCTTCTGCTCCCTACCCCCCCCCCATTTTCTCCCCCTGTCAGGCAACACAGCCTCTCCTTGAGAGCCTCACTTCCACTGTCCTTTGGGATAGCAGAAAGTTCATACCCTGGGACCAGTTGGCTTTGTTACCCCATGAGCTGTCAGCCTCTCTGGGAAATGGAGGGAAATCAGATAGGGCTTACCACAGTCACTTAGGGCTTACAGGGGGCCTCAGTGAGGACCCGGGATGGTCACTAATGATCACATCCATTGGTGGTGGATGCTGAGAAGCAACTCCTGACTGCCCTGCCTCTGGTGACCTCGGAGTTATCACAAGAACAGCAAGGACAGGTGAGAGTCTAGGTTTTGTAACTGAGTGTTTCTGAAGAGACGCTTCAGGAAGTCAAGGGCTGCTGTTCCAATCCCCCTCCTGAATACAGCCTGTCTGAAGACATTGTTGAAAGAACTCCCCAGGCTTGAAAACACCTCACCCTACTTTGGCAGTGGCAGAAACAGGCTTAGGATACTTGGAGTCAGAGCCTGGGACGGCCTCCCCTGTGTTACACAAAGTTCTTTCCACTAGAGCCCTGACACAGGTGTCTTCACTGGCAGATATATCCTGGGCATACTTGGAGGAGGCAGGCTGTGATGCTAGCACACTGGGGCCTTGGGGCTGCTAGCTGACTGGACAGACTAGATACTCTAGGCTCAGGATCACTCACCTATCCAGGCCTCTAGTCAGATACATGAGACCCCACCTGACACCCCACAGACACACAGGCTAAACTCCCTTGAACCCCACTGAGGTGTTGCCTATCAATACACAGGGTCCTGTACAGTTAATAAAGTGTCAGTTGTAGACCCATTTCCTGCACCATAGGAAATGGGTTCCCAGCAGCTAGGACCCTGAATGTGTACTTGGCTGGGCTACCCTGTCCTGCTCCCCAGGCTTTCTGTCTTTGTCATTATTTCCCCTGAACTCCCAGATCCCCATTGGATATGCTCAAAGGAGGCTGGAACTGAAGAAGTAAAAACGATTCTACTTTAAACGAGCCAGCTACTCTCTGTGAGGAAGTAGAGGTGTAGACGTCTCCAGACAACAGTGTTCTAGAATCCTCCAGATTTCACGGGTTCCGGATGTACGGAACGATGTCACTGGAGAAAGGCGGCAAGGCAGAAAGGACGGGAGAGGTGTCTGGAGCAGATTAAAGATACACCTACCACCTTCGCCTAGCCTCCAGGATCCCTGAAGCTCAACCACTTGGTAGAAGAAGAAGTGTAGCGCTCTAGAAGGTTCTAGAAAGTTCTACGGGCTTCTGGAATGTTCTGGAAAAAAAAAATCTCTGTGTTCTAGAACTGCCCTCAAGGGCCTAAGGTTCAGCTCTGACCAGTCCGACATCTTCTTTGGCTACTTAGCAGTTTTCCTTCCTCAGAATTTCCTACCCAGAATGCATCCTCCAAGTCTATCTGCTGGGCATCCATATTGCCCTTCGTTCTGGTTCCAAACTTCATCCTTCGCATCCCAGCATCCTGTCGGCCCACGCTACAGAGACCAGAACTCTAAACCCTAAACTCAGATAAGTAAGTTTAAACCTTTAAAAAGTGCCCTTAACACTCCATTGTGCCCTTGATTGCTCTTTTCCAACTATATAATTAGCATGTAAAGAACTCTCTCCTCTGAATTAAATGGAAGTAATTGGGTTTTAAAAAAAAACTAATTTAAATCCTAAACCCTTTGGGGGAAAAATTGTCATTGTTTACATATTAAATGGACTAGCATTTTAAGTATTATGGACTAATTTAACAGCTTATCTGGAACATAGGTCTGGAGGGGAGAGATGCTAGTGAGAGCCCACAGAAAACCTGGGACTGAGGAGGTTCCAGGAAGCCCATCACTCAGAGAGCACAGGGAGTGGCTTCCAAAACCCTGAGGTTTGCCTGAGCCCTGGGCTGCCTGAGCTACACAGGTCCTACTGAGATACCTGCCTATAGGGTGGTAGGTATGACTGCCACCCATACCTACAATACTGGCAGGCATCTCTTATTACCAGAAACCAACCAACTGGAGACCAAGGTGGGAGCCTCTCCTCCAGCGATATGAGACTATCTGCCTATCATTTCTAGAATTGTCTCATTAGATTAATTCTAATATTGCAAGGATTTGCACGTTACAGGAAGATACAGGTTTAAATTGTTTCACTTAAACTGACTAAAAAGAAATGTCTCATTCTTCCATGAAAGGATAAAAAGTAATAACACTTCCAGTCTCTCTTAAATCTAGTAATGTGATAATATTACATTTAAAAAAAAACTTTTTGTTTTCCCTTTAAACTTGAAAAAAAAAAAAGACTTTCACGTTTCCCTCAAAGGGGGAAAGAGTCAAAATGGGCAATAAAGGGAATGTTTAAAAATGAAAAGCGACCTTGCCTTTCCACATGTTTTGGGGTGTCTGGTGGGAAGAGCAAAGTTTGTACAGACAAAAATAATTGCAGATGCTTGGCTGTGGCAGGTACGAGCTGCAGAGCGAGCCACACCTAGCTAGGTGCCCTGGAAGAGCATGAGCCTGGTCCGCAGACTCCTGCAGGGTACCGAAAAGGCTGTTCCACCTCTCTGGAGCCCCGCAGCCAAGCACAGAGTCCAGAAAGAACAGGAGAAACGGTAGGGAGATGTGAAGGATCTCATCTCCACACACAGACACAGCATCACCACGAAGGGTAAAGAGGAAAGCAAGGGGCGTCTCCGTCCTCCAAGCCTTAGTTTGGAAATCAAGACTATCCTACAAGTTAGAAAGGTAAACAGGAAGTGCTACATTGTTCAACCAAACAGCAGTGAAATCAACTCAGTGGGCTCCTGAGACTTAGGAAAACGGATACAAAGTTTCCCCTGGAGGCAGAACTAACGGAGGTGAGTGAAAGGGATATACTTTCCTTGCCCCCAAAATTCTCCAGGTATTTCACAGCGAGGACGGGCGGAACTGAGCTTAGAAGCCAGCTCGGTGCTCCCTGCTAAGTACCTGCCTGCACCAGGAGCTAGCTACTTCCTGGAGGCCTTGGATTGATGTGGTGCTAGAGTGTTCTTTTCTTGGAAAGGCCACCCCAGGGATGAGAGACACAGGGAGTGCACAGTGGCCCCTGTGGGCCTGGCTGCCCCTTTTCCTCTGGACCCTGACTGATAAGACTTCATGCAGGTTGAGACCTCAAAGCCTGTATACCTTTATGCTGAGGATACAAGGAACCTTGGGGAATAGCCAGGCCACAGTCAGGGCAAGGACAGAGGGGCCTGTGAGCTTTTCACTGAGATTGGCAGCCTCATCATTACCTGCCCCCGAGACCCCAGGACCCCCAAAACCCTGGGCTATTAGGCATGTAGCCAGGGGCCTGCAAGTTCCGTTATGGTTATGTTACTGGGCTTTAAGGCCTTAGCTCTTTTTTCAAATGGTGGTATAGAAATTCCTAGGCCACAGAAGGTATCTCCCATCCCTCCTAGATTCTTGAGGAGTCTATGCCACAGGTAGAAGGTAAAGCCATATCCTCTGAGCCCTGCTGGCTAGAAAAGCTAGTGGCCCCTTAAGGGCCCCAAAGTCACTGGTAGATACAGGGATGTAGTCCTCCCCTGGCACTAATCCCATGTGGAATAGGGTGGGGCCTCTAATTCTTTCTCTCATGTGTTTATATATATATATATTTTTATGTAGAATAAGAACCTGTTATCTCATCAAGAAAAACATATCCAGGGACTCATGCAGGGACGACCGATGCTGCAATTGCTCAGAAATAGCAACTCAACAATGACACTGCCCACAACTACGAGACGGGGGCACAAAATTGTCCTATCAGGGCTAATACAACAACAAAGGACTCTCCACCCAGGTACTGCCCAGGCCCCACAAGGCAGCTCGCCAGCTCGCCAGCTCGCCATCCCAACAGACTCAGCCTCCATCCTTTCTGTCCTTACCCACTCACGCCCCAGCAGCGGTGATGATTGCTTAGAAACCTTCTGAGCATGGAGTTGGGGGTGCAGAAGGACCAGCAGTTCAGAGATACTGTGTAAAACTGGAGAGCTCTAGAGAGAAGGTGACACAGAGTGAGAGGCCTCTAAGCCAGGCCTCTAGGTAGAGAGAGGCACCTACTATGCATTCCTGTATGGATGGGCCTCACGGACACCACAGGGACACCACTGGGCCAGCCTGGCCAATCAGGAGTAAAATTTCACCATCACAGCCAAGTAGAGTACTGGACCCCCCGGGCTATTTCAATGTCTTTACTTTCCACAGTTACTCAAGCAACACAGTGAATAGAGAAAGGCATAGAAGTGACCTGGGAATAGCTTAGACTCTGCTTCATGTGGACGGAAACAGGAAGTGGAGGTATACGAAGAAAGCCACAGAGAGGTGGTATCATGGTTTGCATATGCTCAGTCCAGAGGGTGGCACTATTAGAAGGTGGGGCCCTGTTAGAATAGGTGTGGCCTTGTTGGAGGAGATGTGGCCTTGTTGGAGGAGGTGTGGCATTGTGGGTGTGGGCTTTAAGACCCTCATCCTAGCTGCCTAGAAGCCAGTCTTCTAGTAGCCTTCAGATGAAGATGTAGAACTCTCAGCTCCTCCTGCACCATGCCTGCCTGGATGCTGCCACCATGTTCCCTCCTTGATGATAATGGACTGAACCTCTGAACCTGTAAGCCAGCCCCAATTAAATGTTATCCTTATATGCGTTGCCTTGGTCATGGTGTCTGTTCACAGCAGTAAAACCCTAACTAATATACATGGGGACATACACCAGGTCCCTAGCTGCCCTTCGGACTTTCTGTTCTTTGTTTTCTTTCCGTCACAGCACATCAGTCCCTGTGGTGCAAACTGTGTCAGCAGGCAGGCCTCAGTTTCCCTTTTCACTTTAAACCACTCAGAACTGAGATTTTGGTGGCAAATCCTAAGGCTTCGTTCCTTCTGTGGAAAGAAGTGTGGTGGCCCTTTTCTCAGGAATTGGCTACTGAGGTAGAGGTTTCAGAAAGGGTCCCTAGACACAAGGAGCCTCTTGATAACTACCAAACCCAGAACCTGACCTTTGGCGCAGAACCCTCTCCAGGGAGCCTTCACACCAAACCTCTCTGCTCTGGGTACCCAAGCCCTTCAACAGGGAGCCAGAGCCCACACACACATCCATGTATGATGATCCCATGCTGGCCTCTGTCCCAGTGTTCCATGGCATCCCAGAATGCTCTATCTCCACAGGGACCCTCTGACCTTCCCACTCTCATGGGGAAACCTACTCAGAGAAGTAGATGCAATATCTTCACGGGCTGTAGGCACAGCCAAGAGTGGCCTGCTGACCCCCGGCCTACTGTCCCAGCTCAGGGGCTCAAAGCATCTGGATTCTTTTATAGGCCGAAGGGATCTGCTCAGCAGCTAGTCTTCCAAAATGAAACCAGAAACCAGGTCTAATCATTTGAGCTTGATAAAGACTCCCCAAGTGCCCGGGGAAGCCAGGGTTGGGTCACACAGGCAACCGGTTTCCTTTCTCCCCAGACACATGGATCGTGCAAGCAAAAAAAAAAAAAAAAAAAGTGAAATATACTGGCTGTACCCACCGAGCTGAGGGGTGGGGGCCTATCTCACAGGGGCATCGTCTGGGTAGGACGATATCAGATGTAGCAAGCAAGAAAAGCAAAGTTCAAGAAACCAACATATATCAGCTTTTGGCAGAGTGTGCGCACCCGTTATGCATTTGAAATGACTTGGTGCCAAATTGTAGCAGGCTCTCCCTGCCAGGAATCAGGAGAGGTCAAGCAAGGACCGCAAAAGAGTGCAAAGATTTGTCTTTAAAAAGCACAGTGCTGAAATCTATTTTGGTTTTGCAAAACAAGAGACTGTCTGGGTCGCTCTCTCTCTCTCTCTCTCTCTCTCTCTCTCTCTCTCTCTCTCTCTCTGCATTTTCCCCTTTCAGTTTAAAACTAACATCTACACTGAGTTCCCACCACCAGACCCCAACCCTATCCAGGCCTGGTATGAGAGGGGCACTCTGCAAGTGAGTACAAGACAGATAGGCAGCCCTGCTAGGCTCCTAGATACCACAAGGGGCTTCACCATCAGGGCCTTCTGACTGAATCGGAGGAAGTGTGTCCCGACCCTGAATTTGCAGAATGCATCACATCTGTGTATACGGTCTACAGGACGTATCTATCAAAAGCTGAGTCTGGCATTTTAGTCTCCTGCCCATCTCAACCCTTACACCCGAATTCAAAACCGTTTCTGAGTTATTCCTACTGTCTCTCTATCCCTATATCCTTGCATGGTGCTTTTCCCTTCAGCAACCCCCCACCCCTTTACCTGTGGGCTCATCTGTATTCTGGGATGAGATGGGGCCACTACCAGGCCTGGGTCCTGCCTTCTGAAAAATCCTCACGAGAGCCTAGGAGACAATGTGTCTGTCTCCTGAGCATGGGGTACTTTGCCGCTTAGTACTAGGCATACACCCCTGAGTTTCCACCGCACCCCGTGGGTGTGGCAAGAACTGTCAGGTGATCTCCTGGAAGCTCCATGGACATATCATCTGAACACCTAGTCAGACACACCCAGATGCGGCCAGCAGGTAACTTGGGTGATTGCTCACTAACTACGTAATCCTCATCAAAACCTCAGGGTCTCACTGTATCCATCTGTACATTGGGTCCATCCCTGTTTGTCGAATCCCAAGCACAGGGAGGAAGAAAATGACTGAGCAGGAGTAAAGTTTGGGTTTCAGGACCCCATCAGACAGGCGGATATTTTCCCAGGCTAGATGAACTGTGCAGGCAGTGGGAGCCACAGGGACCCGCTAGGCCGGGAAGAGAGGCCAGTGGCGCCCAGGCCCACAATGGCCCCTTTCTCCCTTCGCTGATTGAGACAGTTGAGTGTAGAATATTTAAACAGTTGTATATTCACAGATTGCAAGACGAGAGACGATTACCTAAGGACGAGGTTCGCTGAGCGATCAATGCATAATCAGATAACTGCCCCGCTCGGCAAGGCTTTACGGGAACATCAGCCGCTCACACTCTAATTCCTCCTGCTAATTAAGCAGCCTGTTAATTGCTCCCGGGCCTCTAATGCCCCTGTCATTATGCCCATAACAGCTTGCCTGACAGCAATGGTCCCTGAGCTCAGGGCCCACAAAGGACTGGAGCCCTTAATGAATCGAGGCAGTGCGGGGACCTGGTTCCATTGGCCCTGAGCCTTGCCTGTCCTGTAACGCTCTGAGAGGCCTGGCACAGTAGGGTCAGCACCCCTCAAGTGGACCAAGCAGGCTACAAATGACATGGCCCGATTTGGTAGCAGCCAGTAGCCAAGCTCCAAGGGAAAGGACTCTCTCTTTACTCCTTCAAAAATAACCCAGTCTGGTGAAGCTGTGTCCTGTCCCTAGACTCACAATTTCTCTGGACCCTGGACCAACACCAGCCACACAAACCTCTAGATGTTCAAGAGCTCACCAGGCTAGCGGCTACTCTGCCTTTTCAGAACTCAGCAGCCAATCGAGTGGCCCTGAGAAAAATTGCCATGCCTCAGTTTACCCTACATGATCAATGGGTAACAGCCAGCCAGTATAGGGTTGGGTGGTGGGGGAAAGAAGATTGTTCCTTCCTGGAACTGCCCTCCCTTCCCATCCACAGCAAGGTCCACAAACCCAGGCTACACCAATCAGCTCTGAGACTCTCTAGCCCAGACTCAGGCATGTATGGTGCAGTGGTCTTGGAAACACCACAGCCAGAGGATGCCCAGCCCTTGACGCCACAAGGTTCAGCTGCCAACCCCTGGCACTGATCGCCCTTAGCAAGTCAAAAGCATCAGAATATCAGGCAAAGAGAAACTCAAGAGCGGTGTGCTTGTCTTGGTCTGGTGGGTAGGTTTTTCTAGAAGCATAGAAGCCCAGAGAACGGATGAGCCTAAAGACTTGGTTGAATCAAGCCAGCAGGAGCCCGAGTGCTGGGAGCCGCACCGCCACCCAGAGTCATCATTGCCTACCTAAGCACTTCCTCTTGGCTTCTCCTTAGTCCTCCTTCTTCACGGGGTCTGTCCAGTTGGAGGGGAAGAAAGCTCAGGTGGGGCACATGCTCAATGGTACCTCAAATCAGTAAGTCTTGAAAGTGTTGATATCGCCCCTCCCCTCCCCGCCATGCTAGCACATAGCATGGCTACCACGCATGGTAGCCTACTTGTCTGTCCATGGAGTCCTCTTGGCACCTGCCCTGGAGGACCCTGACAGCGTGACTGGAGCTGCCTGAGAGACCAAACCTGGAACACTACAGTGGGGAGTTACTGGATTCTGTTCTTTACTGGATAATAACAGCATTTAATGGCTACACAGCAATAGACTCGGGTGGAAATCGCTGACTAATCCAGCCTGGCCATGGGTGATGTAAAAAGACCACGTGGGGCTCGGAAGGAATTAGAAATTAGGCTCAGGCTCAGGCCGTGTTTCTGGAGCCTGGCTCTTCTTACAGACGGGAGGCAGCAGGAAGACCTAATGCTGGAAGACTCTTCCTCAGGCCAGGCCACCGTCTGTACAGAGGGAGGTCACTTCAACCCCCAGCAGTAACCTTCCATCCAGGAAGGCTTAGTAAACATCCCAGAGACCCAGCCTCATTCTTTTCCCGCTAAAATCAACAGGTCACACGATTTGCCTGAAGTACCCTCAAAAAGTCGCTTAAAAGTCAGTGGTCCAACTGCTTCTGCAAGGTTTGGGGCCCTCTTCAGCAACCTCCCAGGAAGCAAGCAGAAAGCCCTCAAGATGTGTTGGCTCCCATCTCCCAGAAGTCAGCAGCTGTAGAGCCCTGACCCTTTGACCTTCCCGGGATCAGAGAATGGGCCATCACATCCTCCATGTCTAGCCACATCCACCTGAGAAAATTCTGGGCCTCTAAACCTGGGAGTGAGACTCTACACTGGAAGGGCCTATGGGAGAACGGTGACAGTATCTGTGTTACAACCTAACTCAGAAGGGTTCCAGGTGGCAGCAGGAAGCCCTCTCCACTCTGCTGAAGGAAAGCATCTCTTCCGTCATGGCCCCTACATTCTCGAGTGGGCCTGAGTATGACACTTGGGGTCACAATCTTGGCAGATGCTCAGGGATACACTGCCTCAGTCACTGTCTCTCCACTGGAGACTGGCTATGGTAATCAGGCAGCTCTCTGGGTGCCCTGGCAGAAGACAGGACCCCCGCTGGGAACCTGGCTGGGAATACAGCCATGAACACTGACCTGCAGGGCTGCCTTCCTTGTGTGAGGGCCTCAGGTCAAGTGAGCAACACTGAGGTTAAGTGGTGCTGGGTTTCACAGAACAGACAAGAACTTCTCTAAAGACTTGGGGGCCTCCGGTCAGTCCACTACATTCCCGTACGGCCCACCACATACAATGTCAACTTCCTCCCCAAACTGGGCCTCAGCCTCAGCCAGGACATGATGGATACGAGGGATCCTGCCCCTCTGCACCCTGTTGCCCAGAGCACCAAGCTCCCAATACGTCTCGGGTCCACAAGCTCCACACGTGGGTGCTCCTGCCTCCCGTCTCCTTGTACTTGAGTCCTGGTTTGAATTTACAAGGCTGGGGCTGGTTTTCATTCCCTGGCAGCCGCCTTCCTAGAGCCTACAGGAAGATTCAACCTGTTCAAAGAAGGAATAAAATAAAATAGAACAGCATCTCCCCCACCCCCCTGTTATTAAATTAAAAATTCTAGCCAGTAAGGGAAACTCTAAATTTGATTTCCTTTCCTGGACTGTTTTTAGCATGGGGGGCTGAGCCTGAAGGAAGGGCAACGTCCTGGTATTTGTTGAATCAAACGCTTTACTTTTTTCACTCATTGAATGATCCTTTCTTTCCTGCAGGTACTTGAGCTTTCTTTTCTCTGCCTAAACCCTGCGCTCTTCCCTGCTGCCGCTGCTCAGAGCTGCCAAAGGGGCCCAGGGCGAGCCGGTCACCTTCAAGTGGCCTGTGGGCCTCTCGGATAGAGCTTTTTAAAGACATTGCGTCAGGCTTACGAAAAACTTGAAGGCACAAGAGGGGATGCCGCTCAGAGATCTCACTGAGAAAATGGCTTTCCTGCGATGAAACACTCGGGGGCTCTCCTAAGCACGGTGGCTTCCCTGGACTGTTTAGGGGGACACGTAGTTGCAGCAACTCGGCAAAAGGGGTTCTCCTGCTATGAGAGGATGGAACCCAGGGTGCCTCAGGAAAGGCCTAGATAGAGCTCTTTTGTTTTTTCCAATACCAAATGATGAGGCTGGAAGAGAAGAGGCAGGTGGGTAGGCAGGAACTTCAGACAGGCCGTCCCAACGGTGCCACCCCGAGGGTCCCTTATGCCTGGACCAGGAATACAGCCCTCACATGCCTGACCTCCTCAGTCACCGTGGGCAGGAAAGAGGCTCATGGTGCAGTGTGGTTCCTCTAATAAGATCCATACCCTGCCGGGTGCACATTCAATATAAAAGATCTGGCGATAGCCCTGGCCAAGGCCCATGCACTGGCCCAACTGAAGGGCCTTTGTTCGGGGAGATTACAGTGGGGCTCGCTTTCGTATCACGTGACGATTCACTCACTACATCACGGGGTTACTGATGTGGACGTGGCCTCTCCTCCTTCCCAGCTCCACCCAGGGTCACACATCCCAGGGGTCTTAGTTCTTTCAGAGAGGAGGGGGTGCTGGGTGAAGAGAGTCCTGCATGGGTGGATAGTTGACAGAACCAGGCTAGGAAACAAGCAAGTAAGGTTCACCAACCTTAAGGGTTTCCAGGCTCCTGGGCAGAACTCCCTGACCTGGCTACCTGTCTGTCATTCTCGGGGCAAAGACTCACGTCCATTTCTCTGTGTTTGGAAGCATGTTTATTTTTCACAACCACCCTTCACCCCACGCTTGCTAGTTCTAGAAAAGGAACTTGGATCAGCCACGGTAGGGCTTCTGAAGACTTCCACCACTCACAGGCGTCCCCCGTCAGGGTCTGCTGGCTCCCAACAGCTCTTAGTGTGCGTCATCTTAATCAAGACCGATCTTTCCCGAGGCCAGCAGCTCAGTGCTTTCCTTCAGGGAAGAC
The DNA here is from genome assembly GCA_036184795.1 of Tokudaia tokunoshimensis. Lineage (NCBI taxonomy): Eukaryota > Metazoa > Chordata > Mammalia > Rodentia > Muridae > Tokudaia > Tokudaia tokunoshimensis. The sequence continues at coordinate 136,056,733 of BTHU01000005.1, forward strand.
GGCTTTCAAAATAAAAATTGTCTTTAAAAAGCAAATGTCGTTCTCTCCAGCCAGTACAGTGGCATTTTTTTTTTTTACAGGCAAGCACATGCTAAGCAGCCGGCCATCCTGGGCCTGGCTGAAGTGTGGAGTTCTTAGGGTCCCAGTCCTGTTTCAGGAGGGCTTTCCCGGACCTGCTGATCCCATCCTGCTGCTGGGTCCAGTTGCCCTTGGGCAGGCAAGCCTCTTGCGGGGCAGGCTGCCTTCGGCCTCCAGTCTCCCCTGCTTCCCCAGCCCTGCCTCAGAGCTCAGCACTAATTGCAGCGTTTTCCTGTACAACAGAAAGAAAAGAGGAGAAAACACCCACTTATGTTGTCCCAACACGAGATTCTGACATGTTAACAAGTTTATTATATCCTGTTTCCAATCTAAACACAGAAGGAGCTCTGGGCAGAAGTAGGAAGCCGGCCTCCAACGGTTCTCTCTGGGCTGGCAACTTCCCTCCTCCTGGTCACTACGGACAGAACCCTGCATGGCTAGGATGGCTTCCTCAGACCCACTGCCCAGGTGACCCCTATCCTAGTCCATCGGCATTTTGCAACAAAATCTTCAGAAGATGCCCTGCCCTTACATATGCAATGCAATGGGAAAGGGCCCAAGGATTCCTGGAGGATTCTCTTTGGCTGTCTTTGCCTCTCTTGGGCGGGGGAGGGGGGCTTAGGGGGTTGTGTCCTTTAAGGGAGGGAAACTTATACTACTCTCTGCTATTCTTGATATATCAGCCATGTTGTGGCCACTAGAGGTGTCCTGAGCAAGGCAGTAACCCTGACCAGGCTGGAGAGACCCAGCCCCAATCCCAGAATATTTCAGGACATAGGAGGGGTGGGGCATAGGGAGAGAGACATATAGTCTTTGTGCAGCAGTGTGATACACGTCTAGCACGGAGACATCTACAAACTTAGACTCCTTAATTGTTTGGATTTCCAGCTGGAGCTGATAACCTGCAGTACAGCAGCTGGGTTGGGCCCTCAACTTCCTAGCATGCCCGCAGAAGAGCTGTGGCCGCCTGTGGAGCCAGGGAGGTCCAGCATCCCTGCCTCAGTTTCCCTCCTCTGGGCCTGTTAGCACCTGCGATCCCTAGGACTCAGATTCCCTAGGATGAAAGACAGCACTCCCCTGCCTTAATAATAAATGGCTTTTGCTGTATGTATGTGGGGAAGGGAGCCTCTGGGGGCAGCAGAGACCTAAGGGGCCTCTCTCTAGGGTTGGCAAGTCAGCTGTGAGTGAGGTTAGGGTAGCATGACCAGGGACAGCCCTTTCTCAGCTTAGGCTGAGATTTCCAAACGTTGATCTCCTGGGTTCCCTTAGACAGTCTGCCACAAGAATCTCATTGTGTAAAAATGTAGCACAGGCAAACACTCCTGGACTCTCAGGCCTCCTTTAAGGGAGGGAAACTTGCTTATACTACTCTCTGCTATTCTTGATATGTCAGCCATGTTGTGGCAACTAGAGGTATCCTGAACAAGGCAATAACCCTGACACACGCATATGCATGCATAGGCACACACACGCGCACATACACACACACACACACACACACACACACACACACGCACATATAGCATCACACTCTGTCCCAGAAACAACCCACTAGAAGAGCAACCCAAGTCTCTCAATGAGATGCTCCCAGGTCCTGGGCCATAAAACTGCCATGAGAACACCCCTCCTTACTTTCATCAGGATGCTGAGGTGGGGGGCAAGGCTGTGAGATACCGCCCCCCCCACCACATCCTTTCAGGAAAATGACTTTCCAAGCTGAGGTCTGGAGAGAGGTAATTAACCTGACCCCAGAGGGCCAGGCCTGCAGTAAGTCACCTGTGTGGCCACACAAAGAGCCACCACTGTGCAGGCCCAGGCTGTACCACTCTGCTCACATCACACGAGGCAGGCAGCATGCTCTCTACCAGCGCCTGGGAAGGGAGCCCCACTGTGGTCCAGAGGCGGCAAGAGCTTGGCTGCTTCTGAAAGGAAACGGCGAGGTTTGCCAAGCAGGGAACCATCCACACCAGACCCAGGGTCGATGGACAACTGACTGGAAGTCACGAGGCCAGTGAGTTGGCCACAACATCCCTGGGGCATGAAGGCAGCACAGGAATGGACGGAAGACAGGAAGGATGGATAATGGTGTCCAGGCTACACTGTCCCCAACACCCTCAAATGGCAGCATGGCCCCTCACTATCCACCCTGAGGCCCGGCAGCCCTGTGGGCTTCACGATGCACCCTGTCAGGATCCTCTCTTGGTAAAATGTTTCAGAAAGTTATGAAAGAATCATTGCCGTCCTCTGTGTTAAGAAACTCTTCAATATCCCATGCTGCCTGCCCTGCCCCTGTATCTACATGCACATACGTGTGCACACATGCAAAGCATGCTGGCTTATTACTTGTCCAGTCTTAGCCTAGATGACTTCCCCCCATTAGGCCCTGGGCACAGCCACCCAGAGGAGCATATCCCTGCGGCAGAAGTCATGTCCTCCACACTGTGGTGGCTATTCCACCATAACAGATCCCTGAACCTCATAACTTGGGGTGCGGATCGTGTGGTGCTGTAGAGTTAAGCCTGACCTATCTCTCCAGTGTGTACTCTCATCAGCTCAGCTTGACCAGGGGCCCTGGCACCCAGGGAAGCACAAGGGGCTAGTGTCTTCCCACACAATGGACAGGGGACTTGCCGCTGGGTCCCCAGTTCATTCGTTCGTTCGTTCCTTCCTTCCTTCCTTCCTTTCTTTTTTTAGGGATTTTTTGTTTTTTTGTTTTTTCAAGACAGGGTTTCTCTGTGTAGCCCTGGCTGCCCTGGAACTCACTTTGTAGACCAGGCTGGCCTCGAACTCAGAAATCTGCCTGCCTGTGCCTCCCAAGTGCTGGGATTAAAGGCGTGTGCCACCACTACCCAGCTTCCCAGTTCCTTTCTGAACAACTGTTTTTCTACACTCTGAACAGATCTGAACTAAACTCAGAAATGTCTATTTTCACAGGGAGATGGATTTGTGTGTGTCCTCTCTATGTGTATTTGTGTTTGTGTTGCACACGTGTGCTTATCTGTGTGTATACATGTTTGTGTATGTACCTGTGTCTATGTGTGAATGTGTATTTGTTGTATGTACGTGTGTCTTTGTGTTTGTAAATGTGGTATTACATGTGTGTCAAGAGTGTTTATCTTTGGGTGTGTGTATGCATCTATCTCTGTATGTGTATGTTTGTATGTGTGCTTCAGTATGTGTCTGCCTATGTTGTGGGTTTGTATATGTATCTGTGTGCCTGTGTGTGAATGTTTGTCCAGGTTTGTATTTATTTACATGAGTATACGTGTCTGTGTGCATATGTGTTTGTATGTGTATATCTGTGTACATATGTAGAAGCCTTTTATATAGATTACCTATTTGTGTGTGCATATCTATCTGCTGGTGTCCATGTGTCTATGTGTGTATGGTGTGAATGGGAGCTAGGAGAAGGGTCCACAGGTCTGTGTGGTATTTGTGTGTTATGTCTGTTGTACATGTGTGTATAAAGACCCACAGAGGCTCTTTCAGCATCCTAAGGAAGAGTATGAAAGTGCTTAAAATTGTGATCTGCAATCTACATGGAAAGACAGCCTAGAAATCAGATATAGGACAGGGTGGCCTGTAGCCCTGGCTTAACCATTGTTGGTCATTTCCAAGTTAACCCTGAGCTCCAAGATGTCAGTCAGACTTATCAGGAGTACTGGAACATTCGGAGTCCTAGGCCAGCCTAGGTAGCTTCCTGGCACTGGGGACAAGCTCTGAGAGTCACCGGTTATTCAGTCATTCTCTGATCTGGTCCGTGCAAGGACTGATGCAGAAGAGAAGAGAAAACAAAGACCATCGTGGGAGGCATGGGCCACCTAGGCTCCAGACCCCTCCCGGCCCTGTACCTCACTGGGTCTCCTGGGATGAGGCAAATGTCAGAGCAGAAAAAAAAGTTTATTACACACACACACATACACACACACACACACACACACACACACACACACACACACACCAGCCACCTCTCAACCACCTCTGCATAGACCCTCAAATCCCTGGTTTCAATTGGCCTGGTTCACGCACGGTCTAATCCGATTTCCTACTCTAAAGAAGCCGCGGCCATGACCACCGGAATGTGGGGCCAATACCCCTGGCCCCCGCTTGCCACATTTGTATTTAAAGTGCCCTTGACCCTGGGCCAGCCTGGGGCAGCTCACAGAGGCAGGGGTGGAGGTGAAAAACCAGGAATGAATTATGCCAAAGGATGTCAACCTAAAAACCGTGGCCAAAAAACTTAAAGTATAGATGCAGAAAGGGGGAGCCCCCTCTGAGGAGGACGCATTGCTCTCAACAGGAAGACTCAGTCTTACTGTATTTCAATGGGTGCTACTTGGGGATCCACCCTTGTAACACCTTTCTCTACAACAGCTTGCTGGAGGCCAACTCTCCTTGTCCAAGATTCAAACTCCCTCTCTGAACTTTGGGAACGGCCTCAACTGTGATTCCTGGTGGGCCAAAGGGCACACGCGCCAATAAGGCAAGGTTTGAACTGTGCCTCGCTGTGCTAGGAAGCATGCAGATTCCTAGGGCTGGCAGGAGCAGGGGAAAGATATCCGGATCAGCAGTGAGGACCACAGCCTTAAGTCAACAGCCAGGGCAGATCCACATAACCTGGGTGGAAGTAGGGCATCGTGGAGTGACTACTATCTCTCCTCCCTACTTCACAAACCCTGTAAAGACCCTGGTTGACATATGACGGGGACCTGGGTCACCTTATGGCTAAGGTGGATTACAGACAGAGAGCACAGTGTCTGTAGCCAGCACTGGGGTCAGGCACACAGGAGAAGCTAAGTCAACGCCCCACATGACCATGCCGAGACTAGGGGGTAAGGGTCTTCTGAAGACCAAGGAGAAGGATGGAGGTCTCTATCCTAGGTATCTGGGTTGTTAATGTTGGCTTTCAGTTTTATCAAGAAGGGGAGCTAGGAGGGGCCAGGAGACTGTGTGGCACAGCTGGGCATAAATTCAGGGCACTACCAGAAAACTGAGGCACCCTGTGGCCCAGGACTGTCTCCTGCATTATAATAAGCCAGTCACCTACCCTTGCTGCCTGCTGTTAGTAAGAGATAAAAGGTTCTCCCATAGATGACCAGCAGGACCAGCAGTCGGCTACCAGCGGTCTCCTCAGCTAGGCCTCCCTATATTAAAGGCTTCTCGGGACTTTTGTGTGAGAAGCCCTGACCATATATAATCTCTCTAGACCTGGCTCTGCCTCTACTGAGCACATCCTACATATGCACACCACACAACGGCCATGATCGGACCACCTGTGGACCTGCCAGAGAGTCTCAAGTCTGGATAGCCCACATGGCCACTCCAGGTGCTGGGCCACAGAGGAAGAAGCCGCAGTGTTAGTCTCTGCCCAATGCTGCATAGCTCACACCTCTGGAAAAGCCAGCGGAGGTGGGGTGGGGTGAGTCAATTGAACAGTTAGAGCCAAGACAGCTTTGAAAGACGTAACCTGGAACCTATCACCAGCCACCTAAACACCCCTTCAGCACCCCGAGGTACCGGGATGACACCGAATGCCGAGGGGCAGCTGCCAGCCCGACCTTCCACCTCCTGGGGCCCCTGAAGGATGTGGCTTCAGTTGGCTTATAGGAGAAGCTGGTGCCACGGGCAGTGTGTGCACAGGCTATCACTGGCTTCCCTTTTGTCTACATAAATGCTTTCACGGGCCTGGAGCTCTCCCGCCTGATGGAGTATCGATTCTCCGAGTGCAAAGTCCAGCGTGCCGCTAGTGGGACCTGCGCAGAGCTGACACAATCCCACCATTTGTCATGTCTCCTGTCCTGCAGGGTTTGCTCAGGAGCCGGGTGTTTGCTTTACCCGCCACTTCCCAAGCTTTCTTGCGGTCCTCTCTGGTGAACACTAATGGGCTACCACGTTCTCACAGCCCCTCCCCTCCTCTTAGGTTTGAGGCCTTCACTAGAGGGTCTTGAACTGACAAGGGCTGAGTGATTAGCAAGCGTCCCTCCGACAGCTCATCAGAGTAAGTCCGGTGATCCGGGGGTGAATGGAGGGGCACAGAGAGAGGCAGCACCTTCCTTAGGACACACCCAAGCTAGGGCTAAACACCAAATATATCCAACTCCATGGGACACATTCTGCAACTCCACCCTGTCCTGACACCAGGGCCCGAGGTGAGCGAGCAAAGGAGCAGAAGATCAAAGGGGTTCAGCCCCTCTCACACCTGGGGTCCCTGCCCCAGTCCTCTGTGTGTGTGTGTGTGTGTGTATGTGTGTGTGTGGTGCCCCTCCCCGGGGCATCTGCAGCTTATCCTCCCAGAGTTGACCTGGGGACTTTTTCTGGTGAGGCTGAGAGTAAGTGGCTGGTGTGGCTCAGGAGACTTGAGATCATCTGGGAACAGGCCACCCACCCTATACTACAGATATGTCTGTATGGTCGTGTTCCTAAAAACCACTATCTTTCTTAATTTTTTTAAAGATTTATTTATTTATTATTATATATAAGTACACTGTAGCTATCTTCAGACACACCAGAAGAGGGCGTCAGATCTCATTACGGATGGTTGTGAGCCACCACGTGGTTGCTGGGATTTGAACTCAGGACCTTTGGAAGGGCGGTCAGTGCTCTTACTCGCTGAGCCATCTCGCCAGCCCTAAAAACCACTGTCTTAATACGATGCAGTCCTGTGAACGAGCATCTGGAGACAGATCCGTGTTTAAACCTGGGCAGTGCTCCCCAAAACTTCCCCGTATGTTACCAGTGGGATTAAAAGCCATGGAACATACGCTTGGCATTGAGGAAACAAACCCTAAGAGTGGCGTCTGGTGGGTGAGCCTTGGATGCTGCCCACCCTGTGGGCTCAGTTCCTACCTTGGTCTAAGGATCTGTTCCCCTGATCATCCTAACCTCTTCCCCATCTGCCCCTTGCTCCTCCCCGGACACTGACTGAACACTAGTGCGCTATCCCTCCCTGGTCACTTTCAGGCTTCACCCTTGGGTTGCAAGGTCCTGCTGCTTTCACACACTCCTTTCTGACCCTCCTCTCCTCCACCCTCTTCCTCCTTGCTACCGCAGAACCAGGAAGCCAGGCTGCCTGTGCTCATGGAACACAGGCCGAGCGACTCTAATTACGGACCCTGACGATATCGTATGGGTTTGTCAATAAAAGTGTGACGACCCCCCCCCATCATTACCCAGCAGCTGCCCAGCGGCAGGGGCAGGGGTGTCCTCAAAAGTCCCCCTCCCGAAGGCCCGAGTGTTGTTATATAGAATGGAGTGGCAAGTATGGCCAGCAGTCTCCACAAGGACAGTCTAAAAGAGCACTCCCTTCTCCACGAGTAGCCTCAGTTTGAAATGTAGGTTGCCAAAGCAGATACCGGAGTGAAATCCACGAGGCCAGGCCTGTAACAGAAGGTCGTGGTTTTGCTTCTCCAGAGCACGTCTCACCTCCTGCATTTCTAAGTGAACAGCACACAGCCTTCAGAGCCTATGTACACACGGGCTGGGGGCAGGGGGGCTTAGCGACACTGTACTCTGAAGAAACTTTAAATCACCAAATCACACAGGGCAGGGAAGCAAACACTAGGGCTGGAGGCTGGTCCCTGAGACGCACACACCAGGGCCCTATGCATGATTTTAAACATTTCTTACAAGCGGGAACTTGGAGACAAAGACTGACTTGCTTTCTTCTATGTCTCTCCGCCCTTTGTCACCAGGGGAGAGACCCAGCCTTCCCAAGGTTCCATCCAACTTCTCTTTCTCTAAGACTTTGTGATGCTGCCATCCAAATCCACCCAAAAAAAAAAAAAAAAAAAAACACAGGGAAGGCCAGTCGGTAAGCATGGATGTGGGCAGGAGTCTGATGCCAGTCTTTTCCACCACTTCCTACCTAGATAAGATCTTAATCGCAGCCCCCAAATTATCTGGGCTGACATTTATCAACGCCCGTCCTCCAGGCCGCCCGCGCTGGGCCATCGGCCTTTCTTCCTGGTCTCCCTCTCAATGGAAGTTAATTCCGAGTACATGATTTATCTTGCTGGGGAGCAGCTCCAAGGCGGCCCACCTTTTCAAAGGGCGGGCCGGGAGTGAATTATAGCCGCGCTGTCCAGTGATTGGGTTCCGCGGGGACGCAGAATAGGCAGCAGTGTGTCGCCTGATGGGATGCTGGGCCTTTTCAGCCCGTGAAGAAAAAAGATTAGGCCTCTGACGGCGGGGCTGACAGGCGAGCTTGGGGCAGCAGACAAAAGGCCGTACCTGAAAGCTGGCCGAGCCCCTGCCCTGAGGGGGTGTGCACACTGCCCTGACAGGCTGTGGCTGCATGTGCCCCGTGCCCCAACCTTGCTTAGGCCCCCCACCTCCTGCCCCCTCCTCTCTCTCCTCTCTTCCGCTCCTCTCCTTCTTGTCCTCTCCTCTCTGCTCTGCCCTCCTCCCCTCTTCCCCTTCCTCCTCCTCCTCCTCTTCTTACTCTCCCAGTCTCTCACCCTCCCCATCTTTCCCTCCTCCCTCCTCCCATACTCTCCTCCCTCCTCCCTTCCTTCCTTCCCACAGCAGGCCTTACACACCAGGGTCCCTCACAGTGCCCTGCCTGGCTCTCAGCCCTTCCACAAGAATCCTGCCTCTGTGTGGATTCCTCCCCTCCTCAGCCTCGCCCTCGGAAAGAGGGAGAATCCTGCCCATCATGCCATGCCACCCCTCCTTCCCCAGCACAGAGAACACACAGAGGACTGTGAAGACCTGCCCCCACCCAGGGGTGGCAAAGGGCAAAGTTGTTCCCCCCCTTTCTGCTGTTCCCAGGGGGACTTGGCAGGCAGGCTGAGAGTGTAGGCACAGGGACCAGCCTGGGCCACTGCGGCCCATAGCTGAGGGTGAAAACGGAGGGAGCACTGGGCTCCTCAAGGAAGAACCCCCACCACATTCATCATCTTGGGTATATGCTCACCGAGCTCCCAGTGCTCGCTGTGCTCACCGTGCTCTGCCAGGCATCCCCACTGAGTTTCCCCCGCCCTTCCTTGCATTCCAGCGAAACACCATTCATGTCCACCATCTTACTCAGATTTGGTAAGTCCAGGGCTTCCTGCTCCTGGCCCACGGAGCCTTGCTAAAGACACAAACACATCAATTGTTCCTATCAACATAGCTCGTGCTCTGTCTCCAGGTGTGTGTTCCTGACTCCCCCAAAGAAGATCTTACAGTCCTCTGGCCCCTATGGCTACCTTATCCAGAACCACAGGGAGCCCACAGATCAGAGATGTTAACCAGGAGGAGACTGTCACATCAAGCCACTCTGGACTCTCCTAAAAAGAAGCCATTGCCTTTGTACTGATATGCACGGACGTTTGAGAAATGTATTAGAGTATACATTAAGTATACTTAATTATTAAGTATTAGAACAAAACAAAACAGAATTGTCCCTTTCAGGATTAGGAGTCAAGGAGAGAAGAGTGGGACCTGACAGACAGCTGGAGGCACTATGATGGGGTGGGTGACTTTTTGAGGACTAGAAGAACAGGGTGCAGGTGTGCGTTGGAATGAAGACCCACGTGAGGGACCTCACCTCTGCTGTTCCCAAGGATTCAGTAGTCTAGGGGGTCAGCACCCAGGGATGCTGCTGTCTGCCCAACCGTCATGAAATTAACCCCTCTTCTCTGAGGCTGCCCAAGCTCTGTGAAGCCTTTTGGGTAGAGAAGCAGGACAGAATTGTCTACACTCCAGAGGATGGATTTCCTCATTTCACCTCTGGGCCAGACTCCATGTCCCTTAGGACTCCCAGATGCCCTGGCTTCTTTCCTCCTTGGCTGGAGCAAAGGGGAGAGAAAAGACTGATAAATGGAGGACGGGGTCTTGATACCCCTGAGAATGTCTCAAGACCCCAGCTGGAGTTTCCTCTATGTGCAGAGATCAGGCCACAGCCTAGAAAGCCCCTTTACCTGTAAGCAACGCATTCCTGAAGCTCCCCCCCCCGCCCCCCACCGCAGGGCACAAGATGAGCATTGTTGTGCAAATGGTGACTGCTTCCAAGGGAAGCACAAAATGACCTGAGATCCTACTGGTCCCAACTGAAGGATGATAGATTTCTTCTTCAGTAACAGGTAAGAACACACACACACACACACACACACACCCGACACTGCTCTCATTGAGGTAGAGGCTGCTCATTGAGGACCACCTCACCAGAATACACACACAGCCTTTCAATGAATTCCAAGCCACGCCCCCCTTCCCCTGATGCAAGGGATGTCTCACTAGGGCCTCTGTGAGCTTTTTAAGTATCAGACCCATTATTAAAAGCCACCTGATCTCTGGACACTCTGGAGAGAATTCATTCTGCATCTGCTTTGAGCCACACATGCGGAAGATGGCCGAACCAGCGTCCTTGGCGGTATGGGATGGCCTGCCTGCCTGCCTTCACCAATGGTAAAACCACGCTGACAATAAACAGACATTGGAATCTGCGGGTCTTAGTCCAGCTGAGGATGCTGGCAGCCTATTCAGCTGGAATTAAAAAAAAAATGCCAGGGAAAGAAACATTCCCAGGATCAAGAAAATTCTCATCCTCCAGAGCCCGCTCCCTCCTCCCCCGGCCTAGCTCGGGGTTGCACAGACACACCTGTTTTTGACATGTCTTTGTTTTGCCTTTTTCTATTTCCAATACTGTCTAGGAGAAGCCATGTGCAGAAGCAACAAAAGGATCACTGTCTCCGTCCATGGAGCCTAAGTGCAGGGCTGGCATCTTGTACTCTGTCCTTAGGCTTATAACGGCATCAGGCATCAAACTGTTTTGGAGCATAGGCCTGAGCTAGCTAGCTACACTGTGGCTTCCAGATTGGTGAGCCCAGAGCCGATCTGTATGTGCGTTACTCCGAGTTCAAGCCTCGATCAACAGCAATACCACACGGTCTCTCGGGACCTCTATCCACTCCCAGGGCAGATATCAGTGACACAGTACACACACCCATCAGCCTGTTATTAGCAAGTGGTGACCACACTCCTCCAACAGCCGGGCTGAGGATATAGCTCAGAGCTGGTGTGCCTGCCTGGCATGACTCAGTGTAAAATCGGGCCATAAATTCAGGATGGTAAGAGTCCCCAACTCACGGGTTTGTCATGATCAGGGACAGTATGTCTCATTCTTGGCTTCCCGTCACCAGCCACACTGAAGCTACTCCCCAGTCATCAGATCCCCTCTCAAACAGGAGCTTCAGATTTTGCCTAAATTGACCTGCACTCTGCGTCATAGGTCACCCAAGAGAGCCCAGTGCCAGGCTGGTCCTGCAGTGACCACTGCATGAGGAGCTTGGTAGATGACAAACTGAGTAAGACCAAACCTTGGCTGAACTGAGGAAGGAACCAAGACCTAGAAACAGAGGCAGGCACCCTGGGGAGGTGGCCCACACTTGGCCAGCAGAGTTCTCAGGGATCATGTGTCTCCCTAACAAGAGAAGGTGGTGCCAAGGTGTTAGTTGGGCAGGAAGGGACAATAGGAGACGAGAATCTATCCAGAGTGCTTTCCATAATTACTGTGTTACCCTCACAGGCTCACCACAAACATTGCCAGAGGGAAATGGGCTGAGACCAGAGAAGTTAACCAGCAGGTGTGAAGAGAGGAGACCGCTGTCAGGGAGATCTGTGGGCTCTCTGCCGAGCATTAAATGATATATACTTAAGAGATTGCTCTATTTACAGTAGAATTAGCAGTGCAGACTGACACCCAGGATCTGCTGGCTTCCAGATCCTGAGCCTGCTAATCCTTCCTTAAGCCCCATACGCTAAACCACCTGGGTGCAGAATCACGAGTGCGTCCAGGCTCCTTGGGGCCTGGCTACTCAAGGTAGGAGCCACAGCCCCCATCGCTGCATGTAGGCCAAGCCATCTGCAACCTACCCGACAAGTCCCCAAGATCAGCAGTCCAAAAGGCCAGCAGGGACGAAGCTGGAAGGGACCAGCGTGGCTCTTGTACACACAGCAGAGGCCATCCCTCCACAACTCTGAGCAATTGAAACCACAGCTCTATTCCCCTGAGGTCAGGGTAACAGAAGACGTCAATGCTCAGTGACACCCACTGTCCTCGCCCTGAGGGGCAGTGAGGAAGGCTATACTGGATAGAATAAGCACTCACGGGATTGTACCTGTCCAGCAGGACACAGCACCTGCTGGACCAGAGCTGGCCTATGATAGGCCCGCTGCCCACCTGTGGAGGCCCCGCAATGGGCAGTGCTGCCACCCTGATGCCCACTTGGGCCCTGCGGCTCAGCAAACATATCCCCTTCCTGTGTCAATTCTGGCCATCGACTGGTATTCAGGAGTAAGAAGCAGATCCCTCTGTATGTCCCACCTTTCTGCCATTCGATGCCCTGCCCTCCCATAGTACCCCAGCCTCTGCTCCTTCCTGGCATCCCAGGGCTTGGCAGGAGATCCACCTGTTTTACTCCACAAATGGAACTTGACTCAGGCTCCTCCCTTGCTGAAGAATACTCCTACCCTAACACCTGGAGTAAACAGGTTTACCTGACACACACCACAGCCCTCCATTCTGACCCCACACCCTCCAGCCTCTCCTGCCCTCACTGATGAACAGCCTGAGGCACCAGGCACTCAGTGACACCCCCCTCCCTCGGACTGTATTTCCTACTCTCTGTCACACCAGCTCCTGCTTTTTTATATCCAGTGCCCTTTCTTCAGACTCCAGACAAAATGCTCCCCCTACCCCAACTTATCTGAAGAGCCAATCTCTTGTCTGCAAATACTGCCTGCCCCTCACACAAGCAGTTGCCACCCTGGTTTTCTGTCAGCTGGGGCTGCTCTACCCAGGGGATGAGCTCTCTGACCCCTGGCTTAGCCAACATGACTGAATCGATGTACTAAGTGAGGAATGGGGCTGGCATCCCTTAGAAAGAGACTGGGCCAGGAAAAGTCCCTTCTTGGCCCCGGGTCCTGCATCCAGGGGTCTATCATCAGAAAACCAGCAGACAGTAACTCCATGGGGTTCAAGGCTGGGTAGGTCTTGTGTAGACCTTTACACCCTAAGGGCATGGTCAAGGTGATTTCCGGGGTCACTAAGAATGTGTGGGAGGCTTTGGTGATGCGCTGCCCTGTAGACTGACCCTGCTGCCCTGGGTATCTCCCAGGATCCTGTCTTATAGGAGGAAGAGAAGGAGAAGGATCTTGTAAACAGAAGTGGCCTCCTCTGGCCCCTTTCTCAGGGACCTGAAGCCAGGCTCCTGAGCAGCTAATTAGCATGCTGTTTGGGCCTGAGTTAGGAATGTAATTACTGTTGGAGGCAGAGCCCGCCCAAGGAATGCATTCTGAAGGTTACCATAGGAATCCGAGGGCCTATTCATCCCCGCAACACTAATCACAGTCATAAGGAAGGGATTGGGGACAGGCTGTAGGTTAACATCTGATGAGATGCCCCTGAACAAAGCCCCCCCCACCCCCCAACCCCCCCTCCACCCCCCCTCATTGCTCCTTAACCCTTTGGGGTCCAGAGCGATGACTGTCTAAAAGGTCCCTCTGGTCAGGTCTGAGAACCCGGTTCGCCACCATGCTTTCTCTGCCACACACTGGTCCTGACCTTTGAGACCCCGTCACCAAAAGGAAAGCCAGAACAGGCTGACTGGCTCTTGACCTCAAGGTCCAGCCGAACCCTTCAGTAGACTGATGTGCAGCAGAGGCCCCTCCCGCCAGGGAAGACTCACTTCCTTTTGCGTGCCAGAGGGCTGGCTCTTTGGAAATGGCCCTAAATTTCCTACCTCCCAGGCGTTCTTAACTGGACCCCTACTACCGCTCTGATGTGTCTCCTGACTGCAAGGGCCCTGTCTTCCAATATGTGTCCTCTCATCTTGGTGAACATCCTTCTTCATCCATGTGTTGAGTACCAACAAATCAGGAGCTGCTAGGAGCTGGGAGGAAAAGAAAATAATCCTTAAACCCTCAGTGGTCACGCACCTTTGGTGAAAATGACTACAGCTTAGAAATGCCCAGTAAAACAAGACACATGGGAGAGGGATTGTGGGTCCTGACTGAAGATGGCTTCACTGGGTTTTGTCAAAGCCAGGATGTTCTTCGAGGAGAGAGAGGAACTGGGGCTCAGAATCACAGGGCCCTCATTCAGACTGAGCTCCCAAGAACTTTGAGAGGTGCATCTCAGACCCCTCACTTGCCTGGGCTTCCTGGTTTCTTGTCCTCGCTGGGCTCAGGGCTGAGGCCAGCTTGACTCTTGTTAAGTCTCTAGAAGCAGGTCCCAAGGGCACTGCCTGTTGGAGCGGTCTGTCTTGTCCTAAAACCCTGTCTCCCCCTGGGCTATGTGCACACAGGAACACCTACAAAGTGAGTGCCTACCCATGATGTATCTGTTAGCTGGAGTCTTGAAAAAAAGAGTGCACACTTATATACCAAGCCATGCTGTTCTCTGAAGACCTAGGGGGACCTGCCTCTGTGGGGATCGCCATTCAGTGGTGGCCTAACTGTGTTATCAACTTCAGGCCAGGAGCAGAGAGGAAGGTAATTTGTTTGTGAATTTTGTCCTTTGTTATGGAAAGCTGCTGGGTTTTAAGAAATTGTAAAGGTTTGAACTGTTAACTCCCAGGGTCTTCCCGCCCAATGGATGGGGAGTTGTGGATTTGTTTATTTCTCCAAAAAAAAAAAAAAGACAGAATTGCTGTTAAGTAGCCGTATGCAAATTTCCTGGGGCCTGTTGATTTCACTGCTTTGAAATCTTACTGAAAAGGATCAACCCCACAAAATGGGGAAAATTGTGCACTCCAGAGCTGCACTGATTTCCTCAGACCTCAGACGGATGCTTCCAGGCTGCAGGCCTCTCTTTGAAGTCGGTAGGATCCTTTCAGGAAATTTGTGGGGGTTGACTACAGTTTTCTCACTCTTCCCAGCACCCCCATTCCTGGGGATGCTCAGATGACCCAGGTTCCCACCCACAGGTATTCTGTACTGCCCTACAGGCCCTTTGCCAGTGATTTTGGGGGCGGAGGTTGTGTTAAGACAGTTATAGACAAAGGTGGCTATCGATGGAGTGGAGGCCGGGGTGGTAGGTTTGTGTTCCTAAAACTCCTACGTTGAAGCCCTAACCCTCAGTACCCAAGAATGTGACTGTTTGGAGAGGGGGTATGTACATGAGTGATTACATGATCTTTAGTGTTTTTGTAAGAACAGATGCTCAGGACACAGAGGAGAGGAAGCAACCACCATAAGACACAGGGTACCATCTATAAGCCAAGGCAACCACCATAGGACACAGTGCACCATCTATAAGCCAAGGCGACCACCATAGGACACAGGGTACCATCTATAAGCCAAGCAGAGTGATCTCAGGAGACACAGCCAGCCATATCTCCATCTTAAGACTTCAGCCTCCAGGACTTAAGACAATAAATTCCTAAAGAGATAAATTCCCAGCTATGAGCATGAAGGCGAAAGGCAGGGTCTCCCGTGATCCCACCATAGTCCCAAGGCAGGCCATGGAAGAGAAGGACACATTCAACCTATCCCCACCCTGGCCTAGAATGCTCAGAATTCATGCCGGCACCTCTGCCCGATCTGAAGATCTCTGAGACGGATATCTCCAGTAAGTATGTTTAGACACCCTCAATCACCACTGTCTGTGGAGAAGCGGGGTGATGTGCAAAGTGCAGAATCGCCTCTGCCTCTGTCCCTCCTCAGAGAGGCTAGCAGCCAGTTGGACAGGAGCCCAGCATTCCTGACCCTAGAGCAGTGGTTCTCAACCTTCCTAATGCTGCGACCGTTTGATACAGTTCCTCGTGTTTGGTGACCCCCAACCATAATATTATTTTTGTTGCTGCTTCGTAACTGTAACTTTGCTACTGTTTATGAATCATAAGTATCTGTGCCTTCCGATGGTCTTAGGTAACATCTGTGAAAGGGCTGTTCAACCCAAAGGGGTCTCAACCCAAAGGTTGAAAACCACGGCTATAGAGGCTTGCAGGGTCTCAGGGTGAGCTCTGCCCTTGACTCCTAACCTCAATAAGCTCTGGTTCTACCTTGGATATGCTGAGGGACCAGTAACAACCCAAACCTGAAAGCATTTCGAATCCTTCCAAAGGACAATTAGCATCTTCTTAACTAGAAGTAGTAGAATAATACTTATTAATAATACTGTTAGAATAATAGAAGCATGTTGGAGCCTTCCAAAGGACAATTAGCTATCTTCTTGACTAGAAGTTTTACCCATGTGTGTTAAATCCCAGGTCAGGGGAAAGTTCCACACATAAAACAGAGAAGGCCAAAATCTGCTTTGTATCTAAGCCCAATGTGGGCAGAGGGGTCCTGAATGCCCCTCGGGGCTCAGGATGGTCTTGGAGAACTAATAAGCAGGTCCTCAATTGCTACACATCCTGGAGTATCTTCTAGGACAACTTCTGTCCCCTCAGCTTCCTTTTTGGGGCATTGGTTTATCCCGATGATTCTGTGTATAGGTAGGCTGGGCTACACCTCCCCCAAGAACACAGAGGGAACAGCTAAAGGCAGCTAAGATTCACCCCACTCCTTCCCTACTGGCCTTGCCTTGCTACACCTGGCTATGCCTGTGTCTCAGACTCACTGTCTACCTGCTCTGGCTGTGTGTTCTCTGACTGTGACCATGGGTCCCGGAATTATTAGCAAAGACTCCTGAGCTAGACTCTGGTCTAGCTGAGGGTCCTCCCCAACTCGTCCTCTGACTCCTCCGTGAGTTGAGTTTCTACGTAAACGATGTCCCATTGTGCCCAAGTTCTGAGAAACTGCTGGACACTCGTCCTTCCTCCCATGAAGCATGGGCAAGGGCTTCGTTGCCTGGCCCGCAGAGATGGCGCCCATCCTACAGCTCCACTGCTGGGCCTGTCCAGGCTGTGGGAGACTGGAAAGAGGAGAATGAGGCAGTTTCCCATCTTTGCTCCGATACTGATGTCATCAGACAAAGAAAGGCCCAGATCTTGTCTTTGAACTAGGCTAGCGCTCTTCAGCTTAGACTGGTCTCCCTACAGTCCTCCACCGCCCTTCAGCAGGCAGAGTGTTTTATTCCACGCGTCTACAGCAGACATTCCCACTGGCTCAAGACTCCTCTGCGTGAGTTACTTGGGGGGCGGGGGTAGATGATGGATAGACTCAAACTGAGCCCACTCTTTTCTGCCAGGATCGCTGAGGCCTCACCAGCTGCTGGCCTTGGCTTCCCCGACGGTCGCTGCTCCCCCAGCCGTTTGGAAGGTGCCTGGACGTCCACTCGGCCTTGTGGTGCGGCTGCCCATTCAGCACAGATAAGCCCTTTAGAATCAAGGGGGAATTTAATTCAGTGCCTGACTGACAGCACGAAGATTTATCCCCTGGCCAGACAATACAACCCTGGGGCTTTAATCTCACCCAGACAATGCGCTCCTTCTCGGCCCTCATCGCAGCTTTCCCACGATGGCTGCTGATTAGCAGAGGTGCGCGTTGGATGGAAGCCACTATCTCTCAAGGAAGTGCTTGCTCCTCCGCCCAGGGCTGTGGGGAGGAGAGAGCCAAGCTATCTCATCTCTCGACATATCAAGGGGCACAGCAAGGAGGTCCCCTGGGCCTCATGAGGTGCCAGCTATGAGAGAGAACCATGTCCCTCAACTCCAACTGCATCTTCCATGAGGGAACAGCAGCTCTTGCTGCTTAAGACATCACCTGTCCCGCTCCTCACCCGAAGTGAGGTCAGAAGGTCAGGCAGGTGACTAGGTCTCTTGAAGTTAACCCTTCCCTTGGCCCTCAAGTCTTGGTCTTCACCTCCCGGAGGGGTGTCAGCAGAGTCTCTGTGACCTCTGTCATCATAGTGATTTTCTTCTCTCTACCTGTTACATCCCCGGAGTACGTCAGTCAAGGCCTCAGATGCAGAATCTACCATGGATGCCTGAAGAAAACCAATCGACACCCCACAATCACTAGTCCAGAAATATCACAAGAGGCATCTTATTCCTTGCAGTGAAAGGGGATCCAAGAACAAGGAAGGAGGCGGGAGAGACAACCCTGAGGGTCTCACAGGAAAACGTGGTCTGGGTCTCCAGGCCCATGTGATACTTCAGGACCCCTACGGAGGACTTGTCCATGGAGGGAGAGTGGCAACCAGTCTACAAAAGCATTGGCAATCCATTTGCAAAGCTACACTGTCTGCTAGTTTTCACAGAAGTAATTGTGGAGAGCGTGTGGGAACCATGCACACTGCTGGTGTGACTCGGTTTCTATTTGGAGTTTGGAGTCTCTGTTGTGTCTCCCTTGCCAGAAGCTCTTCAGTGGGGTCCTGAACACCAGCTCGCTTTCACCACACAGTTGCAACCCACAGGGCGTTCAAAACGTGGGATCTCCCAAATCCAGCCTCGACAGACGGCTCCCCTTCCGCTCATCCGCCTGCAAGGCCTCCGCACGTAGCCCCAGCATGAGCCCTGGAAACATGCTATGAAGAACCCCATGGTCTACTTCTGCTCCCATCAGATTCAGCTCACAGGCTACTGTGTTCTCAAGCCCTGAAAAATCCCACCTCCTGGATCGAGACCTGACTAGAGATGTAGGAACGGCCAATCCTTGGGGCCAGAGGGACACGGTAAGGTACCTGACTTCAGTGACCAAAGCAAGAGCCTGCTCATGTCATCACATGGAAGGGCAACTCCAAAGGATGACTGTAAATCAAACATGGATCCCTCCGCCAAAGACAGATGCACCCGCCTAGCTGTCCCTACAGCTCCTCCCTTCACAACCTTGTCTCTGAGCAGAAGTCAGCTCTGAAACCGGCTGGGAGGACCTCATTCCGTCCCCAGCGACACCAGGATTTGACTTCACAGCTACCTTTCAGAAGCAAGCTGTAGAGTTCAGATTCAGTCCTGTTCATGTCAAAAACAGAACCTTCAGCTGTCCACACCACTGGGAAGAAAGACCCGGGTCTGCACTGATCGCCACCCTGTAGGACTGAAGGGGTCGAGTCTGAGACCTCTCCACTCAGTGGTCCTAAATGAAAGCTCTCTACTCTAAAATCTAAAACCACGAAAGAGGATCAAAAAAAAAGAGTGGGAGTTTTGTTTGATGAGTACATATTTGGGAGAAAACAGGAATTTCCTCTTTAAAAAAAAAAAATCTTCCTGTGGAGCTGGAGAGATGGCTCAGCAGTTAAGAGCACTGACGGCTCTTCCAGAGGTCCCAAGTTCAATTCCCAGTAACCACATGGTGGCTCACAACCATCTGTAATGGGATCTGGTGCCCTCTTCTGGTGTGTCTGAAGAGAGCAACAGTGTCTTTAAGACAGACAAATAAACTTACTTTTAAAAGTTTTCCTGTGTGCTTCATGTGTGCCTGTATGCTGTGAGGGGGTCAGAGGTCAGAGGTCATCCTCAGGAGCTGGGCCTCAATTTCCACCTCGTTTGAGACAGGGTCTCTCGTCTAATACTACATATTCCGGGGGCTCTACTGTCTCCTGTCTCTCCTGGAAGTATTATGATTCCATTTCTCATGGGTTCTCAGGATCTGAACTCAGAACCTCAGGCTTGTGTGACAAGTGCTTTATTCACTGAGCTATATCGCCTCATCCTGGAATTTCTTCTCTGAAAGGTTGTTTACAAACTAAAGAAAGTGTCCAGTGTACAGTTGGTGCTGTTTAGGACCCTGGCAAGCACTAATCCTGGTTGGGGCACGTGGAGGGGAAGTATGTCAGACATATAGGCATTTTGCTGCTCTCTGGCAACCCTAAAGCTCTGTCTTGCTATCGCTCTTCCAAAGTTCCTCCAGACTGAGGTACAGGCTCCTGTGGGATATCTGCTCCCACCACAGACAGTCTTCTCTCTATTGGAACAGCTCGGCTTCCCCCCATACTGGCCACTCCTGAGGCTATGTGTTTGACTCAGATTTCAGGTCTGCACAGTTCAACTCATCGGGTGTGAAGTAAGCCCACATTAAGCCTATCCCATGAAAAGGCACAAATAAGACCTGGTGGTCAAGTAGGGGTGTAGCTTCTGTCCACAGCCTTATCCAGGCCTACTGAGCTGCTGAGCTGGCCCAGGCCCACACCTTGATTGCCCAAGAGGCAAGAAGAGCTCTCGATACAGCTAGCCCCAGAAACTTAACTCCAGACATGTCTGAAGTATCCCTGCAAAGATGCTCGGAATGCCAATCACACGTCTACTCATCCCACCTCCAGAGGATGGAGGCAGAGGTCAAGTCACAGATGGGACAGGGGTGTCCTGTTCTGGTCCCTACTCTCCAGCCAGGGAGTAAGACCAAAGGCCCCCTCTCTCCACACACCTTAAATGACTTGATAGACTGAGATACATCTTAAGGAACAGAACAACCTCGGATTATACTTCTGAGAAAGCAACTGGAGACAGGAGCTGACAGGAACTGGGGGGTGGGTGTGGGGGAACCAAGACTGCCTAGGCCCCTGATCCCAAGAGCATTGGGGAATGACTCTAGGGGAAGCCCCTCTGCCAGGACTGAGGTCCAATCTAGGTCTCCCAGACTTCTCGATTAGAATAGGGTAGAACAACAGAGAAGGAAGCAAAGCTAGGTTCACAACTTTCCTTCCCACTGGGGACAAAGATGACCATGTCCAGTTTTTTGGAGACCCACAGGACATTACTAGGTAGCCACCAGGCCACAGGTCCCTCAGAGGTCAGAGTTCAGGAGAGCAAGCACCTTGGTGTCTGAGAGTCCAGGAGAAACCCCTTCCAAGAGCCACATCACTGGACTAGCACACTGTAATTTCTAGGGTCCACAAGCAAACCGCCTTCTGCCTGTTCTAGGTTTCGTTTGTATCCTGTGGGGTTCATTACTAATCTGATGATAAAGTAAAGACTTGGTTAGAAGAGAGGGGCCCCTATCTGTCCTGCCCCACCTCGGTCATTCATGCTGTAGGAAATACCTGCTTCCTCTTGTTTGGAGAGTGGTGGAAAGATTTTATTTTTTCTCTTAGTTAAGTTTTTTTTTTTAAGTGTTTTATGTGTTTATGTGTTTGCCTGCATGTGTGTAGCATGTGTGTAGCATGTGTGTAGTACCCAAGAAGACCAGGAGAGGGCATCAGATCCCCTGGAACTTAAGTTATGGATAGTTGTGAGATGTCACATGGGTTCTAGGAACAAATCTCAGTCCCCTGAAAGAGCAACAAATGCCCCTAACTGCTGATCTATCTCTCCCCCATCACCCCTTTTTTAAAAACATTCACTAAGCCATCTCTGGTGGTGCATGTCTTTAATCCCAGCACTCAAGAGGCAGAGGCAGGTGAAGCACTGTAAATCTGAAGCCATCCTGTTCTACGCAGGAGTTCCTGGTCAGCCAGGGCTACAAAGAGAGACCTTCTATGCACACTCTTAAAAAAGTAAATAAATGGGGGCTGGAGAGATAGCTCAGTGGATAAGAGCACCGATTGCTCTTCCAAAGGTCCTGAGTTCAAATCCCAGCAACCACATGGTGGTTCACAGTCATCCGTAAGCAGATCTGACGCCCTCTTCTGGTATGTCTGAAGGCAGCTACAGTGTACAGTGTACTTACATATAATAAATAAATCTTAAAAAAAAATAAATTTATAAAAAAAACTCTAAAGAAATTTTTAAAAAAAAGTAAATAAATAAGCATCAACTGAAGCCCATTTCCTACAAATCCATCTGGGGTGCAAGGGTGAGCACATTCCTGGGTTCTCTCTGAACTCAGTGTAGGTTTCTGTGTCCCAGGTCTGAGGGGCTTCAGAGGTCTGAAGGTGGAGGTACACTTCCTGGGATACACTTAAGACATTTCAGGGCACCACAAATAACCAAGGAACGGCCATGGGTGAATCAGCACAGAAGCCCGTGACCTTCTAGTCCCCTTTGACTGTGGCCCAGTGTCAAGTGAATGACTGACTCTACAATTCATAGGGCCACCCCTAGCCCCCACTGCCCATCAAGTCATTTACTGAAGAAACTGAACCAAGAAACATCTAGATCTAACTCCTTGGATCCCTTGAGAAGCCCTGTGGCAGTGGGGGGGGGGGGAGCACCACCTACATTTTCAAGTCATTTTGCGAGCTCTGGGGAACCAGGGCTCTAGATTGGGAGACCCAGGCTTTATCCAGCTGTCTTTGAGTCTATACAGTGAAGGTCTCATGAGCTTCCTTCTTCTGGGCCCATTGCCCCATGGGATAAAGAGAAAGCCCCAAGAGATCCCACTTTGGAAAGTCTGCAATGCACAAGGCTCTGCACAAGTCACCGCACAAGGCTCTGACTCTCAAGCAGCTGCATTGTAGCATCTCTTAATATGCCGGGTAGGTCAACAGGGGAGAGAGACGCTGACCCTCCATGCTCACCAAGGGACAGTTA
Source organism: Tokudaia tokunoshimensis (assembly GCA_036184795.1). NCBI lineage: Eukaryota > Metazoa > Chordata > Mammalia > Rodentia > Muridae > Tokudaia > Tokudaia tokunoshimensis. The sequence continues at coordinate 136,079,085 of BTHU01000005.1, forward strand.
GTCCCTTCTCTACCCTTCACATTCAAACACGCTCTTGCTAAACACCCTCTGTCCAATTTTACATGGGATGGTGACAATGTCACCATCGAAGGAACACAGTTCCTCCCTCTAACTCACCCAGATGGTAAAGTCAAGGTACAGGACAGAAGCTAACAAAGACCCAGCATCTGTCATTCCTAGCAGAGACCTGGAGTATGAGCGATGGAGTGGTCAACTCCAATGGGTAAGTAGAAAGGGGCTCTGAGACCAACTAAATAGCCCCTTTGTGTCTTAAGAATTCAGGGTATCCCGGGGTTTCAGAAGCATGTTCACTCTCTTTAGAAAATCAGATACCCAGTGGTGGTGTATGCCTTTAATCCCAGCACTTGGGAGGCAGAGGCAGGCGGATTTCTGAGTTTGAGGTCAGCCTGGTCTACAGAGTGAGTTCCAGGACAGCCAGGGCTACACAGAGAAACCCTGTCTCAAAAAAAAAAAAGAAAAGAAAAAAGAAAAAGAAACTCAGCACACACTCTGGGCAGATACCTCCCTTCTGAGGTTCTTCCATGAGAACCAATGGAGAAGCCAGACCCTTCAGCATCTTTCTAGCCACCTGGAAGGGCATTTTGTGCCCAACGATGCAACAACTCTTCCCACCAAGGTCTGGTTCCTCTCCTGCTCCTGGCATATTCTGGCTTTCCAGGAGGGAGTCTGAGGGGAAGGTACATGGGAAGAGGTTGGAGTGAGGGTGACGGCGCATCAAGTATTTCTGGAAGCCCAGGGTGGGCAGTCAGGGTAGCCTTGCCTATAGAGCAGGCCCTGAGCCGTCTCATGGGGGCAACAGCCCTGAAGAGACCCACTGAGCTGAGGCTGGGTAGGTCTTTCTGTCCCCTCCGCCATGCATCTGTTAGGGACCTGAATCCGACAGAGTGGCACCAAAGCCACTCATGAGGTGCTCACCACCAACAGCAAAGACCATACTGACTCAGGGCACAGTCAGGTTTCAATATGGTCACATATAGGCCTGGAAAGCCCTCTCTGCACACTGGAAAGGCCCCTGAGCTCCAACTGTGCACATCAGGTGAGAAGCAGGCAGGGGGCGATAGACTTGAAAGTCAATAACCCTTAGGAGGTACAGCTGGCTCTGCCCAAGGCAGAACATAGGCCAGGACATAGACATGACTGACTGTCTGCTACTGATGCTATCATCGGGAAAGGCTCACTGACAGCGGCCCGGGGCATGCTGGGTTATATTCAGTCCTTTTGCACACACGGCCTCTTAGTCCCACCAGGTGGACATCATCCACTCAGAGAGGTCAGGAACTGTGTCCAAGGTCACATAACCAGCGAAGAGCTCAAAGCTTCCAAAGTCCTTCCTATATGGAGCCTTGATGTCTTCCTCAACTCATGGGAAGGGTCTCTAGTCCTGCCCCTGGCCCTTTCTGACCTCAGAAACTCAGGCAGGAATTCTCTGAATGACTCTTTACCTGAGAAATGGGCCTGCTTTCCACCTCAGTTCTAATTTACTATCCCCAAGGGGCACACATCCTAAGCACATATCCCAAATGCTGATAATGTACCTAGCACCCGAAAAGTACATTCTTGGAAAGAAAACCTCAGGGGAGCAAAGATAAAACACACACACAAACACAGATACACACACTACATAAACATATACATATGCACACATATATGTACACACACATATATACATACATGCATATGCACATGCATACATACACACACAAACACACATGCATACATACATACACATATACATACATGTGTATATGTGCATATGTGTATATATACACATACAAATACACATATGCATCTACACTCATACATACATATACAAATACAAACACACACATACAACAAACATACATGCACACACATACATACATACACATACATACATAAGTATACACATACACATATGTATACCTGTACATATGCACATACATACACATACATATATACAAACACACATACATTCATATACATACACACTCATATACTCATACATACACACATACACATACATATATATACATACATACACACAAATACACACAAGCCTATACATATAAATACACATATGTATACATGTACATACACACACATATACATACATTGTGCACACACAGGAAAATGTCAGGGATTAGACAATATCTAATGGCCAAGGGGCCTTACTGCAGCTATTTCCACAGTCATGACAGACACCTCAGGGAGGGTACTGGGCAAGGGACACAGTATGACAACTCAAGAGGTTCCTCTGGGTGCTTCTAGAAGGCCCACCAGGGAAGATGGGGAGAACCAAGCCAAAAGCACACCCACCTTGATCTCCAGGCACACAGCCCAGTCACCATCTGCACCACTCTGGACGCTCCAGAGAGCTGCCAGCCCTGGGACCAAGGTCCGGGAGAGGGAAAGTCCCTGATCCTTGGCCTGTTGGCTTTCCATGTGCCGGCTCCAAGGGGCCTAACGGAACTCACGACGAGCCCCTAAACCTGGGTAAGGCAGGTGCCCGTGTGGCAAAAGAGGATCAGGGCCGTGCAGAGGGGAAGCTCTGGCTTTGTGAGGTTTTTTTTTCTAGCTTCAGCCAAGAGGTACAGGTTCTAAAAACAGACCTTCTGGCCTGCACGCACGACCAGTCGCCCCTCCCACGACCTCATTCTTTCCCAGTGGTTCCAATTTGGCCAGAGCTCTGCAGAGGCAAGGCAGACAGGGGCTCCAGGGACTTCAAGAAAGCTGAGTGGGAACTGAGGAGGAAGCTGGGGGTCTGGGCTAGGGAGGTCAGACAGGGAGGAGGCCACAGCGTGGGAACCTCCAAACAGGGACTGTGGTGAGAACCCAAGTAGAGGCACCAGAGAGGTGGCAGGGAGCAGCTGTCCCTTCCTTTCAGAATTCTACGGGAGCTGGGACTTTCTCGGGGCTCACTGCATACTCCAAATGGATAGGCACCGGACCACCCGTAGTTCTGCAGGATGGTAGACACCCCGAACCAGAAACTCCAAAGACGCTAAACTCTCTGTATGCCAGAAAAAGTGAGGGAAGAGCCCACCCCTGCTCTGCTCAGAATCTTCTGATTCCCTGCAGCCTCCACTGATCCCAGTGGGTAGTGAAATCAGCCACAGTGAACTGGGTCCTGCAGCAAAGATGGGGCCTGGACAAAGCCCTGAACAGACCCCCAAAACATCCCTGCCTGGCATGCCTAAGTTCAAAGCTGTCTACAGCACACAGGGGTCCCAGGCCTATCTGGATGAGACCAAACCCCGAGCTCTGGCCCAAATCCACATGCTGAGCAAAAACCTTAAAGTTCACCCCTGGGACTGGCTTCAAGGCTGTCCTGGTCAGCCCTCATGCCTACCTAGAATGGGAAGCAGCCCCTAGTCCAGTCAGCCCAGCCCCACCATATGCCATCTCCCCCTCAGTTCCACCATCTCCATCCTCTCCTGAACAGGCCTGCTCCACTCCCCCAATAGGTTCCTGTTTACTCAAGAGTACCAGCTCCTGACTCTATGAAAAGATATTATCATCCCATGTTCACCGAGGGGAAACTGAGGCCAGGATGCAGAGGGCCTCAGATACACCCACAAATAACTTTTAATCAGTTAAGGTGACTATCCCTTCTCCTCAGCCCCAGATGCCCAGCCCAGCCAGCTACTGAATGGCCTCCATCAGCAACTCTGAGGAAGCGGTGGAAAGGGACACCCAAGCCTCCTCCACCCAGTGCATGAAGGGCCTCCTCACTTAGCCAGGTTGGGCAGTGGGAACTGGTCGGGGTCAGTGCCTGAGGTGCCAAGGTCACCAATGTCTGCAGGGACATCCAAGCCTCCTCTACCCAGTGCATGAAGGGCCTCCTCACTTAACCAGGCTTGGCAGTGGGAACTGGTCGGGGTCAGTGCCTGGGGTGCCAAGGTCACCAATGTCTGCAGGGACACCCAAGCCTCCTCTACCCAGTGCATGAAGGGCCTCCTCACTTAACCAGACTGGGCAGTGGGAACTGGTCAGGGTCAGTGCCTGGGGTGCCAAGGTCACCAATGTCTGCAGAGAGTAAGGGCAGAAGACAGGGTCTGGGAATTTCATGGCATTGTGGGAAGGAATCTGAAGAGTCAGAGGACAGCCAGCAGCCCTGGCTAGCAGCTTCATCCTGTCCTGATATTCCTTTGCTGCAATAGAAGGTGCTGGATTGAAAGCCTGAAATCTCTGACCTCCAAAATCCAATCCATGGCAGGGAAGACACAGAAGAAAATCCTGTCTCCTTCCTAGACTCGAGGTTGACTGTCTGGAGCCCATGTGGCACCAACAACAGGGGTGAGACCCTGACCTCCCAGCTACATCAACTCCCAGAAACCATGAGCCTCTGCCCGGATCCACTCATTTGAACAGAAACAGCCTGTAGTCCAGAGCTCAGGGGATGGCCCATGTTTTCTAACCAAATGAATCTCTTAATACCAATAAGCAAAGTATCCCATGTCCCCCCAGCATGAAAGTCACCTCCCCATAGCAGCTAAGTCCTATAGCATCCCTATAGGCTCAACACGGAGTCTCAAGGGGACCAAAAGTCTGCTCTCTGGGACATGCCTGCTTTCACAATAAACCTCTGCCAAACCTGGTTCCAACACCATCCTAAGGAATGTCGGTCCTTTCCTGCAGGCCTGGAGTGGGGAGCTTGGGACCCACTGTTGACTCAGAGAGCCCTCTCCTCTGCAAGGCAGCCCGGCTATGCTGTATACAGGTTTGTGCCCTTCTCTCTCCATACCGTGTGTGGCCACTTGCCCCACCCCATCCCCATTTCTGTCTTTACGGCCTGCTGGTTCCTATCTACTCAGAATTCCCCATTCCTCCAGCCCCCTCAGTCTGACACAGCGGCAACCAGCCACCCTCCACCCTGAACCCTCAAGTGCTCATTTTCTGGGTCACCGGCAGCCACAGACCACACTGACTGTAGCCACCGCTCTCTCCAGACCAAAGTCACTAGCCAGAAGTCACCACTTCTGCTTGGCACTTCCCGAAACACGGCACCTGGCCACAGGATCACAGAAATCCACAAACCTGGGGTGACCTTCTTCTACAAAGTTCTTGGAGCTTGGTGAAAGGTGTCAGGGAATCCTTCCCCGTCTAACCTTCTCTCTGCTTAGGTGTGTTGGGGTGCACGGGTCTGGGCCCCGAAAGCTCTCCTGTGAGTTCTCAATCCTTCTCGTCTGTACTCTGGGATCACTGCTTGGGTATGGGCAGGGACCGGCCCCTCCTTACAGATGCCTTGAATCACCTCTTCATGGGAGGGCAGGAATAGTACAATCCTGGAAGCTCTCATCTCTGCACAGAAACACAGCTGTCACATGCAGATATTTACTCCCTCGACTCTCCGATCTGAGTATCTATGGCCACCTGGAAATGCCAAGACAAAAGGAAGGACACTGCTGGGATACTCGGAGTCCTGAGCACATGAAGATTTACTACACTGCTCAGTCTGGGCCATTCTCACGTCTTACCTGCCTCCTCAGAGCACCTCCAGGGTCCCACATGTATTACCCAGTTAACTGAGTAGAGTAGATTCTCTAGCGACAGGGAGCATGAGATCCAGCTCTGTCCTACCTATGCGGCCGTGTAGAGTGCACTTCAAGTATATGTGGAGGTCAGCAGAGGTGGGGCACTTGTCGGTGCTTTCAAATATCCCCATACCAGACAGTGCCAGGCTTGGACCCTCCTGAGCTATTATCAATTCAGCTCTTCACACTGGGTTCATCTGGATTCAATTCTTGATGTCAGCTAGCAGGGCCTTGGGAAGGTGGGGAAAGGAGTTGTTAGTGGGTGACAGTTCTCTGTCCTGGTCAGAACAGGAGGAACAATAATCTCTGTGTTTCCTGGCTACCAGGGAGTGGGCATCGAGTCCCAGGAGAGACTGCTATATAGTCCATAGAGACCCACAGAAGCCCCACGGCAGCTCAGTCTCCTGTCCATTTATCCCTAATGTAAGTCAGGCCACACTGGTGCCTTGGGTTTGAGGCCTCAGAATTCTTTGAGATTAGTGGGAACAGCTTTTGCTCCCACTCTGGTCCCCATGCTTAGAGCAGGGAAAGCCGGGAGTACACCAATCTTCGCCAAACAGGAGCCACCCAGCCAGCAGGCAGACATGCCCCTCACCAGGTACAGGCAGTCCTGGCCGGGGTTGGGGGGGGTACTATTTTCCACTCAGTGGTCACAGACAGTGGGTGTTAGAAATATACCAAATGGTGTATTCTACCACAGAGATAGAGTACAAAGGTCAGCCGGGCGGTGGTGGCTCCACACCTTTAATCCCAGGACTCGGGTGGCAGAGGCAGGCACATCTCTCAGCCTCGTCTACGGAGAGAGTTCCAGGATATTCAAGGCTACTCAGAGAAACCCTGTCTTGAAAAAAAAAAGAGAGAACACCCATCTATCTTGTCTACAGCCTGAATCTTCTCCATGCTCCCAACCTACAGGGTAGCCTCGACCTGTGGTACCCACAAGACATGGGCTTGAGAATTGGTCATGTTTGCTCTCAGAAGCCGACACTTCTCCTCACAGCCTCACAAGGGGCCATGCTCAGGGACTGATGGAATGCCCTCTGACCCAATCACAAGCTTCGGAAGCGGGTTCCAAAAGTCTTTCAAATCCTAGTGGAAGCTTAAAGCCCACAATAACGAGGCAGCTTCAGCCATTTCTAGAAACCTGAACAAACATTTGCTTTTTCTTCTCGTGTGTTCAGGAAGTCCAAAGCCAAAGGACTCCCAGGTACTGTGGCTTTGGAATCAGTGGGGGGACAGCTAGGCTGGAGTTTGGGATATCTGATGGCAGCTCTGTGCCACACAGCCCAGGACTGGTAATCACGTGTCCTCAGAGTGGGTGCCTGGTCTCCTAGAGTAGACACACGCCTCAGGGAACTACAAGACTCTGATCTTGTAAGAAAATTGTTTCCCCAACACATAGACGAGTACAGTACAAAGGAAAATACCGAGATGCATACATCTCTTATCCAGGTGATCCAGGAACAGGCTCACCTAAATCCATCCAAGGTGGAACCAGGTTTGCAAGCGTTCTCAGTGAGAGGGTGATTAATAGTCATGGTTAGGAAAGCAATCATTAGTGTTACCTTATGTGGGCTGAGCAGGGACACCAAGGACCCAGCTAGCAGAAGCTAGCCCACCAGGTGTAGGCAGGACATGCAGACCAGCTTTAGAGCCCTAGGCTGCCTTTGACTCAGTCTGGGAAGACACTCATGTGCACGACCTTGTACCTGACTCTGGTAACTAGACTCTGTCAGAGGGGCCTTAGCTCCTGGGGGACGCCACAGTTCTTAACTTCACCCCCACTTTGGCTGGCTGCCCTTGGCTGAGTTTAGATCCTCCATGTCCTTGAATGATGACAGATTCCAGGAACCCTGGTGGTGTTCCCCCAGCTCCTGCCCCATGAGTCAAGTGAGAAGAGTTAAGTGGTACCAGCAGGACTCCCCAAAGAGTAGCAGCTGGTGTAAAATCAGGGTTCTCACCCAGCGTCACAGGCTAAGGCAACCCTGTGCTCCCAAGTTCTTGGGTTTACCTAATCACTGAAGGCAGACTGGTTTTAGTTGTTATTGTTGTTTGCTTTGTCTTGTTTTGAGGTTTCTTTGTTGTTGTTTGTCTGTTTTTGTTTTGTTTTGGCTCTGCGTGTATGTACTCGTGTGGTATGTGTGTACATGTGTCGGTGCGTGGGCAAGTGCGTATTTCATGTAGAGATCAAAGGACTACCTCTGGGCTCTTGGTCCGCTCTCATTCTTTGAGACAGGTCGTCTCACTGAACCTGAAATTGACTAATTCAGCTGTGCCGGACAGCCAGCAAGCCAGACCGACCCTCTTGTCGATGCTTTCCCAGGGTTAGGATTACAAGTATGTGCCACAGGGTTTGGCAGTCTACACGGAGGGCCTACTGTTTGCCAGGGTAAGTACTTTACCAACTGAGACATTCCCTCAGTCCTAAATACGGAGTGTTTATACCCCATTTATACGTGTGGAAGATGGGGGCTGAATTTTGAGGGGAGACTTCCCCCCCCCAGTAGGTCCTCAGCAACCACTGAATAAACGAGAAAACAAGAGAATCAGGGAGAGGTGCCGGGCTGGCCACAGGCGATACGGAGCATATGTCTGACGGGTTAGCTTTAAATGATATCCACAGCCAGTATGCCCTGCCCACCCCCTCCACTTTTGACTAAAAGGGAAGAAACACAGCGAAGGTGGGGAGACTTGAGCTTCAAGTACATGTCCTAAATCTGGGGGAGTTGAAGGATGGGGAATTCACAGGGGACAGATAGATTGAGGCTCTGACACATGCTTCAGTGGTGTTACCTTCCCTGACCAAGTCACCAAGGAACCCCATGTCCCCAGGAGTGCTTCTGTTTAAATGAGGAAGCCGTCCCACCTAAAGGCCAACTGAACGAGATGCATTTTATGGACTAGATACACCTTGGCAGGGTTTTATTTCTCCTCAATAAGAACACGACAGACTACTGAGCTGACGGGCGTCCACCCCTCCAGGCAGATGCCCTGGCATCTTTCAACAGTTTGATTCCAGCCCCGGGAAAGCAATCGTAGTGTCCATGGGTTCAAGGCTGAGTGGGAAAATACCAGGGGTCCACACTCATGCTTGACAAGGCTTAGGCAAGATCCAACTTGTAGGCAGTCCAGTGCTAACCAGAATCCGCTCCTCCTCCGGCCAATCAGTCTTGCGAATTCCCTTGGCAAGTGGGTGGCTAGTAGCTGAGCAGGCCATTCTTAGGAGTACCCGAATTTCCAAGTATTTCCAGGAGTAGACTTGGGGTTCTGAACTAGAAAATGAATCGATCCCCTGTGAGTAGGGAGAGGAGGAGACAAGGCAGGGGAGGGGGAAGCCACCATCTCTTTCTCTGTGTCTAGTGAATAGCTACTGAGCTGCAGCCACACACACATACACACACACACCCCCCCACGGGGCTTAGAAGGCAGCAGACAGGTGCTATTGGTCTAGTACTCCATATTTTTCTCTATCCTTTCATATCCCGAAGAAACAGAGAAGGAAAACCCCCTGGTACATTTCCCTTCCCCATGCTGGGCTACTCCCCCCATACCCCCTGACCCCCCCCCCACTAGAGGGTCAAACACAAAAAGAACACATAGGGTTGAAAACCCTCCTGGGTTTTTTGTTTGTTTGTTTGTTTGTTTGTTTTGCTCTCGTGGGTTGCTCGGAGTCAGGTCCCTTTCTCCGATTTGGCATGGTAAAAGGTGGTGGGGTTTCCTTAAGGGTTTCAGGACGGAGCCCAGTGACTCAGGCCCCTTGCTCCTGCCTGAATGGAGCCTCCAGAGCCCCACCTCTGTCTCCAGGAAGAGATTTCTCAACTCAAACTCCAGCACAGACTTGCTGTACCCAGAGCCATGGCTGAGGTCAACAACACAGCAGGGCGGGGGGGACCCATAAAGGAGACAATACAGTTAGGGAGCAGAAGCTCATAGATCCCCACGCTGAGGGCTGGCTTTGGACGGCGAGGCATTACCAAACTGAATCAGAAAGAACAACAGAAAGAATGTGGTGGGAAGGCTGGGGAGCAGGAACATTTGGGGGCGGGGGAAGGAAAGTAGGTGTTCCAAGAAGGAATTCAGTCTAATCCTCAAACTGGAGGATATACCCCGAGCCACAGCAATGCATATGACTTCCGGGGTGGGGGGGTGACGATTTATCAATAACCAGAGACTTTTCCAAAGGCATCCGAGGGTCGCTCGATAAATAAACAAGCTCGATGAGCTACACGATCAAAAGATGGCTTCTGAAAAAGGCGGCAACCCACCACTGAGCATTTCGTATCATGGTTAGAAATGTTAAGTTTACAATGTTCACGAAACCGGGCTTACTGGTTGAGACTAAGGACCCACACAAGCACGCGCGCGCACCTACCCACCCACCCACCTACGCATGCGCACACACAAAGGAATCAAAATTGGTCATCTCTGACCTACAAACTGCCACTCAGAAACCCCAGAAATGTGAATTTCCTCATTTGTGGTTGAGTTACCTGGGGAGCACTAGCAGGGTCCGCTGACCCGACCAACCCTAAGATGGGAAGTTTATTTCCAGGCCTGGCTCAACTAAGAGTAGCTCCAAGACCACGTCCTTCTGTGGTTCTGCCCTCTGCTGCCAATCCACGCTCTCGCTCTCTTCACCTGCCTGGGCCCACAGCTCTAGGAGGGACTGGCCAACACCCACCCAGTGTGCAAGACCATCCAACAAGAAACCAGAGCCTTCAAGATGAAGGTCAGAAATGTATCTTTGCTTTCCCTTACAAGCACATAGGCATTAGCATGAGAACTACCTTGGATTTCAGATTTTCCTTTTCCTCTTTTAAAAGCCTCGCTCCTGGAAATTTCGGAAAGGTCCCCCACTTTTTTTTTTTTTGGTGGAAATCTCCAAGGCTGACATATTTCTACAGAGCTTTTGACTAATTAACAGCCATAATTCATAGAAACAAGGAGAACAAACACTGACGGAATTGAGCCAAGAGTTATTCCCCAGTTTCAAATAATTAAGTCACTGCAGAAGAAAGTGGTTGAAAAAAAAAATCACCACTCAAGGGGTCCCAAAGTAGAGAACCGGGACCCTGAACTTGGGTTTATCAGGTGCCCACTTTGTACACATCACAGCCCTGACTTTCATTCATCCACAGTTGCCACTGTGCACACGCTCAGCTCAGGGAGTGCTCTGGTAAAGAGGCATGTGAGGAGGGAGGTAAGGGGGACCAAGGAAGTAGGCGTGCTCACAACTGCACCTCGCCTAGAGTCTCCAGGGCAGACCGGAAATGACAGTAGCCGGACCGGAAGCCAGACTACTCTTCTGACTGGGAATGTCAGGGTTCCTCCCTTCAGAGATGAAGACAAAGGGATCTTGGCCTTCAACAGCAACTGCAGGTAGAGACACAAGAGCCTGGGGTCTGAACAGGTGACGTCAGATGGAGCTGAATTAGGCCATGGCTGGGACAGCACAGGCCCTGTATTAGTCAGGGCTCTCTAGAGTCACAGAACATATGGGTAGTCTCTATATAGCTAGGGAATTTGTTGATGCCTTATAGTCTGTAGTCCAACACCCAACAATGGTCAGCAGCAGCTGTGGATGGAAGTCCAAGGATCTAGCAGTTGCTCAGTCCCACAAGGCAAACAGGCGAAGATGAGAGAGCAAATCTTCCTTCTTCCAATGTCCTTATGTAAGTCTCCAGTAGAAGGTGTGGCCCAGATTAAAGGTGTGTGCCACCACGCCTGGATCTGGGATTTGCTTTGTCCCAGATGACCTTGAACTCAGAGATCTCCTTGCCTTAGTCTCCTAGGATTCATAGCCACTTTGCCTCAAGATCTCCATGACAAGACCCAGGTCAGACACTTGTATCTCTGAGTCTCCAGATTAGGATCATAGGAGAGCCTTCCGATTCTGGATTGTAGCTCATTCCAGATATAGTCAAGTTGACAACCAGGAATAGCCACTACAGGGCCCTTTCCCAGGCAAGCATCTTGGGAGTGTATTCAGGCAAAATAAGTATCAAGTACCCTGCAAAGATACCAGGTTCCTACCTATCTTTCTGCCCTAAAGCAATGGAACCTGATGTGTGAGCCAGAGGAGACACCTCAGCAGAAGGCCCCCTGCCAGCTTCCCACAGAGGTCACGTGCCCTTCACCAGGTCCTGGTGGCCAGTGTCCATGTACTCGGGCTGAATGACCAGGTCTGTGGTCCCTGAAATCAGCTCGAGCTCTGAAAAAGCTATACACCGTCAGTATGGCTGTCTGTCCGTGAAAAACACAGACACTCAATACCAGAAAGTCTGTCAGGCCTGAGGTGTCAATGGACGTGCAAGGCTCCAGTCATGATTGGAGGAAGGGATCTGACCCTAGACCTTCTGTCACCTGCCCCCTCTGGGACCTCAAAGGTCAACTCAGACAACTAGAGAGCACCTGCTGAATCTTCCATCACGGCTTCCAGGAGAAGAGCAAGCCCTTGAACAAGATGTTGAACGGGATTGCCTGGAGGCAAGCTCATGAAGTGTGCCACTCCTTGGGAAGATGGAGATTTGGGGGGCTCATTCCCTGGGGTACATGGCTTAAAACAGGATGTGTCCGGATTCCATCCAGTGTTCCCAGATGTAGGTCACATGCATACTGTCAGCGATACTCTGAGAGCAGATGCTCTGAAGTCTAGGGAGCTGGAGGGCTCCCAGGGGTCCTCCACTGTGGTCTGTAGACATTCTGTGAGTGTAAAAACCACGCCTCTGTGGTGTTCCCAGGTCCTGCCGGCAGTAAGACACAGCTACTTTCTTAGCTACAGATGACTCCGGTCCAGAGAGGCCTGGTCATCGTACTGTATCTTTACCAGGCTCTGAGCACCTCTCAGCTTCTGATCAAGTGTACAGGTGGCTTAGCAACACCTCTCTTCCTGAGGATTCAGTACAGAGAGGCACATCCAGATAGATTAGACGTGTCCTGAGCACCAGCCTTGAGGGTTACCGATGCCTTAAGCTACCCCTGACAAATATGGAGGGATAAAGAGCAAGGGCAGAACTATACCAACTGCCAGGAACAGCTCCAGCCAGCACCGGAAGCCTAAGGGGCAAAGACCCACAAGCCCCCTCTCCACTCACCATCCTTGACCCAGGACCCTCAGACTTCCCAACCCCAGTTTAAGAATAGGCCCACCCTGGCCACAGTGTCCCCCCTCCACCAAGTCCAGCTCAAATGCTCCAGGAGATGTTCGAGGCAGTGATTACGTGAAATTCTGCTGTTGGGGAGGGGGGACAGGAGGTGGGTCTGGATCTCTTTCTACCCACTTCTTTTTCAGGTGGCAAGAGCCTTAGGTAGAGGCAGATGTGGCTTCAAATCAAATTCCCAAGGGCAAGTGCAGAGTGGACGGTGCCTCCCTGGCTCAAATGTCCTGGGACAGTGGCCTCCGTTCTGGGGTTGCACCTCAGGTTTCTGGAGACAGAGCAGCCACAGAAAGCAGTGGGGCTTTATCGGCAGCCTGCACAGCTCTCCACTGCCATGGCCCCTCACCCTGGCATTCCGTGCCTCCCAGGGGGGCAGATAATCCTACAAAGGGCCTCGTGCCAGAGTCTGGACACTGGAAAGTGCTTTCTCCAGCCGAGAGTCTTTGGGTTTGCCGGAATCTTCTTACTGGGCCCCAGGGTTCAGATCGAATATCCCTTTGAAAGGGTCAGAGGCAACCCCGTGCTCTGCTTGGTCTGTCTGACACAAGATCTAGCGGTCTGTGATTGAGGGGGACAGCCCCCTCGACAAACCAGCCCCCACACCCCCCAAGACCATGGTCCCTGTAATAAGAGGAGGAGAAAGGAGGGAAAGACCCACCATCTCATGTCCCAACAGATGCCAACGTCTTCTCCCTCAGGAAGCTCCTCTTCCTCTGTCCACAGCCTAGGGGGTACAGAGACCCTGGGACTGGCTGGCCCTCCCTGAACAATAACCCTGTACATTTGACAGAATAGTCTCCCGAGTCAGGTTCACACAACATTATGTGTCTGTTACTCTGAGCATTATGAACATGGGTGTGCCTTGCATGCGTCACAGTGGCACATACATGTGCTGACATGTGCCTCGCATGTACAAGCATTCTACAAGTGCACACATGTGAACACAAACTGACTTCCAAGGAAATAGTAAGCCTGAAGCATGACACAAGCCTGGGGGTTGGGGGTGGGCTGTGGAGGGGACAGAGGCAATACCAGCAAAACACCCCTCCTGAGTCCTTGGAACACAGACAACAAGTGACCCCTGAAGGAAAGACTCAGGCCTAGAGCCCTGGGCCCTGCTCCTCCTTGCACCTCCTTTCCCTCACAGTAGCATCTGCTCTGGTACAGGGTGTCTCAGGGTTCTACCTCAGCAAAAGGCTGATACGATACCCGTGGTCTTCCGTGGAAGCATGAAGACCCTTGTCTGGGCTGGGTCCCAATCCAGCAATGAAGCCTTTCCTGCCAGCCCCACACTCGTGCCAACTGTCCACAGCATGGACAGTGGCCTTCCAAGGGTTCCTTCCATGCCAGAGCAGAGCTAATACAGGCGTGGGACATTGGGTTTCTACACCAGGCAGTGGAGCATCCTTCATGGGATGGTCCCGGAGACTCAGTGGGTCTCTGTCCCTTGAACTCTATTCAAGTGCTTTTGCACACATGTATTAGCAAGGACATGAAATTCAGGGAGGTGCACCAAATCTGTCTGTATGTGTACATACACACATACACACACAGCCACACAAACACTAACACGCACTCAGATACACTCACACAGAGTCATACACTCACACACAAACACACAGTCATACACACACTCAAGCACACACATACAGTCACATATTCACACAAACACAAACACAGTCACACGTTCACATACACACTCACACAAACACACGGTCACACTCACACACACACACCCGTACACACATAAACACACACACAGGCAGACACACTCATATACACAAACACCCTCACCCAGTCACACAGACAGTTGCACACTCACACACTCTCACACAAATACACACTCACACAGTCACACACTCACAAACACACACATAGTCACAGAGTCACACACACACAAACACACAGACACAGTCACACACATACTCTCATACACTCACACACACACAGTCAAGACACTCACATATACACACATTTGCGTAGTCAGACAGTCAGACATTCACACTCACACAAAGTCAGTCACTCACATATACACACACTCACACAAACAGTCACAGTGACACACTCACACAGTCACACACTCACACACACACAGTCACACATACACAGTCACACACACTCTCACAAACATACAGTCAGTCACACACTCACACACTCTCACAAACATACACATACAGTCACACACACACACACACACACACACACACACACCCCTTCCCTTAGCCAAAGAATATTCCAGAAAGCCAAAATAGCTGCTAACAATGATAATCTGGCACCTGAGGACAAGCACTGCTCAAGTGTTCTGGCCACTATCACAGCAGGCAGGGCCTAGCCAGGTTGTCTGAGCCAATCGCTATCCAGGCCTCTGCAGCTTCTTCCACAGTTCCTCTGTATTGTTCAGATAGGTCATGCCCCAGGCAGAGAGGAGCATCTGCCCCTGGAGAAGAGGAAAGAAGAGATACAAACTTCACTTCTGTGGAGTACTGGGGCACCAGCTCAGTCACACACACCCCTCTGCCCTGGTGCCTCTCGACACTGGAGGAAGGGTAGAGGAGGTCAGTCTGGGCCTTCACAAACTGGTAAAGTAAAGGGACCCTGGCTATGCCTTGCTTCCTAGAGGAACCAGCTCAAGGCCCCAGGGAAGGAGAAATAGCCTCTCACTGTGTTCTGACCCAGCAGGGGAGGCAGAACACCCAGGTGCTGACCTGCAGGGCTGAGTGAGGGCTGTGACTAGTATTTCCCAGCTAAGCACTTGCTAAGAATTTTTGGAGGCTCCGTCTCTAGTAACCAAACCCAGTCTATGCCCGGAGCCTGCTTGGGACCCATAGTTGAAGGTCTATCTCCCTAAGTTCTGTGACGTAAACAGAGTTTCTGGCCTAAGGGTATGTCCAGATGGAGAAGGTTAGCCACTGACCTTCTGATATAGGTCAAGCTAACCCAGCCCTATAGGGGCATCCATTAAATCCCAAATGTCACAAAGAACAGAACATATCCTCTTGCTGGGGGGGGGGGTGTTAGCATAGCTGCTGGGCCTCTATGGCTATGGCCACCATCACCTGACCACATGGGAACTACTCAAAATCACACCAGGGCCCAAAGACCAGTCTGCTGCCTGTCTATGTAGTTCTCATTATAGGGGTCCAAGGTCGACCAAGGTGGTGGCCCCTGGGTTAAGTTCAGAAAGTAAAAGCCAGGGACCATCGGTGAGTCTGGAGGTAGTGGATTCAACTCAGAGGTGTCACTGGAATGGCATATAAATTGGGGGTGACATTCACAGGACTCTTCCCCATGCCTGGCAGGTGCCAAGGCTTAGCTCCTTCCCTAGATCTTGCCTCCCTGGCCCTGGAGCCATGTGGTAAGACATGACACGAGAGTGCTTAGTGTTAAGTTTTGTTTTTACACATTTAGTAGAGGGCCAGAGGAGGAAGGGGACAAGCTAACCTGGCTGGCCTCAAAGTGCCCTTCCCTGAAATACTCTATGACCACTCCCTAGGGACCAACATGGGGTCAGGGTGCTGGAGACTCAGTTGGCCTGCCGTGGCTACCACAGCCTTGTTGGGATTGTCCCTGACTGCTCCTCCTTCCCATCGATGGGGACTACCATGTATCCACCCCCTCCCAACCTCCAGTACAGGTAAGACCACACACCTATTCAGATCCTGGGGGAGGCAGACTAGGGGTATCTGGTAGTCCAGGGAGGGTAACTCTCCAGGGCAGCATGACCAGCCTCCTCATCTCCTACCCCCTCCCCAATACCCTATAGTCCCAGCTCCTGTTCTCCTTTGAATGAGGGTAGTCTGTTAAGATGGAGGGAACCTAAAACCCTGGGCAACAAGAGCTCTGGGACAAGAGAGAAGGGTTCCCCATGGAGGCTGCCGATGCCAGGAACCAGGTGCAGCTGGGGGGTGGGGGGGTGCTTGAACTTGAGGCTACTGCCACCATCATTAGCAGATGAGATTCTATTCCAAGTTGCTGCTTTCAGGGGCATTACCTAACCTTTGGGAAGGTAAGATTAACACCTTGGGATGGAGGGAAAGTTAAAACTCAGGGCCTCTGCTTTGCAATTCTGATTCCCAGTTCTGAAACTGGAGAGTGCCTCCTGGGGCTATCTGCCCAGGCTTCTGAGCACTTACTTTCCACAGTTTATAGAACTTTCATCTTAAGGGCACTCAGCCAAATGTGCAGCCACCAAACTACTCCTCCACGGTGCACTCTCATATACATGACTTGAAAAGCCTCAAGCAGTAGGGATCAATGCTCCAGATTTCGCTGGGGATGCCTGGCTCCCACGGGTTCCACACGGGGACATTAAAAATCTTCCACCCTGCCACGCTGACTTCCCCATCATCACCTGCCTGGAAGAAGCCATCTCGTGTGCACCTCTGCACCAAATCTAAGTCAAGTCAGCCTTGCCGGGGAGCAGCTGGCCGTGCAAACAACTCGTCTGTGCGCAGGCTGCAGGAGTAGAGCCCTCAGGATTTTCACAAAATGGACGGTGGTGGCGGCAGCGTCAATGCCACAAGGAACTCTGGGCAGTCAGGATGAGGACGCCACCCAGCACAGCAACACAGCCATTACGTTCTAGGTCATGCCAAATCACTTCCAGGGAAAAACTGATCTGTCTCCAATAGTGTCTCCTCCTGCTAACACTGATAAGTAAATAATTAGCTGCGTCATCAAGTTGTTTCATAAAAAGAAAGGGTGTTGAGGAAGGTGGAGATATAAAGACTGATCAAGAAGACCAGGGCCAGCTGTAAATCGCCCTCCCGAGCCTTATAACACCATTTGTGTTCTGTCAGTCACTGGCTTACGTTCAGTCTGAGCTGGGAACTGAATACCCTATTCAAAGGGGTACTCACACGGCATGTTATTGCAATTTAATATTTTCACACAGAGACACGTCATTATCTCGCAACCTGACACCGGCAGCATAATTCTGTAATTTTTCAAGAGGCCTAATTTTTCTCAATGTGAGCACCAGAGGCCCAGGATTGTCTAAACAGCCCCATCTCCTCTTCGTTTCACCTCAGACATGCAGAAAGATATTCACTCGCAGATCCCCGTAGCCTCTCTTCTTCCACAACGGTCAGCTGCCAAGCAGTTCTGGGCCGGTCTGGCACCAGCTGTGGCCAGCAACTGTCTCCACACCTTGCAGATCCAGGGTCCCCCAAAACTAAGCGGGCAGGGAAGCCTGTGACTCCTCTGACATACTGAACTGCAGTATAAATATCAAACAACCGATCCTCCCCTGCACACCAGTGCACGTGTGTGTGTGTGTGTGTGTGTGTGTGTGTGTGTGTAGACATGCCCCACACATGTGCACCCCTGATATGATGACATGCTGCGTGGAGACAAATCATGAAGGATTCACTTTAGGGGCTACTTTTCTCCCCAGGACTGTTGATTCTGGCCAGCAGAACACTCTGGGGCTCTGGTACTTCAGGAATGTGTCAGCATTTCCAGGAATAAGAGCCTGGAAGAAAGGCCAGAAATTTCCTAAGGGGCCACTGACTCAGACATGCAGGTGACAAAGAGAATGGTGTGGTGCTCCCCGATCCTGCAAGCAGGTCATCTCTCTGTTGGCTGCTGCCACCTGAAGCCATACTATTCTGTTTAAATCAGTAGATATTCTTAGGTGTCCACAAGGGACCCAGGACCTGTAGGAAGTGTGCTGATTGCCTGCATGCTGACAACCCAGGAACCCCACTGCTGACCCTGGGACAGCCTGGCAGAGGGGCTAGTGTGCTAGGGGGCAGACCTAGTCACTTCCTAAGGTGGCCCGGAATGCCATCAAGCCAGCATACACCGGAGACGTCAATTCTGAGCCCAGTGCTGGACCTTGTCACATGGTTTTTCCTCCATGTGGGGTTTTGATGGAGACTCTAGGAAGGGAGGGGTGCCCGAGAATAAAATCCAGGCTTTCGGAGGCATTTCCGTATCTTCCTCCTTGCCCCGGGACAGCGTGGTCTCTCTGTGGTCACCACTCCGGCTCCTCCGGTGAGCGTAATTTTCAGTCTTTGTTTAAATGTTTTATGGACTGATGGGACTAGGCCTCTCTGAGGAGACCGTGGCCGCCCATTGGGCAGATATAAATGTCTGAGCCTTTTCAATTCATGCCCCTTTCCCTTGGAGACCTGGCTGCAAGGAGCAACCTGAATCTATTATGGAAATCCGTATTTTGGTGTAATATCGACTGTCAGCTTGTGAATATAGACACAGGATTAAACGGCATCGCAGGAAAGAGTCCCAATCACTTTCAGGACCAATTCTTCATGCGCTGACCCAGTCTGCTCTCTGCTGAGATGCTGAGGCCCTGCTGCCCAGGGGTAAAGAAGCACATTACAACAAAACCAGCTAGGTTCTCCAACAAACCTCCTTCCCTCACTCTTCTTTCAGCCTTCCTAGTGTGAAGTAAGGGCGGGGCCCAGGCATCCTACACCAGCACAGGTCAAGGTCCACAGGACAGACAAGGTAGGTCAGAAAGCTGTTGGTCTGGCTCAGGCTTTCTCCCCGTCTGAGGAGATTGAACATAGAAGTAGAAACCCTAAGGCAGTACCTGGCACAGGGTATTCAGACTTAAGGGCAATGCCTTTCTCTGAGTGAACTCCTGAAGAGCACTCTGGGGGGATGTTCCAGCTCGTAGCAGACCCACAGACCTTGTGCTGGGCTTCTAAGAAAGGTGAACAGGAGCTTGGAGAGTTGGAACTGCCAAAGCAAACCAGAGGCTGCCACCCCTGCAGGACCTGGGAGGCCTCTGATAAGGAAAGAGCTGGCAGATGCCCACAGCTGTTTCAGTCCCAAAGACAGATGTTGGAAAGCTTGTTTGGCTGAGAAGGAAAGGCAACGGGAGGAGGCAGGGGGATAAAGGGAGGCAGCTTTGAAAACAGTGAGTCCCTCCGCACACACAGGCCCATAACAGGCCCAGGCACCTGTGCCTCTCTGAGTTGGAAAACCAAAGAAATAAATAGCAAACGATCTGTGCTTTATTTCAGGACACGGCTAAATGGCAGGAACGAGAAGAGAACCGTGCTGGAGTAGAGAGAGGCCCACAGCATGCACGACCTCGCGATCGGGTTTTATTCTCACTCAATGCCATCCTGAGATGATGGTGGCCTACATTCTCTGCCTGACCATAAAATCTTCCAGGGTAGGAAGCTGAAGAATGACAAAGCCATTTCTAAACAGGAAAGCTGGCAAAAAAAAAAAAAAAAAGAAAGAAAAGAAAAAAAAAGAAAGAAAGAAAAGAAAAGAAAATATTGATTCCCTGTCACATCTGAGTGACATCCTGATGACCACAGGCCCCGATGACTCCTTTGCAGAAGCAGTGGGCAAACAACACACCACCAGACCTTTCAGGATCCTTCAAGGTAGTCCTCCTTGAGTGAGCTGAAGTGTTTGGGGCAGAGTCAGACACATACAGATGCTGCAACGCTTTGCCCACGTTAAAACTGACTTTTCCTCTAAGGCATTTTCACCTCTTATGTGGCAAATCCTAGCTGCAGTGGACCTCAGGATCCCAGAAGGACAGACGGCGCATGCAACACAGGAGAACGGAGAAGCAAGCCCCCTGCGTGCTCCCCCGAGCCAGTGCAGTGGGGACACGGGAAGCCAGTTGAGGTCCACATGAACCCTCATGGGTAGCCTCCAGGGTTTCTTGGGCCAGTCTTTGATATTGACACTAATGGTTCAGCTTTGTTATTCTCTCTAAAGTAGGGAAGTAGACAGAGCTGCTTATTTCTCAGTCCAACAGTGTACCGGCTGGAAAGCAAACTGTAGGACTGCAGGCATATGGAGGTCACTTCAGTAGGGATTGCTCCCAGAACCTGGGGTCCGGGGAGACCAGCACCAGACACTCTGCCTGCCCTACCAGGGGACACAGAGATGGCTGTCTCTTCCCCCATGCCCTACCCAATCCACCAATACTAACATTCATATAGAATAAATATATTCCTCGACAGAGGGAGTAAAACAGTCAGCCTGACCCCACCTAGGTACATCAGGAGGCTGAGGAGGAAAAGGAATATAACATTGAGGAGACGGTCCCTGTGAAATCACCTATGGAATTACCTATGGAATCCCCAAGGCCTGGGAAACCTCACACCCCAGCAGCCCTGCTCCTTGATGTCCTACTCCATCACCTGGTACCTTTTCTTTCTGACAGGGTCTTACAGCACTGCTTGGGCAGGGAAAGGGACACCCACCACCCCAGGAATCACAGCTCTCCTGCCTCTGTCCTGGGACAGAAGGACTCCAAGGCCATACCACGCAGCCAGGCTCCATCACACAGAGACACGTCCTTTGAGCCACTGCTGCACTGGCTTACACGCACCGCCTCAGACCACCTGGACACACAACTTAGAAGCTAAAAGAAGCAAGAACCTCGAAATTCCCCCCATACTCATCCACCACCCACTTACTTCCTCCAAGACCCTCTGATTCTGCTCTGACCAGGGTCACTCATAGCTCCTCCCGGCAACTGCAAACTCAGACTTTCACACAAGCAATGTGGATCCAGGATCTGGCACACATATGCGAAAAGTTCACATGTGTGTGCGCATACGCGCGCACACACACACACACATGCACACTCGAGCACAGACCCAGAGGTAAGCCCCATCTTCTGATGCACGGTATGTTTTCCACTGAACAGCATCACTCCCTTGCCAAGTTTATTCGGTTGCACCCTTACACTGCTCTGAGAAAGCCAGTGATGGAGAATTGTGCTTCGCTGGCTTTCCAAAACAGGAACCCAGCGTGAGCACAGCAAGCCCTGCCTGCTGCACTCAGAAACAGGATGTGGATAGTTCTGCTCCCATACCTATAAAGGCCCTCACAGATGTGCACCAATTTTCCTTTCCACCTGAGCCAGAAGGCTGGATGAGCTGACTGCCCCCATGGAGTGCCCTCTGGCCACACTGGCTTTCAGATTAACTTTGTTCAGCACCCCGTGCTCTCAAATCTGGGTCTCCGCAGTGAAAAAGACCCCCGTTCTCATCAGGTTCCTTTAAATACAGACTCCTCTCAGTCTCAGCTTTCGAGGGATGAGCACTTGGGGGTAGGAACTGCAGAAGCCTAGATGTGTGAATGAGCGGGGGGGGGGGGGGGGGGGGGAGGAGCAGACCCGTATTTAGAGATGAAATATTCACCGGGACCGGGCATGTTTTAAAATGATTATAAATTATTTTAACAGTGCATTTGCAAAGGGTTATAAAAACAGCCATAATATATTTTTTTCCTTAGATTCTAGAATTACCAGTATGACAGCTAATGCAATAATGATTTGTTTCAAAAGCCAGTGTTTAAGCTTCACAAAGCTGATTTCAGACATTTTTTTTTTCCAGTAGGCCACATTGTACTTAATGAAATTAAACACACCAATCGCATTTGTCCCCAGGGGACGAGGAACTGAACACACCACTGGTTTATTTTTTTATTAAAATAAATTGCAGCCGGCAAGATGGACTAATTGCATACAGAATTTAAAAAGAAACATTCCATTGATATAATTAAGCCAATTTTCACGGACAGAAATAGTTATAGTGGATATAAAATAAGCAAAGCCTTCACTTCACCAGAATCTGCCTTCCCTCCCCCCCCCTTTTTTTTTTTTACACAAAATGTTAACTATTAAACAAATATGTATCTCAAGTGGCCAGCACTCCTATCCTCAGCTAGCTCCTGGCACTCATTGTTCCTCTTTCTCGTGAGAGGCACCTCCAGAGAGCACAGGATCTGAGAACAGGGAGTGGTCAGAGCAGGGAGAGACCACCCATCCCTTGCTTCAGGACCACTAGAGTGGAGGGCACTCTGGGCGCAGAGTGGTCACAGTGGCTCTAGCCATGAGGTCCCACCCAGCCTTGAGGAACAACAGCCAATATCAGAGACGCTGCCTAGTCCTGCAGCTTGGGTCTACTGGGGAGCAGGAGCAGTATGGGGTGTCACATCTCCCTAATTTCCTGAAGAAGACAGGTGATTTTTTTCCCTGATAGTTTGGGGGTAGGGTAAGTAGGCAACCCCGCTCCTCTTTGTGAGGTTTTTATACTTGTGCTTGGCAGAAGATTGGGGGCAGGGAAGGGGGGGTGGACGGGACCCATTCCTGGTCAATACTGGCTACCTAGAATCTGCCCTTGGAGAGGGTACCCACAGCCAGAGAAGGAGAAGCTGCATGATCATTTCCTGGAGGGGAAGAGTCCAGCCCTGAGCAAATAGAATTCCAATCTGCAGACAAGTGGGGGATAAGCTAGACGGCTGAATTCACAGGTTATAATGCATGGAATCTACCTGCCCTTTACGAATAGACTATGGTAAGCATTGGCCTTGCAATACTTTAACCCTGACACATTAAATTAACTGATTAATTAATTAACTAAAACACTACAGAATTAACTATAGTCGTCAGCAGTACCATACCAAGAAACCCTGTAGGTCTTAAACTGGATTGCAACAGTATGAGTTACTGCACCTGTCTAGGCTCTCTAACCTTCTAACCTCTGGAGGAGGGGGGTTCCAAGGTTCCACACTCCTTCCTTCCTTTCCCTGGGCCAGTGGAGGGGATGACGGCCAGCCAGCGGTCAGCTCACACCTACCCAGGAGGGTCACTTTAAGGGTCTCTTCCAAGGCCATACAGAACAGGAGCAGAGCAACTCACAATACAGGTCACCTCCACCTTGGTTTCCCGGATCACTTTCTCTACCTGGCATGGGCAGGCACACCTGTGTGTACTCCGGAGATCCCAGGTTGGGCAAGGGTAGAGTAAAGGGACAGTACCTTGCACTGGAGATTTCGGGCCAGGTGGAGGGGTCTGGAAATTCGAACAGAACCACCCAGGAAGCTAGAAGGTGGCCCCCAAGTAGAAAGACACCTTCTAGCAGTAGCATCTGGGTCAGAGTCACGAGTTGATGCAGTGTGGACACCTACTAACTACTGTTGGCCCATCATTGTCTGTGACTTTGAGAAAGGAGCTGGGAGAAGCTCCTGCCCAGACTGCCCAGTCTGCCTTTCAGCAAAGCTGAGAGGGGAGGGAGGGGGGACAGAGACCAGGGAGAGAGACAGACAGACAGACAGACTGACTGACTGACACAGAGTGAGAGAGAGACAAACAGGGGGAAGAGAGAAAGGGAGAGAGGGAGAGAGAGATTCCCTCCATCTCGCGAAGGTCTTTCCTGAACTGGGAAGGTGCTACCAGCCTTCCCCCCACAGCCTTCTATGGAGGGAGCTTCGGAACCCAAAGCTTGAAACTGATTTTGATTCAAACCCTGTTAAGTTGTATTTAATTTTTAAAGCAAAATTACTGAAAAGATTTTTTTTTAATCCTGGATAATTTTGTTGAAACTCTTAATTATACATAACCTTAATTACCAGTACCAGCCCCCCTCCCCTCAAGGACCCCTAATTGCCTCCTAATTGAATAAAACAGAGGACTAATCACACCCCACAGAAGCCCAGTAAGTGGTCGCAGCTGAGGCTGTGCTGCCCTCTGTGGAGGGAGCTCATGCCACCCTCACCTGGCCTCTCGGTTCTCTGCCCAGGTAGGGGTCTGGGAGTGTGGAAACTGCAGAGCTAGGAGGGGCTAGGAGGTCTAACCTGCAACACACCCCTCCCCCCCCCCGACTTTCCAGACGGCTGGAGAAGCAGGCATCCTGTGAATGGTTAGAGACCCTGGGCATAGCTGCCTTCCCCCCACCCACAGACCTATCCAACACCTGCTCTACAAACTGGCTTTGGCAAGATCTACACACACACACACATACACACACCAGGCCTCTCATCCCTCTAACACCATCCACCACAGCGGAGGGCCTGGGGCACTGGCCGCCAGCCCTGCACTCTGCCCCCCCCCGCCCCCACCTAGCGGGCTCCACCATTCGCCTAAAGCGGGCAAGACAATCAATTCCCGCCTACAGGTTCTCGCTGCTTTTTGCAGCCCTCATCTCGTCCCAGAGAAAAAGATTGTCCCCTGGGCTCTCACTTCCCTGGGGAGGACAGAAAGAGGACAAGAGCCAGCCAGCCTAGCCAACCCCCACCCGTACCCCTGCATGTCTCGACGGGAAGGACGCAGGCCTTAAGCTGGGCCTCCAATCCCTCACACTGCATTAGCAATTCATCACTCCCAACGCTTGCAACAAAGTCCCCGCACCTAGCAGGATGGGATGTATGGTATTTGGGACCACAGGGTCTGTCACCCCGATAGAAATCGGGTCTCTAGGGTGGCTCTAGTGGGGATCCTAGCTATAGAGTCCTAGCTGTGCTGTGTAGTTTACTGAAGATCAGGGGAGCAGCGGCATCAACCAAGCTTCCAACTGCCCACCTGGCTCATACCAGTGTTGGAACAATATACTATTGTTAAAATTTTCGTTTTTAAATGTGAGGCCAAGACAGCCTCAGGCCCTTACTGGCCAGCACCGGCCCAGGTTGAGTAAGGGGACCTCTGATCTGAACCGTCTTCACTTTGTCCCCGGCTCAGGTTTCCCACCAACTGAATCATAGACCTCCTTGCTGAGGGTACCTCAGAGACTTCTACCCTTAGGAAGCTCAACAGGAGTGTATGCTGGGCCCCTAAATTCTACCAAACGGGACACCCAAAAGGCCCAACTTGAGCAAGCCATGCAGACAGAGGTCTGCAGTAGGAGCACCAGGAAATACAAACGAAATTATACCTCAAAATCCACACCCTGGGACAGCCCCACACCCAAGTCCTGTGTCCTGACATTACATCCATTGGCCCATCTGTCCTTCTGTTCTCAGGACATCTCAGTCACAGCTCAGGGGCCTAAGTATGAGGGCAGAACAAAACCCTGAACCACCATGACCTCGCTCCTTCTCCTGTCCCCTGACGCTGTCGGTCAGCCTAGGAGGCTTCTGGGTTGCTGAGTGCCTGCTGGTCACCCTTGCTCCAGGTAATGGAGTCAGGTTCCCAGGAGCCCTCCTCAGCCGCTTAAAATATTGTCTAATGAAATAAAGTTTCAGTGAGCCGTGGGCTGTCTTCCATCCCGAGCTGCCTCACCCATCTTCTTGAAGGGGCTTTGGTAGTAGCAGGGAACCCGGTCTCCAGGGTGGCACTCAAGCGGAGACCCTGGGTCTGTCCGGCAAGCTTCTGTGGGTTGTTTCCAAGAACGCCCTATGGAAGGAGACGCCTGAACTGTGCACTCCCACCGGTTGTGTCCTTCGGTTCTTGGCCTCCAGGGAAGGCCTCAAGATCGTCGCCGGGCGCCCGTTCCGGCCCAATCTAGGGCCGGAGCCAGGTGACCTTCCCCACCTGGTGGAGGTAGAGCAGGAGGCCCAGCAGGGCGCCGAGCGGGTGTGGGCCTCTGGGAAGTTTCCGGGGCCCGCGCAGGGTGCGCTCAGCCAGTCTCTCGCTTGCAGCGAAGGCGGCGACAAAAAAGAGCGCAGTCACTTTACTCCTCTCTCCTTCCAGTTTTGGGTCGTTCCTCGGTGAGAGCCTGACCATCTAGCCTGTAGCCAGGGGGTCGAGACTCCCAAAGGCCCACGGTGCTCACCGGACTTTAACAGTACACTGCACACCCGCTCCTTGCGTCGTGGAGAGTCACCCAACACACAGCCCCTTCGCATCCGCTGGGAACCTACTGGCCCTGTTCGCACCAAGAGGGGTCAGAGGTCATGGGTGGCCCAGAAGGCCGAGGTCAAGGGCAGCTGACCAGGGAGCTCGGCCGAAAAGGGTGCCTAACTGAGGGGCCACGAACTCCAACGGCGGAGCTCAGGGAAGCTTAGAGGAGGCTGGAAGTTGCTTTTCCCTGCAGGGTGGGCGCGCGGCCTAAGGCAGCCGAGCCGCTGTGGGGCCAAGTTCGGCAGGGTCCTGAGCTCAAAGTGCCTGGCTTTTTCGGAAAACTATCGCGGATCCCACACTCGCTCGCTGGACTCATGCTCTATAAGTTCGGCTCTGGAAGCCGCGAGGCCGGGCCAGGCAGGATCCTGCCCTAGAGGCGCAGACCGAACGGCCTGGTGATCAGGCAGGGACCGGGAACTGGCGTGCCGGGTGCCCCCTTCACCGGCCGGTGGTAGAGGAGGGGGCGGCGGGGGCGAGCGACTCGGATCCTCTCCGCGCAGCGCTCAACGCTTCGCTGGAGCCGGACCGTGGCCCGAGCTGTCGGAGCCGCGCTTCCCCGGCCGCGCTGCGCCGGGTCCCCACCTGCTGGCTGCAAGGGACGAAGCCCCGGGCCCGACTCGTGCGGATGGCGCAGGCACTGGGACAGGAGGGCGCGCGGGCGGCTGCAAGAAGCGGTGGCCATAGTGCGGACGGCGGGAGCCGGCGGGCTGTGGTGGGGACCAGCCCGCTGCCGGCTGCGCACAGCCCCAGGCGCGGCCCGAGGCGGAGCGAAAGAGAAAGTAAGCCCCGGGCCCATGCAACCTCGCCCGGGCATTTGGTCCCTCTAGGGCTCGCGGGTGCCGGGGACAGCGTGTGCGGGAGGGTCGGAGCAAGGCCAAGCGAGGCAGGGCGGCGGGTAGCACGGCGGCCAGTGGGGACCCCGCTGCCGGAGGCGCCGGCACCGGGCGGCCCGAGCGAATCGCGAGGATCACAGAGGAGCGCCGGCCACCACGCGGGGCACCACTTGGGAATAAACTTCACGAGCACAGTTTCGAGCGCAGGAAAAAGTCTCCATGTTGCTTCCCCGGCGGCTGCGGCCGTCCTGCCCTTGCTCCCGGGGAGCCGGGTGGGCGCCGGCCCGCGCCCCCTCCTCCGCCCCCTCCCCGGCTCAGGGTCTCCCTCCTCTGAGCCCGGCTGGCGGACGCCAAAGGCGGTGCTCTAGCGCCCACTATTTCAAAAGCCCGGAATATGATTTGACCAGGACTGAGAGCCACTCGGAGAGAGAGAGGGAGAGAGCGAGCGAGAGGAAAAGTTACTCTCCCCTTTCGTCAACTTTTCGCTAACTTTCGCTTTTCTCTCTCCTCCACCCCCGGCCCTCCCCCTCCGCCCCCCTCCCCGGCCCCCACCGCGCGCCTCGGGTTCCCGGGCCCGAGCGCCTGACACTGTGGGGGGGAGGGGGTTCGGCGGGGAGGGGGCCGGCGCCTTCGGGGAGCGCGCGGCCGGGGCGCCCCGAGCCTCCGCGCCGAGCCCGGCCGCCCCGGAGCGCGGGAGGCGGAGCAGCCCCCGGGCCGCGCGGTCGACCGGGGGCCGGAGCCGCGGGCGCGCCGACCGCGCCCCGACGCGCACCCCTGGCCCGGGTACCCCGGCCCCGCGGCCCGGGCCCGGCGACGCGGCGCGGTCGAGCGCGGGAGACTTACTTTTGGCTAGCTTCCTCGCCCTCGCCTTGGATCGCATGGTGTCGGCTCGCGGAATCTCTCTCCTCCTCCTTGAGCCCAGAAGCAGCTACACACTATCTTCATCTCCCTAGCATTGTCAGTTTGGACACCTTTGCACATGCGCACAGAGCACTCAATCTGACACCCCTCGCCGGGGCCAAAAAAACTTTGCAATGTGTTCATCATCCTCTTCGTCGCGCCGCCGCCGCCGCCGCCTCGGCGCGGGATTGGGGGGCTCTCCGAGGCCTTCTCGGTCTTCACCTCACTTCTCTCTCCCCCCTCCCCCCCCTTTTCAGCGCAGCTCGGAACTGGCCCTTTAAGAAAACATTCCGTGCTCGTCGCTCCCGCCCGGGGCCCGCACCCCGGACACTTTAAAAGGACCCAGGTAGCCCTGGAGGCGAGGTGACCGTCCCCCCGCCCTGGCCCTGCGCTGCGCAGCGCTGTGGCTCCTGCTCAAGCCGGGCTGTAGAGGAGACTGGCCCGTGGCGGGTTTCTGCGCGACTTCCTCCGATCTCCCCGCAAACGCGCTGATAGTTCGGACGCGGATCCGGGCTGCTTTTGCTGCGTTTTATTGCGTTTTATTACTAATTAAAAAGCTTTCGTTCGCCGTCGCCCCAGAGCGCTCTCCTCCCGAACTCCCCTCGGTCCCCGCCCGCACCCCGCGCTCGCGGAGGGGGTGTCGGGGCCAATGCGCCCTAACCCGGCTCCTCCGAAGCCCCCGCCGCCCGCCGCCCCCCGCGGGCCTCTCGCCCCCGCCCCTCCCCCCGCCCCCACCCGGTGGCTGCAGCTTCGGGCTCCGCGGCTCAAAAACAAACAGCCGAGGCGCCGCCAGCTCCGAGCTCTGCCACCGCCCGGGACGCCGAGCGGCGCTGGAGCCGTCGGTCCTCAGTCGGGCGCGGCGGCTGAGGCCAGCGCGCCCCGCGTCGGGGGGCGGCCGTGCCAAGGCCGGCGTCTTGCCCCGGGGCGTCCCGCTCCTCTACACCTCCGGGGTGGGCTCGTGCGCTCTGGTCTCCGCGCCCCGTTGGGCTGCGGCCGCGGCCCCCAGGTGAGTACTGGGTGCGGAAGCGCCGGAGCTAGCCCCTTTCGGGACCTGGGGTCCTTTCCGGACACTCCCCTCCGGCTTCTCCCGGCCCAGGTGCCGATCTGGTTGGAGAACCCGAGGCACAGGTGGAAGATTACTGGCAGGAAACTAGCGCTCTCTCCCTGAAGCCTTCACACTCGGAGCTCAGTCCGGCGAGGGGCCTGGCGGGGCAAGAGCAGGGTGGCCCCAACTAAGAGGTCTAATGGGGTGAGTGTGGATTCTTCCTGCGAGTGCCGCTACGATTCGAGTTTGAATTGGAAACAAACGGAGACGCTGCCGGGCTAGGTCACTGCCCTGGGCGCCCTGTCCGAACACCAAGGTCCTTCTAAGGCAACAAGATTCAGAGCTGTCACAGTGTCACCTGAGCCCTCGCAGGGGTGGGTGCCATTTGGGTCTTTCTGCCTCCCAGGTGGGGCTTCTCGCAGTTCTCACCCCTTCTTTGTTGTCACCGGTCTCCTAGTATTGGAATCTGCACACCGAAATCCAGTTAAAACAGCGATCCCCCAGAGAGACCTCCCTATAGATTCCCTCACCCAATGGAGAGTGCTGCTGGGCCCTGGCTACCCCAGAGAAAAGCCCCAGAGCAGGCGCCTTAGTAACAGGCTGCCTATGGAGTCACTTCCCTGCGGAGATTCAGCTGCGGCTGAGGAGCCCACCAATTTGGGTGCCTAGCCCTGCCTGCACGGAGCTGGATGCACAGATGGAGGCCCTGTTGTGCGAAGGCCTGGCTCTTCCCCCCTCTACCTGGGCTGAGTCGCAGACCCATTCAGTTTATAGTATTAGGCTCTGGGGGTCGTGGTGAGGGACTTCCAATGCAGACTAAGGCACCACTGCAGCTCTTGGTGGGTCTTGGAGGGCCCCCGAACCTGCTCACCCCCACGCGGTGGTGACAGAGCCCAGCAACACAGGAGATAACTGCCCCAATGACCTCTAGCCCGAGGGCTTAACCTGGCTTAAGTGGCACAGCAGAGATGACTCAAGGTCACCCAGGTGTTCCTTGAGAGTTGCAGAACTCCAGGTGGAAAAAGGATGCTAATAAAGAGATCTGCTAACAAGGGACCCTGATCTTCCCTTACTCTATCCCAGCCCTGGCTTCTTTTTCTCTAGACCTGAAGGATGCCAGGGTTCTCCCCCACCCCAAACACACACACACACACACACACACACACACACACACACACACGAAGAGGCATAACGGTCCTAATTCTAGGGTGTCCACTTTGGTTGAGTCCTCCTTCTGGTCCCTTCTCTACTGGGGGGGGGGGACACAGAATTCTGGCCAGATTGGACCAGATCAATCTAGAATGGGAGCAGGGAGCTGACCCTTGCCAGTGGAGGTGTTGGGGACTGGCTGTAGCTAGTCTTTCCTGCTCTTGGCTGCCACTGTCTGAGCTGGGGGATGACCTGCCCGGGGAGGAAACCTGGGAACCAAGGCTGACCAGGAACCCCCCAGGTGCATCTACGACTCCTAGGTGCAGGACCTTCTGGTCTGAGAGAGCCTTGGCCCTGGCCCTGGCCAGGCCCTGCCCCCACGTGGCCAGACTTAGAAGCTGAGCGGTCAGACATGAAGGAATTCCTCAAGGAGAGTGGGAAAGCAGGGAAAACCAGACAGAGGTTCCCTCGGAGACTGCCTTGTATTTCCATCCCACCAAGAAATCTTTTGGCAGGGATGGGAGTCTGACACTTAGGGGACAAGTAGTGGCGGTCCTGTGGGGGAACAGTGATTACTAAATGCTTCAAGAACCGTTTTTTTAAAAACCGAATCCTCTGGGGAGTTTGGGGACCATAGACACTGTGGTGAAAAGTGCTACCCACTCCACTCCATGTTTGGAGTAACTCCCTGTGCCTACTAATACCAGCTTCATTGCTGGGCAGAGAGGGGGATGCTAGTAGAGAGACTTCCACCGACTTCTGTTGTGCTCCAGGCCAGAGATGCCCACCCCTTCAAGCCAACTGAGAAAGGGGCTGTAGAACCCTCAGATAACTCTTGGGGACTGGAGAAGGACCAGACTAAGGGAGTGGTCCTCGGTGGTCACTTAGGGATCGCTGACTCTTATAGTTCCTTCCTACCACTTATGGTCTACAAAGTCCCTTTCTGTAGCCACACCCAGTCCCAGGCTTCCTAGGGGAAGCCGGCCTGTGGAGAGGTGCAGGGGTCAGAACGGGTACCTTTACCCCTACTGTGGAGGTGGAGATTCACTACAGCCCCTTGTGCAGCCTGGCTAGAAGTGTCTACCACCACAGTCCCTTGTCCTCTTTAGCCCCCATGTGCGGCAGTCACAATCTCCTGCTGTGTCGCGGGCAGATAGCAAAGAAAATAAAAGCACCTTTCTGTTCTTTGCCACGTGTACTTTCCAGGCAAGCTGGAAGGGTCGTGGGCGGGATCTTTGTCAGACTACCAGTCCTCACCCTACCGTGGCACGTGAGCCACTGAGCCAGGATGGATGAGGGTCTCCTCACCAACATGGGAGTGTGTTTTCTTGTTCCATGCCTTTAGTGGAGGAGGTGGTGGTTGGAGTACAGACAGGGGCGGGGGAGTCACCTTCCTGCCTCAGGCTAGAAGGTGACTCCCTGCAGATCCCTGCCTGCCTGCAGATAGGTTCTGACAGGGTGCTTGGGATAGGGTACAAAACATCCAAAGAACTAACCCCATGCAGGGCTAGAGAGTGGCTCCAAATCGGGGGTTCCCCAGCACCTATTCTCCATATTATGTGCTCTTATCCTGGAACCATTTTCAAATTCCCCTTTGCCGGTCTGCCCTCCTAGCTCAGGAAATCTCGATGAAACCTGGATGACCTTCAGAACCGAAAGACCGACCCATGGTCAGGATTTCCAAAGGCTTCTTTCTGAAGATTTGGGACCTCCCAGGGTCAACACCAGTTTCTGGTTCCAAAGTGGGTCTCTGAGAGGTATGGGGTGCTCTCCACTGAGACTTCCCAGGAATGCAACCTTGTAGCTGATATCGAACAAACCCCAAATGTTCAGAAACGGACTTCTTTGTACCACAGGGTGACAGCTGTTCCCTTTTCCCTGGTCATGTCCTAGAGGCCTGTCTAGGTATCTTTGCACGGTGCTGCAGTCACCTAAGGGGTTCCAGCAGACTTTCTCTGTCCTGAGCCCTGGCAGCGGTGACCATTAGGAGTTGATTCGCCACTTGCCTGTACACTTGGTCACGTAGACTGTGAGGATGTGGTGAGGGAATTGTGTTCTTTTCTTGTAAAACACTGAGAGATCGGGCCTGAATTCCCTCGCCCTCTTCCCCGTCCGAGTTCAGAAGGGAGTTGGCTTTTATACGTTGCGGGGAAAACGCTCTCCAGAAGGCATAGGAAGCCCCCAAGGACTCCTTCCTGCTGGAAGAGCACAGCGTGCGGGATCAAATGCAGAGAAGCCCTGGGCTCTTACAACTGCACTGGGGCTGTGGCCACCGGGAGAGAAAAACAGAATCGGTTTCCCACGCTCTTCCCCTTTATTTCCCCAACCCTTCCAAAATCCACCAACGAATCTAGATCCGCGGCTCGCACCCAGAGAGTCCTTGAGGCACGAGCTAGTCTCGGACGTCGCAGCCCGTGCAGCTAGTAGGTCCCTTCCCTCCACCCGTGTTCACCAGCAGCAACTTCGTTGCAGGTAACGCCTTGGAGCCCAGGAGTGCGCCTAGCCCATTGAAGCCGCGTGGCACCCGCGCGGCTCCAGGCGCTGCCAGCCTACGGTGCTCCCGCTTCTAGCGAGAGCTAGCGGGGAGGACCCTGGCAGCAATGAAAGCACCAAGCTGTGAGTCTTCCTAGCCTAGAGGCCGAGGCACCTCCGGAGCCACAGTGGGAGGTGGGGGGGGGGGCTGCCTTCTGTGCGCAGTGACGTCCGGAGCCGTGTGGAGCAAAGCAACTTAGTCTTCTCAACTCATGTTGAATCCGAAACTACATTTCGTTTTACAGAGTCACCTACTACTTAATGATTCAGGGGCAGGCTCGCCCGTACAGCTGACGCTCGGTTTGGAAACCAAATTTTGCATTTGGAATTGTGTGGTGCTGTACCCCACAGCTGCAACTGTTGGGTGGGAGATGCTAGGTAATTCTTCTCCTCCGGTTACCCTTCTGTGACTTGGGGCCATTCATTGTTCTCTTTAGAGTTCTGTGTGATTGGCAGGCAAGAACGGTTAGTTCCAGGGCCTGGCTGAGGGCTAGCAGGCACAACCCACCCTCGTGAGCCACACTTTAAGCCCAAGAGTTGTGGTGTTCCGAAAGGAATTTTCCCAAGTGCCTGTGGGGTGATTCGCATATATCCCTGTGCACTCCGGGCTCCATCCCTTCTGCCTTCCTAACTCCATGTTGAGTAGAGGAGCTGAGAGTGTTTCTTCTTGACCTGGGAGAAGATTTGTTCTGTTAACCTGTCCTTTTCCAAGATAGAGTTGCCAGAAAAAAATTAAAAATTAACAACAAGGCTTCTCCATCTAGCTCTCCAAACCTAAAGAAGGTGAGTGGGGTTTCTGGGGGTGCTGATGGAAGGACAGCAGCCTACAGAAGCTCTAGCTGGAAGAGCTTATTCAGGGAACACTGGTCCTCCCCACATCCATTCAAGCCACCCCAGCTCCCATTGACTGCCTTGGCCTGGCGTGTGTGTGTGTGTGTGTGTGTGATAGCTACAGAGATGGACCCAGTCTAGTCTTAGACTTCTAAAGAACTTCTCCCTATGGGAGAAGGTGGGAGTCCTGGTCACAAGAGGAGAGGACTCCCTCCGTAAAACCTGAATTTCCCTCAGCACCAGGACCTCTGATCCAGACACTGAGAAGGGGAATAGGACTTTGATGGCCAGGGAGATGCCCAAATGGACTCTGCCTCCCCCCCCCCTTCTGCTTCCTACTAAACCAATAACAGCCGAACACTGCCGTGGAGACACGCTTTGTGAGCCGGCAAGGAAAGGGCAAGAGACCAGTATGGCCTGAGGCTGGGAAAAATTACCAGTTCTGCAGAGTCACTAAAGGTGATGGAATCAGTGACCCATGTCCTTCAGGGACATGTTCCCAAGCCCCGAGTAGGAAAGCCTAGGACAGAGGCAGCAGAGGTGAATCCTGAGGGCTTCGCCTGGCTTTATGACCTTGGTTCACTGACACCCTGCCCTAGTCCCTCTGACAGCTGGAACCTGGCTTCATGCCTGGTACTGGGGATCATCAAGAAAGGAAGGTAACCCAGCTGCAAAAGGCGCATCTGTATTCGGCTGGGTGGGGTCTCTCCAGCCCTCGACAGGAGGAGGAGGAGGAGGAGCAGGATTTACTGTATGTAGAGGCCAGGGACCAGGGTAAAAAAGGGCCAGGTCTCCTCTTGAGAATCTCAGTCGTGGCTTTCATAATTGTAACATATATATCAGGCACCAGCAGAGGGGATGGTATCTACTGAGGATGGGTGTGTTGGGTCCTGCCCTCTGTTGAAGAAACTATCCCTAAGCCAGCATAAACCCATTTTTATTAGAGCAGCTTGATTGCTTACAAGAGACCCCTGAGATCAGGCTTGTGGAAGGGAGGGAGGGAGGAAGGGAGGGAGAGAGAGAGAGAGAGAGAGAGAGAGAGAGAGAGAGAGAGAGAGAGAGAGACAGAGACAGAGACAGAGACAGAGACAGAGAGAGAGAGAGAGAGAAAGTGAGTTGGGGGGGAGGGAGGCTCATGGCACCTGCATCACAGATTCTGGCCACTCCCTCCTTTCCGTATTTAATTCTGCCCTAATGACAGGTAATCTCAGGAGTCTAAAATCTAAACACTGGGTGATGGTCTAAAAGGAATGGGCAATTCTATCTATGCAGCTCTGGAGAAGTCATCCATGCTGGAGTGGAACTTTGGGGGTCACACGGGAAACCCCTCATCCATGTCTCCTTGGTTCCCCAAGTTGAACTTCCATGGGATTCCTTTCAGTTTTGAGCCCATGAGGAGGGAGTACATGTTTATATCTCCCCAGGAAACACTGTCCAAGCACATCCCTGCCCCAACCTGGCAGAGCTGTGTCTAAGGGATGGGTTGTCCTGGGTGTGGGCCTGTGTGTATGGGGGGTTGTAATCTAATCAGACCACACTTCCTCGGGACCTTCTGTCCTCAGCTCCTCAACTCTCCAGAGCCTTGTTCCCTCTTGAGTGGGTGGGCGCCCCTGGTGGGACTCTGGCAACAGCCTTCAAGTGAAGGTTACACTTGCCAGGAGCTCCCTACCATTCCGTGGATCAAGGAAGGCAGAGGCAAGGGTTTCCCTCCTGCTACTTCCCTATTCCTCTCACAGAACCTAGGGTTTGTCCTCAGAGCTTCTGAGCTGAAGCCCTGGAAAGCACCTGGCTGGATAAGAAGCCAGCAGTTGGAACCTTGTGTGGGGATTCATGGTCCTGGCAGATTCAGGTCTCAATCATCATAGACTTCGCAACCGTCACCTTATGGGTTTCACAGTTCCTGAGCTAACCCTAACACTAACCCCTCAACCCTAACACTAAAGCCCCCAACCCTAACACTAATGCCCCTCAGTCTTAACCCTAACCCCCCAAACCCAAACCCTAACCCCCCCAATCCTAACCCTAACCCCCAACCCTAACCCCGCAGTCCTAACCCTAACCCCCCAACCCTAACACTAAACCCCCAAACCCAAACCCTAACCCCCAACCCTAACCCTAACCTTAACCCCCCAACCCTAACCCTAACCCCCCAACCCTAACACTAAGCCCCCCAGCCCTAACCCTAATCCCCTAACCCTAACCCTAATTCCCCTAAACCCCCTTACCCTAACCCTAACCTCCCCAACCCTAACACTAACCCTCCAGAACCCTAATCCTAACCTTAACTCTCCCCGCTCCAACCCTAACCCTAAGTGGATAGACTCAGCCACTTGGTGCTTCCTGAGTCCAGTATCCCATGGGCATCCAGGAACCCCTTTCCCTACATCCCATCTCAGGGCTGAGCTGTGGCTGCCTGGAGTTGAGGGAAGCCCTTATGCCTGGGCCAATAGCATTGGGGTTCTCATCCTGGGACTAACCCACTGAGGTCACGTTCTGACACACTAGCATATATTCTGTATTCGAGCTTCTTGTAAGGCATTTTTTAAATGATAAAGTGTGTCACTAGAAAAAAAAATGTCCGTTAAGTGTTCACAAAGCCCAGAGAGCACATGGGACACGGTGGTTCTGGTGAACATGAGTTAACCGGTTTTCACATTAGAGAAATAACAGTTCTTGAAGAAATGTAGCACTTTTAAAAAGAGGTTAATTAATAAACAGCAGGTAATTGTTTGTGGCACGATGTGGCAGAGGGTAATTTTCATTTTTGAGGATGGAAGGGCCAGATACCCCTCCCCACTCAGCATTTCTCTGTAATAATCACCTTGGCTTCCCTTCCGTCTTTAATTTTTACAGCTGGAGCTGTTTATCATCGCTCCAACTTTCACTAAAAAAAAAAAAGGCAAAACTATCACTTAAACAAAGCTATTGAAAACTCAGCATCATATGTGGGTTTCTTAACATAAATAAATCATACAAACCAAGATTTATGTTCAGGGAATGATGTCATTCATTGAAGACTGCCTTCCCAATCAGATCAGCCCCCCCCTCTTCCTCTTTCTCTCTCTCTCTCTCTCTCTCTCTCTCTCTCTCTCTCTCTCTCTCTCACACACACACACACACACGTTAGGGTTTGGGTTAGGGTGTGTGTGTGTGTGTGAGAGAGAGAGAGAGAGAGAGAGTGTGTGTGTGTGAGAGAGAGTGTGTGTGTGTGTGTATGAGAGAGAGAGAGAGAGAAAGAGAGAGAGGGAGGGAGGGAGAGATTGCAAGAATAAGTGTGTGTGTGTGTGTGTGAGAGAGAGAGAGAGAGAGAGAGAGAGAAAGAGAGAGAGGGAGAAAGGGAGAGATTGCAAGAACAACCTCTCTCTAGCATCCTAGAGGCTCTTCTGTTTGTCTCAGGTCATCAGAATGGCCTTGCCTCTTGTCAACCCAGCAGAGCCAGGTCTAAGTTGCAGAACATTTTTTTTCCTCTGCTGTTGAGGAAGAAGAAAACCAAGCTTGTCCCAAGACTCCATCGATTCTTGGTTGTTGCTCAGCCCCGCCCCCCCGCCCCCCCCGCCCCCCCCCCAGGTCTGGTGACTTTTGGAATGAGGTCCATTTAGAGAAGACTCCTCTACAGAAGCTTAACCATGCTGAAATGACTGAGGGACTTTAAAGCCGAAAAGGTAAATGAAAAGACAGGATATCCATACCGTAGAGTACAGCGTGGCCGGGGCCAAAGTGGATGGACCTGGGAAGTATGGTGAATGGTTTACACTGATCATCAGAGGCCACACATCTTGTGACTCACAATTCAAAATGTCCAGAATCAAAAAACCCAGAGAGACAGGTTGAGGGGGGAGGGGGAGGGGAGGGGAAGGGACGAAGGGATGACTGCCTTGTGGAGGGCCCTGTGACATAGTGAGCCATGGTGCAGGCTACACAAAGTCGAGCTTTAACTGTCACCGTTCACTTTCCCAGATGAGTGTGACAGTGTGTGACCCTTATAAACTTGTTACTTACAAATCACTACTCAGCATTTGAAGGTTTTTTTTAATATGATTAATTAAATTATAATTTATTAAAATATATTTACGTGAGAAATCAGCATTCAGATGTAAGGAACTCTTCTTTTTCCCAGCAGACGAGAACAGATGCTATTCACCCAAAACATGGCATTAAAGAGAGACCCCTAGAACTAGTATTACAGAAGAAGGTTGCAAGCCACCAAAATCAAGGCCCGGGTCGCTTTCAGGACCACAGGCAAAGCTTCCCCTCCCAGCATTTGTTAACTGCATATATATCCCCAGGGATGGAAGTGATGGTGCCTTTAGGGTACTGCTCCTGAGTTCCCTCCCACCTCCAGGGAATGTTAGTAGGTCCAAGCTTGCAAGGATTTCTGGGTTTCTAATATGTAAGCGCAGCTGCTCTGAATTCAAGACAGTAATAGCCATGTTCTGCCCAGAGGACAAAGCCCCACATCTCTTCACTCATGCTTAAAGCTTTAGCTTTCAAAGTGACCACACAAATATGGAATGGTCCCAGCATCCTCACAGTTTGGAGCATAGCCTACTGGATACCAGGTCCAACACTTAGGTAAAGGGTGAGCCTGTGAGTATATTCTTCACATCTCTCCCGGCATCTGGAGAGCACTAATGTGTAGGTTTGTACTTAACCGGACCCTTCGTTGGATGTGCAGTCTTAACTAAAATCAAAGCAAGAGAAGATACACCCCTCCCCATTTCTACCTGTTTCTAAGGGGTGAGTAAAAAGTCCTCCATCCACTCTCTGGGGGGTACCAACCAGCCATGAATAAAAGGGTGTTATTATAACCCTAACCCTGACCCCAGTGTGCATGAACCCTGGCAATTGCAGGAAGAGTTAAAGAGAGCCAGTCGCTGAAGGTCACATGGCGGCATGTGATTTAAAAAAAAAAAAGTGCAAAAGAGGCAAAGCTACCAAGACAGAATAGAGATTGGGGCTGGGAAAGTAGTGATGTCCCATGCATAGCAGGTGGCAGTTCTAGGCCTGAGAGCAGGTGAACCAGATACCTCCATACACCACCAAGCGTCTCAGAGGTTCAGTCTCCAGAGGTTCATTGGGAAAACACAGGAAAACATCACGGACCCAGATCAGGTGCCCAGCAGACTGAACTGTGCGCTTTCATTCTCCAAGAATCAATGCAAGAGCTGGAGAGATGACTTAGCTATGAAGAGCACTTGCTGCACCCACATAGTGGCTCACAAGCTTCTGTAATGCCAGTTCTAGGGGATCCAAGGCTCTCCTCTGGCCTCCGTGGTACACATGCACATAGGCAAAATATTCATACACATACAAAAAAAGTCAATGCACACCACCTATGTGTTAGGTACAGTCACAGGCCCTAAGAGCACAGCAGTGACCCAATTAGATGGGCCTCCAATTTTCCTTGAGGTCACATCTTTGTGGAAAGGTGGTACTGAGCCAGCTACAGGACTTACCTAGTAGTCTACAAAGTTTCCAGTGTGCTGAAGACACAGAGGGGGTGAGGACTTGGTCCAGGAAAGGTTTAGAATGTAACTCTTAGGACTTCACATGTCTGAAGGTGTCTTTTCCCAGCCATAGCCAAGGGATAGTTGAGCTAGGAATAGAATTCTAGCCTGTGGAGATGAATTTCTCATTCAGAGCCAGAGTGATGGCCAGCCTTTTTTTTTT
Organism: Tokudaia tokunoshimensis; assembly: GCA_036184795.1. Lineage (NCBI taxonomy): Eukaryota > Metazoa > Chordata > Mammalia > Rodentia > Muridae > Tokudaia > Tokudaia tokunoshimensis. The sequence continues at coordinate 136,118,300 of BTHU01000005.1, forward strand.
CTTCCAGGGGAGCTAAGTCCAAGGGAGACTCCACTGCCTCCGGTTTCGTGTGACTTGCTTTTCTTCTTGGAAAAGCGTAGAATCTTCTGCCTCAGGTGTTTCTGTTTCCTGAGTGTGTGTCTTAGAGTGGGCATCTCTTTCCATCTATAGTGGAGACTTCAACTTCTGGCAGTTTTCTTAAAACATATTGGTGGTCTTCTACTTTATATTCTCCGTCCTTGAATTTTGCAACTTGAGGGTTGTACTTGCCTCTCCTCATAGAGCACATGCGTATGCCAGATGTCTGTCGCCCCTTGGCTGTCTCTTGGATTCAGGACTGCTTGTGCCCATGGTTGAACTCCATCACTGGGTGCTGAATCCTGAATGCTGTCACTTTGAGGAACTCATCTGGTCTCCCAGGGGATCTTCCAGAAGCCACTGGAGGAGTCTGACTGACAGCCTTACAATAGCCAAACTGGAGAGGCGGTGGTTTCTGCAGCTTCAGGGGAATAAACCTTTGGATTTTGCTAACAGAAAGGAAAGACAGTTGCTCCATGGGGAAGTAAAGGGGAGCTAGGTATTCAGCTTGCTTACTGCCAGTCTAAATTGCTGGTTGTAGCAACCCCCACGCTCCTCCCAGGAACATTCTTATTAATCCCAAATTTAGGGTGCTCTATCCTTCAGCCCAGGGCACTTTTCCTCTTGCTCTCTGTGTTCTCTAGGACTTACATAGACTTCAGCTGTGATCCCAGATCCAGCTAGTTCCTGTAGGAGGGAGTCAAAGCCCCGACGCTCCACCCCCAACACAGGCAAGGGAAGCAGCAGACATATCTGTGAAGAAGATACGCATGAAGTGAGATGACCAGCTTGATGTAATAACCTAAAGGTACAGAGGGAAGGTGACTTCTTTGCCCTGTATTTCAACTCTTCTTCACCCTCATTCTGATGAAACAGCTCTCAGAGGTCTCTGAGTGATCCTCCCTACACTCACAGCCCCCTGGAAATCCTTGCATCTGGGTCTAGAGGACGGAGCCCCTCCAGGGTCTTGTAGTGACTGTCTATTCTGGTCTTCCATCTTCCTGGGCATTCTGAGGAAGGCAGGAGACCCCAGGGGAGGAGCTTGGGACAGGGGAGTCTGCCAGACCTTCCTCCTGTCATAGTATCCTCCTGCTTCAACTCTCGCTCAGTTACTACAGGTTTTCATGTAATTCAGGGACCAGCCCTCTCCCAGCAAGCTTCTGGCACCTTCTCTCCTATATGGGTGCCTAAGTTGGATGGATTCAGCTGCTCTGGTAGCGTCGCCAGCCTCCTCCTGCAGAGGAAAAGGATGAGAAAGCTGAAGCCGGCCCCTCTTGAGACCCTCCTGGGTAGAGTCTGGGTCACTCTGAGGCTCACCTTGACTCCAGCCAGGTGTGGTAGGGACACTGTGGTTGGGTTGGGGGCTATTCTCACTGCAGCCTCTATTCAAATAACCCTGAGATCCCACGCGGTCACCTGTGGGGTAATGCTGGACTCCCTGCAAATGAGCCATGGCAGAAACAGCTGCCCTAGGCTCCAAGGCTTTTATAGGTTTGCCTTAAAGATTTTATTCCAGAAAAAACCCAAAGCAATTAATTCAAATTACAGAGTAGTCGTTTGCGATAATATTTGCTTTAAATATATGTTTTTTTAAAAAACCCTCAGCTGTGGGCCTTGAGTGAGTTCGAGGTGAAGGACACCTTGAAATAATTACATTTTTGCTCATTTTATGTTGTGAAAACGGCTTAGTCAATTTGGGGAAGAACGTAAAGTGTTCAGCTGACTCCCCTATAAAGGCCATGCTATTTCTCTTCCCCGTCTCTGCCAGCGTGACCACACTGGGATTGTATGCCCTTTCGCCTCAAAGGTGGATGTCTTCCAAAAGGCGCCCAGGCACTGACCCAGCTGCCTCTCTGTGCAGCTCTTGGCAGCAATGAGGAGCAAGGCCTCTTCTGGAGGTCCACCCGACGGGTGGCTTCGGGAGACCTGGAGGACAGGCTCTGTGTAAGGGAGTCCTAGTGCTGACCCACAGTTGGCTGACTGTTCCGGTGGAAGTGTGAGGGAATAGGGGATCCCCCCTCCCCAGTTTGCCCCAGGAATGGTGATAGGGGCTTGACCAGAGGATGAGTTTAGCTCAGAGCAGGGCAGTGGGCCCAGCTAGGACTGTAGCCAGTATGTACGTCTGGAGAGAGGCTCCGAGCCTGGAAAATGGGATTTCGTTAAGATGAAACTGTGAGTTGAATAACATCAGAATGTGGGTCTGTTCAGACTCAGGAGCCCAAGTGATGCTCCTACAGATTACTAAGGACCCTGGGCAGGACCCTCCTCTCCTCTCTACCACACCAGGCATGTGGGGTGTAGATAGTTCTCTTTGTGTACCGCTTGCCTTTTCTCTCAGTTGTTTTTTGTATTCTGTGGAATTTAAATTTTTCTTTCTATTGTACGTATATATCATGTGGATGTGTGGGTACGCACATGTCATGCACTCGAGCAGAAGTCAGAAGACAGTTTCTAGGAGCTTATTCTTCCCTCTATTACACGGGTCCTGGGGACTGAGCTTTACTTGTGAAGTCATCACACCAGCCCAGTCCTGGGGAAGTTAATGCAGGTCTTACAACTTGGATTAACTTCACTCTGGTCCATCTTTACATTTTTTCATGTCTTTAAAAAAAAAAATTAAGAAAGGGCCTCATGTAGCCCAGGATAGCCTTGATCCTGCTGTGTTTGTAACTCTATTCCTTGTGTTTAAGATCACAGGTACATCCCCCCACCCCCACCCCATCCCATATACACACCAGGATTTATTCAGTGCTGCAGGCAGTACCCAGAGATTCCCATCTTCTGGTCAAGTACTCTACCAGCCAAGAGGTCCCCTGCTTCACACCGATTCCCCCAACCTCGTGTTTTTTTGTTTTTTTGTTTTTAAGGAATCCATATTTTTGTTACACTTCTGTTACACTTTTAAAAAATCCTTGCCTAATACAAAGCCAAAACTTCCTACTAGGTTTTCCTCTAAAAAGCTTATGTATTTTATGTTTAGACCAAAATATACACCAATGACCCCAGCTACTCAGGAGGCAAGGCAAGGGGATCGCATGCACCTGGAAGTTGTGGGTGACTTAGGACAGCACAAAGCCCAACTTTAAGACAAAATTAAGGGGCTGGAGCAATGGCTCAGTGGTTAAGAGCACTGGCTGCTCTTGAAGAGGTCCTGAGTTCAATTCCCAGCACCCACATCAGGTGGTTCTCCATCAACTGCAATTCCAGGTTCAGAGATCTGATGAGCCTTCTGGGCTCCTGCATACACAGGGTTCACTCTCATATAAACACACAAACATAGGCATAAGCAAAATCTTTTCAAAATAGAAAACTTATGTAGGATCTATTTGGGGCTAGTATTTATGTGTTGAAGGTGTTTTATTTATTTATTTAATATGTACAAATGTTTTGCCTGCTTTCATGTATGTGTATCTCATGTCCTTCGAGATCAGAAGGCATCAGATCCCCTGGTTAGCCTGCAGCTTTCTATGTAGACCAGGCTAGCCTCATACTCATGGATATACACCTGCCTCTGCTTCTGCCTCCAGAGTGCCAGGATTAAAATTATCTTAGCTGTAACATGCTTTAAAATATAGCATGTCTTTCCATTTCTGCGGGGCTTCATTTAGGCTACTGTGCTGGCTAGTTTTATGTCAGCTTGACACAAGCTAGAGTTATTCAAAGGAAGGAATCTCAATTGAGGAAATGCCTCCATAAGATTTGCTGTGAGGCATTTTCTTACCTAGTGATCCACGGGGAAGGGCCCAGCTGATTGTAAGTGGTGCCATCCCTGGGTTGTTGGTCCTGGGTTTTATAAGGAAGCAGGCTGAGCAAGCCATGAGGAGCAAGCCAGTAAGCAGCATCCCTCCATGGCCTCTGCATCAGCTCCTGCCTTCAGGTTCCTGCCCTGTTGGAGTTCCTGTCCTGACTTCCTTTGGTGATGAACAGTGATGTGGAAGTGTGAGCTGAATAAACCCTTTCCTCCCCAGCTGGCTTTTGGTTGTGATGTTTCATCTTAGCAAGTGTAACCCTAACTAAACAAATTTAGCTACTTTCCATGTATTCATGAAACTGGTCAGTTTCCATCAGGAAGGTCCTGTTTACACACTGAATCTGCTCTCTCGGGTTCAGGAGCCCTGCCTGTCTAAGGCCCCGAGCTTCTGCATCATAGACACCGGCCCACTCTCTGCCTCTGTGACATTTCTTGGTTTTCATGATATGAAATGAAATATACATTTGGGGGAGGGATTTAAGGCTTTGAGATAAAGTAGATATATTTCTAGATAGGTGTTAAGGGTCAAGCTTGGCCGAAGAGAAAACAGCTATATGTTATCGTCAAAACAAATAAAAGTTCCCCTTCCCCAGTAGAGTCCCCTGCCCATGTGGACTGCAGACAAGTTCTTCAAAGAGGCAGACATTACCTATTTTAAATAGGGCTTTCTAGGATGTAACAAAGGGAGAAAATGCTCTGTTCTTATTTTTTTTTTTTTTGAGACTGACTAGGTAGATAGAGTATTGGCTTTGAACTTGTGATCCTCCTGCCTCAGCCTTTCAAATGTTGGGGTTGTAGGCCCACATTAGCAAACCGGTTCCTCTTGGGTCACTTGAAATACTTTGTCACATCTTTCTGGCTCCTCATGGGACACCAGATCTGCTGGTGTCTTAATTGTGGATAAAAATGTTTGCCATGCTGGCCCAGTGACTCATGTTTGGGTCCCAGGACCCATGTAAAAGCCAGATTTATAGTGACATTTGTAATTCCAGCCCACCTAAGGGGAAGTCAGTTGAGACAGGCCAGGTCTCCTGGCTTACACAACAAAGACCCTGGTAAGTCTGGTTTAACTAACTTCTCACAGGTACCTCACTAGAGTTTCGGAACATACTTGCTGAGACTGACACTGAGACAAGTGTACCCCTCACCATTTTATGACTGTTAGGGAGCTGTGACCGCTAGCTGCTTCTGCCAGATGCAAAGGAGAAACCAAGGTACAGAGACTTAGAAGATTAAAGGCCTGTGCCTTTGACACCAGCATCCAGGAGGCAGAGCAGGCAGTTAAGAGTTCAAAGCCAGCTAAGCCTATCTAAGCAAGGCCTTGTCTCAAAACCCCAAAAAGAAATGAAGAACCTGTTTATGTAGGTGAAATGTGACCTGTGCAAAAGTTCTAAATAAATAATGACAAACATTATTGTCGTCATGGTTATTGTCATCAACATCATGAGGTCAGTACTAATCTAAATGAAAGGTGAACACATGCACACTGAGCACACAAGGAATAATACATATGTATACAGCATGCATACACACAGCATACGTGTACCCACCACACATACTCATAACATATGAATAGAATACATATACATAGAACATACAGAACACATATAGCATGTGTGTAGAGAATATAATATGCACATATAATGCACATACCTGTTTGTATAACTGCCATATACACACACATATACACATATACATACATACACACATGTACACATGTATACACTACATATACACATATGCACACACACAAAACATACACATATATACACACATATATACACAAAACATACATATACACACATATACACATACACACATACAACCAAACATACCATGTGCATAGGATATACATTGAACGTGTCCACAGAAATCATGTGTGTGTGTGCATGTGTCTCCATGTGTGTGTGTATGTGTGTGTGTGTGTGTGTGTAATATATACACATGCTCCACCACCATACTTATACCCCAGAATGGCTGCCCAAAGCAGAGGAGGAAGGAAAGGATTGGAATAGTGAAAAATGACAGAGGCAGGTGCCGCAGAGTGGTAGCCACGTCCACAAATGAGGAGCTCAGGTAGCTGGACTCCTTAGTTCTGATGGGGGCAGGGGGCAGACACAACACCACCTCAGGCTTGACTGGAAGTGCTCAGTTACCCAGCAATGGCATCTGACTTTCTGTCTCTTTCTCTTCATGTGTGCCCTTTGCCTCCCCAAATCTGGCATTCCCAGAGTCCTGAAAGGGGGAGGGCATGCCTCCCTCCCCATGACCACCCCATGGGTCGGTCCTGGGCCACACAGTCCCTATTGGCTTGCCCAGTGCACTTGACCAGTGTCTGGGTGGTCTGCTACATCGACTCCTCCAGAAACCTGATGCCCTCCAGCCAGCGCATCTGTCTGGTGGATTTCCAGCCTGAGGGGCAGGGCTGCCTCCCCACAGCACAGAGCCTGACAGCCACACCACAGCATTCCCAGGCTGCTGTAGGGGGATGCCCCCTCCAGTCTCAGGGTTTAGCAGCAGAAGGGCCAGCTGTTCCCAGCTGCATCTCAGCGGGACAGAGACCATGAGAAGAGACTCCCCCCACCCTGACTCTCTACCTCCCCATTCCAGTCCTGTCTACCCTCCTGTTGGAACCCACACCAGCCGTTTCAGCTTCCTCCAAGGTATGCTGAGGGGGACTCTTGATTCCCTGAGGTGGCTTCCACAGCTGAAGGAAGCAGCCAGAGCTGAAGCTTGCCTCCTGCTGGCCACCAGTGTCTGCTTTCATTCTCATGGTCCCACCATGTCATCCTTCTCTAGACTGACTTCTTCCCCTCAACAAGATTTTCACGTCGTCTCTTTCAAAACTTGACTAGTTTGCTGTCTTGACACGTGGTTCTTAGATGCTGTCTGTGATAGCCTGAGGCATGTGAAGAAGGGGAGTTTCTCTGAGGCAGTGAGGAGATACAAGGAGATGGGGTCGGGGCTCAGAACAAGGTCACCTGAAGGATGCTAAGGACAGGAATCCCTGGGTGCAGACCTGGCCAGGGTGTTTAATGGACCAACCATTCTACTTAGCTCAATTCATTGAGAGGGGTAAACTCAAAAGACAATATGGAATCAAGACCTTTTGGGCAGCCAGGAGACTAAGAACTTTGCCATGGACACCCATTGTAGATCCTCACAGGAGGAAACCAGGAGTCTAAGGAACTTTGCTGCGGACACCCATTGTAGACGTTCACAGGACGAACTAACTGCCCCTCCCTCCCTCGACTCTCCCTGAGGTGAGAATCCTAGACACATCCACTCTGTCCTTGTTCATGGAAAGGGACACCTCAGAGTATGGAGAGCACAGATCTGGAATTCACAGATGCCAGAAAGGGCCTGCCAGACAAGTGGTCTCTGAGGGGCATCTAGAAAGTTCAGTGTCTATTTCAAAGCTAAAGTTTCTACTGACACGCTTCAATACCCACCCACCCACCCATGTGACATCTTGCAGTGTGGCCGTTGATTCAGGTGAGTCCATTGTCACTTCCCTGGTTAGACTCTGAGAGGCCAAGGGTTTACACGTCTCTCCCTGACGTGCTCAGGTTAGCACTGGATGGTGATAATGATGGGTGGCCATGCCTCACATTCCACGGTAACATCTGTCGCATCTGGTCTGAGTGGAGGGAGGCACTTCTGTTACCTCTGGATCTCTGAGGAAGAAGCTGATGTTCTTCATGGTGGTGATACTTGTGCAGCTGGGAGTTGAGGGGAGGTTTCACTACCCTCAGGTCCCTCCTGCAGGCAAGTTAAGTGCAAGACCAGCACCAGAGGAGGTCTCACAGGGTGCAACCCTGCAGCGGCAGCAGCAGCAGCAGCAGCAGGACACTGTGAGGGAACGGCCTCAGGTACCTGAGCTGAGGCTAGCCCTGGGGAGAACTGACAGTTTCCCAGCATATGGTATCCAGTGAGACAAGCACACTGGTGGTTTGTTGCTGCCCTGTGACAGGGCTCAGGCTTCTCTTTAAGATTTATAGAAGGAATGGTTGGCTAACCTGCAGATCAGGGCTTGGGGGTGGGAGGCCTCAATGGAGCACCATGAAGGGCCATTCAGCCGGGGGTTTGTATCAGCCACTTTAATGGTGGTGGCGCACACCATTAATACAAGTGCCTTGTGAACCTTCTCCCCACCTTAACTTTTCAAATAAAGGTTAGAGCCAATGACTGGGCAGGAGGAAGGAGGAGGAGCTGAGAGTTTGGGGGAGGAGAAAAGGATCGAGGGGGGTGGGAGGAAGGGGGAGGAGCTACGGAGGATTAACGGAGAGGACAGAGAGAAACTCATGGCCTGGAAAACCCGCAAGTTATATGGGATAATATAGATGGGAATAGAGTAGTGTAGTGGGAGATCCGCCCAATCTAGACTTATAGCTTCTATTGTTATTGAGTGAGTTGAGATTTCTTTTACCAGGTAATTGGGTTGGAAAAATATAGAAACAGAGGCAGGCAGATTTCAGAGTTCAAGGCCAGCCTGGTCTACAGAGTGAGTTCCAGGACAGCCAGGGCTACACAGAGAACCCTGTATTGAAAAACAACAACAAAAAGGGCCTACGAGGGTGCTATCCATCCCATAAAGGAAGCGTGGAACTGCACGACTTGCGGCTGTGGCCGCGGGAGCAGGAAGCAGCTTGTTTATATCTCAGCGGATCAGGAAGGAGAGAAAGACAAATTCCAGAGCTTGGCTCTGGACCCTAGTTCGTGGGTGGGTCTTCCCCCCTCACTTAATCCTCTCTGAAAGCTTCAATCTCCTAGGCGATTCCCAAATGTAGGCAAACGGACAATGAAGATCAACCATCAGTCTCAGGTCAAAGGCCAGTCCCACCATCTCGGTTTGTTTCCTGTGGCTAGAGTAGAAATCCCAAGACATAGACATAGAGGTTCATTTGGCTTCGGGTTTTGGCAGAGCTGGTCCAACTTCTGGCAAGGGGTCAGGCTGCTTCGACCTCTGGCAGGAGGAAGGGTAAGTAGAGTTTGCAGAGGAGACAGACCAGGCGGCTGGCGGCCTCTCCCAGCAGCTGCCCTCTCTGGCATGAACTCGGTTCTCAGCAGAGCTCGCTTTCTTTCTTTCTTTTTTAAAAAGATTTATTTATTATATGTAAGTACACTGTAGCTGTCTTCAGACACCCCAGAAGAGGGCGTCAGATCTCATTACAGATGGTTGTGAGCCACCATGTGGTTTCTGGGATTTGAACTCAGGACCTTCGGAAGAATAGTCAGTGCTCTTGCTGAACCACCTCTCCAGCCCCCCCCACCACCCCCCCAGCTCACTTTCTTGTGAAAGACCTTCACCTTTGTCCAGCCATCCCTGAGGGGTCAATTCCAGCATCTCAGTACACCCCATCTGGGGCCTGGCTTTACCAGGAACGTAAGAGAAAGCATAGCACTTGCTGTAACATTTGGCGGGGTTCCCACTGATGCAAAGCTACTGTCGTCTTCCCAACCTTGAGAATGGCCTTCAGAACTGGTCCTGCCGAGCCCCACGTTGTGGGCCACCCTATCACTCCACAGGCAGCCATGGCCTCTCTGCACTCACATGTGGTCTCTGGGGTCTAGTCAGGCTACCCAGAGGGAGATCCGTGTCTGAGAAGATGGGCCACTTGAGTTGCACTGACCCTGGGGCCCCGCAGCTGCGCAGGCCCTACTGCCTTGCTGTATTTTCCAGTGTCTGTGCTCCAACCTCTGCACATCCCCAAGTATCTCCAAAGCATCTTGAACAGCAGCTTCCTTAGCGGAAGAACAGACCCGTTGCCCAGCTCTTTCAGGCAGCCTGTCTCAGCCGGAAGCCCTTTCTCCAGCTCCCCTCCTAGACGGGGCCTCTTTATCTTCTCCATGGCTTTATCCTGCATAACATCTCTGTCTGTGGCCAAGGGGTGGAAGGTCTCACTCGTCCCACAACAGGGAGAGAGACAGTAAAATTAAAACTGATTGTGTAACCCCTATGGAAAGAATGGCTTTGGCTTCACGAACTCCCTGCAGAAACACTGGAGTTACTCAGACTCTAGCTCTGTTAAGGACTGGAGCAGAGAGGGGCTGAATGGAAGGGGCAAGGGACAGGGGTGTCCATAGAGCCTGTGTTAGTATCCCATTATCTATCTCCTGCTAGATGGACGGATTCTCTTGGTCCCATCTGCATAAGTTGCCCCTGGAGCGAGACCTTTGTCCTCAAAACAGCAGAGGGCAGTGGATATGAGAAAAGCTCAGGTCCTGGAAGCTTGTGGCTCGGGATGAAGTCTGGGTGGAGTCAGGCCAAGAGCAGGTTGTGCTCTTCAACACCCTCGACTGGTCTATCTGTGTATAGCCTCCTGAGGAAGGAAGAGAGCACTTTTGGAAAGAAGGGGGTCCAGGATATTCACCTTCAGTCTTTCTAGGGGAACTAGACCAAGGAACTAGACCCTGATGGTGTGTCAGCCCACATGTCAGAAGAATAGACTCTCTAACATTCTGCAGTCTCCATGCATGGCCAGGCATTAAGTACAGAATACACAGCCAGTGGGGTCTGAACCCTGATATTTCAGCCCATTTCTTAAGGGACAACAGAGGGCCTTAAACACATCATTATCCAAGAAGCCTCCAGTCTCTGGGGAGGTTCCCCATCTTCCCCGTCTCCCCACCTTATACCATGTTTAGGAGTTGCTACTTCTGCAAGATTGGGTTTGAACTAGAACTAATTTTTACAGCTATATAATGGTCATTGTGGGGCCAAGCAGAGGTAGGGTTGACTTGAGTACAGAGCTATTGTCTTACAGTGCCTCTGTGTGCTGACATGTATGTATTGTACCTGTGTGTTCACTAATGAGCGTGCTCTCTTGCCAGCCCATGTGGGAATGCAAACGTATGGGTGTTTGTATATATACATGAATGCCCAGGGCACTCGGGAGCTGATGTTCTTCCACTCTACAAAACACACTGAACCCTGGCACTTCCAGGGTATCCCGAGAAGCAGGGACTGATGTAGGGAATGACCAGAACGCCAGGTCCAGAGCTCCTTCCGTATACCTCGCAGTCACAGGGCCAGTCACAACCCATTCCAGACACCAAGATCTGGCAGTTGATGGAGTCTCTAGACTGCTTAGCTGGCCACATGGGGGTTCACAGCAGGTCCTGAAACCCGAGTGCTGTTGGTAACATGGGATTGATTTCTAAGTCTGGGCTTTGCTGAGGTTTTGTTGCAAGGATTAAAATTCTATTTGTATTCTTAAAAGGTCGACTCCCCCTTCTTTAGTAGGTTTCAGAAAATCTATCTGGAGCCAGACTTGGTTGTTCACACCTGTAAGCTCAGCATGTAGGAGGCTGAAGCGGAAAGATTGCCGTGAGTTCAAGGCCAGCCTGGACTGCACAGTGAGACAGTGAGACACTTTCTCAAAAAAAAAAAAAAAAAGTCAAATATCAAAATCAATCTAGGGAAAAACAAGTCAATTGAATGTGTGAAATTTATAAACACGTGTGTGCTGTAGTCTTCAAATAGTTATGCATTATGTATTTATATGTGTATAACTGTGTATGTGTATATATATTGTTATACATATATAAGACATATATACTGTATGTGTGTATATATGCTGTAGATATAGATGTATATGCACAAGTATACAAATGTGTTCATACATGCCTGTGTGCCTCTGTGAATATGTGTATGTTATGATTTGCATATGCCCATGATTATGCATGTTCTGTATTCTGGTACATGTGTGTTCACAAATGCATACTTCTGTGCCTATCTCTATGTGTATGCTCTATGCTGTGTATCTACTGTATGTGCAATAATCTGAGTGTTCTTCTGCATGCCTGTGTATGCATGTATGTGCAATAGGCTATATATACTCATGCATGTGTATGCAAGCGTATTCATGAATGCACAGCTCTGTGTCTACATATGTATGCTGTAATCTGTATACACTCTGAGCATTCATGTGTCTGTTTGCACAGGTGGATGGCACAGTTTATTTCAAGCAGCTGGTTCATGTGACTGCCACCCGGGGAAGGTGTGCTGGTATGGAAATCCTGGAAGAGCTGAGGTTGCAGTCTGGAGTCAGGAGGTAGAATCCTTCCTTCTTGAGAGGCTCTGTCTTGTCATTTCCCTTGAGGCCTTCAGCTGATGTTAGGAGGCCACCCACAGTGCAGAGGAGCACCTGCTTTCCTCAAAGACTAATGACTCGAGTGAGCGTCGATCATGTTTTTAAAAAAAATCTCGACAGCAATGTCAAACCACCGTTTGACTCAACACATGGGTGCCACCTTTCACCACTCTGAAGTCCCCAACGCTTGGAGATTGCATGTCCAGCTCTGTTGGGGTTCGGGTGAGTAGAGAGCAGTGTGGTTTCTTTAAAACAAACAAACAAGGCCATGGCTGGGTTGCTGCTCAAAGACACCGCATTTAAACTAAGCATTCAAAGTATGAAAATAAAGAAGTAAATGGTAAACAGTAAATAAAATGTAGCCATAAACATCTGTCTCCTTTGTGCATGGGCAGGCATGGGGGCCCTGGCGCTGCAGGAGCAGAAGAACCTCTTGGCTGGCCAACAGGACTCAGGGCATCCTTCAGAGAGGGGGAGGGAAGATATTTGATTTTCTCTGAGGACAGGAGATGCGATGGCCACATGGACAGCTGAGGGCAGAGAGAGGGCTAAAGCAGGCTTGTGTGACTTGGGTCGCATGTATGTTCAGCCTTACCACTCACTGGTCTCTCCAAAAAGCTCACCTGTCTCCTGGAAAGATGCCTGAGTCAGACGGAAAATGGTCGGGGAAAGGGATGGATCGCACCCGCCACATACCCCACTGGGGTCATTGAGGTGGAGGTATGGTCAGTTTATCCTTGGCATGTGCTTCGGTTAAGGATGAAAACCCTTTGGCTGCTGAATCTGAATCCTCAACACCACCCCCCTCCACACACACACAGACTACATTCCTACGTCACACCATCAGAGGAGAAGCGAGAGGTTCCTGTTCTCTAAACAGCCTGGCCAGGGGGGTTAGGGGTGGAGCAGGCTGCTGACTGGATCTCAGTGGTACATTTACCTGTTCAGGAGGACAGTAGAGAACCAGGACTGAGAGCTCAGACTCTTGATGAGGGTTCACAGATCCTGTGACAGTTCTGTCCCGCCAGGGATGTGCCTCCTGAGAGAAGCAAAGAGAGTGGATTTTGTCCCCCGAGCCAAGGATTTGTGAGTGGCGGCATCCATGAGTGGTTGGACAGAGGCCCAGGGCTCTTAATCTGTGAGGGGCACTACCGTGAGAGCCCATTGCCTAAGGACCTGCAGTGGGCCAAGCTACCCTGGAGTCAACGTTACCCCAGAAGCACATGTTCCCTGAGCTCAGGAGTTTTGTTTGTAGTCCCATCTCTAGCTTTGACTTTAATGCTCCAATCTCTTCCCTGGCGTCTGGCTCAGAAAAGGCTGAAATATATAGACTGGGCCATGTCTTGGCCTGATGGATAGATTCGTGGTCTGCTGATTGTCAAAGTCATAGGAAAAATCATAGGAAGCAGGGAGACAGAGACCACTTAGGATGGCCCTCTTTCTGCTGGAAGAGAACTGGAACAGTGTGTGTTTCTACTACATATAAGAACACACACACACACACACACACACACACACACACACACACACACACACACGTCCTGAGCAGCAGGGGCTTTGGTAAGATCGTAAAGGTTCTGAAGGGAACATCCTGCTATAGTCACCCTGCCCCTGGTGGCTGTGCTGAAGAGCCAAGCAGATGGCTTGGTCTACCTCCCCTCGAGAACAGCTTTAAGCCTGGAAACTATAGTGTCCTTTACACTGCCAGAGAAGACCCCTGCAAGAACAGTTGGTTTGGGGGGTGCCATCTGTCCCTACCTGCTGGCATGACCTAGAAACTACTGCTGTTCCACCCTAGACTCTTCCCTTTCGGCTAAGGACTTCTGAGCCACGTGCTATCATGGGCAGATCTCTCTGGCCAGTCCCTGGTTCTAGGCAGGAACGCTCAGACACTGGGGAGGGGGGGAGATGGAGGGGGAGACGGGGATTGCAGAGGGGAGGGTGGGGATTGCAGAGCAGGCTGCCTTTGGTTAGCTATTCCCAAGATGAGCCTGTCCGAAGCACAGGATTTTCTGTTTATTCTCCTTACCCGCTACATACGCTGGCTAGAGCTGATATTCCAGGCTTTTATAGAGCCCCACTTCCTCTTCTCTGATTTATGTTCCTGGGGATGAGTTTTATAGGAAACAGTCTCTGAGCTCCTGTGAGATAAAAGGCTGCCCCTGCTCCTGCTAGATGGAGACACTCACCCCACCCCTCATAGATCTTCTCACTCCAGGCTCAGCCTGCGGCCTCCCACAGTTGATAGGCTGCTTCTGTCTGCCTATCAACCTCTGCCTGACATGTAAGACTCTCTCCTCTGCAGGCAAGGCCATCAGGGATGTGGCCCACCCCCATCCCTGCTGTTGTTTAACAGTTTTCTCTGAGATCGAAACATTTTATCCTACAGGGAAACCCCTTAAACAGGAAGGTAAACAACTCTAAGGAGCTTCAGGAAGTCCCTGAAACTGACTAGACTCTAGGCCCCTTCCTAGAGAGTCCCCCTCAGACCCAAAGAGCGAAGCTCCTAAGGAGCCTCAAGACCAAACCAGCTGCCTGGAAGAAGCAAAAGCCAGTTCCTCTGTCTAGAAAACTTCAGACCAACTGAGTCCCTTGGAAAGAACACCTTCCGACCTGTTGAGCTGTCTACAGGCTGTGCAGTGTGCTTTAGGTTCCAGCTTTTGTGGTCTGTCACCCAAGCTGGGGTGACGTAGCTGTCGTTATTTTCTGCTCCAGTAAGTAAGCCCTCCATCATGTTCCTAATAGTAACCCCCACCCCCAATAAAAACCTCATGGCTCACCATGTTGTAGTTTAGTGGTAACTGCACTTTGTTATGAGTTACCTATCTGGGTTAAGTAGACATGTGTAGTGTCTCCCCCGGAAAGGTTTTGTCACACAATACCCTTCACCTGGGGGTGACACCTCTTGTTGACCATGGATGGTCCCTGGAGATGATTGGCATCCTCTTTTCTAACAGGGTCCTACCAAGGACACCACTCTTCCTTTGTCCCCACAGCTTCCCAGAAGCCTCTCACTCCAAAAGCTAGTGAGCTCCTTCCAGCAACTTGAGCACATCCTCTGGGCCCTCCATTCCTCATGCCATGGCGTATTCACAATGTTCTCAGCCCCGACTGACAGGTTCTAGGATACCCTGGGCCATCGAAACAAGCATAGCCCTGCTTCTTCTGCTCATACTTGTATCACCTCTGCGTGGTGACTCTCTAGTGATAACCAGGTTGTCAGCACCTGGGATGAGATGGCCCCTGTGGGAATCTCTGACACCCACTGCCAGGCACAGTACGTCACCCGCCATTCAATCCTGGCACAGAGAAAGAGAGCAAAAAGAATTGCTGTCCCCTCCCCCTCCATACCATGCACAGGGTTTGTGTGTGAAATGTCCCTCTCTAACTAGGGGAAAGAGGAGAAGACTCTGGAAGAGACCTCCTGCCTTCCCTGAGGCACTGGGGTGACTGCAGGGCCAGGCTGACTGCAAGAGTGGGCCAGACCTCCCAGCAGGCTGCCCTTCCAAGGAAGACTCTGCAATTGGTGTCCAGCCCTCACCCACTCTCCCCCCTGTAATTGGGACTGAGGATTTCACACTCTGGAGCCGGGATAGTGCTTGTTTTGGCTGGCCCAGTGCAGGCAGCCCATCCTAACAGACCCCGGGTTGCATAACGGTGAGGTATCCGCTTACACTGGCTCCCTCCTTGCGACAAGGCCTGGGCAGCCTTCCTTGGGTGGAGCAGCCTCCCTGGGAGGTACCCGGCCCCAGCAGGCTAGGGGTAGGGTCTCTAGGGCCTCTTGACCTTGTAGCAGCTGGCAGTGCCACATGGTGCCTTGGCTTCCAGGAGCCAAGTGCAGCCACCTCTGGCCAGAGTTGGCTCTTGTGGGTGTAGGCGGGCGAGGGGCTGCCTCCGCCCACTGATCACATCTCTTCCCAGCCTCCGCGTCATCCTTGGCTCTGCCAGAACACTGTGGGCCCTGGGTCAAGAGACAACAGTGTGGTGGAGGGAGCAGATCCAGGAAATGGCCTGGTGGGTGCCTTGTCGCTGCCCAGGCCCCTGAAGGAGCCTTGGGAGCAGCATCTGACTCCCTAGTGACAGTGGTCGCCTGGACACAGCCCAGCTGGCCCAGGTGTGACGATGTCCCAGTGTGCAGAGCCCTCACAGCCCAGCGACTGCCAAAAGGTGGAGCCAGAGAAATAGGAGATTTGAATAATGGGAGAAAATTATTATGTCTTCGTGTGAGCTGGAGCCCAGCCCTGCTCCCCATGGGTGTGATAACCGGGGACTCTTACGTTTCTCCTGCCCAGAGCCAAGGCCAGCCATGACAATACTCACATTGTTCCCTCTGCTGGGGTATTGTTATCCGATGACAGTGCCCTAAAGCACCACACACGTTTGAAACCACGGGCATCTGTAGGAAAAATGAAAACTGGGGAGGGGGCGGGATTAAAGCGGCTTTATACAAGTGGCCTGGTGACAGCCAGGCGCAGAGTTAGGGCAGGACCTGGCACAGAGGAAACTGCAGGCTCCCAGGTAGCCAGTGCCCTGGGCTATAGAGGTTTCTACCTGTGATAAAACAAGATTGGAACTGGCTTTGATTTCTCACCTGGGGCCAGGTGAGAGGATGGCTCTGAGCTGTTGGGCGTTGCCTCCGGAGTCTGGAAATTAGTCCTATTGCTCAGTCTCTGTCTCTGAACAAAGAAAGCACAGGATACTGTTTGGGGTTGGGGAGGCACCAGGTTGCTGATTCAGATTTAGTAGATAGACCCTCGTTTTCCATCACACACAGAGGTCTGGGAAACCTGTCCACACCCCCACATAGGAGAGCACCAACCAGCTAGCTCAGCATCCAGGGATTCAGCTCTTTCCCTTCCAGCCTCCCATTCCCTCTAAACTGCGAGCCATCTGCAAATAATCCTCCTGGAGAAGAATAGAAAGTGCTGGCCCCCAGGGCAATGGTTCCTCCTGCAGCCAAACCCACCTGGGAATAGCTCTGATCGACATCTTGGAAAGGACTGGAAGCCGCCTCTGAGTTAGCATGGAGCCCGCAAGGGTATCTAGGAGGGACAGCCATGGGGAGAGGTCCTGGCTCCGTGTATGCTGGGCCATCAAGATGACCGTCTTCCTGGAAACCCCCTGTCTCTGATTTTTCTGTGTTGCATTGTCAAGCATCAGTCTGAACTCTTAAGCATCTCCCTTGTGAGGAATTAGATGGGCCGTGTGTTTGGTCCTTCAGCTCCTGTACTAGCACAGAGGACTAGGATTCTGGAAGTCCCCCAAAGAGTCCTATTCAACTGTCCAGGTGAAAAAGGAGCCGGGGAGGAATACAGATGTGCATTTGGAGCCAGAGGTTCTTCCCTTCTTCCCTACCCTGTGGCTCAAGGGGAGCATCAGAGCCCTGTCTCATTCTAGTTCCGATTCTATCCAGAGAAGGACAGAATAGCTAGCTGCTCGGACTCATACCCCGGCAAGTGGCAGATACAAGGTACAACTCTCTCTCTCTCTGTCTCTCTGTCTCTCTCTCTGTCTCTCTCTGTGTGTGTGTGTGTCTGTGTCTGTGTGTATTTCTGTCTCTCTCTGTATGTCTCTCTCCTCTCTGTATGTGTGTCTGTCTCTGTCTCTCCTTTCTCTATCTCTCTGTCTCTCTGTGTGTGTATGTCTGTCTCTCATCTCTCTCTCTCTCTCTCTCTCTCTCTCTCTCTCTCTCTGTGTGTGTGTGTGTCTCCTCTCTCTGTGTGTGTGTATGTCTGTCTCTGTCCTCTCTCTGTGTATGTCTGTCTCTCCTCTCTATGTCTCTCTGTCTCTCTCTGTCTCTCTCTGTGTGTTTGTATGTGTATGTCTGTCTCTGTCTCTCCTCTCTGTCTCTCCATCTCTCTCTGTCTCTCTGTCTCACTCTCCTCTATGTATGTCTGTCTCTGTCTCTCGTCTCTCTGTCTCTCTGTCTCTGTCTCTCTGTCTCTGTCTCTCTGTCTGTCTCTCTCTCCTCTCTCTGTCTCTGTCTCTCTATCTCTATGTGCTTGTGTGTGTGTGTATGCCTGTCTCTGCCTCTCCTCTCTGTCTCTCTGTCTCTCCATCTCTCTCTCTTTCTGTCTCTCCATCTCTCTCTGTCTCTCTGTCTCTCCATCTCTGTCTCTATCTCTATCTCTCTCCTCTCTGTGTATGTCTGTCTCTGTCTCTCCTCTCTCTGTCTGTCTCTCCATCTCTCTCTGTCTCTCTCTGTCTCTCTGTGTGTTTGTATGTGTGTGTATGTCTGTCTCTGTCTTTCCTCTCTCTGTCTCTCTGTTATCTCCATCTCTCTGTCTCTCTTTCTCTGTGTCTGTCTCCGTCTGTCTCTGTCTCTCTGTCTCTGTATATGTTTGTATGTGTGTATATGTTTGTATGTGTGTATATGTCTGTCTCTCCTCTGTCTCTCTGTTCTCTCCATCTCTCTCTGCCTCTCTCTCTCTCTCTCTCTCTCTCTCTCTCTCTCTCTCTCTTTCTCTCTCTCTCTCTTTCCTGCCACTGGGAGCATCCCCATTGGGATATTAAAACTTCATAGGAGGCCAGGGCCCAGGGCCAGGAGAACTTTACACCTGGGGCTCAGCACACATCTGGACAGCATCTGGTCCTGACAGGTGTGCAGAGTCTGAAACCCCCGGGTGCACCCGCACTACACAGAAAAAAGCTGGGGACCAGCTGATGGGATTCCTGTTCTGCGCTTCTCGACTCTTATTCTATCACCAGTATGACCAGCCAGCCTCGCTTACTGGCCTCCTAGGTTACTGCTCCCTATCTTCAAACACCTCTTCTGCTTCCTGGGTCCCTTCAGCATACCCATCCATGCTTTGGGCTATCTGGCTTCCTTCGAGCTTTTGTGAGATGAAGATGAAGGTGAAGAAATGAGTCGGTAGAGGTGGTGATGGATTCGTGGATGAACATGTGGATGAATGGATATGTGAGGGGGTGAGTGAGTGCATGAGCCAGGCTTCTTAGCACAGGGTCCTGAGAGAACGAGGTCCCTGGGGCTGGAGGATAGTTCTTAGGGGAAGAGTAACAGGAGAACCACCCTACCTGCTATCACAAGGGACCACAACCAGGCAGCTTCACATGGGAGAATTTCCTTCCCTGACCCCCGTGATAAGTCTGAAGTCAAGCCATCATCTGTCACGTTCCTTCCGGAGGCTCTGGTGGCCATAGGTTTTGTATTCTATGTTGCTGTGTCTCCTTGCATTGTTCCTGCATACCCACTGACAGACTGTACTCATTACACTTACTGGCATCTGCAGTCCTGGACCCCAGCCTCACCTGGGTGAGGTGCAGGGGTGTTGGACCTGTCTCGATGTCTTGCTGAACCTGCTGAGATCTCAGGATGGCGTGGAGGTGGCAGCGGTCGAGCCAGCCCCAGCCTTAGCAACCCCAGAGCAGCTTGAGACAAGTAATTCACAGTTACATTCATGTGGTGACTGTGCTGTGATATGGCCCACAGGGGACACCTGGGCTAGATCTTCTTGCTTCAACGTTGCCTAGTCTCCGCCATGAGTCTGGTGCTCCGAGTCTCTCAGGAAACCAGCTCTCAGTCCTACCTGAGACCCTTAAGATGCAGATTCTCCAGGGCTCCTGAGTAGAACCTTTGGCCTGTGGGTCAGGGATCTCTCAAAAGAAAGCTCAGGGGTGAGGGGTGCGGATAGAACCACAAGAGATTCTGCTAGGAGCCTAGAGAAATGGCTGAGTCAGTTAAGTACTTGCCACACCGTGCTGGCGAGTGGAAACAGGTGCATCCCTGGCCAGCAAGCCTAGCCTAAGGGACAACGCCAGGTCCTAGGGAAGAGACTCTTGTCTCAGAGCACAAGGTACGGATTCTCCTGAGGAAGGGTAGCTGAGATCACACGGACACACACAGAGACACACACACTCAGACACGTGTACACACACCAGACGCATGCACACAGATGTAACATGGACACATGCTCTCTCTCTCTCTCTCTCTCTCTCTCTCTCTCTCTCTCACACACACACACACACACACACACACACAGACACACAGACACGCACAAACACATACAGGCACGAACACACAGATGCACGCATAGACACGCACACGCTCACACTCAAAAACAACCCGCTATTTCGGAGAAAGAATGGAGCCCCGCCGAGGTCAAGTGCGTCACTATTCATCTTTAATTAAATGTGGTGCTAAAGGCCATGAGGAGAGGCTCTCTTCCCATGGGTGTCCCTTGCATGCGACACTGCGGCCACCGGGACCGTGCAACCCTTCAGAAGCACCGTCTCTGGACCACAGACACTCCTAACTCCTTGAAGTCTGCAGCGGTGATCCACATCTGCTTAAAGCTGCTCAGGGACGTGACAATGGAGGCCCCGATCCACGTGGAGAACCATCGGTCAGGCGGCGCCGTGATTTTAATGGGGATACCCTTGGAAGCCAGCTGTTCCAGTTCTTTGAGGAGCCTGTCGTCCAGCCCCTGAAACAGAGTGCTCCCCCCCGACAAGACAATCTCCCCAAAGAGTGTCTTCTGTATGTCCGCATCACACTTGTCTATGCTGTTAGATGTCATCTGTGCCAGCCCTGGGCCATGGGTATCCAGCTGGTCTGGTGAGAACAGGATCTCAGGAGCCTGGTACAGCTGGTCTCCAATGTAAATGACATTCCCGTCGGGCAGTTTGTACTCCCTCAAGACGTCTTCTGTCCGCCGAGAGAGTTCCTCCTCGGGCTCCAGGGCCACATAGCACAGCTTCTCCTTGATGTCATCCACCAGGGACTTCTCCAGTGGGCACGGAAAGGCTCGCCCACTGGCCAAGAGCAGTCGGGTGAGGAGCTCCGTGATGTCTTTGCCAGCCACGTAAAGCTTGCTGACTGCATGAGGCAGGGAGTAACCTTCAAAGATAGGGACAGTGCAGGTGACCCCATCTCCGCTGTCCACCACCAGGCCTGTGACACAGGCAGAGGAGTAGAGGGCCAGCACTGCCTGGTCTGACAGGTAGAAGGCAGGCACATCAAAGGTCTCAAACATCACCTCTGCCGTCTTCTCGCGATTCTCCCTAGGGTTCAGGGAGGGTTCCGTCATGAGCACCGGTCGTTCGCTGGGCTTCACACCCAGTTCCCATTCGAAGAGATGTCTCCAGAGCTTCTCCACATCTTCCCAGCTCGTGACCAGACCCCGCTGAATGGGGGAGTGCAGGCGCAAGGCCTCCCGTTGGTACAGGGCTTCCTCCCCAACAAAGTACTTCTTCTGACTGGCTCCCATGGGGGGAACCTTGAACTTTGGGTACCCCACAACGGAGCTGGTGACGTGACGGGGTCCAATCTCCCCAGACAGCCCTGCCTTACAGAGTCCAGACCCATTGTCAAGAATCACAGAAGGAGAATCTAGTACCACTGGGTTAAACATGTCTGTGCGGCAATCCCTTCTGGGTGACACAAAATATAGCAAGATGAGCTTTCTTGGGCCAGTTTGTGTCACAATAGGTTACCCTGGAAGTTCACAGGATTCCAGGGTTCCTGGAGGCCTCCCAGGCACAGCTAGCAGACCGACCCCAGTGCCCGGGAACCCCCCATCCTCCTAGGTGGTCCTGCTTTCTTCTCAGGAGGCTCAGACCTGAGAGGCCTTTTCAAGGGTGCTTGCTCCGTATGTAATAATCCAATGAAGTAACAATTGTCCTTAGTGAGTGTCAGAGTCCTGCAGTGGGGCTCTGCACACTGGTGTCCCCTCAAGGGTGAGGTAGTAAGCAGAGAAAGCCCTCGGTGATGATTGTTGATAACCCTAGGGATCTCACCTCAGAGGCCTCAATTCAGAATGGGGCAGCTTGAGGGCCCTACCTTGTAAGGGAGGCCATTTTACTTCCTAGGTTCAAGGGGTAGTACCTAGCAGACCCCAAGAAGGTTTCTTTTTGAATACACATTAGTCCAGGAAGCCCTCAGGAATGTCTCCTCACTCTGTTAATTGACTCTGGTTCTGGGTACCCATTCCAGTTCAGGTCAGGGTCTTCCCCCCTCCCCCTCTCTCTCCACCATAAGGCACCCAAGAATAGTTCATTTCAACATCAGCTCATGCAGATGTGACCCCTCTGGAGCTTGGGACACCTGTGTGTCTAGGCCCATAGGACAGTCAAGGCATACGATGTTGAGAAACTGCTATACAAAGGCTGAGGCTATAGAGAGGACTGGGAAGGTGTCTGGGAGGAGCCACCTACTATGGCCTCAGAGACACAGGTGCGTGCTAGCTCTGAGACCCTCTACCTGGCATTCAGCTTGGGGACTGAGCCTGGGCACAGCCTCCTCTTTCCCTGATGACGGAGGGAGGCTTGGAAAGGTGGGTTCATAAGCTGTTCCCCCCGGCCGCCGTTGTATGTAGACACAGGTAAGCCAGAATTTTCCTCCTTTCAGAAAATACTTCCAGAGTATCACTTCCTGGTGTCACATCCTTTCTAGAGCCTGGGATCTTAATGCCCAGGGTTCCCTCTATGCCCTACTGACCCCGCTGATCCATCAGTAGGCATTACTAAGAAAAGCCATTACAAGGTTATGTCATTCAGATGTATGGTGTAGACACATGTGATGTAGACATGATGTAGAAGTGGGCTTAGGACTCACTTGAAGACGTGTAGTCGACGTGTGTCATGTGTAGCAGACATGTCACAAATTGTCAGTGTGGACATATACTAAAGATGTGGCTTTCTGAGCCCTGCTGAACCTTACAGGAGGTGTTAGTGAAACTTTGGTGGTCAAGGACCCCCAGAGGAAACCATCAGAGACTGAGACTCAGATGGGGCAGAGAGAGACCTTCGCTCTTCGGTAAGCCATGTTTAGCATCAGCTCTATTGCTACTTCTAACCCTCCCAGACCATGAGATTGGCCAGGCACATGCGGGCCCTCACAGTCACCTCCAGTAGGCCAGGGACAAGGTCAGGCATGAACACAGGCCTCAGCAGGAGGCTCCCACAGAGGCTGCATGATCCTCAGTCCTGGGCTCTACCAGAGGTGAGGAAACGGTGAAGGAGATGAGCCTACTCAGCAATAGTATGTCCTGCCTATGCAAGGCCTGTTCTGTCCCGTGCCCAATGAGGCAGCCTAGACCTTGTAGAGACCCCAGTGGCCGTGACTATTGAACTGATCGTGTCTACTACCTAGACCCAACTCTGTATGATCTGCCCATTTGCTTTTGTTGCTGGGTCCCTGAGACATAAAGTCCCACTTTTTGAGGACTAGAGTCCTCTTCTGACTGCTGTGGGCTGCTGGCAGATTCTGTGACTTGGGGTTCCCCCCCGCCGCCTGCTTGCGTCATAAAAGGCTCACGTATGTGCTGATCTTTCAGGTGCTACCATGACTCTCCAGCTAAACCAGGAGAGGGATAAAGCTCTCTAGACATTAGAGAGTCTGTGGTGGGAGAGCATGAAACAGTGCTTGGTGCAGGGGGCTCTGGGGCAATGTCTCAGTGGCCACAGGCTAACTGAGGTTATTCCTGGGAAGGACTACTTCCTTTCATGTGGGTGTCCCGGGGTGCAAAGGCTCCTCAGCACCCTGCCGAGATAACAGCATATGATAGCAGTATTCCAGGGGCCAGCAGAGTACAGCAGCCCAGCCTTGTCCACCCCCCAGATGTGGCGTTCCTCTAAAGGCTTGAAGTTAAGGTCACATCTCAGTTCTCTTATCCTCAGTACCAGTGTGTGTGTGTGTGTGTGTGTGTGTGTGTGTGTGTTGCCCAGTGTGTAGTGTGTGTGTGATGTGTAGTGTGTGTAGTGTGTGTGTGATGTGTAGTGTGTGTGTGTGTGGTGTGTGATGTATGTGTGTGGTGTGTGATGTGTGGTGTGTGTGTTTGTGTGTGTTGCCCAGTGTAGTGTGTGTGTGTGTGTATGTGTGTGGTGTGTGATGTGTGGTGTGTGTGTTTGTGTGTGTTGCCCAGTGTGTAGTGTGTGTGGTGTGTGATGTGTGGTGTGTGTGTTTGTGTGTGTTGCCCAGTGTGTAGTGTGTGTGTGTGTGTGTGTGGTGTGGTGTGTGGTGTCTGGTGTGTGTGTGTGGTGTGGTATGTATATGTCTGTATGTTTTACCCAGTGTGTACTGTAGTGTGTGTGCATGTGTTTGTGTCATATGTGTGTGGTATGTGTGTCTGTGTGTGTCTGTATGTGCATGTGTGTGTGTTACACATTGTGTGGTGTGTAGAGTGTCTGTGTGGTATATAGTTTGTGTAGAATGTGTAGTGTGTCAGCGTGTCTGAGTGTATAGCGTGTGTGTGTGTGGTATGTAGAGTGTGTGTGCTCATGCACATACATGGGTAGGACAGAGGACAATCTCAGGGTGCCCTCAGGGTCTTGTACCTCAGCGTTACCACCTTGTCAGATGTTTACATTATGATTCATTAACATTCACAAAATTGGTTGTGAAGTAGCAATGAAATAATTTTATAGTTGGGGGGGTGTCATGACAACGTGAGGAACTGTATTAAGAGATCGAGGCATTGAGAAGGTTGAAAAACCCAGCTTTAGGTCTTTATCCAACCCGCCACGCCCACCCCGCCATGCCCTTGCTTTTAAGAAAACAGCTGAGAACAGAAATGGACAGGCAGAGTCCTTGAGACAGCCATGTGAGGACTCCCAGACCCCTTTAAGTATCTTAATTCTTGATGCCGAGTCTAGGAGAGGCACCACCCTTGGTGTGATGCCACCTACTCTCTGTCCCAGGACAGCTGTGGCTGTCGGGGTTCCACACACCCAGCTGAGTGGTCCCAGGAACATCATTTGTCCACATGGGACAGTGAACAGCCTCTTGGCCAGGAGTACACCTTGATCAGACACCAAAAGGGATTCCTGGATGCTGGGATGAGACCAAGTGCTGATCTTTCTCAGTTTATGTTGGAGCCCAAAGAGTGCAAAGTTCAGCCCAGAACACAGCACGGTATCAGCAAATTCTGTCCTGACACCAGCGTCTAACTGGGTGAGAGACAAAGACTCAGGGAGTGTTCTTGAAAACCCTGCGTGGAGGGGCCAAGGGCATCCCTGGAGTAACACCACATGGCTACTGAATATAAAAAGCATTTGGGTTTATGAGCCATAGCCAGCGAGTGTGATGTTAGGCTGGTTTGGAGCTGCCCTGGGGCAGAAATTCCACTTCTCAGGTGCTAGGAACCTCCTCTGCTGGCCCTAGAATCCTCGATGTGGGTCGTGGCACTCTGTCTTGGAAACTCTCTGACCCTGAATCTGAGCCTGAATCCCAGGGTCCGTGTGTCTTGGAAGGACCGTATGCACCTTAGCATGGCTGAGACCCTTCAGTCTTCCTGTGGAAACAAGGGTGTGTTATCGGTAAGACAGAAACGTCTGGTAGCTGGCCAGCAGTGCAGTTTGAGGGGCGGCCACAACACGGGTGTGTTTGCCATTAACACGGGAATCTCTTCTCTCCCAGATCCAATTAGAAGCTGCCTGAGTCTGCCGCCCCTACCCTAAGCCGGCCAAGCCTCATAAATCGCTTGAACAACTTTATGGACAAACTGGCTGTAACGCCATTCCCCTCTCCAGTGCTCGCACTGGAGAGCCACTGTTCCTTCTCCACCCAGCAAACATGCTGCCCTTGTTTCTGCTCCACTGTGTGTAGCAATGGCCCTCTTCCCCTGCTCCCATATGACCTCACCCCATTTTAAGGTCATGGTGGAAGTGGAGAGGAGGTCAAGCCCTGGGATACCTGAGAAGGTACTGGGCGTTCTTACGTAGGAGTGGATAACCCTGGACCTTCCAAGCACCCCAGTTTTCTCACAATCCTGTCCTGAAGTGCCTGGGTCCCCAAACCCCGAAAGAGGCCTACATGTCTGAGTTATCATCATCCGAGATTCATTCTATCACTAGTGCCCGGAGCCTCAGCCAATTAGTGACCAGCAGACTGGGCTCATTAGTGCAGACCTAACATCTGGTGGCCAGATTCTCTTACAGGGACCAGTCCGCATGTCAGCAGTCTAGAGGAGCAGGGTGGCCTTCAAGTGACAGGATGCACACTGTCACTGTAAAATCGGTGCTATCTGAGGAGGTCAGTCTGGGGCTGTACATAGCTCCACGGTGGGAAGGCTACTTTCCCAATTCATGCTCCAGGTACTCACAAATGGGCGGAAATTCAGAGCATATTCCCTGGCAACTAAGCCCTCCTGAGTCTCAGAGGTGTACTGAAATCATCCATGGACTTAAACATTTATGTAACTATCTGCCCATCTTCCTGTCTACCCACCAACCCTGTCACTCACCCATCCATCTATCCACTTACCCCCTATCCTTCCATCTGTCATGTACACATCCATCCATCCATCCATCCATCCATCCATCCATCCATCTACCTATCTTTCCTTTCATACCTCAACTTACCTACACATAATGCCCATTTGTCTGCTCACCCATCCATCTGTTCATCCATCTATCCATCCATCCATCCACCCATCCATTCATCCACCCACCCACCCACCCACCCACCCACCTGTCCACTCATCTGTGCATCCACCCATCAACCCATCCGTCCATCCATCCATCCATCCACCCATCTATCCACCCACTCATTCATCCATCTACTCATATATGGAACCCAATCCTGTGTATAAAGCTTGGCGCCTGTGGCACCCACCCCTCCAGCCTCACTTCTCTGGAATCCTTAAGGCTACCCATTCCTTCCTTGTGATGCCTTGTGCTGACCATGAAGCCAGCTGCTCTACTCACCTCTGTGCACCACCAACATTTCTGTTGGGGGGCAATCAGGAATTCTAGGTTCCCTATCACGTGGTCAGGCAAGACAGAACCTCCTCTTTCACCTGCTTGCCTTGTGGGAATGAGCAACTACTAGATCCTTGGACATCCCTCCACAGCTGCTGCTGACCATTGTTGGGGAGTTGGACTAAAGACTGTAAGTCATCAACAAATTCCCTTACTATGTAGAGACTACCCATATGTTCTGTGACTCTAGAGAACCCTGACTAATACAGAAGTTCCAACCTCCTATAGGTACAGCCTGGGCTCTGGAATATTTGCAATAGCCTTGAGGGATGTACATCACATTCAACTGACTACACTCCAGCCCCTCTGAACAACCAGTACTCCCTCCCCATACTTGGTCTCTGGGCAATTATCCCCACCTTTTCAGTTTTGGAGAGGATTGTGTATCATTTATCAGAACTTTGAAAGAAGTATACCAGCCAGAGTTGGGGGCTCTACCTCTCTCGACAGAGATAAACACCGTCAGGCATGGTTTAGGGGAGGACCTTTCCCATGAACATGTGTGACTGGAAACCTATGCTGACGTTTGGGTGTCCCAAATGCTATTGAAATGGGACATGCCAGACATGGGGCATGCTCGAGAGCTAAGACTACCCATTTCCAGAGTTGCTGGAAATGCAACTCTTCAGGACTCCTCCTTGTGAGGATGTCCTACTCCTAGAATTATCGCCCTAAAATGACAGGCACCAGTTACATTGTGGTTTCAGGCACTCGAGTGGATATCCTGGGAGCCTCAGGGGTGAGGAGGTCTCTGGTTAATAGAAGCTGGAGCTAAGGTCTTACCTCAAGGCTCAGTGCAGAGGGTGAGGT
Organism: Tokudaia tokunoshimensis; assembly: GCA_036184795.1. NCBI lineage: Eukaryota > Metazoa > Chordata > Mammalia > Rodentia > Muridae > Tokudaia > Tokudaia tokunoshimensis. The sequence continues at coordinate 136,145,732 of BTHU01000005.1, forward strand.
GAGTTCAGCTTCCATGGACTCTGTCCATTGCTATTTTGAACTGCACTGAGAAGTTTTACCAAGTGGAATCTGATGTACCTTGAGGATAGGGAGAGAGAGAGAGAGAGAGAGAGAGAGAGAGAGAGAGAGAGAGAGAGAGAGAGAGAGAGAGAGAGGAGAGAGAGAAATGGAAGCCCAGTGTTCTCATGGTCATTTGTGTAAGTCAATTTAATTCATACTATGAGGGGTCAGGGCTACAAAATAGAAATAAGACCAATGCACCCCCAGCTTGGCAATTCCAGTCTAGTCAGAACCTCTCGTATACCACTCACTCCTCCCAACCCCCACCCCCGGTCATTAGGCCACACCATTCCCCAGTGTGTCAGGTGCCTGCTTTCTGGGAATTTTTGCCTCAGTTCCCAGGAGGCAAGTTCATATGGCTTTGCAGAGTACTCACCCAGTGAATACAGCCAGCCAACAGGGACACACCTAGACAGCCACCAGAGAATGTCCCCAGTGGTCTTCCACAGCCTCACTACTTAAACGGCTATGGCTACTGCTGCCCAATTCTTTCTTTTTCAAAATTTCTTGACCCAACCCAAACAAAGGAGGGTTTTCCTCTTAGCACCCAGGGAAAGCGCTGTCCACCTGGTCCCAGTTTTGTCTGTGGGAATCTCTCCTCCACTCAGGGCATCCCTGCCCCACAGAGGCACCTCCCCTCCCATAGACATTACTGCGTCTATGGTACTCCTCCCCTCTGGTCTTCAGCTCAAGGTGTTTCTGTATCCCTGGCCCCAGCTCTGTCTACGGGATTCCTCCTTCCCTCCTTTCCCCAGTTGGGGCAACTAGAAATACAGAACCTAGGATCCCAGGCTAGTCCCAAAGGAGCTGTGTCCTGAATCTCTAAATTACAAAAAGCGTTTTCCGCCCCCTGCTGGTGCCCATGTGGAACTGCCACGGGGTCTTGGGGTGGGAGAATTGGGGAATCTTGGACAGGAGGACCGGCTAGTTAATTTCCGGGCAAGGCAGGACACTAGGAGAGAGAAAAAAGAATCAATGTTTGCTAAATAAGGGGAAAGCATCACCCTGTCTCAGTGGGGATGAGGTCTGTTTTCAAGCGTATTACGGTGATTACCCAGAGGAGAGTCCCATCGAGTAAGCAAGCGCACACGAACTAGCGGTCCTTTCCCCAAAGAGCTCTGCGGAGTGCGTGTTAATGTGTTCCCTCCAACTAAACACGGCCAAGCTTTGGGTTTTAAATAGTTTATAGCATTTCAGATGCGGCTTCGAAGTCAGGCAGTCCCTAGAGAGGCCGAACAGACTTCTACACTTAGCCAATGATGAATAACCGAGAGAGCTCAGGGCCCGGAAGGATTCCAGGTTTAATTCAAATAATTTAAAATCTAATGTTGAAAGAGCTCTTTGCATTCATGGGCCGTACCCATTTCCAGCTGGAGAAAGAAAAGGCTTTGTGTTTGAGGCTGAGGTAGGAGCGCTAACTGTCTTACCATGTGCCTGCCACTTCCAGCCAGCACGGCAACATTTTTCATGTTACAAATGGCAGGCTGTGATTCTGAAAGCCAGACACGATGAGGGAGGGGGGAGGGAGAGGAAGATTTATCGTCGCCGTGGAGTTTCAGCTCCAGGTGGAAGGATTTTGTCCATGTCCACGGTAGGTTGCTGCCTAACCACCCCTGCCAAGAGGAGATGGAGCCCCCTGGCCCAATGTGCACGGTCTGGGAAGCCCTTAGGAAGTTCACAATAATGGACGCAGAGTCGAGCGATCCCACTTGTGTTTGCCTGCACTGCGTGCAAGTTCTGCTGGTTTGGAAGAGGTGGTGTGTGCCAGGAGCTCACTGACTGGCAGATATGCCCTGCCTGCCCGAGGCTCATCAGAGGAGGGCCACCTGTTTTCCTTCTTGTCTGGTTTCAGACCTGAACGATGGGCGTGGTCTGGAGAGACTGAACATAAAGGCTTGCAAGCTCCCCGAAACTCAGCATGGACCATCATTTGCCTGGACCATGCTGAGCTTCGGGGAGCTTGCAAACCTTTGTGTACTCATGGGGATCAGACTGTATCCTCCCAACACACACACACACACACACACACACACAAACTTACATCACTCAGAATTTCAGAACACAAATTTACTTCTACATTGGGTCTTTGCAGATATAATTGGGTATGCTAGAACTAGGTGGGTCTCAAACAGTGCCTCTGACACCCTCAGAAGAGAGGAGAGGGACATGTCACAGAGCATGTGACTACAAGCAAAGGTGCATCCTGTAGTTCGAGAGACAGAAAAGTCCCTGGCAGATTCTCTGAGGGTGCCTGGACCTGGCTTTCACCCTTGGACTCCAAACATAGAGAAGGGATCCTCCTATGTTCTAAGCTGATCCATTCTAGTGTCTTGTTAAAGTGGTCGCAGACACTGATATCTGCCAATCAGATTCTCAAAACATTGCCAGCTCTTTGCTTAAATCACAGAGCCAACTACCTAACAGGTAAACAAGCATTCATGCCCATGTATGCCCATGCTATGCCTCTTCTGGGGCAGGGGGCTTGGATGCATAGGTTTCCTCAAGTTTTCTTCACTGTGGCCTCCATCTTTGAAGTCACACCAACCGAATCATCCTTCAAATTCATCTCCCCTCACCCTGACATCATCTTTTAAAGAAAATTCACAGGAACTTAAGATACCAAAAGGACCACATCTCAGTCTAGAGTCTATCCCATCGTGGGAGACGAGAGCTTGGGAGGGACTTTTTTGGGGTGTGGCAGCTGGCAGGTACTCTGAAGAGTGGCAGTGATCTCAACAAGTAAAGCTAGTTTCTCTCTTTCTCTCTCCACCAGAGAGGTCTCAATAAATAAAGGTTCTACATTTGTTGGTACTGTGGTCGGTTTTTTTTGTTTGTTTTGGGTTTTGTGTTTTTCCAAGACAGGGTTTCTCTGTATAATCACCCTGACTGTCCCGGAACTCCTTTGTAGACCACCGTGGCCTGGAATTCCCAGAGATCCGCCTGCCTCTGCCTCCTGAGTGCTGAGGTTAAAGGCACGTGCTACTGTGCCTGGCTGTTTTAAGGGCAACGAACTCAGGATTTGGAAGAGTGAAAGTGAGAGCTTCTAAAACACACAGGGTTGAGCTCAAAATGAGATCCTTGGGGCACCCAAGGACTTGCCGATTCCCAGAGAGCTTGATTCTGCCTCCTTACAGAGGGAGTGATGGTGGTAAGTGCTGATGGACCGAGGCCACTCCATCAGAGGGGATGAAGGAACACTTCTCCAAAGCTCACCCACTGACTGTGAGGACAGCATTCTAGTGCAGCCTCATGTTGCCACCAATGTCCTTGGCCCAGTCCTCTGGGTCCTCTGGAGAGCAGTTAAGGATTGTTCTTTCTGAGGGAGTCTGCTGGTGACAGTTGCCCATCAGCTGGCCCAGACTCCCAACAGTTCCTGAGTGTGGACATGGAAAGTGTGGGGGTAGTTTCTAGGCTCTCCAGCTTCAGGCACATCTCAGCAAGTGGAAGAATCTGCATGGCTGTCTTCGTGAGGTCTCTTGGAACCCGGGTAGTAAATGTTGTGTTGTTGGGCTTCCACCCACTAACCATCACCAGAAACATTCGGAAACACTGTGTGCAGACTTCTGCTCACACTCACACTCCATTGAATAGCAAGCCCAACACTGCTTAGGAGGCATACATGGCCCCTGAGCTTCCTGGATCCAGGATCTCACATAGTTGGGTGGGTCGTGTGATCAGTGCCCCCAGACCACAGGGTACTTCCTCACACACACACAGCCTCGTCGTGTGCATCTGAGATAAACATTCACCAGGAGTCCCATTCCTTTACTTTCTTCATCTGCTCCATACCTGGGCTTGTCTGTCTTCTCTGATCATCTGCATCTGCAGTGACTTGGACTCCATAGTGACACAGGGGCTGGGACAGTGAAGAGAGACAGGAAGCAATCAATGGTCAAAGTGGTCACCCCCATGTCCTGTTAGGGGTGAGCTCCGTTGCCCTCTGTCTTAGTCAGGGTTTCTATTCCTGCACAAACATCATGACCAAGAAGCAAGTTGGGAGGAAAGGGTTTATTCAGCTTACACTTCCACACTGCTGTTCATCACCAAAGCTGGTCAGGACTGGAACTCAAGCAGGTCAGGAAGCAGGAGCTGATGCAGAGGCCATGGAGGGATGCTGCCTACTGACTTGCTTCCCCTGGCTTGCTCAGCTTGCTTTCTTATAGAACCCAAGACCACCAGTCCAGGGATGGCACCACCCACAAGGGCCCCTCCCCCCTTGATCACTAATTGAGAAAATGCCCCACAGCTGGATCTCATGGAGGCATTTCCTCAACTGAAGCTCCTTTCTCTGTGATAGCTCCAGCCTGTGTCAAGTTGACACACAAAACCAGCCAGTACACCCTCCATGCACCTGTGCTTAAGGTAGACCTGGAGCTTTCCAGAGGGAATTCAACCTACAATGAGGGTGGGCAGGGTGGGCTCCGTTCTCCTTTCTGCCCAGGCTCCCAGGAGAGAGATTCTGGAAAGCCAGGTAGTAGTAAGCACCACACCCATGGCACTTGTGGTTCTTTGCCAGGCGAGAGGGTTACCCACAGGACTGTATTAACACCATCTCTCCAAAGCAACCCCTGGCATTCTCTGGCAAGCATTAAAATCCTCTCTGGAGGACATCAAGAGACCATGCAGCCTAGGCCGTCCATCTCCTCTAATGAGCTTAGGCCCCATCAAGAACTGTGTGTCAAAGACTCACCAAGTCAGAGCTTAGATATCAACCTCAGATGACGTGGATTAGAGACAAGTTCAAGCCAGCCCAGAGGGTGTAACGCTACTGCCCATACAGGTGACCTCAGCCTCAACCCCACATCCCTGTCCCTCCCATCTCTCTCTCTGCTCACACCATGGCTTCCTGAAGGGCAAGTATAGACTACAGATGACTTGGCTTTCATTGCAAAGTAAAACAAGGCCTATGACTCTCTTCTCAAACCAGAGCTCCCAGACAGGGGCCAGGGACATTCTCAACTGACAGAGCTTTGAGTATCACATTCAGCAGGAACCTTGTGGGGAGACAGACACCAGCCCATGTGCCACAGTGAATACTCACTGTGCATCCCAAGCCTGAGGAATAATGCCAGACGTCAAAGAGGGGTGTGAGCATGTGAGTGCTCTGGGGAAGTGGGAAAGCCAAGTGGATAGGGAACCTGCCCTTTGCCCTTGCCGCCTCAGGTGGCAGTGTTGGAACCCACGAGGTGACTCACTGCTGCTTCTGCAGAATGCCCCACATCCCCTCATCACAAGAAGACCTAGTCTTCTCATGCCTCCAGCAGCAAATGCTTGGGACATGTTGAGTCCATAGAAACCTGTGCGTGCTAGGAAGGGCAGTGACTTCTCCTGACCTGGGCTGGCACATGTTCTGGGTCCCGGAAGCACAGCCTCTGGCGACAGAGTCCATGAATGTGGTAGGAGGTGTGACTGTGGGCACATGGGCATGAAACCAGCCTGAAAAAGTGTGTTGTAGTCACCAAGGTTGAAAGGAGTTACAGATCTGAAGTGCACTTTGACATCAGACATGGAGATAGTTTGGAGTTTGCCCTGCTGGATTTCAGTCTTGCTTTGGTCCAGTATTTCCTCTCTGTCCTCCTGTCATTCCCTTTTGGAATAGTAATGGATATTCTGTGCCATTGTATATTGGGAGTATGTGATCTTCTTCTTGAATTTGATTTTACAGGGGCTACAGTGAAGAGATTGACTCTCAGAAGACTCTTTGAACCTTGGACTTTTAAACGGTGCCGATACTGGGACGGACTATGGGGACTTTTGAAGTTGGACTGAATGCATTTTTGCATTATGATGTGGCTACAAACCTATGTGGGTCGGAGAGTGGAATGTGGTGGTTTGAATAAGAATGGCCCCTGTAGGTTTAAATATTTGAATGCTTAGTCATCACTACTTGGGAAGGATTAGGAGGTGTGGTCTTGTTGGAGTAAGTGTGTCACTGGGGATGGGCTTTGAGGTTTTAAAATCTCAAGCTCAGAATCAGTCTCTGCCTGCTGCCTGTGGATCCAGATGTAGAACTCTCAGCTACTTCTCTAGCACCACATCTGCCTACATACTCTACGCTTCCTGCATGCTGATAATGGACTAAATCCCTGTGTAAGCCAGCCCCAATGAAATGCTTTCTCTTATAAGAGATGCTATGGTCATGGTGTCTCTTCACAGCGGCGGAACACTGACTAAGGCGGGGTGTCTGTGAGCGACTGGGAAATGCTCTAAGGACACAAGGGCTATGAGGAGGATGTACTCATTCTGACCCGGGTCCCCTGCTGGATAGTAATGGTTCCTTTTGTATCATCCCAGGCTTCCCCAGTGCTGCTCCTCCAGGTCTCCCTATCATTTCCAACATGGATATCCGGGATCAGTTACTTTACCCATCTACTCTCAGGGTGCCTTTCCTTTGGACAGCTCTCTTGGTCTGGTTGTCCTGGACAAAGTCTCTCTGTTGTGTTTTGCTTCTAGCCTCTGAACCCTAGCAGGTGTAATCTCTGCCAGTCATTACCCAGGGCACTGGCAACTCTCTTCAGACACAGAATGTGGAGGGCTTTTTGGGGCCCCCCTCTGAGAAACTTGGCAGGAATTTGACATTGTGCCAGGACCTGACTTTGGGCTAGGACTCAGGAAATAAGCTCAGATTAAGAACATTTACATTTGTCTTTTTTTTTTTTTTTTGGTTTTTCCAGACAGGGTTTCTCTGTATAGACCTGCTGGCCTTGAACTCACTCTGTAGACCAGGCTGGACACTCATTGTGGCACACACCTTTTAATCCCAGCACTTGGGAGGCAGAGGCAGGCGGATTTCTGAGTTCGAGACCAGCCTGGTCTATAGAGTGAGTTCCAGGACAGCCAGGGCTACACAGAGAAACCTGTCTCAAAAAACAAACAAAAAAATAAAACAAAGCAAAAAGAACATTTACATTTGAGTTAATGCAAAGCTCAGAGCTCAGAGCAGGACTCTGTGATTATGTGAGGTAAGGCTTGCTGCCTACAGGCTGGCTCCCAAATGTTGGTCTTGGTATCAAGGGGCTTCGAATGGGTTCCCAGAACAGGGAGGCCCTCTCTCTAGTCCTCAAGGTGCAAACTCAGACCTATGACTTCTGCATAAAGATGTTGTACCTGCATGTCCGTAGCAAAGGGTGGATACTAGCAGACTTACCCCCAGAACAAGGAGTGGCAGGAAGGATTGTCTGCTATGACAGCTGTATCAGCCTGGGTGTGCCCTGCAGTGCCTGTCAGCCTTCAGGAGGTAGAGTCCTAGTGGAAGGAGCTTAGGTCATGGGGGCTGGGCCCTGTCTCATATAGTCCACTGTAATAGCACAACACTGACATGGAGATGAGAATTTTGAAAGTGTCTCTTGGGGTTGGAAAGATGGCTCAGTGTTTAAGAGCACTGATTGCTCCACCAGAGGACCTAGGTTCGATTCCCCACTCCTATATGGTCACTCACAGCTGTCTGTAACTCCAATTCTATGGGATCCAGTGCCTTCTGCTAACCTCCACAGGCACTATACACATGTAGTGTACAGATATACATGCAGGTAAATACCCATAGATATAAAATATAATGATGATGATACTATAATTGAAGTGGAAACTTAAGGGTTCTTTGGAAAATCAATTGTGTTGGATGGGGTTTTGCTTGGACAAACAACGTGGAGTATTTTCCTGAAGTGGATACAGGTGAAAGGCTAAGGCAGATTCATGAAGGAACATTTCACTGAAGCACACACAGGAGAAAGGATGTTCTACTAAAGCAGGCACGTGAAGGATTTTTTGCTAACTGCATGCATGTACTGGTCTGCCTTACATATTATAGTTGAGCTCCATTTGTCAGGACTCTGCAGACTCAGGCTGATAAGGTGCACATATTGAGGCAAGACATGCTGAGGCGAGACTCGTAGAGGACAGGTGATGTTTGCAGGGTATAAACAGGACTCAATGGACAGTGATGGAGGCTGAGCTAGGCTTGCTGGTACAGCTGGCTGTACAATGCTGATCTTCACTATCCTGAGAGCCTAGAACTTCTCCTAGTATCCCTCTAGGTCCCTCCTTCTGACTCAAGCCATGGATAAGGCCTGGCTGTCTCTGCTAGATCGTGCCACCACTGCTGACTCCTGTTTGCTGTCCCCACTGTACCAAAATGGACTGTTGGTGTATCTGTGAAGTGTTTGCAAATGGATCGAGCTACTGCTGCTGACCTGTGAACTGCCAATTTCCAGACAACACAGACAGGAGTTGCTCCAAAGAACCTTTCTAAACAGGTTCAATTACTCCCATATTCTTTCTTTCCTACTACCTCTGGTGGGTGGTGGACTAAAAGGGAGGTTAAAGCATCTAAGAACTATCATTGAAAATAAGGATTGAAAAAAATTAAAGTTACAGATAATTTTTTTTAAGTTTCACCTAGAGAAAACTTCCAGAATAGTGGACTAAAGATCTCTAAATCCTATAAGTCTAGATAATCAAGGGGAATGCTGGATAAGTTGATCAAAATCAGTCTCTGAATCCTGACTGATCTTGAGATCCTGCAGAAACAAGTATGTCTGTTAGGAGCCCGAAGTCCCACTCACCAAATTCTGAAAGACTTCTCACTCTAAGAAATCTCTATCTAGGGCTGGTGAGATGAAATGTCAGTAAGAGCACTGGCTACAAAGCCTGATGACCTAAGCTTGATTCCCAGAACCCATGAAAAAAGCCCAGTGGGTTAGTGCTCATCTGTGATCCCAGCACGCTGTCTTCCATCAGCAACGTGGGGGTGGAGGTAGAGGAATCTTCCACAAGCTCTTTGGCTAGCCAGCTGGCAGTTGGTGATGTGATTATTCAATGCAGGAGAAGCTCCAAGCCAGAGGCTGTCTCAACAAGAAGGAAGACACGTGCAGACCACTGGAAGATGGCTTCTAATCTGCATACATGTGCCATACATGTGCATACATGCTTCTGCTTACCCCGCCCCATAAATAAATGTTTTATTAAAGGGACATTCATATCCAAACCTTAACTGAGCACTAGACAGACTGAGTAGAGACTTCTTCTTCACACAAAATAGAGAGCAGATCTCACAGGAAATCTACCAGGTAAACAGGTAACAACAAAACTGAATAAGAAGAAACAAAACTCAGGAGTGTGGGAGGAAAAATGTGATTTCTAGAGCTTCATAATATACTTCTCAAAACGTTCACATTTTGGCTAAAGCTAACAAAGCCTTTGAGGAAAAAGGACAATATAGCTAATAAATGAAGACATTTTTCTAGCCGATAGAATCGGTCCCCAAGGAATTCACTCAGCAAAACTTTTAAGTCATTGACTATAAATATGTTTTAAAACCTAAAGGAAACCGGGAGAATGCCGTACCAGATATCAATAAATCAATAATCAAACAGATTCTGCTGCTGAAAAGATAACTAAATAAAAGAAAACTACTAGATGAAATGAACAGCGGATTTGAATTAACAATAGAGCTGGTGAACGTCATACTGGGCATACTGAGGTCAGAAATCCCAAAAATCAATTTAAAATTTGTCTACATATTCCAGAAGCTTGGTTAAGTTTGAGTAGCATGAACTCAAAGAGGTCTACACCTGAGCATTTAACGATTGTTAGGAGGCAGAGAGACAAAAACAGACCCTCACTCACAAAGTCAAAAATATCCTGATATCTAAAGTCAATGAGTGTGTGTGTGTGTGGGGGGGAACTAGAGATCAGAACTTTTATGAGCGTTGGTGGAAATTACTAACAACTCAAACCCAACAACATAGAGGCTTCTTATTCCTTGTGATCTAGTGGAACACATCCCAAGACCATAAGGCCTGTGCAACATAGAAAACCATTCAATGAAAGAAACACCTAGGGCTGTAAGGAAGAGAGGTTGATTAGCTCACAGATTTCTAGAGTGGAAGAGGCTGAGAGGCTCTCCTGGTGGCTGGCAGAGTGTATGGAATGGGAAGAGTCATATCCTGAAGTGAGAAACTGGAATGGCTGGGTAGGGCCAGACTTAGACCTTTCCAAAGACCACCTAGTACCACCCGCTGGATTGCCTTGCACTTCCTGACTTAAAGAGAGTCCACACGGCTCGGACCCTGAATGAAGCTCACCACTTGAGCAGTGGGCCAACAGGAGACCCACAGTGTATAAATCTCCAGCTTCTGGGAACAAAGTTGACCAGGGAATGAAAGTTCATAGAGTCCTGATTGATTCTCAGACTCCAGTGGGGAAAACATGAAAGAACACAAACAGAAGTTTGTTTCCTAATGGTGTGGGATATTGAAGGATACAGGACGGAGCAAGAAGAGCTCTCATTGGCCAGAGCTGTCGGTTTGGCAACAATGATGCAAAAGGAGGAAACACCAACCAGTTCACCAACCATGAGTAAGCATGAGAGAAGCAATAACCAACCCCAAAACAACATGGCAGCCAACTCATGAAAAAGACACTCCATGCTACTTCAAAAGTCTCCTTTAGAAACCCCAGTAACGGGACTGGAGAGATGAGTTTGGTTCTCAGCACACGAAGCAGCTCACAACAACACGTAACTCAGGTGCCAAGGGACCTGATGACCTCTTTCAGCTTCTTCTGGCACCTTCATCAGGAAGATGCCAACACACACACACACACACACACACACACACACACACACACACACCAGAGAGAGAGACAGAGACAGAGAGACAGACAGACAGAGAAAGACAAACACACACACACAGAGAGAGACAGAGACACAGAAAGACACACATACACACACAGAGAGAGAAACAGAGACAGAGGCAGACAGACAGACAGACACACATAGAGAGACAGAGACACAGAAAGACACACACAGAGACAGACACAGAAACACACATACAAACAGAAAGACATGGATAGATACACACAGAGAGACAGACACAGAAACATACACACACAGAGAGGGAGAGACAGAAACTGAGAGACAGAGAGAGACAAGAGACACACACAGAGAAAGACAGACACACACAGATACAAGAAAGCACTCACAGAGAAATAGAAAGACAGAAACATATACACAGAGACAGACACAGAAACACACACACCCACACACACAAATAAAATCTTATATTTAAAAACTACAGAGAGGCAGGAGAGATGGCTCAGCAGTTAAGAGCACTGGCTGCTCTTCCAGAGGACCCAGATTCAATTCTCAGTCTCCACATGGCAGCTCACAGTGTCTGTAAGTCTGGTGCCGGGGAATCTGGCACCCCTACACAGACAATACCAATGCAGATAAAAATTAATTTAAAAACTACAGAAGTGGGGTTGGGGATTTAGCTCAGAGGTAGAGCTCTTACCTAGCAAGTGCAAGGCTCTGGGTTCAGTCCTCAGCTCCAGGAAAAAAAAAATCCTACAGAAGCAATTGATATATAGGCAACATCCTCCAATGAATTTAGTAGACAGAACTTTAAGAACAGATTCGAACAGTCTAGAAATATTCTATCTCAAATTAATTACAAGTGGGAAAATAGCTAACTTCACAAAAAGAAAATCAGGCAGGTACCACTTCAATCTAGGGTTAAGGTCAACACACCCAAAGGACACAGTGATATCTCACATCCTGGATATGATGTTCTCAGACATTCTTGACTAGAACCTATAACCACAAAATTCTAAGAAAGCAAAATAAACTTGTCTGTATGCATTCTTCAAATTACCTGAACTTTACTCTTCAAAAGTATGGGGGCCCATGGTCATGGTTGGAAGATGGAGTATCCTCTACAGGCTCCCTAGGTGGAGGGGAAGGGTGTGACGGCTCTGTAGGAGGTAGAGCATGGTGGGAACAGGTGTGCATGCTGTAGAAGGTGGTACCCAGCCCTCAGTCCTCACTGCACTCTGGGCTCCTCTCACTACACACCCCAGCTGCCATGTTATGCTGTCCACATACACATGCAGCTGAGATCAGAAACCATGAGCCAAACAAAACTCTGTTAAGTTGTTCTGTGTTTGAGTCACAAAGATGCAGTACGGGATGCAGTGGAGGAGACAGTAGAGGATGCAGTAGAGGAGACAGTAGAGGATGCAGTGGAGGATGCAGTGGAGAATGCAGTGGAGGAGGCAGTGGAGGAGGCAATAAAAGATGCAGCAGAGGAGGCAGTAGAGGATGCAGTAGATGATACAGTGGAGGATGCAGTAGATGATACAGTAGAGGATGCAGTAGATGATACAGTGGAGGATGCAGTGGAGGAGGCAGCGGAGGATGCCTTACAGGATGCAGTGGAGGATGCAGTAGATGATACAGTAGAGGATGCAGTAGATGATACAGTGGAGGATGCAGTGGAGGAGGCAGTGGAGGAGGCAGCGGAGGATGCCTTAGGGGATGCAGTAGAGGATGCAGTGGAGGATGCAGTGGAGAATGCAGTGGAGGATGCAGTGAAAGATGCAGGAAGGATGTAGTAGAGGATGCAGTGGAAGAGGCAGTGAAGGAGGCAACAGAGGATGCAGCGGAGGATGCAGTGGAGGAGGCAGCGGAAGAGGCAGAGGAGAGGCAGCAGAGGATGCCTTAGAGGAGGCCTTAGAGGAGGCAGTAGAGGAGTCAGTAGATGATGCAGTGGAGGATGCAGTAGAGGATGCAGTGGAGGATGCAGTGGAGGAGGCAATAAAAGATGCAGCAGAGGAGGCAGTAGAGGATGCAGTAGATGATACAGTGGAGGAGGCAGCCAAGGAGGCCGCGGAGGATGCTTTAGAGGATGCCTTAGAGGATGCAGTAGAGGATGCAGTGGAGGATGCAGTAGATGATACAGTAGAGGATGCAGTAGATGATACAGTGGAGGATGCAGTGGAAGAGGCAGTGGAGGAGGCAGCGGAGGATGCCTTAGGGGATGCAGTAGAGAATGCAGTGGAGAATGCAGTGGAGGATACAGTGAAAGATGCAGGAAGGATGTAGTAGAGGATGCAGTGGAAGAGCCAGTGAAGGAGGCAGCAGAGGATGCAGCAGAGGGTGCAGTAGAGGAGGCAGCGGAGGATGCAGTAGAGGATGCAGTGGAGGAGGCAGTGGAGGAGGCAGCAGAGGATGCCTTAGGGGATGCAGTAGAGAATGCAGTGGAGAATGCAGTGGAGGATGCAGTGAAAGATGCAGGATGTAGTAGAGGATGCAGTGGAAGAGGCAGTGAAGGAGGCAGCAGAGGATGCAGTAGAGGAGGCAGTGGAGGATGCAGTAGAGGATGCAGTGGAGGAGGCAGCGGAAGAGGCAGTGGAGGATGCAGTAGAGGTAGCGGAGGATGCAGTAGAGGATGCAGTAGATGATGCAGTGGAGGATGCAGTGGAGGAGGCAGCGGAAGAGGCAGCGGAGGATGCCTTAGAGGAGGCCTTAGAGGAGGCAGTAGATGATGCAGTGGAGGATGCAGTAGATGATGCAGTGGAGGATGCAGTAGAGGATGCAGTGGATGATGCAGTAGATGATACAGTAGAGGATGCAGAAGATGATACAGTGGAGGATGCAGTGGAGGAGGCAGTGGAGGAGGCAGTGGAGGAGGCAGCGGAGGATGCCTTAGAGGATGCCTTAGAGGATGCAGTGGAGGATGCAGTAGATGATACAGTAGAGGATGCAGTAGATGATACAGTGAAGGATGCAGTGGAGGAGGCAGCGGAGGATGCCTTAGAGGACGCCTTAGAGGATGCAGTAGAGGATGCAGTGGAGGATGCAGTGGAGAATGCAGTGGAGGATGCAGTGAAAGATGCAGGAAGGATGTAGTAGAGGATGCAGTGGAAGAGGCAGTGAAGGAGGCAGCAGAGGCTGCAGTGGAGGATGCAGTAGAGGAGGCAGTGGAGGATGCAGTAGAGGAGGCAGTAGATGATGCAGTGGAGGATGCAGTAGAGGATGCAGTGGAGGAGGCAGTGGAAGAGGCAGCGGAAGAGGCAGCGGAGGATGCAGTAGAGGAGGCAGTAGATGATGCAGTGGAGGATGCAGTAGAGGATGCAGTGGAGGATGCAGTAGAGGATGCAGTGGAGGAGGCAGCGGAAGAGGCAGCGGAGGATGCCTTATAGGAGGCCTTAGAGGAGGCAGTAGATGATGCAGTAGAGGATGCAGTAGAGGAGGCAGCGGAGGATGCAGTGGAGGATGCCTTAGAGGAGGCAGTAGAGGAGGCAGTAGTGAGGAACATCCACAAAGCATGAGGAGAACAGAAGGACCTCTTATGCAGAAGGAGGCCAGGCAGACACGACACCTGAATGTGGGCACAGAAAAGCATATTAGAGGGGAAATGGATGAAATTCAAATGATGTCCACTGCTTTGTTTAAAAGGAGACGTGTAAACAACTGGGACTATGGCCCTAAGGGTAATTTAAAATATCCTTTAGAATAGAGCCTTGTAACAGATTCTAAAATGTTAAATAAATGTAAAACCCTGGGTCTAAAACTTCCAGATAATAGAATGAAATGCCACTTAATGACAACTACTATTTTCAATTTTTAAGTTTCATCTATTTTATGCATATGAGCATTTTGCCTTCATGTATGTATCTGTTCCACATGCATGCCTGACATCTGGAGGAGTTTTAATGGGGTGTGAGATTCCCTGGACCTGGATTTATGGGTGTTCATGAGCTGGAGACCAAACATAGGTCCTGGGCAAGAGCTAAGAGTGCTAACCACTGAGCAATCTCCCAACCCTCTGAATTATTTAATGTAGCTAAAATTGTCTTAATATTTGGTATCAGAAATGGATATTGCCAAAAGGGGGAAGCAGAGGTCATGTTTATTTGTGGGATGAATTTTTAAATAAGTAAAACAGTTAAAAATTAGACTTGGCCATATGAAACAGGCAAATATTTTTAAAAGGCCAAACTTAACAGAGGAATACAAGGATCATTCCACATCAGAAAGTCTAGTTAAAGTCAGGAACCATGAGTATTAATTAGACTTACTTCTGAATATACTGTTTTTATTCTCTCGATAGCTGACATGTCCTACTCAGCTGTCACAGTAGCCCCCTCGAGGTCACCTGAGGAATTGGGAATCTGTTTTGTTCTAACCTCTAAGATTTTACTCTCAGATGTCTGCTCCAAGGTGACTCACAACCACAATCCTACATCAACAGAACAGAAGGTGTGAGAAAAATTGGGACACACAGTGGAGCACTCCACACACAGTTCAGAAATTGGACAATGCTCACCTGACTAGTGGAACTGTTGCAAGTGGCTGCCAGAGAGGCTAGATGTAGTCTAAGGTCGCAGCCTTCTATTGTTTTGAGAAACTGAATTTCTATCTAATTGTGGCTTTGCTTCTCAGCTTCAGTATCCCCTTTTGGGGATCTGATCATGGTACCCCACAAAGTATCAGAAAATAAGTACACCCCAACATACCCCCAACAGTATTGAGAGGAACTAAAGGGTTTTGCAGGTGCCATTAGAGTGCCAAAAAGTCAATGGAGAGACCATCCTTGAACGGCTTTGCCTAATCACACGGTCCCCTAAAGATGGGCAGAGCTTCTTCAGGGGAAGATTATGAGAAATTAAACATGAGGAATGACCCTTCAGATGGCTTTGAAGACACAGGAGGCTACAAAGCATGGCCTTCCAAACAGCAAGTGATCTTGAAACAGAACCTGGCTGATAGTCAGAGATGAAGGCACTCATGGCCCAGGAACCAGCTTCTGCCAATGGCCACACAAGCCTGAAAGAAGATCCTGAACTTTGGCAAGTGACACCACCCTCCTCACATCATTGACAATGCCCCTGAGGTCCTGAGCGGAGAACACAGTTGGTTGCTGACTTGTAAAACCGACTGGAGAGTTGGTAGACATGTGAGAGGTATCCAAGTTGTGGGGATCTGGGCATAGGAATACAACATGCTTTCTATCTGTTGAGAGGAGCAGGCTTCACCCAAATTGATTCTGTCTGTGCAGACCCAAGGGACAGAATCGTGTCTGGAAACATGGATTCTTTCATGTGGGTTCTGCTTATGGTTGCAGTGCAAAGTAGTAAGAGAATTTGGGGCCCACTGGATAGACAGGGATCGGGAGACAAAAGAAACTACTGTGATGTCCCACAAATGAAAAGTGTGTGGACTGCAGCTCTAGATGTGAAAGGGAGGTGGCGCAGGTGTTGGGGTGGGGTCACACGTGTGGCCTTGCACAGGCTAAGACAGGAGATGCACTACCAGTCAGCTTAAGATTGACAAGTGGAATCGAAGAAAATCAGGGACCTCTCTTGATGACAGTGTTGATTTAAAAAAAAAAAGTTGGAGCATGACATGCACACAAAGCCTGAAGCAACAAAAGCGACACGCGGTGCACATCTGCGCTTCATGGAGGCTGAGAGCAATCAGGAAGGAGAAGCGAGCCCCATGGAAAGTCCACAGAAGGCCTGGGTGCATCTTTCTGTGGAGATGATCAATTTGGGAGCAGCCAAGAGAAAGTCTTCACTCCCTCGCTGCTGCAGAAAAAATGATAGCTTGACTGCCTCGAGCTAGCACCACACACACAGAGGTCAGAGAGGCTAGGGAGCCCCTGAGAGCGGCCATCCCTCAGAGAAAACGGTCTGAGAAATTGTCCAGAATCACAAACAAATTCAGACCCCAGACTCAAGTATTTTGTGCTGGTTTGTGTCAGCAGAAAGTACCCCCCAAGTTTGATAGGCATTGGTAAGTGTCCCTAAAACCTGACCGATAGAACCCCCAAAATACATCAAGAATACATTAGCTTTAAAAATAAATCTTCCATTTCAACAAGGAATACCAGAGTCTTACTAAGAATTTGTTGACTGACTCTTTAGACCCTGTGGCCTCCTCTGGGTCTATGACAACGGCTCAAGCTGCCAGCCTATCCTAAGAGTCACCCAGTAACCCACAAAAGCACATTCACTCTGTGTACAAGGAGGTACCAATAGACAAGAGCACACACAAAAAGGTGACACTTGGCAGAAGCAAAGTTTCTATTGGTTAGGGGATGAATGGATGGATAGATAGACAGATGGATGATGAATGGATGAACGGATGAATGGATGGTTGGGTGGGTGGGTAGATGTTGCGCTAATAACTAAATAGATTGAAGAGGGAAAATCCTGTTGCAGGAAATAAAAAAAAAGGACTGGCATGCTTCCCTCGCTACTGCCAGCAACTCTCTACCCTGTGGTCATCTCACCACTTCTGTCCCTAGCTACTCCCCTAAACCCCCAGCATCAGATCATGGTCTTCCCAGCTCTAGTACAGTTGTCTCTGGGGTTGCTAGTTCCTTCTCAGCCATAAACCCCTTGTGGATAGCAGTCCCACCTTCCAGTAACCCAATAAATCAAAGTTTTGAAACTTATGATTAATCAGATTTATATATCAATACATTCTCAATTCACAAGATGTCCACACAATAATTTCAGGGCCAATTGATAATGGTACAAGCTGCCCATCTAGATCAGACAAGTTATCTCAATTATTCTATTCCTATATGATTTTCATAACTACCTGTTGCTATTTAAAACCATGCGGGATCAGGATCTTCTTCCTGCCTGTCCTCCACCTTGCTCCTTCTCTCTTTGAGTCACTCTCTTTTCCTACAACTCTTCGCTCCACCTCCCTTTTCCCTGTCCAATCACAGGCCTCCTGCTACACTAATATTTTAATGTAATTAGACAGGGAAAATCCTGCCACAGGTAGATGGATGGATGAACAGATGGATGCATGGGTAGGTAGGTTGGTAGGTGGGTAGGTGGTTGGATAGATGGATGAAAGGATGGATGGATGGATGGTGGGTGGGTAGATGGATGGGTAAGTGGATGGATGGGTAGATGGATGGATGTACGGGTGGATGGATGGATGGGTGGATGGATGGGTGGGTGGATGGATGGGTGGATGGATGGGTGGATGGATGGATGGATGGATGGATGGATGGATGGGTAAGTAGGTGACTGGAGTGTGAAGTGGAACTTCAAGGGTTCTTTGGAAAGTCAGTGTGTTGGATGGTATTTTGCTGGGGCAAACACGTGAAAGAACGTTTTGTTAAAGTGGACACAGGTAAAAGACTAAGGCAGAGTCACAAAGGAACATTTCACTGAAGCAGACACAGGAGCTAAAGCAAGCATGAAAGGACATGTAATGAAGGATTCTTTGCTAACGACATACATATATTGGTCCGCCTTACTTTGTGTAGTTGAGTTCCGTTTGTCAGGACTCCAAAGAGAGAAATGCACCAAAAATCTTGTGGTGGTGTGCTGGTGGCTTCTTGCCACTTCTGCAGACTCAGGCTGATTGGCAGAGTGATGTCAGCTGAGACAGATGCATGTGCTGAGGCAAGATATGTGGAGGACATGTGATGTTTGGAGGGAGTGGAAATAGAACTTGACAGACCTTGATGAAGACTGAGCTTGACCTGCTCATAGAGCTAGATGTACAGTGCTTGTGGGTCTCGAGTCTTCAATGATCTTCACTTCCCTGAAAGAGGCACAGCTGAGAACTCTTCCTGGCATTCCTGTTGGTCCTGGTCCCTACTGACTCGAGCTGAGGCTGAGGCCTGGTTGTCTCTGCTAGGTAGTACCACCACTGCTGATTCCTGTTTACTATCCTGACTCTACCGAATTGGACTGCTGGTGTATCTGTGAAGTGTTTGTGAGTGGATCGAGCTGCCACTGCTGACCTGTGAACTGAACTGCCAATTTCCAGACAACACAGATGGGGGTTGCTCCAAATAACCTTTCTAAACAGGTCCACTTCCCCCGTGTCCTTTCTTTCTTACTTCTGCTGGTGGGTGATGGGCTACAAGGGAGGTCAAAGCATTTAAGAACCATCATTAAAAATAAGGATTGAAAAGAATTAAAGTTACAGGAGTGGGTGAGTAGGCAAATAGATGACTACATAATCAATGGATGAATGGTAAATACTTGTGTAGCTAAATGGATGAAGAGCGGATGGAAGGATGGGTGATGAATGAATGGATGAGTAGATGGAATGGATTGAGTAGATATATAATAGATAAATAAGATAAATGTATGGATGGATTACCAGTTGGATAGGTAAGTAGATGATAGGGTATCGATGGGTGGATGGACAGATGAGTATATGATATATGAACTAGATAGATGAATGTTAGAGACTGATGACTACATGAATGTAAGATAAATGGATGGAGTGGAAAGATGATAGACTGATGGACTGATGAATCGAGAGATGGATGGTTGGGTGAGAAGATAGACGGATAGTAGCTGGGTAGATTGATGGATGTTTGAATGGATGATGGACAGATGGATGGAGGGTTAGTTGTATGGGTAGATGGTTGGATGGATAGATGGATGAATGGATGATGGATGGATAATAGATTGATGTATTAGATGAATAAGATAGATGGATGGATGGATGGATAGATGGATGGATAGGTGGATGGATGGATGGATGGATGGATGGATGGATGGATGGATGGATGGATGGATGGGAGGATGGATGGATGGATGGGTGGGTGGGTGGATAGATGGATGGATGGATGGGTGGGTGGGTAGATAGATGGATGGATGGATGGATGGATGGATGGGTGGATGGATGGATGGATGGGTGGGTGGGTGGGTGGATAGATGGATGGATGGATGGGTGGATGGATGGATGGATGGATGGATGGATGGATGGATGGATGGATGAATGGATGGATGGATAGGTGGAAGAATGGACAAGTGGATGACAGGGGATGGGTTCCTGAAGCTGAAGTCCCCACTGGAAGCTTTCATTAGATAATAGAATCCTACCAACAGCTCTCTCAGCTTTAGGAATTCTAGCAAATAAGCATCCACACTGGCAGAAAGTTTCATCATTTTTACCCTTTCCCACAGAAACATTATTCTCGGTGTGTCCAAGACAAGTCAAGACCAGCAGCAGTGACTTCCATTAACTGATGGAAATGGAGCTTGGGAAAGATTGCTTTTGGGTCCCCCGACTTGAGCTCTTTAAAAAAAATTATTTATGTCTATGTGTGTGCACATGTATGTGGTTGCCCATGGAAACTAGAAGACTTTGGATCCTCTGGAACTGAGATGCAGACAGTTGAGAGCCGCCCACTGAGGGTCCTGGGAACCAAACTTCAGTCTCCCACAAAAGTAGCAAGCAGTCTTAACCACTGGGCCATCTCTCCAGCCCCTCAGGTTCATCTCCTCTGGAAGAAAAACAGAAAGCAAAGAAAGACCATTCAACAAGTGTTTGACACGGTAAAACAGAGTCAGCAACCAGCTTCTAAGAGTTTCCTGGGAATGTATCAAAAGCAAAAGTGTTTTGACAGATAGCGTAGGAGAATAGGTCGGTGTGAATTGTCAGAGCGGTGACCTCTCAGAGGAAGAGCTCAGCCAGTGAGCAGAGGACAGGAAGTGTCTTGGCATGAAAAGGCCACATCCAAGAAGGCTGGCAGCTCCCAGTCAGGGTTGGAAGGTCCAGCAGAGAAGGCGCTTCCAAAGCTCTGTTTGGACAAAAGTCACAGAGCCCCGACCTTAGGAAGGAAGGAGGAAGGAAGAGACCACTAGTTTCCATAGGCAAACAGTTCACTGCATGGCATTTTTTTAATTGCCAAACAAGGCCAGCCACAAGGTTCCACAGACCTTGCGCCCACGGAGGTTTCCACGGAGACCCACCACCGGCCTGTTGCACAGAGCATTAGTGGGTTTTGTGCCTGCCAATAAAAAAGTAAAAGCCGTTGTTAAAATTGAAGCCCTGGCACATGCCTGGTTCAGATCACAGGGGAGCGGGGCTTTCGCCCTGGAATTTGCAGCATCTGTCCCAATTAAGTCTTGTTTTTTAGCTTAAAGATATTAGTCCGATCACTAGTGTTCTGTTCGGAACATGAATGGCGCATTGTTCTGCCCGGAGCAGCGCTGCAGACGCTCAGACACCATTAAACGGCTTTGCGGCCCAATTAGAAGTGGAGGTGGGCTGGCTGTGGGGCAGGGGCTGACCACCAGGGCACAGCACTGGACGGACACGGCGTGGGGGAGGGGTGACTAACGCGGTCCATGTGTGGAGAAGGTGGGCTTCAGCGTGCAGGTCCCTGGCTCCGTGAGGAGGCTCACCCTTCCTGAAGTGACCACTGCGCAAATGTGGTGGCCTAAGTGGGGAGCAGCCGCAGTCTGTGAGACTGTACAAATGGCTCCAGGCTAGCTGCAGGACCCAGAGCACTAGTATTGTAGGAGGGGCCCGGCAGGCTTATACCCACATCTGCTGGTCTAGTCACCAGGCTCTTCCACCCCACAGCAGCACACAGACACACTCACACTCAGAAATGTAGGCATGTACATGTGCACACTCACGCGTATGCATGTGTAGTCTCACACTCCCAATCATGCACTCACATATACAATTTACACTGTGCATGTCATTCCATATGCACATCTGTGTCCTGGTTAGAAGAACATTACTTTATGGCCTGCCTGTTTTCTACCATAATGTCAACCATAGAAGCATAACCTTGGTGTTTCCAAGGTTCCACAAACAGCTTCCTTTGCTCATCAGGTTGAAACATTCCATTCATAGAACCAGCATGGACCGGTTTCTGAATGGGGAAGGACCGTGTGCAGACTGTGGATTCTCCCCACCCCAGAGCATCTCGCTCATGGTCAAACATTAAAACTTTCCTAAGTCCACATAGAGAATGAAATTCCCATCCAGGAGCTGGTAACACACATGCCCAATTCATGACTGTTCTCTGAACTGCTCACTTAGGGAAGATGTGCCTTCCCACATGCCAGTCAGTTAAATGTCAGAATCCCAATGCCCCTGTAGTAGGCTTAGCTGTGCATTTGGCTCCAGCTGCATATGTAGCAGAGGATGGCCTTGTCGGACATCAATGGGAAAAGAGGTCCTTGGTCCTGTGAAGGCTCGATGCTCCAGTATAGGGGAATGTAAGGGCAGGGAGGTAGGTGGGTGGGTGGGGGCGCACTCACATAGAGGCAGGAGGAACGGGGATGGGATAGGAGATTTCTTGGGGGGGGATCGGGAAAGGGGATAACATTTGAAATGTTAATAAATAAAATATCCAATAAAAAAAAGAAAAAAAAGTTGCTTCCCCTGACACTGACTCAAGGAATGCTGTACCACCTAAAGCTACTGTACTGACCCCCCCACACATACACATACACTGCAGCACAGTGGAAGGGACCAGTGTGTGAGACACCCTTCACCCATCCCACAGGCTGAGCCCCACAGAGGGTAGCCTCAGCCGGGCTGCTAAGCCGCCAAAGGCCTTCACAGCCTCTTTGCTGCCAGGTTGGCACTTCCTGCAGAACTTTCAGGACAAAAGCTCTCATACTGTCATAGAAACAGCGTTAAGGGACAGTGTAGCACCAGTGTGCATGGATGCACATGGTATCCAGAGGGAGAGAGACAGAGACAGAGAGAGAGACAGAGAAACAGAGAGACAGAGACAGAGAGGGAGAGACAGAGGGGAGGAGGAGGATAAATAGATCATTGATATTAGGTTAAGCCATATGAAAATACCACTTTTCTCACGTAAAGAGACTGAATAAGATTTAAAGAGATAACTGCCTATGGTTTGATAGGAGCTGGCTGGATGCCTGACTTGCTGGATGGATGGGTCAATAGATGGATGGATGGATGGATGGATGAATGGATGGATGGATGGATGGATGGATGGATGGATGGATGGATGGATGGATGGATGGACAGATGGATGGGAAGGTGCATGGGTGGGTGGATGGATGGATAGATGGACAGATGGATGGGAGGATGGATGGGTGGGTAGATGGATGGATGACAGATAAGTGGGTAAGTGGCTGGATGGAAGAAAGAAATGAAAGGAAATGATGAATGAGTGATGGATGGATCAATTGCTTGATAATTTGATGAGTTGTATGAGTTATAAGTAGAAACATATTGTATAAAATACAAGTAAAAGGTAAGGGTTTTTAATGTTTTCTATTCCCTCCCACTGTGTTCTATAGTAGATAGATAGATAGATAGATAGATAGATAGATAGATAGATAGATAGATAGATAGATTGCTTCTATATTAAGCATACATATATATCTGTATATATTTAGACATAGACATAGACAGACAGACAGACAGACAGACAGACAGACAATCTTCATTCCAAACTCTGGAGTGAAAGCATTGACCTCTCATTCCTGAATCTAGGAAGAGGAATTCCAATACCGAATGCCAGGAAGCTGGTCTGTCCCTGCCTTCAAGTCTGAAACAGAGGGGCCTCTTTCTTCCCTTGCTCAGTCAGCCTCTGCCGTGACATCACCCCCATGGTGTGAAACTCGAGAATCGCCGTGGGAAGCGCTGGAACTGATTGATCTGTGAGCTGGTGTCCAGGAGGCTGAGGGGCCAGCCTGTGACAACAGCTGGCTGTGTCTCTCACCAGTGACAGGGCCAGGAGCTGCGTGTGTCTTCATTCTGCAGTCCAGAAACTGGAAGGAGAACACGGTGAGCGCGTTTCACATTTCCAGTGAGCATACCAGGGCCTGGCACGGCCCTGGAGGAGACACATATATAAATATATGTGCATGGTCCCTTCTCAAGGTCTCCACCCCCTTCCTTCACACCCTATCTGCCTGCCCCCCTGCCTGGCCCCTTGGGTGGGCTACAGTTGTTGTCTTTTCTTCACAGAGAAGGCAGAAGACAGGGAGGGCTGGGGGAGGCTGTCTAGGTACCCCTGGAGGCTGACGCCAAACTTACTAGTACCCTGGAGATGGGCACAGCCATCTAGGATGCTGGACCCACACCTGGAGCGAAGCCTGAGCTGCTACTTTTTGAGTGTGAACTGTTTCGTTGTTGAGGTCAGATTATGAGTGGATTTTTGTGAGGGCAAGGACAGGGGGCCTCATAGACTCAAGGGACATCTTCCCACTCAGCTCTCTTGTCAGGCATGGGCATTTAACTCCTGGGAGCCTCAGAATTACAGACTACAAAATAGGAAACTGTCCACCCAAAAAGCAATCAACTGGATGCTTGATGGTCTCATGGTTCTGCTTGGCACCTGGGACCGAACTAATCACCTCTGTCCCTGTAAGGTGTGGCTGGGATACCATCCTCCCTCCACCAGGTAGGCATGGTGTTCTTTTCTTCCCTACTGGACACTCTATGACAGGCCATGGGCATTCTCTGTTACTTTTTGTATTACCCAAGTTCTCAGGGTGTGAGTCCCCAGGCCCATGGACATCTTATTATCTGAAAGGCAGAGCTGGGACCTCTCACAGATAGTCCACAACCCTAATGGCTCTGTGGGGCCTCTCTCAGAGGGATCACTTGTGATCCTCAGGACTATGTGGGTCCAGAACGCCCCTTGTTCCTCAAAGTCCTTGACTCTCCTGGTCATCAAGGTGATCAGATGGCCTCACTCAACACTAATATTAGAGTTGAGTTACTTCATGACCCAATGCACCAGGACCTATCAGAGAGTCCCAGCTAATTCCATGGGGGTTTCTTTTGCCACTTTGAAGAAGGTTCTAGCATGGACCAGCTCTATTTCCTGACTTTCCAAATGACTCTGTGAGCCCCAAACAGTTATAGCTCTCAATTTTTCACCAGAGGAGCTAGGCTCAGAGAAATGAAAAAAGACGGTTAATGTCACACAGCTTCTGAGAAGTAGCGCAGGGTCTTGTAGGCTTGCTGCTTAGAATATGGTCTCTCTGGAGTCCGGTACAGGCCAGGGCACTGTCCCAGTCACCCCAAGGAGTTTGCCTGCTGCCCTGTATTAGCTAATGCAACACACAAAGGGATGCAAAGGAAAAAAATCAATTTGCAGTGGAAGGGCCATCTATTTCAGAGCAAAAACAATCACCTTTGTGTTCCAGAGAAATGGGAGAAAGCACTTATTTAAATTGCTGTCTTAGAACTATACAGAAGCTATTTTCAGAAAGCCTGTGAATGCTTTTTCCTTCCTATCCCACAGAAACCCACTGCCAATCCACCCTGTGTGCCTGCTTAGGTCTGCAGAGACCCTAGACCCCTAGAACGCAGCACCAGGCCTCCATCAAGCAGGGCCAGCCATCCATAGCCCAGGCAGGCAGGGCGCAGGACTTTTCTGAAGCCATTAAAATCGGGAATTTGGAGGGATTGTGGAAAGCATTGCCTTTGCAAAATGGCCAGGAGGGGAGCGACAGGTCAGGCCCCCTCGCTGAGGCAGTTAAAAAGTAACACAGCCCCCAAATCACATTAAATATGTTAAGCAAACACACGGCAGGCGGCGGGGATATTAGGTCATTTCTCATAAATATTAATACCGGGGACTTTTCCAACGGGCGAAATTACAGAAACAAAGATGCCTCTTCAGGTGCAGTCTCGCTCGCTGGTAGTCCTGGACCGAGCCCAGCAGGGGAGGGGTCGAGTCAAGCCAGCATCCAAAAAGACTTCTTGGCACAGTGGCAAATGTGGACCCCCGAGTGATATGTTCACATACATTGGCAGAGTGAGAGCCAGACACCCAGTGGGGCCAAGTTGGTCCTCCTCAGGTCATGGACCTGCACCTCACTGGAACTTCGGAATTCACACTTACCATCGTGGGTGCCCAATATCTATACCTGATACCTCCCTGGGCTAAAGGTCTGTGAAGGAAGTCACCCAGTTGGCCATCTTGTCCTTACAACCAAGGAAAGATCTCAATGGCACAGGGAATGCTCCTCCTCTCTCCTCGGGGTTCTCTTACTGCTGTCTACTGCCAGAGAGCAAAGTGCTCACCTGGACCCCACAGGTATAAGAGAGGGTGGGCCCTCAGCCCACAAGTATAGGCAACGGGGTGGGGATTCCTGGGGCATGGCTCAGAAAGGCTGTCCTGAGAGACTGGGGTTCTGATACCTAACAGCTTGTCTTTCTACCCCTTTGGTCTGAAGCATCCTAGAAAGAGCCAGAAGAGGCCATCTTCAAGGACCACAGTAGGTCCCAGACTTCCTCAGCCGTCAGAACTGGTTAAGAGTGACTTGCTTCAAGCTCAATCTGACAAGATACAGGGAGGAAAAGATTTGGAGGAAGGAAGCTTCGCTACAGACATTCACAATATCTGCACAGCATCTACCGCCCACCTGTGGGCCTCCAGGTTAGTGAATCAATTACAGCTTTATTGTCCCCATAATGCCATGGATGTGGAGGCTCCCATAATTCCTTTCTCCTCCCCTGGGACTCCACATTTTACTTGTGTACAGGACAAACTCTTGTTTTACAAACTCTTGTTTTTCATGGGTAGACCTGAGTCTTTGGAGCCCACACCCCTACCCACAACTGGCACTCTAGGCTTGGCCCATCTTGCCAGGGCGGTAGAGTATCTATAGACACAGGACATGCCCTGAAGCTGTGTGAGGCACTTGCCAGACCGCCGAGCCGGACAAGATAACACTCCATACCGCCACCCTGAGCAGCGCTTCAGGAGACTCGGTGATTTGGCAGAGGAAGAGAGAAATTTTCAGCTGTGACTCAGCTCCAAGCCAGCAACATGGAAACCAGGGAGTGGCTCGGTGGGCAAAACGGTGGCCTTAAAGGAACCATGTATTGAGTTCGGTCTCCAGCAACAACATTAAAAAGTCAGATGTGGTGGTATGCACTGAGGAAGTGGAGAATGAGGGTCTGTGGGCTTGTTAGCCAGGTAGCATATCATGATCAGCACTTACAAGACTGATAAGAGACCTTGCCCCCCCCCCAAAAAAATTGGATGACATCCATGGTTAACCTCTGGACTATACACATATGTACACATGCATCCATACATATCATCATGTGTATACACACACACACACACACGCACACACACACACGCACACGCACACGCACACATGGTGGGAGGGCTTCTATAGTGAGTCCTTTGCACTGGATAGTTTCGTGTCAACTTGACACAAGCTGAAGTCACCTGAAAGGGGGAGAAAATGTCTCCCTAAGATCAGGCTAGTCAGGTGATGGTGTACACCTTTAATTCCAGCACTCAGAACATAGAGACAGGTGGATCTCTGAGTTCAAGACCAGTCTGGTCTACAAAGTGAGTTCCAGCACAGCCAGGGTTACACAGAGAAACCCTGTATCGAAAAACCAAAAAAAAAAAAAAAAAAAAAGAGGGAAGGAAGCTGTAGGCAAGTTTGTAGAGCATTTTCTTCTTTAGTGATTGGTGGAGGAGGGCCCAGCTGATTGTAGGTGTGGCTACCCCTGAGCAGGTGGTCCTCCTGGGTTCCTGGGTTCTATAAGAAACCCGGGAAACCAGGCTGAACAAGTCATAGGGAGCAAGTCAGTAAGCAGCTTTCCTTCCTGGCCTCTACATCAGCTCCGACCTCCAGGCTTCTGCCCTGTTTGAGTTTCTGCTCTGACTCCAGTGAAAAACAGATATGGAAGTGTAGACTGAATTAACCCTTTCCTCTTCAGGTTTCTGATCACAGCAAAAGACCCTGGCTAAGACCCTCTCCTACCACTGAGCCACCTCTCCAGTCCATGAAGGACTCAATGTACTGCAAGAGACCAGTAGACCAGGCAGAAGCTCAAGCAAGACTGGCAGCCCTAGCTTAGAAATCAAGTTTTATTGTGGTATATGTATGCAGGAGAAAGAGTACTAAGTGTATGGTGACTGGCATACTCTGGGCGTTGGAAGCATCCTCAAGGATAAAGCCCAGCTGTGCATGTTACCAGTTCCATTTTTACAGAGTTTTAGGAAATGTTAACTCAGAAGCAACAAGAAGACCAGTGGGTTATGTGTCAGGTATGGGCAAGAGGAAGGACCAGCAGTGATCTGAGGAGCTAGGCAAGGAGCACCCTGACATCTCAGGTCATGGTGTCTCACAGGCTTGATGTTTGAGCCCCGGCGTATGCTGAGGGCAGAGTGCAGGGACTGAACCACACTCCAAACCCTTCAAAAGGTATAGATTAAACAGTGACAACAGTACTCCAACTAAGTGGCCACAAAAAGATCACACGGTAGTGCCTGGCCTACCGCAAGGCGCAGCTGATAAATCTGAACACTAGGGAAAACTTCTGTGTAAGGAGTGAATGAGTGCATAAGATGTTCCCTTTTCCAGCATTTGACCCATCCTACAGATGAAGCTCGGGAAGCCAGAGGTCCATTAGGAGAAATCTGGTCAACCCCAGGCCTGGTTCCCTCTATGCCAGCTCCCTTGAGGTGCCCCCCTCCTGTTCAAGTCCTGTCCAAGCCCTGCCACTTGGAAAGACTCTGGGAACCTCACTCTTGCTTGGTTATTTTTGGAAACTGTTAATGATTCTATTTGCCTTTCCAATGACCTCAAAAGTTCCACTGCCCCAGACCCCTCCCCCTGCCGTCCATGCCCAACTGCCCTGCTCCCCTCTTCCCAGAGAGACCACAAGCAAAGAAGCCGAGGACTTGAGACACCCCACCCCACTCCACCCCCCGTGCTCCCTGGTATGTGAGTGATGTCTTCCATAACAAGAAAAAGACAAAAGACACGTGTCTGGTGGCACCCTCCTCTGTCTCTGTTTACTTTTCTAAACAGTGGGGATAGGCCTGGTCTGGCCACTGGAGGTGAGAATGACAGACATGCTGGCAGCTGT
Organism: Tokudaia tokunoshimensis; assembly: GCA_036184795.1. Classification (NCBI taxonomy): domain Eukaryota; kingdom Metazoa; phylum Chordata; class Mammalia; order Rodentia; family Muridae; genus Tokudaia; species Tokudaia tokunoshimensis. The sequence goes on from BTHU01000005.1 coordinate 136,174,200, forward strand.
GGGCACTGTCACCGTTGGGGGTGGTGTGGAGATAGCCAGCTGCGTCTGCACGCGATAGATACAAACTGGGTATAGATATACACAGCGGGAATAGGGTAGAGAAGGGGCCTGAACTCCCTCAGACTCAGGGGGCTTAGATCGTACATGCATGGGCCAAGCACAGAGTGACTGGCTGAGAACGTGCCAGTAGCCCGCCCTTGGCTTTCGGGGAACGTGGACATAGAGTTTTATGGCCCAAAGCCGCTTTCCCCTTGATTTCCAAACCCATGTGTATTTATAAAGGAAATTTAATCGGGTTGTTTTTAATTCTCTCACACTTAACTCATCAAAATGCTATTTGGTGAGAGCAGGGCCAGACCAAGGGTGCCTCTAGAGCCTCTACTTGCAGGGGCTGCACGGCAAAGCACAGACAACTTCTCTCAGAGGATGCTAAAGGGCTGGGGTGGTACCCCATGAGAGCTGCTTCTTCCTGCTCCCTGGGTATGCTCCCTCAGGGATGTAGGATGGAACCCCTCTTTTCTACAGAGAATCAGGGATCCCAGAACCTGGACCCCATGGGGTCCTCAGCCCCAACTGTTGAGGGGGCTGAGAATATAGCGTGGTATGAGGGGATGGACAAGTCTGCCTCCTAGACACAGCAGAAGGACAGGAGTCACAGAGGTACATGAACATCCCTGTGCCCACTAGTAGCTGGTGCTACTGGGTGGCGTCTAAAGACAGCACCCACTGGGCGGCACACTCCCACATTTGACAACTGTCCTGCTGAGACTGATCGATAGTCTCTGCTGGGAGAGGGCCAGCTGGCGGGACCCAGGGGAGGAGACAGAAAACACATTCCCATACTCTGGGGGCAGGGTGACCAGGAAGGACACCAACACACCCTCGCTCTGAAGTAGCTGCAAAGCCGCTGGAAATGGGGCGTGAAAGCCTCTGCAAACGCAGAGGCAGGGAAGCCATGGCCACCAGGCTCCCGGGAGCCACCCCTCAGTGTGTGTGGGTACTGGGGAGGAGGGACTGGCAGGGATGGCCTTTGTCTCTGGATATGACCCCCCCTCTTGCCAAGTTGGTCAGCACCTGCCTCCAGAAAGCAGACTCCAGTGCTCAGTGTGCTGGACCCTTAGAGGCCACACAGCACCCCCCCCCGACATTTTCTAGCTGTCCCTTCCTCCTGCCTTGCCCTCTCTGCCAAGAAGGAAAAAAAGAGGGTATAGGGAAAGCCCCGAATGAGGACACATGTGGTAAATACCTTTCAGGCTCTGACCTGAAGTGGTCAGGTGGACGGAAGACCCCACAAGCCCCATCAGAACAAACCAGGTTTCTTATGACTTTTAATCCCTTCCCCTGCCCCACCAGGTGCAGTGACTTCCCCTGACTTTGGAGGTTGGGCTAGGGATGCCCTTGAGGTGGTGATGTCCTGGGAGATTCAGCTGAAGATGATAACATTTTGATGGGGTCAGCAAGCATCAGAACTGGTACCTCAGAAACCGGAACGATCTAAGACAAAGCATGGTCAATCCATGGGCTGGTGCACCCCATGGGCTGCTGGTGCTCCCCCTTTTTCTCTTAATTATAGGAGGCCTTTGGAAGGGAATACCAGCTTCCATGGAGATCTGGCAGCTTACCTGTGCCTAGAGGGACCAGAGGCAAAGTGATGACCCAAAGGCTACCCACCCAAGACCAGTTACCTCATGTAAACTATAAGAGCTTACCTTTCAGGCTCTGATATGAAGTGGTCAGGTGGGACCAGGGCATCTGGGAGAATCTGGAAGACCCAGCAAGTCCCATCAGACTGTGCTTCAGGGTCTAAGTTTATACCTAGACTTCAGGTAGAAACCAATTCCAATATCTGACAAACAAGTTCCAAGCCCAGGCCTCAATAGACAGTGTCTAGGTGAGCATCAGACCCCAGGGAGATAGCAGACTACAGGTGTACAGGAGGCCCCAAGTGGATATGAAGCTCCAGTGGACACTCAGGCCCAGGTGAATGCTTATATAACCAGTGGATACTAGACCCCCAGGTAGACACCAAGTCTTCAGGGAACATCAGGCCCCAGAAGAAATTCAGGCTGCATTTGGACATTCAGGCTCACACTCAGGCCTACTCTGGGAATCTCCACTATGGAGAGCAAAGGTTCTTATCAGACAAGTATGTCAGCTTTCCTTTAAGGTTCTCGCCTGAGCTAATGCCCAGCTGTTAGGTTCAACCCAAAGATCTTGTGTCTAGCCTACCAAGAAGGCAGGTGGGAAGCCCTGGCTGGAGCACTGGGATCCAGGCTCTGCCAGGTTCTGTCCACAGCCACCGCGCTCTGAGCCGACGGGCAGGAGGTACCCAAGGAGCCTCCATCAATGGGCTTTTCATTTCGTCCGATTTCACCTCTGCTGTGGGCTTGCTCCTTCTCCCCAACAGAATTACTCTTATCTGCAAGTGATTTAAACTCTAAGGTTTACTGAAGATTTAAAGACTGTGAACACAGTTGGAATGTTTTAGACCAACAGTGCAAGTTGCATTTTAAGAAAATAATTAACTCCCGAGGGAGGTGTGGGTTTTGGAGCCATGACAGACCCTCGAGGCTGCCTTCCCTATATGGAATTTCCAAATAATAAAATATCTTTGATTCCCTGCTGATGTCAGACGAGAACCTGTAAGTGTGTGAGCAAACTGTCATTTTTTTAAAAGAGGGCCCATTAGTGTCTTAAAGATGCAGAGCCCAGTCTGCAGAGGGCAAAGGGTTTGTTCAAAGTGCTGTGGGGGACGAGGGACTGCTATAGTTTCACAATGCCCGTTTCTCACCCTCCTGCCCCCTTTCCTCCTTTTACTTCCTGCTGCCCAGACAACCTGCAGGGCACTCCCGTTCTAGGGCCTCAGAGGTTGAGTCCTTACCTACCAGGATGCCTCCCTTACACACAGCAGTGATGCCTACCCTCCAGTACCCAGTACAGGGCACAAACCCACTGATGTCAGTAGCCTGGCACTAAAGTGTCCACACAGCCATTAAACCCTAACCACAGGGTCTCAGGGAGCTGGACATTAGCTGGCCCCCTGGGAGCAATCGGGAGTTTCGTGTCCCACCCAGCACTGGTTTCTGTATGGTGCTGAGTCAGGTGCTGAGCTGTGTACCTCTCAATGCCCACCGAAGTTCCAAGGTGGAGATTTTCTTTTGCATTGCACATATGGGAAGTGGAGGGGGTTGCTCAGCGGGTTAGAGAACTCTCCAGGATGTTCATTGTTGGCTAGGAACATAGATCCCAGCTACCAACCTTGGTCTGCCTCACAGAATGACCTGTCTTCCCTTCCCACGAAACAGCAGATCATCGGCTGAGGACAGCTTCAGACCCACTCCCACCCCCCACCCCAGCAACATTGCTCCTGGTGCTTGAAGTCCAGGGGCCGGATGCTCCAGGGAGAAGGCAGGTGGAGCAGATACCCCAGTGGTCTTCGCTGACGTGGCATTAGGAAGTGGATATATCACTTTTATCAATGACTTCAGGTGAGGGCATTCATCCCACCTTTCCAGCCATTTCTGGGGTCACCATCACAGTAATGAGCTTGACATTTTTACCCCACTTGTGTGCCCCCCCTTGGGACAGTATAATATGTCTTTTTGTCATCTTGTACAGCTTTCAGCCATTCCACTACCATCCCCTCTGGCCTCATTTCCTACCTCCAAAGACAGGGCATCACAGGGAAGCACCTATTCCTTCCTCCCAGGAATACCCTGCAGCTTTACTGGTCACGAGCTTACCCAGTGGCCCCTGATCACATCTGCTCTCCTCTTGGGGACTTTCAGGTGGTCCCTAGATGGAAGAATGTCCACCCCCAACTCCATCCTGGGACCCTCCCTTCCTTAGAACTCCAGGACTGACTGGAATTTGGGTCAGTCTCAGCTGTCCTTTGGAGGAGTTACATGCCTGGTCATAGCCGTCATCTTCTAGCTCCTGTCTCCAGAATCAGGGATGCCATCTGGACAGCTCCTTCAGATCCAGCTCCAACTCCTAAGATATACTCAGGACATTTTCAGGGAAGGACTTCTGCCGCCAAGACAGCTATCCAGATTCCTGCCCCAGCCCTGGCTTGGGGAAGGAGGCTGAAGGGAGAGCTCACCACAGGCCCCACTCTAAGAAATCTCTATGAAGAAGAGATTAGCACACTTCCTTCCAACCTGCACCTTACCCTGGCCTCAGGAGTGGCCCAGCTGGCCACACCAGCTGTCCTCTGTAGGGATGGACAGAGACAAACACTGCTGGCTGTCCGATTTTCTAACACCTTTCTGCAAATCTCTGCCTCTCAGGAATAATTCTTTCTGGTAATTTACTTGCAAAACATTTGGCCGTTAACACCCAGCCAAGAGTGGATGGTAGGTCACAGACTATTAAAAATATCCACACCTGGGCCCGCAGGCAGCCCATTTAACCACTGCCCTGGGCAAAGAGTCCAGCCAAGGGATCCGTGTGCCTGCCAAGCAAGTTTTATGAGGGCAAGAGGACACCTGACCAAGCCTGGCCTGGCCTTTCTGCATCCTCTGACTATGTTGTCAATGTGGTCTTGTCCTTTGCTAAGGACTTTGATTCCGTGTGGCCATTCCTAACCCCAGCTCCCAGGAAGTTACCCGAGGAGCAGGGAGGGCTGAATCTTCTGGTTTGGAGTGGCTTGTGGGAAGTCTGGTGTATCCCAGCTTTGACCAGGTTCTACCCATGGCATAGATAAAGAATTTATTGAGCAGAGGTACTTTAGTGTCCCTCAGGACCCTGTGCCCTGGCTCATCACCACAGCTGACTCGAGTCTTTGGATCTGGGGTAGGGTTTGACCTCCCTGGAAGGACAATGACCCCTGTCAGTTTGTGCTCACCGACTTTTCCCTCACCAAGAGCATCTACAGAGCAGAACAGCTTCATAGCACCTCCCAGCTGCTCTGCTGGGTCGGCAGAACAGTTAAGGAAACTGAGGCACAAAAGAAAACCAGCCACCACCACAGAGAAGAGCAGGGCTTGCAACACACCCTGGCTTTCAACTCCCAGATGTGGTTATCACATAAAATACTAGCCTCCTTCTTCAAAATTTCCAGAATGTGGCTCTTGGAAGTGTGTGTGTATGGGTCCCTCATGAGGCTCTAGTGAGAGGATTTTGCTTTGCTCCCATGGATAATTGAATTCTGAGGACTTCTGTATAGACGTGGGAGCCCAAGAGCCTAGCCTTACTTACACAGACAGGGCCTGAGCATGTCAGCCAGACCCCAAAAGAGAGCAAGTAGACACCCCCCTGCCCACTAAGCACACCGGTGTCTTCTTCCAGGCAGGATTCCTGGATTAGGATCCTGCGCAAACCCAGCCCAGCTGGGCCTGGGCGTGGTCTGAACTTCCAGAGGGGCGACAAGAAGCTGGCAGAACTTTGGGCAGAGCTGGTGGGATGATGGTGATGGAGTGTATGAAAAATGGGGAGAGAGGGAGGACACAGGGGAAAGGCAGGGGAGAGGCGGGACACAGGGGAGAGACAGGACACAGGGGAAAGGCAGGGAAGAGGCAGGACACAGGGGAGAGACAGGACACAGGGGAAAGGCAGGGGAGAGGCAGGACACAGGGGAGAGGCAGGACACAGGGGAGAGGCAGGACACAGGGGAAAGGCAGGGGAGAGGCAGGACACAGGGGAGAGACAGGACACAGGGGAAAGGCAGGGGAGAGGCAGGACACAGGGGAGAGGCAGGACACAGGGGAGAGGCAGGACACAGGGGAGAGGCAGGACACAGGGGAGAGACAGGACACAGGGGAAAGGCAGGGGAGAGGTAGGACATGGGGGGAGAGGCAGGACACAGGGGAGAGACAGGACACAGGGGAAAGGCAGGGGAGAGGCAGGACACAGGGGAGAGACAGGACACAGGGGAAAAGCAGGGGAGAGGCAGGACACAGGGGAGAGACAGGACACAGGGGAAAGGCAGGGGAGAGGCAGGACACAGGGGAAAGGCAGGGGAGAGCCAGGACACGGGGGAAAGGCAGGACACAGGGGAGAGGCAGGACACAGGGTTGCAACATCCTCCAGGGGTCTTGAAGTTCCTAAGCTTAGTTTTGCCCCTTGGGCATCCTGTGTGAATTTTGTACCCTATCCCTAAGAATTGGAATATAATGTTCTCCTTGGTCTTGAGGCTACACCCAGGAGAAGCTGCAGAGGTGTATAAAGTGTATAAAGCAAAGACTTCTGCTGGACACCCCCAAACCCCTTCTCAGGCTCATGACAGGCAGCTGTCATGCTCTAAGCCTGATCATCCACCTTGGGGTGAGGGCCAGATGCTACAGGGTCCAGGCCAACCCCAGTGTCTCCTTCCTTGTTATGCCCTGCCACTTCCAAACAGAGCCACCCAACACTCACAACCACATGGCCTGAGGCTGCCTGTGAAGATGTGTCCATCTCCTTCCAAGGATGTGTGTAGTACCCTGAGGAGTCTACCCCATTCTGTTTTGAGACCAATGTTCTTACTCACAGGAAAATGTGCCCTGTTCCTAGAAGTAGGCATCACGATGGAATCTGTTCCCACCCATGGGACTGGGACAGAGGCAAAGACCCTTCAGTGTCAAATCTTGGAGTTGCAAGAGACGGGGACCACACACACCCTGTGCTTGGAAGAACCAGGATGGTTAAAACTCTGAGGTGATGCTCCAGGGTTCAAAGGCCACATACCCTGCCGCCGCCCCAGCCCCCTTCATGGCTTCTGTTTCTACCTCACAACAGCAGGGATGGCCTCTGCCTCAGAAGTTTGGTGGAGCCATGACTGGAAATGGACGAACCCCCCAAAGGGCACTGGGCTAAGCTCCAAGAGGGAAAAGGATGCTGGGAAGTAATACTTAGTCCAGCCAAAGTTCCCCATTCCCTTCTAGACACCCCCCCCCCAAGCCAGGAGCCTGACAACAGTGTATCTTCCCAGTCCCTGGAGCGCCTGCTGGTGGGTGGTCAGCACAGGCTTCAGAAACCAAGTGCCACCCTGAGCCACAGGCTCTTACCCATCTCTCGGGTTCTAAATGTTAGGTGATTTCTTGTCCCTACCGCACAACCAGTGGCCAGTTTCCACACCCCAGGAGAGCCTTTTCATGTGGCGGTTCTGAGCTGCACCCTTGGGACAACTGCACTTGACCCTTGAGATTTTTCTGGTATGTTGATCAGTCATGAAGAAAAGATGGTCCAATACCTAGGTTCAAATACCTAGCCAGCACCCGGTGTGTCTCAGTGGTGACCTACTGGCAGCTCTAAAGACTGCCAACATACCAGCTCAGGCACAGGAGGGCAAAGCTGAGGAGAGACGAAGCAAGGTTGGCCTCTGCCTCCAGGAAAGACTTTTTCCAGCCAGCCACCCCCCCTCACTCCTCTCATCCCACCCTCTGGCTCCCACTCCGCCAGGCTGAAGAGGTTTATAACAAACTGTGCGGCGCACCAGAGAAAATGCCCCTATCATTAAGGGATTTAACGACAGCGTTGGCCGATATTGGGGATTTGTTCTGTCTCTCATTACACATTTTAACAAGCGCATTTCTTCACCATGCAGCCCCGCACCCTGGGCTGCCCGCCCCTCTGTGTGTGTTACTTTCATTAGAAGGCGTTTTATGAAGCCACTGATCACAGATGCACATACAACCCACGACTGCTGGCCTGGTGTCCTGAGTTGGGTGGCCGGCAGTGTGCCTTTGGCATGCCTGTGGTGATGTCTGCATGCCCAGGCAAGGAGAGGGCCCCTCTCCTTTCATACTCACCCCCAACCAAAGCTCTTAATGAAGGGGCAACTGGGAATCGGGAGCAGAGTCTTGAAGGAAGTCAGAGAATCTCCAGGTCACGCCTCCATCAGACCCCCAGCTCCTTTCTAATGCCTCGGTCTCCTGTGTGTGAGGCCAAGAAGGTATGCAGGCTGACAAGTGTCTTTCAGCATATTTTAGCAGCAACTGTATTTTCCCACAAACCACTAAGTGGTATAAAAACAAAACCAAAATACAGGATTAAAGCTGATTCTATACATGTAAAACATAGCCACCAGATCCACCCACTCCACTCCAGGAGGCCCCGAGAGCACCCAGGATTCCTGGGAGTCTGGAAATGGTTGGGACCTGGGTGCCCCTCCTCCTATGGCTGGAGACCCCATTGGCACACAGAATCCGACAGCCCTGAGGCAGTCATGGGCTCCAGGATTCCCAGCAGGAAGAAGATGAATCTTGTCATGCGTCCTCTGAAACCACCCCCTTGGTAACTGGGTATGGGCCTGGTTTTGAAGCTGTGTGAATCTGAGTTTTGCCAAGTGGTTAGTGTCAGCCTCCTGGGCTGTTAGAGGCCAGCATGCCTCAGACTGAGGGCCAGCTCTTGTGAGATACCTCTGGACAAATAAGAGTACAGAGCTAATGGAACCCTAAAGGAAGAGCATCTACCTCAGGTCTTGGAGCCCCTCATCGATAGCCAGACAGTCCCATCCGTCTGTCTCTCCACCCTGACAACTAGTTCACACCCATACATCCTTATGAGGTGATAAGGTGGAGGACTTCCAGCTCTGCAGAATCTTCTGTTTCTTCCCTAGACAGCATCTGATCTGAAGATGTGCTCAGACAGTTTGGGCGCGGCCTCTCGGCCAGCTCACTGAGGCTCAGAGAAATCAGGGAGGTAAGGCAAGACACAGGACTCAGGCTGGGTTGTGTATGGAGAGGAAGGTGAGAGGGGACAGATGTACGGACGTCACCATACTTAGAGCCAACAGACCTCCTCAGTAAATGGATACGCAGAAACCTGGTCCTGCCATGGCTCACCTGGTTCCTCCCAGACGAAAAGGCACAGGCTGGAGCCTGTTGAATCTCAGTAGAGAGTCATAGATATGCAGGGAGGTGTCACAGCCCCAGTGAGAAGGGCTCACCCTGCCCCCAGCAAGAAGCAAGTGAGCTGGCAAATAGCAAACCCTCTGTGTCCTGCTTTGTCGCCCATTTGGCCGCCCGGCCTGTGACTGTGGCCACAATGCCTTGCTTTCATTATGCTCCTTAAAAATGGCCTTGTGTGTCTGGAGAACAGGAAGTGGCCCGAGTCCCCCGTGTAAAAGCCATCTGAAGGCCTGGACCAGGTATGTTCTCAATCAGGAAGCAGGCAGTAAATAAACATTTACGTCCCGCGGCCGCGCACCGCCTGCCCCCGGGCTGCAGAGGGACGTGGAGAGCGGAAATTTGCTTAGTCCTATAAAAGCACAGGCCGTATATCAATAAATGATTAAAAATGGAAACGGAGCCGGCTAATGGATGGTATTGATTTTAATAAGCGTTAAGTACATGGGGTTTAAAGATAAGAACCGCCTGCCCATCTCTCCACACTCCAGGAAAGTGACTCACGCGAAGAAACAAAAAGGGGCCTCTTTTCTGAGTTAAAACTCCCTCCTGTCCCATCGGGATGTTGTCCAAACCGGCATCCACCTGCGTGTCACTGTGGCACAGACATGTTCGTTTACTTTGGCTGTGAGGACAGCATGCTGCCCTCAGAGTGGAGGCCATGTAAGCCCACAGCATCCCATGCGACCATGAAGCCCAGCTCATCTTGTTACCAGGTCTGGCCAGGCCCCTGCAGGGTCACAGAACGCACCAAGTGTCCGCTCACCATAGGGTGGTATGGGACTACCTGGTCCCAAAGATGACTCACCTGGTGTCATCTTATTTTGTCTGAGAATTGCCCAGGTGGCCCAGACCACCTGTTAGGACATACGCACGCTCATATGGACTTTTATTTAGATTTCGAAAGTGGTGTGGATTCTCGGGGGTGCAGACGGTAGAGTAAACTTTTCTATTGGGAGGAATGTTATCTGGATGAACCCAGATGGGAGGAAGCTAAAGGTGCTATTGATCTCCTGACTCCGTAGCGCTCTCTCCACCAGAAAGATGATGGTTACCAACCCCAAACGGTCACTACCTGTAGCTGCTAGCTGGATAAGAGGGCTGGTCATTGGGAGGCATCTGGGTAAGTATGGTGCATCTCAGTTCACAGCTGTTTACAGCCAGAGGGGGGAAAGTGGGGGTCCAACTGAGAAGCTATCATCTGGTTGAATACAGCCCACGGGTCACCTCACTGCCCGTGGGATATGACCATCACTCCTCCCAAACTTCCTGCCCCAGGTTTCCTATGAGGAGAAATGGTTGCTCTGTCTGTAAGCTCCCCACTGCCAGGGTCCACGGTAATCCTGGCCCTGACGGGGTGGAGCCTCAAAGCTCCAAATCTACCTGGTCTGTCAGGTGTGAGTTCTCACAGAATGTTTTCAAGCAATGGGGGTCGAGGCTGCTCTAAGCACAGCAAATTGTTGTCTGCCTATCCACTGGGCTCTTAACCAAGCCAGGACCAAGAATCAATGGCAGAGGTGGGAGTCCAGCCAGGCAGTTCCAGCTGGAAGGCACCTGGCCCCCCCGCCCCCCCCCCCCAAGCCCCATCCCCGGCTGGGAAAGACTGCACCAGGCGCATTCTAGCTGTGACCGAAGGCAGCTTGGAATTTTCTGATACATTATTTTGTCTAGCCAGCATTCCAGGACGACCTCCTTGGCCTCCAAATCCCTTCTAAATCATCTGCAGGAGTGGGAAACTGAATCCTCTACCCCAAGTCTCAGTGCTGAGGCAGGCAGGGACCTCATGAGGGACATCTTATCCTCAGAGCCAGCTGGGGAAGACTGGTATCAGTGCTGCCAGGGTGAGCAGTCAGGGCTCGATGGTAGAAGCTGTGGGGTTCAGGACGGGGCACGGGTTGAAGTGACCAGGTCAAGGCAGATTGTCCTAGAAGATGAGGATGTAGACAGGGGAGAGGGCCGAATGGTTAAAGAACTTACTGTGTAAGCATGAGGATCCAAGTGTGTATCACAAGAAATCCGTGTGAAGGCTGACTGGGCCAGGAGCAAGCTGGTCAGCGAGGCAAGCCATACTGATGCGCTCTGGGTTTGATTGGATGATTCTGCCTCAGTAAATAAAATGGAAGGGCAAAGATGATTCCAGACATCAATCTAGGGCCTGCACACTCATGTGCACACACCCATTGACACACACACATGCACACATGCATTGACATACACATGCACACATATACACACATACACACTTGCACACATTCACATGTATACATGAGCACACACCCATTGAGACAAACACACACATACACACATGCACACACACATACACGTGTGAACACACACATTGACATACACTTGCACACACATCCACATGTATGCATGTGTACACACTCGTTGACACACACGTGCACACACATTGACACGCTTACACACATATACAATACACACACACCACACACTCATGCACATACACATTGATGCACACATGCACACACACACATCCATGTGTATACATGTACACACACCATACAGAAAATTTTAAAAAAACAAGATAAAAAGGACTTGAGCATAGCTAGTTTCTAATAAGTGGAAAGATCAGTTGTAAAGGAGATCAGATCTCCTTTTAACCTATGCTGTGCTACATTGTAAAGCACCTATGCTGTGCTACACCATAAAGTACCTACACTGTGCTACAATGTAAAGACCTACACTGTGCTACATTGTAAAGCACCTACGCTGTGCTACATTGTAAAGCATCTACACTGTGCTACATTGTAAAGCACCTACACTGTGCTACATTGTAAAGCACCTACACTGTGCTACATTGTAAAGCACCTACACTGTGCTACATTGTAAAGCACCTACACTGTGCTACATTGTAAAGCACCTACACTGTGCTACAATGTAAAGCACCTTTGCTGTGCTAAGCCAGTTCTACTCCCTGCCTCCCAGTGTGAAGAGGTTCAATCTCAGTGGTGGGCTGCTGCACCCTGGACCAGCAGCAACCCCATGCAAGGTAGCCATGCCTGAGCTTGGAGTTGCCTCCCAGGGGTCACCACACCAGATACTGAAAAGTAGGTGCCTTAGAACAACAGAGCCTCATTCTCCACAGTCTGGAGACCAGAAGCACAACACTGAAGACTCTACGGGGCCAGAAGCCCCTTCCTCTCCCCATCCAGGTTCTGGGGCTCCTGCCAGCATTTGGCTTGTGCAAGCATTTCGACTCTCAGCTCTGTCTTCTCCGTGTGTCTCCTCTGCAGCTCTAGAGTCAAACCTGTAAGGATTCTAGTCATTGGTTTTAATACCCACCTGAAGCCAGCATGGCTCCTTTTCACTAGTTTCATCTGCAGTAACCTAAGTTCCAGATAAGGGTGCACTGTGTGTGAATTTTCAGGGACGCTACTTATCCGAGCATGGGGGACAAAGTACCCTGGGGGACAGTTCCCCCACTCAGCCCGCAGAGGGTCTGGCTCTGCTCTGCCCTGGCTTTAGCACACAGGCTCATGTGTCATGGACAAGAGCCTCAGCTCCACATTGTCCTGGCCTTTCCTGGTGCTTGCCCTCCTCTGACCTATGTCTAGAGGTCACCTTAGTCCAGCTTCAGCCTCTTAGCTATCCTGTATGACTTCAGCTTTCAGCAGGTGTGGGTCTAACCTCCACTGTGGCCACCAGGATATCTCTGGGGTGTTTGTCTGTTTCCTCTTAATTCTTCTGGGAGTTGTTGGTTTTTTTTTTTAAAGCACATGTATTTTGTGTGCATGTGTGCTCATATGTCGGCAAGTCAACATTGGGGGTACATATGCATGTGGGGTGAAGGTCTGAAGGTGGGGCTGGGTATCTTCCTAGTTACTCTCTACTGTGTGTGTGTGTGTGTGTGTGTGTGTGTGTGTGTGTGTGTGTGTCAGAGTGAGCAAGTGTGACTGCCCCAGCTTGCTCCAGAGTTTCCCTGTCTTAACCGCCCACAGGTTCGGGTTATACTCTAACCTGACTTTTATGTGGATTCTATAGATCTGGATGCCAATCCTCACCTTTGTATAACAAGCATTTCATGCACTGAGCCATTCCCACAGCCCCTTCTGTTAGCTCATGAAGATGGAACAGGTCGTGTGTATATGTTCCTCAAAGCAGAGACCTATCTTTTAGTCCTGCAGTGTGTCCTGAGCCAGCCAGCATGGAGCTTGGCAAATGGACCCTTGAGTAACATCTGCTGAATAAATGTGTCGAGCATGAATGGATGGATGGCTGGGGTGAGCAGGTGGGTGGGTGGACAGATGGGGGAGGGGATGATGAGTAAATGGGCGATGAGTGAATGAGAGGGTAAGTGATGAGTGGATGGGTAGAGAGTGTGAAGGAATGGGGTGTGGACAGAAGAGTGGTGTAAGTGGGTGGGTGGTGTGAATGGGTGGGTGGTGTGAGTGGATGGGTGGTGTGAGTGGATATGGATTGGTGTTGGTGTGAGTGGGTGTTGGTGTGAGTGGGTGTTGCTGTGAGTAGATGGGTGGTTTGAGTGGATGGGTGGTGTGAGTAGATGTGGATTGCTGTTGGTGTGAGTGGATGGATGTTGGTGTGAGTGGATGATGGTATGAGTGGATGGGTGGTGTGAGTGGATGGGTGTTGGTGTGAGTGGATGGGTGGTGTGAGTGGGTGGTGGTGTGAGTGGATGGGTGATGTGAGTGGGTAGGTGGTGGTAGGAGTGGATGGATTGTGGGTGGATGGATGGATAAGACAATGGGTGTGTGGATAGTCGTAGATAGATGGATGAATGATAAGTGGATGTGTGATAGACAGGTGAGTAGTGATGGATGTTAGATAGTGGGTAGAAGGATAGATGATCATAGATGGATTGATGGATGGTAAATAGATGCATGATGGGCAGGGGACAGGTGGGTGAATATGTGGGTAGGTGAATGGGTAGATGAATGGGCAGGTGAATGGGTGGATGAATGGGTAAATGAATGGTGAGGTGAATGGGCAGATAAATGGGCAGGTGAGTGGGGAGGTGAATGGTAGATGAATGGGTAGGTGAATGGATGCAAGGATGTATTGAATGGATAGGTGGGCAGTGGTCTTAGTGCTTTATCTTCTTTCTCAGCACAAACACTACATATGGAAAGTGCTCAGGGAACATGCAGGCAGGAAGGAGGACAACAGACATACGGTCAAGTTCAGAACACAGAGAGGGTCCTTCCCCCAGATGTTCATGGGGAAATGCTTTTGCTTCCTTGTTCTAGGATGCCAACAATGCATAGCTCTCTGCACAGGCCTCAGATGCCTCAAGTTGTAGCCAGATGATGAGGGGATAGCATGCTCTAACTCAAGATGTCCTCTTCTTGGTGGAAAGAGTGGCTGGATGGATAGTGGGCACATACACACACATGTGCATGCACGTGCGCGCGCACACACACACATACATGTGCGCGTACACACAGGCACACACATTAGATTTTAAACTGTTGAAGGCACTCTTGGCTCATGGCTGTTTGGAATAGCAATGATCTAGATTGGGTTGACAGGATGTACTTGAGGACCCTGTCTTGGAGTAGTAGTCTCTCCCTAACATTGTAGGATATGAATGATGTCTCTGTGTGCTCCTCCTAGGAAGACTTTCAGGATCTGATTCTGGTATGGCCCTTCTTTATCCTCCAAAAGTCCCAGATGAGGTAAAAATAACCCTTGTAGCAGAGACCCTCAAAGATAGGTCCCCAGGGTCTTCACGCTCAAGCAGGTTGGAGGGAATGCTTGCCCTGGCTGCTTCAGCAGGGTAATTCTACCTGAGGCCATAGGTGGGCCTATGGCACCACCACAGTGTGCATCCTAAGGCCTTGGCTGCAGGACAGTGGTAAGTCTTGCCAGGACATTTTTCTCAGCAGGTAGGAGACCTCTGGTCACATCATGTCACCAGCACCCCTTTTCGCCAGAGAAGTCACAGGGGCCGAACCTCAGTGCACAGCAGGGAAGCTGCCCCACCCTGCAGCAATGGGAGACAACGAGTATCTGCTAAGCAACAGTGCTAATGATCGCATATGTTCTCATTAGCTTCTCTAAGTGACTATTAATTCCACTAATAGCCCGTCTGCTCCGTGAGGATGGGAGATTGTGTGTTACTCACCTTTGCAAAGCTCTGAGCAAATATTTGCTTGACTAGCTAGTGACACCCTGTGTCTGGATCCTGTTTACACTGCATTATTACACCGCCCTCTCCCAGCCCAGCGCCATCACTCCTTGGCAGCTGTGCCTGGCATCAGGGACTCTTCGGATCGGTCCTCTAGGTGGGGGCATTGGTCACCTCTGGCCGGGCACAGTGAAGTACTGCCGGGTGGGTCATCTGCCTGCACACCGTGAGTGCTCATTATCCTGGCAGTAACAGGCAAGGCGTGGTGGTCCTCACTTCCCCTGAGATTTCTTTCTTCGGCTGGTAGAGTCTATCTTTTCCCAGGGTCTTAAATACTGTTGTGACTTCTTATACAGACACCAACCTCGGGCCTGATTCGTGGCCTGTTTTAACACGAGTAGTCTTGTAAGGACCCCATTTCCAAGTACAGCCATATCCTAGGGTCTTGGGGGCTCAGAACTTCAGCAGGTGGGCAAAGGAGTTTAATTCAGACCATTATAAAGAAGCCCACTGAAAGGTGACTTCTGACCCTGAAACAGATGTGGAGAGCCTCGGAACCACTTGATCTATCTTTGCTAATGGATTTATAGACCAGGTAGGCTTCCTGAGATCTACTACCACCACACCATATAGCCCACTGGAGAGAGGACAAGTGTTCAATCCAAGTCCATCCAGTCAGACCCAGGGCATGACCAGGATCTATAAGAGTCCATGCAGACTGTCACCCTACCTTGAATTCAAAAGTAACTTGAAGGAGTAGACACTTGTGGTTGAAGTATGCAAACCTGGCCTTCCTATGTCAAAGTTTGACATCAGTTGTCTGTAAACAAGGAGGGAAATGGAAGCGTTACTCAGAGACCCACCTCACAGAGGCTGGACTTTGCTCCCATGAGCAAGGCCCAGGGATGCAGATGCCTACAAACCATCCATAGCCACAAGACTTGGATCTCAAGAAAGCACATGGTCTTCCAGGTTGCCGCAGCTCCTGGTGAAAGAGGTTTTGTTTTATCATGTGTGACATGAAGTATTCTGTCTGGGGATACATTAGAAGTCTCCAGGAACTTTATGTCCCCAATATCTACAGGAGACGTGGGATGAGCCCTAGCACCTTAGTCCTTCAAGGCTTGCGTCACCTGTTCTTACGTTCTCTCCTTTCTCCAGATTTTAAATAAAAGCTGGGGCTTCAGGATAGGTCAGCAGTGTGTGTCCTAGGGTCTGGCCATCTGGACAGCAGTGACTCTCCCCAAGAGGCATCCCAGGGGGATGAGAGTGACAGAGGTAAATGTCTAGCCATTTCTAGGCTGTGCCCTGTCTGTCTCCTTTTCTGAAAGTGATATCTGAGCTTTAATGAAGTCATGATTTTTGCCTTGCCACTGTGACAATGTGAGAGACAGACACTCCTTCCTCCCCTGTGCCTGATCCAGCTGCTGTCCCATGAGGAATGGCTGTCAGTGATGTCACCAGCTCTGCATCTGACCACATAGTTCCCAAGCCCAGGTAGGAGGAACGCCAGCACGATTCACAATCTACCTTCTGAATGAAAGACACGCAGGCCACATCCAGTCAGAGAGCTGGCCAAGATGACATCCTAAAGCTTCCAAAAGAGCTAGCCTCAGCTTCTGTTCAGTTGCTCCAGATGGGCTAGTCTTCAGTTGCCTCAGTAGGGCTAGCCTTAACCTCAGTGCGGTTGGCCCAAAAGAGCCCTCCATGAGGCTTCAGATATCTCCTAAAGTGAGGCCATCTTTATACCCATCATCAGGGGTGGCTGGTAGATTGGTATGAAAATTTTTTTCTCAAAATGTAAGTTTTGGGCATCAAAATTATGCTGGATTCACAGAGCACATTGAGGAAAGAGGTTTCCTGTTCTGTTTTCTAGAGGTGTTTGTGCGGGGCTGCAGTCATTCCTGAGTGTCAGTGAATCTGAACAGGGAAGGTAAGCAGACCTGAGGCTTTCTTTGCAGGATTTCCATCTCAGGGCTGCTGTCTGCAACTGCTTTGCTTGCATTTTATTTTCTATCTATTCTTCTCTTTATTATTTTATTTCTTTTGCTGCCTTTGGTTTCAGAACTGGTTTTCTGAAATAACTGCATTTATAATCGATTTTCAGTCTGTCTTTCTTTTAGTGAGTTAACTCTTTCCCACCCAGGTATAATAAATTTTATTGTTATTAAATTTTTAAAACTTTTGTTTCCGATGTCGATTTCTTTAGATGAGGTGCTACTCTTAAAAATAGTTACATAAATTCCCAACCTTTCAAGATTACTTATTGTTTGTTACATTTGATTCTTTTTTTCAAGTAATCTTAGTTCCTTGTGATCTGATCACATTCTTTCCATGATTTCAGTTTTTTTAAAAATGCTTGAGATTTGTTTTGTGTTCTTGCATATTTTTATTTATGGACTTGCGTTTGTGTGTGCATGAGTGTGTATGTGTGAGTGCAGTACCCGTGAGGATGACCTCTGGAGAAGAGGTCGTCATAGACGGCTGTGCTCCACCGTGCAGGCTCTGGGAGCTAAACTTGGGTTCTCTGCAAGAGGACCAAGCTCTCTTCACTCACCACTGAGCCATCGTGACTGTTCTTTAAGTCTTCTACATCCTTAAAGTTTGTCTACTTGTCCTGCTACTTGCAAAGTAATTTGTGTTAGAAAAAATCTTCAGTTTTTTTTTTTTTGTGTGTGTGTGCACCTATCAGTCTCTTCCTTTTATCCTGCTATCTTTCACTTTATGGATTCCAAAATGATTATTGAGTGCATACATATGGACCTAAAAATCCATACGTCTTCACGGAAAAGTCTTTTCTTAAATCAAGAATAGATTCTTCTCTCATACACTTCACCATGACCACAGTTTCCCCTGCCTCCACTCCTCCAATCTTCCCCCGACCTTGGCTCTCCCCCAGATCCGCTCACCTTCTACCTCCCTTCAGAAAAGAGCGGGAGGCCTCTAAGAAACAACAACCAAACAGACAAAACAAAACACAATAAGACAGGGCGAAAGCCTCACTCTGAGGCTGGACAAGGCAGCCCAACAGGAGGAGGAGAGCCCCAAGAGTCAAAGGTTGGGACCCAATGGAGACCTCAAATTTAGACTCTCTTCTCATGGGCTCCCTCAAGTTAAATGAGACATTGGTTGGACACTCCTACAACTCCTGCATCACTCAGTACATCTTGCAGACAAGACAGACTGTAGGTCAAAGGGTTTGAGGCTGGGTTGGTGTCTGCATTTCTCTTTCCGTAGCCTGGAGAGTGCCTTCCCACACCAAAGAGCCTAGGACACAGGGAAGGAGGCTCCACGCAGGCACCAGCTCAACCTCTCCACATTCAATGAGCAGTGCAGACGCTGTCCTCCACAGTGGGACCCTGCTGTCAGTGTGTGGAAAGCAACCCTCTGTCCTAGCATCAACCTGGGGTGTTTGGGGACCCTCTCAGACAACAATTCAACTGAATGCAACCCGGTCCCCAGCCCCGTGGAAGCCTTGCCTGGCTACACGAGATGGCCAGGTCAAACTCCATATCCTCCATTACTGGGAATCTTCCCTAGGAACCTCCTCAGAGATTCCAGGAAGTTTCCACAGCACTAGGTTCCCATGCTGCTCCCCAAATGCCCCCAATCTCAGCCATTCCCCCCCTTCCTCCATCCCATCTCCCACCTGCTCTCTCTCTCCATCCCATCTCCCGCCTCACCTGATCCCTCACACTCTCGTCCCTACCTGTCCACCTACAAAATCTTTTCTATTTCCCCTTCCCTAGGAGATCCAAGTGTCCCCCTTAAAGCCCTTCTCTTTACCCAGCCTCTCTGGGTCTATGGATTGTAGCCTGGTTGTCATTTACTTAATGGATAATATCCACTTATAAGTGAGCACATACCATATTTGTCTTTCTGAGTCTAAGATATCTCTCTCAGGATGATTGTTTTTTATTTGTTTGTTTGTTTGTTTAGTTCCATTCATTTGCCAGCAAATTTTTCATGATGTCATTTTTTTAAACAGCTGAGTAATAGTCCATTTGTGTGAGTGTAGCACATTTTCTTTTTTGCCCCATATAAAATTTTAAATGACCTAAAAAAATAAAAGCCTCTCAGAAACACCCAGAATATTGTTTAACCACATATCTACTGTCCAAACAAGACGGCATAAAATCAGATATGACAAATGTGTTTTACCCAATATCCATATGTAATCTGCTTATTGTTTCAGTATGAAAGAATTAATATATCATGTAAAGAACAAAAACAATCTCACTTATAAAAATTTGAGATATCACATTACCCTTGTGGAAACATTATAGATGCACAATATACACACTCACACACACTCACATACACAGTTGCACACTAATGTGCACAGTCATATACACACTCACATGTGCATATATTTTATGCATAATCATGTAATGTTTATGTTTATGTTATATTTCTAATATTTAGCTAATTCATGATACCTAGTTTCTAGCAAAAAAAAATCTGTCTAAATATTTCTGTGAATGGATATTTTACATGAGATATAACATTTTAGTCAGTAGAGTTTGAGTAAAATATAATACCCTTGATAGTATAGGCATCATTGTGTGACCAATTGAAAAGCTTAAAAGTGCAAGGTCCTGTAGAGGGAGAGGAGGAAATTCTGTACCCCAGTGGCCTTCCATCTCACAGCTGTAACTTTATACATGATAGCATCCTCAGCCTTATAGCCTGTGTATTTTATATTTGACAGGCCAAAAAGAATGTGACACACTTTCCTAATCTATTTCTCTCTCTTAATTCCAGCCAGGAATGTGTATATGTATGTATAACTTTGTACCACATTTTCTGTATCCATTCTTCAGTTGAGGGACATCTAGGTCGTTTCCAGTTTCTGGTATTATGAATAAAGCTGCTATGAATATAGCGGAGCACGTGTCCTTCTGGAAGGATGAAGCTTAAGAGTGGTATACCTGGGTCTTGAGGAAGATCAATGCCCAATTTTCAGAGGAACAGCCATATTGATTTCCATAGTGGTTCTACAAGTTTGCACTTCCGCCAGCAATGGAGGGGGTGTTCCCTCGCTCTATATCCTCGCCAGCGTGAGCTGTCATTTGCAATATTGATCCTAGCCATTCTGACAGGTGTAAGATGGAATCTCAGAGTCGTTTTGATTTGCATTTCCTGGTGGCTAAGAATGGTCTAAGTGTTTCTCAGCCAGTAAAGATTCCTCAGTTGGGAATTCTATTTAGATCTGTACTCCATTTTTAATTGGGTTATTTGGCTTGTTGATAATCTAGTTTCCTGAGTTCTTTATATATTTTGGATATTAGTCCTCTGTCAGATGTGGAGTTGGTGAGGTCTTTCCCCATTCTGTAGGCTGCTGCTTTGGATGGATGGTGGTGTCTTTTGCTTTACAGAAGCTTTTCAGTTTCATGAGGTCCCATTTACTAATTATTGGTCTTAGTGCCTGCACTGTTGGTGTTCTGTTCAGAAAGTTGTCTCCTGTGCCAACAACTACAAGGCTGTTCCCCACTTTCTCATCAGATTCAGTGTATCTGGCTTCATGATGAGGGCTCTGATGCACTGGACTTGGGTTTTGTGCAGGATGGTAAAAGTATGGGTCTATTCACATTCTTCTACACACAGACATCCAGTTACACCAGCACCATTTGTTGAATATTTTTTTTCCAGTATGTATTTCTGACTTATCAAAGATCTGGTGTCCATCGGTGTGTGGATTTAAGTCTATACCTTTTCTTTGATTCTATTGATCAGCATATGTTTTTATGGCAATATCTTGCATTTTGTTTGTTTGTTTGGTTGGTTGGTTGGTTGATTGTTGTTGTTTTGAAACAGGGTTTTCACTATGTAGCCTTGTCTGTCCTAGAACTCACTCTGTAGAACAGGCTGGCTACAGACTCACAGCTATCACCTGCCTCTGTCTCCTGAGTACTGGGATTAAAGGTGTGTACCACCTCCACCTGGCTGCAGTTTTTATTACTATAGGTCTGCTCTACCATTTGAAATCAGGGATGGTAATACCTTTAGAAATTCTTTTATTGTTCGGGATTGCTATCCTGGGAGTTTGGTTTCCTATGAAGTTTGGGATGGTCCTTTTAAGGTCTGTAAAGAATTTTGATGGGGTTTGCATTGGGTCTGTAGATAGTTTTTGGTAGGATGGCCATTTTCACTATGTAATCATTCTGATCAGGGAGTAGGAGCGTTCTTCATAGTAAGTTTTCTCTGTCTCTCCGTCTCTGTCTCTCTCTGTGTCTCTCCCTCCCTCCCTCCGTCCACATACCCCCTTTCTCTCCCTCCCAATCTTCCCTCCTCTCTCATCCTCTCTCTCTGGTAATTCTTTTCTACCTCGAAGATGACTTTATCTAGTCTCTACATAGTCACCCCAGCTTTCTAATGCAGCCATTCCGGGCCCTTGTTTCAACTCCCCCACGTCCTTTTCATTAGAATGAATCTCTACACGTTTTAGAAATGATATTTACTTAGATTTTGGTTTTGTGCCTTTCATAAACAAAATGTCTTGGGCGGTGGAAATCCCTTTCTCTAATTAAATTATTTGATGCATTTACATTTACTGTAATCACTGGTGTATTTAGTCTTTTCCTAGTCACCCGAAGAGTCTGCACTCCCTTTCTTCTCCTGTCTTGCTTATTTTGAGTTGATTCCACTTTTTTTATTTCTCTGCTTCTATTATCTGCATGGATATCAGTTACACATAGATTTCTGCTCACTTAGACATTACCCTAGAGATTACATCATCCAGCCTTGCCTGGACCAAATTTAACTTCTCTTATGGGACCATGAAGATGTTTAGTAATAATTTCGTTTTACCCATTTACTGTACGTTAAGTGTTATATATCCTCATATATTGTAGGTCCTAATTGTATATTTCTTAAATCCATTAAGCATTGTTGTTTCAAGAATCAGTATTTACATAAACTAGGCAGCATGTTACCATCTGGAATGAAGAAACGCCCTCTATTCCTGCTCGAATGTTTGACCTTCAAGAGTCTTCCCTTTTCTACTGAAACTTTGAGTGTTTATGATAAAAATGGATTCTGTTGGCTGGAAATACCTTGGTTCCACCTCTTTTTGAAATATATCTTTGTGGTCCTTAGAAGTCTAGGCTGGGGCTAACGAGCTTGGCAGCCCAAACGTCAAGAAATAAGAAATCTAGGATGAATTCTTGAGACAGGCTCTTGCTACACAGCTCAAGTAGGTCTTGACCTTGTGATCCTCCTGCCTTAGAACCCCAATGTGTGAGCCGAGATTGCTTCATCCGTCTCTGCTTCCTACATTAACGTTACATTAACATTAGGTCTAGTTGGAAGCTTTGAGAGTAAAAGATCTCGTTTTCTGGTTGTTTAAATAGTCCTCTTGTTCTTTAGCTTTCAGTGTTTGTTACAGTGGCTCAGGAGGTACAGAGGTACAGAGGACAAAGAAGGGTAGAGAGCTGGAGAAAGGCCATCTTTGTCCAATGAACTGGATAGAAAAAGGTCACAGAGTATGGTGGTAGCATGGTGGTTCTCTCTCTTCATCTCTCTCTCTCTCTCTCTTTCTCTCTCTCTCTCTCTCTCTCACACACACACACACACACACACACAGAGAGAGAGAGAGAGAGAGAGAGAGAGAGAGAGAGAGAGAGAGAGAGACTTAAACCTCAACTCTCACAGAGCTGTGAGGAGGCTAGGGGCTTGAAAGAGATTAGAATTTTTAATGATTCAACAATCTGAGAATAGTTTCAGCGATTTCCCAACGTGAGTGTTGGCCAACATCGGTCTCTCTGATCTGATCTCTCCTGCCTCTCTGTTGGCATCTGATTAGAAAAATGTGTAATTTCACTTCATCCCATGATCTTGAATTCTCTGTTTTCTTCACAGTTTTAATCCCACAAGCCTCAGTATGGATTTTTTTTCCTCATATGCCTTCCTGCCTGTTAACTTCTCTCCATCTATGTCTAACGTGTTGTTCGAGACACCTTCTAAGCTCTTAATTTTGATTATTGTAACTTGCAGTCCTCAATCGTCCAATTGGTTTTCTTTTCTTTTCTTTTTTTTTTTTTACAGCTTATAGTTTTCTATTGAAATTCCAACATATTAACTTTATCTCCTCAAACATTTTAAACATGGATAATATTTGTGTCTGAACAGTGTTTGAATATTTGGGTTTCTATCTGTTTATATTGCTCACTGCTTTCTTAGACATTATTGATACTATCTTATCTCTGTGCGTCTAGTTTTGTTTTGTTTTTTTTTATGTTGAAGACCAGACATTATATCTTTCACTAAAATAACCAAAACTAAGAATCGTGCTGGCCTCCTCCAGAGAGGACCTACCTTGTTTCTGGTGATTAATTGGAACACTAAGGACCTGGGGGCACTAGGACTACCTGTGTATGACTGGATATGTTGATTTGATGAGTAAGAAAAAGTGGGTATTGTCCAATGTCAAGATCCCTTTGTAACTTAAATTTGTTACAAAACCTATTTTTAGTGATGTTTCTTAAACACTTTCGCCTCCCTTTTAACCCTCCACCCACCAGAGGTAGTGGGAAAGAAAGGATGCAGGGGAAGTGGACCTGTTCAGAAAGGATCCCTGGAGCAACTCCCGTTTATGTTGCCTGGAAATCTGCAGCTCGGTTCACAGGTCAGCAGTGGCAGCTCGATCCGCTCACAAACACTTCACAGATAAACCAGCAGTCCAGTTCGGTAGCAGACAGGAATCAGCAACGGTGCAGGCCTCAGCCTCGGCAGGAGTCAGCGGGAGGAGCCGAGAAGAACACGAGGAGAAGTTCTCAACTGTGCCTCTCCGGGAAGTGAAGATCAGCAAAGACTCGAGACCCACAAGCGTTGCACAGCGAGCTGTACCAGCGAGCCAAGCTCGGCCTTCGCCACTGTCCATTGAGTCCTATTCATTCCCTGCAAATATCACATGTCCTCCGCGGATGGATCTTGCCTCAGCATGTTCATCTGTCTCAGCGGATATCACCCTGCCAATCAGCTGGAATCTGAGGAAACCACAAGAAACTGCAGCTCACCACCTTAAGTTTTTTGGTGCACTTCTCTCTGTGGAGTCCCGACAAGCACAGCTCAACCACACAGTGTAAGGCGGACCAATACATGTGTGTCGTTAGCAAAGAATCCTTTATCACGCGTCCTTTCACGTGCTTGCTTTAGCGGAACATCATTTCTCCTGTGTCTGCTTCAGCCAAACATTCCTTCACCTGTTTGTCTTCGTAAAACATCATCCAACCAACTTTCCAAAGAACCCTTAAGTTTCCACGTTATCTCTTCTCTGGGATTACGTCTTCTCCTGAGAGCTGTTGCTCAGCACCTCTCTTCTCCTTGATTTCTCCTCAAGTCGCCTTTGCCAGCCTTCCCTAGCTGTCCTCAGTAGAGTGTTGGTCTTTACTGTCTGTCTGTCCTTACACACACCTGCTCAGCTACAGTTCTCTGAGGCAGACCCAAAGGCAGGGTGACGTAGGGCCTCGACATAGAGAGGAGACCAGATGGTACAAGAAGGTGACCCTGCTGGGTCCACACAGTGTCAGCTTTGCTGGGGAAGGGCAGTGCAGCCAGTGCAGGGCTCCGGCTGTGCGCTTGGGCTTACAAGGACTCCGGTGGTACAGAATGGAGAACATCCAGCGACTCGTCCTCTGGCCTGCCACGACAGGTTTCTCAGGCACCACAAGGTCCCTTTAAACCACATTTCTGACCATCACAGCTATGGGAGAGGGAGTACGGAGGTCAGGCACACTAGAAAAAAGAGAGGGAGGGAGGGAGGGACCCGGCAGGTGCGCAGAAGCAAAATGCCAAAGGGAGGCCAGTGGTTCAGGAGAGAAAGTGGGGGACAGTGTGGCGTGAGGGGCACATGTGAGGGGAAGAATGAACCAGGGAGGGGGAGAGCAGAGTGAGGAGGACTGCACGCATGCATGCCAGGGGCTTGCATAGGACTGGTTCCCTGGCATCCAGGGCACTGGGTTTTCCTGTCCCCTCTGCTATGGGGACACCCAACCTCACTGGCCAGACACCTAGGATGGAGACCTCTGCTCTTTGGGTCCAGTTTCTGCCAGCCTCGGCCTATCCATAAACTGCATTTCACGGGACTCCTGACCAGCCTAGCTGTTTCCTGCCCGACCCTCCCCCACACCCTCCGTGGTTCAGGCTGTCACCTTGGACATTGGAGCCCCAACCCAGACTCCCAGGGCCAGTAATGACCTCCATATGGATCCGACGGGGCTGCCATCTCTGCCGAACTGCACCCCCCCCCCACCGCTTCTCAGGCTCCCTGACATGTTTGACCACAGAACGCATTCCGGATGCTTGGGAGGGAGTGGCAGGGGGTGGGAAGGGGCAGGAGAGAGAGAGAGAGCTGTGGTGGGGCCTTCTCCCAGTCTTGTCTGCAGCTCTGGGTTATAAATAGCCCCGTTCACACCCTTCCCGTTTGCTGCCTCTTGCTCCTCCCAGTCCTCACCCTCTCACTGGCAAAAGCCCAGCTCCTGCCCAGCCCACCACCCTCCATCCCAACAGAGCTGATCTTGGAGGAGATGGCAGCAAGCGGCCCGGGGTGGGGAGGGAGGGAGGGAGTTGGGACCAGCCAAGTACGCTTTTTCCACGACTGCCACTATTCCTCTGCAAAGTTTCTAATCCTAGATGACACGTTGCGCCCGGGTTGGAATTCCAGCCCCACAGTTGCTCTGCCCCATCTCCCTCAAGTCTCACTAAGGGCCTGCGACTTCCCCAAGGCCTGCCCTTCTCTCGCTCCTGCAAGGTGGCAGGGGTCCTGTTTCCATTCCCGATTTTGCCTTTGAAGACGGCATTAAATGCCTCTCTGAGAAGCTTTTATCATCCCAGAAGTATTTTTTGAGCTCGGGGGTTACTCAAAATAGACCCTAGACGGCTCCGTTTACTTCCACGTGAGGATGGGAGGGCCGGCCCGAAGGAAATCAAAACCAACCCAGGCATTGCCCCAAACAAAGCAGGGCATTTATGAGATTTGGGAGAATCCCCTGGGCATGCTGGGCACTTTAGAATGTAAGGGGAGCCCTTGCAGACGGCCAGATGTGTGGGGGCTGCTTTACACTGGCTACTGTGGACTCTCTCTCTCCCAGGAGAGCTTGGATGTGTCCCTACCTTCTGTTTCTTCCTTGAGGCAAGTTTTCATCCTCCCTCCTGGCAACCCAGAGTCAGATAAAGCTCCTGTCCCTTGAATCCCATGCCTCTGGCAGCGCCTGGCACCAGGGTAACTTCATGCAGCTCACGGGACACTTCGCGTCCGGGCATGGTCACAGTGACTTCCTCACTAACGGTCTTGTCTCCCATGTGACGACAACCCCTCCCCGGACCAGTGTGAGCAGCAGGCTCCACGACGCTCTCTTTCTGGCTGCATGGGTTGAGCTACGGAAAACCCACAGGAGCGGTTCCACGACAGACGGCAGACGGCAGGGCGGCAGGGCGGCAGGACGGCAGAGCGGCAGGGCGGCTTTCCGCTCTGCTCAAGCAGAGGCTGGATCGGGCTGGGCTGACAGCAGTGTCTGTACGTTGATGACATCCTGCCACCCAGGACAACCTGGAGAGAGATACTGTGTTGGGGTTCTGGGGAGACAGTCCACCCCTCTCACAGCGACATGACTGTGGATGTCAAAGGTCACTGGAGCAGGTGAAGCTTCCGCGTCCTTTGTGTCACCCTGTTAAGAAGGACATCAACCACGGGATGGGGTGCTTCCTGCCTCCTCCAGCTTCTCCTAGCTGCCAGTAGCACTTGGCTTACAACCATGCCATCCCCTCTGCCTCCGTTGTCACCAAGCCCCTCCTTGACAGTGTCCCCATGCTTCCTCTCCACATTCATGGGACACCTGTCCCAATCCTGCATGGCCTCATCTTAATTTCTTCTAAAAGCCTCTCTTTTTCTCTTTCTGAGTGAGGCCTCATCCTGAGATTCTGAGTGTACGTGAATATTGAGGAATGGGAGGACACTGGTCAACGCAGTGGAAGAGCCTTGCTCTGACCCTACATCCAGCCCAAACCCCTTCCTGTGTGTGAGAGCTTCGCCATGCATGGTGTCATGGCTTCCTTCTCGGGGAGAGGCTATTCCCAGTCTGATGGCTCACAAATGAGTAAGTGTGGCAGGAGGGCAGCATGGTGGTAACATTCAACTGTAACCCTGTAGCTTTGGGAGCTGAGGCGGGAGGATAGTGAATAGAGTTTCCAAAAGCAAGCAAACAAACAAAACGACAACAAAAACAGAGAGGGAAGGGAAGAAGGGGGGGTGGAGGGGGGGTGAAGAACAGGTCCAGCAGGAGAGGAAACAAGACAACCCTCTTTCTTTTGGCCCCCCTGCCTATGGGTACCCAAGCATGACCACCCCTGAAGCCCCGGCCCCTTGCTTGGGTGCGGCCCACTGTGTAGCCACTGGCACCCTCCAGGTGAGCGGCAACACAGTGCTAGTTCAGAGCTATTGTTGCCTCCTTCTCCGTACAAAGATGGCCTTGTTACTGTGTATCAACCCTGCAGGATGGGGGCTGTGTGTGCTGAGCCTGCAGGCTGACCAGTGTGTGGGGGTTGAGGAGCAATAAAACCTGTGTGTGGATGCTAGGGGCCTGATGCTAGGCCTCCATTGCCGATATTTGCTCAAAGCCTCAAATGGCCACAAATTAACTCGCTACACACTGCTAACGGGTAGGCACACAGTTGGTGAGGAGGCTTCTCGGAAGCAGCGAGGGCTGTAATTGACACGCATGACTTCCTCCTGGCTTGCCCGTGGTTGGGAAGCTGAGCCTACCTGGGGCTGTCCAGCACCCAGTGACCATGGAGAACAGCAGATGCTTCTTCCCAAGGCACTGTGAGCAAACAGGAATAAGCAGGAAGACATTCGTGACATCTTCCAGAGCACTTGTCTGTCCCTGGGCTATGACTGAGCCTAAGGCTCCCAAAGATCACAAAGATTGTGGCACAGTGTCCCTATCAACCCCTGTCACCCTCCTCTCAGGCACCTTCCCTTATCCCTCTCGGTGTTCATGCCTGCCACCGTGGCTGGGCAGTGGCAGCCTGGACTGAGCCTTGAGGTCTCCATAGGAATGCCTCAGGTTGGTGGAGACACAAGAGGAGTCCTCAGTATTCTGGCTTTATCAGTAAAACCACAAGCTGTAAACATGCTTTTTGCCTGTCTAGTCCCCATGCTATGCTCTCCCCCCTTTTGTCCTCCCCAGAGCACCAGAAGCAGTATAGAGTCATAACCTTACCCAGCACGGGATCCACCACGAGCAGCCTGTTCCTTCTGGGAACCTTCCTCACTCTCTCTGTTAATATGTACTACCCGAGGGCGTCCTGTAAGCAGCAGCCTTGACACCTCCTTCTTCCTCCCTTCTGCCTCCCAGGTGTGGAGAACTGGGCCTCACACCCCTCCCTCTGCTGTGTCTAAGGATGAATTCCACCAAGATGGAAATTCCTGTGTTAGCATAGTTGGTCCTCTGCAGCAGGGGACCCTCAGGGAAGTAGAAAAAGAACAGTCCTCTCTTGTGAACTGGGTGCCAAACGTTGAGACATGGGGCATGGATAGGGTTAGGGGGGTCCCTGACCAACGGCCATCTCCAGGCACAGGCCTCTGTGGCCATCCACAGAACCTGCTGACAAGTGGGAAGGTACCCAGAGGTCCTTAGACATCATAGCTCATTGCTTTGTTTCCATAAAGTCACTTAAGTGGCAACTGGCCTTGAGATTGGTCCCTGATTGGAGTCAGGTTGGAAGACATGTTGAATTAATGACGCAGCTGTGGGCCGTTGCTCCTTGGGCCATGTTTTTTTATGGTGAAGGTAGGTGGGGGTGGGGAGGTGAGGGAGGAGAGAGGAGAACATCAAATGAGTGAGGTTTTAGAACCGTGCTATGTTTTGCTAATATTTGAATTTTACCTAAGATTACTTTTTCTTCCCCATTTAATATATTGTTTTAAATAAAAAATCCTAATAAATCTTGAGAGAAATATGTCATAGCAGAGTTTGAAAACCATAGTGCAATATCTAACAGTTCATAAAATATTCTATTCAAATAGCCCAAACTGTAAGGCGTTTGGACCAGAAGTAGTTAACTCCAGGCTCGGCATTTTATTAGCTACTAAAATTAAGAAAGGGCAACGCTGTTTCACAGCCCGATAATTAAGTACCGTTTTCTCTTTTTTAATTCTATAAAATTAAACTTCCTGTTTAAAGGTCTGGAGGGGCCCTGGGCAAAGGGGCCACGGATGAGCCCCGAGGGCAGCCGGAGGAACAACCTCGCCTTATGTACCCGTGATTTTAAAGCTGGGCCTTGGAAAAAAACATGCCGCAGTCAGCAAAAAATTGCAGGTCGTAAATCAGGAGCCCGTTTTTTCACATCACTTTAACTAATCCATTAAATCGCGATGCCCAAGGCTCTATCGGTGACAGAAGCTGCGGCAGGCAGCACCGCAGCAGTCGCACATCTCAGCCCACAGATGCTGGGCGTGGCAAGGCTCAACCAGAAAACCCTGGCCCAGAGGGCAGTGGGCTTGGCCTTCCCTCAGCCATAGCTGGTTTTCCCCGTGAAGCGACAGGATAAGGGAGCATGCTGGGTCCTATCTCAACTTCAGCTTATGTCCCAGTGCTAAGGAGCTGAGGAAACACCACCTCTGTCTGTGCCCAAAGCCAGTGAGGACACCCCTTGCTTGCACAGTGCAGGGTCTCTCAGGAAAATCCAAACAGACCAGCTCAGTTCTTAAATATTGATGGAGCATGTTACAACAGGGTGCTGGGAACCTGACAGGCTCTGATCCAGCTACTTGGCGTATTAGGGGTGCGGTTTCCTCTTATTTAATGTGATATTACTATTTAGGGGCCACATTGCTTGTATGTGCAAGTGCATTTTTTAATGGATTCAGTTGTTTAAAACTCTAACAGCACAGCCTGTGGGTCACTTTATGGTCAGAGAGTAACGGCGGGTAACTGAAGTACTTTCCTGTGGCTGTGCTGGCCACAGAAGGCACAGCGTTGGCCAGGGAGGACCATGAGGACACTCACACACAGACTTGCAGCTGGGAAGTGGCACCTGCTGAGTTTCATTTGCCCTTCCTGCCTTATGTGATTCCCCACAGAAGTCCGGTCTCGGCTGCCCATGGCTAGTCACCACTTCCGGTCTCGGCTGCCCATGCCCAGTCACCACTTCCGGTCTCGGCGGCCCATGCTCAGTCGCCACTTCCAGTCTTGGCTGCCCATGGCTAGTCACCACTTGCCTCTGAGCCTCTCTCTACTCCTGTCCATACATTGTCTCCATCACGATCGCCCTGGGACAGGGAACTGGGAGGACTTCAGTCTCCTCTGCCATGCTGGATGACCTCGTAGCTTGTTGCCGGAAAGTGCACAGCCAGAGCACCAGGACCCAGAAGCAGCAAGAATGAGGCTGAGGGACCGGCACTGCTCCAGTGGATAGCTCTGAAGTGGCCCCTGGTCAGCTTGGGAATGTGGCCCTTCACCTAGATGAGATCATGACACCTGGTAAGATGGATGCTCACCTCCACCCGCCCACATCCCTGTAGACAGAAGTGCCTTCTCGGTGCAGACTTTACTGCCTCCAGGATAACGTGCTGAGAGTGGCTAGCTCTCCCTGGTGCAGCCACAGACCCAGAACTTCAGGATAACCCTCTTCCTATGGGAAGAGGGTCCGCGGGAAGGTGGCCACCAGGCTGAACCATTCCCGTCTGAGGCTTACTCGCCCCAGGTAGCTGTTGACTCGTTGCCTGTAGACGCTAAAGGCACAGCTGCAAGGCCAGGCTCCTTCAAACCTTTACCGGTATTGATAGCCACATTTTCATAACAACAATACTGGTCGAATCTCTAGGGAAAGTTTTAAGATCCTTTAACATGACTGTTAAGTTTTCGGTGGAGACAGGTTATCAGATTTCGGGCATCTGCTGAGGAGAACTCCTACTGAAATCTCTTTGACATAAACCAAGGCGTCTCTGTCCCGGCCAAAGCTCATGTGTGAGGCCCCAGGGCCAGTCTCCATGGGGAGGGTCTTCACAGGAGAAGCCCTGTGCCACACATTCCAACATATATGTGTATGTATATATACAGTGACACTATGTGTCCACACCGATACACAGTAACTGGTACCCACACTGACATATATGCACAGAGACAGTTTGCTGTTGGTGATGTGGGCCCACCCTAACACACATGCATACTGACCCACAGTAACACCCTCTGTTGGGTAACTCATCATGACATTCACATACAGGAACATACCAACACATTGACACATGAACTCACAAACACATATGTGTCTAAACATGTGCTCTAACATGCATGTTGATATATAGACAAACATGTAGATACTTGAATGCGCACACACACTCACTCAGAACCCAGAGGTACTGTCATACAAAGGTACATTGAGTAGATGGTCCTTGCTGGGATGCTGTGCCTACACTTGAAACCAGACTCTAGAATTGTGGACCACGAATTTCTGCTGTGTATATGCCAAGAAAGAAAAGAACTGAAAACAAGTGTGCATACACACCTTCATATATATATACACACACACCCTCACACAGATTCTCATACACACACAGCCTTGCCTATACATTCACACATATACTCACATATGCACATGCATACTCACATACACACATGCTTACATATGCACGTGCATACTCACATACACCCACATATATTCAAGCACACACTCACATACACACACATCCTCACAAGTACTCTCACATAGACATACTCATACTCTCATAGACACATGCATATTCACATACACACAGACACTCATATACATACACACCCTCATATGTACACATGCATACTCACACTCACCCACATCCACACATTCACACACAGATTCACATCCACACACATCCTCACATATACATATATACTCATCTTCATACACCCTCACACATATACTCACATATGCACACACTCACACACACATCCTTACTCATGCACTTACCCTCACACAGACTCACATACACTCACAGCCTTGCCTATACATTCACACATACACTCACATATGCATACTCACATACACACACCTTCATATATACATACATCCTCACTATACACACACATACTTACATACACTCACTTATACACAAGCATGCACACTCACATACACACACTCATACACATGCAGGTATGCTCACATACCTGCATACACACACACTCACACATACAACATATACACCTTCCCACACATGTACACTCACACTCACATAAACACACACATGTTCATGTGCATGCAATGTTAACTCTTTCTCTCACACACACATGCGTGCACACATACATTCATTCCCCCATACACAGACACAATGCATTCATATACACTGCCATACTCACATTCATATATACTGTCCCACACATACACACTCACATACATGTCCTCACACACACATTCACATGCACTTCTGCATACCCATGCTCACACACATATACAGGCTCATGTTTCCATTTCCTGTGTGTAGAAGCTACAGAGACTAATATGACCTATTCAGGTCACCATCCTGATCTCAGCCCCACTCGCCGAGCTCCTGGATACTCTGGGACACCGGGTGCTCTGGGTCCTGTCCTGACTATTCAGGCCTGACCCTAGAGCCCAGGCTCATCCAGTCTGAGCCTGGACAGAGGGAAGTACACAGCAGCCCAAGTCACCTCTCCAGGGCCATGGAGCACGGAGCATTGGCAGGAACTGCAGAGGGACAAAGGCAGATGCCCATATCCTCCCTTCAAACAGAAATCCTGCTGCATACTGCAGGGCTGCTGACAGAGGGACCCGACCTGAGTCCTTGCAGTGGACACAGTGCTGCAAGCAAGAAGGACCCTCCATCTGAAGAAGCGGGTACACTTGGCATCGGCGTGCTTCAAGGTTATGTTCTACCTGACCTGGGGCACCCTTTTACATGTTTTGACTCTGCACAATTGTCTACCACCAAAGACACAGGACTGGCAAAGGGTGGGGCTTCTGACCTGTGTGTCAGCCCGAGATGCGTGTCTGTTTCTAAATGTGGCACTTACTTGCTTTTTAGATGGGTTGCTCTCATTTTTTGTTTTTTTTTTTTCAACAAAAGTTTAGACACATCCAGAATTTATGGACTTCAGAGTGGATGCCTGGGTGACTAGTGGCTTTTCCTGCCTCGGCGCATCTGCAGAGGACAAGGGCTGGGTGAGCACCAGCCTTCACTGGCCCCAGTGTGGCCTACGCTCTCACTTTAGCTTCATGCAGATGATTTATCCACACCCCATCCCAGTTACACACCTTTCCAGAGACTGGGATTGTGTCACCAAATCAGAATAAATAGGTCCTGGTGCTGGTGGAAGAGGATTCCAGGCCTGCCCATTGTCACTGGTAACCAAAGGTCACATACGGAAAGCAAAACCCTTCAGTCTGGGGACTGAACCCCAGAGCTGACCCGCCCTGGGGCAACCCAGAGCCAACCCATTGCTTGGGGTGCATCCAATACCAAACCTGCAGCAAGTCCTCCAAGCTGGGAGAGCGGTCAGTGCAGGCCAGGAGGGTCAGTGCCCAGGAGCACTTTAATTGGCAACAGCCAGCAGGCAAGTCCACATCTGCAGGTTGTTTCGAAGACAATAAATCAGGGCCTTGTGAGGCTGGCACCCTGCCAGGGTGGAGAGGCCTAGGAGAGCAAGGGCCACGGCGGCCTGAGTCCAGAGGGGCTCCGTGATTGGTGGGACTCGAGACAGATTAATCTCCGATGAGACTTCGTGGTTGGCTTGGGACTGATTAAAGAATGTGCCATTGGGAAGAGGACTACACAGAGGGGCTGCCAGGGTTTGGGGGTCCCCATCTGTGAACGAGGCCCAAAGATTCCTTCCTCATGGAGCAGAGGTGAGAGAGTGTCTGGAGTCCTTGGCGTGAAAGGAGGAGGCTTGCATGCCTAGACCTCCGTGCATTGTAACATGGGCATACAGCTCTCAGAGCCCAGATAGAGCATGAGACCCAGCACGGAAGCTGGCCTCAGGACAGGAAGAGTGTGGCAGGCTGGGCGGCCACTGCAGGGGCAGGTGCATGCCGTACGTGGACCATGCTAGACACACAGAGACAAAGCCCACTTAGTTCCACTTACGAGCTTCATCTTCACTCTCAGCTTGAATTAACTCTACATAGTTCCCAGCACCACTGAGGGAAGATCTGCTTACTAAGGTCGGAGTGGAGATGGGAAGACTGCGAAGAGTCTGAGCAAAGACCTCACTACCCATGAAAAAGAGCCCACGGTTCTCCAGAAGCCTACTCAGTCTTCTTGTCAAGAAGGGAAATGGGAGAAATTATAAGATAGATTCAGAAGCCTGGCATCTTGCCAGGGAGATAAAAGAAAACTCAGCAGAAGTGCAAAGGTGCTAAACCCAGGGAAACAGGACCCAGCTGTACCGTGGTGAGGTTGTAGCTGAGGTGTAAGAGTTGGAGAGAGAGGGCACCCCCCCACCCCGGGAGCTGCCAGGGAATGAGAAAGGGCAGAGGATCGGGAATAGAAACACTTTCTAACCTCAGAGCAAGTAGAAGCTCAAAACCAACTCTCAGAACTCTGAAGGCAACTATCTCCAGTCTTCAGACGTATCGCCGTAGCACGGATAATTTCAAAGATTAGATCCTTTTCTCAGAAAAGCTACTAGAGGATGTGTCCCAGCCGAACAAAGATGGAGCCCGAAGGAGGTAAACTGTGGAAATGAGCTTCAGGCAGTAGAGTTCCAAACGGAGAGCCAGGTCCCCAGGATGGAGGTCATTCGTTGATTTCTCAGAGAACGGTGGCACACGGTGGAGTGTGTGTGTGTGTGTGTGTGTGTGCATGTGTGTGTGTGTGTGTGTGTGTGTGTGTGTGTGTGTGTGTGTGTGCATGTGCCCAGACTGACCCATGCTGATCTCTTTCCACCTCCCTGATTAGGATATGAACTGTTAAGCAGCCAGTATTCTACAGGGAAGAAAAATGAGGGGCCAGGGCTCCAAGAGGACCAGCTCCTTAGTGACAACAGCAAAGCCTTGGTGCACTTACCATTCTTAGAGAAACGTTATGTCCTTTCGGATGGTTGAAGATCAAATTACTAGACGGGCAGTGGTGGCACACGCCTTTAATCCCAGCACTTGGGAGGCAGAGGCAGGAGGATTTCTGAGTTCGTGGCCAGCCTGGTCTACAGAGCGAGTTCCAGGACAGTCAAGGCTATACAGAGCAACCCTGTCTCGAAAAACAAAACAAAACAAAAAAATCAATTACTGACAGCCATCCTCTTGGAAAAGAGAAACAGAAGATAAGCAGGAACACACAGAGAGGTGGAGGGAAATGAAACAGTGTTTCTCCCTGTGTCTAGTATGTAAACATTGTCAGGAAAACCGAGCCCTGAAAACCAACGTTGTCAATACCGAGAGGTAAGGAGGCCAGAAGGAACAGGTAGAAAGCAAGAGGGTAGAAATCTGTCCAGTAGGGAATTCTCCAAGTGCTGTGTGAACTACACAGATGCAACCTGGCATTCATTTGGTTTTTACAGTTCTACAGGTGGAACTCAGAGCCTCACTGACCTTCTCCATTACCCTACTACGACACATCCCCAGCCCTGAAGCACATAAGTTAAAGTACAGGCATTGTGCACTCACAACCCAGGATGGCATCAGACCCCAGAGAGATGGATGCAGTGTGACATCTTGGCTTTGCACAGTGGTCACACCCAGAAGGACTAGCCAACCAGTCTCTGACCCTTTCTGGAGCCCAAATGTTGTGGTGACTTGCCTTCCAGTTGTATTGTAGGGTGGTAGAGGAGTGTGTGTGTGTGTGTGTGTGTGTGTGTATGTGTGCATTATGTGCATTGTGTGCACTGTGTGCATGTGTGTATGTGTGTGTGTGCATGTGTATGTGTGTGTGGGCACCATGGGTACATGTGTGTATATGTGTGTGTGTGAGCACCATAGGTGTGGTGTGTACAAGGGTGTGTATGTGTGTGTCCGTATGTGTGGGGTGTGTGTGACCATAGGTGCATGTGTATGGCTTTTCTTAGAATGTGTAATTTGTGTACACACCTACCTTTGTATACATATATGTGTGTAATATTCACATGTGCCGTGCTTGTTCAGAGTACCCAAAGGTGCTATACCACTCAGGAGACAGGTGGAGATGACCAAATGGGAAATTCAGAGAGTCGGTCATTTCCCACCGTCATGTCAGGCGCTGATGAGACACATAACCCCCACTGAGGGTGGGGAAGGCCTTCCTAAACTTACAATTTCTCTCATGGGTTCTAAAGACTACACTCAAGTTTCCCCAGAGGAAAATCCCAAAGATCGTATCATGGAACAAAACAAGGGCTGTCCCTGGTCACACACCTACCAGCGATGGGTGGGAGGGTCTGGCCTATGTAAAGCCAAAACCAGCAAAACTACCCAAACCTACAGTAAATGTGAGCATGGGAGGCCTAGAGAACCTTCACATCACTCTCCTGGAATTCCTCATAGTTCAGAGAAGTCTTTGGCTCAGGGCCCAGGAATCTGCCCAAGTTTGGTGCACGATGCTAGGGACGGAGAACCCAAGGCCACTGCTTACCTCCAAGGTATTCTTTTGTGGGATCACTTGGGAGAGGCCATGCTGGGCCAGCCTCCCAGAAGGAGGGGCAGCACCCAGTGTCCTCTGTCTCCTCTCCTGGGTAAGCCTCTCACTGTAGGAGTGTTTCTGGTCAGGCCTGTGTCTCAGAAAGGCTAGCTGTACTGGTGTTGAAAGATATCGACAGTGATAGATTGATTCAGAAAGAAATGGCTGAGGGCTGCTATTCATAGTCCAGAGCCCAGGATGCAGGGCCATGAATCTCCCGGGTCAAGGCTGCACTAGTCATAAAGGCCTGATTCACTAGAGGACCTGGCCCCGAGGACTGGGCTGCAGAGGGGATTTCTTCAGAGACCCAGGTGGGAGGGTTTGCAAGTCACCTGGGTCTGCGGCTTTCCTTCTCTCCTCTCTCTCCTCTCCACCTCTCCTTTCCTACCTAACCGTCACCCTGCAAGACCCTGCTTCCTCCTGGCCTCTTGGTCTTCTCTGGAATTCCCCAGCCCAGGTGTATAAAGAATGGCCAATTGTGCAAACGTGACATCTAGGTCAATCCCTCCCGTGCAGCACATTTCCTGGGCTAAATCCAAGCACCAGTGACTTTCCAGCACCAGGGAGAGATGAGAACCAGGGAGAAACCAGAATCAAGGAGGCATCAACACCAGGGAGATACCAGAGCCAGGGAGGTGCCAACACCAGGGAGATACCAGAGCCAGGGAGGTGCCAACACCAGGGAGATACCAGAGCCAGGGAGGTGCCAAAACCAGGAAGTTACCAGAGCCAGGGAGGTGCCAACATCAGGGATATACCAGAGTGAGGGAGGTGTCAACACCAGGGAGATACCAGAGCCAGGGAGGTGCCAACACCAGGGAGATACCAGAGTCAGGGAGGCATCAACACCAGGATGTTACCAGAGCCAGGGAGGTGCCAACACAAGGGAGATACCAGAGCCAGGGAGGTGCCAACACCAGGGAGATACCAGAGCCAGGGAGGTGCCAACACCAGGATGTTACCAGAGCCAGGGAGGTGCCAACACAAGGGAGATACCAGAGCCAGGGAGGTGCCAACACCAGGATGTTACCAGAGCCAGGGAGGTGCCAACACAAGGGAGATACCAGAGCCAGGGAGGTGCCAAAACCAGGAAGTTACCAGAGCCAGGGAGGTGCCAACATCAGGGATATACCAGAGTGAGGGAGGTGTCAACACCAGGGAGATACCAGAGTCAGGGAGGTGCCAACACCAGGATGTTACCAGAGCCAGGGAGGTGCCAACACAAGGGAGATACCAGAGCCAGGGAGGTGCCAAAACCAGGGAGATACCAGAGTCAGGGAGGTGCCAACACCAGGATGTTACCAGAGCCAGGGAGGTGCCAACACCAGGATGTTACCAGAGCCAGGGAGGTGCCAACACAAGGGAGATACCAGAGCCAGGGAGGTGCCAACACCAGGGAGATACCAGAGCCAGGGAGGTGCCAACACAAGGGAGATACCAGAGCCAGGGAGGTGCCAACACAAGGGAGATACCAGAGCCAGGGAGGTGCCAACACCAGGGAGATACCAGAGCCAGGGAGGTGCCAACACCAGGATGTTACCAGAGCCAGGGAGGTGCCAACATCAGGGATATACCAGAGTGAGGGAGGTGTCAACACCAGGGAGATACCAGAGTCAGGGAGGTGCCAACACCAGGATGTTACCAGAGCCAGGGAGGTGCCAACACAAGGGAGATACCAGAGCCAGGGAGGTGCCAACACAAGGGAGATACCAGAGCCAGGGAGGTGCCAACACCAGGATGTTACCAGAGCCAGGGAGGTGCCAACACCAGGGAGATACCAGAGCCAGGGAGGTGCCAACACAAGGGAGATACCAGAGCCAGGGAGGTGCCAACACAAGGGAGATACCAGAGCCAGGGAGGTGCCAACACCAGGGAGATACCAGAGCCAGGGAGGTGCCAACACCAGGATGTTACCAGAGCCAGGGAGGTGCCAACATCAGGGATATACCAGAGTGAGGGAGGTGTCAACACCAGGGAGATACCAGAGCCAGGGAGGTGCCAAAACCAGGAAGTTACCAGAGCCAGGGAGGTGCCAACATCAGGGATATACCAGAGTGAGGGAGGTGTCAACACCAGGGAGATACCAGAGTCAGGGAGGTGCCAACACCAGGATGTTACCAGAGCCAGGGAGGTGCCAACACAAGGGAGATACCAGAGCCAGGGAGGTGCCAAAACCAGGGAGATACCAGAGTCAGGGAGGTGCCAACACCAGGATGTTACCAGAGCCAGGGAGGTGCCAACACCAGGATGTTACCAGAGCCAGGGAGGTGCCAACACAAGGGAGATACCAGAGCCAGGGAGGTGCCAACACCAGGGAGATACCAGAGCCAGGGAGGTGCCAACACCAGGGAGATACCAGAGCCAGGGAGGTGCCAACACAAGGGAGATACCAGAGCCAGGGAGGTGCCAACACCAGGGAGATACCAGAGCCAGGGAGGTGCCAACACCAGGGAGATACCAGAGCCAGGGAGGTGCCAAAACCAGGAAGTTACCAGAGCCAGGGAGGTGCCAACACCAGGGAGATACCAGAGCCAGGGAGGTGCCAACACAAGGGAGATACCAGAGCCAGGGAGGTGCCAACACAAGGGAGATACCAGAGCCAGGGAGGTACCAGCACCAAGAACATGCCAGAGTCCAAGTAGATGCCATGACTATCCCATGAGGGGTACCAGTACCGGGAAGATGCCAAAGCCAGGACGGAACCGCATGGCGCTCAGAGCAGAACCTGTAGAAGTCAGCCTCTCTTTCCCACACCCACTCTCACTTACCCCTTCACGAGCCAGCATCATGATTCCTGCTTTGCGAAGGTTTGGAGGTGCTGAGTATGTCCCCGCACCCCATCACTTGTGCCAAATTAGAAGTGTACACAGTGGGGACAGGAATCTGAAGCAAGGAACAGCAGAGAGAGCACCACACATCTGCGACAAGCTGATTTCCACTTCTGGACATTTTCAGCCATTCCAGGGTCAGGGTGGGTCCGTCAGCGTCTGCTCATCTCCCTCCTAAGCCCCAAGGTGACACAGACCACTGAGATCCGGGCAGGGACAGAGAGCACGAGGCCAGTAGCTCCCAGTGCTGACCGCATTGAGCTGAATGTTGCCCACGGGGTTGGGCAGGCGAGCTCTAGCTGGCCTCTGGCCTGTTTCCTATTGAATCCTCTAGGAGGACCCACCTAGACCCTCTCAGAATCCCTTTCTATCATCCAATGGGCTCTTCTTTGCTAAAACCCAAACCTTTCATGCTATGGAGGCTCCTAGATCTTTAAGGGGTGGCCTAGGTAGAAACTCTGGTTGCCAGGTCTTTTGGTCATCAATCCTTACCTCACCCATGCCATCCCAATGCAAAGGACCCTCCAAGACTAATTCCACCTTGACCCTGAGTACCAGGCCTTGGGGGAGAGGTTTCTGGCTCATCTATGTGTTTACCTAGAGCTGGGTATGGCTGGGCTAGACATGGCTTGGCTGGGCATGGCTGGGCATGACTGGGCTAGGCATGGCTTGCATGGCTGGGCTGGGCATGACTGGGCTGGGCATGGGTAGGTATGACTTGGCTGGGCTGGGCATGGCTGGACATGACTGGGCTGGGCTTGGATGCCCTATCTCCATCCCATCCTTTCCCTCCTGCTTTTCTCCTCCACAGATGTCTTGGTGAGTGGGTTGTGGGGAGAGAATGGCTTTGCCTCCATCATGAATGGCCTC
The DNA here is from genome assembly GCA_036184795.1 of Tokudaia tokunoshimensis. NCBI lineage: Eukaryota > Metazoa > Chordata > Mammalia > Rodentia > Muridae > Tokudaia > Tokudaia tokunoshimensis. The sequence goes on from BTHU01000005.1 coordinate 136,214,409, forward strand.
ATTATTGTGGTGGTCCAACTGGATGAAGCTGGCTGCTGACTGCACCTGCTCAGAGCTGCTCAGACCTCCATTGGTTCTACCCAATGAGACAACAGGATGAGTTTCTTCCGACACCCAACCCAAAGTCAGGTTGGGGCTTCACTGCATGGCACCATTGGCCTTTAAGCCAGAACGGCTGGAGGTAGGTGTAGGTGGTTCCTGAGGGCAAAGATGCCCACTCCACAGGACCAGGGCTTGTGTCTTCCGCAAAGACAGCTGCTAAGAAGGGAGATTCTCATCCTCCACCAGGCATGGCAACTCTGTCTGACTCTTTTTTTTTTTTTAATGAAAGCCGCTGATTTTATTAATTTAAAAATCTTTAATAAGGACAGTGACTGTCCAAAAAAAAAAAAAGGAATGGAACCAAAGGGCATCCAATAGATAGTGAGAGAGAAGGGGGTCAGGAATCTGGTAAGTGTTGGGGGGGGTGGAAGGGCAAGGCATACAAGGGCAAGAATTCCAGAAAGGTTGAAATGCTGAGGGGAGAGAACTCCCAAAAGACCCTGGACTATATAGGAGGTGAGGGTGACAACAGCAATCTTTTTCTTCGTGGAGGACAGGGAGGAGCCCCGCCCTGCTGCAGACTCTGGAGACTCTATGCTCCGGCTGGGGGGCTGAGGGGTCCCCAGAGAACATTACGAGAAGGCATTGCACCATTCTGGAAGGCACCCAAAGCAGTCCTGGGACTGCTTGGCAATGGCACCACATGTGTCTTTCAGCCATTCTCTCGAAAGAGGTCTTCATCTTTCTTTAGCACCAGAAACCAGCCAAGGACCACATAAGCCTTGTCAAAGTCCCTTTCCTCCAGCTTCTTGCCCAGGACTTTACCAACCCCAGCCAGCCGCACACCCCCCCCCCCCCCCCCCGCCGCCTGGCTTTTCCCCTATGGGCTCTGCCACGAAGTCTCGGTGCTTTTAGAAGGTTATCATTTTGATCAGGCTTAACCGGCAGCTCCGGCTCTGGTAATGGCTCCTCGCGACACTCGGCCGCTCCCACTGATACCTCAAGCTACTAGAACCTCTGTCTGACTCTTGCGTGGATACCTGCACAACTTCAAGACTAAGCTGTTAACGGTGAATCTGGCTATTGTGTGGTATGGAGCAGGTGCTCCCTCCCCCCATCCCGACCGCTCTCCATTACTCTAAACTAGGATATTCCCCAAGGATCCTGAACACAACTCAGGTATCTGCCAGGGTAGAAGAACAAACCTGGCTTTTCCAGTAACTCTGGAGTGTGGCCCCAGTAGCCAGCATTGAGGCTACCTGGGAGTGTGCTATGGCCGTACACCAGCAGCCTGAATGAGAAGTGTTCTCTTCTCCCAACCCGGATGCTGGGGATACAGGATGAGGTGCAGGTTGGGCTGCCCCTTCCTAGACTACAAGGCGACATCATCTTCAGGCCTGCCTCAGCTCCCAGAGGGTTGCTGGCCAAATAACCTTATAGACACACATCCCTGTATGTCTAATTTCCCCTTTATACGAGGACAGCAGTCATGTTGGACAAGGGCCCATGGTAATGATTTCATCTTAACTTGACCACCTGCAACAAACTTTTTTCCAAATGAAGTCTCCTTTTAAGATATTTGAGGCCAGCAATTCAACATCTGAACTTTTAGGGGCACAGTCCCATCCATAACAGGTGGCAAGGAAGTTCCCGGGCATCAGAAGCCTGGAAAGGCATCCGGCTTGGGTGCCCTGATCTGAGAAGGGAGCGAACCCCAAGTCCATGTCCCAACGGAAGGCCTGGTACTAGCACCCGGTCCCTCATATCTGTCCGGTAAAGCTGTGGTGGTGACAAGGGACAGTGAGAGGCTCTGATTTTGAGTGCCATGGTAGCTGTGGGATCAGACGGGATCTCTGTGAGCTCCTCCTGCCAGGGGCCAGTGAGAGTTGCAGCTGCTCAGAGTCCTAATAGCCAGACCGGCCTGGACTTTCAATTACCCCAACAATACTGAAAACACGTTGCGGAGGCCGGCATCGGGTTACAATCGCCAATTCTGACTTCAAGAGCAGCCATAAAACAGAGACCCTGAGCATGTTCTTCGCGTTTTTTCCAACATTAGCAGCTCATCTGATACTTATTCTTTGGGTCCAGTTTCCTGAAAGCTGACGACAGTTCGGGGCCTAGCCCAGCCGATGCAAGTCCGTGGGTAATGAGTGTGTGCTCGCCCGGCTCGGGTCCAGGAGATCACAGACACAGATGGGTCGCCCAGGCTGTAAATGCTTTTCATGACCCAGTATTAGGTTTATCCTTATTTTCTACCTGAAAAATCTTCAAGCATCAAAGCCGAAGGGAAAGTCCTCCTGGGCCCAACATGGCTTAACCTCCTGCAGAAGGTTAAATGCTCAGCCCATAGAGAGGGGTCCTTCACTGAGATCAAGCCCCGCCCAGTTCAAGCCCCACTTCAGCTGCTGCAGGGGCCGCTTTCTCTGTCTCACTGATTCCCACCGTGGTTCTGGAGACTTTGCCCCCTCTTGAGGAGTCCAGAGATGAGATGGGCACAGCTCCCCGTGTTTAACAGGGGACTCCATGATCCACGAGAAACCATGAGAACCGTGTGAGGCAGGCAGGGAATGGGGAGAAGACCGCCTTTCCTGGGCACCCACGACGCCATCCTCTGCTGCCTTGTTTCATCCTCTTGTGCCGATAGCCCAGGAGCCGCTCTGGAGGAAACTGAATCTCATGGAAGGAAAACGGTTTACTCAGGGTCTTCCAACTGAGACGTGGCAAAGGAGGAGCACACAGGTCCTCCCCACACTGATCTACCCGGAACCGGTCTACCCACTCTCAAGTCTTTTTCTGTTGTCTCCAGTGTCCCAGAAGCCCGGAGTCATGGGTAGCTGGGGACTCCATGCACGGGCAGGGCTACACCTTCAGAGGTCAGCACTATAGACCCCCAGGTTACCATTTGAGGCGAGTGAATCACAATCTTGAGCCTAGAGGATTGACTTTGGGGCTCTTGTAGGGAGAGAATTGGCAGAAATCTAAGGAAGGTGGGTACTGAGTGTGGGGCACAGGTGATGCACCTGCCGAGCCCTGAAAAGGAGACAGGGGAGGACCCCTGCTGGGAGCACGCCCTCCCCAGATAACAGTGGTGGCTTCTCAGCTGTGACCAGTGGGGCTCACTAATGCAAGATGACGCCAACCAGGGGACCCTGGAGCTCTGTTGCCGTTCAGTTTGAAACTAACAAACACTTCTAAATAATAAGCACAGAGGGGGCTGGAGAGATGGCTCAGCAATTAAGAGCACTGACTGCTCTTCCAGAGGTCCTGAGTTCAAATCCCAGCAGCCCCATGGTGGCTCACAACCATCTGTCATGGGATCCGATGCCCTCTTCTGGTGTGTCTGAAGAAAGCAATAGGGTGTTCACATATATCAAATAATTAAATAAACAAATGTGTAGAGATGCCCCTACCATGCCTCACACCTCAGCCCTAATGTGTGCACTCAAGTTGGGGGAAGAGCTGCTGCCACTGACCACGCTCTTGGGATTCAAGATCTGTGCCCTCACCCACTTCTCACTGTGCCCTTTGGGGCAGGCAACTGCCTTCAACTTGGCCAGCCTCATCACGCCTCAGTACTGGCAACTTAGCTTTCCATAACCAGAACCCTCAGCTTCAAACGTTCGCTCAGATACCGGGGGACACTGCTTCTCACCTTTCCAGGAGTTGCTCCCGGGGTCAGATTTCCTCTTAAGGATGCTCCCCGCTACCTGAGTTCATTCTCTGCCTCTGTCCTCAGCACTGTCTATCCTGGTGCACACACCCACCACCTGACCAGCCTGTTTCTCTTTCTGAGCTCACCCAGAGGTGAACCCAGGGTAGAGACAGAAGGTCCTGGGTGACTGCAAGTGCTGATCGTGAGAGCCTGGAAACATCTGGGCCAACATTGGAGACATGTTCCAGCATACTCCGCAGTCAGATCCGACGCTGAGCCTGTGCCTCAGTTTCCCCAGCCACGGTGGGATATGGTTAACTAGGTGTATCGCTGCACCTTGACCGTCTCTCGCATGTTCCTGTCTGGTGTGCTGTCTCTGTCTCCCTGTACTCAGTCAGCAGCTATGCCCGGCACCATGGCACCTGGGATCTCCCTGCTCCTCAGTTGGTCTCTCTGCTTCCAGTTAAATCCCACCGGAGATAAGGAAGACCCCTGCGAGGTGGAAGCCTGAGGCCTCCACACCTGTGAGGATCCCAAAGATGGACCAAGCCCAAGCTCACACTAAGGTTGAATGGCCACACAAAGTCCTTGCTTCAGAGCTGCACAGGAGTCAAAGCTAGGCCACTGACAACCCTTCCCAGGCCTTCACAGGAGTCAGGCAAGTGAGAGTTGTTTCTTTTAGCTCTGCACAGAGGAGGCCCCAGCCCACAGGGCTCCATGAAGCAGCAAGCCACCCCCTAACCCAGGAGGGTAGCGCAGCCCCCCACAGACGTTCTGCAGAAACACATCTGCAGGCTGGTGTGTCCAGATGATGGGCAGAGAGCCCGAGAGAGGAAACTCCTGCATGTAAGGGAAGATAGGCATGGTAACAAAGCCTTTGGCGCCTTCTATGCACTCACCAGAGGATCCTTACTGGGCACCATAAAAATATCACGCCTGCTTATGAGGAATTTATAACCCAATAAAGTATAAACAAACAGCTTCTAGATCAAAGTAGCATAAATAACAGGCGCACTGGCTTCTGGAGGAAACTCAATAAATCGGAGGTTTTCGGCTAAAAACTGTGCTCGGTGCTGACACTTCCAGACCTTCTGGCTGGGCCCAGTGGGAGTGGCAGCACTTCCAAAGGCTCTACACACACACTCACTCACTATGGTGTACCCCACTGGTACTCCAGGCTCACTCACTTTGTCTACCTGCCTACTACAGTCTTGTATATAGAGTCCCACTCTTCAAGACCCCTTGTCTGCTATAGGCTGGGATGACAGGAGGGACACACGAGATTAAAAAAAAAAAAGCCCTACTATGAGCCTGTTCTCCCTGGGGCCGGTCACTTTTTCTCACCACCTTTACATGTGGACTCCTGCATGTCTGCGTGTCGCTTAATCACCTACCCAAAACCCAGCATGTGGGAGTCACGTCCCCTTTAGGGTACCTCCCCTGGGCATGCAGACACGCACAGACACGCCAAGACACATGCAAGCAAGAGACATACACGCATTTGCACATGATGAAGGCAGACCCACAGCTCTTCCCACACAGAGGGTTCCCATCCCACGCTGAGCTATCATGTGAGCGTGGAGGTGCCAGCGTCACCAATCCTAGGGACTTCTAGGATACCCACTGAGAGAGAGTAGACTCGGACCCAGGCTCTGGGGGAAGGTGGCCCAGTTCACCCAAGAAACATGCAGGATGCCTAGGTTTGGCTGCTGGACAACAAATACCCTGAGTCTGACTGTGTCAGATACATGGTGGCCGCATTGCCACAGTAAACTCACAGCCACAAGAAAACACGGGAAAGCTCTCACTCCAGAATCCTGGGGAAAGGGTCTTTAGAGAAAAGAAAACTGAGCTCAGCAAGGTGGGCCTAGTACTGAAAGACACCAGCTCACAGGAGGATGACCGTGTGAGGTTCCACAAGACTGCCTGTCCACCATGGAGGCTAGGTCCCTGCGAGGGAGACTAAACGTGACACCTAGTGTTGGATCCCAGCCTTCTGGACCACAAGGAACAGTCTCTGGAGCATGAGCCCTGTTGGTGGTTTATGGTGGTGGCCTCTACAAAACACTAATGTATGGACCTTAAAATATTGAGCATCACTCTAACCTGCCCCGATGATCACCTCCATGACCTCTTTACTGGCACAAGACTTGTCCCTTCTATATCCTGGCAGCTCAGGATAGACCGATACACACAGGCATCTCTTCCCATGGCCAATTACTGCTCGGTTTACGAAGAGGTATCCATTCAGAGTTACACATTGCGACTTCAATCCAGACTGCAACGGAACACCTCCAAAGGAGGTCCCTCCTTAACCCCTTTTGGGGCTGCCCATGCCATCCTGATGGGATATGCAGGGTAACCCAGCTCTGAAGCTGAAACCGGCAGAGTATCCGGCTTCTACCAGCAATACCTTTTCTGAGTCAGGAGGATATACACACACTGGTCCCAGGAGGAGAAGAGAGGCTCAGGCCTGGCAAAGAGTCCTGGGGGCGGGGGGTTAATTCCCGAGCTTCTAGTTTGGAGAACAGACATCCATATGAGTGGCCCCGGAGCTCATAGAAGTGTGATTTTCCATAACCCTTCATGAGGACCAAATGGCAGTTCAGAGGGCAGGATGCCTCTACCCCATGATGCGCTTCCTATGCCCAGTAGCCGCAACATTGCTCACCTACACCTGACAACAGCCTCTGGTCCATGTAGCTGTGTTTAAATTCATTACTACAGAGGTTAAACGGTGGTGGTTCTAAGGAGGCAGCTTGAGTGTCTGTATCCACACTCACAATAGTTTTCATGCTGAGCTTATGAGTAAAAACACCATCTTTCTCACAGGGACATAGCTAGGCACTAGGGGGAAGACCCGGCAGAGAGATACCAGATCCAGGGAGGTGCCAACACCTGGGAGATACCAGAGCCAGGAAGAGACCAGAGCCAAAGGGGTGGCAGCACCAAGAACATGTCAGTAGATGCCACAACTGGAGAGGTACCCGCTCTTCACCAGAGAGGCCCCACAGGGCACAGTATGGGGCACGGGACAGACAATGGCCACATCTGCGTTCACCTGGGCATACCTGCTTGGTTATCAGGACCTGGCCTCAACCAGAAAGCAAGTGGCTTACATATGAGCTGAGAGAGAATGGATGAGAACGGCCTAACTGCTTCTGAGTGCAATTGTCTCTGAACAATCTTCATGCAAGCTGAGCCCTGGGACAGGGCTCCTAGGCTCTCTGTTCTACCTCGTGTGTCCTGCAGACTTGGGACACTCCAGACAGGCCGCGGTTCCTGGCACAGGCCATTTCATCCACCGTCAAGCGCCCACCATGCCATCATTGTGAGATTCGACCAGTTGCATGGCCCTCCTCACACCCAAAAAGAACCAAAATGTCATTTAAGGACCAGGAAGGGACTGTCTATGCCTATGTCCAACAGGGCATGGCATCCCCTTGCTCTCTGGAGTTCTGGAAGCAGTTTCTCTCCAAATGCACTCATCTAAAAATAGCCCCTCTGTGTGTGTGTGTGTGTGTGTGTGTGTGTGTGTGTGTGTGTGTGTGTTTTGACTCCACGCCCAAGAACACCAACATGTTTCCATAGAGAACAGGAGACTTGAAGCTCCAAACATCTTGGAGTGATTTGGGTGCCGTCTTCCCAAGACATTCTCTGCTGCTTTGACACGATGGGATTTCCTAGAGTCTAACGTGCCCATTTGGCCAGCAACATGAGCAGAGTGTTGGGCCTTCTGAACCGTAAAGATCTGAGGCTCTAAACTGTCACTGCCTAAACGTTTCAAAGCAGAAGAACATCGACACCACATCTTGCTATAAAACAAACTGTGAAGTTGTAGCTCTGAGAGGTTTATGCGGCGTGTCAAATTGCTGCCGCCCGGGGTGTGCAGAGGTTGCCAGCACCATCCGGCTCCACCGACCGGGGATGCAGACTGTGTGGCCAAGTGCTGTGTGCACCTGGGTTAACCTTTTATAGTGAGCGGTGGCTGCCAGGATGTCTGGGTCAGAGCGTGGACCTAGCCCCAAGGTGGGGGTGACACCTCTCTCTGTCTATAGATGGGAGATGGAACTGCTCACGGTGGCTTAGCGGATAAGGGACACTTGCTGCTCAGTTTGAGTTCCATCTCCACATGGTAGAGAAAAAAGCCAACTCTCCAGGCTGTCCACTGACTTCCACATGCAGCCAGTGCATGCCCACATGCATGTATGCCAGGGTTGGGGGGGGGAGAGGGAGAGACTGGCAGAGGAAGAGAGGGGGAGGGGAGGGGGAGGAGAAGAGGGAGGGGAGGAGGAGAGGAGAAAGGGGGGAGGAAAGGTGGAGTAGAGAGGGAGGGGAGGGGATAGGGAGGGGGAGAAGGGAAAGGGAGAGGGAGGGGAGGGGAGAGAATATGGAGGGGGAGAGGGAGGGTAGAGAGAGGGGAGAAGGAGGGAATATGGAGGGGAGGGGGAGGAGTGAGGGGAGGGAAGGGAATAGGAAGGGGAGGGGAGGGGACGGGTGAGGGAGGGGAGAAGGGGGGGAGGGAATAGAGAGGTGAGGGGGAGGGGGAAGGGGGAGGGGAGGGAATAGGGAGGGGAAAGGGAGGGGAGAGGAGGGGGAGGGGAGGGAATAGGGTGGGGAAAGGGAGGGGAGAGAATAGAGAGGGGAGAGGGAGGGGAGGGGGAGGAGAGAGGAAGGGGAGAGGGAAGGGATGGGGAGAGAGAGAGAACACTCGTCCATGGTGTTGGAATCCCCCAGGGGAGCCCTGGGCTAGAGTTGGCCTCCTGACCTCAGCTGTGGACACCACTTCTGCTTTTCCAGCGGAATCATGTGATGAAGTTTCCGATGCGCACTCCCTATTTTAGAGTAAAACGGATCCAATGCAAAGCATGTGGAGGGACATGAACATCCCCCACCCTAGTGTTCCCTTGAGACAGGAAGACACGTCTCCCGCCTGCAGAGCTGCAGGAAAAAGAGATGCTACAGGTGGAGCAGGAAGCTCCCAGCCACACTCAGCCCAGCTCAGTGGTGGCCTCACCTCCTGCTCCAGTACATGGGATGCTGCCGGGTACCCAATGCTCGGTGTTCCCCCCCAACCCTGAGGAGGAGGGGCTGCCTCATAGTGGGGTCAGCCACCATTTCACTCCGCTCTTCAGAAGAGAAATGTGAGTGTCTCCGGACAGAGTCACCTTCTCTGAGATGGGAGCAGAGGCCTCAGCAGGTCCTGTCCCACACACCTGATGGTCTGGGAGTGATGTCTGGCTCTGACTTGCAACCCACTGGATGACCCCTGGAAGTAGCAGCGCAGGCCCAGCCCCCAGGCAGCTCCCTGCTCAGGATCCCCACATTCTTGGAGTCACTGGAACTCCCTAGCTATGTGGGGTCCTGGCAGAAACGGGGGCCCATGAATCCATTCCTGGGGGGGGGGTATTGGAAGGAAGTTAGCTCCTGAAACAAACCAAAACAAGACATGTGAGGTAGTGCTACTTGGAAAGATAGCCAATTTCCAGTTCCCGCCCATAACACGATGGAGCCGTGCGCCATCCCGACAAAGTACCCGAAAAGAGTCTGTAAAATACGTTGTTACATCCTCTGACCCCACGTCACTTTCTAACGTCAGATAATTTGGAGGCACACAGAGTTATCTTCTGAAGTAAGCCATAGAGAGACTTCATCCTGTGTAGACAGAGCAAAGCAAGAGTGTCTGACCTCAATAGGCATGGTGTTCTTCCACGGTGGAACCCACTGCAGCCCCACCACCACCACCACACATGTACAGGGTTATCCTGATCACAACATACACACAGCTAGCCCAAGGCCCAGACCCCACAGGACTCCTATGCCAGCGTAAACTTGTGGCAGGATAGAGCTTCCCCGATTTTCCTGGGTATAGGGAAGATTTAGAACAGCCCTGACAACTGTTTACCACCCCCCCAAAAGCATGATGTATCCCCACGCAGAAAGCTGACACCCATCGCTTCAGTCCCCATGTGGCTGACATACAGCTCAGAGACTGACTAACCCAGCCGCACGTGAACCTGAGCCGGCATGTCGGAGAGTCAGACCCGAGAACTGCCCTGGCTCCCACCTTGCTCTCAGAGTTGCTCCGGTTGGGCTCTGTCTCCTCTGCAGTGACTCTGACCTCTGTCCAACATCCAGCTTGATCATGTTGTCACACTGGGCCCATCTAGAAACCCCAGTCTAGCCTCCCATCCCAAGATCCTTGTCTTAGGGTTTCTATTCCTGCACAAATATCACAACCGAGAAGCAAGTTGGGGAGGAAAGGCTTTATTTATCTTACACTTCCATTGCCAAAGGAAGACAGGACTGGATCTCAAACAGGTCAGGAAGCAGGAGCTGATGCAGAGGCCGTGGAGGGATGTTTCTTACTGGCTTGCTTCCCCTGGCTTGCTCAGCTTGCTTTCTTATAGAACCCAGGACTACCAGCCCAGGGATGGCACCACCCACAATGGGCCCTCCTCCCTTGATCACTAATTGAGAAAATGCCTTACAGATAGATCGCATGGAGGCATTTCCTCACCTGAAGCTCCTTTCTCTGTGATGACTCCAGCTTGTGTCAAGTTGACACACAAAACCAGTCAGTACAATCCTTAACTTCAACCCCCATGCCCTGGGAATGAGGACAGGGTTACTCTAGAGTCATCTTGTCACCATGACATTGGACCTCAGATATCAATGGAACACCTTGGGGGCCTCGGTCCCTTGCATTAACTGACCTTCAGATGTAGAGAGAGACATATTTCCTTTTGGTTTTGGAGTAGGAGATCTTAGAAGGCTTTGTGGAGAGGGACATCACCGTCGGGCCATGTAGGCTTTGTGGTAATCAGGGGAGCAAAGGAAATACACTGTGTCAAGTCCCAACTGGGGACACGCAGGCCAGTCAAGGCAGAAACAAACTAAAGATGAAGGCCAGGAAAGATGGAGGGCCAGACCTGAATGTCCACCCAGGTACCTTCTTCCCTGATCCCACGGGTGACTAGGCTATCACCTCCACTTTGACCGAAGGCAGATATTAATGGTCTCAGAGCCTGTGATTCCCCACCCCCCCACCCCCCGCTGCCTAGGTGAGTCCAGATGGAGAGTGAAGAGTACAGTTGTCACAAGCCAGGCAGTGCTGTGGAGCGTGCTACAGTTGAAAGTTTAAGAGGACCTCATTCAGTACCCAGCACCCACATGGTAACTCACAACCATCTGTAATTCCAGCTTCAAGGGTATCCAGGTGCTAGGCACGTGCGTGCTGCACCCACATACACACAGGCATATCAACCATGCACATAAAATAAATCTTCTTAAAAATTCAAAATGTGCGTGTGTTTTGTGTGTGTGTGTGTGTGTGTTTGTTTAGGTTGATAGTTAAGTTGTTGGTATATCCTCAATATTTCATAGACATATTTACACCCAAATACTATTCTTTGTTAATCTGGATTTAAACTTGATTGTGCCATTCTGGATTAAGTATACTCTCCTTCCACCATGACCCACACTTGTAACTTTAATTTTTTTCAAAGTCTATTTTTAATGATGGTTCTTAAATGATTTAACCTCCCTTTTAGCCTACCACCCACCAGAGGTAGTGGAAAAGAAAGGATACAGGGATAGTGGGCCTGTTTAGAAAGGTTCTTTGGAGCAACTCCCATCTGTGTTGTCTGGAAATTGGCAGTTCACAGGTCAGCAGCGGCAGCTCGATCCACTCATAAACACTTCATGGACACACCCGCAGTCCAGCTCTGTAGAGTAAGGATATCAAACATGAATCAGCAGTGGTGGCATGACCTAGCAGAGACAGCCAGGCTTCAGCTTTGGCATGAGTCAGCAGGAGAGACCAGGGAGGGACACTAGGAGAAGTTCTAGGCTGTGTCTTTCTCCGGGAAGTGAAGATCAGCCAAGAGGAGAGAGCCACAGCTAGCTGTACCGGCAAGCCAGGCTCAGCCTCTGTCACCGCCCATCGAGTCCTATTCATACCCTACAAATATCACATGTCTTCCACATGCCTTGCCTCATCATGTGCATCTGTCTCAGCCGACATCACTCTGCCAATTGACCAGACTCTGAGGAAACGGCAAGAAACTGGAGCCTACCACCAGTTTTTTGGTGCATTTCTCTCCATGGATACCGACAAGTGGAGCTTAGCTACGCAATGTAAGGCAGACCAATACGTGCGTGTCGTTAGCAAAGAATCCATCATGTGTCCTTTCCCGTGCTTGCTCTAGCAGAACGTCCTTTCACCTGTATCTGATTTAGCAAAACATTTCTTCACGTGTTTACCCCTGCAAAACACCATCCAACCGACTTTCCAAAGAACCCTGAAGTTCCCACTTCATACACTATATATCCCAGGAACTTGCAGGAAGGATGCTGAGGAACACAAGTCTCAGGAGCACAGGGTCCGAGCTGGGCAGGATGAAACCGGTGACTGCTTTGGCAGCTGCTCACCACCAGGGGGCTCTGGGTACTGAGGCTTCCTGGGTGCTAGCTCAAGCCCCCAAATCTGGACCAGGGTAGAAACTGGGGCCTCTGCTCTGTGCTATCCTTGTTCCTGAGTGTCCTCTGTGTAACCTAGAACTCAGCACCTGCATCAGATGCCAAGAGAGGAAGATGGGAGGGAACCCCCACACCCGGGTGACACAGACACTCAACTGTGAAGATAGACATGCTTCAAAACAATTTCTAAAGAGTTTTTAGAGCCGGGCAGTGGTGGCGCACGCCTTAAATCCCAGCACTTGGGAGGCAGAAGCAGGTGGATTTCTGAGTTTGTAGGCCAGCCTGGTCTATAGAGTGAGTTCCAGGTCAGTCAGGGCTACACAGAGAAACCCTGTCTTGAAAAAACAAAAACAAAAACAACAAAATAAGAGTTTTTAGATCCCCTTAAAACTGTGGCACCATCTAACATACCCTGACAGCATCTTTGCCGGTCCAACCACGTTCCCTGAACAGAGTGCGGATGGGATCTGTCAGCACAGACCCCACACTCTCCCTGCTCCCCCTAACCTCCAGCTAGTGAAAGGTGACCTCAGCTCTCCCTGGGAAGAGGCTAAGCAGATAGACTGAGAGAACAGGTTGCCAGGTAGCTGTGGGCCTGTAAGACTGTGTGTGAAGGGCACTGACATGGGCCGCTACAGATAAGATCCCCCTCAATCGGTTGACCCCACAGAAAGAGGGAGGTTGAGGAGAGGCGCAAAAAATAGGAGGGTTCGGGTGGCAGAAGCTTCAGAGCAGACAGAGTCCCCAGTTCCAGGACAGCAATGTCCAAGAATAGATGTAGTTCCTTGGGTCAGACTCCAGAAGGGGTTATTAGAGAGAAGTTGCTCCGGGTACCCCAGGATGGAAAAGCCAGGAAGCTTCATGGCATTTGGCTGTGAGGAGACCTCTGAGTCTCTGGTAACAATAGGGATTTGGAGGTGGCAGCCTTGGGGTTCTGTAGCTAGGCAATCCATTCAAAGCCAAACCTCCCTTCCTGGATATGTCGCCTCTGCTCCAAACTCAATGTATGGTTGCTGTCAGATTGGGTAGCACCTCGATCTGAGATCATTGTGTCCGATCAGAAGGCTTGGGGCTTTGGTGTGGGTTGCCACAGATGGGCAATCCATGACCTCAGGGTCACGTGCTCACCACCACAGTAGGGCTTAGCTAGGCATAGCCTGGATGCAGTTAGTGGATGCTACAGAGATAAGTGGAAAAGCTATGTGCATCCACAATGCTTTGGGTCCACACCTCTGCAGACTCTTGATTATGTAGGCAGAGATCCGAGCCCTGCGGGGGCTCCCCACCCTCTCAGCAGCAGAAGGTGGGCAGAGGAGCCACTGCTGGCTCCCCACCCACAGGGAGCCTGCTGCAGCTGCTGGCTAAGCCCTAAGCCAGCGGTTACACAGGCTTTGCTGTGGGTTTTCTCCCTCCCGACTTTTGATATTTTGGGGGCCCACTTTTATATTTTAATGCATGTTTTTATGGAAATATTTATGGTGCACATGTAGCACATAAAACACCATTGTAAAGCCGTTTTGCCCCAATGCTGCTGAAATAAATGATGTTGTTAGTATTATGATTTCACAGGGTCCTATCTGGCCTTAATCAGAACGGTCTGGGCTTGCAAGCTGCCATCCCAGGAGTTATGCTGCTGTCTGCAAGACCCTGGCTGTCTGCAGAAACACTCTCTGTCAGAGGGAGGGACTAGCCCTAGAGCCGGGAATCTAAAGAGGGGCTCAGGGACAGAATAGGCCTCTGTATAGACCCTCCTGAAAAGTGTCTGGATCTGTTTCACTGTACGTAAGCTGTCAACTTCTTACTCTTGGGCTAGTCCAACATTCCTCACGAGGATCTGAACGCTGATCCTGGGAGAGCAGTTGTGGCCAGTCAAGCTGCTGTCAGCCTGGAACTACCATCCACATGGAGCCTGTTCCTGCTCCATCTAGGATGCTCCCCAGTGGTCCCCAACCACAGGGAACAGTCACCTCAGCCTCCCTTGACAAACAGGGCAAGAGAGGCATACCTCAGGCTGGCCACCCAAGCGGCTCAGTTTAAAATTTAATTCACCAACCTCAGAAAGCCTGCTCCAGGCTCCGCACCCTCCCACTGTGCCTTCATCCCAGGGTGGTCAAGGCATGAATAATTGAGTGGTCACTCATGAAACCTCCAAGGTGGGTGAGTGGAAGGAATTGTCGTTAAAAACAATGAACACTGGCCTTGCATAATGTACGGTAGTGACACACGGGTGACAGACGCTAGTGACCAGTAACCACTGGGAAACAGAGAGAGGGTGACTTAGATCCAAGGCCTGAGCTGTGAGCAGGAGGCATGGTCTTTGTCCTGGCTTTGTCATGTAGGGAAGTTACATTCTTACCTGCCTCCTGCTACTAGGGCTTCAGGCAGGCAGGCGCAAATAGAAAAGTAGCATCCTTAAAACACGCTATCACACAGTATCACATACAGACACGATTGGAGATGCCTTCTTCAACTATGGTTGGAAGTTCCTGGCCACGGTCAGACTGGGTAGTCATCTGTTCTAGAAGTCTCAGTTTTTACCCACCTGCTTGTTTTCTTCAACCAAGAAAATCAATGAACACAGGCTGGGTTCTTGTGACAACCATGTCTATATGAATAAAGGGGACATGTAGATCTGTTAGCACCTATCATCCCTCCTGGAGGGGACAGAACAAGCCTGAGCCTAGGCCCAGACCCTACCCACTCACTCTAGCTGCCTCAGCCTCCTCTGTTCCTATCCCAGATCTCAGGTCTCACCAAGGACAAGGTCTTAAGAAGAACATTTTTTTAGTCTCTATAAAATGAAATCCCCACACACCTGGAACAAGGACAGCTGGCCATGCATGAAAAAGAACAAAATGTGTGATAGTATTTCAAAAAGTCGTTCCCTAAAATCTCCCCATTTCTCTCTCTTGTATCCTGACAACTATTCCACATTTTTTTTTGAAAAAATTCCACACATTAAAAAAAATGATTTTAAAAAGTAGGGGTGAGTGGAACGGCACCTGGCATTCAGGAGCCGTCCTCTGTGGGTCAGCAGAGGGGAAACTGTGGACAGGACTCTGTGGCAGCCATGGCTTTGACACACATCCTCCTCAGTCCTGGATTCTGAGGTTCTCAGAAGCTGCCAATGAGCCAGCCTTGGGGAGTCTTGATCTGAAAAGGGGAAGTTATTTGGAAGTTGGGTCTTTGCAGATATGATCAAACAGGGATGACGAAGGATTTAGGGGTCACGATCCAGGGGCTGCTGTCTGTGTTGGAAAGGAACAGACATGTACTGAAGAGACAGAAACCAGCAGGGTGCAGCCACGGCTAAGGATCGCTTAATGTCCCTCGAGACTGGAGGTCGCAGGAAAAGTCCTCCGCAGGAAGCAGCACCCCAAATAAACCTTAGTGCTTGGACTTTAAAACAACAAATCTCTGCCCCTAAACACCACAGGTTTCAAAAGCCCAGGACTCCCCACCCCATTCTGATGTGTAAGTGCCAACCACTAGGGAACAGAGGAGGCGCTGGATACATGAAGAGTTTCCAGGTGTTCCTTAATGATGGATGTTGGGACGGAAAGAAGTAGGATGGGAATCTGGGATTTTAAGCTCTGGAAACAAGGCTGGGGGTATATATAGCTCAATAGTAGAACATGTCTGGTATTTGTGGGGCCCTGACTACCTCCCCTAGCACCCCATAAAGAAAAAGTTGCAAACAGTAAATAACAATTGGAAATGGAGACAGAGTCCCCCAGGCTCCCCAGCCAGCTCACACCACAAACTTCTCCTGAAGTGACAGCCACTCCCAACCGCCCAGCTGCCTGCACTAAGTCCCGGTGCCCACTTTCCCGTCAGCATACACCTTCCCTTTATTTATTTATTTTCAGGGGTAAATAAGTGTTTCCTTTTGTTCCAGCAAATGGCTCTCCCACGTTTTTGCCTGCTTTAAATATTCACACATGTAAAAGAATGGAAACGTGCGTCCTTGATTTATTATTTAAGGAGGTTTCTCTCTGATAAAGCAGAAACCGGCCCCCATCTGAAGGGGAACTTACATTTTATTTCCATTAAAGCCTCTCGTTAAAGTTTAAAACCTGCTTTGTCCCTGTTCTTGAGGATTGATATTTCCGTCTGTCAGGGAACACGATTGTGCTTGTCGACATGACAGGGGGAAAAAAACCAAACAGGAAGGGAAATGCCAGCCTGTCAGCCAGCCGTGATGGGCTGAGGCGACATGGGGTGAGGACGGTGGGGTGGGACGGGGGCACTGCCCGGGGTCAGGACCCACGTGGGGACAGGGCCTTGGAGCCTGGATTCTGGGGTGGCTGGACCAAAGCACCAAAGAAAACACACCACAAAAATGTCTACGTCTAATGGCAGTAGCAGATTGAATGCGAGACCAGAGAGTCAAGGAGAGCAGCCCATAGACCCCAAACGGGCTGGACCCAAGTGCACACAGATGCCAGCATGGAGATGCAACTGGGTGTCCATGGAAGCAGGCGCACACGCTGGTACCAGCTGTTGCTTCACCCACACATGTACACACACACACACACACACACACACACAGCCATTGTTCACACACCTGTGCATACTGTGGCTGAGACAGCCAGGAGTGCCGATCCAGGCTAGGGTTTGCCTACTAGAGAGTCCAGCCTTAGTTCACAGTGTTTCAAGGCTGGGAAGCCCTTGGGCCTATATCGAGGTGAACCTCAGAATCAGGTGTGTGCAAACACACATGGATATGTACAAATGCAGGTGGGTATGTGGGTGTGACTCAGAGGAAGGTACATGCGTGTGAAAGCATGCGTGTGTTGTGGTGTGTGTGGATATGTGTATACATGTAGGAGCACGGCCGTGTGAATGCAGGATCAGACTGACGGCTAATGGAGCTGGGTGACCCTATGGGGAGAGGTCTCCACAGAGCCTCAGGCAGCTGCAGCTAGACTCCAGGCTGCTCTCAGGTTGTCACAGAGGACAGGCTTGGATAATTTACACTTACTCCTCGAAGTTCTGGACACACTGAGCTCGAGACTTCAGCGTGTTCCAGTCAGTAACAACTGTGCTGCGTTTCCCATATCCAGCTCCGGGTACAGTTTGGAAGATCCCAGAGAGACTCAGAAAGAGGGCACGTGTCATATCAGACTGACTGAGGGGAAAGAGAACATCTCACCCCAGACAGTCCCAGTGAAAGGGGGCACTGAGTATGTGGTTCAAGTTTCTGGATCAGAGTCAAAGTAATTAAGGGTAAGCTCATGTTCTGCTCTGGCCTTGGCGTTGAGGAGGATGCGTGGCAGGCTCCCTACACCCACGACACTCCAGTCAGGTTGGCTAGCTGACAGACTCTTCCCTCCTGGAGGTTAACCTAGTCCTCCATCTTTCCCAGGATCCCTTTCTGGTGCAGCAGCTCTCTGCCTCCCTCCAGAGCATTCTGGTAGGTCCTGCATGTTTTCTGTGGGCTATGAATGGGGCGGGCAGTGCACACACTTTCTGGATGCTCTCAGAACCTCAGACCTCTGCCTGCGAGATGAGTCTCAGCCTTCCTCACCCTGTGGAGAGCAAGCCCTCGCTGTCACCATGGGCCTGTCTTGTTCACAGAACGATTCTGCAGAGAAATGGGCAGGCTCTCTTTGCTAGTACATGGAGATGGGTTTTGTGTGTGTGTGTGTGTGTGTGTGTGTGTGTGTGTGTGTGTGTGTGTATGTGTGATGCTGGAGTCAAGTTGCTGAGGAGGACCAGAACAGGAGGCTCAGGGGCCATGTTGCTCCCAGAGCTGACCATGGGTACGGCTCCTGAGAAAGCTCACCTATGAGATTCTGCGGGGGAGGGTGGGGAACCGCTGCAGGTGCAATGAGGTTGGAGCCCCGCCTATTGGCGAGAAGCAAGTGGCTAGACATTAGGCCTCACCAAGAACCAACTTTCTCCTTGATGCCCTCGTGTCCATGTTGGCAAATGACAACCGGGGCTGGTGGTTTCCAGAAAGCATTATCAAGTAGCCATTTGTGAGGTGACAGGCAGGAAGCCAGGGTGACATGGGGGAGAAAAATAGACAACTGGCCCATGAACAACAGCCCAGGGGTGTGTTCTAAGGCCAGCTGTGTTACAGTTCTCCGCATCTTCCCCTCCTAGTCAAACGCAGGCCTATGGAAGAGACAGAGTGTCAAGTCTGTGACATCCTGGTCTTCCCTGAAGTGGTGAGGTAAGTTGGCCCACTGTGGCAGAGCCCTTGAGCATTCCTTTATGGAGTGAGAGGCTTTAAATTCAGGGATATGGTAGGTGCTATCTTCCGGTATCCTGCAGCCTGTGTCAAATCCCAACATCAAAACATGAAATTCAAACTTCTAGAAGCATGACTTCAAACGCTTGTTCATATAAATCATCTTTAGTGGTTGTACGAAGGTGACTATGGTCTGAAAGAAAATTTGAATTATCTGGCCTTTTATTAGTGTGGATGTGATATGGGCCTGGACCTAGAATAGTAGAACAGTGGTTCTCAACCTGTGGACCACGTCTTCACCATGATCAAACAATGTTTTGGAAAACATAGATATTTACATTGATCTGAAAAAGCAACAAAAGTAATTTTATGGTTGGGGTCACCACACCATGAGGAACTGTATTAAAGGGCCACAGCATTAATAAGGTTGAGATCCACTGATCTAGAGGCCTTCCCCCCACCCCCGATATTCGTAAATAAGCCTCAAACATGGGGAAGATAAAAATGGAGGCCCAGACTACAGGGTGGATTCACAGCCTCTCTCAAGTCCCTGAGAATGCCAGCCAGCGGTCAGGTGCCACTCTCGAGCTAGGTCTCTGAGAAAACACCTCTACCCCATCACAGGAGACTGGCAAGTGGAGATAAAGGTGACTCCATGACACTGAAGAGCATCCTCTATCAAAGATGTCAACCACCACTGGGAATAGCATCCTCATCCACCCTCCACAGGAGCTCTGTAACCTCTGTTGAAAGCTGTGATCATATCCCACTCCCAACACACACACACAAACACATACACACACACACACACATATACACACACACATGCACACACATACACACATATGCACACACAGACACAAACATATACACACATATGCACATATACACACATTTACATACACATATACACATATGCACACATACATGCATATGCAAACATACACACATATGTACATACATACACATATACACACATACACACATGTGCACACATACACATATGCACACATACATACATATACTTATACACACACACACGCCAATCTTGCCAAACACACTCCCATACATGAGCTCACAGGTGCTCACGTGTTCTCCAGCCCTGGCCTCCCCATGGCCTCTGAGACACTCAGCAGCCGGGCACTCAGAATAGACCCTGCATTGATCGCAGCAACAGCCTATAAATGCGGCTGGCCTCGGGTGGCCGCTCAGTTCCCCCAGCAGCTGCAGCGACAGGCCAGTGAGGAGCACTCAGCGTCAGGATTTATTGAATGGGTGGCAGCAGATGGGGTGATGGTGGCTGGTCCTCCCGAGCTGAATTATCTCTGGCAGAAATAAAAATCAGCTGAGCACTGGGCTCAGATAGGCCACAATCTGTTAGCAGAAAATTGGACTGTCACTAGTGTGCCGCGTTCATTTTGGCTGATTAAAGAAATATTAATCTACTGTCGCCACCACTGCCGCCGCAGCTGCCAGCAGAGCCAACAGGAGGCAGAGACGAGGCTGCGACTTGGGGACAATCTGGTCATACAGTAAAGGGATGTGTTCCAAGGCTACACGCACACCTGGGAAGGGCTGGGTCTGCTCTGGGCTGTCCCTGGGCCATTATGGACTATAGCTGGCCTTAAAGATATAAAGTTTGTGGGTTCTGGGCAACAGCACCCTCATCCACGGAGTCATCTGGGCATGTCTAAGAAGTTCGACCACTCCATGCAGCTCTAGCTGGTAAGGGCTCCCTCATGGTGCTAGACTCTCATCTGACAGAGGGAGGATGAGGGCCACGTGCACAGTGCCCCTACATCTTGTAGGTCTACCCAGGCCACAGAAAGACAGGCTGAGCAAACATCCCAGACATTGAGAAGTTCTTCACAGCTGAGCCCTAGGTCTTTGACATAGTATGAAAATCATGGCCCCCGGCATCCCTACTCCCAAACCTCAGGTCCAAGTTCCATGTACACAAAGGTCTTGAGGGACCATCACATGCTCCCTTCTAGAGTCCCAGCCACCAGGAGGGCATGTGGTCCCTCCAGCCAGCCTTGTCCTTGAAGAGGGCTGGAGAACACGTGAGCACCTGTGAGCTCATGTATGGGAGTGTGTTTGGCAAGATCAGTGTGTGTATGTGTGTGAGTGTGTGTAAGTATGTATGTATGTGTGTGAGTGTGTATGAGTGTATGTGTGTATGTGTGTGAGTATGTGTGTGTATGTGTGTATGTATGTGTGTATGTATGTATGTGTGTGTATGTGTGAGTATGTGTGTATGTCTGTATATGTCTGTATATATGTGTATGTTTACATTTGTATATGTGTGTATATGTATATGTGTGTATCGCTGTGTATGTGTGTATGTGTGTGTATGTTTATGTGTGTGTATGTGTATATATGTATGTGTATGTGTGTGTATGTATGTGTATATGTGTGTGAGTATGTGTGTGTGAGTATGTATGTGTATGTGTGTAAGTGTGCATGTGTGTATATGTGTGTATGTTTGTGTATGTGTGTATATGTGTATATATGTGTATGTGTGTATGTATGTGTATTTGTGTATGTATGTGTATCTGTGTATGTGTGTATGTGTGTGTGTATGTATGTATGTGTAATGAGACACCCTGAATCCTTCACCATTTCAGCTTGCCTGTGAGCACAGTCTTGAAACACCTCTCCCAGGGACAGAATTCCTTTTACTTCCTGAGGATCCTGGCAAGGCTGAGACAAATAAAGGATGCAGATGTCCAGGGACTCTCTCTCCTCCACTGATGGTCCTTCACCTCCAAATTCCATAGTGAAGCACAGGACCTGGGTCCCCAGTACGGTCACCCTTTGTAGTGTCTCAGCCCTATAAATGCTGCATGTGGTCAAGTCTGCTTTGCCCAGGGTCCCTGAACCTCTTCTCCACCCACAAGGTAGTCAGAGCCTAGCTCCTGGAGACAAGCAGGGAGAACTCTCAGGGCACAGAGTCTAGCATCCCACAGTAAGACAGGGCCTGAAATGCCTACAGGAGGGAAGGCATGGTGGCATTTCATCCTTGCTGCCTCAGGGAACACCAGAGAAGGTTCAAGCATGGAAAGTGATAAACCCCACAAATCCATAGACTCTCTTTCCCACTGCAGCTCTGGGAAAGTCCCAGCTGGTCACAGGGTAGCCCTCGCACCTCTCGGAGGGCATTCTCCCAGGAAACACTTATACCATCCTGTCCATGCACTGTGCGGAGTTCCTCTGATCAGTTACAAAACGCTTCTTACAGCAAGGTGTGTATTTCAGGCCAATTGGGTGGGATACAATTGGCCTCCTTCACCATTGTATCCCACCCAATTGGCCTCCGACTCCAGGATCAAGGCATTCCACCCCAGAATGGAACAGGGCATCTCCAGTTCTGCTTGACCCCAGTTTAGGGAGCCCTGCTGACCATTCCCCACTTATAGCTGTCCACGGTAACAAGAGAAACAAACTGCAAAGCTCAAGGTCTTATGTTAGCAACAGTTACTTATTCCTTTATATAAAGAAAAGGAACTGATTAGACTCTAATGTAGCTACTCTGTATCAATCACTGAGATCTGAGGGAATGTGGGTGGGGCTTTGGTTTCCTTCCCTCCCTGGGAACTGGGAAACTGGCCACCCTCTCTTGTACCAAGCAGACAAAAAGGGGGAAAATTGCTGCCATTTCTATGTGAGGGATCTTCACTACCTCAGACGCCTGCATTCTACACCCAGGCCTCAACATATTCCAGGCACTAGTCTGGCCTGCATGAAGGGATGCCAGTCTAATGGAGATGTTAGCAATAACTAAAGATGACGTTAAACAAGTAATGCTGGGCACAAATCACCAGGTGACCACCTAGTACCACCAGTAGCTTGATCTTCAAGAGGGAAAGCCAATGGGACCTTGGAGAGAATTCACCTATGGGTGAATGGACCCAGCTGCTCCCAGGCCTCTGGAGAACTCTACCAAGCCATACTGTCTGGGCCTTGGCTTCAATGGCCAGCTATAGCACACACACAACCACAAGGTTGGGGACAAAACATCTTCTGGGCAAAACTAGAGTTTACTAGAGCTCAGGTCTGTAAGAGCCACTGCTGAAGGGACCAGTTGGTGAAGGCCTTTAATCCCAGCACTCAGGAGGCAGAGGCAGGCAGACCTCTATGAGTTTGAGGCCAGTCTAGTCTACAGAGCGAGTTCCAGGACAGCCAGGGCTACAGAGAAACACTGCCTTGAAAAACCAACCCCCCTCCAAAATAAAGACTCATGAAGGGGTACTTACAGCCAGGATCATACACTGCACACACTAGAGTTGTGGGCCAGTCTCTAGGTGGGTGTTCTTACCCTAAGCCACCAGCAGAATTCTGCTTCTCCTGACTGAGGATCAGGCCATGGCTCCATGATAGAAGATGCCAAGCAACCAAAATGACAGAAAGAATCTCCACATGGGCCATGGAATACACCCACTGCAGAATAGAGCCACTGGTGGTATAGACACTTCATCAGTGATGCCCAAGGTCACACTGGGATAGGGACAAGAATAGGAACACAAGTCAGGAAGGTACTGAGTCCCCAGAGGACTTTTTGGGTGCAGTGAATAATCATGGCAGTAGGTCCCCCTCTTGACTGAATCTGGCCTCCTGCTAGTCTCCAAGAAAGCATTACCCTGCAGACTCTTAGAATATAAGCAGGCCCTCTTGGTCTGGGTTCATGTTGCCCCTGTGGGTATGGTATAGTAAGATGGGAGGGGACCAAGGATGTGATAGAGAGAACCGTCTCCAGGTTCAGCCATTATAGACTGGGCAGAGATTCAAATAGGAAATCATGGCTGCCTCAGCTTCTAGCTCCTGGAGCTCCCATACATGAACCAGGCACATGGAGGGGCTCCAGCTTAGCAGCTCATTCCTAATGGCTAGCACTGGAAGTTTGGGGTCAGTCTGGGGAGAAACTGGTTCTTCCAGGGGCCTCTCCTTCACATGCAGTATATGATTGGTGGCTTCCTCCTGTGACCTCTGAGGGTCACACTTCTGTGTCTGCCTCCCAGTCTCCTTATAAGGATGTATCACACTGCATCGGGATTCCCAAATAACTTCAAGGTCCTGTCTCCAAAGACAGCCATGTTCTGAATGAGGTCCTGGACCTCAGACTTAAGGACACATCTTTGCCACAATAAACCTCTCTTTCCTCCAAACAGCATGTAGCTGATCAAGAATGGTGCCTAGGGTCCTCAAGTGTCAGGATCTTACCTGGGCTCCATCACTGTGCGGTCCTAGAGGAAGAGGAAGAGGAGCCAAGAGGAGCCAACCTGTGTTTCATACCCCACTACCAGCTGAGTCCAGAAGTGCTGACAGGAGTTTAAAAAGCTTGAACCTCAGTCTTCTGTTGCTTTGCCATCAGCATCCTAAGCCCCTCAGAGTGTAGGCCACATGAAATATGCAAGAGAATTCTATTACTGAATTAACTATTTATCGATTTATAATTCAAAAGATGTATGTGAAGCTGTTAACAAAGATTCCTAACAGACTTGTGAGGCCCCAGGGAACTCCCTTCTGCAGATCCTCCCCAGGTACAAAGTGGGGAGGTAGGCATGGGTGTACCAGCCCCTCCCACACACCCTCACCCTGGTCAACACTACAGAAGCCAGCCTGCAGAATCGAGCCAAAGCTGTGTCCCTGCCCATTGCTCCATCTCCCCAGCCTGCCTCCCGGGGTTGAAGAGCTCCATCAGCAATGAAGACATCTGTGGTTCTCCTTCAGCTTTGGCAGGGAGAGGGCTGGGGTCTGAGCCAAGCAACCCAGAATGGCTAATGCTACTGAGCACTGGTCATGACCAGTGCCAGGTACACAGCTTGTACGTATTACCTCATTTGTGCCTCACTACCCCCAGTAAGGTAGGCTTCTTAAAAACAAAACTAGATCTCATTACTGAGAGCAATTTGCTGTATTCAAAACAAAATTTTAAAAAGTGAGAAAGAACTACCCTATGCCCTCTGCCTGTATACATACAGTCCCTGGCTCTAACCACATCCTAGAACAATCACAATTGCTTGTTGTGCCTTGATACATTGTAGTATACATATTGTTGGTTCTGTGGTTACATTATCACAGTTACATTGCTGTGTTATGTAGTTATACTGTTGTGAGGACAATGTTACATTGTCACGAGTACACAGTAAAACAGGGTTATTGCCAAGAATTCAGTTTACATGAGGGTGGGATGGGACATGCTTATGGGGGGGGCTTGCACATGAGCAATGGTATGCATCCAGTGCAGCATCAAAAGTGAGTCTCACAGCCCTCAAAATCCCTGTGCCCCAAGACCGAATCACCAGTTCTTTTATGATCATTTTTACCTCTGCCAGAAGTTCTGCAGCTGGGGTCACTGGGCTAGGTACCAGTTTTTGTCAACGTGTTCCACACATTGGAGGCTGTAAGCACGTATTCCCACTGTGCCTTTTTTTTTACAGATGTGTAGAAAGGAAGGCAGGTCAGCCTTTCATACACAATCATCATGGGACTCAGCTAGACTCCATTACTGACACTCAACTGCCCAGTGGTCTCTGAGTGGTGAGGGTACGGCTGGCACACATAAAGCCTCTAGGAACATGGTCTGGCTGGACACAACTCTGTTCTGGACAGAAGGACTCAAACTGTAGCTCTTGGAGAGAAAGTCTGACCCTGATTCCATCTCAGCTACTCACAGAAGCCAGCGCAGCCATCATCAAAGTACTGTAAAAGAGACAGTGGGGCTTCCGCAGCCCCACCCTGTAGCACGGTACAACACACTATAAATAATCACTGTTTTAAGACTCCATGTTGAGACCCTAATGGCATTACTGGGGCACAGGGATTAAGCCCAGGAAGATAATTACCAGCACATCAGACTCCAAACCACAATCACACCTATTAAAATGACATGCTAGGGAAATCCCCAGGATTATGTGAGGGTTGTCCCCAGTAGAGTGCCTCTCTCCACAGAGATAAGCATCCCAGGCCTGGGCCGTCCTAGCCACAGCTGACTAATCCCCTCTCAGAGCAAGGAGCTCACCCTGAGAACAAGTGGAACACCTTCTTTAAGGACTCATGTCTCTGTTGGGACTCAAGGGCCACATTTGAGGAAGCAGAAATGTCCCCACATCAAAGCACTCACGGTTCTTCAGGGTGGGGGCATCTTGCCTCCCCAGCTCTGGCCCCTTGGGTCCTCCTTGAGCACCTGAGGACCAACTTATGAGCTGCTTTGGGGGAAAAGGATGGGGTCCCACTCAACTCCTGAAGGTTGTGGGTCAGAGGTACAGCTTATAAGACTGCTTTGATGAGTTAGAATCTGGGTGGGGGATGGTGGCCTAGACATTTGGGGGTGTTAGATGAAGTTCTCAAAGGACCTTGAACAAAGGCAATGGGGTGCTATGAAGCAAAACAGATGGTAGGGACTGGTACCAGAGGAGTCAGGTCCCTGGGTCTAGGGGAGAGAAGAGAGAGGACTTCCAGAGAGGACACAGAAACCTCAGTGGTCTTCACAGGAGGAGCCCAGCCCTAGCAAGGAAGCAGACAAAGGAAGCCTTGGCTGCTCTCCACCCTCAGACTTCCTGTCTGTCTTCTGCAGTAAACCTAATCATGAGGCAGAGGGTAGCCGCAGCAAGAAGCCTGCAAGGTATCCTGCTGAGAACAGAGCCTAGTGGTAGAGTTAGCTTACCCCTATTATCTATCCACAGCAGCACCTAACTCACTCCAGGGACCCTGCCACCATCATGACGTGTGGAACTCAACAGTACCCAACCAGTGTGTGTCCAGCCATTCAGGCCACAACCCCAACTTTCACCAAGCCTGGAGCTTTTGGCCAAGCATCATAAATACCATGCTTATGCTGGGTTCCTCCACTTGAGTTCCCACCCATCAAAACTGGGGTAGAGACTGACTTAAAAGGATTGGCCTTTGGGTCCTGTCTACTGTAAGATTCTCACAGAAGGACGATAGGATATCACAAACACCAATCACCATTCAAGCAAGACGTCTAAATTAATTAACTAATTAATTAATTAGTTAATTAATTAACGTGAATTATCCCAGGGTTCCCAGAATTATGTAAATGAATACTGCCCGGGTTCCCCCTTCTTGATTTTTTTGTATTAGCTACTTTTCTGTTGCTGTGATAAGATACTAGGACCCAAGGCAACTCATGGAAAAGAGAATTTATTTTAGCTTACAGTTCCGGGGGTTAGGGGAGAGTCCAGTCATGAAGGAGTGAAGGCTTGGTGGTGGGAAACTGAGAGGTAACATGTCTGACAGCAAGGAAGAAGGAGAGAGTGAACTAAAAGGAGAGTGGGGTTTTAAATCCCAAAACCTGTCCCCAGCAGTGTGCCTTCTCCAGCAAGACTCCACCTCCCCATAACCTCCCCAAACAGCACCACTGAGGACTAGGAGTTCAAATACATGAGCTTATGTCGACATTTCTCACTCAAATTATCACACTCCCCAAAGCTGTTCCACTGAAAAAAGACTTTAGCCTTTTTGTGATCTCAGAGATGACACATCCTGCCTGTTGTTATTTGTATAACAAATGGACCCAAAGTCTCATGTGTTGCCAGCTGGGTCCTCAGTTGATTATACTGTGAATGATATTACGTTAGCCCAGTGGTTTACGCCTGCTGGATGGGCTCCTGGACTACAGGGACCTAGTTGGAGGAAGTTGCCTTTGTGGAGTTTATCTTATCTGCAGATCCTCTTCCTTCTCTGTTTCTTAGCCGTGTTATAGTAAGCAGCCTTCCCCCACCATTCCACCATGATGTTCTCCTCCACGGTACACAGGCCCAGAAGCAACACTCTGTGGGCTGAAGTCTATGGAAGACATGGGCCGAGACAAACCTTCAAGCCTCTCTCTCAAGTACTTTGTCACAGCAACGGAAAGCTGACCAGAACAGAGTTAAAGAACAGTGCACTTTCAAGAAGCCCACAGAAGTCAGGGGAAGGGCCTTGTTTAGCACAGTAGACTTCTCTTGTGATTGAGCACATAGACACATGTGTTCATGTGTTGGCATGTATGTGCCTATGCATGTTCAGGCCACAAGTCAACCTCAAGAATTGTTTCCTGTGAGCCATCTACCTTATTTGGTTTGTTGTTGTTACTGCTGATGTTGCTGTTGCTGTTGTTATTTGAGACAGTTTCTCTCTCTCTCTCTCTCTCTCTCTCTCTTGTCTGTCTCTGTCTCTCTGTCTCTTTCTCTCTCTGT
Organism: Tokudaia tokunoshimensis; assembly: GCA_036184795.1. NCBI lineage: Eukaryota > Metazoa > Chordata > Mammalia > Rodentia > Muridae > Tokudaia > Tokudaia tokunoshimensis. The sequence goes on from BTHU01000005.1 coordinate 136,241,986, forward strand.
CTCTGTCTCTCTCTTGTCTGTCTCTGTCTCTCTCTTATCTGTCTCTGTCTCTGTCTCTCTCTTGTCTGTCTCTGTCTCTCTGTCTCTTTCTGTCTCTGTCTGTCTCTCTGTCTCTCTCTCTCTCTCTCTCTCTCTCTCTCTCTCTCTCTCTCTCTCTCTCTCTCTCTCTCTCTTTGACTGTAGCTTGCCAAATAGCCTTTGATAGCTGACCACAGGAATCCCAGCAGAAACATGAGTCCTTAAAACTCTTCAGGACAGGGTTCTGCCTGTCTCTGTCCCTTCAGCTCTGAGATCAGTGCTAACACACCCGACATCTCACACAGGTTCTGTGGATCCAGCTCTGGAACACTGACACTTATTCTTGCACACCCCCCTTTACTGGCTGAACCGTCTCTCCAACTGGGGAGCTGCCTTCTTAAGGAGAAACGTCAGTCGGGACTTCATAAGGAGAGTCCAGTGACATCCCCCAAGGTTCCCCAGTGCACATGTGCATGCCTGCCCAGCCCCTTCCTTACTATTCCTGGAACCCAGGAGTGGAGGGACTTATGTGGACAGTGATTGATCCTTCTGGGATAAGTGCTGCAGGGATGGGCTGGAGGCTGTCCTAGAGTATGGCTGTCCTTTACAACGGTGGCCACGGAGATGGGGCAGGCTGCCTCAGATTGCCCTGAGCACCTACAAGAGGAGGAGAAGGTCTCTGGCTACAGTCAGAAAACTGGAGAACCACAGTGGTGGCCCTGAAATAATCTCATTTCTTTTAGCCCCAGGGATAGAAACACTGAAACGAAACCTGAATGTAATCACATCGAGTGTGGAAACAGAGCAAATTGAACTGCAGGATTTGTCAAGCCCTCTGCCCAAGTGGGCGCTCTTCAGGAGGATCTGGCCTTGGGTTGTGGAGCACATGGGAAAATGGACCTGGCCTGGGATAGAATTCTTGATCTTGTATATTTCTCTGAGGTCTTCTTGTCAGAAAAGGTGTCCCCTCAAATGGGAGACACAGCTGCCTGGAGAAAGAGAGCTAACAGTAGGCAAGGAGCCCAGCTGCCCAGGTGTCGCTGTCTGCATTCCCTCTCCTAGATTTCGCAGCTGCTGCTGTCACAGATACACAACCAGAGGGAATCCTAATAAACACACACACTATTCTCTCAGTGTTCTGGAGGTGGGAAGCCAGTCATTAGCCTCACTGAGCCTCACTGAAGAGCCAACAGGGCCAAACTCCCTCCAGAGGCTTCCAGGGGGAGAAAACCTGCATAATTCCAGCTTCTGGTGACTGAAGGCATCTTTGATTTCTTCTGGAGATGACTCTCCCTGATCTCTCTTTATCACATGTCTGTTTCCCTTAGTATCATATTCTCTCTGTGTGTGTCTGTCTCTCTCGGTCTTTATCTCATTCTTTGTTTCTCTGTCTCTGTCTTCTCTCTCATCTCTATCTGTCTGTCTCTGTCCTCTCTCTTCTCTCTCTCTCTGTCTGTCTCTCATTCTTTGTCTCCCTGTCTCTGTATCTCTGTCCTCTCTCTTCTCTCTGTTTGTCTCTCATTCTTTGACTCTCTGTCTCTGTATCTCTGTCCTCTCTTCTCTGTCTCTCATTCTTTGTCTCTCTGTCTCTGTATCTCTGTCCTCTCTCTCTTCTCTCGGTCTCTCATTCTTTGTCTCTCTGTCTCTGTATCTCTGTCCTTTCTTCTCTCTCTCTCTCCCTGCCTCTGTCTCTGTGTGTGTCTCTCTCTGTCTCTGTCTCTCATTCTTTGTCTCTATGTCTCTCTGTCTTCTCACTCCTCTCTCTGCCTGTCTCTGTCTCTCTCTACTCTCTTTGCTTCTCTCCCATTCTTCTGAAAGGTAGTCTGAGGTCCAGCAACTGAATGAGGCCTTCAGTGTATATACAGTGTTTCTGTCACCACCCCCCACACCCAAGATGGCCCTGTTAGCAGGAAGGGAAACATGGTGGCAGCAATCCATAACCATGGAGATGAGGAATCTGCAGACATCAAGTGCTCAGGGACATACTGGTGACTCTCCAGACAACATGTGTGATGAAGCCTGCTCCCCTTCCCACACCTCAGTGCTATCAGCAAATACTCTCCCAACTTATGATGAAAGACAAGCACAGACCCAACTCAGAGGGATTTCTGAGCCTTTTTCTGTCCCCATCCAAGAGGAAAGGCAATAGATCAAGGGTCTAACTAGGAAAGTCCTGAAAAGCAGGGGCCATCAGAGTCAACCTGTTCACCTTGTCTAGCAGAGGGCCAGCCTGAGATGTGGATGTGCCTGAGGTAGCCTGCATGATCCAGGGATTAGAGATATGAAGCTCATATTGGCTCAGGGAAGGAACAGGATGCAGTTTTGGGGGGTATCTATGGCCCGTATGAACCTGTAATATCCACAGAATCCATGAGTTCTGTAGACAAAATCATGCAGCAACAGCCCTGTTCTTTATCCCTAGCTACACAGTACAGCCGGGGTGATAGGGGCTGTCACCAGTATCTGCCAATAAGGTATCTTCAAGTCTAAACTCCAGAACCTGTGACAGAATCTCACTTTGAAACAAGGTATCCACAGGTGCAATCACACTTAAAAGGTTAAAGTGGGTCCTGAGTCATTAACTCGTGTGTCTCTAAGAAATGGAAACGTTAAAGGAAGACAGTGGCCTGAGAGAAGTGACACAAATACCCCAGGCAGAAACTGGAATAGTGTAACCACAAACAGGGTCTCCAGGAGTCTCTCGGGAGCCCTCATTAGTACAGCCCTGTTCACAGCTCAGTCTTAGCCTTCCAGCCTCCAGCCTTCCAAATCTCTGATCCAGGCAGATCACAGGCCAATGTTCCAGCTCCACATGAATTACTCTGTACAGGATCAGCCGCGTGAGAGCAAATCTCTTTATACATGGAAAACCAACCTCTGCCTTAACCTAGGACTCACCTGTCAAAGCAGAGACCACCCCAGGCCCTCTAGTGGCAGCCTCTGGGATTTGAGTCAGCTCTGTACAGTCTGGTTGATTTCCCAGATCCTCACTGTCAAGGGTGACTGCGAGTCTCCTCTTAAGATCCTCCCTGGATTTTCCCCGAGTGGTGCCAAAACATGTGGAAGATTGCCGGGCCTCCGTGGCATCATGTGCCAGCATGACATTGTTATGTGCCAGGCTAGCTGCAGTAAGAACCAGGCAGTATGGCTGCCACCCCATGGCTGCCTAGTAAGAATCCATTTATACTTATGATAACAGTGGGATGGCCCTGCCAGAAACTCAGTCCTCCAGCAAGGTGAGGCTCTGTACCTCCTGAGGCCAGACTCAACAGGCCCCAAACTTGGGTCCAGCTGTACAATCATTTCCTCTCAGCCCCCCTCACTCCATGACTCTCACTCCTGTCCCCTGTGGCTTTAGAATCTGCAGTTTATGAATCTTAGTTCCTGGGAGGGAGGAACACTTTGCCAGTGACGTGGCTGTGGTTATGCAGAAACAAAAGCCGAGGCCAGCAAGCATCCGCTAGGTTGATGTGTGTCAGGTAGAGTTGATGGAATCCACATCGGGGAAAATGGGTCCTTGCTATCCTGTTGAGAGAATACAGCTGACACCCAGGTGATCTCCAGGTGTCGCCTGGTCTTCCTGAGGAGACTTGCAACATGAGGAAGGAAGAGAATATCAGGACCTCCAAGGACTCAGACCCATCTGCAATGATCCTCAGGGGCAACCAGAAGAGGAGTGAACTCCAGTAGGTGGAGATGCTAGAATGAGCAAACAAGACATAGGAGAGAACAGTAAATATGGATGCTGTGCACCACCAGCTCTAGGAGTGAAACCACGGCTGCCGTGCACATGAGTATGCATTTTTATGTCTGAGTAGATATGTGGCTATGTGCAGATGCGTGTGTGTGTGTGTGTGTGTGTGTGTGTGTGTGTGTGTGTTGTGTGAGGGGGTGCATGCCTGCGTGTGTGCACTGGTGCACATGAATACACATGTATGTGCGCACACATGCACGGTAGCTTGTTCTTGTGAGTGTGCGTGCATTGTGCACATCGGCTTATAGATAAGAGTCTGCACACACGTGCAAACACACAAATACATTTTGTGTGCCAATGTGTGGATGTATTTGCCTGCTCATGCTTGTGTTCATGTGCTTGTGCAAAAGTGATCCTTTGCTCCTCCACATGTCTGTTACTTTGGTATTTCACGAAAGTCAACAGTGGTCAGCATGGCAGTTTAATCTCCACGTCACAGAATATGCGAACAGTGTCACACCTGACCTGGAGAGAAACCAGCCCCGCCCTGCAACAATTCTGCAAGGCTGTCAGGAAGTGAGGACCCTGGCTGTCATCTTTCACCTCCCTTCGCCCAGAGAGAGAAACAGTCCATTTGTCCCATAATTTCTCACTGTGCTTCTGGGAGCCGAGGTGTGAACTGGCTGCTGACATACTTGTGTGTGCAGCCCCGAGAGGCGGTGTGTACCCGTCATGGCCTGGTATCTCCATCTTCATTCTCTGAGGTGCTTCTTCTCCTTGCTGAAGGCTTCCCTCGAGTCCCCTGACTACATCAGGAGGAGGTTGGGGTGTTTGCTTTGGCCCCTTTGGTTTTGTCCCAGGGCGTAGAGCTCATCCCCGGTCACTACAAGTGACTTGAGCCTCTAACCTCTGCTATTTGCAGAACCAGCCACAGGTCACAAGTGGTGACCCAGAACTCTGAGGCTGACCCCACAGTCAGCTGGTGTTTGTTCCCATTCTCATTAGGTCAGGCTTCTTAATTCTCTAATGATCCCTTGACTGTCAGTCCTCCTGAGATCATTGCCTTTCCTAAAGCCCATCTGTCGAGGTGTCTGGCATGACTGTGCTCCCAGGAATCCTGACACTCCTTTGGATCTGGCATTGACCACCAGTTCAGGAAGGCCATTATTTTTTCCACATAGATAGTTAGGAGCCCTGATAAGGCTTACAGTGGTCAGATGGGAATAACTAAGGGGTTTGCAGCCTCATCACATGCTGCAGCTTCTCCGGACACCCCAAATGCTTCAACTCAAGCAGCTTGACGACACCCTCTGAGGACTACTGAATGCTGAACTGTGTTCCTGAATTGATGTGTTGAGGTCCTGACCTTATTTAAAAGTAGGGTGGTAGCAGGTAGGTTGTCTAGATAAGGTCACACTGTATGATGGTGCCCTTATAAAAAAAGGGGCTATCTGCCCACAGAGACCTACAGGAGGATGCCATGGGGAGAGAGAGAGATGCAGGTGTGAGTGAGTCCAGAGGGATTCAGAGCAGACTCGGTGTCTTAGGGTTTCACTGCTGTGAACAGACACCACGACCAAGGTAATTCTGATAAGGAGACATTTAATTGGGGCTGGCTTACAGGTTCAGAGTTTCAGTCCATTATCATCAAGGTAGGAACATGGCAGCATCCAGACAGACATGGTGCAGGAGGAGCTGAGAGTTCTACATCTTCATCTGAAGGCCGCTAGCAGAATACTGACTTCTAGGCAGCTAGTATTGGGGGTCTTACAGCCCACATCCACAATGATACATCTACTCCAACAAGGCTATACCTTCTAATAGTGCCACTCCCTGGGCTGAGCATATTCAAACAATCACACTCAGTATCACAGACCACAAGAGACCAGCCTGCCTGTACCTTACCTTGGCCTTCCAGCTTCAATCCTGATGGTAGGATGTGTCTGTTAACTCCAGTTAACTGTACGTTGATGCAATGGTCTAAGGACACACACACACACACACGGCACCTTTTCTAGCTCTAGTCACAACACAGAGCAGTGGGCATTTGTATGTCTGAGTCACACAGTGTGGCTCACAGTCACTTTCATATCCAGCTTTGTGCTTGGTGAGCAAGCGCTCTGGTGTGACTGGAGTGTGGAGATGTCCTGAGGTCCCAAGCAGTACCTCTGCTAATACCCTGCTTGTCAAGGTGAGGGTCAGAGTGAATAAGAGCCTCCCTGGAGATCAGAGCAAGGCAACTAGGATTGGGGCCACAGTCCACAACAACTCCCCACAGTCCAGGTGAGGACAAAGAGCCCTGCACTACATCCAGGCCTTGTTTCTCTACCAATGCAGAGGTTGTGTTTGCAGCTACTGGGAGAAAGGGTCCTGGGAGGGTCAGACATTGCACTGGACTCTGGCTCTCCAGAGCCATCTCCTTACTACACCTCCCGCTGAAGCAAAAACACAAGGGGCAGTTTTAGAGATGCTGTGTCCTCTCACTGTGTGCATCCTAAATAAATTATTAACCTTCAAATATCACCCACAGTCTACTAGGAAAAGACACTGTGCAGCTTAAGAACAGGGGCAAGGGACAACGAGAAAGCCACACACACACTACCCAGGATACAGGCAAGACCACTGCTCAAAGTAACATAGCTGCTGTAGCAAATTCCCTGTCTTGCCTCTGCTAGATTTAAAATGAACCTCGGGCTACCACCCCAGCGTATTACTTGCTCTCCAAGGCCAACTAGGGACTTGCCAGGGCCCGAGACCAAGGATGACTCCAGGACCAGGGATTCCTGTTGAGCTACAGGTGATCCAGTGGGACATTGAAGATCCCTGTCTCCTGAGGTGGAAAAGCAGCAATCTAGGTAGGTCTGTTCAGTGACCTTCAGTGAGGCCTTTTACCTCTTCAAGTCGACAAGGAAGTAAGGCCGGCTCTAGAGAGAGTGAGTGGACTCTTCTCAGATCCTTGCAAACACAGCACCTTGTAAGACACTTGAGTAGGGGGTTGGTGCAGAAAGAAGACTGTTAGGGCCCTGAGCCAACAAGCAGATTGAAAGGTCACAGGTGTGTGTGCATGTGTGTGTGTTTATGTGTGTGTGTATGCATGTGTGTGCATGTGTGTGTGTTTATGTGTGTGTGTATGCATGTGGGTGCATGTGTGTGTGCATCTGTGTGTATGTGTGTGCATTTGTATGCATGTGTGTGCATGTGTGTGTGCAGGCATGCATGTGTGCATATATGCACGTGTGCATGTATGTGCACGCATGTGTGCACATATGTGCATGTGTGTGCACATATGTGCATGTGTATGCACATGTGTAGCAGTGTGCATGTGTCTATGCATGTGACAGTATCAGTATTATGCCATTTGTATGCATATGTGTCAGGTACATCCTTGTATGCATATACATCTATACTATGTAGGGGGTTTACATATGTATATAGATGTGTCACATATGTATGTCTGAGTACATGATGGAGTATGCTGGTATGAGTTTATTAACATGTGTTACATGTGCACCTTGTGTCTTGTATGTGCCTACATGCATTCTCTAGCATATGGTGCATGAGCATATGAACATGGTGTGACATGCTTGCGTGTCTACATATGTATATCAGCCAGGGCTACATGTTCTCTATGTATTTTGTGTCTGGTGCTTAGCAGAGGTGTACCTGCGTGCCTATGATCTAACTTTCTGCGGAAAGAAAGAAACAGACTCTCCGAGTCCTCAGCTGCTGTGTCACTTAAGACCATTCTACTGTCTCAACCAACAGAGGCTGGCAATTCCCAGGATCCTGGGACTGACTGAATAATAAAATGGGCTGCATCCTGCCCCTCTGCCCCTCCTCCATCTTAGAGAGATCCTTAATATATTGGCTGGGATGTCCCATCCTCAGAATCACCCCCACCTCCTGCAGTATTGCCCACAGGGCCCTGACATCAATGGCCAGAGCACCCCAAACTGAGCAGGATAGCCTACAAGCAGGGACGTTTGCTGACAGGCCAGATGACAAGGATGCTGTGGGGAGGTGAGGAGACTTGTACCATCACACTGTGCTGGATATTCCAGGGCCACATGGACAGGACCAAATGCTCCCTTTGGTGCCTCAGTTTCCCCTTACTGGACTCTGAAGAGGGTTCTGCATCATCCCATTCCTTTCAGAGTTACAGGCCAATTTCTTCTGAGTGTCCTCATGGCCAGTGTGACCTAGAAAACATTCCCGAGGCCGGGCACTCGGTACCACGATCCCTGCACCAGCTGCCACACAAATCTATCTACTTTTCCAAGCCTCCATTCTGAGCTGGGGTCTGGGTAAGAAGGGGCCCTGCTGCCGACAACCGTGGTCCGGTCTCACCCGCCCTTCCCCCACCACGGTGCCCCTCTCTACTTTCTGGGGTTGTAGCTCTCGGCCTAATTATCTCGAACCTTCTGTTCGAAGACTGCTGTCCTTGCCTGATAAAAACCAGTAACTTTGAAAGCAAACTGGGTCTTAATTTTCCTTGACAGCCCCGCTTGAAGCATGCGGACCGAGCTGGGGTTTAATTAAATGCACATTCGTATTCCAAACAAATTAAGTACAATTAAGGACTCTGAGTTATGGGTATCTATCACTCCGTGATGTTTTTGTAAAAATTACCCCATCGAGATCAAAGTCAGAGGATCTTTGCCTTAATTGCTTCATTAGGGCGCCGCGCACCAGGCTTCGCAAGCACCGGCCCTGGTGTCTCTTTGGGAATTACTCAAACGACGGCTTTCGGGGTAATTGCTTCCACATTTTTCTCCTAGAGACGTCCTGGGCTCCACGGATCAAATGCAGTAGTAGCTTGAGACGTGCAGCTACACTCTGGTCCCCGTGCCCACAGACACGGCGTTTTGAGGTGCATGCTGTGAAGGCCCACTGACCTGGCATGGAAGGGCAGCTTTCACTCTGCCACACGTCTTCTCAGCCAGGACAGATGGTGATCAGGAAGGGACCAGGACTAGCCCCCAGGTCCATGAGGCCACCTCTTCCACCCTGTCATCCCAGCAGCCACAGGCTCAGCCCTGGCTTTCCCGCAACTGGCTATGATCTGAGGTGTGTGGTGAGCAGTCCTAACCTCTAGTGAAAAGCCTTTGGCCTGTGGCAGGAGGCAAGAACCTTGGCCCCAGCCAGTCATTGACTTCTCTGAGTTGCATCCCCTCCCCCACTCCAGTGGCTGCCAGCCCTTTGGAGGGACAATCTCCTATATCTCCAGACCTCCCCTGGAACCCTTCCAGAAGTGAGGAAGGCCTACCACCTGAAGCAGGGCAACACACAACTTCTACCCCAGGAAAGGGGACATCAAAGGACAACTGACGTCAAAGGCTATCTTCTAGGCCCTGCTCTGGTTCTGAGTAGACACAGGGAGCATAGATAGGGTCGGTGTGGCTGGAACTAGGGCCACCAGGTCAGAAACAGGAATGCTCTGGTGGGAATTTCAGATTTAACCTTCCCTTGAGTATGTCTCTCACCATGTCTCACTTGAGACATTCACAAACTGAGACCTGTGCCAGACCGACTCCTAAGGCCACCAGGAGCAACATGAGACTGCAAGGAAGAAGGGGGTGGAAACAGTTGATTGGTCTGTCCCCGGTGGAGCTAGCCCTTCTGATAGCTGTTCAGAGCACTCCAGGGGACACCCCCCCATCTCCCCGCCACACTGCTTTTTCCCCTTCAGAGTTGTCCCACCTCACCTCAGCCCCTCCACTCAGAGCAGCGTGCGAAGCCCACTCACGTTCCTGGAGGCATTTGTCTGGTCTAACAGACAGTCAGTGGCTTCTAGGAGCTGCAACTGCCCAACCCAGGGTCCCTTCCTTGACTCTTGGCCTACCAGGGGGTCAACAGTGGCCTCTCTCAGTAAATAGTCTACCGGAACTAACTCTGGTGCTATTCAGGACCAGCCTGGTCACCTCCAGACCCTGCTGCAGGCTACCCTAACCGGTAGCATGAAGACCACTGACCACATTGACACCTGGATAAGACAGTACTTTATGCATTAATTCTGTCAACGCACAGTGATGCCCACGAGCCAGCTACCCAGTTAAAGCATGGGTCAGGGCTGATCCAAAGACCCCCTTGCAGGGGGAAGTCTCAGCAGGAGCAAAAGCAACAGAGTCCGTGTTTACACCAAAGAAGAAGCTCAGAGTGCTGTGGTCTGTCCTGTGGTGGTGTTCAGGTACAGAGGATCGTGTGACCCTCACTATCAGATCAGCAGGTCCTATGACATCTGAACACCTGTGCTCTGGGCACAGTCATGGCAGACGCTGAGGGGTGTCGCTCTCCAACGGATGAGCCCACAGTGTTCCCAGTAAGGACTGACTGCCAAGATGGGTGGAGAACTTCCCTCAGACCAGCACCTAACCCTGGCCATGGCAGGACCAGGCTCTGGCTGTGCCACCCAGCAAAGGGCTGAACTAAAATGGCTAAGGAGACATAGGTCCGCAGACAATCCCAGATGCATGAGACAAGCCCACACCCACTCCAGCTAGGAAGGCCACAGGAAATGCCTAGAGGCAGGTACAAGGCCAGTGTTACTTAGTCCCACTCCAAGCCTGCTAGAGCTTGTGCAACAGCCCACTGGGTGTCTTACTCCTCCCTCACACCAGACCTATGAGGCAGGCTCAGAATGTGGGGGTCAAATGGGGTAAGCCTCTATGACCGTCACCCAGCAAGTGAATTGGAGGAGGGAACCTGACCCAGTCTCAAATTCAGAACCAAGTCCTCTTGCGGAACAGATGCACACACGGAGCAGGTAAAGGTGTCCCCTCCTAGCGGTACATCTGAAGTCCAGGCTAAGACTCCCGGGCAAGCTGAGTGGTGAAGGATGGAAGCAGCCTGGGAGCCCTGCAGGGCTCATTACCTGCCAGTGAGGCTGAACTGCAACCTGCCTCATTGAATATGCATAGCTCTATTAGCATAGTGAGGCTCCACATCATAAACCTTTAAGTGGAAATCAAAACAGACTCCGAGGGGGGGCAGGACCAGCCTAGGCCACTTGGTTGAGGTACAGCCATAGCAGGCCATTCTCAGGAAGCTGCCCCCAGTCTCAACACCTAGCAGACATCCTATTCCCACACACCCAGGGCCAGGTAGGAGCTTCGACAAGACTTCTGTCTCTCCATACCTGGGCCTCCTAAGCCCTGAACTTAAGGCCTAATAACCACTAGAAAACCTTGGTTGGGGGTGGAGGTTCTCTCCCTGTGCCTTGTCATTCCCAGATGGTCCCTGGGCAAGAGTGAGGAGGGAGAGGGAGAGGGGAGGGAGAGGGAGAGGGCAGGGAGGGGGAGAGGGAGAGGGCAGGGAGGGGGAAAAGAATGGGGAGGGGAGAGGAAGGAGAGCGGGGGAGAAGCAGGGGGAGAGGGAGAGGACAGGGATGGAGAGAGGGAGGGGAGAGGGAGGGGAGGGGAGAGGAAGGGGCGAAGGAAGGGAGGGGGGGAGGGGAAGAGCAGGGGAGAGGGAGAGGAGGGGAAGAGGGATGGAGAGGGGGAGGGGAGAGGAAGGGGAGGGGAAGAGGGATGGGAAGGGGGAAGGAGAAAGGGGGAGAGAGGAGGGGAAGGGGAGGAGGAGGGGAGGAGAAGAGAGACAGACAGACAGACAGACAGAGACAGAGGCGGGGGGGGGGGGAACCAAATAGTCCGCAGTCTGCTTTGGGGCTCCTGAGACCAAGCGGGAAGTAGAGGTAAGCATAGGACAGGGTCTGGGATAGAAAAGTGCAGGGGTGTATGGCCTAGCAAACAATCATTTCAAGTTCACCTGAGCCAGAGGAATGAGATGGGCGAGGAGGACCTGGCAGCTGGCCCTCTAGAGACAATCACCTTCCCCTCTTACAGTCGCCTTGCATGTGGGACATAAATGTGTCATCCATGGGGCTCCCACAGTGTAACAGGGGTGGCTGAGATAAAAGGAGAACCCCCCCCCGATGTATGTAAGAGGAAAGTCGTGAGTCTGAGGTTCATTAGAGGGGCCTCAGCCTTTCGTAGACAGCGCCCATCAGAAAAGTCACAGAAGTGGGACTGGAGGCCAAAGCAGACACTGAAGGTAGCAAAACAGGGCTTCCTCCTGTCCATCAACCATTCCTCAAAGAGGCCTGCCTCTGGGGTGCCCACCTGCTCTCCAATGCTGGGCTGCTTCGGGCTGCTTTGTTCACCAGTTGACGGTAGGGGCTGGCCAGGTCTGACTGCACTTTCCTGAACCCTTGAGGGGTGGTCACACTGGGGGTGGTCACACCAGGGGTAGGCACACTGAGGCTGGACACACCAGAGATAGTCACACCATGGGGTGGTCACACCATGGGTAGGCACACCGGAGGGTGGTCACACTAGGGATAGGCACAACAGGAGTATGCACACCCAAGGGTAGTCACACCAGGGGCAGACACACTGAGGCTGGGCACACCAGGGATAGTCACACCAGGGCGTGGTCACACCATGGGCAGGCACACCAGGGGGTGGTTACACCAGGGGTGGTCACACTAGGAGTAGGTACACCAGGGGTAGGCACACCGGGGTTGGTCACACCATCCATAACGCAGATTGAGATTTCAAGGTGGACAGTCCTGTCCCTAGAACTGCCACTGACTTCCAGGATCACAGCAGTCAGCCCTAAGGACAGACTAAAGGTCCTGACCAATATTCCTCCTTCCCTCCTTTAAGCTAAGATGTGGGAAGGGCTAGTCAGACCCCTCCTCTAGCCAAGTGACTACCCGGTATGTATGTGGGATTGGGGTGGTTGAGATGCAGGATGAGGGGCTCCTGGATGGGAGTATGGCGGAAGCTAGGGTTAATGAGCACCTCCTTCTGCATAGGTAGGAAGCTAAGGGCCAAGTGGATACACATGCCTCCCATCTCCTCCTCCTGTCCCCCTTCCTGAGGCCATATGTGAAGACTTTGGCAATCTGAGAAGCTGGGGAAGTCCCTGCTAAGTACAGCAAGGACAATGGGAAGCATCCATTGGTAGTGGGTGGCTTGAGGGGCACCAAGGTCTCAGACTCTGTTGATCAATGGGTACCAGGTATCACACAGTTAGGGGTCTTGGAAGAAGAGGCTGGGGAGGTGGGGCTAAGACCTTAAGCTGCTGTGGCAGGTTCTAAGGCCAGAGGAGAAGCCAACCTTTTTATGGGCAGGAGAATGAAGAGAAGACCAACCAGCTCTTCCAGTAATAACACAGAAAATGAGTTCCCAGAGTAGCCATAATCATGTTAACCAAAATCTAGGTGTCAGGAAGCCATGGTCTGCTGCAGCCTTGTTATGAGAACAATGGCCTGCCTGGGGCTCTACTGCGCTGTGCATGGGAGAGCGGTGTGGCCAGCGGGTTAGCATCAGGCCCGGATGCACTAGTCCACCCCTCAGAGATACAGAGATGAGTGGTTTGTTCCTCTGCCCGTTAATCTTTCCGACCAGGAAAGCCCATCCTGCCAAGAATGGCAATCTCCCATCACTGACATGGAAGACCCCAGTCTTGATTCCCAGAAAGGGTGAGGGTAATGGGTGGGAGTTCTAACAGCAAGGAACACAGGTAGGAAGCAAGACCCTGAGAGTTAAAGCATAGGCCAACACCATCTTCACCTGTAGGGATGACCTTGGGCCCAGAAGCAGCCCTTGGCTTGCCCATGAAAATGCAAAGGGCCTCCCAGATGTGTGCTCTCTCTCTCTCTCTCTCTCTCTCTCTCTCTCTCTCTCTCTCTCTCTCTCTCTCTCTCTCTCTCTCTCACACACACACACACACACACACACACACCTGCAATCCCAGTCACTAGGGAGATGAGGCAGAAAAATCCAAAGGTCAAGGCCAGCCTAGGTACAAAGCCAGTTCAACTTAGTGATTCTCTGTGTTGAAATTAAAGTGCATGAGGTCTCAGTAGTATGGTGTTCACCTAGTGTGAGCTAGGGTCTAGGTTAGATGATACGCTGCAAAAAAAAATCGGTGAATACTCAGGAAGTTCACCTGCCCACGGCCTCCAAGCAGGCACCTGGAGTAATAAGATCAAAGACCTCAGGGCACTGGTGGGGGTGGCAGGTCATTTCCACAGTTACTGATTAGTTTTTCATTTGACTCTTGCTAGGTTACAGTATCAGGTGTGCATTGGTTACCTAGCCCACAGCCTATCCAGGCTAAGTGCATGGCTCACACCCGTGGACAGTCCAGGCTAAGTGCTTAGCTCACACCCATGGATGGTCCAGGGTAAGTGTGTAATTCATATCCATGGATGCCCACGCTAAGTGCATAGCTCACATTTATAGATGTCCAGGCTAAGTGCATGGCTCACATCTATAGATGTCCAGGCTAAGTGCATGGCTCACATCCATGGATGTCCAGGCTAAGTGCATAGCTCAAATCCACTGATGGACAGGCTAAGTGAATAGCTCACATCTATGGATGTCCAGGATAAGTGCATAGATCACATCCATTGATGTCCAGGCTAAGTGCATAGCTCACATCCATAAACGTCCAGGCTAAGTACATAGCTCACATCCATGGATGTCCAGGCTAAGTACATAGCTCACATCCATGGATAGTCCAGGCTAAGTACATAGCTCACATCCATGGATGTCCAGGCTAAGTGCATAGCTCACATCCATAGATGTCCAGGCTAAGTGCATAGCTCACATCCATGGATGCCCACGCTAAGTGCATAGCTCACATCTATAGATGTCCAGGCTAAGTGCATGGCTCACATCCATGGATATCCAGGCTAAGTGCATAGCTCACATTCATGGATGTCCAGGATAAGTGCGTAGCTCACATCCATAGATGTACAGGCTAAGTGCATAGCTCACATCCATGGATGGTCAGACTAAGTGCATAACTCACATCCATGGATGGTCCAGGCTAAGTGCATAGCTCACATCCATGGATGGTCCAGGCTAAGTGCACAGCTCACATCCATGGATGTCCAGGCTCAAGTGCTCAGAGCTGGAGAACACCTCCCTAGCTCCTTAAGCCCCAGTGGGTTCTTCTGGATGACTTCACACACCTGCCAATATCACAGAGAAGAGGCTGGAGTGGTGAATAATAAAATAGACCTTCACCAGAAACATGTCCACCCAAGTCTCTGAGACTGACAGGAAAAAGGACTCACATACATAATTAGTTAACAGTCTCCTAATCTCCTTTTCCATTTTCTCCCCCTCCCTCTTTTACTTTCTTTCCTCTTTCTTTTCTTTGTTTCTTTCTTCCTTGTTTTTGAATCAATGTGTCCCTATGCTGCCAAGGCTGAGTTTGATCTTGAACTCCCAGTATAGGTCTTGTGTAGGGAGTTTTAGCCTCCCAAATGCCTGGTGCCTTCTATACCACCCAGCTCTTATCTAAGGACCTCCAAGGTAAAAACTCTCCTGGATTTGGGGTGACCCTCATCTGATAGTTGGTGTCCTGTGTAAAGGTAGAGTGTAGTGAGTCCTATGAGATAATGAAGTCAAACTGGAGCCATGGGATGTCTAGAGACACCAGAAGCTGAAAGAGTTGGTTCTCTCCCTCAGAGCTGTTGCCTAGACTCCAGGCTGAAGTTCTGGGAAAAAAGAGTATCTACTACCTATTTGTATCTATGCCACAGCCTCAAGAAACTGGCCAGCAAGTGTCCTGGCTGGTACTGAGGCTTCCAGGTTTGTGCTGACATCAGTGTCTTCAAGAAGCTCCTCAAACCACAGCTACATGGTCAGCCTCATGGTCATCTGTACCACTGCGTGCACACACACACACACACACACACACACACAAGTATAGGAACACACATACCTACCTTCTTGGTTCCTTGAACCAAAGCCTTACCCCAGGAAACTGGCACCCCCGAGAAGGGGGTCCCACGTGAAGGTGACAGCCAGTCACTTTTGGATGGGACAGTGTCAGTGACGGTATTATAAGCACATAGAGTGTTGACTCCCTTTTTAACAAATATATTTATTTTATCTATTTTTATTTTATATGAGGTTTGTGCCTGCAAGTATGTCTATGCAACACACATACGTGCAGTAACCTTCGTGGCCAGAAGAGAGTGTCAGAGTCCCTGAAGCTGGAGTTACGATGGTTCCTGGGAACTGAACCCCCGTCCTCTGTAAGAGCAGTAAGCAATAAACCCTGAGCTATCTTTCCAGTCCCTACTTCCTTAAAAAAAATTTTTGTTTAATTATATATACTGTACAGGGGTGTGGGTGGGGATACGTCCACATGAGTGCAGGTACCGGCAAAGGCCAGAAGAGGGAGTCGGGATCACCTGGAGTTACAGTAAGTTAAGAGCTGCCTGATGACATGGATTCTGGAAACCGAATTCCTGTCCCCTGCAAGAGCAGAGTGTGCTTTTAACCACTGAGCCATCTCTGCAGTCCCAGAGTGCTGACTTCTGTGCCAGAGAAGAAAGTGGCAGATGGGGAAAGATGTACAGAGCCTGTGATGACTGTTCCTGGTTGTCAACTTGACTGCATCTGGAATGAACTACAGTCCAGAATGGAGGGCACACCTGTGATCCAGATCTTGAGGCTGGAAGACACAGGCTTCTGATTCAGATCTTGACATGGAGATCTTGAGGCATAGTGGCCATGAAAAGCTTAAGCCCAGGCAAGGTAGTACACACCTTTAATCCCAGGAGACTGAGGCAAGCAGATCTCTGAGTTCAAGGCCAGCCCAGGTTCCAGATCCAGGTATGGGGGCAAACATCTTTAATCTGAGCCACACCTTCCTCTGGAGACGTACAAAAGGACATCGGAAGAAGATTCACTCTTCTTTATCTGCTTGCCCTTACTTGCACATCTGTAGGAACTTACCTCTACAGAAGACCATCTTATACAGAAGCCCAGCAGAAACAACTAGCCTCATGGACTGAGCAACTACTAGATTTTTGAACTTCCCATTCACAGTTGCCCATTGTTGGGTTAGTTAGACGACAGACTATAAATCATCATCAGAAATTCCCTTAATATAGAGAGACATTCTGTAAGTTCTGTGACTCGAGGGATCCCTGACTAATACAGTCCCTTAACACCAGAGGACAAAGGGTGGCATCTTGCACCCCAGATAGAGTGGTCAGGACAGGGTAGCACTCTCTCTCTCCAGGCCTGGCCAGCCATGGACGTGATGAGTGGAACCGGATAGAGCCAGACAAAGCGGTTCAGCACTGACTCCTTAACTCCTCTTGGCTTCTCTGAGTCATTCAGGGAGCCCTGTGTCCGATGCCACATCGCTGACTATTCCTCCTCTTCATTTCCTGAAAACGCAACCATTTCTGAGTTCTGTCCCCCAGGCCTGTGACACCTTCCCTTTGTCCTCCCCCAGGGACATCGATCGGAAGTGAAAAGCCAGGAGTCTCAGCCGGATCACTATTTGTTTTTCGTAATGGTACCTTCTCAACCTTGAAACTAGTTTCTGTTTTGAAAATTATCTGACATCTGAAAATACGCTGATTCCAGGACAAATGCCGACCTGTGTACCCAAGACTAGGGGACTTCCAGCCAATAAATGAATTCCAGGTCTGCCGATGCAGCAACGACAGCAGCAATATTCCTCCAGGGCGTGATTGGTGCTGTCCCTGTTCAGAAGCCCGTGACTCCAGAGGCCTCAGCACTGAGTCCTGGGCTCTAAGCTTGGCCACTTGGACCAAGAAGCCAATTCCAGTGGCTACTGACCTCTGGAAGCAAAAACTAGCTCACAGAGAACACAGGGCAGGGACTCAATTACAGGACTAAAAGTTCACATGGCGCCAGAGGGCCAATGACCATGTTCACGGAGGAGGCAGGCACACGTAGGACGTATGCAAGTCACACGTGTACATTTATGCATGAGATCACAGACAAACATGCCACAGACATGCCTGTGCATCAGGAGCTCCGTGTGTGCCCATGTCCACATACACACAAACACACACACGCACTCACACACACACGCACACACACACACACACACGCACTCACACACACACACACACACACACACACACACACACACACACACACACACACACACGCACTCACACACACACACACACACACACACACACACACACACACACACGAGTCCCCGAGTCCCCAAGACCAATACCATACTCCCAACAGAGAGCCCATCATAGCCTGGAACATTAATGAGAATGTGTTCAGTGCTGACTCTGGCATTACCCAGGAAGAACCAAAACAGAGAAGCCTTCAGGGATCATCACACCAGTGAAACCCAGCCCTCACCTACGGATCCACAGCCTCGCCGGGCACAGGCTCCAGCTCTACTGATCACAGGTACTGAATACACAGTTGTCCTTGAAGATCCCTCCTGCCTCTCATGCAAGAGGCTCTGCTGTCTAAGCCTCCTCAATGTACCAGGTCCCTCAAATGTTCTGCAGGAGGGGCCAAGGTATACAGGACCCAAGTTGAGCCAGGCCAGAGGCCAGGTGTCCAGAGCAGGTGCTTCCTTGACTCAGACAGGACAAAGGGTGTGTGAGTCCCCATAATGGCTCAGCAAAGCTATACCTAGCTCCAGTTGTTCCCAGAAGCAGCCAGGTCAAGCACACTTGAAAAGCATGGGGGGGAATCCTTCACTACATCCTCACATTCTCCTAGACCAGCACAGGCTAGCGCCCATTTGCTATTTTAAGGCCATCGGTGCCTTGGCTGAATGGCTCAATGTCACCAGGAGCCAGGTGGGGGGAGGAGGGCAGAACCTTCAGAACTAATGTCAATTTTCTGCATCAAATATTTTGATAATTAAACAAAGCTGATCAAGAGAGGCAAGCAGCATGGCTCCGGTGCTCAGGAAGCAGAGCCCATTAAATAGAGGGGCCAGAAAGCGCCTGAGGCGGCAGCCCCAGATTAATGGCTTGGCGGTAATAGATTTTCCCAAGCTCAGCCGCACGGGGCAGCGTGGGGGCAGGAGGGGCCGGGTGTGCGGGAAGGCCAGTCAGGAAGCAGGGACAGTAAATCAAGGTACCCATGGCAGATATGGGGCTGGCTGTGGGCAGTGACCCGCCCATCTTGGTCTGAATGTTCCTCCTCCGAGGTGACAGGCACTGACATCTAGGGCTCAGGTTGGTCTTGCAGACCCACATCAGGTCTCTCCTGCAGTTTACATTTGCAGCATATGTGGTTCTATGTAGACAGCCCTCTCCCTGCCCAACTCTGGCCTCCAGAAAGATTTGCACCACACAAAACGGTGCCTTAGGCAAGGACCCCATGCTCCTGTCTCTGTGTTCTGGGTGGAGAGGAGCAGGATCCATCCAGATGTGACTGGCCTAGATGAACGCTCTAGATGCCTTTATGTCTACACAGCTGTGAATCTTCAAGACAGAGGAAGGAAGCAGTTTGGGCCTATGGGTGCCTGATACGATCACACCACAGGCGTGGGTTAAGTTTGCAGTGTTTTCCAGGCCTGGGGAAAACTTGGGGTTAATGAAACCCAGGTCTCCTGGTCAACCCTGCCCCCACATAGCAGCTGACCTAGGGAGAGAGCAGATGAGTGGAAGGTCCCCGTGTGGCCTTGGAGCTAGGGAGCGCCAGACCATATAAGAGACTGTCCCTGACCTCTGCTGGGAGTGGAGTCCGTGGACACCACAAAGCCACCACGTTGTTGCGTACCCTCTGCCCGTCTCCGAGAGAGATGTCCTGGCTCAGGGGGTCTCATCTGTAGACAGTAGGTTCCCTCGGTCCCTAAGTATACAACAAGGACACCTCATGTTTTGTGTTTACTGGGGCTGGAGGGTTAAGAATGAGCAAGATAGGAAAGCAGCAGTAGCTTGGGCTAAGACTCTGCCGTGGAAAGTCAAGAATGCACGCTGTCTACACTGCCACCTAAGTTTCTTCCCTCACGTGGTACGGAGAAGCCAGGTGCTGTGCTAAAGAGCGACCAATTCCAGTCCTGGGTAACATGGCCCACGGGCTACCTGCTGGGCAGCAAAAGGGAAAAATGTGGGGAGTCCGGTTTTGGCAACTGTGTCCTTTAAGGTACCAGTGACAATGTGGTTTCAGAAAATAAGAATTGTATGGATCTGGAAGCAGAACCCTGAAAATCCAGGAGCTATAGTGTCTCCTCAGCCTTCAGCTGCGCTAGGCTCTGGAGCAGAGTAGGCCTCTCTTTACAGCTAGGATGTAGCCCCAAGAACTTCATCTGGGCCGGACAAGGCCCCCCACAATTTCCCTATCAGTACTTAAACTACTGAGGCCTCTGCATTCCCATAGTCAGAGTGTCTTGGGCAGGAGGACTAGACAAAGGCTGCCTCTGCTTCTCCATGTGACCTTGCAGGGTCGCCAGCCATGCTGATAATCTTCTGAACTCTCACAGACTCTCTATCTGCATTTCTGTGAGCCAGTGAGTATCATGTCATGGCTACTGGTAAGAACCATGAAGAATCAGGTCCTAGTCTGGCTGGCCCTAGATCCTAATCCCTACCCTTCTTAGAAGCCTATGTGAGCAGGATGGGCCTGCTGGCCCTTCTATCAGGCCACGTGTAGCTCTCTATGCTCCATTCTAGACAGAAGCCCTAAATATCCCTCCAGGCTCTGCAGCAAGATGACTGGGCTACACCCAAGGTCTCACAACAGACACCCCAGCCTCAGAACCAAGTGATTCTGTTCCTATTGGTTTAATCAGAATCGTCTTTCCCAAAGGTAGGCCAGCTCTTAACCTGGGACACAGTGGGAAGCCAGACAGATGTGAGGCACTAGAGATACTGGTGTGAAAGCTCGCACGCGTGTGCTGCCCACCAGGTTGAAGCTTGCCGAAGCATGCACTTGCATCTGGTTCCAGGAGCTGTGCAGGTAGACCAGGGGAGTAGGGGTAAGTTGTCCTAGAGGTAAATTCCCTATGCATCCAACACATGCTTAAGCTAACCCCATATCCCCAGGTCCCTTTATGCTGTTGGTCTTGACTTTCTTTGCAGCAGGGCAGAATAGATGAGTTCGTGTGTGACCACCTAGCCTGCAAGGCAGAAACCACGCTCATAGTTCAGGACTTTTGCCCTACACCCCATCTTCCCATCCTTATCTGTCTCAGTCTTGAACCTCTGTAAGGTCAAGGCCATGATCATCCTGTGCCCTTGTGGAAGCTATTCTCTCTACACTATACCCAGTCCCTGCCTCCAACACCAACTACTGTAAACAAGGCCTCAGAGCCTACCACCTAGGGCTCTAGCATGGCAGCCATCCCAGGCCTCTTCCTAGACCTGAGTACAGAGGAGATGCCCTCCACAGGAGTCACTGGGATGAGAGGACACTGCTGGAGGCCTCCACTGTGATAACGGCCACCAGGCCCTGCTCAGTTCCCTCAGCACAGCCTGTGTGTCTCTGTCTCCTTTGGCTCTCATCCTGCAGATAGGACTGGGAGAAGACAGCAAGTGCTCACACTGAAGTCTGACCTTGGGACCTCTGTACCTGGCTGCAGCATCCAATCCCTGAGCCTCCATTTCCCTTTGCACATGGGCCCGGGATCTACATGGAAGAGGCTCTGCCCAAGGAAGCAAAGGTTGCCGTGTGTGGTGATCTGAAAGCGGTGTCCTTCATCCAGAGCTTGGTCCCCAGTGGGTGACACTGCCTGGAGCTAAAGGTGTGTCGTTGCTGGAGAGAGTATGTTGTGGACGGTGGGTTTTGAGAGCTTAAAGACTTGCGCTATTTCAAGCCATCCTATTTTCCTGCCTGGGCTTCCGGATAAGAGCGCTCGGCTCTTCCTGCCACGGCACCTGGTGCCTGCTGCCCCACTAGCCCTCCTCAGTGATGGTAATGGACTCTTACCCTCTGGGACTGCCATCCAAGTAAATCCTGCCCTCTGTGAGTTGCCTGAGTCATGGGGGTTTGTCACTGTAATAGAAAAGTAACTAAGACTTTATGCCAGGACCATAGCAGGATTATCCTACCAAAGGTCCCTGGGGATACAGTGAGCAGAAAGGGACCTACAGAGAATTCCTCCTCTACCCCCAGGTACTCTGGAAACCCTCACACCCTTGCCTGTGACCGGTGAGGCTGAGAGCATCCCTGTATCTCTTGACTTCATCCTCAGGTTTCTACTTAGGATTCTAGTCTCTAGAAGTAAGTTTGTGCTGCCTCACAGGATTCCTAGATCCAAGGACATGGCCTTCAGAGAGTACAGGAAAATAAAAGACCAGGGGAGCAGAATGTCCCTGCACACGCCCTACCCATGCTGCTGGAGCCACGACGGGTCTAGCAGAGTCACGTGGCTTGTGGTGACTCTGGCTACAAGGCCACAGGCAGTCTTGCTTGCTGTCTCTCAGCTTAAGGTGGCACACAGGGACCTCCAGGAGCCTAGTGATCATGGCCACCAGAGACCCAGAAGGCTCCAGCCATCCAGAATGACACTACTTAAGAACAATCATTGGTCAACAGCACCAGGGTTTTGGAGAGTGCATTCATGGGGACATGGTTGGGGAGGCAGCCGGGAAGGAGAGAGCACAAGAGCTGGGTTCTCAGTGGAGCCCATAAGTGGGTGTCAGGTAGGGATATGTGAATAAGGGCAGCCATGGCTGAGAGCACTTTGGGTCATAGCATAGAGGGAAGTGAATGCTCTAGATGTGTGTGCAAGACTGAGAGCTACCAGCCGGGCACTGGTGGCGCATGCCTTTAATCCCAGAACTTGGGAGGCAGAGGCAGGTGGATTTCTGAGTTCGAGGCCAGCCTGGTCTACAGAGTGAGTTCCAGAACAGACAGGGCTATATAGAGAAACCCTGTCTCACACCAGACTGAGCAGTCCCCTTGAAGCAGGACAACCTACCGAGTGGAGATGCCATACCCTAATCTCCTCACCTTGATATACCCACTAGGAGAGGGTAATTCACAACCCACCCATCACCTATGAGGGCTCCTTCCTTGACTTTGAGCCTTCATTTAATGATAGAAGCATAGCCGGCAAGTCTGGTCCATGGACTGGCTCTCTCCCCCAGGAACCATAAATTTCTGAAGCAGCCAATCCCGGCTTGGTCACTGTAACCACATGGTAACTCGGACAGAAGCATATTTCTATTGGCTGTGACAGCAGAAATAAATCTGTCCCCAGCCAATCAACTATGGGTAGCAGGGCATAGCAATGAAGTACGGCCAATAGAGGCAGGAGCTACTGGGGACCAAACAGTAGGGAGGGCGTGACCCAAAGGCCAGTGTCTGCCAGACTCAGAGACGGAAGGAAGCTGCTGCTTCCTGGCCCCTTGGGAACTTAAGACCCTCTCCTCCCATTCCACCAGCATGCCTGTGAAGAGATCCAACCACTAGGCTCCTGCCCTGCCCCCACTCTGAGAATCCCAGCTTATATCTGTCACTTGTGTCTGTGTGAGCCTGGGACACTCTAGGAGTCTCTTTGAAACTCCCTTTTCTCATGCCCGGAGCAGGGTTGCAACTCTCTGTGGCTGCTGTTGAAGCCTGATACAAAACCCACTGCACCAACAGCAGGGCAGCAGCAAAGAGCTAGCTACATCGGGCTTTGCTGGCTTAGGGTTGTCCTCCCTATGCTGGGACACTTAGCAGGACCTCCAAAAAGATCCCTCATCCTGGCTCTGACTTGCTAGATGCTGGCTCAATTCAGCTTCTTTAGAATCTCCTTAGTCCCAGTCACCCTCCCCCACTACCCATGTCCCCCAAGGGCTTCCACAACACTCAGACCACCTTCCAAGACTCTATGTTGACTGCTCTGGAACCCCCACCCCAAGAATCTTGGGCCAGAGAGTAGGTGACACAGCCAGGCTCATGATCAAGAAGTATCCCCACTCTTAAAGGAACGTTAGGCGACCATTTCTGAGACCCCAGATCAAGGCTCTATGCCGCACAGAGCTTTACTGGACATCGAGGCTGAGGGAGATAGCACCTGGGCTCACTGCAGGGGTAACCACTGAGCCACATACCCACTGACTCCCACCCTGAATGGGCAATTATACCCACAGTGCTCCTACTGAGGATACCTCCAGGGTCACACCCTTGGAAGATGGATGGAGTGAAGAGACTCTGTGTCTTCAGTACCTATTAAACATAGGATGCCTCTATCTATTGGAATTACAAGACCTTTTGACGGTTTTCCGGGGCCATTTCCTCAAAGCAGGATGAAGAAGCATTTTCCCAACACAGAAGATCAGGGCTGTAAACATCAGACCGCAAGGAACAGAGAGGATCGAAACAGATCCTCCTGTACATCAGGCAGGGCAGCTCAGCATAGGTCTTGCCCAGGAAGTGGGGAGTCAATCATCTTCCACTTCCTCACCTCCCACATCCACTGGGTCTCTGTCCTCTGCATGAGTGAGCTAGCTTAGAAGCTTGGCCTACCTGCAGCCCCAGGTAGGGCCCTGTGTGCAATACTGGGCACCAACCATGCACACATCCATCAACGCAATGCAAAAGCTAGATGCTACACTTCCCTAACTTCTAGACAGCTCCATCCAGGGTCGCAACACAATGGAAACCCAGCACTCCACAGCAGGGGTCAAGGGAATGGATCCCCCTGGAAGCTCTAAGCATGCTCATGGCTTTGGAGCTCCCAGCTTTGAGAATCCATTATTCAGACTTGGTCAGTCCCTATAGCTCCTTCAGTCAACCCCAGGGGAAGGGAGAGCTTCTACCAGAACAGCAACCTTCACATAAAGGCAGAGTGGGTGGGTGATGGGTGCCAGCCCCTGCCTGGTCCCCTGGGAAGTGATGTCCTGTAGCCCAGGTTACCCTCACGCAGACAGAAGACAGAGCCATCCCTTTGAGTGGATGTCCAGTCAGGGTCCACTCTCAATGCCTCATCCGCAACAGATAATGGTTTAATAAGCGATCTGTTTTTTATTTAAAGGGTCGACAGTAAAACCCAGATCACATTTCTCACTTGGTGGGTTAAAAAACCGCTTACGCTCATTTCTGCAATGTAAAGCGACACTCTATCAAATCAAACATTTCCAGATGGGCCCAGCTTGGCGGAGGAGAGCCGTGTATAGGCAGGGAAAGTAGGGAAGGAACACCACCTGCTGGCCAGTGACTGGTAGCACTTACCATCTAAGCTAGGCTCCCTGCTCCCCCAGTTCCAGGCTACCTGTTGTATCTTGGATATAGGAAAGTTTCTGTTACGTCTGGGAATCCCATCAACACTGCCCAGAGGCTTCAGGGGCAGGGGTCCTGGCCACTCCGCTAAACTCTCTCTCTAGCTACTTCTGTTTCCTACTAGCCTCTAAGATTACAAGGCCTGGATAGTGTCTGCACAGCTGTCCTCCCAAGGGCAGGCGTTGGTTCCACTGGATGCGGATCGGAAGCCATCCTAAACGCAGGCTGTACTTATCACCTGGAGTGCAAAGCAGGGCTTTGGAAGGCAGCTGTCAGGACGAGGGCTTAGAGTGAGTCCCTCCCACACAGCATCCTGACCCAGGCTTCCACACCACGGCAAGGATACGAGAGCAGTATGCAAAGTTGTCCCATGAACAGGTTCGTCTGGATTCTCAAATTGTCCTCATCCCACTGAGCTGTAAGAACACTCCCTCTCCCGAGTCACCAAAAGTCTCAGGAGCTGGTGAATATTTCCATTCAACCTAAAGGACGCTGGCAATATCAGGCCAGCCACCTGATTCTAGTTTGCAACCCCTGGCTACTGAGGGGTGACAGACACCTGGTATGAGATACCTGGCTGGCACACTTTGAACATGGTCTCTAGGCATCGTGGAGCCTCCTGGGCCTGCTGCCCATCTCTAAGGGAAGGAGTCCTAGAAACTGGCCTGTTGGCAATCTCCCCAAAAATGCATTCTCAGGATTCCCCCACGGTATGCAGTTTTCACTCTGAATTAAAGCTGAAGCCAGCTCTAAATTTAATAACAGAGTTATAAACTCTCCAAAGTGTACGGATGGCTGACCGACCCCGGAGAGGAGTGGAATCTATAAATAGAGGTCCTTGTGAGTAAACCTCAGGGTTTGCTCCAAAGCTCGCTGAATTACCTTTTGTAAAAGTTGCCGCACGGCTGTGTGGGTGAGGGCAGAACTGGGGATGCCACCCCGCGACACCCCCACAAGGCCCGCTGCTCCTAAAGTGGGGTCCTCCCTAGAGCACAGACACCCACAGAGGCCCAGTGTCTGCACTCTGACAACAGCAGGAGAGGACAGAAGCCAAAGAGGCTGAGAACAGACAGAAGCCAGCTGGCCAGAGAAGGGCCATCCTGACCCCAGAGTTCAAGATGATCACTCCCATAGAGCCACTCCTATTAGCCATGGGGCCAACCTGGGGTTTGCCAGCAGGGACAGTCTGTCAGAGCTCGATAAACTAGCCACCTCAACTTCCCCCTAACAGCCTTTTCCCATCACCCTCAAATGTGAGCAAGGGGGATGGGGAGTCTCCAGCTGTCTCCCCAGACCTCTGTGTCTCTGAGATTGCAAGACCCTGTCTTGTCCCCTTGCTTATATTGTGACTTTACCATGGGGACCCCTGCCTTCTGACACCTCCAGCTTCTTGATCACCATGCCAGCTGGGAGTGGGAAACCCAGTGTCAGAGGAGCAGAAAGTCCATGAACCTCAGGTCTACTGACCCCAACACAGTCTCACCCATGGTAGGGACTCAATCGCATAACCTCAGGCCTCTGGTGCCTCCCACCCCAAAATTTACCCATGGGGGAATACTCTCTTCTCAGTATTACCTCACCCAAGATGTGCACCCCAGTTTAACTTCATCTCAGTGCAGCCACTCTCTGCCCTAAGATGCTCTGGTATAGCACCAGGATTTGGTTTTGCCCCCCCCCACCCTGCCCCCAGCAATCTCCATAGTCCCTTCTTCCACACGAAGCTCTCGATGCACCCTTTGAAATATCACTGGTGGCTTTGCTTTGGTCCAGTCCGAGGGCTGGCATCTCCTCGTGATGCCCCTCACACATGCATCTGCTGACTAGAATTAAATCTACATTCCGCACGGAACTTCTGAGGAGAAAAGCAGTGACGCTGGGGGGAGGGGACCTCACCTGCTCGGCCCACCCAGCACAGCCCAGACCTCCTGGCTTACAGACCTCTGACCCCGTGTGGCCAGAGCAAACACTAATTGAAGCATCTTTGTTTCAATGTTGTGGGTTTTTTCCAGTCTTCCCTCTGTCCCTCTGTCTTCTGGCTACCCCTGTCCAACTTTGTGTGAGCTACAAGTATAAAAACATGTGCTTCCTGGACCTCTGGGCATTTTTCTGAGGCAAGGGGGTAGTGACAGTGGCTGATCTAAAGGCTGTGATGGGATTACATAGGGAGAGGCAGGGATAGGACTCAGAACACGTCCTGAAGATAGCAAGCACTCAAAGGAGAGTGGCCTTCATCACCACCACCACCACCTCCATCATCACCAACACCACCATCATCATCATCACCATTTCCCCATCCCATCCCAAGGCTCCACCCACTGAGAATGAGGCCAAGACAGTTAGACTTATGCCATTGACAAAGAATATGATCAGGCAGCTAAGGAGGGCTAAAGCTTGGTCCCTGGTAGAAAGACAAAAGGTAGGTTCCTTTTGATTTCAGCATCCTCAAACACCTGTCCATCTCAGCCTTGCCGCAGTCTGCCAACCCAGAGCCCTAGGGAAGGCCTCCTCTCTCCCATCCTGGCTCCCAGAAGTCTCCTGGTATGGTTATAGAACTGGCCATCCCTCCTGCCATCACAGAGAAGCCCAGACAGTGACCAAACCCAAGGCGAGAGGCTTCTGATGGATGAAGGCAAAGTGTCAGACCACCTCAGGGGGTCTGTCCTGAAAACCCATGTTGTTATCTTGTCCCCGGTGTCACTGAGGACCTGCAGCGTATCAGATATGAGGTACACCGAGGCAAACTGAAGGCTGATTGGCTTCTCCCCATAAGATCACCACAGGCTCTTTGCTGCCTCCACCTCAAACCCAATAAGCATTTCCAGAGAATGTTCTAGCAGCCCTTTGTGCCTCTGAGTGTTCAATGGGTAGAAAGTCGTCCCAGAAGGATATACAGACCAGGAAAGATGTAATGGAGAATCTATGTTCCAGAGGGGTTTCTGGGCTGGGCTTCAGTCTGAACTTTCCCCTGGGTGGGTGGGACACAGCCTGAGTTGCTAGGCTGCATCTAAAGCTGCGCGTGGCCGAATGTCTGGACCCAGGCTCGGCCAGCACAAGCACACAAAATGTGTTCTAAACTAGTGGTCTTAAGTTTATTTCTCCAGCTCCAGGAGGGGAGGCCAGGCCAGAGCTAGGTGCCTGCATTTGAGCTCAGCCCCGACAGTACCAGCAGGATAGCCCTGACCTAAGCGTTGGCTTTTTTACACAGCATCCGTCCCGTAGATGTCATTTGTACCCAGGGTTCCCAAGGGCAGGTACTAGGTTCTATTTTGTCTGTCTTTATGGGTTTTACTGCAATGGAACCACTGGCTTCCCAAAGTTATGCTACCTATGATGATCTGGGACAGGGTCTAAGGTATGCTGGAAGGAGGTCTGCCCCCTACAGAGAAAAGAGTTTTTTGGTTACCAGGTCAAACGGCAGGTTTCTTCTTAGCCCAACTGAACAGTAGAACTACGTACTACTGGCCATGGGTACCCCAGGAACACAGGACCCCTGCACACTGTCACCCCATCTCCCAGGAGTGTAGGTAGGTCTGAGGCCAGAGGCAGGAGCCAGGTTCCAGGGCCCACATATACCTAGCCTTCCTTCCATCCTTAGGTAGCTGACCAGCGTCAGCCTGACTCTGAACTCTGAGGCCAGTGTAAGCCAAGAGGAGTTTCACAGAGCAGGGTATCTGTTCTGAGAGCATTTGTGGAGCATTTGTGGAGCATTTGCCACCTCTGCTCCTGGTGTCTTCTGGTCTGGCCATGCTGTCCCCTCCTCCACAACCCTCAGTGTTCCCTTCCAGCTCAGGGCAGGAAGCTAGCTTCTCTTCCACATCCAGATGCTCCTCGGGGCGGCCGCCACCACCCCTCTCCCAGTGCCTGGAGATAGATACCTTGGCCTACAGATGGGGTCACAAGATGCCCTCAGCCCAGACTCATGACATCCCTGTCAATCCTCAATTCCAGTTTCCCTCCTCTGAGGCCTTGTGAAGAAGACTTTGCCTAAGACACCGGCTTCTCTTTGCCTTCCAGAGAGAAGCCCAGACCCAGAGCCTGGAACCGCCCTGAGTTGTCTCCTGCAGCTGATGTGGGGTGAAAACCTGCATCACAAGCTGCATCTAACCCTGAGAGTTAAGGGCTTTATTAGCAAGGACTGCAGTGGCCTGGCTGAGGACGTCCATGTGCAGAAACAGAGACCAACATAGAGACCCCACCATGACCATGGCCCTGTCCCCTTCCTGACTCCTACTCCACAGGGCAGACACCACTCCTCTAAAGGGCTGTGTCACCATTCAGTGTCCAGGAACGGAGGTAACTTCTGTAAGTGGTAACCGCGCTCACAAGTGCATCCAGTAGGTCTGGCCCTTTAAGGGACACTGGGCCATGCCTTTGTTGATGAGCCAGCCTGCAAACTCTGTGAGCTCTGTCAAAATATTTTTAGCATTTGTTCTGTTTAAAAACCCTGAGGTATTAGAGTGTGCTAATCTTTAGAAAGGTTAATTTATTCATAGGGGTTTTGACAGAGATGTATGGCACAGTACAGCGTGGACCCTGCCCAGGGGAGCGCGCACGCGCATAGAAAAGCAAGTACCACAGGCAGGCAGGCAGGTAGGCAGGCAGGCCAGAGTCCATCAGGAGCCTAGCCCACCCCTCCCACTGCCCCTGGTTCTGTTTTACTCATCCTAGCCTAGACAAACCTGTTCTCTCTTCTCAATGACCCCTTTCCCAGGGGAGTGTGTCCAAAGGCAGAGCCTGGGTGAAGCCCCACCCCCCAACCCCCACCCTCCCGCGCTTAACGGATTCTTCCTACAAACTTGCTCTGAAGGTAGAAGCGTATAAGGTCACCAGCCTGCCATGGATTTGGAAGAGCCCCCTTGAAGCCCTTTCTTCCAAATGTTCCCACCGTCTTCTAGGATCTGTGGGCAGCCGCAAAGGAGCCACAGGAAACTGGAGGCAGCCTGAACTTGGGCTCAGCCAGGGCCTCGGCAACAGAACGGCTACACCGGCTACACCCGGCTGAGGATCCTGTTTTTAGCAGCAGAGTAAAAGAAAGCATCCCAAGAGTGCTTCAGACCCACTCAAAAGTTCCTTTTAAACCACCCACCATCTCACCTCCCAAGGATCATGGGCTTCAGGGCTTTTGTCCTAAGTCTGGATTGAGGATGCCTCAGAAATTTGGATCAGCCATATCCGTTGGCATGACCTCTCTCTACCTCCCCCCTCTCCACACACTCTGGTCCCATGCAACTTCAAATCAAGGCCAGTCTACTTTGGACTCTCTCTTCTGGGGACCCCTGATGGTCCCAAAATGTTCTGCCTCAGTTTCAAATGTGACCTTCTTCATGAAGGTCTTTCTGATTGCCTGTGGACCACTTCTGCTAGGGTCAGGGCCAGGGTCCACGCATATCACATTTGTTATGATATTTTCCCCCTCTTCTGCTCTCTGAGAGATGTTTGTCCATTCTTTGTTGTTGCTGTTATTGTTCTTGGTCATGGCCACTTCTCAGACAGAAGGTGAACTCAAAGCTTGAAGGTTCTCAGCAGCTGCCTTTTGGGGTCCAGCCAGCCTAGCATAAGTAGCCTCAGAGGTAGGTGTAGAATATTAAGCTATAAACTGGCATCTATACAGCATGCATGACTTATCATGGCCTCTTAAATGACAAATGGTGCCCAAGCCATGGCCGAACCAAGGTCAGAAAACAATGTTCCTGACCTGGAAGTTGTTTATTCTTTATTTTATGCTGCTAAAAGCCTCTTGAGGAGGGGTCCTCAGCCTCTGTGGCTTTCTGATTCAGCTACCAGAACAGAGGTTCAGCCTTCCCTCTGCTGGACTTTGGGTCTTCCTCTACCCCATAATGTTACCATTTCCTTCAGCCCCAATGCCCATCCCTGGGAACATCGTTCTAGAGTGGACCGGGTTGGACAAGCAGCTCTGATGCTGTTGTTGGCAGGTTGCTCCCAGTGGACTTTCCCTTCCTGCAGCATCAGACTGCCCAGTGACCAACAGCCTGACCTTGTGAAGCCCCAGTATCCCTTTTGGACCTGCCCGTCCTTCCTTCCCATCCCCATCCAGGAGAGGCAAGACCATCTG
Source organism: Tokudaia tokunoshimensis (assembly GCA_036184795.1). Classification (NCBI taxonomy): domain Eukaryota; kingdom Metazoa; phylum Chordata; class Mammalia; order Rodentia; family Muridae; genus Tokudaia; species Tokudaia tokunoshimensis. The sequence continues at coordinate 136,272,755 of BTHU01000005.1, forward strand.
TGCAAGTCACTACCACCAACTCTGCTCACCTTGAGACCCAGCCCAGTGCACAAGCCCCACACCTCCAGTCCAGAAGGCCATAGGCCCCTACGCTATCACCGAAGCAGTTTGTGTAGACCAACACCAGCTGGCCCCCACCCCCCACCCCCATGTAACGACTTCCCTGCCCTTGTCCTTGGAATGTGGGGCAGTGGGCTGCGAGGGATGGGAGACAGATGCAGGGTCCTAAGCCGTGTAAACAAGGCGGGGGAGGGCAGGATTAGGTTACACCGGTGGAGTATCCTAAAATAAATATAAGGACGGTTGGTATACTTCAGGTGAATTAGCCTGATTCAAGCTGTCAGCTTTAGGAAAAGTCTAAATAAACAGGGCTCCGGCTCTTCCCGGCATAGGAAGGGGTGAGGACACCATGGGGCGCCAGACTTCAGAGCTAATCCGTGGGCCTCCACGGTTTTGAGCGGAGCAGCATCAGCCTTGGATGGGAAGGCCTGCACACTGCACTGGAGGCCCCAAGGTCAGAGAGCGGGCCCTAGGTGAAGCTGGTAGCCTCGTGAACGAACGGCAGCAGAGTTCCCTGCCGCAGGGCGGGGTTGACAGGGCCTCTTAAGCCCCTCAGCGAGCTGAGTTACTGAGGTAGAACAGGATGAGAAAGCTCTACACCAGGGTCCCACAGGTGTGGGCACATGTCCACTCCATGTCACTGGGTGGAAGCTGGGGCTGAATCTCATCTTCCAGCCCAGAGCGCCTGTGACAGAGAAGCGCAGGTCCCTCCAAACACATATTTGTGAATGTTTGTGACTGTCTCAGAGTCAGGACAGTCCTACATGGTTCCAGGTAGCCTGTCCGTCACCAGGACCGGGGTGGGTGAGGTGCCCGTACACCCTGGGTGATTGCCTATTCGTGCCATCTTCAGCTCTCAGCTGCCAACATGAGCCTCTGCATTAGCTAACTTTCTTAGAATGCTTATCCCAAGCCCCAACAAGAACTGTGAGGAAAGCTCTGGGGACTGACCTCTCTGGAACAGACCTCAAGGCTGCTAGCATCATCACCACCACCACCGCCACCACCACCACTATCATCATCATCATGGCTACCTTTATCATCACCATCATCATCATCACCATCAGCAGCCTGCCTGACCTATGCACCCCACCCTCTCCATGTCTGTCCTTACTTCTTCCTGTCACTGTCACCATCCATCCCTCATCCCACACATCTGAAGATTTCAGATGGCAGTTATGCCTCTTTACCCCTACTCTACAGCCAGTCCAGGGTAGACATACCCGGACTGAAGGTCAACTCATATCAAAGCCTTGGGGAGGGAGGAGCTTTGGCTCCCTTTTTCACTACGTTGATCCACAAGAAATCCCACTGGTACCCTCTATGGACTCAGCTACTTCCCAGGGCCCGGAGAGGAGCCCACAGTATCCGACCAATACCAGGATCCTTCCCAGATAGAGGCCACAGCACTCCACTGGGTTGACAGTGTGAGTCCGGGATGGGCTCAGAGCGTGAACATCTAGTGAGTGGCTTTCTGCCCATGTGCCTTTGAAGGTCTAACTCAAGAAAGGACAGGGTCAGTGGAAGTGGGGCGGGGGGAGCCTCTCCCATTGTGCCCAGGGGAGGTGCTAGGACTTCCTTACTCTGCCTCCAGCAGTGCCCCTGACCAAAGCTCAGGACAGTGGATGAGGGGAAAACAGCCTCTCACTCTAGATTCCAGGGCATTTGTGCACGGCTAGATGCTATCCTTTCCACACAGGTGGGGGATGGACCACACGATGTTATCAAAGGTTAATGACAGCCTTAATAAGACCTGTCGGTCTGTGGACAGAGAGAGGTTGTCCCACCAAAGTGGTCTATGAGAAATTGAGAGTGCTAGCCTTCTTGTCTGTGATTTATACTGTAGAAGGATTACCTCGAGAGGCCTGAGGTTCTTGGCATCCTCCACCATGCCCTGGAGAACCCCACTGACTCTGCCAGTGCTTGAAAGTTAAATTTAAACTTTCTCCACAGAGGGCTCAGCTCACCCCATATTCACCTTTACCACTGACCACTTCTCTGAAGGTTGTCTTAGCCGGCCCTGGATGGGGAAAGCACCTGTGGGTATGGCTGGGAGTGAGAGGATCGGTGTCAGTGTAGCAAGGAGACAGTGAGTCGTGGAGGAAGCCATTTAATCTCTGGGATGTAAGATTGTTGATACGCATTTCCCTTCATGGGGTTCGGAAGAGCACCCCACCTTGGAAAGAATTCAAAGCAAAGGAAAAGAGACGGATGAACTGCCCACCTGAGTGGGGCCTAAGGAAGTGTGCCTGAGACTGCTCCCCATGCTTGGTAGCACAGGTTAGCCCAGATGCCTGGAGCTAGCACATACTCTCTTGACATCCTAGAAGAGGATGCTCACTCTCCTGCAACAGCCGGCATCTTGGAGCTAGGTGACACCTGAGTCTGGTCATGCTGGGGATCACCATCTTGGAGATAGGTGCCATCCTGGGTCTGGTGATCCTGGAGAGGAGCACTCACTCTCTCCTAACTTCTATGCCCTTAAACAAATGGCATTTTCTTCAGCATCCATTCACGGTCACTGGCCTCTTGCTGTGACGCTGTGATGGACGTTGCTTCTTCCCGCCCCCCTGCCCTCTCCCAGCCTCCCACCAAGTCTAGTGAGCCATCAGCCTTCAGCTGGGCTCTGGCTGCCCCATGCATCCCTCCACAAAGAGAGATAGCTTTGGAACATCACCAGGTGGCTCTTGGTGGTGTGGATGGCTCCTGACTCAGGATCGCAGCAGAATGGAGGAGGGCTGCAACCCCCACCCCAAAGCTTAGATTCTGCCCTTCACTGCTCTTCCTCTTTAGTTTGGAGTCACTTTGTGCTTTCGAAGATTTATTTCTCATGACCCTTGGGACACAGAGGTGTGGGGAGGCAGAACTGATCTGGGGAAGCTCACCTGTTTGCCTAGATTTAGTGTGTTGAGCCATCTGTCTGTCCCTAACTGTTCAGCAACTGGACTCAAACACCCCTCACCTCCTCCTCCATAAAATGTGTCCTCCATAAGGGTCACAAATTTAACCAGATCTTCAGGAGGAACTAAATGTTGTAGAAAACTCCTGCCAGGCACTGGTGGCGCACGCCTTTAATCCCAGCACTTGGGAGGCAGAGGCAGGTGGATTTCTGAGTTCGAGGCCATCCTGGTCTACAGAGTGAGTTCCAGGACAGCCAGGACTACACAGAGAAACCCTGTCTCGAAAAACAAACAAACAAACAAACAAAAACCACCTGTAACCCAAGCAAGCTCTTAGGAGATTGGGGAAACAGAGTCAAGAGTTCCAAGCTAGCCTGGGCTAGGAACTCTTCTAGAGAAGACCCTGAGGACTGAAGGCTCCAGAGAGCAGTGGATAAGAACATGCTGGCCCTGGGACTGAAGGTGGCCTCGAGATGTAAGAAGCAGCTTAGAGAGTCGGTTGGCCACGTACGTGGCCCTCCTATGTCATTTTTGTGGGAGATGCTGGCTGTAGGTTCTGAATCTTCTAACAGGTTTCTCATCTGTGTGGTGGGTCATCTCACAGCTCATCCAGGCAGTGTAGAGACTCCACCCGAGGGAGCTAAGGTCCTGCAGACCTTTCTTGGCTTCTCTCCGAGACCCACCAAGCCTCTGGTCCTATCTGAAGGAAGGGTTCCTAGCAGCCTTGTCTTCCTGTCTCCTGGGAAACTTTCAGTAGGGCCTGGGTCAGAGCAGGAGTTTGTTCCCAGTCAAAGAAGCACACCGGGTGTGGAGATGTGGGGACCTCTCCAAGCAATAACCCCCTCCATGGGCAATTAGTTACTATCAACAGGCTTTTGAGCAACTGGCCAGATGGGAAACCAGGTACTCATTGTAGCTATCGCTAACAAATTGATCATTACCACGTTGATTTTTAAGAGTTTGGGCTCAAAGCCCGGTGAGCCACAGGTTCAGCCCCCGAATGAACAGAACCTTTAAAATTCAGATCAATCTCATCTGAGTTTACACTAAATTTAGCAAATGGGGTATGCCTCTGACGGGCTCCACAGAGCACCAGGTGCCCGTGTGCACTACAAGCTCTGATACCGCCAGGTGTGAATCTTAGCACCCACCGGAGTGCCGTCTCCTGATGGGCACACTTGTGTCTCTCACTCCAGCCTAACATCCATGCCCTTTGGACATCCGTCTGAGTTCACAGATGGCTTAACACCTATTCTCTGGAGGGCTGATAAATGTGGCTTTATTGAGAGTGAATAGATCTGGATGATTATTGCCTCAGAAAACATCTGTCTACCAGACTGGGCAATCACACACCCCAAACCCTGTTCACAGATAACACAGAGAGAAAGGGGGGGGGCTCTTTCTGGGTTCCCAACAAGCGGTACCTCAGATGTGGGAAGCCATATTGGGTAGCTATGCTGCCCTCTAGTGGACAAGGTAAGCAGAGCCTTCACAGTAGCTGTTCAAGGTTTGGGAGAATGGAGATTCAAGGGGTTTTTAGGTTACCAATGGTAGGTTGGTGGCCTTTTGCTGTCCTACCTGGTAGCTACAGAGCAGGATTTTAGGTATGACCTCGTTTGGGCATGGAGGATTCAGTCAGGTTCACAAGGGAGTCACTGAATCGTTGGCTTTGGCATGTGTTAGGTTGGGTCCTCTCCAGCTCTAGCATACAGCCAGGAGGCGGGGACTGACGGTCAGATGTCATGTACAGGCTCCAAGGCCCTTGAACCCAGCTAAGTGGTTGCAAGTTAAGACCACTCCCTAGGACAACAGAAATCAGTGTGTGGGACCAATGGAACTTCCCAATAGAGATAGGGAAAAAAAATCTTCCCTTCGTCTATAAAACTGTGATGATACGGTTACAAAGACAAAAAACAAAACAAAACAACAAAAAAAAAAACCCCACCTGTTGTCCCTTCAATAGACCTCATGTTTTCCTGAACCCTGAGCAACCCAGAAGGGTGGCAGCAAAGTACTGGCCTCTCCGTCTTATGTCTGAAGAAATGAAGGTAAGTTATATCTCATATCCAGGACCCAATACAAAGGCCCCATTCAGGATGGGGACCCAGCCCAGCTCTGCACACACAGGCTTCCTGAGCCGAGTGTACCAGCTCTGAAATCCCAGAGGTATCCCCCCTGTCCACAAGAAGCTTCCAACTTGCACTTAAGTTGGGAGTTTTCCTTAGCCAACCTCTTCTTGAAACGTCAAGGGTAAGCCCTGTGGCTGATTATAAATAGGTGAGACCTGTCGGACCCCAGGTGCCTGCTGCGTGACCCCAGGCGGGTAACTCAGTCTCTGGAATCCCTCCCTGCCTCATAGTGACTCAGGGTCAATAGCACTTGCCCAAGGAGGCAGATCCCATGACCAACATCTGTTTAAGGTGAAAGATCCCAGGTATCTCCTTGTGGATGCTTGGGTTGGATCTACTTCTCTGAGGGATAGGACAGCCACACACTCTCCCTTCAACCAGACAGTCTCTCCCCCTTTCTTTCCTTCCTTTCTCCCTGCCCCAGCTTAGGCAATTCAGAGTCCTGTCCAGCCTATCTCCCTTAACATGCCCCAGCAGTCTATATTCCAACTGTTTCCTTCTTTTTGGACACTATGAGATGCTCCAGGCTCCCTTCCCCACCTCTGGGATGACTGTTCTTCCTTCCTGGAGGATGGACACCCAGGATGCAGCTGTTCTTATGCTGCTGGGTGACCTTGTAGGCTCTTGGTGAATTGAACTATAAAAGGGGACGGACGCCTGCTGTTATGTGTCTGAGTACATGGACCAGTCTGTGTGCACAAGTTGCTACACATGCATGCCTAGATAGATTGGTGTGTGTGTGTGTGTGTGTGTGTGTGTGTGTGTGTGCAGACCACAGTCACATACTGACATACCTATATAAACGTGTGTCTATCTGTGCAGGTGTGTGTGTGTGTGTGTACACCAACTCATTTATATGCATATATCTATATTTCCACTTTCATAGAAAGAATACAGGGAAGACTCTGATAAAGTCCTAGAGAACTGGACAAGAACACAGACCCCAGTGTTGATGGGGAGAAAGAGAGGGGAGACTCTAGGATCAGGGAGTCAGTGGTTATTTTGCCTCATGGGTATTTGACATACTACCTGCCTTCCTATGACCTTCCATAGCACTGGCCCTCATTGCAACAAAGATTCCTTGAAGATATAAAGACAGTCAGTCATTGGAAGGACCAACTGGCTGAGAAGCCAACTACCTGGATCTGACTAACATGTTTCTGTGGGTCACCTGTGTTGACAATATTGGGGAGAAACCCCAGAGGAGTGGGGATACTGGGATTAAACCAGCTATTTTTTTTCTTTATGCTCTCTGAAGTTGTTCCAGAATAAAACACTGTTTTAAAAGTTACCCTGGGCCAGGCAGTGGTGGTGCATGCCTTTAATCCCAGCACTTGGGAGGCAGAGGTGGGCGGATTTCTGAGTTTGAGGCCAGCCTGGTCTACAGAGTGAGTTCCAGGATAGCCAGAACTGTACAGAGAAACCCTGTCTTGAAAAGCCAAAGAAGAAGAAGAAGAAGAAGAAGAAGAAGAAGAAGAAGAAGAAGAAGAAGAAGAAGAAGAAGAAGTTGTTACCCTGGAGCTGGGGAGACGTCTCAGTTGTGAGAACGCTTGCTATGCAATCATGAAGAGCCAAGTTCACGATTGTAAAATCGCGTAAAAGTCAGAAGTTGCTGGGTGCGCCTATAATCCCAGCAGTGGGAGGTAGACATGGGTGGGTCCCAGATACTAGTGGGTTAGTCAGCCTAGCTGAATCAGTGGATCTACGTTCAGTGAGAGGCCCTATCTCAAGGGAATAAGGCAGAGATGGGAAGGCATCCAGTGTTCTCTTCAGGCCTTCAAGGGCTCTCACCGAGGCACGCACACATATGTGCCCATGAACACATACAGCACACACATAAAAAGCTACCCTGGCGTGAGAAATAAGCACAGCAGGAGTCAGACCATCCTTTGGCCAGTTCCAGCTCCTCTCTGGTGCCCTGGTTTATAGCTAGAATTCAAGGACCAAGGACCAATGCTAAGTGTTCAGACTTGATTCAGCTGGCAGCTCAGCCATTACTCCACACCCTCAAGCCAGAGTTCCTATGCTACACTGGGCTGTCTGGCTCAGAAACATGTGTGAGTTTGGGACCATGGACCCCAGGATGCAAGGAGCCCAGAGGACAGTGAGGCTCCTGGATGCATGGCTTTCTATACAGGCCCGCCTGATGCCATCAAGGCCACTGGTCCAGGGACAGTGGGGGCCACTTCTCCTTAGTGTGATTGGACTGGCCCCGTAGCCATCAGCAGGACAGTCTCCCCTAGGCCCCACCCACACCGAGGTGGAGACCACAGCAGCCCCGAAATGAGCTCCACCCTCAGTCCCAGGCAGGGAGGCATCCACGTGCTGAGAGATGAAAGATTGGTCCGTTGCAAACGAGTACTGCTAATGACTATTTAGCACGTCCATAACTTTACCAACAGAGCCCAGCCTGAGAATCCCCAACGAGGCCGGGTCCTTGATTAATGCTAATGGGTTTTCTCACCAGCTGTGAAAATGCATTTTCCATAATTTAGCTGTCATTACAATGGGAAGGATTTATAAAACACACGCACACACAACCGTGCTCCGAGGCCCTGGAGGGGAGCTGTCCAGGGAAGGCCTAGAAGCAGCTGGCCTCGCTGTGAAATGCAGCCTGCTAGCCACACCTAGCCACCTGGCTTGGACCCCCAAGCCAGGACAGTATGTGGCTAAAGGCACCCAGCAGCAGATCACAGCCGTCCTCTGGACTCTGAACCTCATCAGATGGAGGATAGGACTGAGTCTGTGGACCATGAATTGGGACCAGGTTTCTTTTCTGTCTCTTTAAGAAACAAGGACAACAGGGCCACACCATCCCCTGACCAACCTCTGCTCCTTCCTCTCTGGAGCTAGAACTCAATATCCAAGGACCAGGCTCCTTCGGAGCCACTGGCATCCCATACCTCTCAGCTCCTGGCTCCTCCCCTCTCTGGAGTTCCTCGAGGGTCACAGTTTTCACCTTTCCATGACTTCAGGAAGATGGTTTTGAGATGGAGGAGACCACCTGGCAGATAGCTGGGCCTCAGAGGAAGAGGGAAGAAAACATGGGAGTGGAATTGAAGAATGGCACCCTCCTGTCCCCCAGCCCATATGTTCAGGAAAGAGCTTCGAGAGGCACCGGTCACCAGCCTTGCACAGCGACTCAGAGCATAGGACGGAAAACACTCAAGTGGAGACATGTTTATTGAGAACACTGGTTTCAAAGGAATCGGGGCCAGGGGGTTAAGAAAGAAGGAGGGGTGGGGAAGAAGAGAGCTAAAGGTGAATTCGTGGTTGAAAAGGTAGACAGTTGGGTGAATGGGAGGGCCGTGAGCGGGGTAGGTAAATAGAAACATGGAAGGAGGGATACAGGTTAGCTTCGAAAGCAAAGAGAACCCCCAAGCCCAGAGGCACAGCCTCTTTGAGGGACCCACTGAAGCCTCTCAAGAGCCTGGTGGCGAGTGATCATCAGGATAAATCTTCACACCTCCACTTGAGAAACGCAGCGCAGCGGCCCCAGGCAGAGGAAGAGAACCCCCAAGTGACCAGGCTGGTGTCTGGCCCGCTGACCACAGTCCTCCTCACCTCCCCCTACCTGAGGAGCTCAGGCAGGGCAGGCCCTGCCCCACCCCCCTGATTTCAAACACAAATGAGTATCTGGAAGTAAGTTAAGAATGGGGGGTGAGCGGGAAAGGCCTAGAAGCAGACCAGCATCGAATCAATTAATGGGCGTTCTTCCGAGCCCGGTGCACGCTTTGCTTCAATTAGCTGATCTCGCCGGCCCCTGCTGCAGGCCCGGAGCCTCCGCCGCGGAAACTTTCTCCTTCTTGTTTTAATCTTTCACCGAGGCCCGGCCTTTCGCCTCCAGCCCATCTAATTGAAACTAATCTTCGCGGGCAAGGCCTGTCTCTCCTCCTAATCCTCCTCCGAGGAAGTTCACATGGTCCCAATTACAACCACACCGGCCCCCTTTATTCCCGCCCTCGTCTCCCTCTGCCAGCCTCATTTTTTGAAAGTCTGCGTTATTAACTCCATGCTTTCGAGTTCCTGCCCGTCACGGGCCGCGAGATGCTATCGCTGGCTGCCGATGGATAAGGTTACCACGAAAGCATTTTGTGGGTTACGTTTCACACAAAGGCGATAGAGGGCATGATAGCGCAGAACCGGTGAGCTCCGAGGGGGAGGGGGGCCGGCACTGCCAGCCCAAGGCCTCAGATCCCCTGCTTGCAACCTGCAGGCTGGGGAGCCCAGAAAGAGCTCTGGAAGAGTCCTGGAGGAGCAAAGAGAGAGAGGGGGCATCGAGTAACCCCAGGGAGCACATTACCCCACTGCCAAGCCATATGGTCCCAGCCGGCCCCCCGCAGGGGGGCTGCAAAGTGGGAGATGGGGTCCCTTGAGCTGGCTCCACATTACAAGGCAAACGGAAATCCTACATTTCCAGGCTGTCGAGAATGTCAAGTTTCCGTGCTCCAGGCTGGAATCCCACCAGCACCGTGTGGGCACGCTGGTTATCTTGGCTGATCAAACCTCAGATTGGCAACTTGGGATGTCTCTGATTAACTTTTTAAAAAAGAAACTGAAATAATCATTAGTTAATGAAGACATCTGGGCCCAAATTCCAGAACTACAGGAGAGAAAGCAGCGAAATGGGCCACCACAGGGTGACCCCTGAGTGAGGAGGGAGGGTCTAGACTGGACCCCCCAGACCATAAGGTGACCTGGTGAGGAGGGAGGGTCTGGACTGACCAGTCCCCAGACCACAGGCCAAACTGATGAGGCAGTGAAGTACTTCCATGAAGACCTGAGTTTAATCCTCAATCCCCATGTAAAAGGCTTGACCTGGTGGCACTATGGAGGGGCAGGGGTGAGTAGAAGGAGGATCCCTGGGGCTTGCTGGTCAATTAGTATAGCCAAATCAGAGGGTTCCAAAGAAATTCTATCTCAAAAAGTAAGGAGGAAAGTAATAGAGGAAGACACAGATACTGACCTGTGCCCCCCACACACATACTCACATACACACATTCACACACGCACACATTCACACACACACCAGTGCATGTACACACATACCCATTCACACACTCTCACACACACACACACACACACACCAGTGCATGTACACACACATACCCATTCACACACTCCCACACACCAGTGCATGTATAGACAGCATACAACACACACACACACACACACACACACACACACACAAAATCTACCGACATTAAGAAATAAAAATGTCAAGTCAGGCAGTGGTGGCACACCCCTTTAATCCCAGAACTTGGGAGGCAGAGGCAGGTGGATTTCTGAGTTTGAGGCCAGCCTGGTCCACAGAGTGAGTTCTTTCTTTCGAGAAAGAAAGAAAGAAAGAAAGAAAGAAAGAAAGAAAGAAAGAAAGAAAGAAAGAAAGAGAGAGAGAGAGAGAGAGAGAGAGAGAAAGAAAGAAAGAAAGAAAGGAAAAAGTCTATAAAAATACATTGCTATCAAAGCCCTGTGAGACTCCTCTGACGATCTTGAGCAAGAGCTCACCCTGCTTGATGACTTCCTCATTGATTGGCCATGAGACCAACGTGACTTCATCACCCACCTCCACCCTCAGCAGAGCCTTCAGATGCCAGCCAAAGCTACAGCAGCTACAGGGCACAAAGATCCCATGGGAAAGTCCCAGCAAGACCCCAACCCCTTCCCCATCAACTTAGGAAGCCTATTCCTCTGCCAATCAGAGCAAGATGTAGAATCCTGGATTCTAGATACTCTGACTTCCCAGGTAAGTTGTGAAACTGGAGGTGAGGACAGACAGACAGACAGGCAGGCAGACAGGCAGGTAGACAGACAGACACACACACACACACACACACCACATGTCACATGTAAGCCTAAGGAAGCCCTGAACAGCACAAAGATATATGTCATACACACCTCCTGGGTCCCAAACCCATTGAGCTATAGTATCTCCTTCCTGGGAGCCCTAGGCTGGTCACATAGTTAGTCCCAAGTCTGGCTTTCCCACATGTATATGGGGCCTTGGCTCCCTCTCCTGGCCAGGTAGGGAACAGATAAAGGAATGGCCAGCAGCACATGTCTAGTCATGGCCTGAGTTAGCAGTATGTAGCAACCCCACCAGAAGTCCCTCCCCTGTCTGTTAGACAGGTCTCTAGTCTCCAGACTCTGCCACACTCCACTCCTGACCCATCTGGCAGAACCAAGCCTCTGGTGGGACTGATGCTGCTCAGCTGTTGGGAGCCACAGAGATTCTGGGATACAATGTGTGCATCACAGACAGGCAGAATGACTGTTAAATAATAGAAACTTACTGGCACCTTGTTATACAAGTGCATCAAAAAACAATTAGGCTGAGAAAAAGGATCCTGAATTCAGCAGACACACTTAGACTTCTGTAAAACTCCAAAAGAATGTCAACTCATCTAACAGTTATGGGAATCTGATCTTAGGGTGCCTGGGATAGAGGAGAAAGAGGAAAGAACTTTCAGGGGATTTGGCCAAGTCTGTAACTTGAAGGACAGAAAACTCAGAGAGCTGGACAGTTAACTGAATACATTGTGTAATTGTGGTTTAAAAAAAAATACACCTAAAAGTTACTGTATCTAGGACTGGCAAGATAGCTTAGCAATTAGGAACACTGGCTGTTCCACCAGAGCACTGTGTTTGGTTCCCAGATCTTACAACATGACTCACAACAGTCTGTAACTCCAGTTCCAGGTGGTCTGACACTCTCAGCTTCTGTGGGTCTGCACACATATGATGCACAAACATACATATGACCATTCTTAAGCAAACAGTTCAGTGGCATTAAGTCCATCCACAAATGCCAAGCGTGACCATGAACATCTGTCATCTCAACCCTTGGGAAACTGAGGCAGGAGGATTACCCAGAGACTAAGGCCAAGCAGGACCGTAGAGTGTGTGCTGGGTCAATCAGAGCTTCGTAACATGTCCCTATCTCAAACAAAACAAAAGCACATTCATGTTACATGACTACCCTTCAATCTCCAGAGACTTGCATCTTCCCGAGCTAGAACTCTGTCCCCTTTAAACATGAAGTCCTCCTCTGCTGCCTGCCTTTTGTCTCTGTAAATCCATAGTGTCCTTCCTTAAAGCTCTTCCATGTTGAAGCTTGTGAGGTGAGTCCCTTGCGTTTTAACGCTGAGTAATATTCCACACAGTGAGTGACTCCACGCAGGTTGTCTCTCTGCTCACCTGCTCATGGACATTTAGATTGTTTCTTTCCTTTTGTTGTGAAAAGCCACGCTACTGGGAACATGCCTGTAGAGACACCACTCAGGTCTTTTTTGGTGGATGCATACCCAAAGAATAGGATTGCTGGCACACGTGCATGGTAGTTCTGTTCACTATTTTTGAGAGAACACCGTGCTGTCTTCTGTCCTGGCTTCATTGTTACCCATCTTCCTCAACAATGTGAAGGAGATCCAGTTTTTCTACAGCCTATCTACACTTAATACTTAACTGCTTGGAGTATGGTTTTGCATTTTGTTTTTCTGGCTATTAATTAGCCACCCTAATAGAATGCATTCCAGTGGGTTAATTTTAATATTAAAGGATGCCTCAATAAAATAACCAAAAAAATAAAAAGATAAAGTAAAACCCTGTTGCACATTATTTTAACCCCAGGGAAGGGCTCTAGCCTTACTAGGTGCTTTGATAGACACGGTACAGACAATGTCCTCACAGAAGCTGAGCTCCTCCTCCTGTCCCCCCCGCCCCCATATCTACATCCCTTCTGTGGCACCAGCTATGGGAAACCTTTGTCTAGATACTTCTTGTTCAAATCAAGCCTTGGAGACGGGTCTTTGTGGTGGCTGCACAGGGTAAAGGCAGCAAGACGCTGCCCCACTGCAGACCACTGCCCAGCCTCTGAGCATTTTCAGACTGGAAGAGCCTTGCAGCTGGAGAGATGCTACCACCAGCTTCGACATGACAGGGGACAGGGAGCGCACCACAGCACGATGACCTGGAATGTGTTGTCAGCAGGTACCCCAGGCCTGTCTTTGCATGCTGATTCCCAGTGCAAGACGAAGACTCACTCCAGGCCACCCAAGGCACAGTGGGCTTTGCCCTCCCACCTAGGACTCAGCACTGTTGCCTTGAGATAAGAACTATATGCTCTACTGGCCACGCTGCTGACTGAACAGATCCCAGGAGCTCACAGAACTGAAGGGATGGAAACTAATCCCTGTATCTCCCAACATGAGCTTCTTCAGCAAACCTAAGAGACAGCGGTAGAGAATGCGTTAAGGGGAGCAGGTGGAGAGCCCCAAGGAGATAGCCTCCAGCTAATACCCAAAGAACAGGAGTCAGCTAAGCCTTCTGTAAGCAGGCAGAGACAGCACAGGGTGATCTCCTTCCCCATTCTGAAGTATTCTGAGCTCTAGAGCATGTCTTCAGAGCGGCAGACAAGGAAGACAATGGGGCAGGTACGGGGTGGCCAGATGTCCCAAATTGTCCAGGGCTGAGGGATTCCCAGGACTATCCGTTGTAAATAGCCCATACCAACCCAAAAGAGCCACATACTCTTGGGGAGGGGGGCGGTAGGGGCACAGGCTGACTTCAGTCTCCAGGAGACTGAGCTCAAATTTCTCCCAGACTAAGCCCCAGCAGGATCTTTCTCTATTAATACAGATTCTACAGGTCACCAGGGGCTGGAATGGGGAGAAAAGATTAAAGTCAGAGGTTTTTCTCTGTGACTCTTTCCTTCCGTTCGGGAAGGTTTTGGGAACCTCAGGCACCACGCTAATCCCCTAGAGGAAGCAAAGAACATGACAATGGATCACTCAAGCTGGACAGCTCAGCCCAGTGGACACCAGGAAGAGTGTGGCAGTGAAGTCAAGATGCAAGGCTGGGCTGAGGGAGGAACCTGTGACCCCGTTCCGAGACCATCCGAGTGTTAGTCAGCCCTCCATCACTGTGACAGAGCACCCAAGAAAAACTGTTTTAAGGAGGAAAGAGATCTTGTCTAGAGTTAAAGAGGTTTCCATCCACAGCCCCCCTGACCTCGCTGCTTCTCCCTATGGCAGAATATCATAGTGGATCTGGGATGCTCACCACATGAGAGCTGAGGAGAGAGATAGAGAGGGAGGGAGCAGTAAGAGGGAGAGGCAGAGACAGAAAGAAGGACAGAGACAGAGACAGGCAGAGAGACAGAGACAGACAGAGATGTAAAGAGACAGACAGACAGACAGAGACAGAAAGACAGAGAGAGAGAGACAGAGAGAGACAGAGACATAGAGGGATAGAGAGAGACATAGACAGAAAGAGACAGACAGAAAGACACAGAGAGACACAGACAGACAGACAGACACAGAAAGACACAGAGAGAAAGACACAGAGAGAAAGAAACAGACAGAAAGATATACACGTGGGGGGGAGGGAGAGAGAGAGAGAGGAGATGCCTCTCAACAGTGCCACCATCTGGAGACCAGCAACCCTCTGAGCCTAAGGGAGCATTTTATACTCATGTGACAACATCATAAATATGCTCCTGTAGTGTCCCCTCCCTGTTTCTAATAGCATGATGGTTCACAAAAGTTAGTTGAGCCTACATGTTCCCAGAGAGCCCATTTTGTAACAGATTCAACTGAATCCTGGCTGTTTGAACTCAGGACCCTCACACTTACAGGCCAAGTGTTTTACCCACCAAGCCATTTCCCCAACCTGGTTTTCTCTTCAGAAACCATGAGCAACTAGAGATGCCCAATTAAAAAGGGGTCGCATCAAACCAGGAAACTTCTGCCCAACAAAAGAAATGGTCCACCAAGTAAAGAAACCATCTAACAAACAAGAAAAGATATTTGCAAATAGCACAACATCTGAAAAGGGGCAGATGTCCAACATATACAAGAAACTCAATTCAACAGCCAGAAAAACAAATGACCTAATTTAAAAATGGGCGAAGGACCTAAACAGACATTTCTCAAAAGAAACCATGTGAACGGCTGACTGTTGTGTGAAAAAGCACTCAACGTCACCAATCGCCAAGGAAATGCAAATTAATAACCACACTGAGGCCACTGTGGGTGGGACAGCCTATGTGCTGTGAGTGGCGTTGGTGGTGTCTAAGGTTGGACGTACACACACTTCCCTCTCCCTTCATACCTCTGCACACATAACTACCTCCTTCAGTTCTTTTTGCTATCCTGGGATCTTGTCACCCCCTCCTATAGAATAGCAGTCACCGTGGGCTCAAGGCTCTTTAACTTAATGGGGAAAAAAAGCATTCATCATTCCCAGCACACATGAACCGATGTGCCCATGACTGTGGGAGAATCGTGTGCCGTGCACACTCGCTGCCTAAGTAGCACACTGAGGGACACACCCTGTGACCATGGGGTCTCCACTGCCATTTCTAGACACATTTTATCTATGCATTAAAATGAGCAGGGGACTTTACATGGCTTGCCCTTCCTGTGAGTGTGGTAGTCGGGGTGAGAACACCCCCACCCCGGGGGCTCATATAACACCAGGGAGTGATGCCATTCTAAAGGATTAGAAGGATTAGGAAGAGAAGCCTTGCTGGAGGAACTGTGTCACTGTGGGTGGGCTTTGAGGTTTCAAAAGCCTATTCCAGGCCCAGGCCCACTCACTCTCAGCCTGCAGACCAGGGTATAACCGTTAACTTTGGCTTTACCGTGATGACAATGGTCTCTGAAACTGGAAGCGAGGCCCACTTAGATGCTTTCTTTTATAAGTGGCTTTGGTCATGGTGTCTCTTCACAGCAACAGAACAGTGGCTAAAGCAGTGGACACACTTTGTTCCCTCTAGGCCACCTCTTGACTCCCTCTTCTGTGTTCATAGCCCTCTGGCCCCAAGGTGACAGTGTCCACAAAACAAAGCTGCCCTCTCCTCTGCAGAGTTCCCAACAGCAACCAAACGACGGATTCTGAGTCACGGATCCTAGACGTTGACTCCCACCTGCCCCTCAGGACATGGGCAGGCACTGGTGAGGAGGACAAAGGCTGGCCCTGCTAAAGCAGACAGGGCTGTGTGCCAAGCGCTCTGTACCCTCGGTCTGTCTTCACGGTCTGTCTGTCCCATGACTGCACCTCTGATTCCTTCTCAGCCTTTGCAAGGCTTTGAAAGGCACCTTGCTGCTGCTGATTCTAGGCATGGGGTAGGGTCTGAGGTTTCCCCTGCAGGCCCCTGAGCTTTCTGCTCAGGGACTCCGTGCTTGAATCTGACAAAGTTCCCTAACAGATAATACCCTGAAGATGGCGGGGGCGGGGGCCGGGGGCAGTGAGGCACCTCCAGACCCCAGTGCGGCCCTTCCGGAGAAAATGATGTTTTACATAATGGGGTTTCTGTGGGAATCATAATTAATCTTAAATTTCACATTAGTGGATACATGGCAACTTTTTTCATACACATACACACACACACACACACACATACACTCACACACACATACAGAGAGAGAGAGAGAGAGAGAGAGAGAGAGAAAAGTAACACTCTGCTGCCAAATACCCACCTCACCAGTGGCTGAGTGAGACCAGTGACCCAGGAATGTCCTTCAAGAAACAGAAGCCCAAAGCCCAGAAGGAAGAATTACAGTCAGGGAGAGAGCACGGCTTGTAGGCAGAATTTTCAGTGGCTCTGTGGGCTTTATTTCCAGGGTTCAGGTTGGCTGTCGCCCAGTCTGGGAAGCAATGTCTCAGTAGATATGGGAACACAGAAACAGTACCCAGAGTTCCCCTTAGCCAGGAGCTCCATGATAGGCTGAGAGCCTGGGGTGAAAACTTCCATCAGCTTCAGGAGTTCTGTCAGGTGATTCTCAGGTTCCAGGGAGTGTCCTGGTGACTCCTGGGTAGCCAGACTCCTCCTAGCCCCCCACAGTCCAATCCCTGTGCCCCTCCCTCCCACTGACCAGCCAGTCAAGTCACCAGGATAAGGCCTCATATACCTGGACTTCTGATCTTAAATTCAGAACCCTTGATCAGGGGCCCTCATTCACAAATACAAAACCCTCGTCTGGCAAGAAGGCATGCTGGGCTTCTGAAAAGAAGGCTTCAGAAAGTCTGTTGCTGAGCCTGGTGGACACAAAGACTGCCAGACTAAGGCCAGTCCAGGTTCAAGGTGAGGAGATAAAGACTCCTTCTAGGGAACTGCTTAAGGTCTGTCTTAACCGGATCCCAGCCTTGCCCGACCCCTGCCCCACCCCCGTCCCACCTCTACCCCAGCCCTGCCCCAACATGCCCCAACCCTCCCCTACCTCTGTCCCACCCCATCCTAGCCCTGGACCCTTGCCTTACCCCTGCCTCATCCCTGCCCTAGCCCTGCCCCAACCTGTCCCAGCCCTACCCCTCCCCTACCCCACCTCTCTCCCAGCTGCCCATACCCTACCAGCAAAGCTTCTTTGTCTCTAGTTTCCTGGCAAACCAATCTGTCTCTTGAATTGGTAGCTCTTGAAAACCCACTCAACCCCCCAATCTCTGCTAGTGGGCAATGGTCTCTGATCCTTCAGTGGGCACCTGCCAGCCTAGAGACCCCTAAATAGAGACCTCTTCCTCTTCCGTTTCCACCCTGCACTCACTACTAGGTTCTGTTTTGGGCTGGTGGTTCAAGGGGGCACAGAGATGCATTGCTAGAGAATAAGGAATTTCTTCGAGTTTTTAACACCTGGGACAGGCAGAGGGGCAGCGGCGTGCAGGGGGCTCCTAGGAAAGGAGAAAGACAGCCTGGGGTAGATGAGGGATGAGCTCTGAAGAGACTCAGAACCCATGAAGCAGAGGAAGCAAGGCTTCTTATACCCACTGAGGAGAGGATCATAGTAACAGCCTGCAGTCTAGCTCTCTGATTCCCAGGCAGGAAGCAGGAAGCAGGAAGCGGCTGGGAAACAGGATGCAACCCCCCTTTGATGTAAACTCACTTCCCAGGTGAGAGAGGTCTTGATGTCCCAGCAGAAGGCCTGTCAGTAACTGCGGGCATTATATTTTTACACATGCAGATATCCCTAACTGCAACTGCTATACCCATGAAAAGTCAATATTTGAGGAAAAAGGATAAGAGGAGGCCAAGGAGACACTGACGCAGGACAACACACCTGTCTTGGATCACAGGTAACCAGAGGAAGTGGCCTGGCTCCTCTATACCTGGCTTCTTTATCTTCAAAAGAAAATAAAATTGCCTCTTCCCCAAAGACAGTCAGACAGATGTAGACTGCCACTTTGCATAGGTGGGGGGTGTCTCAGAGGTAACTTCAGGGTCTGGGGTTTCTCCGGCTCTTGATTTCTCCTTGATCAGCCCACAGGCCAGAGGGATGCTGACCTGGAATCTCTTAGGTCCGTCCCAGTCCATCTCCTCTGCCTGAGCTCTGGGATTACAGCCAAGCCTTCATTCCCACACATCTTTGTGTGGGTTCCAGGGATCTAGAAGCTGGTTGCCCCTTTGCTCACTCTGAAAGTGCTTTATCCATTGAGCCACCTCCCAGCTGTGGGGGCCATTTTAGAAAAGCATAAAAATACAAACCCCTTGGCACCCAGTCGATAGACCTGGAGGCTGATGCTTGTTTACCGACTGAGAGTCTCACCTGAGAACATGAGCTACCTTACTCAAATTCATCACCACCCTTAGTTGTCTGTGAATGACCTTCAATGTACCAGGAGAATTGGTCTGGGGACCATAAATGCCTTTTGGCCAACAGCAAGCATATATAAATAAGGAACTTGAGAATAAGAAGGTCTAGCTGCCGGCTCCAAACCGAAGCTCACCTTGGCAGGGTCAACCAGATGATAACTCACCTCTTCCTTACAATTCCTTGCCTCACAGCCTTGTCTGGGAAAAAATGAAGCATCCTAGAATCAAGACAGCACATACTGCCACCACTGCCTTGGGTCTCCCTTCCATGGTACCCGCCTGCTGCTCCAGTCCCCAGTACCAGCTGGGTCATCGTTGCAGATAGCAATTCCCAGAAAGATATGCAGTTTCCCCCTTTGCTCTGCTCTGTCTCCTCCACCGCCTGGTCTCCTGACCACAGGGCAGACAGCATCCTCAGACCATACTTAAAGGGTAAGAAGACTGGAGCTCAAACCCTCAGCAAGACCAGAGGGCAGCTCCAGGGATCACAAACTACTAGTGATCACATCCTGCACTTGGGGGGATGCTGAAAGGAGGGACCTTGAGGGGTCGGACATCAGGAAAGCAGAGTGGACAGGTGTCCCCTGAGCCAAGGTCAGGTGAGACAGACATGGGAGTTGAGTGAAGAGTCTGTTCTTGGATGTATCCGTTGTACCAGTGCCCTGGGTAACAGCCACTGGCTGTTCTCCCCCTTAGCAGCATCCCAGCTTAGTAAAGCATAGCCCAGCAACTCCAAGTGGCTGACCAGGCCAGGAGGGCTGGGGCACAGTAGACAGGACAGGAGGCTCACCCTCTTCTGTGGGGCCCTCAGCTGGGACATAGACTGCTTCAGGACACTGACCCCTGCTCACTCCCTGCTGCAGGTCAGGGGCCACACCTGGTGCCCGTGAGGCCCGACATCCCTGCCCACTACTTGAAAGAGCCTAGTTTTAGAATGTGCACCAGCAGACAGACGGACGGACGATGCCCTCAGCACTACCCCCCCCTCCCGTAAGCCCTCTCCCAGCACCACTGCCCCAGTACCGACCCAGCAGGGGCTGCGTCTTCTGCACACTCAGCCCCCGCCTTGCCGGTTCTATCAGGGAGAGTATGTTTTATTAATATTGGATATTAAAGTTTAATACTGTGATTACAGCGAAAAATGGAACTTCACCTTCGAGGGGTATTAGAGGATTCCAAAGAGAGCCCGTGAGTGAGAGGGACATTTGTCACGGCTCTGCAGATGGTCTCTCCCATCCATCATGCCCCGGGCAAGCACCCATAGCTGGCCAGGGAAACTGAATGTCCTAATTGCCCCCCGGGGGAGGGGAGAGGAAGAAGGCTGGAGCCACCTGGGAGAATGTGAAAATGAGTCGGGGACGCCAAGACCCAAAGAGGGTCCTCATTGCTCAGTACACCTGGATGGGATTGAGACAAAGCCAATCCCCTGGTTTTATGACGAGAGAGAAAGTGGGGTGTCATGGCACAGTGGGGAAATGAGGGTCTTTCTTATAATCTGGGGGCAGTGATCAGAGTACAGGGGTGTACCCCCAAGAAGTCAGAGAGTAAAGGTGATTGACTGGTTGCTGATAGAGGGCTCAAAATAAGCAGAGTCACTGCTGCCCTGGACAGTATGACTGGACAAACATTCAAAGTCCACCCTGAGGCCAGTCACAGCTCACCCAACCCTTATAGCCACAGGGCCACCTCGTCCTGGCTTCTCATACCAGAAAAGCCAGACACCCCTTTCTGACAATTCAAAAGAGCTTAGTTTCAAAAATCCTCTCCCTGATGTCCTGCCCTCCCCACCCCACCCCATGACAGTACTCAGTGCTGGTCAGCCGTGTTTGTCATTTCAAGTTGGCGAATTGGTAAATGCTGCTGGGAGGCTGTGGCTATCACATTGATTAGACCCACCTGACAGAGCCACAAACCAGACCTGGTATCTTGTGAGAAAACTCTGTGTCTTAGTTCTGGAGGAACACTGTCAGGATCACAGCTGTTTAAGCTGGAGGTCACAGTCCTGTCTCATAATGGTATGAGGTCACAAGAAAAATGGGCAACAGTAACACAAAATGTGACTAACAATTAATTCAAAATCAAATGTGTCACATGCCCAAGGTGTTTCTGGTGGTGCTTCCCCATGGCTTCACTACACAGTCTTGTGCTCATGCTGTCATGAGAGAGATCTCCAAGGATGACTGCCCCCCCCCCCGAAATGTCTCAGCTCAGGATAGGAAGTAGTTGATGTTGGGACTTAGAGTGTTTTCACTACACATACAAAGCTTTCTGCCATTGCAGAAACACAGCAGTAAGCTGAGAGTGGTGGTACACAGTTGTGATCTCAGAACTTGGGAGTTAGAGGCAGGAGCGTCGGGAGTTCAAGGGCAGCCTCAACTACTTTGGAAGTTAGCATTCAGCTTGTCTCAGAAGGTGGGAGAGAGGGTTAATTGCAGGGGGAAAAAAAGATTTCAATACCTTCCTACCCTCATTCATCAGCACCTAAACATCAAATGACTATATCATTAGATTAGGTTGTGTTAGAGTGTTTGATTTTAAATGTTCCTTTTTCTGTTGTTGATAATGAGTTTAATGAAAAAAAAATCACTCAGTGAGTTTTGGTTTAGGATTGGGACAGATTATCGATTTCTGAAAGGAGCCCAGACACTCTCCTGCCTCTTTGTGCTGTATATTTATGTAGCGCATGGTTCTCAGCACTGGGGATTGAAAAAGCAAGAATCTGCAACTCTAAAAGATGCTGAAGGCCATCTGTACCCTGCAGTAGCAAATACCCAGTCAAGATTCATGTAGATGTAAACCAGGAGCTGGAGGGATGCTTGGTGAGTTAAGAGCACTTGCCACACAGTATGCCCATGCAGACCTGAGTTCAGATTCTACACCCGCATAAAACGATGGATGTTCCTGTGTGCCTATGACACTGTGTATATGGACTTTAGACCCTCATCCTAGCTCCCTGGAAGCCAGTATTCCACTAGCAGCCTTCAGATGAAGATGTAGAACTCTCAGCTCCTCCTGCACCATGCCTGCCTGCCTAGATGCGGCCATGTTCCTGCCTTGATGATAATGGACTGAATCTCTGAACCTGTAAGCCAGCCCCAATTAAATGTTGTCCTTATAAGAGTTGCCTTGGTCATGGTATCTGTTCACAGCAGTAAAACCCTAAGACAATACCCCAACCCAGGTTCAGATCACCTCAGGGGACAGGGCCTCTGGTGGTTGCAGACTGGAGGAGGGGATGTAGGGAGGACTGTGAGCCCTCGAGGGCTTCACACTGGAGACAATGTCGCCATCACCTAGCCCTACCTGGGAAGTAGTGTAGAAAGCAGCAGAAGCTGTGAACAGACCTTAGCAGCTGTTGCCCTCATGGAATCAGCTAGGACCTCACCCAGGGTGACCCTAAGGCACAGCCAGGTGGTCAGGTACAGACTCTGCAAGAAAGCAGGGCTAGGGTGGCCCTAAGAAACTGAGGAGGGCCAGGGAACCCAGGCATTATCACAATGGCTGTCCGGGACAGAGCAGCCCTCCCTCTGCCCCGCAGTTCTCTCTGCCTCTCCCTTCAGCTCCTCTGAAGCCTCCACAACCTGAGAGGTTAGAGAAGGACAGAGCAGGCTCACAGTTGGAAATGTGTGAGGGCCTTGTCTGGTGCCTCTGTGATTAGGCTCTCTGTCTTTGCCGGGACACACTCCACCCAACTGGAAGAACAGGCTAGGATGGTGGGTAACCTTGACCACCCTGCAACCTGGACCCACAAAGAGCTGGTGAAGAGTACAAGAGAGGCGCTGACCCAGGAAGGATACCCGCAAGAGGGGAGCCATGGCAGCTCAATAGGTGACAGAAGTGTCAGAGGGCTATGGGTCACGGCCAGGACATCCACAGAGACACAGGGGTGGCAGAGGGCTGTGTAGGTACGTCCAAGGCATCACACAGACACAGGGGTGGCAGAGGTCTGTGTGGGGTACAGTCTGGACATCTACACAGACACAGGGGTGGCAGAGGTCTGTGTGGGGTACAGCTAGCACATCCACACAGACACAGGGGTGGCAGAGGACTGTGTGGGTACAGCCAGGACATCCACACAGACACAGAGGTGGCAGAGGTCTGTGTGGGTATAGTCAGGACATACACACAGACACAGGGGTGGCAGAGGTCTGTGTGGGTACAGTCAGGACATACACACAGACACAGGGGTGGCAGAGGTCTGTGTGGGTACAGTCAGGACATACACAGAGACACAGGGGTGGCAGAGGTCTGTGTGAGTACAGCCAGGACATACACACAGACACGGGGGTGGCAGAGGTCTGTGTGGGTACAGTCAGGACATACACAGAGACACAGGGGTGGCAGAGGTCTGTGTGGGTACAGTCAGGACATACACACAGACACAGGGGTGGCAGAGGTCTGTGTGGGGTACATCCAGGACATCCACAGAGACACAGGGGTGGCAGAGGTCTGTGTGGGATACAGTCAGGACATCCACACAGACACAGGGGTGGCAGAGGGCTGTGTAAGGCAGAGCCAGGACATCCACACAGACACAGGGTGGGAACTCTCAGTGGACACCCAGCCATCAGGTGCCCTGCTGACCCAGGCCCAACTCCACAGTCCCATCATCAGGCCTATAGTCATGTTCACCATTCCCAGGAGTGGAAATCACTTCCAATAGGTGGTCCAGCTGCCAGAGACGCAGGACAGAGGCCTAAGTTGGACACTAGTAATGGAACAACCCCTGTTGGCCGGGGCAGGGGGTTTTGAGCACCCCCAGGAAGTAAGCCAGAACCCCTCAGACCAGGGAGGACTCGGGACCTCTCTGCTGCAGCCGCTGAGCCCCAGAGAGACCCCCAGAGCCTGCGTCTCCCTTTTCCTCACCTGAGCCTGGGGACAGGGGAGAGAATAACTCACCTAAGCAGAGTTCTTTCCTTGTGTTGTGTTTTTTATTTAATTTTCCAACGAACACACTCTTTTATCATCCAAAACCGTGAAAGTAAATTAAGAAGAAATGGGTTTCTTTCAATTAGGCTCAGCGCTGCTTTGAGTAACTGCCTATAATTCTATTTAATGAAAAAATAAAATCATTATTCCACAGCTCCCCCTGCCCTGTCACAAGCCCACAGACGGGCTCCATTAGCGAGCACCGTAGATTTATTTAATTAGAAAAATATTTTGTTTTCTCTGATTTCTTTAGGAAAGGGGGGGGAGCAAAAAAACGAAAAAAAAAACCTCCAGGCACAAAATTAATCAAATCTGTTACCTGGTAGTTAATGGCTGCTACGCACAGGCATCTCTCAATCCGCCTTGGATTCCCACCCGAATTTGGATTGCACTCCAACCACGGGCTGACCTACACCTCCCTGCCTGTTTGGCAAACTCTGATGCCAAGGCCTTTGCTGCCAGAGTGGGAGACCCCAGGCAGGGACCCAGGGAGAGCAGCCAGAGTCTCTGGTTGCCACCAAACATTGGTCCTTTTGTGCCCCACATGCAGAACCAGAGCTGTGGTCAAGCCTGGGCTAGCTGTGGTCAAGCCTGTGCTAGCTATGGTCAGGCCTGTGCTAGCTATGGTCAGGCCTGTGCTAGCTATGGTCAGGCCTGTGCTAGCTATGGTCAGGCCTGTGCCAGCTATGGTCAGGCCTGTGCCAGCTGTGGTCAAGCCTGTGCTAGCTATGGTCAGGCCTGTGCCAGATGTGGTCAAGCCTGTGCCAACTGTGGTTAAGCCTGTGCTAGTTGTGATCAGGCCTGTGCTAGCTATGTGGAGCCTTTGTAATGGCAGTAGCCCCCAATCCTAGAGTGACACCCTCTCCCAAGCTGGCAACCTCATGTGACCCCAGGGTCCTGAGCTAAAGAGTCCAGAGGTGTGTGGAAAAGATGAGCAACTAGGCTGAAGGCCTTGTGCTCTCCCCAGGACACCGAAATGAGGGAAAGAGACCAGAGTCAGACATATGGCCTAATGTCCTCCAGGATGACCATAATAACCTTGATGTGCCTAACTGCCCTGCAGGAACATGGCCCTGACCCTGGGCCCCTGAGGACAGTAACTAGTGTGCACCTGTGGACTTCGTCTCCCTGAGATCTTTCAGGAACTCCGAGCGCTGGCATGGGGCTCTCCCAGAGGCCACCATACAGCACCCGCTGGACAGTGGCCACCATACAGCATCCACTGGACAGCCCGTGCTCAGCTGAGACGCCTTGTCATACACAGGCATAGCCCTGTCGGGGTCCCTCGTCACACTGAAGGGAGAGCTGGGCACTGCCGTAACCAGGCCTAGAGGACTGGAGGACACCTGGGCCAGACTGTAGGCAGCAGTTCCCTAGGGAGGGTTTCACTCAGGGCAGCCCGTGGAGGTGCTCAGAAAATGATTGTTGGATAAATGGACCGAGGAATTGGTAAAGCTACAGCTTCCTTGACTCTAGAGCTTCCTTATTCTTTCCTCCACCCTTTCCCCTTCCTTCCCTCTCTTCTTCTCACCTCCTTCCCATCCCTCCCTCCCTTTCCTCCTTTCTCCTTCCTTCCCCTCCCCCTCCTTGCTTCCTCCACCCTCCCTTCCCCAGCCCCTGCAGGAACTTCCAGGAGCACAGCCTATGATTCAGAACCAACTCCTGAGGGAGGACTCCTGAGGGAGGACTCCTGAGAGCCACTGTGGGTTTCCCGGCAGAGAAGGAACATCTGTGAGCCAGTTGTCTGAAGATGGAGCTGCTGTGTATGATACAGCTGCCCACGGAAATTTGAATCAGGTCAGCAAGGATTTGTTTGCTAGCACACGTATGTCTCAAATGCTTCTTTGAGAGCGACGGGACAGCATGGTCTGTTATCTGTCTGAGGTCTCCTGGGGCCCAGCACACTTGTCTCATCTGGTGGCCAAGATGTAGAGTGAAGAGAGTTCCCCAGACACCCCTTCCTCCCCAAGCCAGGATTTCACTGGGAACAGATTCACGACCTTCCAGCTGATCTCAGTCACCAGAAGCCACCTTTTTAAAAAAGGAAAGAAAATTTAACATACGATGTAATTTGATCATATTCTTTCTGCTCTCCCAACTCCTCCTCAACCTTACCCACCTCCCTACTCACCCAAGCTCATCCTCAATCTCTCTCTGTCTCTCTATCTCTCTGTTTCTGTATCTCTGTCTCTCTCAAAAACTAAATAAAACAAAAAAATCAAAAGAAATAAACAACAATGACAACAGCACACACACACACACACACACACGTACATACAAAAAAAAAAATGGAGATTGTTTTGTGTTGGCCCAGGCATAGGACCTGTCCTGGAGTGTTTAATATAGCCATCGACTGAGTTTTCTTTCCCAGTGGAATTACAAATAGGTTCTTGGCTAGGGTGGGACTTTGTGCTGTGTGTTGTCTGGTCTGAGCTTTGTGCAGGTCTTGTGTATGCTGCCACAGTCTCCGTGAAGATGGTCTCCTTGGTGTCAAACATCACCTCTGGCTCTTACAATCTGAAGAGATCCTGAGTCTAGAGGACCATCTTATGTCATCAAGTGCAGCCTCTAGTGAAAGTCTGGTTACATTTGCTAAGTTGTTGGCTTAAGGGGTCCCAGGGACCCTCCAGGGACCCTCCAAAGCATCACTGGCTATTCCCCAAGGCTGTTGGTCACCCGCCACAACTTGTGGGTAAGGCTCTGCTGCTGAAGAAACAACTTACTAATGCTATTGAACATGGAGAAAGAGAGCCGGAACCTAAACAGATGTTTCACCCTATTGATTAGGATTCATGGTGCTGTAAGATATTCTGTAGATGTGCTGTATGATTTCCTACCAGAGTAGGAAATTAACCGTGAACATCATCCAGTTACATAGGTTGAGACAACAGCAACTTGCCTGTATTTTATACTGGAGCAAGCGTAGCACAAATATTAAGGGAGTAATAAACCCTTTCTGATCAGATCTCAGACCCACTTCATGAACTAGAACCTATACCTGGCACTGTCACAGTGACAAGAAGTCAGCTTTAACAACCATTTCCCTGGTCAGCCCTACCACAGGAGCTCAGTCAGGGAGGGTTGTTACAATTTTCTCTCCCAGGCAGGATCCCTGGCCTGTGGTCCAGCCACCCCTGACACGTTGGACGGGACTCATGATGGCTCCAGGTGCCATCTGGACAACACATCAGGTTCAGCTCTGTTGACAATGATGATATGACATAGGGGCGCCGCCACTCCAAGGACACTCTAGTCTTTAAGTTGGGGGAACATGAGGCAGCTCAGAGCCAGGCACCTTCCCACCAGTGCCAAGCATTGTCCAGTGCTGGGGGTGGGTATCTCGAACTTCTCTAGTGCAGATCCAGCCTCTCCTCATTATCCCACACTTCAACCAGGGTTCCTGCCTAGATGGGGGCCAACTGGGGCCAGAGATGAGCCCAAACTGGCCTATCTCACCCACCAACTCTCTATTTCTCTAGTTTTCTGGAAGGAACTCAAGAGATACAGCTAAGCCTCAATCTTTACCCATTTCCCATAGTTTTTCAAGGAAAAAGAACCTGGCTGGCTCTTCTAGCCCAGGCCGGTGTCCACACAGCCAGCCGGTCTGCATTGCCCGTGCCCAAGGTACTACTGTTAAGAGGATCTGGCCCAGTGTCAAGGGTTCTGGGATGACTGGGATCAGAAATTGATTCCACAGAATGGGAAGTAGGGGTAGGGCAGGCTTACGACACAAGCTGGGTAAAGAGGCAAGCACAGGCTTCTACAGTGGCCACCAGGCTTTAGGGAATCCCGTGGTGCAAGAATAGGTTACATAGGGAGGGAGGAAGGGAGAGAGGGAGGGAGGGAGGGAGAGAGGGAGGGAGGGAGGGAGGGAGGGAGGGAGGGAGGGAGGAAAGGAGGGAAGGAGGGAAGGAGGGAGGGAGGGAGGGAGGGAGGGAGGGAGGGAAGGAGGGAAGGAGGGAGGGAGGGAGGGAGGGAGGGAAGGAGGGAAGGAGGGAAGGAGAGAGGGTGGGAGCTCTTGCCCAATCTGTTCCCAGGGTGTGAGTATGTTCGCTCTGGACACAGCCTGGTCCAGTGAGCATCTACACTGACTGACCTTTGAGCCCCTGCTGTAACACACAAGCAACTCAAAAAGGTGGCAGCTATGATGGTAGCAGCCCCAGGCTACGTCGGGTCACTTCCGCAGAATAGTCAGCTTTTATAAAATTCACAATTCATAAGCTTCTTGTCAACACCAACAAGAAAATGTCTTTACAGGGACCACAAGTAGCCAGACCATGGGAAGCCCACAGGGTCCTGAGCAAAATTCCACGGCTCTTAGCCCTTTAAGGCAGGAAACTCTGGAAGGGGCCTATCCATGGACCAGCTAGGCAAAGGCTCCACACACAGCCGGCCCTTCAGAGCATATGGAGAAACCCTGTTTGCATCAAGTTCTCCCACAGAAAGTATGTTGATCTTGACCCACCTACCCCCAGCACCTCAGAGTATGACTACATTCAGAGATGGGGTCTTGAAAGGGCTCACTGAAGAACAATAAGTTCATTCCTAATCCAAGTGACCAGTGTCCTCTGAGAAAAGAGAGGGCAACGCATACACACCGTGGAAGGCTGTGTGAGAACACAGGGTGAAGACTCCACCACAAGGCAGGACAGGCCTTGGGAGGAACCAGCAGGCTAACACCTTGATCTTGGACCTCACCCCAGACTGTGAGGGCACAGCCCTATCTGCTTCCATATCCCCAAACCGACATGTCCTATGTCTGCTGGAGTCTGCCGAGACGCTCTGAGCGGAGCCTGCCCTGTGTGATCAGATGCCTGACTCTAGCTTCACCACCATTCCTTCTGTGTGAACCTGAGTCACTTCCAGACATGGCTTACTCGGGACTCAGCAACCTCCTCTTTCAGTGAGGAATCTTATGACTTTGTATCTCATGACTGACTGGGACTCCAGGCTCTTCTCCGGTACTCGGCCTTTCCTCCAACACACACATCTGACCCTGGGTGGCAAACTGGGCCCAGCCCAGCAGAACTCAGCCCTCAAGATCCCTGATCTAAAGCAGATGACAACACAGGTAAGATACGCCTCCCCAAGGAAGCCCTAACCTTGCCCTGACCTTGGCCCTGGCCCTGAGGATCTTCAGACAAGGACTGAACTGCCCAGGGCTGATGGGAGGTAATGAGATAGCAGCTGGTTCTTGCTTCCAGAAGCTGAGGTAACATCCTCATCCCAGGCACTACTTCTCTCCCCCGGCTCCCTGAAATGCTCTTGGGCAGAATAACTCTCAAGATACGTCGGAGCATCTAGACATCAAAGGTAGAAAAACACTGACTGTGCGCACATGCCGATGGTTGCGGCAGGAAGCCCCATACAACACTGGCCCACCAAGTGGCTACACCTTGGCTTGCTTCCTTTTGTTGTGATAAACACCATAACAAAAACAACTTGGGACCAAGGGATTGATTTCATCTTACAGGTTATAGTCTATCAAAGAAGGAAGCTAAGCCAGGAACCTAGAGGCAGGGACCATGGAGGGACAGTGCTGACTAGCTTACTCTCTGGCTTCTGCTCAGCTAGCTTTCTTATACGGCCAGGATTACCCACCTGCCAAAGGATAGAACTGCCCACAGTAGATCTTCCTACATTAATTAGCAATCAAGACAAAGATGCCCTACAGACATGTCTATAAGCCAATCTGAAGTAGGCAATTCCTGAATTGAAGTTTTCTCTTCCCTGTTACAATTTGGGTCAACTCGGCAATAAAAACTAACCAGTATATCAGTATGTCTACATTAAAAATTTCCACCAAGACAAAAAGGCAAAAAACCTAGAAGTGTTAAGGAAGGAAACCCAATCACAGACCGACTGTAAGCTCCCTCAGGCTTCCTGCTCTGCTCTGAAATGTCCTGACCACCCTAATCAGCTTTGCATGTGTGTGGTCAGTGGGGTAACGGTGCCCACGACACCTATGTCCAGATCCCAGAACAGAGAACATGTGGCCAGCTTGCTAGCTTGTGGGACTCCCCAGAGGTGGAACCCAGGCTTCGAGACAAGGAGCAAATGTGAGGAGACAGCCATGTATGCACGTGCTGACAAGCTGTGCATGCTGGAGACCAGGAGAGCTTCAGGTGTCACTCAATCTGAAACCCAGCAGTGAAGGGCCCATTTTTGAGCTTATATCTGAAGGAACAGTGGACACCACATCATTTGGGGGTAGTAACCCCTTTAGTTCTTTTGAGACCATCAAGTGTCTATTAGTGACCCACCACTTTGTATGCAGTCAGTCCCCAGATTGAAATGTTTATTTCATGTCTCAGACACACTCAAAGGACCTTCCTACAAATGTCTGGTACCCCCTACCAAACACAAAATTAACATTGCAGATGGGACTAAGCAAACAGCCTTGGCATGGGAAATGACCTAGATTATCTGGATGGGAGCAGAGACATCACAAGGACCTACCAGAAGGAGGCAGGAAGGTCAGAATTGACAAGCTGGGTCTGATGGTCAGGCTGATGTCCTAGCACTCAGGAGGCTGAAGCAGGAGGATCACAAGTTCCAGGGAAGCCTACACTACACAGTGAGACCCTGTCTCTGAAAACAGTAAATGTGGGGCTAGAAAGATGACTCGGTGGGTAAAAGCATTTGCTCTTGCGGAGAATCTGGGTTCAATTCCCAGATCCCACATGAGAGCTCACAGCCACACTTGTACCTCCAGTTCCAAGAGACCTAACATCTTCTTCTGCCCTCTCTGGGCACCAGGGACACATGCGATGCTCAGACACACACACAGGCAAAACACTCATCGGCGTGTAAAATAAAAATGAACAAATAAGAGGGAGGGGAGGGGAGGGGTGTGGGGGACGGAGATGGAGTGGGAAGGGGGAGAAGGGGAAGGAGGGAGGGGAATGAGAGGGGAGGGGAGGGAGAGGGAGAGGGAAAAGGAGGGAGGGGGAGAGGGAAGAAGGGAGAAGAGGAGGGAAAGAGAAGAGGAGAGGAGAGAGAGGAGAGGAGAGGAGAGGAGAGGAGAGGAGAGGAGAGGAGAGGCAACAAAGGCCTTGTGAAGATGGAGTAGGAATTGAAGATTGGAAGACACTGGCTGGATGCTTGGGTAGAAGATGTCGGTGACCTCTGAACACTGGAAGGGGCAAAAAAAATGGTTTTTCTGCTAGAATCCTCAGAGGGTATGTGTCCTGCCCACACCTCCATTTCAGGACCCCGATCTCCAGGGTGTGAGATAATTAATCAGTTCTGTTTTCAAGCAGCATTGTCTGGTGTCCGTCTCACCTGCTTAGCTCTTCCTCCAGGGCTGAGGATTGTTTGTTTGTTTGTTTCTTCTGAGTCCAGACACTATAAACATAGCTGAATAGCTGGCTCTGTTCATGCCCAGATGTCTGTTTCAAGTTCTTTTCTTGGATTCCCAACAGCAAAACCACCAGGTCTGAACACTACCACTGGATTAGCCTTGGTGACTGCCACACCATCCCACTTGTCCCGGCATCCGAGAAGAAGGTGGGCTGGTTATTCTGCACACATCAGGTGTGCTTGACAGCTCTGAAGGACCGCTTGGTTCAACCTTGGTCTGGACACTTGGAGGGGGCTGTCTTGCTTTCCCTTGGGCCACAGGACAACCCTTGCTCTGAGCTGCCCGCCGTGCAATCTGCAAACAGCTCCTCAGTGCTCAGCGCCTCTCCCTCAGGAAGGATACTAAACTTTTAACTTAAGGGGACCCCAGACTCCTCAAGGAACCATCTAGAAACCTAACCTCCAATCCCAAACATCAGTTATACTCACATTCCACAGAGGTTCTTCTGCGCTGGGAGTCGGGCAGGCTCCACCTTCTCATGACAGATGTGCGTCCACACTTTTGACCCATTCTGAGTGCTCCAGTCAGAAGTAGTTATCCACAGCCAGGTCATGGGGGCCATGATGGAGGAAACCAGCCCCCTCTATTCAAGTGAGTTTCCAGCATGTTCTTCTGCCTGTATAGGGACGATAAGGGGGTGTTTTCTACCAGAACACAATGACCTTGGAACTCTATTCTGATGGTGACAAAGGTCAGGAATGGCTTGCAGGACGGAAGTGACCAACTTGGTCCGCAGAGCACCCTCTGAGTAGCAGACTAAGCAGCCCCAAGTAAGCCTTTGTCTGATCTACCTATCTTGCCTCTTTCTGCGCCCCCTGTGTGCTCTGCTCTGATCCAGACCAAGCCCCATGCAACCATTGTAGGTACTGAAGAGCAGGCCTGGTCCAGAGGAATCATAGAGCCCATCACATCCCTTCCACCCTGTCTGTGGTGATCCTGTGAGACCAAGCCCAGGATCACTTGGTCCTAAGAAGCTGGTTTTGTGGTGTAAGAATCCCTCCCTGCAATTCTGCTGTCCTTGGGATGGAGACACACACACACACACACACACACACACACACACACACGCACGCACACACGCACGCACGCACGCACGCACGCACGCACGCACACGCACCCCTCCGCTTACAGTGCAAAGGGCAGTCTGGGATATGGAGTATGGCTGCCCTCTGCTGGCATCTCTAAGCAATGACCGCGAAGGACTCCAGCCAGGAAGGCAAATCCCTCCAAGTGACCACGTTCTGAGTAGGACACTAGGCGCCGCCTTCCCACGGTCTCAAGGCATGTATAAGGATTTACTTTGTCTGAAAGTAGACAGGTGCAGGCAAGAGACTACCATTGACATGGAGACTGTGCCACACCAAGTGCTAAGTAGGTTAGCACTCCCTCTCCCCAATGCCACTGATCGTCCCTAGACAGAAAAGGCCATAGGGGTAGAAAGGTTCATATTTTTACCTTGCCTAGATAGAAAAACTGAGAAAAGAGACCTCAAGCCACCGTTGCTGGTCTACCCCATCTAGATCACACACAAGGTGCTGTCTGAGGCCTCCCTCAGTCAGGGAACCTCAAGGAGAGACAGAAAATAAACCCCAGGGAGAGCAGAGTAAGTAAGTAGAGACTGAACACTGCCCTTTACCCCAGTGGCTCAAGAACAGGACAGGTAAGTGTGGGACCTGGACACGAGTACTCCAGGACAGCAAAACCAGCTTCAGAGAGCTCCCCTTTGGTAAGATGCTGGTCCCTGCCTGCTCCCTGGAATCCAACCCCTCCTACCCTGACTCCCTGAACTCACTCACCTCTGTCCCCTCCCCTGAGGCACATTCAAACATTCACTGACAAGGCCCCTATGCTCTGCTCAGGGCCTGAATCCCCCAATTCCCAAAAGCTCCTAAACCCATAGGCTCTACCCCATCAGATCTCTAGAAACCATAGGAGGCCTGGAGACCCAGCCAGGCCCTCTGGGGCTCTGAGCCCCACACGGTTAGACACGGTCTCACTATCCTCCAGACAGAGGCCACAGCTCAGAAAGTCTCAGCCTCAGCCTTCAGTCTAGCCATGGACAGAAGCCAGCTTACAGGGAGGTAACCACTACCAGTTCTCCCAATACTTCAATGCCTGGCTCCTGGCTCCTGGCTCCTCAGTCCCACGGTACCCAGTGTTGCCACTGACTGGTTCCTGTGAAGTGAGACAACCAGTCCTCTCTAACCCTGAGCAACACAGGAACTTCCTGCTCTTCCCCACCTTAGGGGAGGAGGACATATAAGTGTCCACAGAGGCCAGAAGAGGGCATCAGATCCCTGGAGCTGGAGTTACAGACAGTTGTAAAGGCTATGAGTCTTTGAGCCTTTGTGCTTAGGATCTGAGCCATCTCTGCCACACCCTGTTCTTTTACTAATTTTTTCTTTTCTTTTTCTTGTTTTCGTTTTTGTTTTTCCAGACAGGGTTTCTCTGTGTAGCCCTGGCTGTCCTGGAACTCACTCTGTAGACCAGGCTGTTCTCAAACTCAGAGACTGGCCTGCCTCTGCCTCCCCAGTGCTGGGGTTAAAGGTGAGCGCCATCACTTTAGCCTGTCTTTCACCACCTGATTCTTCTACGAATTTCAAAGTTGCCATAATTATTTTTTTCAGGGGTGGGGCCAGGGAGATCCTTTAAACACTTCTGA
Organism: Tokudaia tokunoshimensis; assembly: GCA_036184795.1. Taxonomy (NCBI): domain Eukaryota; kingdom Metazoa; phylum Chordata; class Mammalia; order Rodentia; family Muridae; genus Tokudaia; species Tokudaia tokunoshimensis. The sequence goes on from BTHU01000005.1 coordinate 136,306,383, forward strand.
TATTTGTAAATACAATGTATTCCCTTTGGTGATTTCTGTTACCTCAATAAACAAACCTTTCCAAACCCTGATGGCCTTAACTACCAAAAAAAAAAAAAAAAAAAAAAAAAAAAAACCTTCAAGTTCTGTTACATAGTAAATGACTGAACAACAGTCACGGGCCCATCTCCTGGACAGTGTGGCAGTCAGGCGGCAGTCAGTACCTCTTCAGCATCCTGGATATTCACAATGCCAAATAGAGAGATTATATCTGAACAGCCAAACTGGAACCAACAGCTCTGCCTCAGTGTGCCAATTCTGGGCTCCATTCCCATTCTCCAAGGGGACAAGGACAGTTACTCCCCAGGGTAATGGGTTGTGGGTCCACGTGACCTTTCTCATGATCTGAGGCTTTTTATAACCACAAGACTCTCAAACCATAAAAAGACCTCTGAGTCCAAGCTGGGGGAGACTATCACCCCCAGTGCAGAGGTTGACCTTGTTTCTTGGCTTCGAACTGAGCTGAGTAAAGACAAGAGGACTCAACAGAGCCCAGAAGGGCTCAGATATCCAGCCATCAGGGAATGTCATGCAGAAAAAAAAAACCTGGTGTCTTCAGTTACTAAGGTCTTGTGACGGCAGCAGAAGGCTTCTTCTGACACTGCACCGACAATCAAATACTCAAAAGTCTGCTCTTTCTGGTTTCAGATACCGCCCTGGGTAGGAGGCTGGGACTGACCTGGAAAGTCCTCCAAGGGGGCCAGGGTAACAGGTCAGAGTGAACAGCTTTGAGGAGAAGCTGCATCCAAGATCCCTGGCCTCAGATCCCAGCCGCCTGCCCATCGCTAAGAGCCGCGTTGTGTCCTATGGGACGCACTAGCCAGATGAAAGGGAAGAGTCAGCTGAGACGTAGTTCCTGAGGAAGTCATGACCCTCTGGAGGACAAGAGTCACCCTGCCCTGCAGACCAGAGGAGGATGAAGTTTTCCTAGTGCTGAGCAAAGGTGACCACAGGCTAAAAGCTCCAATGGACAGATCTGCTGACCCTCCATGGATCCGGACCTGCAGCCACACCCCCCACAAAAGCAGCAATTGGCTGAGGAGCCAGAGGGGCAGATCCCAGGCATGTCATTCACACCCTGCCACACCTGTGGTTCATCGTGAGCTCTGCACCCAGACGCCCATCCATCCTGCCCATTGTCCTTACCACAAGAAAGCTGCCAGGCTTAACAGGGAGTTGGACATCACAGGGAGATCAAAGACGGGGGGGGGGGCTGGGGGAGCAGAGGCGATAGCAGACTCACAGAGGTCAGAAGGAAGTTCAGCTGAGCCTGGATGGACAATTTCTGCTGCACAGACACATGTCCCCACCTTGAGGGGCCTACTGACCCATTCCATCTCAGGGAGGGGTAAGGGAGGATTGGCTAACCACCAACTGGAGCACAGCAAGGACACCGCTGCAGACAAGGCTTCAGATTGCCTGAAAAGTCAGGGACAGTACTGAGTGGGCTCCTTAAGAAGGCAAGGCTCAGACTGGAGAGAGATGGCTCAGTGGTTAAGAGCACTGACTTCTGTTCCAGAGGTCCTGAGTTCAAATCCCAGCAGCCCCATGGTGGCTCACAACCATCTGTCATGGGATCTGAGGCCCTCTTCTGATGTGTCTGAAGACAACTACAGTGTATTCATATACTTAAATAAATAAATCTTTAAAAAATTAAAAATAAAAAGGGCAAGGATCTGTGTTGATTGATGAAGAGCGGAAAAGCCAGGATGAGGATTTGGAAAAGGAGTCGGGTGTTGCAGGAGGCCAGTGCTGAGCCAGTGCAAGAAAGGAGGAGGCGGAGGCTTACCCCCCACCACATAGGTGATCTGCTACCTTTCTTGGGTTCCATAAATGTCTCTGTGACAGACTGGATTGTCAATACCAGACTCCTTGGAGAGTATCACTGACTTAGATAGATTAAGGGTCCCAGATACACAGACTCACTGATCTGAGAATCCATCTTTCAGGACCTTCCTGATGAGGTCTAAGACACAAGCAGCAAGTACTACCCTGGACTTCTAACCAACCTTGCTACACGTGACTTCTCAGGCAAGAGCTGCAGTCTCCTTAAGACACAGAGCAGGCGGTTTTGCTCCTGAAAGTCCCCTTTCTTCACTGGCTCTGTGACCTCACCTTTGACAAGGGGTGCTTTCCCCCACCTGCATCCCTTGGGAATACACCAGCTGAAGCACACCCAAAGCCCGTCTGCCCTCTAGTCCCGATACACTGCCACAGGCAATCACAGCTGCCTATGGACGGCAGCTTGTCCAAGATGGGTCTACATGACTGTCCCTGGTTCTCAACAAAACATGAAGGCCTGTAGAACAGATTGCAGCTCCCAGGCAAAGTATAGCTATGAGGTTAAAGGTGGGCTAAGCCATGAGCATGGATTTCTCTGCTGACTCCATTACTGAAAACTGAACAATGAGCTCACAGTTCCCTAAGGATCACTGCTGCACTTCTGCTCCCATTTGGATACACTGTAGTTGTTGCACTTCCGCTCCCATTTGGATACACTGTAGCTGTTCTCAGATACACCAGAAGAGGGCACCAGATCTCATTACAGATGGTTGTGAGCCACTACGTGGTTGCTGGGTATTGAACTCAGGACCTCTGGAACAGCAGTCAGTGCTCTTTTTTTTTTTTTTTTTTTTTTTTGGTTGTTTTTTTTAATCTTATTTTGGAGATTATAAAATAATTACATCATTTCCCCCTTTCCTTTCTCCCTCCAAACCCTTCATATTTACACTCCCACCTTACTCTCTTTCAAATTCATGGCCCGCCTTTTTTTTTCTTTTTTTTTAATATGTATTTTTTATTAAATATAATCTTCATTTACATTTCAAGTGGTAATGCCTTTCCCGGTTTCCCCCCTCCCCAAAACCTCCCAACCCCTCCTCCCACTCCCTGCCTCCAAGTATATGCCCCTCCACCCAACCCACTCCCACCTCCTCCCCCCAATTTCCCCTTGTTGAGGCATCTATTTAGCCTTCACCTGACCAAGGACCACTTCTCCCACTGATGCCCTACAAGGCATTCCTCTGCCACATTTTAGGCTAGAACCATGTGTACCCTTTGGCTGATGGTTTAGTCCCTGAGAGTCCTGGGACGTCTGGGTGGCCAACATTGTTGTTCTTCCCCTGGGACTGTAAACCCCTTCCAGTCCTCTGGACCGCCCTCCAACTCCTCCATTGGGGACCCCACTCCCAGACCAATAGTCGGCTGCTAGCATCTGCCTCTGTTTGTGTAAGGCTCTGGCAGGACTCCTCCGAAGACAACCATGGCATGCTCCTTTTGACATGCGCTTCTTGTTGCCCATAGTAGTGTTGGAGTTTGGTGACTGTTTTTAGGGTGAATCCCCAGGTAGGGCAGTCTCTGGGTGGCCTTTACTTCAGTGCCTGCTCCACACTTTGCCTCCATTATTGCTCCTGTAAGTATATTGTTCCCTTTCTCAGAGGAACCCAAGCACCCCCACTTCAGTCCTCTTTCTTATTGAGCTTCCTGTGGTCTGTGAATTGTAACTTGTTTATTTTGCACTTTGGGGCTAACATCCACTTATCAGTGAGTGCATACCACGTGTGTTCTTTTGTGATTGGGTTACCTTGCTCAGGATGCCACTTTCTAGTTCCATCCATTTGCCTAAGAATTTCATGAATTCATTGTTTTTAATAGCTGAATAGTACTCTATTGTGTATATGTACCACAGTTTCTATATCCATTCCTCAGTTGAAGGACATCTGGGTTCTTTCCAGCTTCTGGCTATTATGAATAAGGCTGCTATGAACATAGTGGAGCATGTGTCCTTATTACTTGTAGGAGCATCTTCTGGGTATATGCCCAGGAGTGGTAAAGCTGGGTTCTCAGGTATCTGAGGAAACTCGAATGGCTCTAAAGCACCTAAAGAAATGTTCAGCATCCTTAGTTATCAGGGAAAAGCAAATCAAAACAACACTGAGATTCCACCTCACACTGGTCAGAATGGCTAAGATGAAAAACTCAGGGGACAGCAGATGCTGGAGAGGATGTGGGGAAAGAGGAACACTTCTCCATTGTTGGTGGGATTGCAAGCTGGTAAAACCACTCTGGAAATCAGTTTGGCAATTCCACAGTCAGTGCCTTTAACCACTGAGCCATCTCTCCAGCCCCCTCTGCTCCCATTCGGATGGTATCTGCTGTGCTATGCTCAGCCTCGCCCACACTGAGACATTAGCAGAGCTCTGCACCTGCATCACCTACCCTGACCACAGTGAGGAGCCGTGCATGCCACGGCCCAGGAACCCTGCTGCAGTGTACCCCTTGACCCTCCTGGGTTCTCCAACCCCCATGCTCACCTCCCAGAGCCCCTGTGACCTAGTCCTTTCTCTCATGTCCCAACGGTCTTGCAGACCCAGGACCAAAGCACACCCTCAACCTCACATCCCTCCCTCCATGCCCACCACCTTGGCTCACTACTGCAGGGGCCCCAGAGTTCACCATCCAGTTGGGAATGCCCTCTTGCTCCTCCGGCGGGAAGCTGTTCTTGCAAGGCCTAAACATCCTTATGACTCCTCAGTTGGGATGTGTCCGCCCTGATTAGTAACCTGAAAAAAAGAAAGGTAGGCTAGAGTTAAGAAGCACAGATTAGCGTGGGAGATTCCCACTTCATCTGACGCCCCAAGCCTACAGCTACAGCAAGAGATCAGTGAAGGTTAGGGTTAGGGTTGCTTCTGCCCAGGGATCTTGCAGAGTCTCTTCACTTCTTAAGGGGTTCTTCCCTTTGCTCTAGGACCTTGATTTCTTCCTAGGAAATCAGAAGGCTGAACATCATCCCCACGGCAGCTCTGCCCCCCCAACCCCCCCTGGGATCCTGGGGCTAGTTTTCAGCGGGAACCACCATATAGCTTGTAGAGAAGTACATAGAAATTGCATCCTGAGCTCCCAAATCTCTGTTTTCCTTTATGTTTCCAAAGCCAATACAGAGTCAGCTGCTGCCCTTCCTAACATGACCACTGTGACCAGCTGCCCGAAGCTCACCTCCGCCTGCATCCCATCCTAGCCAGAGAGATGGGAGCCTGCTTCCTTGAAGCCATCTATCCAGGGGTGCCACCTTCTAACCTCCACCAGCACCCGAGCCTCTCAGGCCTCCCACCTGAGAGTCACCTTGCTTTGTTGTCAGAGAAACAAACACCCAACAGGAGGAAACTTGGGAACCACTCCCTGTCCAGAAGCAGCCTCAAGAATTGTGACCCCCCAGGAGTTGGGGGTGGGGTGGGGTGGGGCAGGGACCAGAGCTAGCTGCTTACTTCCATGTGCCTCAGAGAATCTGATCTTTGAGGCATTGAGCCGCGGCCTATGCCAGGACCCTCTTGGTACCTAGAAAAGAACAAATAGTTGTTCCCTGCCCCAAGATCCCTCATGCCAAGGGATGGTGGCTTTTCTACAAGTGTGGGCACAGCCCTTCAGTAGTCACAACAAGAGCAAAGGAGGTAGAGATGATCTTCCTGCTAATCAGGTGCATGTATGTGAGACCCCAGGATCTGTTTGGAACTGGGGGTGGGGAGAGGAGGAGGGGCTTCATGGCCGTGTGACGAGGTAGGGGAGGGTACCTTGTCATACACACAAAGTTCAGCCCGAGTGTATTGTCCCCCTCACTCCAGTGCAGTCTGATGGCTTCTGCTCCGTGGAGATGGAAGAAAAGCTTTTGAAGAGACTGCAAGGCTCAAAAAACGTGAACATCGTTTGTAAAAGGAGCCTTCCAGGAAATAGCTGCCAAACCCTCTTGGGAGAAAGCAGGATGGTGTTCAAGTTCCAGTTCCACCATTTGCTGGGCCTACTATGTGCCAAGGGGGGCATCAGAAAGAACCAAAACAGACAAAACTGTGGGGACAGGCAAGGGCCTGAGCAAAGACAAGATGGACCAGAATGGCAGGTATCTCAGGCGGTAGTCAGGCTGATTTTCTTTTTTTCTTTTTTTTTTAAAGAGATTTATTTATAATGTGTAAGTACACTGTAGCTATCTTCAGACACTCCAGAAGAGGGCACCAAATCTCATTACAGATGGTTGTGATCCACCATGTGGTTGCTGGGATTTGAACTCAGGACCTTCAAAAGAACAGTCAGTGCTCTTAACCACTGAGCCACCTCTCCTGCCCCCAGGCTGATTTTCTAAAGAGGGAACACCAAGCCGAAACTCCAGCGGAGTAAAACACATGCTGGGGACAGGGATACTTTGTTACTTTGTGAAGTGCAAGAGTAGTTGTCCGAGGGTAGGAGCTGGATCTACCTTATTGGCACTTCACAGAGCTGTTGTACAGGCAAAGGCTGGTACCCAGAGTCTACATAGCTGCTTCTGGCAGTGAACACAACCTGCTAGGCTTAGAGTTCTTGAGAGAGAGAGAGAGAGATCTTAGACCTTGTGACAATAGACGTTAGACAGGTCCAGTTGTGGCCAAGCCTCACCTGGGCCTGCCTCTAACCAGCCCAGTCAAGTTTTAGCAAAATTCTGCTAGTCAGGGTAAAGAGGGACCAGTCAGCCACCTCTGCTGTCATGAGCAAGAACCCTTTTGACCCTGGACAACTCTAGGGACCATCCCATCTTCCACCATCAAGACCAAACATACAAAGTTAACCTGAGATATACTCCTTATTTCATGGTCAACAGATCTCTAGCCCCTATTCCATCATTAGCCGTATTTACCCAATGCTGCATAACTTAACGCATATGTAAATTAGGGCAAATACAGTTTAGGGGACTGTAACAGGCTGGAGCCTCCCTCCCTCCCTCTATGGCACCAGCCTCCAGTATAGGCTCCCTTGCTGCTTTGACAGGATCAGGAACATCTCCTTACCAGTTGCCCTTGTCCTCTCTGGCTGATCTGGACACTTCCGGTCCACACCGAGCCCACAGCCAACCTACTGTCATCCAGACTACAAGACCATGCCAGGGAGGGCACCCTGTACACCCCAGCATGCACACCCCAGCAGGGGGTGCAGCTCTGCCCGGCATCATTAATCTCATGCTGACTCTCATGTCAAAGTGCATGTGATTTCTTGTAAAAATGATCTGGCTGCTAATTAGGCTGTTTATAACTTGTTTCCCTGGTCGCTGATGATAATTAACATGCAAATGAGCTTGGGGAGGGGAGGCTCTGAGCCCCCGTTCATTACCACGTTAATTACTGTTTGCATACTTAAGTATCTCAGACACAAATGGCAGCAGTTAGCAGAATGGCCAAGATGATCATTATACCCACGGCATTTTGAAAAGTCATTTCACTCTGTTATTTTTCTGTGTGATTAATGGTTCCTGGTGGCCTGGTTGATAAACTTCGTTAGTTCTAGCCAATCTAGGCTGTATACACAGACTGCAGAGTGGCTCCCGGCACAGCGCCATCAATCTCTCCTTGTGTGCTCCCCAACCCCTGTTGGTGACAGAGTTTCTGGGCGAAAGAGGTAGCAAAGGAGAAAGTTGGGCAGTTCTTGGGGCCAGAGTACTTCTTTGTGTTAAAAGGACAGGTTCCAGAATGCACTCCGCCCAGCAACAGCAGGCAGTGTTTGCTTATATGGTCGAGTTTGGGGAGATCTGTGTGTCTCAGGGATGAACTTAAGGATTCCAGGATGTCCCCTTCACAGTGCCATGTGAAGATCTTAGCTGGAACCTGTACAATCCTGTCTGTCCCTTCCTTCCTTCCTTCCTTCCTTCCTCCCTCACTCCCTTCCTTCCTTCCTTACTTCCTTCCTTCCTCCCTTCCTTCCTTCCTCCCTCCCTTCCTCCCTTCCTTCCTCCCTCACTCCCTTCCTTCCTTCCTTACTTCCTTTCTTCCTCCCTTCCTTTCTTCCTCCCTTCCTTCCTCCCTTCCTTCCTTCCTCCCTTCCTTCCTTCCTCCCTCCCTTCCTCCCTTCCTTCCTCCCTCCCTTCCTTCCTTCCTTCCTCCTTCCTTCCTTTCTTCCTCCCTTCCTTCCTCCCTTCCTTCCTCTCTTCCTTCCTTCCTTCCTCCCTCACTCCCTTCCTTCCTTACTTACTTACTTCCTTTCTTCCTCCCTTCCTTTCTTCCTCCCTTCCTTCCTTCCTCCCTCCCTTCCTTCCTTCCTCCCTTCCTTCCTTCCTCCCTTCCTTCCTTCCTCCCTCCCTCCCTTCCTTCCTCCCTTCCTTCCTTCCTCCTTCCTTCCTTCCTTTCTTCCTCCCTTCCTTCCTCCCTTCCTTCCTCTCTTCCTTCCTCCCTTCCTTCCTCCCTCCCTCCCTTCCTTCCTTCCTCCCTCCCTCCCTCCCTCCCTCCCTTCCTTCCTTCCTTCCTTCCTTCCTTCCTTCCTTCCTTCCTCTCTCCCTCACTAGTCCCCGTTCTCTCTTCCGTCCTGGCTGCCTGCCAGGCATCTGCTAGGTGATGGTAACCCAACCCTGACCTCCACAATTGAGTGGTTGGAATCTTCATTTGGAATCCCAGAGAGGAAGCCAACAATACCTGAGTGAGCACAGGGCCGATGGTAACGGTGGCAGAGAGAACCAGGGAAGTCATTTCATGTAAGAGAGTCTGTCTAAGTGGAGGTGACTTGTAGATAGAGTGCCTTATTGGGGTGCCATGCCACCTGGCAGGAATTTGACATCGACTAATGTGAAGTTCCTCTCTCAGCCTTCGAGCGGGAACTCCTGTGTTAGCCATAATCCCCTCCACCTGGGGTGGAGCGTCAGACCAAGGTGAAGCCCATGGTTTTTCAAGCACCTGCAGTTTCCTGAAAAGCACTAGCTGCCTGTGGAGAAGCTTCCAGCCTTTGGGGGAAGGAAGGGTTTTCCCCTGCCTATATATTTGGAGTCCTCCATTAAACTTTGAGACCTTGAACAGCAATGTTGTCTTGGTCTTCGTCTCTTTTCACCACCTTCCCATACATCCCCAGCTTCCCTTCCAGGTAACCTGTTCGATGTAACTGCAGGCAGGTACAGTGACTGAGCCAGGTGGACACTTGGAGGAAACCTGACTCAATGGTGCTGGAGAAGGACCAGCTTATAGGGGAAGAGGGTAGAGGTCCCTGGGTATTTGTGGTAGGACTCTACAAGGGACGGCTGTGGGTGGCCTGAGTAATTCAGGTGTTGAGATGGCCGAGAAGGGGCAGGGCCAATTCCTAGGCTGGGATCTGAGTGGGCGTTGTGAGCCGTGCTTCAGCTGTGGCACAGATGAGCGGCAGGCACACAGATGCTGAGATGGACACCATTGACCACACATTACACTTTGATGAGGCAAGGGAGGTGGGAGCAGAGGAGCTGCATGGTAGGCCTCTCTGGGGGGATCCTGGCTGCTACAGCCAGGTACCTAATGCTCCAGCAGGACACTTCTGAGTCAAGAGTCCCCTTGAAGGGCCTGGACCCACCACTTGACCTCATAACCCAATTCTCATTGGTAAGATGGGGTCCCTACTGAGCAAAGCAGCCGTGGGGGGGGGGGCATGGCTTCCCCTCCACGAACACGACCCTATCTGCAGCTGAACTGTCTGCCAGAGGAGTCTGGAATCCCCAGATGGACAGCCTCCACGAATGCTCAGACATAGCCCCTGTATCACTTTCCCTATTCAGGAAAAGTGTTTCACCCACCTCCAGGGTACAGTCTCCTATGCCTGTAGGGGAGACAGAAGCAGCAGGTGGGCAGGTGACTGGGAAAAAGCGCAACACCCCAATCCTACTACATTATTGATCTCAGGATGGAACAAGAGGAGCTAGCTCCCTGGCAGGTGTGGGTTGGGCGTGTCTGCCAAGAGCTGAGCTTCCCTGAGGCAGGGTCTAGGCTGAGGAGAAGGGAGGAGAGGGGAGGGGAGGGGAGGGGAGGGGAGGAGAGGAGAGGAGAGGAGAGGAGAGGAGAGGAGAGGCCTATCATATGTGTACAATTCCTGCTGGCTGTCAACAGAGAAGGCAAGTTGAAACTCCACCAGGTAACCGCCAGATCACCTCAGGTAAATCTCCTAAAGCCTGAAGGGTTCTCTATTGAGTGGGGTCACATTGAACCTTGATGGGGGAGGGTATCCAAAGCCCTGGTGGCTAGGGGGGCTTGGGGTAGCTTACGTAGCCTGGCAGAACACTCTGGAAGCTTGGTGGTGCAGATGGCCCTGGTGGGTATAGGTGGGAACAAAGCTCATAGAATTAGCCTGTGTTACACCTGGATCGTAAGGCAGCAGGGAGTGAAAAGCACCCAAGAGCCCAAGGTTACCCTTTGAGGAATCCTGGCGGCAGACCTCTTCTGATTTGCATTGACTTAGACACAGTGAGCCCCTGTGGTGAGCACCTATGGAGGAGAAGGGGAGGGAGGCCGGTGGATGAGGTGCCCCGGGAAGCCCTTAGGGGAACATGTCAGTGGCAAAGAGAACTCAGACTCCCTTGGGGGTGGATAGACAAACTGGCCAACTCACCTACGAGCTGTGACACGGCCTCTGCCCTGTATCCAGCACCACTACCAGCTCTCAGGGTCAGGAGGGCGCAGATCTTCACCAGGAAGGGAGACTATTTTCCCAGCCCCTGGAGTTAAAGCTAGCCATCAGGGACACATCAGTATCTGACGGGCAATTTGCAGGAAAGGGTGGCCACTACCCACTGCGTGGGTGACATGAGTGAATTCTGGAAAGACGCACCAGATCTTTCTAATCCAGCCCTCTTGGGAGAACACTGGGGATCTGGGAAAAGGATCCATAAAGACCTCCCATGGGAACAGTCACTCCCAGTCTTCCTCTGGAGAGCTGAGAAAGAGCTCCCGATAGGCCCTGTGAGTACTGTCCCAGAACAGTAACACAGTTACCAGATCCGCACCCCACAAGGTTGGCCTCAGAGTTTTCTCAACGTCTGCCCTGTTCCCTTCTCATCACTAGCCCAGTGCTCTTTCCAATGAAGGGCATCCCAAGGCCCTGCTTAAACACTGTATGCAGGAAGCCCTGGGAGCTACAATGACTCTGCCCCTCTTCCCCTGGGTGCAGGCACAGCCTCAGATACAAAGCTATCACCACAGAGGAGTGGTCAGATGGTCGGAACACCTCTTGTGCAATTATTCTCATGGGTTTAAGGGGAGCAGGGCTGACTCCCGCTCAGACATGCTGGAACCCCACCGAAGCACAGTGCCTAGGGTTAACAGGGCCTATGTAGTGCACAGGGCCAAAATTCTGGTCACCACCAGCTAGATTTGAGTCAGTCACAGCAGAAATCCTTTGGACCAGGGAGACTAAAGCCATGTGATCGGTTCCCATGTCCACATTCTGAAGCTGGGGGCCACAGGCCTTGGGCTCCCTATCCAGCTCCAGCAGCCTGTGTTTGTCTACCACAGTATCAGAAATGTAAGCACAATATAGACGACACAGCATGGACAGGTGGGTTCCAGCACCCAGGCATGTCGCTCTCAAACGGGAGCTGCAGTCACAACCCAATCCCGACTAGATGGGCCATCTGGCCGGTGCCTGCAGGCCCTCCGACTCCATACACCCAGGCAGGGCACAGGGGAGAGATCAGGGCTAATGTGATTGCCATACTCAGTGCCCCTCCATGCCCCAGGCCCTTTCAACAGCCCCACAGGACAGCCCACTCCATTACAGAGCTCGCCTAATTAGGGTAATTAAAATGAAAGTAATCAAAGTAACATAATAGGAAATTTCTTAATAAGCCCTCACCACTGCCGACTGCAAGAGTTTTGTGCCTTTGTGAATGTCAAGGAGCCGAAGAGAAGGTGGGTCATACAGGAAAGTGGGTCTTGCTGGCTGCACCCACCGTGCTCCCTCAGACCAGACTCTTGGTATCACAGCTCCCTCCACAGAGGGCTGTGTGGTAGACCGTATCCCAGGAAGCTACCCCACCCCCCAGCAGCCTTGTATCAAGTCCCCAGGGCCCCCAGAGGAGCCAGTGCTGACCCATACCTGGACACTTCGGTGAGTTGGGAGGGGCTGCCCAAAGCAGACCCCTCTGAAGTTGGTTACCCAGCATGCCCCAAGGGCAGCTGACTGAGCCTGGACTGATTCTCAGGCCACAGCTTCTACTTCCTCTTTCTAAAACTGAACCCTATGCCCCCTCCTCAGTCTAGACCTGGCCATCCCCAACAAAGAAGGGGTTCAGCAGGGCTGCCAGAGCCTGTTTCCCCAGGAAACAGGCAGTGGGCACAGAACTAGATCCTAGCCTATTTGCCCAGTGGGGCCAAGGACTTGGGGCAAATAAGACCACAGGACCCCAAACGTGGACAGCGGTCTGCAGGGAGGGGAGTGGTATGGGGTGAAGAAGCCATCAGCGTATCCAAGTTTGAGTTCTGGGACGCAGAGACAAAGACTGAACTTGTGGGGCAGGGGCTAGCAAAGGCATGGGACAGTTCACCCAGAACCCAGGCACTGTACACTCCTGAGCTTCCCTCCTCTGAGACTTAGGTTCTCTCCTCCAAGGCTGCCCCGTGAAGCCCAGTCAAACCTCCTTCCCTTGCCCTCCCCGCGGCCTGAGCAGGTTTGGCCACTAGAGGGCAGAGCTGAGCAGCCCGGCAGCTTTGGGATGTTGACACTCTCCCTGGAAACTGGCCCCACCTACTTCTGTGTCTACAGTGTTGGGTCGGTGTCTCTAAAGGCCCAGAGCCCCTGGGTCTGACCAGCAGCTGCACTCACCACCCCTGACCCCGGCCTAATAAGGAATTTGAGTCATCAGAGCCTTTCCATGCCCAGACCTGGTTGGTTCAGCTTGTGAGTGTGAGCAGGGTAGGCATATGTACATGTGTCTGTCACAGAGGGCTTGTTGGGGCCAAGAGTAGTTCCTGGGGTCAGAGGGCAGGGTTAGAAGACAGACTTGTTCTAGAATCTTTCTCTGAGCTGACTATGGGTTGTTTGTGCTCTCCACCACGGGTTGTCTAATAGTGCTCCCCACCATGGGTTGCCTGTGCTCCCCACCATGGGTTGCCTGTGCTCCCCATCATGGGTTGTCTGTGCTCCCCACCATGGGTTGCATGTGCTCCCCATCATGGGTTGTCTGGTAGTGCTCCACACCACGGGTTGTCTGGCTGTGCTCCCCACCACGGGTTGTCTGGCTGTGCTCCCCACCATGACTTAGTTGTCTGGTAGTGCTCCTCACCCTGCTCCAGACCTGGCAGGCACCCCTTGGTCCTAGCCCTCAGCCTGCATCACACAGGAATGAGCAGGTGGGTAGGGGTGTGGTTCTGGGTTGGAGTTCTGAAACACTTGTTTACCTTCCTGGAGGTAGATGGAGCCACATGTCCCAGAATCTGCCCAGGACCCTGATCTCTTAATCACTCTGTTCCCAGTCACCCAGAGTCTTAGGCTGACCTGAGTAGGCAGGGTCCCATCCTACTGAGGCTCAAGAGATAAGAGTAACTTGAAACCCAACCTGACAGGCCCTCGCAGAGCCCATGCCCAGCTATGGAGCCTGCCTGCCGAAAGAGTGCCACAAATATCTCTTTAGTGGCCAGGTCTCAGGTTCCACACAGCAGGGTCTGCACAGATTCTGAGGATTTAGTGGCTGAAGCCAGGAGGTTGCTCTCTGAGGTCATGCTCAAGGGCAGGGCTGGTGAAAATAACAACTCGGACACTAACTACAGTTGTCCTCCTGCAGATACCCAGGGAAACTGAACATGGGCCAGTGGGGACTGAGACCGTGATGTCCGCTCAGGAGCTCGTGGCCTGCCTCTGCCAGGAGGGGGACAAGCACCTGGCCCTGGAGGAGCTACCCTTAGCCACAGCCTTCTACCTGGCCGCCTTCAGCTGCCACGCCCCTTCAGCCGTGCGGCATGTACGGGCTCTTCTGGCTGAGTCCCCAGGGGCACCTGTGGTGGCTACCCTGGAGGCCTGGTGTCGTGGGGACAGCCAGATCCCTGCTATCCACTGGGACGGCATGGCGGTGGTCTCCCTGACTGGGCCACTGGCCTCTGCCTTCCTCGGTGCCATTTGCCCAGATCACCCTGCCACTATCCTGTACCTTTTGGCTGGCCTGCTGGCCCAAGGGCGTCACGTGGAAGTGGTGCAGCGCTGTAACACTCTGTTGGATGCACACTCCCAGCAAACCCTGGAGCTGCAGCTGACGCGTGCCCTGGCCTGGGTCCTGTCTGTGGACCAGGCCAGAGAGGGCATAGCTGCCTATCTAAAGAACTTTGCCTCCAGCGCAGACCGGACAGTGGCCTTCATCCGTAGCCACCAGCACCCCTACCTCCCCAAGCTGCTTGGCACCCTCCAGAACTACCTCTCAGGAAATCTGAAGACCAGTGCCAACCAGCAAGAGACCAACTGCCGGGGACTTCTGGAGGCCCTTGACCCCAGAGGCAGATGGATGGGTGCCATGTCACCAGAAGCTCTGCTTCATAGAGGCAGGTTTGAGGATTGCCGGGCAGCATGCAGCCGGGACCTTCAGCCTGATTCAACAGGGAGTAGACCCCAAGGTAGGAGAGTGACTCACAAGTCACATTTCCCCAAGAGCCACTCCAGCCACAGCTAAAATCTGCCTGTGGTAGGACCAGAGCTGGGTCTGGGACTAGGGCTGGGGCGGAGCTGGGGGCTGGGGCGGAGCTAGGGCGGAGCTGCAGACACCTCAGTGAAAAGACAGAATCCAAGAAGGAGCAAACAAATGTCTTGCCTTACTAAAAGCAAGGCGCAAATCTGGCTGTCAGTCAGGGAAAGCTTCTCAGGAGAGGTGGCTTTTCAGAGTCCATTAAAAAAAAAAAAACACATGCCAATGCCCTTGGGAAGAAAGCTCGAAATGTCCTTGTCACCAAATAGTCAGGGTGGCTGAAGGGAAGGAAGTAGCAGCAGGCCAGGGCCTGAAGAGTCTAGATTTTACTCTTAAAACCACAGGAGGGTTTTCAAACTGATGTGAGCATGCTTCTTCCGCTGTGGTGTATGGACTGTGATTCGGGAGCTAGACCTGCTGGGACCCAGAAGGCTGAGGGGGGAGGGGGGCGGGGGAGGCTGAGGGAGTGGGAAAGGCAGGAGGCTAAGAAACAGAGAGGATGCTGGGAAGCTGGAAGGATGGTCCAAACAGGGGCCGTCTATCAAGGATCCTTGGACTCTCGGACAGGAAACCATGGCCCTTACCTGGGAGGAGGCGTTGCAGAGTGAGAGCCATTTGTAGCAGGACTGTGGGCATAGTTAACGGAGGACCGAGAATGATTTGAAGAGTTAGCCTTGAAGACTTGACTGCAGAGGGGTTGGCCGGGGCAGTAACCCTGTGCTACCTGCTTCCTCTTACGATAGCAAAACACCTAAGATAACAAATTATAAAGAAAAAGTTTCTTTCCGTTTGCTGGGTATTATGGATTTCAGTCTGTGGTCAGCTGTCCAAGAGGGTCTCACAGGTCACCAAAGGGGCAAGAACACAAAGCTCCCTTGTTGGGATGTGGTAAGAGGGACAAAGTGTCTGTTGAGTGGCAGGGTTCCTGAGGACCTGGATGCGAGCGAGATACTGGGAGGAATAAGCTGGAGAGAACTGGGAAACTCCGTGTCTTGGCTCTGATGCATCTGGTAGGCAAAAGTGCATTACATCACATAGGATAGCTGGGCAGGGTGGCGCACGCCTTTAGTCCCAATGCTTAGGAGGCAGAGGCGGGCATATCTCAGAGTTTGAGGATAGCCTGGTCTACGGAATGAGTATCAGGACAGTCAGAGCTACATATAGAAACCCTGTCTCCCTCAAAATTAATAATAATAAATATTTTTAAAAGATACAAAGTAGGGGCTGAGTATTTTTTAAATATGCAAAAGAGGAGGCTGGTGATGGCTCAGCAGTTAAAAGGTCCTGAGTTCAATTCCCAGCAATCATATGGTTGCTCACAACCATCTGTAATGGATCTGATGCATTTCCTGTGTGTCTGAAGACAACTATAGCATACTCATATAAAATAAATAAATAAATAAATTTATTGTAAAAAGATACAAAAGTAGAGACAATGAGAAAATATATTTTATAAAATTAAAAACGTAAAGTTTTCCCACACACCTGTACAAAGATGAAAGGACAATTCTCAGAGAAGAAAATGTTTTCAAAACATAACAGTGACAGAAAAGCTAACTGTATGCAAAGTATTTGTGGAATTCTCACATATGGGCAAGGCAAATGAATAAAGGAATTGGAGGAAAAAAAACTTTTCCCCAAAGAGAGAAAACACAGATAGCAAGCAAAAAAGTTGGGGAAATCATCGGCACCATGGTAACAGGATGGAGGTAAATTAACACAAAGGAAAAGTATTTCCTTTGGACACAGCCAACTGGAAAGAAAATTAGTGAACCCCAGAAAAAAAATGAAAATTAAAATGGTGAGCTAGCACTTTAGAAGACCCATGCTGTCAAAACTGGGAAATCGAACAGCAGATCTGGTCCTGGGAGTTCAGCCGATCTGACAGAACTCCTGTCCCACAGGCAACAACATCCTAATTTGGATAAAATACCAAAAGCGTCAGATGGTCACTGTCTGGACGCATAAAACCGGGGCTACATGAGGTGAGACTGCAGCTTGGAGATTTTTCCTCTGTGCAGTCATGTGCACAACTGAAAGTCATGGTTTTGCCAGCTTGAGAGGATGTCAGAGTTCGAGGCTGAATAAAGTGGAAAGCTAGGATGCAAAGTCCTGAAGGGTTACAGAAGAGATGATGTCCAAAATCTGAATATAAACCTCTGGCTGACTGCTGGATTGAACACAGGTAGGAGACAAGATGGTCCATGTAAAGCATAAGGTAGCAGCTTCAGGATACTAAAAAGAGCGTTGGCTTCCGAAGACAGAGAGAATTTGGAGTTTGAGGCTAGACAACGCAACTGGTTACTAAGACAAAGTTCAGCCCTCACCTGAAACACAGGACTAAATCCAGAGTCTTTACGAAGCATCGCTCAGATGTCTGGTGTACAATTTAAAAAAGTACTAGCTGGGATATAACTCAGTGGTCAAGGGTTTGCCTAACGTATATACAGAGCTGGGTTGATATCTGGCACCACCCCCCCCCCAAATGGAAGTTAGCTGAGAAGTAAAATAATAATGAAAAAAGTCAGCATTGGAGAGATGGGGAGAAGAGTCAGCAAAATTTAAGAGATTCTCTGATATGCAAAACTGAAGAAAAACGGCTACAGCCTTACTGGCTTGTGGGACAATTAAGAAATGTATTCTGTGGCTATATTCTTGGACGGAGATATGGAGGTGACGTCAGCAGCTGCTGGAAGCCTCTGCCACTTCCGGGGCTGACCTGTTTTGTTTCCACCCTTGGCTTCTGCCACCGGGACTGGGCAGGGAACCCTGGTGGTGGTGGGTTTCTCTGCCAGTCTGTGCAAACCAGTTAGTTGCCTGCTGTTTCGCTGGCCTCGGGGATGTGGCAGTGTGCTTCCCACATCCATCCTCAGATCCCAGGGAGTGTCCATAACTGTAACTCCCCTCCTAACAATGCAGAGGGGGCAGACACCTAGCCCGGAGGCCCAGGTCCATCCACTCTTCGGGTAGGGGCTTCAGGTAACTGAGCGCCTCCTTTCTGGTCCCTCTACTGTTTCTGCTTTCTACAGACAAGTAAGTGTTGAGTCCCAAGAAGGCAGAACAGCAAAGATGTCCAGGACTGGACAAAGTCAGAGTCAGAACCCCGGCTTCACAGAATGGGCTGGGTGGGGCTACATCCCTGAAAAGGAAACTAAAGCCCATCTCTAAAAGTCAGGGCGGAAAGGAATATAAACAAACTTCCATTTGGGCTGAGAGGTGATGCCCACAGGAGCCACTCTGGGTGGCACCGGGAGCTGCTGGCTGTTGTGCTGGCACAAGTCCTGCAGCATCACTCTCTGGGTGCCCATGGACTCGGAGACATCCTTGTGGTTCTGGAGCCCTGGGTTCTAGCAGACTTTGGGGAGATGCCCTGAGCTGACAGAGCGAGCTGTAGGAAGGCAGGCCCACACCTGTTTCTCTCCCTAGGTGAGCACCTGGCGGTCCTGCTGGTCACCCGTGCGGCTGCCACCTTCTTCCAGGATGGCCCAGCCGGGGACATGTTGCGGGACCTACAGGAGGCCTTCCGCGAGAGCCCCGCCGGCGCGCGGAGGCAGTTTCAGACCCTGCTGTCCGCGGAGGACCGCGAACGCCTGCAAACGCAGGCGCAGGAGGCCGCGAACCTGGGCTTCGCCCGCTACCTGGAGGCTGTGCGAAGCCGCGGCGAGCTGCGCCGGGATGCGGACCGCGAGCTCTTGGTTCCCGTGACGCGCGCGCTACGCGTCCTGCTCCGCGTGGCACCCGCCCGACGGCGACTAACGCTGGGCACCCGCCTGGCCGAGTGCTTGCTCCTGGCCGGGGACGTGGAGGGGGCTCGCGCGCAGTGCGAGCGCCTCCTCCGTCCTAGGCGTCCCGGGGAGCGCGCGGGGAACCGCACCGGAGAGCACGCGCCGCTGCTGGCGCTGCGCGGCTTCTGCGCGCTGCACGCGGGCGATGCACGGCGCGCACGCGAGGACTTCCAGGCGGTGGTGGAGCGTGCGGTGCCGCACGCGGGATGCTGCGTGCGCGCGCTGTGCGGCCGAGGGCTACTGCGCGTGCTGGCGGGCAGCGCCTTCCTGGGCGCGCTGGACTATGTCACCGCCAGCCGGCTACGGCCGGAGGAGGCGCTGCTTATCGCCAAGGCCTACGTGCCCTGGAACCAGCGTGGGCTGCTGCTGACAGTGCTGCGGGAGGAGGGCCGCAAGATGCTGGTGCGCTCAATGAGCTACGCGGAGAAGGCTGCGCAGGCGCAGGAGGGGTGAGAACCTGCCCCGCGCCAGAGGAGGGGAAGCTTGTCTGAGAGAAATTTGCGCTGGGATCCACTAGATGGCTTCCCTATGTCAAGTTCGGGATCTGGAGCCAGGGCTGAGATTTCAGGATTCTAGGTCTCAGAAAATGGTGCCTGTGGACTTTCTCCCTTAATGTTAGGAACAAGCTGGAGGTGTTGGCTCACACCTGCAACCCCAACACTTGAGAGATTGATGCAGGACAGCCTGAGCTCCACAGTGAATTCCAGGCCAGCCTGGGCTACATACAGATGGAGACCTTGTCTCAAAAACACAAAATGCAAACAAACCAAAAGGTCAAAATTGAAAGGGGCAGGAGAAATGGCTTAACAGTTAAGACTGAGTGCTGATAGGAGCCTACTTTCCAGCAGCCTACCTTGGGTAGCTCACCTCAGCCTGTAACTCCGGCTTCAGGGGAATCCCATGCCTCTGGCCTGCAAGAACACTTGCCCTCATGTACATGCACACTCATGCATGCTCACACACACAATTTTTTAAACTATTTTCTTGGTTTGGGATTTTTAAAAACTTGCTGGCCTGTATCTGTATCACGTGTGTGCAGTGCCAGCAAAAGCCAGAAGGGGGCGTCAGATCTTCAGACTATGGGAATTGTGGTCACCAAGTGGATGCTAGGAATCGAATCCCAGTCTCCTAGGAAAACAGCCAGTGCTTTCAACCACTGGACCATCTCTCTGCTCCCTCCCCCGCCCCACCTCTCACCCCCTACCCTGAGACACACACACACACACACACACACACACTTTTTCCTTTTTAAATGGAAAAACAAAAACAAAATCCTTGAACATTAGTCCCCTGTGGTGTATTCTTTTTGTACACATACAATATCTCAAAAAAAAAAACTAAAAACAAAAAATAAAACCAGAGTTTTTGCTGAAGCTGTAGCTTGTCCCACCTGCAGTAGATAATGAGTTTTAAGTTTCCCTTTGTTACTAAATGCATTTGTGACACCTTGTCTCCACAACCCCTCATTTTAAAAGTGGGGGGGACAGGTGTAGCTCTGGCTCAGTGGCCAGCTCCAAGGAAGGGTCTTTGATTTCAAGTGCTGCCCACCCTACCGTCCCAGACACACAGGACACACTGCTGCCTGGTGGGTACCCCTCCAGCTGCCTAGCCCTCCCCCACCACTGTCAGTCCACACCCCACACCTCCACATGAGCTTCCTCTGTGAATTGCTGTTGCGGTTATGGTTCTTTATGATGAGCCCAGCAAAGCCAAACCATCACTTCTTGTGTTTACCAAAAGGAAACTGAGGCGAGATCTGCTGGGGTCCTTGGGCAGACTTGGTGCCTACTTCTGTGTAGCGCCTACCCTCTGGGGTGGTAGGAAGAGCAGGGGAGAGAGTGTGAAGGAACAGGATAGGGATCTGGACAGGGGTGATACGGTCCTTCCTCTGCAGCTCACTGGGAAAGGGGCTACCCAGACTAGGGGCATGTTCCCATCCAGGGAACAAGATTCACCTGAGACTTGACCTCAATGGAGGGGATGTAGAAAAGGGCCTGTCCCACACTGAGCCACCTTCTCCATAGGGATGCCTACGGAGTCTACCAGCTGGCCATGCTGTTAACGGAGATGGATGCAGAGGATGAGACTTCCTGTCTCTTGGCGGCTGATGCCCTGTACCGCTTGGGCCGCCTGGACGATGCTCACAAATCCCTGCTGGCGATTCTTTCCCGGAGGCCCCAGGCAGCCCCTGTGCTGGTGCGGCTGGCCCTGCTTCAGCTGCGGAGGGGCTTCTGCTATGATGCCAACCAGGTGAGTAAGCCCAGGTGGGCTGGTGCAGGTAGGAATGGGCACATCTCTGTGGGGGGACACCATGAATCTTGTAGCCCCCCGATCTGCTCCCTACGGCCTGGACATTGGAAAAAGTGGACCTAATTAGGACCCACTTCACCACCTGCAGCCAGCCCTGGCCTCTCTGACGCTCAGCTTCCTCATCTGTGCCTGCTCTTGTAAACTGTCAAGGGAATTGGCAGAGGTTCCTGGGACCTTGGAGGTGCCTGCTTACACTAGGTGCTTCCTATTTACTTTGGCTGTGGTATAATGAAAAGTTGCCATGAACCAATGTTTTGTAGGCTGAGTTCCTACCCAATCCTCCCAGATGAGCTGAACTTGAACATAGCTCAGCCTGGGACAGAAGTATGGGTTTTACAAGGCTCTTGACCTTGTTTGTCAGCCTCTGAGAACCCTTCCCTGGCATGGCAGAGTTTAGGACCTGGCTTAGGTGTTGTGGGGCTTTCTGTTTGCACCAAGGTCCTGTTTCTGGGGGATTTTGGACCTCAAAGTCTGGGCTGAGGACCAGCCAGCCTCTATGTTCTTCTCTGGCCTGACTGGAATCCTAATCCCCTGGGCAGACAGGCAGAAAGATCACCCTAGAACCAACCTACCCTTTTCTACCAGGGAGGGGAGTCTGCACCAGACCCATGAGAAACAATGTTGCCATCTCCCAGGGCAGACAGGTGGGCTGAAAGATCACCCTAGAACCAACCAATCTTTTTCTACCAGAGATGCGAGTCTGCACCAGGCCCATGGGAAACAATGTTGCGTCTCCCAGACTGGAGTCTGGAGGGAGGAGCTTGTGTCTTCCTGAGGACACCTGGCTAGAGCCTGGTCACACCCTTGACTCTTAGTCTACACCTTCTGAGTCCCCATCACATGCTGTTCTGAAGGTCCCTTGCACACCCTTGTTGTTCAAGCCTTCCTTGGGTCAGCATGTTGGAGTGGAGTCTCCACCCAGGCAACTCAGGGAACGGAGAGCCCCATCCTACCTGGTCATTTTTTTGGAGTGGGCTTCCACTCTGCCCAGCGCATCCTTGTTCCCCTCCTCCCTGTCCTTGTTGGAGAAGGCACGGTAGATGGAGACAAACACATCTTCAAAGGCTTAAGTGGCTGGGGCTATAATTCATGGAAAACCTTCCAGGGCTCAGAATAGACTGCTTCCTCCAACCCCAGGCTTGTGGAAACAGACCCAGGCCCTCCTGCTGGCAGCAGCTGCTGGGGCAGGCAAGGAGAGGAAGAAGAGGGTGCCAGTGGTGAGGACTGCAATGACTCTGATCTCACATCCACAGCTAGTAAAGAAGGTAGCCCAGTCTGGAGACACCGCCTGCCTCCAGCACACGCTAGACATCTTCCATCGTGAGGACTTGCAGCTGCTGCAAGACCACTGCCACACACGGGCACTAAGCATCCTGCGGGCTCGGCCAGGCGGGTCCGACAGTGAGGTCCACACCAGGGAAGCCATTGCCTATCTCTCTTTGGCCATCTTTGCTGCAGGTAGGAACCCACGCCAGCCTCAGGGGTCCAATCCAGTGCCAGATGCGTGGGGCGTATGGGATCTGTGAATGAGCTTGCTCCGCAATATCCTGCACCCTCCAGGGTGTGGACAAGATGGGGCCATTTACCAGGAGCACCTAGTACTGGAACCCCTGGCCATCCATGAACATACCAAGGCTTGTGAAGGGCCTGGGCTAACTGAGACACTGCCCTGCTCCTGGACTGCCTTCCCCTGCATGCTCCATGCTGAGATGTAGGTCAGACCTTGGCTCTCCTGAGCCTTTCATAGCAGTGACAAGTTTTGTATGGCCACACCTGCCCTCCACACATCACCAAGCCATCCCATCTGGGTTGCGGCAGGTCTGCCCTGGGTGTGCTGGAGTGCAGTGTGGGAGTGCCATGGTGCACATACAAGTCCCTGGACAGAGGCATGGCCAGGGCTGGGGGTTGTGTGATCATGCAGATTGTGGTGACTTGGACTGGCACCTTTCCACTGCGCCTCCTCAGAGTAAGTGGAAGAGAGCCTATGGGAGGGAAATGGTCAATGAACCGATTCTTGCAGGTCACTGTGTGGTTCCCTGTGGGGACACCAGACAGACGGATATACAGGAGGAGTCTGGTGGAAGCATTCTGTTTGGTGGTCAAGCTGTGCCTGACCACATTTTCTTTTTAAAGATTTATTTATTTCATGAGTACACTGTAGCTGCCTTCATGATGTCCAGAAGAGGACATCAGGTTGCATTATAGATGGTTATGAGCCACCATGTGGTTGCTGGGAATTGAACTCAGGACCTCTGGAATTGCAGCTGGTATTCTTAACCTCTGAGCCATCTCTCCAGCTCCACATATTCTTGCTTCAGAGTTTCTTTCCAGAGTTCACTGGGAATTGTTATCCACCTTCAGCTTCATACTGTACCTACTATGTGCTTCTTTTCTCTACCCTGGCCTAACATGTCCTACTCAACCCCTGCCTACACCCCCCAAAACAGTCATAGGCTTTTCTAGGACACCCCAACCATCTGCCAGTCCTCCTAAGTATCACCTCTCCTGATTGGGTTTCTCTTGCTTTGTGGCCATTAACCCTGGCTATCTAGCTCTGTCTCGGTACCCAGTGGAGTGGTGGCATCCCAAGGTTGAACCTTGTGCCCCCGTGCCCACCAAGGTTGAGCACTAGATGGGACCCAGGACAAGAGAGCCAGCCAAAGCTGTGTCTGACCACATTTTCTTCCCTCAGGGACTGGAGCCAGTGAGTCCCTCCTTGTCCGAGCACGCTGTTACGGGCTCCTGGGTCAGAAGAAGACCGCCATGTTTGATTTCAACTCCATACTCCGAGAGGAACCGGGGAATGTGAAAGCTCTGTGTGGACGAGCTCTCGTGCACCTGACCCTGGACCAGCTGCAGGTGCCAGCCTATCCTCCCTACCTGGGGCTGGGCAAGCAGGAGTGAGGGAGACCATGGTGCTGCCTTCCTCTTCTCCTGAGGAGGGCAAGCGAGATCAGGCCTTCCAGCCCTCGGGATGCACGTAGGAACTCCATGTTCTCCTCCCCACAAGCACTAGCAGGGATGGAGAGCCACATCCCCACAGATCCACCTTTGAGTAACCCTGCCTTTCATACTTCCATACCTCAGTCTGCATGGATAGGTGTGCAAGCCCTGGGGGCAACTAGTGGATCTTAGATGATTTCACTGTGAATGTGGGTGGTAGGTAGGCTGTGGATAGTCGGAGCCAGGAAGGGGGAAAACTGGTTGAAGCAGACCTTCTGTATCTCCAGGGAGAGAAAATGGAACACTGGGAATAATCCCTCCCACACTGACACTCATGGGCTCTCCTTCCTTGCAGGAAGCTGTGGATGACATGATCTCCGCCCTGAAGCTTGACCCGGGCACTGTTATTCCTGAGATCCTCTCCCTGAAGACAGAAATTCAGTTGCCCCTTACCCAGGGCCTCTATACCCGCTGCCGGGCCCTCCTGAACCAGTGTCTGGACACTGGGGTGCCCCTCAGGGAAAAGGACACCCAAGGACTCCTTGCCACAGGGGAGGCACTGGTTAGAATCAATGCTGCACAACCCAGTTGGCATCTGCTTCTCACAGACATCCTCACAGGGCTTGGTATGTGTAAGGGCAGGGGTCATGGGACTCTGTCCCACATTCCCTATCCTCTGTGTTACTCTCTGTGAAGTAGAGAAAGAGCCCTGGACTGTGGTTTGTAAGGCTCCAAATCCTGTGACCTCCAACCCCTGTGGGGCCTGTGGAATGGCAACTCTCTGGATTTTTGTTTGTTTGTTTGTTTGTTTCATTGGTTGGTTTGGTTTTTTGAGACCGGGTTTCTCTGTGTAGCTTTGGCTATCCTGGAACTTGCTCTGTAGACCAAACTTAGAAATTCACCAGTCCCTGCCTCCTGAGTCCTGGGATTAAAGGTGTGTCCTACCACTGCCTGGCTTTACCCTCTGGTTTTTCTTTTTTCTTTCTTTTTAAGATGTATTTATTTTATTATATTTAAGTACACTGTAGCTGTCTTCAGACACTCCAGAAGAGGGCGTCAGATCTTGTGAGGGATGGTTGTGAGCCACCATGTGGTTGCTGGGATTTGAACTCAGGACCTTCGGAAGAACAGGAGGTGTTCTTAACCGCTGAACCATCTCACCAGCCCCTACCCTCTGGTTTTTCAAGTCACATCTCTCTGCTGGCAGAGGGAAGACCCCAAGAAGGATTGTATGTCCACAGGCTCTATGTGGGTCTCTGTCGCCCTTGTTTGAAGGGGAGCTCTCTGTAACCTGCCTTTGCCCCTCAAAGACTTCAGGGGGGCTACCCCTCAGCTCTGCTCTCACTGGGGCTAAGTCAGCACCCATCGACTGGACTCCACCCAAGACAGAGTAGGGGGTCATCAAAGTAGTTTCCTGGGGCTAGATGCCTGCCTTCCTGGGCATGCCTCTATCCCAGCCACACCTACAGTCATTGAACATCTTTCTTTGGTCCCCACAGGCAAGTATCAGGAGGCTGGCACCCACTTGCAAAAAGCGCTACACCTCACCCCATCATCAGAGGCTGCCCAGGCCCGGCGAGGCTTGCTCCAGCTTAAAAAGGGAGATGTGTCCTCTGCTACCCATAACTTGCAGTGCCTGGCAGAGATAGATACTCAGGACCTCGGCTTCCTGTTACGTCTCCTTGACTCCCCAGAACGGGAGAGTCTTGTGCAGGTATGTATTACCTGACAAGCTCTATGCTGACCTCGCCCCAGTACCACAAGCTTCAGAACCCCACATTCACCCCAGGCAGCCCTTCCTTTCTTGCTGCTAGCTGACTTCCTTGGGTTTGGGCTGAGGTGGAGTAAGAAGACCCAGACCTGGCCAAAGAAGATCTCTGGAAATACCCCTGATTCTTTGCTGTGCATGCAAGCCATGGGTAACTGAGGCTGAGGAACCTCGTCCTGGTACAAAGCCCACTCCAGGACTCAGATCAGGGCATACAGGTCCTGTTGTGTTTTATAAAAAGAAAGAAAGAACCAGGATATGTTTGTAGAGGTGTAGTATGGTGAGGTAGAAGGGGGTGCCTCTGTGGGCCCAGGTTGAGGCATCCCTTCCCCCTGAGGGGCCAGCCATATGACAGATATGGTATGGAATAGAGTTTATTTAGGGCATGGGGAGGGGAGTTGAGGAGAAAGTAAAGACAGAAAGGCAGAAAGGGGGAGGGGAGAGGAGAGGGGAGGGGAGAGAAGAGGAGGGGAGAGGAGAGGGGAGGGGAGGGGAGGGCACGGGAGGGGAGGGGAGGGGAGAGGAGAGGAAAGGAGAGGAGACCAGCCATGAGATGTGGAGAGAAGGGGAGAGGGGAATGGAGAGAGAGGGGGAAGAGAATAAGAGAGAGAGGAGGGGGCAAACAGCCCCTTTTATATTGAGTCAGGCCTACTTGGCTGTTGCTAGGTGTCTTAGGGTTTTACTGCTGTGAACAGACACCATGACCAAGGCAACCCTTAACAAGGACATCTGATTGGGGCTGGCTTACAGATTCAGAGGTTCAGGCCATTGTCATCAAAGCAGGAGCATGGCAGCCTCCCGGCAGGCGCAAACAAAGATGAGAGCTCTGCATCTTCATCTGAAGGACGCTATCAGAATCCTGGCTTCCAGGCCGCTAGGATGAGGGTCTTAAGGCCCACGCCCACAGTGACACGCCTACTCCAACAAGGCCACACCTTCTAATAGTGCCACTCCCTGGGCCAAGCATATACAAACTATCACACCCAGTAACTGTGGGGTGAAGCCTAGAAGGATTGCTAATGGGTCCAGGTTTAGGCCTTGGGGTCAGAGGGGCCCGGGTCAAGAGTTGACATGGGGCAAGACAAGTGCCCCTCTGAATGCCTTCCTCTGTCAATTGCACTGATTTCTGCCAGTCAAGAGACATGGAAAAGGGCCTATCAGAGAGTGGCTGAAACAAGAGAGTTGGTTGAACCATGTTGAATGCTTCCTAAAGCAAATGACCCGATGCCTGGGAAAGGGGAACAGGGCTGTGGTGCTGGCTGGAGTTGAACTGAGGGGAACTTCTAGGCTGTAGTTTATGAACTCTATAGAATGGAATAGTGTTCTATAGTATAGAGTTCTAAGGGATTAAAGCCTCTGAGCAGGGAGGACCAGGGACGAGGCATGTGAGCTAAGAGAAAGTGTCTCAACATCCAAGCAAGGTGGGCAAGGGTCCCCAACCTTACCCAGGTTCAGGGCCTGGGGAGTCCTGAGTGGGGCCAGGGATGTCTTTAAGGTCCTGGTGCCAGACAGGAGTCCCAGAACTGGAGCGGGGTGGGGAAGTGAGATCCTGAACCTTCAAAAGGGTCGGAAGGGGAATCCTGATCCCCAAGCTCTAGGACTGG
Source organism: Tokudaia tokunoshimensis (assembly GCA_036184795.1). NCBI lineage: Eukaryota > Metazoa > Chordata > Mammalia > Rodentia > Muridae > Tokudaia > Tokudaia tokunoshimensis. The sequence goes on from BTHU01000005.1 coordinate 136,333,239, forward strand.
AAAATCCTGAGTTCCTGGGGCGGGGGAGGGGGCGGTCCTGGAGCTAAAGCAGGGAATGGGGACTTGAAGTGGAGGGTTCCGGAAGTTCCCGAGCTTCAAGGAGAAAATCAGGAAAATACTGGCGAAATCCCAAGGTCTAAGGGGTCTTAGATCCCCAGGGGCTAGGTTTGGCAAGGCAGCTTTCGGTTGCCCAGCAACAGGGGCCAACCCGGAAGTGGCCTTCCTGGCTTCCTGCCACGCGGCCTTCTCGCTACCCCCATGCGCCTGCGCCTGCGCCTACACGGCTGTTGCCCCTCCCCGAGCTGGGCGGAGCGGGGCGCCGACCTTGAGAGGCTGAGTCTGTATTTAAACTTTATGAATCCCTTCTATCTGTACCGGCAACCACGCGGGCCACGCAGCAGGGAGGGCAAGAGGCTCTTACAGCGTTCAGGGAACAAGAAAAGTGGGTGCCCTTATGTGAGCCTCAGAGCCTAGAATCCTCCCTGGGAGCCTTAAGTCTAGTGCTGGGAGATGGCACTGCACCCCATGCTGGAAAGCAGGTCCTCTGTCCCTATAGGCCCCTGGAACCCTTCAGCCTAACCTAACTGGCCTGTGGTGTTTGCCCCCTGAAGGAGGGACTCCGCTGACCCCGGGATGCACTGAGCTTTACCCCCAACTGAAGGCTTTAGAGTTTATGGTGTTGGATGCCGTGAGGCTGGATGCTGTTAAAAGGGGGAGGGAGGGAGGGACCCAGAAGCCCGCCCATCTTAGGTTCTGTGGAACCTTTGTAGGTTATTGAACAGGGGAGGAATCGTGTGAATCTAACGAATTTATGAAGTTGCCTGCCTTCATAGTGGCCTAGAGTAACAGGATGAGGGAAGAGGAGATAAAGACGCTTAGCAACTTCGGGTGCAGACCTGCCTCTGCTGAGGAAACCTAGGGACTATGGAGAGGCAGACTTGCTGGGCCAGCCGCAGCCCTCAGTCACAGGAGGGAACCAGTCCCTTACCCCTACCCATGACCAGGCCTCCAGAGTGCGGTGTCTTCTGCACAGGGTGGGGACCAGTTGCCAGCAGAGGCTGGCTGTGCCCAGAGACTAATTCTGAGCTCTTTCCCCGTGTCCCTTCGCAGACCGCTGCCAAGGAAGCAAGCAACCTCTTGGATTTAGGGAATCCGGGGCGGGCACTGAGCTACTGTTCTTTGGCCATCCTGGCCGGGGACAACGATCCTTACCATCTGCGTCTCCGAGTGGCCTGCTTGACCCAGCTGCAGGAGTATGGCCGGGCACTCAGGGACCTGGACTGGTTGCTGCAGCAGCCTACAGAGGACAGGGACCTGCCAAGACGGACAGAAGATTTCTGCACCCGGGGTCGCCTGCTTCTGAGTCTGGGAGATAAGGATGGAGCTGCAGAGGCCTTCACCCAGGCTTTGGCCCTGGCACCAGCCCAGGCTCAGAGCAGCCTGTTGAAGCAACCAGGCCGGGCCACGACAGCCGATGTGTTCCTGGTCCATGGTCAGCGCTGTCTAGAGGAACAGCACTTTGAGGAGGCCTGGACAGCAGCCCAGAATGGACTCCTGGTGGACCCCAGGCACAGTGGACTAAAGAAGCTGAAGCTAAGGACTCGCAAGGTGGCCGCCTCTGGCTGCAGACTGCACTAACCAGTAGCTAACCTGCTCGACTCCTCCACTAGCACCTAACTTCTCATCTAGGGTGCACCTGGCCCCCAGATCCAAGAGTGGCTCTCTCTGCTGGCCACCCTTGCCTGTCCTTTGCTATGGGATTAGAGGAGAAATTTCCTGCTTCTGCAGAACAGCTGGCCTGGGTGGCTCACAGCCCCACTGTGGTGGGCAGCCTCAGCACTTTGCTCCAACGGGCAAGATCAGGGTTAGCACCTCAGGGCCTAGTGGGGGAGTTGCTGGCCCAGGAAGCCCTCCCCGGGGAGGATGCTGCTTAGAGAAGGCTCCTGCATTAACCGAGGTCCAGATTCCTGGCTGACTGTGTGGAACTGACCTTGGTTGTTCTCCAGGGACCCAGTGTCCATGCCAGCAGGCACAGCCCAGGCAGCCCCTTCCCTCCACAGGGCCCTGAATCCTCATAAGGTTGAGAAACCCCAGGCTTCCACTCGGCCTGCACCTGTCCAAGGTGTCAGCGTGTTATTTAGTGCATCCAGTCTCGATCCCTGTCAGTGGGGCTCCAGCCTGACACCTTCACTACCACCATCACCAAAGCTGTCACAGGGACCACGCTGGAGTACTTCACACACTCACCACAATGGACAGTAATGCTTGGCATGACGTGACAAACCCCTTCCTGGCTTCTCCTGTGAGGGTGAGGGCAGGGTCTGAATTCTGAGGCTTCCCTTTACCCCAGGGCTGCCTTTTTCACCCCTTCCTCCTGCAGTCCTTTTAGCACCACGGAAACTCACCGTCTGACTTAACACCATCTGACCTAACACAGACCAACCCCCAGGCTCAGATACAGGATTCCTGATCCTGCCCATTCCCAGGTAGTGGTGAAGTGACTGGGTAGGATTAGCAGTCCCCTTCCTATGAAAGCCTTCTCACCTACCCTGTCATCCCTCCACAGTGCAGAAGCCCTCCTCCCTGCTGCTCTAATACCTGAGACCTGCCAAGCTATGCCTCCATAGCTTGGAAGAGCAGGGAGCCCAGAAAGGCTCTTCTGTGAGGCACACCCTGGTTCCTGCTGCCCTTCCCCACCATAATCTGTAGGATAGCCTGGTGCACGTCTCCACCAGGCTACCCTTTCACCCAACTCTTCTCCATCTCTCCACCCGGGCATCCCTTGGTACCGCAGACACTTGCTGACACCCAGAAGCACCAAGGTCAAGCAGTTGTCACCTGGGCATGGCCTCCACATCCCGTGCCTTTTGCTGCCTTTTAACCTAAGGTGTCCTTCGTGCTCATCCCCTCCAGAATGTCCTTGTCATTCTAATTTTAGAATATGTGCTGCCGAAGCAAGCACGCCCTTGTCATTCTAAACACGAAGGTACTTAAATCTGGCAGAGCTCCTCCTGGCCACCAGAGGCATCACCCAGCACCTCGTGGTACCTTGGGATCCCACTACCAGTGGGATGTTGCCAGAATGTGGGTCTTGCAGGTGGGGAGGAGTTAGGTTGTGATTATGGAGACCTAAAGAATGGGGTCCTTGGCTTTGAAGGCACTTCAGCCCACCCACATATGAGAACGGAGTCAGGGAGCGTCACCTGCAAACCAGGATGCGGGCCTGTCCCCACACACCTACCAGGGCTCCGCCTAGGACTTCTACCTCCACAGTCATGAGAAATCTCACTTGATAAGGTTCCCAGCCTGTAGGATTTTTGTCTCGGTGAGCTGAGGCACAGTGTCTCCTTACCACCACCTCTGTCCTGACCACAGACCTCTGTCTTGAAAATGGAGATGAGTCTCAGCTGGCCGAACCCCTCAGCCTACACATTGTCTCATGGTAGAGTCCCAGGCTAGACCAGGCACCCCTGCAGCCTGGAGACTGTGGTAGAAGGTTCTAGAAGCTGCACATTCACCCTAGCTGGGGTATATGCCTACAGGACATGTCCAGGGATGCTGGCCACCACCATTCTAGAGCTCACACTCTGAAGATCCACTTACCTCCTTGCAGCCCAAGAGCAGGTGTCCAGCCCTTGCGCGGTTCCAGTGTCTCTAGTTTATTGTGAACCACGGAGTTCGGTTTTCACAAAGCAAACCATGGGTGGCTTCCAGCAGAGTATGATTGAATACAACAGAGTGCCCAGTTGACTATAACCCTAGTCTCTGCTCCCACCTGCCTTTCCAGAACTCCTGGCGGTGTCACAGTGTGTGACCCACAGCCTCGAGGGTCCAACTTGGTCTTTATTCATACTCTGGGGTCTAAAGTCAGGTCTTTTAGCACTGACTGACCATGGCGTTTTCAAGTGAGAAAAGCTAGTGTCCCCAAATGCTTCTGGTGGAGGGGCATGTGAAAGACTAGGGGCCCCCTCACCTCAGCCCATCCAGATGTGCCCATTTCAAATTTCAGAGTCCAGTTCTTTTTCAGTGCCCTAGTTTTTCTAATAAGAACCCAGTAATGGGAGGTAGGTAGCACTTCAGTCAGTAAAGTGCTTTTTCTTTTCTTTTTTTCTTTTTTCTTTTTTTTTTTTGGTTTTCCGAGACAGGGTTTCTCTGTGTAGCCCTGGCTGTCCTGGAACTCACTCTATAGACCAGCCTGGCTTCGAACTCAGAAATCCACCCGCCTCTACCTCCCAAGTGCTGGGATTAAAGGCGTGTGCCACCAGTGCCCGGCTGTAAAGTGTTTCTTGTACAAACACTGGCCCTGAACTCAATCCTCAGAACTGGAATGGAAAACAGAAACAAACACCAGGCCAGAGTACCCCACCCCGCAATCTCCATGCTGGGGAAGCCGGGGGCAAGGGCATCCCTGAGGTTTACTGAGCGGCCAGCCTTCCTACCCATGTGGGCAGGAGGAAACGTCCACAAAGACTGCGGCAGAAGCCAGGCCATAGCATCAGTCCATACAGAGAGCTATTGACTGTTAGGGAGTCAGTGTGACCGCCATAGTGCTAACTCATACACCACAGACTGCAAAGTTCTGAGACATCCATCCGCCAGTCAGCTGCCCCTCTCTGCTCAGGAGACTAACTCCCGACTCAAGCTGCCCAGACCCTCTCCGGTGAAGCGCAATCAACACCTTATGCCTGGCATTGGACTTGCATAGTTTTCAAGACAAATCCCTCTTTAATCGGTAACCGGTTGGTTAATCAGTATCAACTTGCCTGGATTTGGAATCACCCCGGACGGAGATATATCTCTGCGTGTGTTGGCAAGAGTATTTCCAGAAAGGTTCAACTCAAGAGGACTGGCATCCTGAACTGAATAAAAAGGAGAAAGTGAGATGGGCGTCAGTGTCCGTCATTCTGATTGCAGATGTAGTGAGGTCGACTGCCTCACTCACATGCCGGCCACTGTGCCTTCCCCGCTCTGATGCACTGAACCTTCAAACTGCTCAATTAAACTCTTCCTTCAAAATTGCATTTGTTAGGCACTCGATCATACCTAAAGAAAAGTAACTCCTAATCCTATGCCAAATCGCAGGTGATGGGCCCAGCTCTGAGCTACAGCTGGAGACTGCCCTGCTCCCAGGCCATGGGCCACCCTCAGAAGCCATCAGAGCACGGACCCAATGTTTCCAAAAGCCCCATTAGGAGATTGCTCTCGTGGGACCCAGGCTTTGTGGTCCAGCCCTTCCTGATGTCCTCAGAGGCCAGGAGAACCGTTTGAAGGTCACCCAGGCCTGATCAGCTCTTGCTTGGAGCCCTTTGCTTTCTTTGAGCACATATTCCCGGCTCATATTTGAAAATCTGGAATATAGCCCCTGAGCCCAAAGCCCCTGTTCCAGCTCCCTCCCTATCTCTAGAGGCTCCCTGATTGGAGTCAGAACTGTCAAGCAGTCCAGCATCTCACCATCGTCTCCAGTGAGGACCCTCCATACTGCCGTGCCTATCCATCACGATGGGCAGGTCGGCCCTTACACTGGCAAGCCCCCATAACCACCCCTACCCCACCCAGAGACTGCAGAGACCACCACTCAGGGAGGAGCCACTCATATCAGCCCATAGCAGAAAACCTACCAGGGCCAGGCCAGCAGACCCTGGTCCCTTAGGACTAGAGTCAAGAGACAGAAATAAGACGGAGATGGGGTTTAGGGCGAGGGGGGAAGGTCAGAACACCCACTCAGCAGGGTCCTTATACTAGAAAGCACACCTGCCCCTCCCCCACACTAAAGCCCACAGAATGCCCTGGTATGTCATCATCTCCATGGAGTTCATATCATCACAAAGGTGGGCCGGAAGCCAGCACCGTGTGACCTCACAGCCGGCTCAGCCTGACCACTGCTCTACTCCACCCGGAGCCCACCTTGGCCAGCTCACCCCAGCTCTGAGACATCCCAATCTAGCCTTTAAGGACTTGCCTAGTAGTGGCTGAGAGCACCAGGTAAGATTCACTGAAGGGGCCTGCCCAGTTGCTTTACCCGGTGGTATCTTTTTTTGTTTTTTGTTTTTGTTTTGTTTGAGACAGTCTCGCTCTGTAATCCAGGCTGGCCTTGAGTTCACCGCAATCCTCCTGCCTCAGCCTCCCAAATGCTGATCCCAGGCATGTGCCACCATACGTAACACCTAAGCTTTGTCATGACACACTTCACTAAGAACCCAAGCCCTTCACTCAGAGAGCCCACTGAGCATTTTATCACCTTTGTTTGTTGGGTAGTCACTTTGATACCACTTCCTGCCTGGGATGCTCCTGCCACCTCCTCATGACAACCCAGAGAGTCCTAGAGAGATGAAGACCCACTTTGGGGAGGGTCACACTGAGTCCTTTCCACCTTACCCAACACAATCACCCCACTCCTTACCCAGGACACTTGGCTGTGTGTTTTTGTTTTGTTTTATGTATTGTGTGGGACTCGTCAGCCGGAAGTGAAGTTTGCAGGCCATGGTGCAAGCCAACAGAATGCAGAAGAGAATTAGCTAATGTATTCGGAGTCAGAACATGCTGGAACATGAGCTGCAAAAGCCAGGTCAGGCCCAGGCTTGTCCTGCAAGGCTGACATACACACCCACTCCCCCACTCATTCAACTGATGTTGTGGGTACCCCACGTGAAGACACAGGAGCCCCTGCCCTGAGGGAGCTGATATTCTCCTAGGGATGACAAGAATAAAAACACTCAGGGTTACAGAACTGCATGTTAGGGTAACACAGAACAGGAAGGAGCAGGCTAAGGTTTGCTCAGTTAAACTTGAAAGCCAAGCCGGGCGGTGGTGGCGCACGCCTTTAATCCCAGCACTTGGGAGGCAGAGGCAGGAGGATTTCTGAGTTCGAGGCCAGCCTGGTCTACAAAGTGAGTTCCAGGACAGCCAGGGCTACATAGAGAAACCCTGTCTCGAAAAAAAAAACAAAAAAAAAACTTGAAAGCCAGGTAGGGGAAGGACCCTGAAAAAATGGAGCTGGTCTTCATTTTCTCCCTAGTTAGGGACCTGGAAGATGGGCATCCTGACAAAGGGACTTGAGGAAACAGGGAGATATAAGGAAGACTAGAGAGTGACATCTTTTGACTCTGCACTGATGGACCCTCTCTGGGTGGAAAAGGAGACACACCCTCAGTAGGTCTGGCTGCAACTCAAGGTGATGGCAGCCTGGAGCAAATCAGGTATAGGAAGGAGGCAAAGTCAGACTCCAGCAGAACTAACGGCCTGGGATCAGAAAAGTGTGATTCCAAATCTTGGCTTCAATAACGAGAGAATGGGACTGTCTGGAGGAAAGGAGAAGCCTTGTGAGGATGCGAAGGACCAGACAGCCACTGTCTGAGCATCCAGAGGAAGTGCTGGACATGTGAACGCCAAGAGACTGGCAACAGCTGACTGACAGCTGAGAAGCAGGGAGTGAGGCCCAGGCCCCCCCCAACTCTGCCTGGGCCCCGCCCACTCTGCATCTCATCAGAAACAGCCATGCCAACTTTTTCCGAGGGTTGCTTCAGGAGCATCTAAGCCCCCTTCCCCAGGCTGGGCCATTTGGAAGATGATGTAGATAGAGACACCTAAGCCAGATGGATAAAGGGGCCCTGCTTTCAGCTGCTAACCCTAACCTTGTTGTGTGTTCCCACATATATTATCCTTCCAAGCCCACTAACCTCTGAAATTCCTGGATTCCTACAGGAATAGAGAAAGGACAAATGAGGAGCTCAGGGCCTGAGCAACCTCCGCAACAGTATTCCTGATCTAGTTTCCAAGCCCCAAAACTCCAGGAGCCCCCAGGCACAAACTCCACTGTAGAGACACCTAGGCTGAGCCTCCATTTACTGGGCAAAATATCTTCAGGCCAGGTTAGTCCCTGCCATATCAGATAATGGAACCGGAGAGATACTGACTTTGAGAAGCAATGGACATCGGGACTAGTTGGCCAGGTTTCCCTTCTACACAGGGTCCCCTGGGCACTCAGGGCACAGCTTACAGCGTTGAGAGCAGAGACCAAGACAGAGCATTCCCAAAGCACCAGCTTCAGTGTCTTCTAGGCATCCAGGTTCCAGCTGCCTCTCTCCTGGCCCTAGCCTGGGGTGCTTAGCTGTGTTCCTTCCACCCAGAACCGGCTGATAGGGAAGTCGGAGAGCCCAGTGGGGATGGTGGAGAGAGCGGAGCGGTCTGGGAACAAGCGCTTAGGCTTCCTGGAGTATGCGCTGCTGCTGCTGCTGCTGTTGCTGTTGCTGGGAGCCATAGTGACTCTGGGTGTCTTCTACAGCATAGGTGAGCAAGGATACCCTGCCCCCTTACCTTCCCCCAACCCATCCCTGCATGTCCCTGAGAGAAGCCAGCCTTGTAGAGTGGGGCAAACGGGTGGGGGTCTGCCAGTCCCCCCCCCGCCCCCGGCAGCTCCTAGGGCCATGCTGCTGACTCCAGAGGTACCACGGAAGGGACACTGACCTGCAAGGGCCCGGCGACCCCATCCAGAAAGCTCTGTCTGTCCCGGCTTGCTGGCGCAACCGCTTCTGCGGGCTCTGCCTCCGCCCCCTCTGCCTCAGCAGGACTCTAGGACGCTGCAGACAGCTCACAAGTCCCCCGCCCCACCGGTCCAGCCCCCTTCTAGTCCGCAGCTCAGTCCAGCGGAGTGACCGCTCCAGTTCCCAGATGGTCCAGCAGCAGGAGCCCAAGCCCCTGAGCCAAGGGGGGGTCCTTCCAGCGGTCTCACCTGGCGCTAGTCAGGGTGACCTGGCGGCTTCCGATACAGGCTCTTGTTTATTGCGAGTTGGAAGGAAGGGGCTAACCTGAGAACCCACGAGAGTAGGGGTGTGGCTAGGATTGCCCTTTGGGTAGACCTCAGGTGTCTTCACACACCGACCCCTTCCTAAAGGACCACATGTAGGACTAGGGTGCTCTCTTTTGCACGGGGCATCTAGACACCCAGAAGCCCTGCACCTTCCCATTCCTTCATCCCCTTTGAGCCAGGGATGGGAAGGAAGGAAGGAGGAAGAGGGAGAGAGGAAGATCCACATACAGTATACAGATATACATACAGTATCAGTCTACTACACTACACTACTCCTGCCGTGTCTCTTCAGTGATGCTCTAGCCTGGCTCTGGCTCTCACACCAGGGCACCAGAACCTGGAAGTTCCCTCAGGGAACTACGGATGAGGGATAGCTGGAAAACACAAGTGTGTTGTGCCTAAGAAGGAGGTGGGTATCTCCCCACCCAGGGCTGCCTTCAAGGGCCCACGTAGTGTGGCTTCTGCCCAGTGGCCACTGTGGTCTCTGCCCGTGTGGTTCTCAGGCAAGTGTTGACAGGTGTAACCAACTCCAAGGCAGGAACAGGAATGACAGGGTTCACCCCCCTAGTGGAGCCCAGGGTTCCAGAGACCTTTGTTTGAAGTTCACTGGTCTCAAAACACCTGGTTTTGAGGCCCAGTAGCCCCACCCCGAATCATGAGGTATAAGACTGGAGGATAGGAGTGGAGCTCTCCTGTTCTGTCCCCTGTCTGTCTTCTCCCTGCCCATCTTTCTCCCTTTATCCTTTGAGCAGTATGACTTCTGGGGTAACCAGGGTCTCCTTGACTCTGCCAGGGCCCCACAATTTCTGCTTCCTCCTCCAGGGCTCCTGAGCCCATAGAATGGCCCTACAGCTAACCTCAGCTTCAGTCCAGGACTTCAGTCAGGACTGAAAGATGGAAAATTTTGTATTACCCATTTTAAAATATTTTCTCCTTTCTGTTCTGACGTTTTCTTACTGTTTCTGATTTGTGAGCTATCGTTTACTCTTTAGTTTCTGGATCGTGTGGCCTTACGCCGCCATTTTAAATCTTACTGACTTCTGGGTCAGCTGTACCATTGCCAGAGGCTCAGTTGGACCTGGTTGCTGAGACCTCTGGCGCTTGACTGCGTTTAACCTTGGGTGCGTTCCTGTTGCTGGGATAAAAAACACCCTGACATCGCAACTTAAGAGAGAAAGCATTTTTCAGAAGTCAAGGCAGCAGGAACTTGAAGCCATCAGGAGCACAATGAATGCTATCTATGCTCAGTTCCTTGTCTTAATTCTGTACAATCCTGGGGTCCCTATGGTGGGCAGCTCTGACACTCAGTTCAGTCAAGGTAACTCCCCTCTAGTATGCATGAGAGGCCTTTGTCCCAGGTGACTCTGATTCCTATCTAGCTGATAACGCTAACCATTTCACTAGCCTAGACCAAGTATGGCTTGGTCAATTTTACCAAAAAAAAAGTGTAATTACAAAAATAAATAAATAAATAAATAAATAAAAATGTGTAAAATAGGCCAGACGCTCTTTTGGAACATGCCAGCCCCAATCTAATGAGAGTTCATAGGTTCCCGTGAGCTCAGTCAAGGCCCCTTAAAATATTGGCTTCCTTCATTCTCTTGGTTGTTGAAGTTAGGCCCCGGTTCTGTCTCCCGGCCCCATGCTCCCAGAAATAAGACCCAGACTCAAAATATATTTACAAATACCTTGGTCATAGACCTAGGCTCTACTCTGAATAACTAAAGATAAACCGTTTATTGTAAACTACATTGTGTCACATGGCTGGTTACCTGTGCTCAGGTACCATGCGTCCCTCTCCTCGCCTCTTTTTGGGCTCCTCTCCCTGCCTCATCTTTCCCAGAATTTTTTCTTCTTCTGATGTCCCACTTCTATTTCCTGCCTAAGCCATCGGCCATAGGCTTTGTAATTGACAGGTGATGCACCCATATTATACACAAGATATTCTCTCTACAATTACCCCTTTTCAATCCAATAAGACTCTTTTTAATATATATATATGGAATACAATTATAAAAATTATGCGGGCGGTGGTGGCGCACGCCTTTAATCCCAGCACTTGGGAGGCAGAGGCAGGCGGATTTCTGAGTTCGAGGCCAGCCTGGTCTACAGAGTGAGTTCCAGGACAGCCAGAACTATACAGAGAAACCCTGTCTCGAAAAAACCAAAAAAAAAAAAAAAAAGACATTTTTTAGGGGCTGGAGAGATGGCTCAATGGGTAAGAGCACCTGACTGCTCTTCCAAAGGTCCTGAGTTCAAATCCCAGCACCCACATGGTGACTCACAACCATCTGTAAAGTGATCTGACGCCCTCTTCTGGTGCGTCTGAAGACAGCTACATGTCCTTTCATAAAATAAATAAATCTTAAAAAAAAAATTATGAAAACTATAAGGCATGATTATACATTTATAATGTCCAATCCATTGATAGTTGGTAACTCAGATAAAGTACTTTTTAAAGAAAGCTGACTCTCTGTCTCTCTGTCTCTTTGTCTCTCTGTCTTTCTCTCTCTCTCTTTCTCTCTCTGTCTCTGTCTCTCTGTGTCTCTGTCTCTGTCTCTCTCTCTCTCTCTCTCTCTCTCTGTCTCTCTGTCTTTATCTTTCTCTCTCTCAAAGATTTATTTATTTATTCATTATTTTATGTATATGAGTACACTGTTGCTGTCTTCAGACACACCAGAAGAGGGCCTTGGATCCCATTACAGATGGTTGTGAGCCACCATGTGGTTGCTGGGAATTGAACTCAAGACCTCTGGAAGAGCAGTCAGTGCTCCTAACGGCTGAGCCATCCCTCCAGCCCCAGATTTTATCACTTGGTCTTCCAGTTGTTCAAAGGAGTGTCTCTGAAAACCTTGCACTAAAGACTTGTCATTTTTCCAGAGTGGGACCGAGGATTAACTTGTCTATAGTTGGAGACTAGTGAATGAACATAAATTCAACCATAAGGGGTTGAAGGGGTGTCTCAGCAGTTAAGAGCACTGGCTGTTTTTCCAGGTTTGATTCCCAGCACCCATGTGGCAGCTCACAACTGTCTGCAACTCCAGTTCTAGGGGATCCTATGCCCTCTTCTGGCCTCCACGGGCACCAGGAGTGTATACAATGCACAGACATACACACATACAAAACACCCTTACACATCAAATAAAACAGAATCTCAATAAAGGGAGGGAGAACTTTAACACATTTTCCTCAGTCATTCTCCGTCAAAAAGATAGCCATAAACTGCAAACTTGGTTCATAAACTATGCAATTATATATCTGTGGTTTATTTATCTATGTGTATGAGTGCTTTGACTGCAATTTTATTATCAGATATACATACAGTATCAGTCTACTACATGACATTATACAGTGGTCCTACCTTAACAGTGCTCTTCATTCTGAATTCTGTTCCTTTAAAAAAAAATATATCTTTTTCCATGGGGCTGAGAGATGGCTCGGTGGCTAAGAGCACTGGCTGTTCTTCCAGAGGACTGGAGTTTGACTCCCAGCACCCACGTGGCAGCTCATAACTGTGTGTAATTCTAGTTCCAGAAGATCTGATATCTTCTTCAGGCTTCTTCAGGCATCAGACACAAATGTGGCACACGGGCATACATACAAGCAAAAACATCCATATACATAAAAATAAAACCAATTTATTTGCATTTTTTTCTGTTACGTTTATTTGAGGCAGAGCATGTCATAACAGACACACACACACACACACACACACACACACACACACACGCATGAAGGTCAGAGGACTATTTGTAGGGTCAGTTTCTCCAGCTACCGCATGGGTCCAGAGAGGAGTTGTTGTTGTCGAGGTTTTTTGTTTGGTTTGGTTAGGTTTGGTTTGATTTGACTTGTTTTTTGTTTGGTTGGTTTTTTTTTTTTTAAGATAGAGTTTCTCTGTGTAGCCCTGGCTGTCCTGGAACTCACTCTGTAGACCAGGCTAGCCTCCACCTGCCTCTGTGCTGGGATTAAAGGCTGGGTCCAGAGACTTGAATACGAGCACTTCCCTTCTTTTATCTGAAGCATCCTGTGTACCGCTCCACTGTATCTTCTGCAGCCATGCAAGGCTGGGATTTGAGTTTGTCTTTTACTGGGAGGATTTTCCTTATATGCATTCCCTGGATCTCCAGAATCTGTCTTTTGTCTCCCATGAAGGTGTTTCTGATGCATCTTCAGCCTTTCTTGCCTTTGTTCAGTCTGAGCTATTCCCCCCCCCCTTCAATTTGTTTGAAATTCTTCTTTTTATCCTTTTGATAGTTGCTGGGTTTTTTTTTCCTTTCAGTTATTTGCTGGTTTAAACTTAATGCAAATCTTCCCCCCACCCACCCCTGAAATCTTATTTTATTTTGTGTGCTTCATGGTGGGGTATGTGGTGGCGTGGTATGGAGGTCAGAGACTACCTTTTGGAGTTGATTCAAACCTTCCACCTTTATGTGGATTCTGGGGATCGGTCTCAGGTCCCAGTCTTTCTTTCTGAACAAGTGTCTTTGTCCTTGAGCTATCTGGCAGGCTCTGAGCGTCAAGTATTTTCATGAATAGCTGAAAGTACTGTGCCTTCCTTCCTTCAAGGTCATCTGGAATTCTGATCACGAGCAACCGTATTCATGGTTCAGGTTGGCTGACCACAGCCTCTGCCTGTTTTTGTAAATTAAGTTTTAGTGGCACGCACCTTGTCACTTGTTTGTGCCTGTGCTCCTTTCCTGGAGGAGCAGCAAAGCTGTGTAGGTGAGGCTGAGCCTGCCGGCAGCCCTCTTTACAGGAAGATGTCACCAGCCTGGACCTGAGCTGTGTCCTCAGAGTCTGCAGCTCATCTTTGGTATTTTCTCCCTGTTACTCAGTGAGGAAGGGAAGGGCCTGAGGCGGTATGTACACCAGCGCCCAGCTATACAGCCTAGCGGGGTGTTGCAGCTCCTGTTCCTGCTGTGTGACCTCGGACAACCTCCATGATATCTCTGTGCTACCGTTTCCTGACCTGCAAAACAGAAATGATAAGAGTGCACGCATTAGAGGCTCATGTGAGGGCTTGAAAACTTAACGCGACAGGAATGCTTAGAAAAACAGCCACCACACTGGTCATTATCCGATTTAGTAATAAGAAGTCAGTCTTGCCAACCCGATCGATCTTGACATTTCATCCTGTGTGAAGGTAAATTAGTTTGTGAAACACCAAGCTTGCACATGCCGATACAGATGTCTCCAAAGCTTTTGCTTAAGCCCACGCTTGTCAGTTATATATTTTATGCCATATTTGAAAATACTTATTATTTTGAATTGCATGTATATGGTGGGATGCGCACATGAGTGTGTAAGTACCCTCAGGGGTCAACTCTGGAAACTAGAGTTGCAAATGACTGAACAGTCATGTGGGTGCTGGGACCTGAACTCAGGTCCTCTGCAAGAGCTGAGAGTGCACTCAGCCACTGAGCCATCTCTCCAGCTCTCTCTCTCTCTCTCTCTCTCTCTCTCTCAACACCTGAGCTATGAAAAGCTCCAAGTTACATTTTCTCTCCTTGCCATTGTCTGGATTTCATCATTTCATAACTCTCTTGACAGGTCCTTTTTCTGTCTAGTGATTGTTATGCAAAGTTTGTCTCTAGCATTTCAAAAAGCAGTTTGTGCCTTTTGTGTGTATTTGAATATTTGATGTGTGTGTGCACGCACACGTGGGTGTGTGTGTGTATGAGAGAGAGAGAGAGAGAGAGAGAGAGAGAGAGAGAGAGAGAGAGAGAGAGAGAGAGAGAGAGAGAGAGAGAGAGAGAGAGAATCTCATGTAGCCCAGGCTGGCCTCCAACTTACTATATATAGTCAAGGATAACCCTGAACTTCTGATCTTTTTGTCCCTACCTAGCAAGCGCTGTGGAAGCGCTGTGATTACAGGGTTACGCCTTTACACCCCGTTTTCAACCAGTACCTTTAAAACAGTTTGCGGGTATGGGGCGGCTTGATTATCTGGTTAGTCTTGATCATTGTAAGTAAGGCTTTGAACAGAAAATGCCTGGCGTGGGATCCTGTGTTCTATCACTTGGTCTCCGCCTGGTGGCGCTGTTGGAAAGGTTATGGAACCCTTAGGAGGTGGAGCCTTGTTGACGGAAGCACGTCATTGGGGGCGGGCTTTATAGCTTGGCTCCACTTCCTGCACTCTTTCCATAATTTCTATGCGATTATGAAGTATAATCAAGCTGCTTTCCGAGTGGCAGGCGCGCGCGCGTACACACACACACACACACACACACACACACACAGAGTCCTGTTCACACGGTATTTCTGTCATGTATTTGGTTTCTACCGTGTTTTTAATTACCACACTAATACGTTTCTCACCTTATAACAACCTTTATTTCCCAAACCCTAACACCCACGCGTGCACACACACATGCATACACACATGCACAGGCACACACACACATGCTCGGGGTTAGAGCTTCTCCATTTAAACAGGGTGAGCACAAACGGACTGTCCGTCACAGACCTTAACGTTGGTGGGACTAGGGAATCTTCCAGAACAAGAATTCCAAATCAACACTGTTGCAAGCCCTTCGGACCTTTCTGGCGATCAGACACCTCATCGATGCCCACCTGGAAGCACTCTGCTGTAAACCGTTAGCATGTGTGGATATGAAAATAACTTTACTTGCTTTCATCTCTCAGTCACACGACCTGCCCCTCTCAGCAAACCCGGCTGAGCCACGCTCAAGTGTTTTAAAGGGCGAGATCCGGTGCTGACTGGCACCGTCTTGTTCAGAACCTGTCAGTCTAAGGAATACCACTGTCTGTCAGATCAACACTCCCACCTCTGTCTCCTGAGTCAGTTTCTCCTTGTCTTTATGTTTCTGTGTTTGAACCATGAGAAATCTAAGAAAACACTTGTATTTCTTCCAGCTTGGATTTGTTGTGAGTCTTGAATCACACACACACACACACACACACACACACACACACACACACACACACACGAGAGAGAGAGAGAGAGAGAGAGAGAGAGAGAGAGAGAGAGAACGAGAGGCCTATATTATTCCTCATTCCTAAAATTCTGCCAACAGTGCTGTGTAGAGAGCTCAGTCAGTAAAGTGCTTGCTGTGCAAGCAAAGGCCTGAGTTCAAGTCCCAGAATCCATATAGGAAAGCCAGACATGGTGCTGCATCCATGAAAAAGCCAGTATTGAGGAGAGAGAGGGATCCCTGGGGCTGTAGCCAAGCTAAAACATATCTTGTGAGCCGCCTGCCAGTGAGAAATCCCATCTCAAAAGATAAGGTGGAGCATGCCCGAGAAAACTGACCTCTGACCTCCACACACTGAGAAACAATACCAAGACTGACCTCCGACCTCTACACACATGTGTATGTATCCATTCCCCACACACAAACAAGAAATACAACATTAATGAAAGAAAATTCTGGTTGCTTATAGACTCACCTTTCCTCGGTCTGTCCTTTCTGATGCTCAATTTTTCTGTGATCGTTTCTGTCCCTGGCTTTGCCCTGCATTCCTGGTAAATTCCCATAGAGTATCTAGAGCTAAGTCTTTCTTCAGATGCCTCAGTGATGCCCACCTGGAAATAATCTGCTGTAAATCATTAGTTGACTCCATCCATTCTGGGTCTGCAATTGTTTGTAAACTTCAACAACTACACGCTTTTCTTTTTAAAAATATGTGTTATCTGAGTGTGGGTGGAAATGTATGGGTGTCTGTGAGAGGGGGAGAGACAGGCAGAGAGAGGGAGACAGAGACAGAGAGGGAGACAAAGAGACGCAGAGAGATGGAGGCAGAGAAAGGGAGACAGAGAAAAATAGAGGGAGAGAGACAGAGAGGGAAAAAGACAAGGACAGAGAGAAACAGAGAGGGAGGCAGAGGAGATGGAGGCAGAGAGAGGGAGATAGAAAGATAGACAGAAAGACAGAAACAGGGAGACAGAGACAGAGAGAGGGAGACTAAATCAGAGAGAAAGAGATGCAGGCAGGGAGAGGGAGACAGAAACAGAGACAGAGAGAGATAAAGAGATAGAAAGACAGAAATAGAGAGGGAGATGGGCAGAGAAAGGGAGACAGAGAGAGATGGAGACAGGGAGGGAGACAGAGAAATGGGGAGAGAGAGAGAGAGACAGACAGAGAGGAGATGGAGAGACAGAGACAGAGGGAGACAGAGAGAGACAGAGGCATATGTGAGCGCAGTTGCACACACACCACATAGCACAAGGAAATGGAGGCAGAGAGAGGGAGATAGAAAGATAGACAGAAAGACAGAAACAGGGAGACAGAGACAGTAGCACAACAACTTTTGGGAGTGTTCTTTTCACAATAGGTTGCAGGTTGGCACAGCAAGCCCTCCAAACCACCTCATATCCCATATGGTCTCATTTTTGGCATTTACAGCCGATTCTTTTTCAAATAAGGTTTGAACTTCTTGTCAGTTTTAGCTATTTCTTTAAGTATTTCAAATAGTACATTATGTTCTGTGTCACGTAGATACCTGTAGAAGACCCAACACCTAGGTGCCCAAAACAACTGTTCCCTACTATCTGTCCTTGGTTCAGGTCAAGCTTACCCAAGGCAGACTCAGCTTGAGCACCTCTGTGTCAGGGGAACCTCATCCAGGCACAGAGACCTAGCAGGTCATGTTCCTGTTCTGGAGGGAAGAAATTCAAAGGAACACATGAAAGTACTGAGGCTGCGTGGTGCAGAAACATAAATTCGCATCCCTGTGGCCTTTGTCTTTGTCTTCTTGTTGATGTAAGTGGGGAAGGTTTCCCTCTGAGAATGTGTTTATTTCCATTAGGTGTCTTGAGATGCTTCCAACTGGAAGAGCTTCCTGTTGACCGTTCCCTTGACCACTCCACAGCCACTGCCACATCTGCCTCCCAGCCCCGCCTGCCTGGAAGGTTGCTCAGCCTCAGGGGAGCGTGGGTTCTCTCCATCACTGAGCACTCTCTCTTTCTCTGTCTGTCTCTGTCTATCTCTTTCTCATGTGTGATGTGGGTGAAATGCAAGTGAGTGATGTGTGAATGTGTATGTGATGTATATGTGTGTGATGTGTCTGTGTGATGTATGTGTGTGATATGTGTCTGTGTGTGATGTGCAAATGTGTGATGTGTGTGGGTGACGTGTGTAATGCATGTCTTTGTGTGTGTGATGTGTATCCGTGTGTAACATGTGCATGGTGTCTGTTGTGTGTCTGTGTGCGATGTGTATTTGATGTGTGTGATGTGTGTGATATGTGTATGTGTGATGAGTATGTGGTGTGTCTGTGATGTGTGTGATATGTGTGTCTGTGTGATGTGTATGTGTGATGTGTGTCTATGTGTGATATGTATGTGTGAGATGTGTGTCTGTGTGTGATGTGTATGTGATGTGTGTCTGTGTGTGTGCTGTGTGTAATGTATCTGTGTGTGCTGTGTGTCTGTGTGTGTGATGTGTATCTGTGTGTGATGTGTTTCTGTGTATGTGATATGTGTCTGTGTGTGATATGTGTGTGATGTTTGGGGTATGATATTTATATGATGTCTGTGTATGTGATGTGTGTGATATGTGTCTATGTGTGATGTGAGGATGTGATGTGTGTCTGTGTGTGAGATGTGTGTTTGTGTGTGATATGAGTGTGTGATATGAGTGTGTGATATGTGTCTGTGTGTGATGTGTGTCTATGTGTGAGATGTTTATTTGTGTGTGATGTGAGGATATGATGTGTGTGTCTGTCTTTCTGTGTGTTGTGTGTGATGTGTCTGTGTGTGATGTGTGTCTGTGTGTGTAATATGTGTCTGTGTGTGATGTGTGTCTGTGTATGATGTATGTGATATGTGTGTGTGTGTGATGTGTGTGTGTGCGTGTGCATGCACTGTGTATACAGGTGTGGAGGCCGGAGGTCAGTGTGAGTGTCTCTATCACTCTCCACTTTGTCTTGTAAAGATTTATTATATATGTATTTTAGTTCTTCGCACACATGTATGTTTGTGTAAGGACATGTGCACACAATGCATTTTACCTCTGAGTTAAGAATTGAATATCAGGAATCCCAGAGTTGGGAACTGAATTCTGAAATTCTGATCCTCCGCAAGAACAGTACACGCTTTTAACCCCTGAGCCACCTATCTCTCCAATCGCTCCACCTTAATTTTTGAGAAAGGGTCTGAACCCGGAGCGAACTTGTTCAGCAAGGACTTCACTGACTGCTCAGTCTTCCCAGACCCTCTGTAGTGTTTTTCCTCAGGGAGAGGCTGAGAAGGAGAGGAAAACCTTAAGTTATTTAAGCTAAGGTCTTAGGGACTGGAGAGATAGTTCAGGGTTTAAGAGCCATGGCTGCTCTTTTAGAGGAACCAGGTTCAATCCCCAGCAACTACACAGCAGCTCACGGCTATAATAAATTTTACAAAGTTAAGGTCTTAGTCAAGTCGAGGAGTTTTTTAATGTTTTGAAAAACAAAATTTGGGTTGGAGAGATGGCTCAGTGGTTAAGAGCACTGACTGCTCTTCCAGAAGTCCTGAGTTCAATTCCCAGCAACCACATGGTGGCTCACAACCACCTGTAATGGGATCTAATGCCCTCTTCTGGTGCGTGTGTTCACATAAAATAAACAAAATAAATCTTTAAAAAGAAAAAAGAGAAACAAAATTTTAGGAAAACAAAATTTCAGAGGGATTGTAAAGACTATTCTTTCATGAATGTATGTGTAGCACACACACAGATATATATATGTTTGCATATGTGTGGGTACACGTGTGTGTGTGTGTGTATGTGTGTGTGTGTGTGTGTGAATGTGTGTATAAGACTGAGGTTGGCACTGAGTATCTTCGATCATTCTCTATGCTATGTGTGAGGCTGTCTCTCACTTGAACCCAGAGCTTACAGATTCAGTTAATCTAGGTGGCCGACTTGTTCCAGAGACTCCATGTCTCCACTTACAAAGCCCTGGGATTATAGGTGGGGGCCACCATGCCTACTGGCCTTTACTTGGGTACTGGGGATCAAACTCAGGTCCCCACACTTGCATAGCCGCTGACCCATCTCCGGACCCTCAGGACTATTTGGGGGTGGGGGGTGGGGAGTGGCATACTATAGAAGTTACCTAACCAAGCACCAGAGGGTGCCAAAGTGTCTTAGTCTGGGTTTCTATTCCTGCACAAACATCATGACCAAGAAGCAAGTTGGGGAGGAAAGGGTTTATTCAACTTACACGTCCACATTGCTGTTCATCATCAAAGGAAGTCAGGACTGGAACTCAAGCAGGTCAGGAAGCAGGAGCTGATGCAGAGGCCATGGAGGGATGCTGCTTACTGGCTTGCTTCCCCTGGCTTGCTCAGCTTGCTTTCTTATAGAACCCAGGACTACCAGCCCAGGGATGGCCCCACCCACAACGGGCTGACCACACCCACAATGGGCGGGGCCCTCCCACTCTTGATCACTAATTGAGAAAATGCCTCTCAGCTGGATCTCATGGAGGCACTTCCCCAACTGAAGCTCCTTTCTCTGTGATAGCTCCACCTTGTGTCAAGTTGACGCACAAAACCAGCTGGTACACAAAGGAAGTTGATCCTTCCTGGAATCCCATCCACAGTAGCCATTTGTGCCCTGTGGTTTTAGCTCCAGGGCTTCTTCTGGTCTCCATTTCTGTATGAGTTCTCACTGTCCCAGGCTCTCTCTGAACTTTGACCTTTCCATCTCTGCTTCCTGAACACTGTGACCACCATGCTTAGCTCAGCGGCTGTTCCCTCTCTTCATTTTCTTCCTTTCCCTTCATGTTTTGTCGGGGTTTGGAGAGTCTTGCTGACCGGATTCGCTAACATTAGTATCTCTTTTGTGGGGTTCAATGACTGTCATGAGGGTCACATGGCTTCCTTGCTTTATTGAAGACAGTGTCTCCTGTGTTCTTAAACTGGCTATGTAGAGAGGCTGGCCTTGAACTCCTGATCCTCCCACATCTGTCTTCTGGCGGTCCTGGGTATCTCCAAGTGACCTCACTTCCCATAATTCTTTCCTGTGGCTTCCACTTGTCCAGGGAATCCCATGGCATATCTGTGAGCTTTCTACCTCTTCTGGAAGACTTAAGTGACCTCAGCAGCTGCACACACAGCCCCTGCTAATATTGGACTCACCCCAGTCTACTCCTCTTGACCATTTGGGGTTCCCTCTTGACTTGCTTGTTTGTCTTGGCTGGGGTTTGGTATTTTCATGGTTTGTTGTTTGTTTGTTTGTTTATCTGTGTTTGGTTTATTTGTTTTTACACAGAGTCTCACTATGTAGCCCTGGTTGGTCTCAAACTCATAGAGATCCACCTGCCTCTGCTTCCCAAGTGCCAGGGTGCCTAGTAAGGTTTTGGGTGTATTTGAGACAGGGTTTCATGTAGCTCAGGTGTCTGGCCTCAAATTCACTATATAACTAAGGGTGGCCTTAAATTCCTAATTCTTTTTGCCTCTCTCTATGTCCTACATGCCAGATATAGTTTATGTGGTGCTGAGAATGAAACCCAGGGCTTAGAGCACATACTAGGCAAGCAGTCTACCAACTGAGCGACACCCTGATCCCTGGGGTTCCTTCCTGATTTGTCCGCTTCACGGGGGGGTGGGGGGGACAACGACTAGAAGTGGGAAGTTCTCTGTTCTCCTGTGCCTGTGGCCATCACCACAACTTCCCTGAAGGCTATGTGAGCAAGGACCACAGGATGGAGCTTACATTCTCTGCATCAGGATCCCCAGGAACCCTGATTCTTCACAGCAGCCCACATCTGCACCCAGAACACTGTAGATGGGAGCATGCTTGTGACCTGCCTTGCAGCATGGCCTCCCTTCCTGTGCTCAGGCCTGTGGAAAGAGGAGGGCTCTTTTGGGTTCTGTGTCTTCACTGTCTTTGTGATGTTCTAATCTCTCCAGAGGTAGCTTCAGAGGTTTGCGCACCCTGTTGAGGTGCATGCTGAGTCTGCAGATGCTTTTCTTTCCCTCCTGGTCACGGATCCTCTCCCTGGAGGTGTGGCCGACTCTGTGAGATCCAAGGTCCAGTGTCTCACTCACCCTCAGGCTCTTCTGCTCTTGAGGTGGCCACACCCCTATAAGGCAGCCAGAGCACAAGGATCCTACCCCTTCCCTTGACACCCCCCCCACTTTCATTGCAGATCTGAGGGGGTCAACTTTCTTGTCCCTGGAACTCAGATGTCCCCCTGAAATGTTCCCCTCGGTGGTCTTGCAAGATTGGGGTGAAGGGGTAGGCTCCTCAAGGACAGAGTCCACATTGCTATCATAGCTGAGTCAGGTCTGGTTTGTAATGTCCTTGTTTGTGGAGCGAACGGCTTTCCACGTTGCCTAGCTCCGAGGAGCACCCATTGTTGGCAGCATCGTCTGCGCTAACTGTATTGGGAACCCCGCATATACAACCGATTCCCTCCTCCTCACAGGTCTGTGTGTCTGACTGTGGGGAATCTCAGTACTACACACCGGGTCCAAAGATGTCCAGGCTCGACTTGTCGCCAGTCACGTCCAGCTTAAAGCTGGGAAGGAGAGACAGAGCCCAGATACTGTTTGATCTCAAGGTTTATTCATTACAATGATAAGCTAGTTCCCCCTCATGGAGTGCTTAACTCAGAAGCAAATAGCAGAGAGACTCACAGGCAAGGCTCTACAATACACAAACGGAGTACCAGACTCAGAAACAAATACCAGAGGGAGTCACAAGCAAGGCTTGAAATCTGTCATTGCTTGTCACCGGGCATGTCTCAGGAGGTGGGTCCTTCCTCTGAATCCTTTTATGTCGATGCAGTCAGGGTGGCAGTCAGTTGTCCTCTGGTTGAAGAGTTAGACACCACGACAGTCTTCACTGTCCCAGCATCAAGGTCTCTATTTGACTGCTGTGAGCCTCTGCTTTTATGAGCTACAAGGGGTGGTCACTCTCTAGCATTACATCACTGCCTATTACTTCATTCTTATCAGCTACACACAGGGCTGACTGTGAGCTGGAGAGCTGGCGGGAGCTAACTGCTCCTCCGACTCTCATCTACTCCAGGCAGCTGGCATGAGCTAGCTGTTCCTTACTGTAACGTCAGTCTTGTTCTAATTTCTTATTAGCATGCACTCGCTCTACACTCGCTCTTTCCCAACCCCCCCCCATCCAGGTCCTGAAGACTCCCACGCTAAGCAGTGTCTCTCCCCACATATAGTGGAGGGGCAGGATCAAGGGGGGTAGGTAGCCTTGAATCTTCAGCAGGCAGTGAGAATACAGAAGTTGCGAGGGTGAGGGTTGCCACTAGGGAAGCCCTCTGTCTGCAAGGACCCAATTTTCCTAAATTAGCCTATTTATTCCTGTGGTGGAGCTGCAAGAGCGGTCTTCTGTAGTCACATCCCGGGAAGGCAGGCGGAACCTGGGTAGTTCAGGGAGGACAAGAAAATAGGGATAGCAAGCTAGGGGGACTCTTCCCCTCTCCCACTCAAGCTCGCAGAAAGTATGAGGAGGAGGAAGAGAGGAGGATGAGTAGACACAGTTCCCCTGCCTCCGTTCCCTGGTGTGTGGTGAACACTATAGCCCCGAGCGCTGACATGCAATGATCCCCGAGGCTCCGAGGGTGACCGAGGGGCTGAGCACTGTGTTTTTCCCCAGGAAAGCAGCTGCCCCTCTTAACTAGCCTGCTGCACTTCTCCCGGCATGAGAGGACGGTTGTAAAACGAGGTAGCCTTTACCTTCCCTGCCAGGCAGCCCTGAGGAGGTGGGCTTGGTATCTGGACCTGCTGTGGGTGGGGTAATGTGGATGGGCAGGGAGCACAAGAGGGATGGGGAAGAGAGGATATTGGCAAGGACACCAGTCGCCAGTGGTTGCTGTATGTAGGATGTCTAGGGACAGCTGGGTACCACCCGTGAGACTGACTTGATACCACCTATGGATGATAGCACCTTAGAGATGGTGGGACAGCAAGGCGGCAGGGCATGAGCAAGGTCCTGGACCACAGAAGGGGTTCACGGAGGCGGAGAATTTGAAGGGGATCCCAGGTCACTGCAGCAAGGCATAGTTCAAACCTATCCTGGAGGTGTCATGGGGACAAATAGACATGGCGGGTGGGGACAAATAGAGACCCGCCCCATCTCCCCTGCCCCTGCTATACCCTGCCACGCCCACCCAGCGTGTGCCTCACCCTCCCTCCGACTCTGCACACCTCACACTCCCCCTTCTGTTCCTCCAGCCCTTAAAAATTCATCACAGAAAAGTGACATCTGCACCACCCCAGGCTGTGTGATAGCAGGTGAGCTTCTCCCCTGGGGTGTCCACAAGGCTATTTGGGGGCTGCCTGAAGCCAAGCCGAGATTTTGGTCTTAAAATTGGGTGCTGCGGGCAGCCCTCTGCAAGAGGCAGAAAACAAACAAACAAACAAACAAACAAACAAAGAAACCAAAATCTTGTGGAAAGGTGAAATGAGAGGGGAAAAGTCCTATTAAGACACAGAATATGGTTTTATCGGGTGGTTCCTGAAGTCCCACAGTGATGCCTTCTATGAACTTTCCAGTTGCAAGAGCCCAAGATAAACAGCTGGGCAGGATTCTAGGGGTTCCCAGGCAGAGCATTGAACCCATAAGCTCAGTTTCCTGTCACCAACATACTCCAGATTCTGGGAAACAGCTGCCCCATCTGATAAGTAAGAAGCCTCAAGGACATGGAGTGAGAAGCCACTGAGACTACAAGAGGCAGAAGGGCTGTGGAGACATCCAGGAGTCTGGTACCAGTTTAGAGGGCAAGGTCACTAGCTGGGGCCTTCCTCAGGGCAGGAACCATATTCCAAAATCAGGTCCTCAGGTGGGAGAAGACAGGAGGGTTTGAGGTCCTGTGTTTTATTAGTGGCAGCCCCTAGCCCTGGAAGCCACTTGGGTAATTCTTCCCATGTTTCTAGACTCCCTGTGGCTTGGGGAAAGTGATTAACTTACTGAAGAGCAGATCAGTAGCTGCCAGAAAACTGATAGTTGAGATAAACTCAAACAAACTGTCCCCGAAGGGGTGCCGCTGTCTCTCAGACTCAAAGACAGGTGTCAAGGTGTCCACAATTCAGTCTCTTCTCCTCCCTCCACCCCCTTGGAATAAAAAGCGGCCAGAATCCTCCAAAACATGGACCAATCGAGGAACCCCTGTGAAAACTTCTACCAGTACGCTTGCGGAGGCTGGCTGAGGCACCATGTGATCCCCGAGACCAACTCCCGATACAGCGTCTTTGACATCCTTCGGGATGAGCTGGAGGTCATCCTCAAAGGTGAAGAGTGGCCACCACCAGAGGGCGGGGGGGTGGGGTGGGTGGTGACACTGAACCTTGGGTAGGTTCCCACCCAACATCTCGGTTAGCAGGGTCCGTGGAGAAATCACTGCCCAGGAGTTGAACTGAGCCGTCACTGTGGTGTCTCTGCCCAGCCTGATGTCTCTGCCCACCCTTGTCTGTCAGAGGGAACCCTGGGATGCTTACGCAGGGCTAGAAGGGACCAAAGGTTACAGGAGACATGAGTTGTTGACCTGGGCCCTCAACAGTCACCTCAACCTCTGTTCGGCTTTCTCCTCTGCCCACAGGGGTGCTGGAGGATGACACTGCCCAGCACCGCCCAGCTGTGGAGAAGGCCAAGACACTATACCGCTCCTGCATGAACCAAAGTGAGTAGACTACCCCTTGCTAGGGCCCAGTTAGCTCCAGCACCAGGGCACACACTGAGCACCATGAGATGGGATAGGGTGCCCTGCAGGGCACATACAAAGCATCTGTGTGTGGTGCCTCCCCCTGGCCTGGCTCATTACCAGCTGCCCTGTGTCCTGGGCTTTGAAGCCCCAGCCTGTGGTTACACTAACCAAGGTCTTCACTTGTGAGCAGCAGGGTTTCCCCTGGGAGGTTTGAGATTGAGTCCCATTGTATGGCCAATGGGAGTCAGTGGGACGGTGGTTTTATGAGGTCATCTCCATTGGAACCCTACCTGGGCCCGTCCAGGTTTATCTTATCTCCCCAAATCATGTGGCCAATACCTACCTACCAGACAGAAAACTCCCTCTAGGTTCTCACCTTTACTAAATTTCTAGCCTCACCATTGTCTCCCACCCATGGCATCTTGAGACTAGTACCCTCCATCGGAGCCACGTGGCTCCTCCTTTTCTGCCAAATCTTTGTCCCTTTCCTGTGTCCCCTCAGCCTCTGCCACTTGCCTTGACATCATGGCATCAGCCCTTCTTGTTGCCAGCTCTGAAATTCTGCTTCTGTCATCTGAGAGTCCTCCTCTGTGTCTGTGGTGGCTTCTGGATGTGCCCTGTCTACTTAGTCTTTGCCTGGAGTTCTCCCAAGTTTCCCGTCAGAAAAGCACTTCGTTAGAGGGACCCTCCTTAGCCCAAGCCCAGACTGTCATTGTGCTTCAGACGCAAGTCACATGGCCCCTGTGTGACCTTCCAACCCCGGGCCTCCCTCCTGGCCACAACTCCTTTCCTAGGTTTGCTCATCAGCTGCCAGCTAGTTCCCAACCTCCTTGACCCCAGGAAAGTGTGAACTTCATCAACAACCTCTGAGCTAAAGCTGAGCCTACGAAGCGGGCATGCTCTGGGCTTGTGTCATGGCACCTGAGCGGTAGTCTGAGTATGCACACATTCCTCCTCCCCTTCCCAGGTGTGATAGAGAAGAGAGACTCTGAGCCGCTGCTGAAGGTCTTAAATATGGTAGGAGGTTGGCCTGTGGTCATGGATAAGTGGAATGAGACCTTGGGTAAGTATAGGCCTATTTGCAGACTTCAGAGAGAGGTCTACTCAACCCCAAAGCTGCCCACAAGCTAACCACCTGCTCTTGGGAAGCCCCAAGGGCTCATTCCTTCCAGAGCCAACTTAGGGTCCCAAAGCTGGCTTAGGCTCCACACTGGGGGAAGTTGGTGGCAGCTGGGACAAGTGCTCACTGCGGCTGGTTCCCTGAAGCTCTGCAGAGGGGCATCCCTCCAGGCGTTCTAGACTCAGTCATATCCCTCTGCTTATCCCTTATACGGCATCTCCCACACACACATGGTGATTCCCTCAGAACCTGTTTCCCTACGGACCACTTGGAGAACAGTCCCTCAGTCCCCAAAGTCCCACAGTGAGTTCCCTGCCTAAGTCAGGCAGGGCTCCCTGCACCCCCAGAATGCTCTGCGCTTAGGAGAAGCTCCCCGTCTGGAGATGGGCTAGCCGGTCTCCAGCATAAGTGCTGACTCCTCAGGTCTCAAATGGGAACTGGAGCAGCGGTTGGCTATGTTGAACTCACAGTTCAACAGGCGGGTCCTCATTGACCTCTTCATCTGGAATGACGACCAGAACTCCAGTCAGCACACCATCTACGTATGCAACGCCCTTGGGGAGTGGGGGTGGGGTGGGGGGAACAGGATTGGTTAGCAGGTGCCTAACTCTGGACTTCAGCAGCAAAGCAGGGAGATTGACCAGGATGGTGGCTGGGGAGATCTGTGAACTCTGTGTTTGTGTTCCTTAGCCACATCTTAGTCTGCAATGTGAATTGTGCTAAGCAGAGAGGCTGGCCTAATGCTTAGCCTGTTTCTTACCCATTGTGAGGGTTTCGTCACCTGGGCAGGAAGCCTACAGGCGCCATAGTCGGAAGGTCAGAGAAGCATACTTTGGGTAGGGCGTGAGTCCTTCCTGTGGGGGACCTGTGCCCCATCCAGACCTTCACTGACCTCCTTGCAAGTCCCAACCTGCAACCCCCTCTCTGTGTCAGGGAAAGGCTTGGGTTTGGAAGCCTCTACCTTCCACAGGGAGCCGGCATTCTACCGGGCACAGTCCTGGGGGAGGGGACTACTGCCCACCTCAGACAGGCTGTGGGGGTCCCCACACTGCCAGGAGTCACACCCTCTGTGTGTTTCCAGATAGACCAACCCACCTTGGGCATGCCATCCCGGGAGTACTACTTCAAAGACGGCAATAACCGCAAGGTAAGCAGGGAACCTTGAGGGCTCATGTCCGATATGGATGTGCACATGTCACATGCCTTGGGCCCACCCAGGGCTCAGCACTTCCCCGTTTGTCCACTAGTCTTGCTTCCCAAACCAACCTCTGTAAGCACTTGTGGGAATGTGGCCAGGCACTGAGTGCTGGGGACAAAAACATGGACACCCAATTTCCACACTTATGTCAGTCTTGAGGTGAGTGAACTCATCCAGACAGGCAATCCATTTTAAAAAAAAAAGATGTATTTATTTGTTTGTTTGTTTATTTACTTTTCTATTTATTTATGTGTGTACACTGTAGCTGTCTTCAGACACACCAGAAGAGGGCATCAGATCTCATTACAGATGGTTGTGAGCCACCATGTGGTTACTGAGAATTGAACTCAGGACCTCTGAAAGAGCAGTCAGTGTTAACCACTGAGTCACCTCTCCAGCCCCAAGCAAATCCATTTAACTTGACCCTCTCATGCAGAATGATATCCAGTGTCTGGGAGGCTCCGAACTCAGCCTAGGGTGGGCAGAGTCTCCGAGCCTGCCCTGTAGAGTCCGCTCCTGCCCCTGTGGAGAGAAGCCAACTATTAAGTAGCCCAGGGTGGAAGGAAGAGCTAGGATGAACAGAAAGAAGGCAGGGACAGCAAAGATATCTGTCCAGGAAGAGGGTAGGAAGGGGCAGGAGGCAGGAGTGACCCACACTGCAGGGCTGAAGCACTTGGGGGCATCAAGCTGCCAGGATCTGACAGATGGTTGAGATCAGGAGGAAGGACCATGTGTGTGGT
Source organism: Tokudaia tokunoshimensis (assembly GCA_036184795.1). Taxonomy (NCBI): domain Eukaryota; kingdom Metazoa; phylum Chordata; class Mammalia; order Rodentia; family Muridae; genus Tokudaia; species Tokudaia tokunoshimensis. The sequence continues at coordinate 136,361,717 of BTHU01000005.1, forward strand.
CAAGGATGCGGGCTGGGAGAAGGTCACAGGATACAGATAATTGGGACCTGGAATATCCCAAAAGCTTGAGCGTGTGGCCACCAACCTAGCAGCTGGCAGACCTAAGTGCTAGTGGAGAGGTAGTCTCCAGCTTCAGCTAGAGAGAGGGAAACCCCTGCAAGGACGGACATGAAGGAAGAAAGATGCCCAGGCAGATAGACAAACATCTTGAAGAGGCAATACCTCCACCCCACAGCCGAATCATGGCTAGGGCAGCCTCAGCCGGGCACCTGTAGTTTAGAACTTACTGAGCTCCTGCAGAGGACAATCTGGCACTATGCGTCTCTGAAAAACCGTCCTCATCCACAGAGGCCTGGGCATGGGTCATCCGGTGAAAAGGGACAGGGACCAACCACGGTTTTGGTCCTGAGCTGTCTGGCTGGCATGGCTAGGGCATGTGACTCCATATCAGGTTTGGGGAGTAGACCGAGACCACAGAACACAAGGGCTGTCATTTAGGTTTGTCCCTGGAGGGGGATCAGGGTAGCAGTGACAGCTGGGTGTGGTATGGACAGTCCCCACGCTCCCTTCTGTGCTATCGTTGCTGGAGCCTGTTGGGGAGACTAGAAGGGCAAGCTTCCAGGGGCCGCTCCATGTCACACCCCGCCCCGACCCCCATCCCAAAGCCACTCAGCTCTACCCATCGTCCTTTGCCCCAGGTACGGGAAGCCTATCTGCAGTTCATGACATCAGTAGCCACTATGCTTCGGAAAGACCTGAACCTGCCCAAGGACAGCGCCATGGTGCAGGAGGAGATGGCAGAGGTTCTGGCTCTGGAGACACATCTGGCCAACGTGAGGCAGGGCCGTGCTGGGGGGCTCGGGCTAGGTGCTGAATACCACACCCTGTGACCCCTAGTCCCCACATAGGCCACAGTCCCCCAGGAGAAAAGGCATGATGTCACCGCTCTATACCACCGAATGGACCTGTTGGAGCTGCAGGAAAGGTTTAGTCTGAAGGTGAGACCCAGGCACCTACCCACTAGCCCAGCTCCAACCCATCTGGGTACTCAATCCCCAGATAGCTACTCCTGGCTCTAATGGGGCAATATGGCTGGCATTCAGGCAGAAAGTACCTTTAAATGAGCACAGTGAAAAAAAAATCCCAGCAGGAAAACCATTGTTGCCCTGGGACAGGCCTCAACCCTAGGGCAAGATACAGCTGCTCTAAAGGGCCACGTCAGAGAGAGGACAGGGCTGGGACAGGGCCTGGGTCAGAAGTGATTGGGCCTTCAGCCCCTTCCTACTGACCGGAGCATCTAAATAAGAAGCACTTGGATCTATACCTCTCTGCCCAAAGACAGAACAGGAGAGCCTGAGAGAGCCCTGGATCCAGCTCATTACATCCAGAACTTCACATCCTGTGCCCCTGGATTTGAAGATCATGACTATAGACAGTGCTCAGGAATTAAGAACCTGCACTTTCAAAGGACCAGCGTTCAGTTTCCAGCACCCACACCAGGCAGATAATGACCACCTGTAACTCCAACTCCAGGGACCCAGTGTTCTCTTCTTATTCCCATGGGCACCTGCAGACACCCACAGACATGCAAGCACACCACCCACCCATAGGAAAAATTAAAATAAATCTTCGGTTAAGCAATAAACTCAAGCCAGGCATGATGGCACACACCTTTAGTCCCAGCACTCAGGAGGGAGAGGCAGGTGGATTTTTTGAGTTTCCGGACAGTCAGGGCCTGTCTCAAACAAACAAACAAAAAACCCGCACACAGTAAGCTCCTCAAGAGCCATTCTAGGCCAGCCTGACTAGAGACCATGTCTCAAATCATTTTTTCCAAAGTAGTTAAAGTTACGTCATTAAGCTCAGCACTGTGGAATATTTACTAAGAGTAAAGAAGACCATAGGACGAGGGGAGTTTAGTAACGGAGCTCTGCCCTAGCATGTATGACATCCTGTGTTCAGTTCTCAGCACTAAAAAAAAAGGTTTAAACAAAAATAAATATCCCGCTTAAGCAGTATGTAAGATTATCGTATTTTCTACTTTGGTCATTTTTGCTAAGTCACTCTTACTCAGCATTTTCCCCCCAGTACACTTAATTTTTCAAATATTCTGTATAGACTTCACAGTTTCACAGCCCACAGGCTCTGGAGAAATGCCGTCCTTGGTCCTGATTCCTTTCGACAGTCCTTTCTCGCCTGGCCTGTTTCCCAAACGTTCTTCAGCGGGAACTGGGTTTCCTAGATGCATGAGCCGCCTGCCCCTTTCTTCCTCCCCACCTCTCTACAGGGGTTTAACTGGACTCTCTTCATACAAAACGTGCTGTCTTCTGTTGAAGTCAAGCTGTTCCCGGATGAGGAGGTGGTGGTCTATGGGATCCCCTACCTGGAGAGTCTTGAGGATATCATTGATGTCTATTCAGCACGGTGAGCCCAGGGGTAATTTCCACAGGGTCTCAGCATCTTTGTTCCTGGCCCACAAAACACACACACACACACACACACACACACACACACACACACACACACATATACACACACATACACATACACACAACACACACACACATATACACACACATACACATACACACAACACACACACACATATACACACACATACACATACACACAACACACACACACACACACACGCACACGCACACGCACACACACACACAGTTCCTGCTTCCGGGAGAAGATCCCATCCAGCACTTTTCCTCCAGCGTGAGGAACACAGAGGTTCAATTTTGGTGGCCACAGTGCCTCACCCTGGTGATAAGAGTTCTAAGCATGAGGGGCAAGCAGGTTAAATCTTGGAGAATCGAGAACCATGCATGGTGTGGAACCTACTGGCTAACCCATGTCCCCTCCCTCGGCAGACAGCCACTCACCTGTCTCGTTTAACCTCTGCTTCCTCTAGGACCATGCAGAACTACCTGGTGTGGCGCCTGGTGCTAGATCGAATCGGTAGCCTGAGCCAGAGATTCAAAGAGGCGCGTGAGGACTACCGCAAGGTGAGCGCGTCCTGGAGATGAAGCTCCTGCCCAGGCAAACGTTCCAGGGTCTGTTTCAGTCTGTGAAACTGGGGACCATGTGCTGTCATCCCTTAGGTCTGAGACAGGGACCTGGTGGACAAGGGCCCCTGCCCTACTGGGCAGTCAATGGCCAGCAGCCAACAAAGCAGAAACCTGGGTGGTCAAAAACAAGTGTGCCCAGAGGAGAGACCAGGAAGTCTAAGGAGTTGCTCTGTAGAAGTCATGAGATTAGGACAAGAGGTCCAGAGGTAAATAGCTAGTAGAAAGACTTGAAAGGGCGAGTGGCTGGACAAGAGAAACAGCCACAAGGCTTCCATATGGGCAGGACGCCAACAATTCAAGGAGTCGTCACAGGATGCAGAGTTCTCTATGGCCTGGCTTGGGCTCAGGGACCAAGTCTGAATGGGGACACACCTTGCGCTTTAGCATCTCTGGGGACACAGAGGAAGGCAAGCCTATAGCCACTACAGCCAGGGGAACCAGGAGCTATACAAAGCTGTATATGTTTTTAAGTGTTTGCTTCATGGTCAACGGTAGCCCTAAGCTTTGGGAAAAGTCCAAGCCGACCAAAGTGTCCAGAGGGAGAGAGTAGAGTCTAAGTGGGACCCTGGGTTTTTCAAAGCAAAGACAAGTCCCTTCGAAATAGCACAATGGCCTTCTCATGTCCAGGGGTGGCATCTGGTCTCGATCATCCCTGTCCCACTCTGGGTACCCTGAAGCCCGTGGCAGGAGAGACCTGCCTGCCTCATAAGCTCAAGGCCAGCCCCATAACTGACCTGGGAAAGTTAGACCTTGGCACACGGGAAAGTGTGAGTAGGTGAGCAAGCTAGTGAATAAAGAAACACGCCAGGCGCTGTACGGCACAACCGCGGAGGAGGTACGCTGGCGGGAGTGTGTCAGCTATGTCAACAGTAACATGGAGAGCGCCGTGGGCTCCCTCTACATCAAGCGGGCTTTCTCCAAGGACAGCAAGAGCACGGTACGTATCCTTGACTCCAAACGGGCACCGTCGGTGGCAGCTCTTAGGTTCACCCTGAGACAGCTGCCTGGCAAGGATACCATCCACATCATCACCGCCCCACCCGGTGACTCCCATGCACGGCCGGTTCAGCCCCTACTCTCTCCCTGAAGTCAGTGACTCCTAAAGGAACATGCATTAATGCCAGTGCCCACAAGAACAGAGGGAGGCCCAGAGAAACAAACCCCTTCCCCAGGTGCTTCTGACCCTGAGCTCCAGCCCTGGACCCTGTAAGGACCCTGGGAAAGGCACAGGCTGTATGGGTTCTGAGCCCAGTGTAAGCAAGCTTCCAAAAAGCCGGTGAGGCTACAACCCTGTGCCTGAATGGTCACCCACATTAATGTCACACTCCTCCAGGAGGTCAGGGCCAGGGTGGCACTGGCTTCCTCCTAAAGGTGTCCTAGACCAAGCCTGGAGCTCAAATCACACCCTTTAGGACATGAGGATACACATTCCCCCAGGTCAGAGAGCTGATTGAGAAGGTAAGGTCCGTGTTTGTGGATAACCTGGATGAGCTGAACTGGATGGACGAGGAATCCAAGAAGAAGGCTGAGGAAAAGGTGGGCAAGCCACAGCCAGTGTGATATCCCCAGGGGAGTTCCTACAGTCAGGAGTCCCTGCTTGAGGTCCAGCCCCAGTGGGAGGGACACTGGAACAGGTGCCACACCTGGGTAATCCCCAGGAAGCAGAAGGGGACTCTGGTCTGAGGCTAGGACCTATCCGAGTTCCTCTGGGGCCAGTGACAAGCCAGTCATTCGACTCTCAAGCATAGAGAACCGCTTACATAGAAAATCAACCTTTGACATGCCTGGTTCTGCAAGCTGGTGGAGGGAACTTGCCAACACAGCAGGAAACAGAGCCAGCAGGTGGGGCTGGGGGGAATCTCCCATGGTGGATGACTCTAGCAGCCCTTCCTCCGCTCAGGCCATGAATATCCAGGAACAGATCGGCTATCCTGACTACATTTTGGAAGAGAACAATAGGTACATGGATGAGGAATACTCCAACGTACGTAACTTTGGAGCTATCCCCACCCACACCCCAGTCCCCTGTTCCGAGCCACCCCCTCCCCCAGGGAGGGGGCACTCCATGTAAGCCATCCCCCTGCCCTCCTAGTTCATTCAGCCACACCCCTACACCCTGGAATGGCTCTAACCTCACCCTGTTTACAGATGGGGAAACTGAGGTCCAGAGAAACCGAGCTTTCTGAAAGTCACATAAATGCTCGGAGTCAGGGTGCCCTCCCCACGTACCTCCTCCAGGAGTCTGAGGGCCACTCGCCCAGCTGACCTGTGTGTCTTGAGACCCTTCCCCAACCCTCAGCCCCTCCTCTAACACTCTCGAGGACACATGAAGCCCTTTTCTTCTCATAGTTGACTTTCTCAGAGGACCTGTATTTTGAGAACGGGCTTCAGAACCTCAAGAACAACGCCCGGAGGAGTCTCAAGAAGCTTCGAGAAAAGGTGGACCAGAATATGTGAGTAGAATGACTACATGGGCTAGCCTGGTATACAGGACTTACCTACTGGCTAGAGGTGGCTACATAAGTCTGTCCTGATGCCAGCCAAAGAGGACACTAGACCTAAGTCCTCCGCCTCCCCAGCATCCTTTGCTTTGGGGGCCTCAGAGAGGAACCAGACCTTGGGGTTGGCTTGGGATGTCACAATAGTAGCTGGCCACTCTGCCACAGAGCTCTTCAGGGCAGGATCTGGTCAGCCAGGGTAGAGGCACCATAGGGAGCATCCTGGCAGATATGGACTCCGAATGACCAGTGTATTTACCACAGCTGGATCATCGGGGCTGCAGTGGTCAATGCATTCTACTCCCCAAACAGAAACCTGATCGGTAAGCCCACCTTGCATCTCTGGTACAGCCCCTTACCCTTGTCCGGGAAACTCTTGTCTATTCTCAGAAAGGGGAATGGGTTCCAGGTGATGTTGGTCGCCCTATGGGCCACCTCAAGGGTCGTGGGTTGAGAGGGACACAGGAAGCAGCCACAGTAGGTGGGAAGAAATTGGGCATGGATCCTCAATCCAACACTCCTGTTTTGGTGTCTGAGCGTTTCCTTGTCTGTACATTGGGCGGGAGTCCTAGCTTCAGATGACAGGGCCCAGTGGAGGTTCCCACCTGAGCCTGGTACACACAGGTGCCCACTCACAGCTCATCCTTGTCACCCTGGGGGTGGGGGGGACAGTCTTTCCAGCAGGGATTCTCCAGCCACCCTTCTTCAGCAAGGACCAACCACAGTCCTTGAATTTCGGGGGCATCGGGATGGTGATCGGGCATGAGATCACACACGGCTTTGATGACAATGGTAAAGGAACATACAGGAATGCCCCGACCCACTGAGCGGGCTGGCATCATCCATTTAGTTTTTTAACAGATTAGTTGGACAGAGGCTTCACCTAGTCTCCATCCCTGAAGGGGCTGCCCCGTTTGACTCTTTAGGGCCTGACACCATCGATGATGTCTTAGCTGTTTCTCCCATGTGGATCTTATGAGGGTGGCCATGTGTCCCTCCATGTGGGTTTGGATCAGCTGAATTTAGGACTCCTGGTCCTAATTTCAGGGGCAGGGATGGGTGGTGTGGAAGCTCTCCTGAACAGCCCCCCAACATGGCTCTATGTGCTTAGAACCCCTGAACTCCAGCTGCTGGAGGAAGTTCATAAACATCCAAGCACTGAGCTGGCCTTGCTAGAGGGTGCAGTGGGACAGTGAAAACAGGGCCTCAGGGACAGTATGCATGTCCCCAAGTGTGCACGTCCTCCGCTCCTACGCAGGTCGGAACTTTGATAAGAATGGCAACATGCTGGACTGGTGGAGTAACTTCTCAGCCCAGCACTTCCAACAGCAGTCGCAGTGCATGATCTATCAGTACAGCAACTTCTCGTGGGAACTAGCAGACAACCAGAATGTAAGCATGTCACCAGCACTGTGGTGGCTCTGCAACTGTACCCAGACCTGGCCCCATGGGACAAGAGGGGGCCAGGGCCAGCTGGCTTCCATCCTGTCTTTTTTTATGCAGGTAAACGGATTCAGCACCCTCGGGGAGAACATTGCTGACAACGGCGGCGTGCGACAAGCATACAAGGTGGGCCCTAGCAGGGCCCTTGGAGAAACTGGTATAGTCCTAACAAGGCAGGGCCATGCCCAAACTGGGACTGCGTCCTAAAAGCTCTCTAGTTGAATTGGGGAAGAAGCTGTATCCCATGGCTGTATACCTGGAGTCTTCCACATTTCCCACACTTGAGCTGGTACAGGAACCATTTTTGTCTCCTAACGAGTCTATGCAGCAGGGATGGCATGGCTATGGGCCTCAGCAGCCCACATGTACAGCCTCGGGATAGAGAGCACTGGGTACCAGGATCCCATGTGGGTGGATTCCAGGTGGTGGCTATGTGGCCAAGGCTCTCACAGAGCCCTGTTGGATAGGCCTTTAGAGGTCTGCAGGGGAAACAGCAGGCTTATACACAACTTATACTAAGCTTGGGAGGTAGGGCAGCTGCCTAGGGCAGGTCCTGGAACCAGATTATCCTGCATGTGGCTCTCTGGAAGCCTGGCTGGACTAGTCCCATTTTTGGTGCTTGCAGGCTTACCTACAGTGGCTGGCTGAAGGCGGCAAAGACCAGCGACTGCCGGGACTGGACCTGACCTATACCCAGCTTTTCTTCATCAACTATGCCCAGGTAACCCCTAGTGGGGACCTAGTCCTTGGTCCTCTCTCTCACAGCTTTGGAGAGTCCGCTATAGAGTACTTCTAAGGGTCCCATGAGCTTGTCACACCACAAAACCACCAGCTGGGGAGAAGGTAGCAGACATGGAGGGAGGAAAGGGACCTGTTGGACTCTGTGTCCACATCCTATAACCAGCAGTTTAGAGAGGTAGGGACTCTCTATGGCAAAGGGTGCTGCTCAAGCCCTCAGGCCAGTAACCAGCCCACCCATGCATCTCCAGGTGTGGTGTGGATCCTACAGGCCAGAGTTCGCCATCCAGTCCATCAAGACAGACGTCCACAGTCCTCTCAAGTACAGGCAAGTGTGCAGTCCCCAAGCTAGCAAGCACACCTTGCCTCTGCCCTGGGCCCCTCCCCATATCTCAGACCTCTTTGCTGGTCCACAGGGTGCTGGGCTCACTACAGAACCTGCCAGGCTTCTCTGAGGCATTCCACTGCCCACGAGGCAGCCCCATGCACCCCATGAAGCGATGTCGCATCTGGTAGCCAAGGCTGAGCTATGCTGCAGCCCACGCCCCGCCACCCAGAGGCTTCGTGAATGGTGTAGCTGGCAGAGACGTGCGGGTCTTTGCCTGAAGGCCACTGGAGCCACCAGTCAGCCCTCCGCGCCCAGCCTAGAGTGCAGCCACCCGCCCACACCCGGGATGAGTGGTGTCTGGTCCTGCGCCCCTTCAGGCCAGTGAGGGTCAGCAGCCCAGTAGGAGCAGTCAGCTGTCTTCCACCCTCTCCATAGTGTGTGGCTAAATGTCCTCGAGCTTCAGACTTGAGCTAAGTAAACGCTTCAAAGAAGATTTTGCTTTGTACATGTTAGAGTCGGGTGGGTGGTCGAGTGGGAGGCCTGGGTGAGCTGTGGCCAGGGGGAGAATTACAGCTGCTGAAAGAAAGGGTTCAAGACCAGCCTCTGAGAATCCCAGCACTGGGAACCGTGAGACCAGAATGCCCCTAGAGGCCACGACTACAACTCAGTGGATTAGGCTTCCAGGGCGGGACGGATCTATATTTTGGTGATTCACATGAGTACCTGGCAGGAACACCTGGAGACCTGGGGAGCAAGGGGTAGAATCTGGAAGCCAGAGATTGTGTAGATTGCAAAGGGGACATCACCAGCTGTTTACAGATGGTCACTGGATAGAGAGAGGACATCAAGGTGGACCCTGTAGTTACCCTAGCTTGGATTTAGAATCTGGTCATCAGGGCCCACCTCGAGGGAAGATCCCTTGAGAAGGGGAGCCCTGAAATGGTGGGGTGTCTGGAGTTCTAATTGGACCTTAAGACCCTAGGGACACAGGCATGCTCAGTCTGACCCAGGCTTCTCCCAGGACACACCAGCTATTCAGATCAGGAAAGGGTTCCTCAGTGTTTGTTTGTCATCTCTTCCCTGAACCCAATCAGCCTCCGGGCTTCCACCATAAAGATGAGCAGACACTTGCCTCCCTGGTCCCCGCAACTGAGCTCTATTTGGTGACTGGGGTGAGTCCTACCAAACTCTCCCTCTGTATCCTCAGCCTGGCTCTATGTCTTCAAACAAAGTGGGCTACAGCGTTAGGTCACCTTGGAAGGAAATGACACGGTAGTCCCCAGGGTCCCATAAACCAAGGCCTGAAGTCTGTCCTCTAGGAAGATGACACTTCAACACCCCTCCTGCCTGAAGGGACGGCAGGGGCACACTGTGGAAGCAGTGAGACACTCACTGCCCAGGGCCTGCACTTTAATGGTTTGTTGCTGTTCAAAGATGAACAAGGTCCAACATCCCGTCCCAGTGGCTCCACAAGGATTCTTTGTATTCCAAACACACCAAGGTTGCAGATGCCTCCAAGTCCTCACAGGGCAGGTGTCACCTCCCACACACCTCTTCGTCACACTGTGGGGACAATGGGGGTCGTCAGCCTGGTCACACTCCTCAGAGGCCAGTGGTACCCACCACCCAAATAGAGGAGGCACACTGGACACTGGAAACAGCCTAACCCATGCGTCACTCCCTTCCACTGGAGAATGGGATGCAGGACATCAGGGCCACACTAAGGCCTGACAGACACACCTAGGACACAGCCCAGCCTTCCTCAACCCACAGTGGGACCCTGCTTTGCCTGCCCACTGGCCTCTCTGCCGCTCAGCCTATTCCCCCTCTACAAGTAGAATCATAGAGACACATCTACATCCCAAGGCTGCCAACGCAGAGAAAATTATGTAAATCCTTAGAGGCTATCCTCAGCTCCTGGCCACGCCAAACACTGTCCCAAAGCTAGTGATAAAGACTTAAGGGTTGGTAACAAGCAGTGTTCCCCCAGGTCTCTGCTCACCTGGGGTGGTTTGCTGGAGCAAACCTCTGCAGAGATACCCAAGGCCTTCAGTATGTCCTCCTGGGGAACATAGTCACCTGGGGACTTCTGGATGAAGTGCAACAGTACCTTGTCGCCACCTGTAACCACCGGCAGGGAGTCACTTGCGTGTATCTTGTATCTATGCCAGGGACTGAGAGTAAACCACTGGCAAGCCAAGCAGCCCAATCCCTCACCCAGGTACCCAAGACCAGAGTGGGAGCATGAGGACATGAGCCACTAAGATGGTCAAGATGGGGCTCTATGTCTTGCCCTGACCCACCCTTGCTGACCACCAGCAGCCCTCCACTTTGCAGCAGGTCACCAGACAGGTTCCCCTGGATACCAACAGCCTTAGCCTGGAAAGACAGGAACAGGGCCCAGGTCAGTCTCAGAAGGAATGCCCCAGGGATCCCCACCAATGCTCTCAAACCACAAACCTTGGAGACTACATCACGAACAGGTTTTCCCAGGGCAGCTGGCAGGATGCTAAAACTGTTGTACCTACAAAGACATAGGGTCCCCTAGTCCAGAGTCTGGTGGCGCACAAGTATCCACACCTGTTCCCAGTGTCCTTCCTCCCCTCACCCCACAACTTATCTAACCTGGGGCTCTGCCAGATCAGCAACTAGTCTAACCAGGAGGCTCTACAGAGCCCTGAGAGCCCCCAGGCTGAATACATCTGGCCTGGGGACCCTAGAGAGGTGGTGTGGAGTGTGGGGAATGAGCTCCAAGCTGGGTGTACCCCGGGATGTGGTTTAGCAGGCACTGCCTATCATGACGGGGCAGCCTGTGGCAACAGAGGACTACAATGGGCCATGGCATAAGTCCCTCCTCCTTATGAAATGGCAATTGCTGAGGACAGACATGGCTTGGACCAACACCCATTAGAAGATTCCAAAGAAGGGCTGGCTGAAACACCAGAGTCAGTTTCCATGAGGCAAACCGGACAGCAGAGCAGACGGTGATAGCAAGAAGATGCATAAGAGAGCAGTAGCCACTCTGTCCTCCCGTCCCTGGCTAGACTCATGCTCCCAAACAGTCACACTTACCGCTTGAAGCCCAGCTCCTTGTAGATTTGCTTGCTCTCATCAAGGTAGAGTTCTAGAAAGGAAAGCCACAGCAGTGTAAGTGCCCCAGGCTTCCTACATTCTGTTCTCTGTCCCCCTCCACTTACTGTGTCCAGCTCCACCCACCCAAGCCAGGAGGAGCAAGGCAGGATTGAATGTCACCCACTGCTTAAACGGGAAGTGCAAGCGTCACTGGGACTTTGCCACTAGGTCTGGGCGCCAGACTGAAGGCAGGGCAGGGAAGAGCTGCACATGCTGACACATGAATATGTTCTTGTTGGGCCTAGAAAGGGAGAGGTCAGCCCAGGTTCTGAGTCTGGGAAGAGTCGCACCTCCTGAGAAGTAACCACCATCCAGAAACTCCTGCAGGCCCAGGGCCTCAGGCCCCACGCCCACTAGGCGTACATCGTGTTGGTCCAGGATGCTCCGGAGGTTGCTGAGGTCCTGGGCGATCCAGCGGCACACCATGCAGCCGAAGCGTAGCAGACAGGTCACCACACAAGCTTTCTCCTGCCATAGGCTCCGCAGCTCCGCGGCCTACAGAATGGATCGGGGTGACATGGGCTCACCAACCCCCCTATGCCCGGCAGCCTCACATGTCCAAGATTCGAAGCTGACTGGTCCTCCTGATGGTTCCTCTGTGGAACATCAGCTGTACCCACTCCCAGTACGCGAACTCATAGGGCCCCTCAGGACCTCCACTCCAACCCATGTGAGTTGCCAGGGTTCTAGAACAGATGCTAGGAGGCGTCCGCCCTGCGCCAGCCAGACCTCACCTCCCCAGTCACTGCATGCTTCAAGACACACGCTCCTACGCGACTAAGGTCCACCGCATTCATGGCCTTCTCCGTCCCTTTCTGCTCCGGGATCCCCACTTCCGACCCCGGGGAGTCTCAATAGGTCTTCAGCCAGCCTACGCCCCGCCCATAATCCCGCCCCAGTCCTGGAGGGCTGCACCACCTCCAGGGGTTCGGAAAGCAGGGCTACGCGCTTGTCCCGCCCCAGACTCCGCCCCGGATATTTTTGCTTACACGCACACCAAAGAGACAATCACTGCAGATCCCTTTGCCCTTGCCTGGGTTATTTTATTTGCATATGCATAAGTCTATTAGCCAATGGCATAGCAAGTGAAGCTCCACGGACATTCTGCAAGCAGTGCGCCTGTGCAGAATGCGTTTGCGTGATTCTCTAGCATTTGTGTAGCTCTCAACTAGCAGTTACGGGTCTCTCCGCTAGCGTTTGTGTGGGTCTCCACTAGCATCAGATGGTCCTTAGTGCAGCAGTGTGGTAGAATTAGAGCCAGAAAATTGAAGCGGCGAATCGAACTCACTAGTCACTAGTGTGAGAAACAGTAGGCATCTGGCACTTTCAGTAGTAAAAGGACCAGCCTTTCCAAGTCTAGGTTCCTGCTTTGAAAACTCCCATAATGTCGCATTTTCGCGAAATCCTATTAATTTCCGTCATAAAGTACCATTTCCTGCTATGTCGATGTCAGCTTTTAAACCACGAGCTCCCGTGTAAAACAATCCAAAGGAAATAAACAGAACCTCGCGGTGGTGTGTCCCTAGGAAGAGTGGAGCACTCAGGAATCCTCGTGTCCTGTCCTTTCCTCACTAAGTAAGCCTTGTGATGCCTTCTAAGGCCAAATTCAAGCCTTGGCATGGGTTTTTGAAACCTCAAATCCCACCCCCAGTGATATACTTCCTCTAACAAGGACACACCTCCTAATCCCTCTAATCCTTTCAAATAGTGCCAAGCCCTGGTGACTAAGCATGTAGATATATGACCCTTTGGGACTATTCTTACTGAAGCCAACACGCCATCCTTGGCACATGTTGCAGATTAGAGGGAAAGGTCGATAGGAGCCTGGTTATCCTACCTAGATCTTCTAAAGATGTAAGAAACCAGGTGATCCTTCTGGGTCATTGTCCCAGACTGCCGTTTCTGACCACATTCTGGTAATATGACTGATCTGTAGGGGTCCCTGCAGGCATCACAATCATAGAAAAATGATCTACAAAGAGGTGAGTCAAACTTTGGAGCCTGCTTATTTCCAAAATATTTAAACACAGTCCAGTTTGGGAAAGTTTCCTGTTGTAATATAATCCCCAGTGCACAAGAAGATATAATTACATTGAAACCCAAAGTAAATGTCATTTCTTCCAAGAAGATAGGTTCTAGAGATAGGCTATCATCCCTAGGGAAGGATCTGCCATGGTCTTGGTCATACAAGTAACATACAGGTCATTTGGGCTATTAACCCCCTCTAGTACTGGTTGTGGGAGTTTGGGGGAATCCCTGCTATACAGATTATGTAAGAGTCATGTAAACTACTGGCTATCTCTGGTCCTGGTTGTGGGAGTCTGATATGATCTGGTCCTGCAGATCACTAGGCTGTTAATCAAATCTAATTCCCCACTCTTCTGGATAAAAAAATCGGGATAAAAAATAGTTACATGTAAAACTATTTGGCTTGTTGATGCTTTTTAGTTTAAGAGTAGATTCAAGGGGCAGGAGGCAACAGGACTAAAGCCCTGAGGGCCACCAGAAAGAATGTAAACAGGTAACCTAAGGACGTAGGATGTGTGTGTGTGTTGGGGGGGGGGGATCCTCTAGAATGTACCAGACACCTGGAAGGTGAAAGACTCTCAAGACTCAAAGGGAGGAACCTTGGATGAACTGCTCTACAATGGAAAGGGGGAATGTCTTAGTCAGGGTTTCTATTTCTGCACAAACATCACAACCAAGAAACAAGTTGGGGAGCAAAGGGTTTCTTCAGCTTACACTTCCACATTGCTGTTCATCACCAAAGGAAGTCAGGACTAGAACTCAAGCAGGTCAGGAAGCAGGAGCTGATGCAGAGGCCATGGAGGGATGTTTCTTACTGGCTTGCTTCCCCTGACTTGTTCAGTTTGCTTTCTTATAGAACCCAAGACCACCAGCCCAGGGATGGTACCGCCTACAAGGGGCTAGGCCCTCCCACTCTTGATCACTAATTGAGAAAATGCCTTACAGCTGGATCTCATGGAGGCATTTCCTCAACTGAAGCTCCTTTCTCTGTGGTAACTGCAGCTGTGTCAAGTTGACACACAAAACCAGCCAGTACAGGGAACTTGTAGAGTCCACCTCCAGTGAAGGGACAGGGCATCAAGTGGATTGTTGGGGCTGCCATCCTACAGTCAAAAACTTTGACCCAGAATTGTTCCTGTCTGAAAGAACTGTAGGGACAAAAATGGAGAAAAGCCTGAGATAAAGGAGGTCCAGTGACAGGCCCAAATTGAGATCCAGCTCAAAGGCACAGGGCTCTGACAGTTACTGATGCTGTGGTGTGCTTTTAGACTGGAGCCTAGCATAGCTGTCCTCCAAGGGAAGCCCAACAAGCAGCTGAAAGAGTCAGATGCAGATATTTACAGCCAACCAATGGACGGAAGCTAGGGACCCTTGTGGTTGAATTGGGGGAAAACTGCAAGAAGCTGAGGAGGCGGGTGGCCCCATGGGAAAACCAATAATCTCAACTGACCTGGACCCCTGAGATCTCTCAGACACTAAGCCACCAATCAGACACAATACACCAGCTGATATGAGCTCCCCCCCCCCCACACACACACATATACAGCAGAGGACTGTCTAGTGAGGAGTGCCTCAATGGAAGAAGATGCACCTAACCCTCAAGAGACTTGGGGCCCCAGGGAGTGGGGAGGTCTGGTGAGGTAGGGGTAAGGGGTGGGGACATCCTCTTGGAGATGGTGGTTGGGGGTGGAGGACAGGAGGTATGGAATGGGAAGCAGTCGGGGGGAGCAGACTGGGAGGGGGATGGACTGGACTGTAAAAAAGGATTAAGAATCAATCAATCAATAAATAAATATACCACGTTAAATGCCCAGAAAAATCCCAGAGTGAAAAAGAAAAGAAAAAGAATAAAAAGTAGATTCAATAATCTACCCTTTTATCCTATCATTTCTGACTCTCCCCTTTTTCTTTTCATCCCTTCTCCACCCTTTCCCCCTAACATTTGAAAGAAAAGATGTGAGAGGAAAGAAAAAGAGATAAATCCCCAAATCTAACCTACTATACTTTGTTACTCCCCTGATCAAGACCATTGACAATTTGTAACCAATCCCCCTTAAAAGATGACAAGCATGCATCACTCACCAAATGACCAAACTCCACCCACCCCATCCCCTGAGAATGGAGCATCTGTCTCCTAAAATTGCTTCCTGCCATGTTGGAGTGACTGACGTTCTATTTTGAGGGCCCTAAGGAAACTGGGATATTGTTCAAGTCCTAAGAAATCTCCTTGCAACATTTGCTCCAGGCTCTGTGTGATGGGAACATACAGGGTATAATCGGAGTCCTGGCTGGAACAGTCTGCAAGGCTGAACTATCCTAGCTAGGCATTTTCAAGTTGTTCTGGATGTAGATCTTTGAGGAAACAGCATTCCAGGCCATCAGTGAGGCTGGACCATCTGTGTGGGGGCGGTTCTGACGCTGAGGTCCTGTTCCCCAATTGGTTCTTGATCTGTCAGTAAAGAAGCCATGGGCCAATTGCTGGGTGTCAGGAATAATCGGGACTTTCAGACCGCGAGAGGCAAGGGAGAGATGCAAGGAGAGGAGAGACAAAGTTTACCAGGCTTGGGAGAGAGAAAAACCAAGCAGCCATATGATATTTCGGGAGGAGCGGTAGTCTGTGATTGCTCCTACAGTCAGGAGATTTAGCAGGGACTGGATGTAATTGAACAACTAAAGTTCAGGGCAAGTGGAGAGGTGCAGAGATAAGAATATTGATAAGGGATAAGGCCATGGTTTTCCAGGTGGGAGATAGTAGCGCCCAGCAATTGTGTCAGAAGGCAAGTTGAAAATGAGCAACGTGTGTGTGTGTGTGTGTGTGTGTGTGTGTGTGTGTGTGTGTGTGTGTGTATGTGTCTTTTATCCATGAATTCATGGGAAGCTGGGTGGGGGCTGGTAGCGCAGTCCATTTCCAGAGCTTAGGCTGGGTAGCGAAAGCTACAGGCAACACACCTGGGCTTTTGTCTCATGTGTTTTGGTGTTTGGTCCTTTTGCTCTGTAGACGTATAAACTTTCAAAGAGGATATACATTTGTGCATTAACATATGTATGGGATGTGTAGTGTTCACTATTCAGCTAAGGATTCTCTGTTCTCTGTCTGAGCAGGTAAGGCATCTACCCTTTCTTAAACTTGGTTTGGATTGTATATCCAAACCATAATATAAATATTATCTATACCATTTGAAAGGACAACATGATAAGACCTGAGGAGTCTGTAGCTAGCAGAATTTGTTGGCTTTGCTTAGCTGAAGTCCTGCTGGAGATATTTTTGTGTCCCAGCTGGTCTCAGAGCTGTTCCCATGAAAAGGAATCAGCGTTCATGTTACCTGTTTTGTCGTTGTTGGATTTTCCCCTTCATGTCTGCAGCCAAAAATTTCAGGAGGTCTCCCCTGGTCAAATCTAATCTTTACTAATTTTGGTGGAATCCATAACTTTTCTTCTCCCATTGAAACAAAGGCCTCTTCCCCAGTGCAACCTATTTCCTTCCTTCCATTCTGAAGTTAACACACAGATGTTTCCAAACTCCAGGGCTTTCTATGCTATCTGTTTCCTTGACATTAAAAAAATAAAATAAAATCAATAAAGCATTATTTAATCTGTTTCTGGGAGATCCCATATCCCCTTTCTGTTCCACGAGTATTTTCTTTAAAGTATATTTAGAACTTCTCACAACTGCCTGACCTGTAGGATTGTAAGATACATTTGTAACATATTTTCTGCTATAAATTGTTGTATCCTAATGGATACACATGTCAGAGCATCATCAGCTTTGATCTGAAAAGGCATTTTCAAGATAGCTATTACTTCTAATAAATGTGCAATCTCAGAATCATCCTTTTCAGAACTTAAGACAGCCCCTTGGATTTCTGAACATGTATCAATAGTGTGATGTATCAAAATATGTACTTATTTTAAATTTTCAAATTCTACAATGTGAAACATATAAGCTATTGTATGACATTGCTCTAGGGTGACTTTGTATCTCAGAATCAGCATTTTTAACTTAGTATATTGTATCTTTATGGCTTTCCATTCTAATTTCTCAAGCCTTTATGGATTTTTCTTATCTGGAACTATCTTTTTTGCTGTGGTTGTAGGTCCCAGATTGGATTCTTTTGAAGATTCTTTATCCTGATAGAAAAATCCTCTGACCTCTACTCTATGATGTCCATTCCAGCATCTAATTTTTTTTAGTCTTCTCTTTTTCTAAGTCTTTTATTTTGGTCTCTCTTAAAGAGGATATATAAAATTGTAATTATCAGTAAACATACAATTATTTTCATGCTGACATTCAAAACAAAATTATATGGGGTTTAAACCTTCATCTACAGTATTTTTCCATTTTTAAACATGGAAAATATTTTCTTCTTTAATTTCTCTAACTCTCTCCTTTTTTTTTTGGAGACTTTATCTTTTATATTTAAACTCAATATTTATGACTGTCTGTCTTCAGTTTCTTTAGCATCCATGTACCCTTTAAGACATTTCTATTTCTCTTACTGCTTTCTAAACTAAATTATCTTTTTTGTATTTAATTTTTTTCTAAACTCTTTCCAGTCTTACATGACTTATTTTTAATTTTATTAATTTCAAATTATTTATCTCTGTCTATGATACTTTAATAACCAGTCTCCTTTTTTCTTTGGCGTTTAAGTGAAATTCTAAACATTTTTACCTGGTCAGAAGTTCATTTGTGCTCTCTCTGTTTCCCTCTGTTGTTCAGTTCATCACCTAGCTGTGACTAGCCCCACCCAGTCCTTCTGCTCACAGAGAAGAGACAGTTCCTCCCTGCTGTAAGATGTTTGCTGGCTGGAGTCTGTGTGTCCCAGTTACAGGCAAAAACACAGCTTCCCCCATGGTACTGTGGGTTGAGCATGTAGCTGCATGCTCATGGGAGACCATGGAAGCATGCATGCGAAGTAAGCGTTTGCACCCACCCAGCCTGGCACCCATGTGTTCTCTGGCCACCTAGCTCTCTCTAGCATGTGCCCCGACCCTTGTCCAGAACCATGTAGCGCTTAGGAGAAGCTGCCCATTCTAATCTCTGTTCACACCAAGTCTCACCTTAGGGCACTGGGTGTTTCCCTGGCTCACGCGGCCAGCCAGACTTCATCTGCTCTTCTCACAGAGCACAAGCCACCATAGAGTCCGCCTTCAACCTGGCACATTTCAGGCTCTAAATCTGGTTCTTTATAAGTTTGAATTTATGTCTAAGTTTGAATTCTGTGCCTACCAATACACCATTGCAATTACCATTGCAATCCAATTCTCTTGGATAACAATGTAAAAGTAAGGGGCTTTTCTATGCTTGCTGTATTAGTCAGGGTTCTCTAGAGTCACAGAATTTATGAGTAGTCTCTATATACTAAGAGAATTTGTTGATGATTTATGATCTATAGTCCAACTCCCCAACAGTGGTCAGCAGCAGCTGTGGACGGAAGTCCAAGGACCTAGCAGTTGCTCAGTCCCACAAGGCAAGCAGGGGAAGAAGAGAGAGAATCTTCCTTCTTCCAATGTCCTTATGTAGGTCTCCAGCAGAGGGTGTGGCCCAGATTAAAGATGTGTGCCACCACACCTTTAATCCCAGATGACCTTGAACTCAGTGATCTCCCTGTCTTAATCTTCTGGAATTCATAACCACTATGCTTCAAGATCTCCATGCCAAGATCCAGGTCAGAAATTTGTATCTCTCAGCCTCCAGATTAGGATCACAGGTGAGCTTTCCAATTTTGGATTGTAGTTCATTCCAGATATAGTCAAGTTGACAACCAGGAATAGCCACTACACCTGCCCTAATTCTGAAATAATGACAGGGAGACCTGGTATATTTATTAAAAAGCTCCTTGTACTGTTGCTGGGCAGGGTTCTTCTCAGTGCTAACCCGACCATTGCTAGCCTGACTACTTCCCAGCAACTTCCCAGCCATATAGGTTAGCGGCCATCTTAGTCTCTCTCTGACTGTTCCTGTTCCATCCATCCTCTCCTCATGGAGACGTCTCTCCTCCTCTTCTCCTGCCCAACTATTGGCCGATCAGAACTTTATTAACCAGCCAGAGATGATGGAAAACAATTTTATACAGCGTTGAGACAGAAGACGCTCGGCAAAGCCAGTGTCTGTACTGCAGTCAGATCTCTGGACACAGCAATCAGCATTTGAATGAATAGTGCACAAAATCACCTCCAAAGTAGACTCGAGCCTTTGCATCTACGAAGGATTTAAAAGGAAGATTTTGTTTGTTTGTTTGTTTGTTTAGAAAGCCAGGTATATAGAGATGTTTCAGCCCAATGAAAGACATCTCTAAGTCTATATCTAGAAGACAGCCAAAGAAACGTCAAAATCCTCGTGACTGAGTAGCAAGCACCCAGAGCACCATCAAATCTTGAACCACCAAGATCACAGCAGTACTGTCAGAGGTCAGAGGTGAACACAGATCCTATGGGCAGGACCATCAAGACCTGGGCAGGAAGCAAGGCAGCCCAGGCAGCACCTATCTTGTAGGGACCACTGTGTGGCGTTGTGATACAGCTCCAAATCAGAACACATAAATATAGACCAGATACACAACAAGACATAAAGCCAGAGCAAAAACACAAAAACAAGACAACATTTAACTACTGGAATTCCTTGCTTTAGAAGTCCACCAGTCCTTTTTGTTGATGGCCAAAGTAAGTGCCTGGCATCTCAGAGTGTGAAACTTTCAAATTTTTCAAAACTTTTGAAACTTCATAATTCTGCTCCTGGTCCCAGCAAGGGATCTGCAGGACTCCAAACTCAATTAACCAGAAATAAAAATAGCCAGAAATAACTAGGGGGCTGGGGAATGCCTCCCTGTTCCCAAATGGAAGTGACAGATCCTTTCCATTCATCAGATATGACTGCTTTGAACTTAACTATTTTTTTAAAAGATTTATTTATTTATTATATGTAAGTATGCTGTAGCTGTCTTCAGACATCCCAGAAGAGGGCGTCAGACCTCATTACAGATGGTTGTAAGTCACCATGTGGTTGCTGGGATTTGAACTCAGTACCTTCAGAAGAGCAGTCAGTGCTCTTAACCGCTGAGCCCTCTCTCCAGCCCCTTGAACTTAACTATTGACATCCTTCTGTAACCCCCTGTTTGTGTAACATTTTATCTATGAGGTAATTTTCTAAAGAACCTTTATCTAAGAAAATATAAGAGAGGCAGAGAAAAGGAATAAAGCATGTGGCATTTGGGGCTCAGCCCCATCCACCAAATGTATATGTCTGTCTGTCTATATGTTTTACATACATACATATGTAGGTATATGTATACGTATGTAAGTATGCATGAACACTTGTGGATTTGTTGAGACAGGTGGTCCGGCCTGGCCAAAGTGTGTGTGTCTGTCTATGTGTGTCTATCTGTGTGTCTGTTTGTGTGTGTTTGTGTGTGTGTACATGTGTGTTTGTGCATGTTTGTGTGTGTGTGTCTGTCCATATGTGTTTGTGTCTGTCTGTGTGTGTTTGTGTGTGTACATGTGTGTTTGTGCATGTCTGTGTGTGTGTCTGTCTGTGTGTGTTTGTGAATCTGTCTGTGTTTGTGTGTGTGTACATGTGTGTTTGTGCATGTCTGTGTGTGTGTCTCTGTGTGTGTATGTGTGTTTGTGCATGTCTGTGTGTGTGTCTGTGTGTGTGCTATGTCCATGTGTGTCTATGTGTGTGCTTGAATTCTCTTTCTTCCCTTGCTTTTCTCTCTAGCTCATGAAGAGTTAACAAACTCCAAGTCTCTCCTCTGCCTATCAGGGGCCCTTGACCCAGAGAAAAACTTAAGACTTTTTTCTTAAATTCCCTGCTGTATCAGCATGGAGTCAAATTACCAGAAGTCAGAGGCTTTGGGCCACAGAATAGCAGAAAACTGCCCCCAAAAAGTAAGCAGCTTTTGGCCATGCAGTCGCTGACATAAGAATTGCCAAAGGTAAAGCAGCTTTGGCAACTCCATCAATCAATCAATCGATCTCTGAGTCCCTTTGCTCTCTCCGTGAACCGGGTACCGGGATAAGCCCCGGGCAACGGGCAGTCTTGTTAACCTGATGACCACAGAGTCATTCTCTAGGAGTTTGGACATGATGGAGCATTCCAAGGGAATGAATATGTACAACAGTAAACAGTATCCATATTCAAGGCAGCTGAGGCCAGGGATGTTCTTAACGATGAAATGAGCACTGTTACACCTCCATGTCGTGAAACCATAATTTTTGCCCCCAAGAATTACTAATGAGGGGGGCACCAGCCTGAGGCTGAACACACAGGGCTGGGTGGGCTTCCCACGGCAGTGTTTTCCATACAAGGCTGTGTGGTCCTGGCCAAGCACTTGAGGCAGTTGCTCTGAGGTAAGGAGGGAGGGGTGAACCACTCCTTCTTAACACTGCTGACTCTGGATTCTGACAACTTCCACACTCAAGAGACTAAGAAATGGGAAGCGAAGACACAAAAATGGCAGAGTCCTTCCTCTATCCAAGAGTTCAAGTGGCAGACTGCAGTTCTTTCTCTGTCCCCACGCCTCCCAGTCTCCACCTCAAACTTCTCCCTAGGTACCATGACCTTGTCTGGCTTCCCAGTTCATGGAGTAAAAGCCTATGCATTGCTATCTAGAGCTTTCCCAGGCCCTGCTGCACTGCCCTGTCCCTGAAGGAGAAGGGTTTGGGGAGGCCAGCCCCACCGAGAAGGCCCCCTGCCGTGACCCTTACTCAGAAGCAGTAATGGTAGCACCATGACGGTTACCGCTTCTGGCGGGACAAGGGGCTGAACACCTGCAACGGTCTCTGATGATAAGGGTGTTTGTACAGTAGAGATGGAGTTGGGTGGGGCTGGGTGGGGCTGGGCGGGACTGGCACAGTGATATCAATAGTGCCAGTCAGGGTAACGTTTCCATCTGCCGAGGGAGGACCGTCCAGGTGCTGGATCTCTTTTCAGAGGCACTCTGGCCCCTTTTCCCATGATGCCTTTCACCCTTTCTTCCCATGATGCCTTCCACCCTTGCTGCTTAGCTGGTTCCTCTTCTTGTCCTTTGCAAATGACCCCTGGCTGTAATCTCCCAACTTGGAGCCTCTGAAACTCCCAGAAGCTTCCATGGGAAATGATCAGAATCTGTGTGAATCTGTATGAAAGTCAGTCCTGGTGATACCCAGCTACCCAAAGTACTGTAGCATCTGAGGAACATTGCAGCAGATTCCTTGGGCTCCACGCCCTGTTCCTGAGACTCCCAGCTATCCCAGACCAGACCCGGACAACCTCAGCCCTCTGTCCATCCTAGGTCCTAACGTGCTTTGGTCTTCTCATCTTCCAGCCAGGTCTATGCATGCTGCCTCACAGAACCAAGGCTGCGCCAGACTGGACGTGAATGTGGTGCTGGGACACTTGCTTAGTTATTATTTTTGCCTTTTCTCCATCTTTTTCCCTAGTTAAAAATTTTTATTGCATTTATTTTGTGTATGAGTGTGTGGTCTGTGTACATGTGAGCATAGGCCACAGCACAGATGCAGAGATCACAGGACAACTTGTAGGAGTATTACATTTGTGTGAGCATGTGAGTTTGTGAACATGTGAGCATGTGTGTTTGTGTACATGTGAGCATGTATGTCTATATACATGTAAACATGTGTGTACATGTGAGCATGTGTGTCTGTGTACATGTGAGCATGTGTGCCATTGTACATGTGAGCATATGTGTTTATGTACATGTGAGTATGGTTCATAGCATACATGCAGAGATCTCAGGACAACTTGCAGGAGTATTACATTTATGTGAGTATATGTGTCTCTGTACATGTGAATATGTATGTCTGTGTACATGTGAGCATGGGCCACAGCACACATGCAGAGACCACAGGACAACTTGCAGGAGTTGGTTCCAGGAATTAAACTCAGGCCACCAGCTTGACAGTAAGGGTCTTTTCCTCACTGAGCCAGCTAGCCAGCCCCGCCCCTTTCCCTGTGTTTATGATAAAATGAAGTTGGGAGACACCTTAGGTTGAAAACATCTTGCTTCTCATCTACTTTTACCCTTCATGGTTGTCCAAATTCTGATTTCTTTGTGCCTGGTAGCAAAGATTCAGGCCTCCTTTTTAGGGAAGCTAGCCATCCGCTGCAGCAAACCTCTTTCTCCCAGTTCCTAGTACACTGCCTGGGGCTTCTCACTGCAGTCAAGTGCTCTGATCCTGGCTGTTGTCATTTCTTTATGTACTATTGTTCCCGGTTTGTCTACCCACGTCTCATTAACTCAAGCATTTATCCTATATAGGTAGGATCTGTCTTCACAGTGGAGGGTGAGGATACCTATGGGGGGATTCCTCACGGGGAAATTCTGGAATGGGATGGGGAGCCTGAAACCCACAGCGCGCCATCTGGGGTGTCTCCCCTTTAGTCACGTGTATCCCTCCATTTCCACTTTGCTTTATAGGCCCCTAAGCCCTCAGTGCTGGCGCTGAGCTACCACCGCCACAGACAAGGCAGACTGGGCTCAGGTACTCTGCTGAGGTGCTGTTGCTGGGGCACAGAGGCTAGGGACAAACCAAGAGTTGGCCTCTTGCACAGGTCCAGTCTCTGGAGCTGCTACTCTAGGCCTCAGCCACAGCACTCTATAGACTCCACACACTCTGGTGAGTCCTGCCCTTACCTGTTCCCAGGCCTTAGGAGAACCTCCCCACTTTCCTTCCCTCTTGCCTCCCTGCTGTCCTCCAGCACCAGGTGCCAGCCCCTCACCCCATTCTGCTTCTGTGGACCACACCACACCCCTGGGACATTTCCAAGGGAGACTCTTCAGAGGCCCCACAACAGATAGGACCTGCAGGGCATAGGAAGCAAGGGCTGCCTGGAGAGAAAACCTGCTACAAGAGGCTCCAACCTGGTCCCAACTGCTTCATACACAGCCCTGAGATTCAGGGCTAGGGATCCTGGCAGCTGAGAGGAGAGACTTCCATCCAGTTCTCTAAGATAGACCTAGGTAGTATCATATTTTTGGTTTGTCTTCCATGCCCTATCTAGGGTAACTAGACATCTGCTCATGTTTTCTAAGCAAAAGTCACACAATACATGAAGAAGAGAAACTGGGCTGAAAACCCAGCCCCATGGCCTAAGGTTGCTCTGTTTCTCTAGCCAACCACTGTGGCCAAGACAGCATAGTCTTGTCCTGTGGCCTGTCTCACAGTGCAGGTATTACCATGGTGCAGGCTGGCAAAGCTGCAGATCAGGGGAAACCACCACCACTCCCCCACCTCCACCCTGTACCACCAAGGTCACTTGGGGAAGCCCCAGGGATGATCAGCAAGCAGAAGAAGCAAGGTCCCTACAGGTGAGAACCTTCATGTAGTTTCCATGGGAAAGGCCAGACAAGGTCACTGAGCAGGCCTAGGCTAGTTTTGTAAAGATGATGGTTTCCCAGACTCTGAGGTACAAGGACCAGTCGTGGTTGATGGGCATGAACTCTGGGGTTACAAGCTGAAGACATGGTGTAGGTTGGTTGATGTAGGTGATTTTACAGACTATGGGCTGTAGGGGCCAATCTTACCTCTGGGGCTCTAGGGACCATTGGTCCGAGGTATAAAGGCCCCAGAGGACACCTCTAGGTGGTGTAACTGGCAGAAAGGAAGATATTCTAAAGACTCATTTGTTCCTCTCATTGACTCTCAGACTATTGAAGCAGTGGACCCCAGGGGACTGAAATTACCTCAGAATTCTCATCCCCTGAGAGAAGAAAGCCTAAACCATGGACCAGCAAGAAGAGAAACTGTTCTGGAAAGAGAGTTCCAATTTGTCATGCCACTGTGCAGGAGAGGCGGTGATGGGTAGGACCACACCTTACCCAGGACTGTTGAAAAATTCATAGCTTTGACTTCTGTTTTAACCTCAACCTCAGGTCAGGACTAGAAAGATGGACTTGCCAGGGTCACTGGATATCTGTCCCTTTTCCCAGTGTGGCCGTCTGCAGACTCCACTCTAACGAATCCAGCCCTTACTACTTCCTAGGCCTCAGATGAACCTTGGTGCTTTTCTTCCCACTTGCCACCCCTCAGCCCATTCCTGCAGCTCCAGTGGACACACCTCATTCCCGGGACACTTCTGAGGTGGCACCTCAGAGGCCCCAGGGATGGGACCTACAGGGCAAAGGTCTTCAGCACCCAATCTGGGGTAATTAATTAGACATTCGTTCACCTCTCTCAGGGAAAGTCACACAATACATGAAGCTGGGCTAGAAACCCACACGGTAGCCTAATGTTGCCCGGTTGCTCTAACCATCCACCTGAAGACACAATGCAGCCTTGTCCTGTGGTTCACTGTGCAGATACTACACATGATGCAGGCTGGCAATTTAGGTTTTCAAAAATTAAAATTAAAAAAAAATTTAAATAGCCTCCTCACAGGGGCTGGAGTCCAAACTGAGCTTGTCAGACACAGGCTCTGGCTCTAAGTCCAACAGTGCAGTGGTTAACATTGATTATTAACTTGATGGGACTTAGAATCGCCATGGAAATAAACTCGGATGAGATGGGTAGAGCCAGCCTAAAGCGAGGGAACATCATTCCATGGGCAAGGGTCTCAAACTGAATAACGCTCAGGAAGGAAACTGAGGGTCAGTCACCATCCATCGCTGAACCTCCTCACGGCAGACGCAAGATGACCGGCCAATTCATGCATCTGTCTTTCCCACCAAGATGTGCAGCACCCTGAAACCGGGAGTCAAAATAACTCCTTCTTCCTTACGTGGTTTCCTGTCAGGTGTTTGAGCCAAGCACTGAGAAAAGTAACTCATACTGTTGAGTTTCACATTGGCCAGTCTGAATGTAAATTGCAAACTCCCAGGTCACTGGTTCCTGAATTTAGAAGTTGGCTCCTCCTGGAAGGATAAGAGAGGCTCCAGACGTCAAACCATCAGAATGAAACCATGTTCAAGACAGGCATCTACTGTAGGCCGCTGGCTACCCAAAAAAAGAAAAAAGAAAAAAAAATATGCCTTTAGGGTATGCCACTGCACCTCTCATGTAGCTTGAACATGTAGCTTGAGTATGTGTGACTTGAGGGTACTGGTTCTGGTGACCCCTGGCTCCAGTGCTGATCCAGACTGGGAAGCCCCAGGGCCCTCTACACCCTCCGATAGCCAACTCAAGGAACCGTAGGAACACAGCGCCATGCAGCTGCCCAGGCGTCCATTCATTCGGGTGGATGTGAACTCTGTCTGTGCTTGGTTGACTGTGCATGCCCTGTGCTACTAGAGGAGAATGGAACAGAGAGAAGAGGGTTCTTCAGTGGTGGAGAAGATGGCGGGTATCTCAGGCCCTGCTTGTGTCTCTGCTCCTGAACGTCCATCCATTCTGTCAGCACCAAGGGGAGCAGTGCTCAGGCTCACTGTGCCCAAATCTTGTTTAACAACCACTCCAACATCTCCCAGGAATTCTAGCATCTCATTTTTTTAAAGATTTATTTATTTATTATATGTAAGTACACTGTAGCTGTCTTTAGACACCCCAGAAGATGGCATCAGATCTCAATAAGGATGGTTGTGAGCCACCATGTGGTTGCTGGGATTTGAACTCAGAACCTCTGGAAGAGCAGTCAGTGCTCTTAACCCCTGAGCCATCACTCCAGCCCAGGTAGCATCTCATTTTTATTTTATTTTTTTAGCATCTCATTTTTAATTCACAGCTTCATTATTTTGTATTATTCCAGGGCAACCTGGGCCTTGTGTTTGAAGATCAGGCCCTAGATGTAGTCAGAGCAAAGCCAGTGGCCAACAGGTCTAGATCAATACAATGGGGATTTTACTGGAGACTTATAGGCAAAGTATATATGGGCCTGGGTGGCAGAAAACTGACCCTTGCAATTTAGGTGAGAATGAAGAGTTTAGAAAGTGACGAGAGAAAAAATGATGTCAGCCAAGACTGGTCTACTTGATTTATCTCAAGCTGACACCAAGGGCATGAAGCACATTCTGGGTGTTGATAGCAGAGTCTCCCCACATAAGGTTCCATGTCACTCACTAATGGCTTTGTCTCCGTCAGTTTGCTGGGAAACTATCTTAAGGAGACAGACCAGGTAGGTCGGCAGCTGCTGTGTGGTTAAGGCTCAGGAAGGCTGCATCAGGCCAAGCTGTATTCTCGCATGTGAACACGCACCCAAAGTTGGCATGGTTCCTTGGTAGACAGAGCCCTCTGTGTTTCTGGAGGCCTGTTCATGATCACAGGTTCATGTGCTGATGTCCTCCTTGTGAGACATGAATGCAGTCTTGTTTCATACTGTAATTATAATCTGCCAGATACAGCAAACATCTGGTGCACGTCCAACTTGTCCACCTCTGCCTCCTAACTCAACTTCCTTAACCTGCTGTCTGTAGATGAGGATATAAAGTTCTCTAGCATTAACATACAGGTTCCTCTCTGTGTTCCAGGGGCTGATGAGAGGGTGAGTAGTGAGTAGCAAGATTACATGATATAAAGAAGATAGATACGTGGAAGATGAGAAAAGGTAGATGATAAAGAGAGAAGATGGGTGGATGATACAAACAGATGAGAAAGATAAATAGATAAGATTGTGGTGGTTTGAACGAGAATGGCCCCATAAGGTCATAGGTTTGAATGCTTTGTCACCAGTTAGTGGAACTGTTTGGGAAGGATTAGGAGGTGTGGCCTTACTGGAGGAGGTGTATCGCTGGAGGTGGGCTTTGAGGTTTCAAAAGCCCACATCAGGACCAGACCCTCTCCCTCTGTGTGTGTGTGTGTGTGTGTGTGTGTGTGTGTGTGTGTGTGTGTGTGATAGAGAGAGAGAGAGAGAGAGAGAGAGAGAGAGAGAGATCTGTAGATGAGGATATAAAGTTTTCAGCTATTCTCCAGTACCATGCCTGTCTCCTTCCTGTCAAGATGACAACCCTCTGAAACTGTGAGCAAGCCCACGATTAAATGGTTTTGTTTTGTTTTGTTTTGTTTTAATATTTAAGGGTTGTCTTGTTCATGGTGTCTCTTCACAACAGAACAGAGCAGTGACTAAGAAGGAGATAAAATGACAGATATATAGAGGGGTGACATGTAGCCTGATGAGGCCTTCTGTTGCTGTGGCAAACACCTGAGAGGAATAGTTCAAGGAGGAAGACTGTGTTTCAGCTCTCGGTTTTCAGGGTTTACGGTCCCTGGCTTCACCGCTTCTGGGCCTGTGGTGCAGTCAAGGTTTATATAGATCTGTATGGTAGAGCAGAGAGCTGCTCAGCCCACAGCAGCCAGGGAGCAGAGAGGGAATGGTGGCATTCATGGGCTTCTTCCCCCCCTTTTCTTCCACCTGGGCATATCCCATGGGATGGTTGTGCCCATGCTCAGGACAGGGCTTCCCCCTCCATCTCTGGAGATGCCCCACAAGTCTGGCTGAGTGTGCTTCACTAAGCCAACTCACTCACAGGCACTTCTGAACTCAGCCAAGCTGACAAGGTTGATCACTGCGCACCTCAGAATGAGCGCACTTAGCCACGGTCTTGACTCCTGAACACTATTCTTTATAAATGCAAACAGTTCTGGGGAGATGCCAGGACTGGGGCAGGGGGACAGGTGAGCCTGGAACACAGCAGTAGGCTTGACGGGCAGTCACTCCCATGAAGTGATGGGAGATGTCCAAAGGATTCTATTGGAAAGGTTGGTCATGGAAACACCGGGGCCAGAAAATATGACAGTGATGAAATCAATCACTGAGCAGGATGAAAAGACCTGTGGTTGCTATCACGTCAGTGAGGGCGACTGTACCTTCTGCCAGTGGAGGCCCCTCACCAAGTGACTGTGTGACATGCATGAGAACATAGTTACCTTGGAGCAACCACCGTCACTCTCACAGGACAGACAGATGGTTGATGAGTCACAAGATAGAGACAGGACGTGTAACAAAAATATTTATTTCCTATGACAAGTAGAAAATAACTTAGAAATTCATTCTGAAGACAGGGGGATGGTCCAGTCACTACAGTGCATGCTCCACCGCATAAGACCCTGCATTCTTGAAATTCAGTTCATCCCCAGAATCTACTTTAAAAGTTTGACATAGTGCTCTGTGCCTTAATTCCAACACTGAGAAGACAGAGTCAAGGGGATACCTGGGACTCAGGGCTCAGTGGTAGGCCAAACTAACTGAATTGGTGAGCCCCAGGCTAGCTCCAGATGTCTAGCTACTGAGGAACAAGTGTTGAAGGCCAGCTTCAACTGGTCAGGTACACTGAGGAGAGGTCAGCGATTAATCAATCCCACAGCAGACTTTTCTCTGAGCGTGTAAAACCTAGTTCTCTGGGGCCTGCAGAAAACTCTCTGAGGCTGGCGAAACAATGAGAGAGTAAAACTTGATTATCTGGGGCTGGCAGAAAAAGGGGGGTAAAACACACACACACACACACACACACACACACGTGCACACACACACATGCACACACGCACACACACATGCACACACGCATGCGCACACATATGCACGCACACACGCGCACACATATGCACACGCGCACACATGCACACATGCACGCGCACACATATGCATGCACACACGCGCACGCACACACATGCACACACGCACACACACATGCACACACGCACACATATGCACACACACATATGCACACGCGCACACATGCACACACGCGTGCACACGTACACGCACACGCACACACACAAGAGAAGAACAGAAAGCACTGGCGCCCCTTGCCCCAGTCTGGAGGATCATGCAGGTAAAATTACAGTGTTACTTGGAAAGTGGAGGTAGAAGGGTCAAGTTTGAGGCTTGCCCAAGATACAGAAGGAGTCCATAGCTGGCCCAGAGAATTTCATGTGGCTTTGTCTCAAGGTAAAAACAGAAAGAGTCTTGAGAACACAGCTGAGGAGTAAAGCACTTGCCTGGTATGGGCAAGATTCCAGCCCCAGAAACTTCAAAATAAAATCCACTAATGCCATGTCTCATCACAAGCACCCTGGCCCCAGGAGGCCGTGCTCAGTAGTCCTCTGGATAAGCAGACCTAGGCTTAACATTTCCAGGACAGGCAGAGATTATAGGCTGACTGGA
Source organism: Tokudaia tokunoshimensis (assembly GCA_036184795.1). Taxonomy (NCBI): domain Eukaryota; kingdom Metazoa; phylum Chordata; class Mammalia; order Rodentia; family Muridae; genus Tokudaia; species Tokudaia tokunoshimensis. The sequence continues at coordinate 136,391,993 of BTHU01000005.1, forward strand.
AGAGCTTGGAAGTAAGACATAGGGTCAGTGGTAGCTGTCATTGATACAGACGTTGGATCACCACCTCACAGCGTTTGGACAGGAGCAGATGACCCCGTTTAACACTAAGAATGGCAAAACAACTCCTAGACCCTGAGCCATGACTGCCTCTCCACTGCTGAAGCAGTCCAGGGCATCTGCCATGCCCCCCCTGGCATACGGAAGCTTCCCACCAAGGTCTCCTAGGTGTCTTGTCACCCAGATATTGTGCAGTCGGAGGCTGTCTCATCCTCAGTCGTAGTCATAGCAAGCCCAACCTCGGTGACTGGAAACCTGATAGTGTTCTCCTGTTGTTCCTGCTGCCAAAGAAACTCGAGGTGAACTCCTGCCTCTCAGGCACCAAGCTGGGGACTGCGTGGTTCTTAGGGACATGAAAAGCTCAGCTATAAACCATGGAGTTGGGCCTTTCAACCAGGTGGAACCTCCTCCCTGACCCAAACACCCCTAGCAATGATACCTGGAAAGGCTCCAGGTCCGTGGTGACTGGGCCTGTAACACAAGGACATCAAGTCATGGGAGAGTCTGAAGTAAGAGGAGAGATGGACACACAGCAATGGAGAACCCACATTCTGGGCTTCCAGCTGTGTGATCTACCTCCAGAGTCTGACCCTCTCTAACAGAAGAAGAAGTGAGCTTTGGACACGTGTCGAGACCCCAGGAAGTCTACCAGGTGAAAGAACAGATCCCTGCCCACCTTCCTGGAGGCCAAAGTCAACCACTCACTTGCTTTGCAGATTTGGGGAACCTGCTCACTCCCATGAGTGGAAACTTAACTTGGGCAGAAAGGGGTATAGGCTACCCGGCCCACCTGCAGAGCCTAGCAAGTAGCCTCCTGTGCTAAAGCCCAGAGCTTCCCCTGCAGGCCTGATCTGGTCTGCAAACTGGTCTCTAGAGCCCAGCTCAGCAGGACACAGCTGAGACTGGACAATGAAAGGAAGGAAAGGAGGAAGAAAGAGAGGGAGGGAGAGAGGGAGGGAGGAGAGTAGAATGGAGGGTCCTAGAGAGGCCACATGACAGCTAGGCTCTGAGGAAGGGCTCTACCACTAGCCACTGTAGATCCAGACTCTACAAAGACCCTGGGACCTCTCCTGGAGTCCTGAGCCCTGGAAGGGTGGGTTGTTGCTCACTGGTATGCTGATGTCTTCGCTTGAGGAAGAGGAATACACCTATCCCAACTCCCACCATCACAAGTCCCAAAAGGATGAACACGGCGTAGAAGACTCTGGAAGAGCAGATGGAATCTGTGCTACTGGTCCCACGTGTTACTTCCTGTTGAAATGCACTGCACCTAGGAGAGCAGCCATGGACATGGTGAGAACCCTATGCTGTGGGGACAGGTCAGCAGAGGGGGCAATGTCGGGGAGTGTTGCAAGATATTTCCTATCCATTCACATGGAGGCAGTGAGAGGCCAGTGATTGGAGGGGAGAGAGGAGGAGGAGCTAAGAGACGTGAGGGGAGGAGAGACAGAGAGGCTCAGTCATGCGGAGTAGGGAAGGAGCCGCGGATATCCAGGTGGCTTCAGATGTGTTTCTGGTGTTCTGAGAGGTTAGAAATATTGGGATAAAACTTTTTCATTGTAAATTGGCATTATGTAATTGGGAGTTTCATATACACAAATGTATTTGGTTAACTATTCAAGTTTAAGAGTCATGCTTAACCGGATACTTGGAGCAGAGGCCTGGCGGGGCGGTATTCTTTATTAAATAATTACCCCTACAGGGGAGTGAGGCAGGGTCCATGCACCTCAGAGCCTATCAGCTGGTACAACAGCTCTGAGATAGGACTCGGGTCTGTTACAGATTTCAAGCCCTTTATGGGGAAATGGAGAGGGGGGTGATGAAGGAGCAGGTTAGAAATGGAAGCAAAGAAGAAGAGGTGGAGGGAAGGAGGGAGTGAGAAAGGGAGGGGTGCTAGGGTCAAAGCTGAACTGACCTCAGTGAAGAGAGATGGGGTAGAGAAGATGAGCTGATGCCCTTCCCTAGGGAAGCCCCACCTGACCACCCAAGAAGCTTAATGAGCTGATGGCCTTCCCTGGGCATTACCCAAGGAAGCCTAGCTATCTTCAAAGATCCCAAGTTCTCAGGTTAGCTCTAGAGTCTGAGCTCCACACTGAGGGGATCCTGGCTCAGGTGGAGAAGGGACCTCACCTGAGAACATCATGGTGGTGGTTTGAGTGAAAATGGCACCCATAGGCTCATAGGGAGTGGCACTACTAGGAACACCTCCTCGTTGGAGTAGGGGTGGCCTTTTGGAGGAAGTGGGTCCCGGGGCTTTGGGGTCTCAGATGCTCAAGCCAGGCCCAGTGTCAGTCTCTCCTCCTGCTGTCTGCCAATCCAGATGTAGACCTCCCAGCTGCATCTCTAGAACTATGTCTGCCTACATGCTGCTATGCCTCCCAACATGACAACACTGGACCGACATTCTGAACCATAAGCCAGCCCCAATTAAATGCTTTCCTCTGTAAGAGTTGTTGTGGTCATGGTGTCTCTTCACAGCCATAGAAAGACAATCATCTTACTGACTAAGACAATCATCTTACAATCAGCACCCAACCCCCAACTAGTTTATGGAAGTCCCATATCCTTGACTTCTTGGTCCTACAATCTGAGTGGGAACTGGCCACAGCCTGTAGAGTCCTAGCTAAGGACTCTGCCTACCCAGGATGCAGTTCAGCTGGGTTTGGCTACTCATCTCCCAGGGGAACAGAGCAGTTCCTTCCCCAGGATTCTAGTCACCTACTTGGTCCAGGGCAGGCATTCTTCCTGAGTCCCTCCAAGTGAGAAGGTCCCTGTCAGGCAGTCAGCACATACAGTGTCCTGGCTGTAAGTACCTGGGAAGTGAAGAGGGGCAAGAGAGGAGTACTAGGCTCAGGCTTGCAGGGACCTGGGGTTCCCTGGGGTTGGGACCTGGGAGCTGTCTGTTCTGGAGCCTTCCAACACATAATACTGTGTGGCTGGTAGAGGGAGCTGTAGTGGTAGACGGCACCGTGAGACTGTGTGAGAAGGGACTGGGTAGTTTTAGGACATCCTGAACATGGAAAGGGCCTGATGTAATAACCCAGCGGTCCTTCACCCCACAAACCCTTTGGGTAGCCTGGTCAGATGCCAGACAGAAGGCAAAGGCAGTCCTCACATCTAGGTGAGGAGTGGGGTTCGACACAGTTTACAAGTCGGTCTCCCCTAGAAGCATCTGAGCTGAAGCGAGATAGCCGAGGTTAGACCTGAGGCTGGATAGCTGAGGTTAGACCAGAAGTGGGAGTCAATGGTGCTGCTCCAGCTCCCCTTCCCTCCTCCGCCCTCTGTCCTCTTCCTGACTCTCACCAGAAAACCTTTTCTTTCTGAATCTTCCAGATTCTGAGTTCGGCTTTTCCCTGTCCCCCTGTGCTCCCCTTTCCCACCCTCGATCTTCTGCTGTCCCACCCTCCCTCCTGTGAACCTATAGCATTCTCTCCTCTCTTGTCACCAGGACTGGTCTGGGGTGGGTGCCTTAGTGTTGGCCAAGATGTCTGCTCTGCTCCTTCTGAAATCCTTAAGCTGGGGGTTTTCTAGACCCCAGGCAGCAGGCTCACCAGAACAAGGGCCGCCTCCCAAAAGAACCTTCAGTCAGCCTGCTCACCTCTCTTCTGTACCCTCTGTCCTGGAGGGCAGGCGTTGTGCGGCAAGCATGTGGAGGAGCAGTGCTCCCCATCCTGCGTCTCACAGAAGTAGCCTGGGATGCATCTGCACACAGTGTCCTTCCGGCTGGAGCACTCCTGCCACGTCAGCAGGCCCATGTCTGCCGTCAGAGACAAGGCCATGGGAGCACCAGCAAGGGATTTGGAGGAGCACCCATCCTCTAGTTGTCCCAATGATCCTGGGTCTGATTCTGCAGAATCAATTGCCAGAAGCTACCCACCACCTGTGCATGTGGTACCAGGTTTGTCCTACAGGGGGAGCCAGACATAGCACAATGTCTCTGAGCCGGGAGCTTGGTCTAGGACTGATAGGGTCACAGAGTGGTTCGATGCCCAGAACCTGTGTTTTGACCAAGTCTGAATTGTCCTTGCCTCTGTTTTCTCCTACTCCAGGAAGCAGGACTTCCAATCTATGTGCCCACAGTCCTGGAAGTGTGGAGTTGGTGGGCTCTGCCATCCAGCAGAGTGTCGTGGTGACTCTTGGAATATCAGTATCCTCGTCAATGGGAATCGGCAGCCTTCTGCCTCTAGGTCTGAGCCGACTGTTCATGGGAATTGCGCGAATAGATACAGAACCACTCTGTAGGAGTGAGGCTGACCCCATGAGGGCTCTCTGTGTGAGTATAGAGGTTCCCCTTCTGTAAGGGTGAGGTCATCTCCATTTGTACCCTGTGATAATCCCCGGGGTCATCCTCAGAAGGGGATGAGGACAACCTTCCTCACACACTATGAGTAAGCACAGGGTCATCCTTGTCGGGAACGTGATGCCAACCGCATATGGGCACTGTAATAAATCCAGTCAACAGAGGCTAGTGTCTGGAGAGTGTGGGGCTGTGGTGGGAGCAGAAGTGATGGCTACCTTACAGTTTCGAACATTCTGGGACCTGTGTCCCCATCCAAGTCTGCCCAGGTCCAGGCAGCCATCGGTCTACGAGTGAGCCTTTCCTGGGTTCCTTCATATGAAGGGAAAAAATATATATAATGACCGGCCAAACAGTGATGGTACACGCCTTTAATCCCAGCACTTGGGAGGCAGAGGCAAGCAGATTTCTGAGTTTGAGGCCAGCCTGGTCTACAGAGTGAGTTCCAGGACAGCCAGGGCTACACAGAGAAACCTTGTCTCAAAAAAACAATATATATATTATATTATATTATTATAATATTAATTATATTATAATATATTATATACTGGTATATATTATATGATATATGATATATATTATAATATATAATGTATTATAATATATTATATATAATATAATATATAATGACCACATTAATCCCAGTGATATCCCACCCCATGTAAGAGCTCCTTCACAGGCAGGGAAACTGAGGCAGGAAAGAGTCTCTCAACACCCACATGAACCAGATAGAAGGGGAGAAAAAGGAGGAGATAGTGGGATCTCAGTGACCAGAGGAGGGGCAGACACCCTGAGAACCTGCTCACAATAGCAGGAAGGGCAGCCTTCTACTAGCAGGAAGGTGCCCTCTACTAGAACCAATGCCTGAGCTCGAGTGCTCCAGCAAGCCCCACCTCCTCAGGAGCTCCTACCTGGATCACAGACTCCGCAGGGCAGACACTCGCTCAGGCCATTTGCATGGGCGGTATATGTCTGTGGGGGACAGGGGGCACACACTGTGCCTGTATGCTCACTGCAGACCTGCTTCACGTGGTAACCTGTAGCCAGGACCCACAGTTCCTCAGCGGGGGTGGGGGGTAACCTACAGAAGCCTTCCCTGCACCCTCATGTGGGTCCAGTAAGGACGGCACCAACCACAACTAAGGCCCCACAGGGCTTGTTGGCCCATCTGCCTTCTGTGTGCCCTCTATGAGCAATTCAGAAGCTCCTCCTAAATCACTCAGAACCGGCTCTGACCCCAGCCTGCTTTCAGTCTCAGTCTCTGGTTAGGTTGACGTAGAGCCTGCCCTATGCCCCAGGCCCACCCCAGGCAGTGAACTTCAAAGGTCCCAGATGCTGAGGACTATAGGCTACCAGGGACTATCCCTGAACTTAACACTGTACAGCCATTGGACTGAGGACCCAGAAACCCAGAGGCTCGGGGACAGGAGGTTCTCCCTGGCACAGCACTGGCTCCTGGGAGCTCCTACCTGGGTTGCACATGGGGCAGCACTCGTCCCCCACAGAGAACTCCTCCTGTCTGCACAAAGGCTGGGCAGAGATACGCTGCAGCAAGTTCAAAAGAAAGACACACAGCACCTGGGAGAGAGGATGAGTGTAGGAGGAGAGGATTCCCTTCATCCCTAAGGCTCCCTCCCCCAGGCTGGCCCCAGGCCCCCTCGGTTCATGCTCTCCTTGCAATAAGGAAGCTGCAGTCTACAACGACAGTGTTTCTGTAGGAGGGACTCAGGCGCAGGCCTGCTTAACCTGCCTTCTGCCTTCATTGCCGGACAGTGTAAGACCTGAGGGGCAGCTGCAGGGTCAGCTGGGGCTGGGAACAAGCTCTTCAGAATCCTGAGGGGGTGGGGGAGTGAGGCTGACTGTTGGTTAGTGTATCCTACTAGAGCAAACAGCATAGACACTCTGGCACCTGCTAGCCTATCCTGATCTCTGTCTCCACTATTTGAGGGTGCTTATCCTCAGGGACCGAGATGTATATGGTTGGCCTCTTGCTATAGGGGCTGTCCAGAGACAGCCAAGGGTCTGCCAAGGGCTGTTCAGGGTCTGCCAAGGGCTACTATGCCTGTGGCACTACCTCCTGCCCTTGAAAGAGAGTGTCTGTGAGTGGAGCCCTCCCGGGGGTGGAGGGGCAGAGGCCTCACCTGCCTGTAGCCCCCCAATCTAAGGTTCTCCATTATCTCCAGAGCTTTGGAGATCCAGCCACAAAGAGTCCCGTGAGCTAGCTGCCCAGACAGAGCCAAGGGACAGGAAATGTCTGGGGTGATCTGTGGCTGGGGTTGGGCTGGAAGGACGAAGCCCGGAGGCTGTAAAGGGCTCGGGAACTCACCAGCCTGAAGGTGTTGTCTGTAGAGGCCTGGCTCCAGGGTGACGACCCCCATCCTGGGAGAGGTTCCATTTTCTTGACTAAGACACTATAGGCCAGGAGCCCCGTGGGCTCTGGATCTCCTCACACACTCTCATGAGTCTCGGCAAAAATAAAAAGTGAAAATGAAAGAGCAGGCGTAATCTCTCTGCCTGAACTCTGTCAGAGGCAGATGGAGCACATTAAGTACACATGGGGCATGGTGTTGGAAGAGCTCCAAAGTCCAATAGAGCTTCAGCCTCAGATGCAGTACAGGGACACTAGCAAGTTCTCCCAGCCTGTCTCCCAGATCACTGTAAACACCTTGATGTTTGCCTTGAATTTTCTCACAGACAGACAGACTGAAATAGGAACCTCTCAGCCTCAGGGAACTGGGAACTTGATCTTTTGACCCACCTCCCAACACACTCCTCTCACAAAACCCTCCCCTAAGAAGCTTTTAGTCACTTCCCAGACACCACGTCAGGGATATCCCCATTACGAGAACTGCCCACTTCTTCAGCCTATACCGTTCTGAGCACATATGGCCCTAGGAGCAGGAGCCAACCTTTATCTTCTAAGGATGGAGCAGGGTTTCTTATCATCCTTGAGCAGGCTATGGACCTCTCTAAATATCCCCTGAGAGGGACCAGACAGAGCAGATTCATTTTCCTTTTACAGATGAGGATGGGGGCTTTAAGTAGGACTACAGGGTAGTTACGCTAGGCTTCCCTGAGGTCATAGGCCTCTGGAAGCCTGGGGTTGAGGGTCTCCTATAGACGTAGGCTGTTGAGGGCTTTTGGTGCCACTTCTAGGAATTTGGCATTTGTTACTGGGCTCAGACAAGGAAGTAGGCTCAGATAAGAATATCAGAAACGGTGACCATGGGGCTTTGTTTACTACTTTGCTGAATTACTACCTTATATGATCTCTTTGCTTATTACCTTGTGTGATCCTTTTCCTTACTACTTAATCACCATCCTGTGTGATCTCCTTGTTTACTACTTGGCTTGATTACTTTGTCTTTAATCTAAGAACTGACCATGTTTTTTGTTTTACATATACCTAGACTGATATAAAAGCAGGCTGGAGATACATAAAGCTGCTTCAGCCTCAGTACGGGCTGGAGTCATGTTATAATTTTGTCTAATTGTTTTTCTTTTTCAATCCTCACTCTGTCCCTGACACCCTGTTGACGTTGACCTACTGAGCTGGCTTGGTCACTAGGCTCCAAAGAGGAATAAGCAACTTCGAAGGGACACAGGAAATCAAGTTCTTCAAGATTCTTTAAGTTGTTCTACTGCCTCTCTCCCCTCTACTGACCGTTAAAACCAACTACACATGATTGCTCCATCCAAGTAAATTAATCTGCACCCTCCTAGGTTTGGCTGGCACCCAGCTCTGAACTGGTTTTCCTCATAGCCCTGTCCTGCCCACACCTAGAACATACCCTGTTCCAGTGAACCCTGTGAGCCGGGCTAGAGGACAGCTAGCAGCTCTCTCTGGGTCTTGACTCCGAGTTTTAGTTACTATTGCAGCGATGAAACACCATGACCAAAAGTAACTTGAGGAGGCAAGGGCTGATTGGGTTACACTTCCACAATGTAGTCCATTACCAGAGGAAGTCGGTACAGGAACTCAAGACCGGCTGGTGTCTAGAGACAGGAACTGATGCAGAGGCCATGGAGGGGTGCTGATTACTGGCTTGTCCATGGCTTGTTCAGTCTACTTTCTTGTAAAACTCAGGACCACCAGTGCAGGGATGGCACTGCCCACGGTGAGCCGGACCCTCCCCATAAGTCACTAATTAAGAAAATGCCTTACAGCCTGATCTTATAGAGGCATTTTCTCAATTGAGAGTCCCTCCTTTCAGATGAGTCTAGCTTGTGCCAAGTTGACATGAAACTAGCCAGTGTTCTAGTCCACACCCCTCCAGAATCTCACCCCAAAGGGACACAAAGGAGTCTGCTGTATGTTACAGAGGCTGTCCCACACAATCATGTGTGTGTCTCTGTAGTAGACAGTGCAGAGTGGACAGCCTCTGACACTCCAACACAGTGAAGAGGCGGATCTTGTACCCCATCCCACAGTAAGCACTGGAAAAGGGCCAAAGCTGTACCGCTCACAGGTACCTCAGAATACACAGAAGGCTCTGGACTGCAAGCCATGTCTGAGGGCTCTCAGAGACACTCCCCAGGGTGGGAATCCAGAGGATTCTGATGAGGTAGGTGAGATCCCTGAACCCAGTACAGCCCCACAAGACTTCCACTAGGTTCCCAAGCTGCCATTCCCAGTGATTCACAATCCAAGATCATCACCCCCTTGGGACACCAGGAGCAAGATGCAGGACTTATAGGCACCATGTAGTGTATGACTGAGTGGGAACTGCCCAGTTGTCCATCCCTCCACCACCGGACACCAGCACAAAAGCCTTGGGTCTGAGAAAGCCAGGCAGTGTCCCCTAGACGTTATCCATGGTGAATATGGACCTGAACAGCATGTCTTCATTGAGATCTTCTCTGAGGCCCATTTCTACTCCTTATAACTCTTCAACCTCTGAAGGATTACTGTGTAGGACTACCTCATCACCTCCTAAATAAAATCTGGGGAGACTCATTCAACCCAGGCTATCCCATGCCCATCACCAGATGGTTTTGTTCAGGCCCCCGGTGACAAAACCAGATAGCAGAGACTGGCTCCAGATCTTACTTACCACCAAAGCATTCTCTACCGGCTATCACCTGCTGACTTCACCCCCTTATTTCCACCACCTGACAGATGGAGTGATGCCAACATGCCTGGGCTTTTGCCTCGTGTCTCTATTTACTCTACAACCACCCTGATCCCTTTGGCTGTCCCATCCAAACCCTGAGCCCAGAGGCCCCTCGGCCAATCTCCTGCCAGGTGCCTGCCTGATCCAGGGGCTGTGGAGGGCACCCTGGGTGCAGCTCTTCTCCCAGCTGCAGATGGGAAGCTAAGGCAGAGGAGATCTGATCACAGACACAGATGCCCATGCAAAGCCTCTGACCTCCACAGGGGCAGAAGACCCAAGACACAGCTTCTCTCCAGATCCTATCCCTGTCACCCAGCCATCCTCTGGAGGACTTCCTCCGGTCCCACCCTGATCTCTGTAGTGCTGATGTCACCCCGTTGTGTTGACTCTCATCAGAACGGCCTCCAGCATGTGGAATTTCCCCATGGTGTTTCTTCTTTCTTTTATAGTGAGCATGGGTAACAAATTGGAAGAAACAGATTTGATCTCAGTCCTAGAAGAAGAAGGTGAAGTCCTAGTGTTCTCCTTACTTCAGGTGTCCCTAGGGAGGAAACCTATCCTAAGAGTCAGATGCCATGGTTGGGTACTCAAGATTCCTTTGGGTTGTATATGGCAAATGGGCCTCTGAAGGGTGACAGAGGGAAGGGCATGCTCTGTTAAGAGCACAAGTTGAATCATCAGGTCCACTGTTGGTCAGGCATGCTGGGAGCCATTCGTGTCAGCTATGAACACAGACACCCTGCACTGAGAGCTGTGTATTGCGTGGAGAGTGGATAGAGTAAGTAGCTCTGAGGAACGGACTCTAAGGTCATCCAGGAGGTAACCGTTGAGAGGTAAGAAGGAAGGAGGTCCTGCTCCAGCTGTCCTGGTGGAGACAGACTGGAAAGGGAGGCCAGGATCTACAAAGAAGACAGAGATCTAGGGTCTGCTGATCGTCAGCAAGCTGTGACAGAGATCAGAAGCCTGGGGCTTTCCAGGACTCAGATGCTGAAGCAGAAGCACGCGTTACAGCCGCTCGTGGTCTCTGGATCAGACTCTAGCTGCTGCCTCCGACAGACACCTTGCCACATCTCAGTCTGGTGTTCACAGTAGCCTCTTCTCTACCTTGCCCCTTTCCTTTTGTCCATTTTCTTCTGAGACTACCTAGAATTAGGAACCAGGACAGAAGCCAACTGTCCACACCTGACCTTTCTGATTACTTCCTACAGGCCCTGGGTTCCAGGAACCCACCTCGATAGAAGTCGTTGAGTCCACTCTCTCCTGCCACGCTGTCCCATCCTGGGCCCATAAATACACCCTCTAGCTACACCGGTGTCTAGGTGGTGCTTAGGGGTACATTACAAGCTACAAGAACACTGCAGCTTCCTCTCTCCTTCACCCTTGGGTGCTTCTCACCTGTGCCTGCTGCTAGCCAAGCCACAGTCTGTGTCCACTGTCTCCAGTACCTCTTTGGGTTCAGTTCCATCCTCATATCCCCCTTGTTGTTTCTGTTTATCTTGTCTGCTTACTATCCCAGAGACTCCACTTACTTCTCTAGCCTGTACATTCCTCCCTAGAGCTTCCCTGGCCCTGTAGTAGCAAGAACACTCACAAACAACCTGTCTGCATTCTCCAGCCTTCACAAGATCCCTGGGTTCTTCCACTCTCCCACCTCACACGGAGGCACCCTGAGCCAAGACATATGGCAGAGCTGAGCCTCTGTCCAATCCTACTCCTGGGACAGCTAAGGAGAAGCCCTAAAAGAGAGACCGGTCTAGAGGGTCCTCCTGTCATAGATCTTTGGACCCCCTGACATTCTGGTGGGAATTGGACCTAGGAAAAAGCCACGTGTCATTGCTACATAGAAGTTTCTGGGAACTGCAAAAGACCCTGGGCTCCAAATCGGACAGGCATGGGCAGCACCTGCCTTCAGCAGAGAGGGAAAGGCCTCTGTGAAGACAGAGAGGAGGAAGACAGGGTGCTAGTCTTGGGAAGGAGAGGCAGGGCACTTTCTGAAAGGAGCATCCTGAAGGCCAACACTGGGCACCCTGTAAAGACTAAGAGGGCAGTGGATTATAGTTCAATGGATAGCCCTGTCCTGTTGGAACTGCCCTGCAGGGAAACCTGTCTGGAAAATTGTTTGTAAGTAGATAAGTTGTATGTTTAAATTAGCTCCCAGTTAGAACCAAGAATAGATAGTCAAGCATGAGGAGTGCCAGTGTAGTGATACATGTGGCTGCCCTGAGAGTGGTGGGGATGCCAGAAACAAGATGGATGCCCTGAGACCGGTGGGCATGCCAGAAACAAGATGGCTGCCCTGAGAGCAGTGGGCATGCCAGAAACAAGATGGCTGCCCTGAGAGCAGTGGGGATGCCAGAAACAAGATGGCTGCCCTGAGAGCAGTGGGGATGCCAGAAACAAGATGGCTGCCCTGAGACCGGTGGGCATGCAAAAAGCAGTGCACATGCTCATCAAAAGAGAACTGGTAGAGTCTGGCATGTTGGCAAATGCCTATCCCAGTACTCTGGGTGCAGACGGGAGGATTTTGAGTTCAGGGTCAGTTTGGACTACATAGAGAAGCCCTCAATCCCAACACACAAGGGCATCCTGTCTCCAAAAAAAAAAAGGAAGGGAGGGAGGAAGTGTAAGTGGTTTCCTTGAAACTGAAAATGCATGAATCAACTGTTTTTAAAAGTTGAGCAATATGAAAAAGCATGAACTTCAAGAGAAGAGTCTCAAGTCAAATGTCATGGGTTAGTGTCAGTGGGGCCTCATGTTCTCTGCACAGGGTCAAGTAAAAGAGTCAAGGTTAGTGTTAGTGGGGCCTTGTGGTCTCTGCTCAGAGGCTGGGAGCTGGGATGAGCTGAGAAGGTCATGATGTCTTGTTGGGTTGACAAGGCAGGGCTCAGCGATACTTAGACGATGCTCAGAAAGAAAGGAGCAAGAACACACAGGTGGTCAACTGTGTGTGCTGAGCGTATGCCCTGAGCACTGGAAAACTGTGAGATACAGATACTCACAGAGCTTCCACGAGCCAGTGTGAGGCTACTTTGGGAATAACTTTGGAAGCCCTGGCCTTCCCAGGGCTCAGTAGAGAGTTTTAAAGAAGACCCACCAGAGTGCTGCTTTACCACAGAGGGTGCTGTAGGGAGAGCAATATGAGCGCCAAGCTGCTGGCTGTGCTCCAACACAAGGCACAGCCTCCCTCAGAGGAGTCATCTCCCTACCCCACAAAATCCAGGTCATCAAGTAGTCAAAATGGCGTCTAGCATTTGGCTGGAAACTACTAGTCACCTCCAGAGCAGGAAAATGTGACTAGATCCGGAATATTACATCTCATACTGCCTGTCACCTTAAAGGCCCATGTGCAGAGACAGGAAGTTATGCTTTATCCAGAGAGCTGGCTATCTGAGAAGGTGGCCTTCTAAGACTGGAAAGATGGCTCAGCACTTAAGAGCACTTGCGGGTCTTGCAGCAGACCGGAGTTCAGATCCCAGCACCCACACTGGACAGTTCGCACCACCTGTAGCTTCTGCTCTAGGGGATCCTGATGCTCATTTCTGACTTCCGTGGGCACTTGCACTCAGGTGAACACACATACACAAATGATGAAATAAATCTCTTTTAAAAAAATAGCAAACGGAGTTTATAATCTCATCATTTGGGGGAGGAGCACGCAAAAGAAGGTTTTAGGCCAGCCTGAGCTCCACAGTGGGATTTCGTATGAAAAATAATAGCAATAAAATAGTATTAAAAGCGTAGACATCAACAGTGCGTTCTGACATCTGTAGCTACCGTAGTAAAATCCAGTAGGCGGACGGACCGTAGCTCTGACTGTAAACACCAAACCTACAAAAGCCAGAGAGAAACACAGGAAACCGTGCGTGTGACCTTGAGCAGGTAACGGTGTCTTTGAGTGAGTAGAAACCACAGAAGCAGGGAAGAAAACAAAAGCATCAGTGCTTTGTGAAGACAGAGGATGTCTGAAGTCTGCACTCAAGAGTATGTTGCTAAGGCAATGAGAGAGGAGCCACACAGCAGGAAAATCCCTCACAGAGTGCAAATCTCATAGCCAAAACACCTTTCAATTCATATAATTCCATGAGAAGACAAACATGCTATTCAGTTTTCTGTGATGGTAACAAAATATCTGGGATAATCAACTTTTAAAAGGAAGTGTAATGCCAGTTGTTGTGATCATAAAAAGAGAAAGAGGTTAGAGAATATGTTCTACAGTGGTGTGGGGGAAGGGAGTGCCTCAGTGGGCCCATGCTGGAGCATCCCTTACCTCTGAGGAACCAGACACTTGACGGTATAGTATAGAGTTTATTCGGGGCATGGGAGGGGAGTTAAGGGGGAAGTAGAGGCAGAGAAAGGCAGAGAGAGGGAAAGAGTAGAGAAACAGAGGCTGGCCATGACCACGTGGAGGAGGGGGGAGAGCTCAAGAAGGGGTGAGAGACAAGCTAAGAGTGGGAGAGGTAAGACATTCAAGAGAGAGAGGAGTGGATGAGCATCCCTTTTATAGTAGGTCAGGCCTACCTGGCTGTTGCTAGGTAACTGTGGGGTGGAGCCTAGACAGAATCCTAACACCAGTCCCTACAGCTCTGAAACTATAGTAAGCTTCAGGGTCAGGGATGTTTACCCAACACAGATGAGGAGCAAAGAGAGAGGGAGAAACGGGGTTCCATGTAGTGACCTCACTTCCTCCCACTCGGCTCCATCTTCTCCAGGTTCCACCGATCCCCAGGATTGTCCTAAGCTGTGCCTTTGGGTGGCATTTAGACTCTAAACTGTAACAACAAACAACCTAGTTTTTCTTTCTTTCTTTCTTTTTTTTTTTTTTTTTTTGGCTTTTTGAGACAGGGTTTCTCTGTGTAACTCTGGCTGTCCTGGAACTCACTCTGTAGACCAGGCTGGCCTCGAACTCAGAAATCCTCCTGCCTCTGCCTCCCGAGTGCTGGGATTAAAGGCGTGCGCCATCATTTGGCTCAAACTAGTGTTTCTTAACATTAAAAAAGAAATCTGACTTCTCCAAAGCATACAAAGGAGACTCTATACATCATTAGCAATTAGGAAATTCAAGTTAAAACCACAGTAGGGGCTGTCTACCAGAAGACTGTCCCAACCAAGCACCGTAAGGATGTGGAGCAATGAGAACTCTCACAAGGTTGTAGATGGTGAAACCATTTTGGACAATGGTGTGGTCAAATCTTATAGTTAGTTGTAGCTGTCCAGCAGCCATGGATGAACTGGGTACCTGAAAGGGAGGCTGGAAATGAAAAGGGGAGGGGGCGCCAAGAGAAGGGTGAAGTCAAGGCAAAAGTTCCTGATCAAGGCTCCAAGTTTAATATTTACCTCAACTCAAAGACATAACTGATGTTTATATAGGGAGAGCCCACAGACCCATGCTTGGTTTCAGCTGGATTATGTGGCAAAGCAAGCTCGGCAGGCAGTTTGCTCCTGCCAGAAATTGCAGGTGTGGTGCAGCAAGGCGGAAGACTCCACCTAGGTTGGCGGAAGACCAACTGTGGCAAACACTTAAGGTCTAATTCAGCCTGCTCCAGGCTGGGGGAAAGGCACAGTTAGCCACACACCATCCATGTAACCCAGCCTTTCAATCCCCAGCTACTTATCCAACCGAAACACAGGTCTGTACACAAACATCTACAGATGTCAGAAGCAGGTCTGGGGATATGGCTCACTGGGTAAGGTGCTGACTGAATCTGAGTTCAGATCACTGGTACTCGTTTTAAAACTGGACATGGTGGCGTGTGTCTGTAATTATTGTACCGAAGAGTCAGAAATTAACAGATCCTGGGGCTCAATGGCCAGACATTCTGGCTAGAACAGAAACCTCCAGGTTCAGTGAGACACCTTGTCTCGAAAAATAGGGTAGAAAGTGATCAAGAAAAGCATTCAATGTCAACCTCTGTCCTCCATATATAGGCAAACAGGCATGTGCACACATGTGTGTGCTTATAACATGTGCAAAGTATATAAATGTTTTAGAGAAAAGTTGGCAGTGACTCGATTCAGACCCCCTTAGAATGGGAAATAGCTTCAGAATCTTCCTCCCAGAAGACAGACCACAAGCTGAGGTCCTGCTTTGCAAGGAGGGCAGGATAAACTGTAGACACACAACACATGTGCTCTGAGTCCAGGCTTCATTCAGGAGGCAGGCACGAAGGATGAAAATATATGGCTGCATCTGTATGAAGCTCTAGGTCAAGCAGAATAATCGGGAGGGCTGGAAAGATCCAGGAAGTAGGCGCCTGGGGTGTGGGCATCTGTGCTGGTCTTGAGGCCATGATAAACAGCACAGATGGAACTTAACAAGTACTCAAGCTGGGTTGTGGCAATCCCAGCCCTTGTAAGTAGAGACAGAAGAATCAGAATGTCAAAGTCACCCTGAAAGTAAAGGCAAGTAAATGTCTTTGAGTTGAGGTCAGCCTGGTCTCCATACGGAGTTCTGGGACAGCCAGGGCTACACAGTGAGAACCTATCTTAAAAGAAAAAGAAATTGTTCAAAATCATCGTTGCCTACATAGCAAGGTTGAGGCCAGTGTGGTCTACATGAAGCTTTGACTCAATTATCTACCACAATGGCAAAAAAAAAAAAAGAAAGAAAGAAAGAGTCACACCTTAATGGTTCTACAGGGTATGGACTTGGCTCAAAGATGTGGCAAGGCTGGCCCCTCCCATACATTCTTCCCAGCCACAGATGGCATCTTCTGCATATCTGTTGGCATCCCTGGTGCCTCTGAGCATGTCTTCAAGGTCACTCTAATGATCTCACCTAACATTAGTCACCTAAAATCCCATCTCCACAGTCTGGACATTGGGCTCAGAGTATAAACTCAGAAGCCCTGTCCCCAGGAGCTAGGGAGATAGCTCAGTCAGTAACAGTGAAGTGCTCGTTGCATAGAAATAAGGGTCTAAGTTTAATTTCCTCAAAATACCCACACCTACTCACACACACATACACACCCAAACACGCACTCACACAACACACCACACACATACAAGCACTCACACACATACTGCAGATATATACGCCCACATACAAACACCACACACACACACACACACTCACAAATATGCACACAAACACACTCACAGAGAGATACACACTCACACATATACACACACATACACACACTCCCACACACACATAAAACATACACACAAACACACACTCACACACAGAGACACCCACTCACATACACACACACCACACACACCCACTCACACACAACACACATATACACACCCTACACACACACTCATATACACACTCACAGTCTTTCTCTCTCTCACATACACATACACACACACATACAAACACATACACACAGACACACATGCACTCATACAACTACACACACACTTATACACACACACACAGAGACATACACATACCACATAGACCTACATGCATACACTCATATATACATACCACACACGCACAGACCCACATATACACCCACTCATGCCCACTCACACACAATGCACATACCCTACACACACACTCATACACACACAACCACACAGTCTCTCTCTCTCTCTCTCTCTCTCTCACACACACACACACACACACACACACACACAGTTTCTCTCACACACATACATAGTCTCTCTCTCTCTCTCACACACACACACACACACACACATACACACAGTCTCTCTCTCTCACACACACACACACATACCCTACAAACACACTCCTATATAGAGTCCCTCTCTCTCACACAGTCTCTCTCTCTTCTCTCTCTCTCTCTCTTTCACACACACACAGTCTCTTTCTCTCTCACACACATTGTCTCTCTCTCGCACATACACACAGTCTCTCTCTCTCTCTCTCTCTCTCTCTCTCTCTCTCTCTCTCTCACACACACACACACACACACACACACACACACCGACGTGACACTCCATGTTTGACATCTGTGAGAGCGAATGTGCATCTTCTCATCTGTGTCCTGAAAAGTGCTAGCAGTGTCCCCCAGGAGTTGATGGAGAGCAACATGGACGTTGTTCCTACTTTCACTTCTGCTGTGGCTTGAACATCTCTGCCAGATATTGCCCCTTTTACCAGAAAGGTATTTGCAAGCAATAGACGAATGCTCACAGCCCTGTGAATCTTGGACTACCAGGCAGAAACAAGAGGCTGTGCCTTTCCCAGGAAGGGTCCAGTCAGGCATTAGGACCAGTTGTGTAGCCCACCTCCACAGACAGGCAGACTTTCCCCCCTCCTCACCCTTTAGCCTTGAACTCGAGGATTCGGGTCTAACCCTTATCCCCAGAGGCCACTCCAGGGCAGGCCCATGGACATTCATATCCCATGATTCCCAGCAACTGAAAAGTGGAAGGACCTGAGTATCTGTCCTCTGACAAGTAGAGAACAAAATCCTAATGTGAAATGATACTCACCCACCAAGAATAAATGAAGCATTAGCATCTGCTTACAGAATGGATGAGCTACAGGGACACTGTGCTGAGAGAGAGAAGCCAGGCACAGAGCAGTTGGTACTGTGAGATCCATGCAAAGGAAGACATGGGGGCCAGAGAAGGGTGTCCACGAAGACAACGAAAATGTTCTGAATGTGGACAGTGCTGATGGCCGTACAAAAAAACAGGGGTCTGGAGAGAAGGCTCAGAGGTGAAGAGCATGCAGTGCTCTGGAAAGGGACCCAAGTTTTTCTCAGACCTGTGTGAGTGTGTGTGTTTGCGTGAGTGAGTGTGTGAGCTACTTACAACTGTAACTCCAGCTCCGTAGGATCCAACGCCCTCTTCCCGCTTCCACAGGTTCCAGCATGTTCATGCATATGCACCGACATACACACAAACACACGAAATTTAAAATAATGAAGACCGGAGCTGGAGAGATGGCTCAGGACCTAGTTTCAGTTTCCAGCACCCACACAGGCTCTTACTGCTATCTGTAAAGTCCAGTTCCAGGGAAACCAACGCCCTCTTTTGAGCTCTTCAGCCACTGCAAGTGTGTGATGCGCAGGCATGCGTACAGGCAAACATTTATGCACAGAATAAAGCTAAATAAAAACTCTTGAAAATGAAATAGTAAAGAGAAGTGTTTTTGAAAAGAACAGGAAGTGTGCTTTACACTAGTGCACAAGAACTTGAGAGTGGCTAAAAGACTTTATGTTATGTACATTTTACTATAATTTGTTTTGTTTTGTTTGAGATAGGGTCTCCCTGTGCAGCCCTGGCTGCTCTGGAATTCACTACGTAAACCAAGCTGACCTCAGACTCATAGAGATTCACCTGCCTCTGCCTCTCAAATGATGGGATTAAAGGGCATGTATAACCATGCCTGGCTCACTTTACTTCTTTAAAATGCATTTCTATGGTCCCATCCCTCAGGAGTCTGAGGCAGGAGGACAAAGAATTCCAGGCCAGGCTGGGCTATATAGTAAGACTATCTCAAAATACAAAAGTAAAAGTCCTACATTTCTTAAAGATGTGTTATTTCATTTTCACATGTGTGTGCATACATGTGTGCACGTGTGTGTGCACATGTGTGTGCATATGTGTGTGCATATGTGTGTATGTATGGTGTGTGTGTGTATATGTGAGTGTGTGCATGTGTGTGCATAGGTGCATGTGTGTGTGCACATGTGTATGTACATGTGTGTGCATGTATGTGTGTGCGCATGTATGTGTGCATGTGTGCGCATGCATGTGTGTGTGTATGTGTGTTCATATGTGTGTGTGGTGTATGTGTATGTATATGTGTGAGTGTGTGTATGTGTGTGCTCGCACATGTGTGTGTATGCATGTGTGTGCTCGTGTGTGTATGCATGTGTGTGCTCATGTGTGTGTGCTCACACATGTAGATATGTACATGTGTGTGTTGTGCCCTTAGAGATCAGAAGAGGGCCTTAGATCTCCTGGAGCTGTGAACAGAACTCAGGCCCCTGCTGTAACAGTACTGTACTCTTAACAACTGAGCCATCTCACCAGGAGGAACCCTTATGTCTTCACCGTGACCCAGTCAACACTGGCAAGACTTCCTTTGAGAGCATTTCCTGCAGTTGTCCACACTGTCTCACGATTTACCAGCAAAGATGAAAGGGAGGAATAGGAAAGTGTGCCAAAGGGAGGGCAGGGATTTGCACTTTGCCTACAAAGTTACTGAGCATAGCCCAAGACCTGGGCCTTGGCCTCTGCCTCAGCTTAGCTCACAGGCTAGTTTCTGCAGGCACAAAAGGGAAATCAGAAAGTACAGTCAAAACCTCCAACCGCTGCACTTCCTGCAGTCTGCTAAGCAGAGTCTTCTTCTTAAAGCAAAACATGAGCTTATTTTCCACTGACTTATCGCAGTGAAAACAAGAGGTTCTCAAATGACCCCTCCCCCCCTTTTTTTTTACATAAACAGCATCATGGAGCATAAATTTACAGAGAAAATCTGTAATGTATTGATTGATGTGTAGCAAGACTCTAGCCTTGACTCCATAAGGGGCTTTCCCCGGGGTAGGGGAAAGTATTCCCTCCCTTACTTGTTAAATGCACCGCCCACCACAACAACTCTTTTGGTCATTCACTCGAACATTTTCTCATGCGTGAATTCACTTTGTCCCATCCCTGCTCATTCCTCCATCCTCTTGAACATTCAGTTAGCATTTGTGGGGCAGCCCAGAGGCTCTGGTAACATGTCAGCTGATTCTGAACCCTCATAGGGACACACTGTCCAGGTCTCCCTGGTCTAGGATCAGGATCTAGGATCTAGGATCAGTACTGTGATAGAAGGGTCTTGGGACTAGGGCAATGCAGGGATAGAAGACAACTAGTGTCCCAGGGAAGGAGAATCCTAGGGCACAACGGACTGGGTCAGAGGTTGTCAAGGTCCCTGCAGCATGCATACTCTCAGTTCAGCTGCAGGGCAGCCTCAAGTTCTCTCAACACGCTTTTCTCTGCAGAGTGGACTCTGCTCTTCAAAATTGTCACAATAAACCATGCTGACCCTATCGCCTACGGACTGAGATAGTAGGTCAAGAGATACCTTGGAGTTCCTGGTGGGAGGCTACAGAGAGTGACAGTTGCTTATCTGGGCCTGCCGGCTCTTTCCCCTGTCCACTGTGTCCTGAGAAAATAAGTCCCACGAGTGTGGCCAGCACTTCCAGAACAAGGGACAGCGGCCCCTGGCAGGAGCATCTGAGCACAAAGGTCCCATGAGGGGTGGACTTCACAGGAAAGATCTGGATGCCAAGCAGATGTAGTTTTCCCTCCTGGATATCCCTTAGTGATCAATGATGGACTCCAGGCCTGAATCCTGTGACACCCAAAAGTCCTCAGATATCTGTCTTCAGATTGTACCCAAACAAGAAGTGCTGTCAAGCCAACACACACACACACACGTAAATGACAGACAGGCAGACAGGCTCTGGGGACCATGAACCACCCATGTAACCTGATGCCAAGTTATATAGAGATTGTTTCTCTCTCTGTCTACATAGGTAGGAAAGTCCCATCCCCAGATAGAAGCCTCAGCTCGATCTGGGCAGACCCCTGTCTCAGGCATTGTCCCTTGTGAGGAAATGGCAGGTCCCCGAGCCAGCTGGGCCTCACCTGAGTCCTGCCTGGGCTCCTCGGGTACCAAGAGTCCTCCTCTGTTTAAGAAGCACCTACTGTCTGCTGGGTAATGGGGCACAGGAGGTCCTCAGGCTGACCTCTCCCTGAATGCAGACATGCTAATAGGTGAAGTACCTAAATACAGAAGTGAAGTGGAGATACCCAAGGGAGCAGTTCAGACCACATAGACAGAGAAGCCTCATTGACAAGAGAGCTAGAGACTGTTCAAGGTCTCTATGGGAAGGGACAAAGACTTCTATCCCCTCTTCAGCCTATGAGCCTCTGCTAGGTCATGCTGGGTGCTATGGAAATCTCCACAGGAACAGGAAATTCCCCAGAAAGGTGACTTCCCATCTGAGTCTTTACCAGAACCAGAACCAACTTTACCAGAACTTGGGAAAGAACCCTTCAGGTCTCCTCCCTCCTCAGCCTAGTGCTGAAGTGTGACCTCTGGTGGTAGCTGAGAACGCCAAGACCGTCCACTTGGGAGCCTGGAGCGTGGGAAACACTGCTCACTTTCTTTCCTTTGAGCCACTAGAGGGCAGCAAAACCCAGATCTGGCTGCTCCCTGCGCCTCACAGACAGGCATCCCTCCACAGGAGGTTTGGGGCTGTTTACTTGAGAATTCCACATCCCTAACTGAGCAGTAGCAGCACCCGGGAGGGAGGCAGAGGAATAAAAAAGAGAGGGAGGGAGGCAGAGGCAGAGAGCCCATCACCAGCCCCACTTGATTCCTAATGTCACACAGATCCCATGACTGCTCCTCTCTGCAACGGACGTGGTCTGCTTTACCCCTGGGACTGTGCAGCTAATACCACGGCTCCTGGGGTGCTGGGTACATCAGCCTCCTCAACTCACACCAGGGGGAGGAGTCAGCATGGCTGAAAGCATCCCTGGGAGTCCTTCCAGTCATTTGGACCCAAAGTGGCCTATGGCTTAACCACAAAACCAGAGACGAAGTCAGCAGGACAGACAAGGTCCCAGCAGCCCAGGAATCCCTCAACATAGGGCCAACCTGGGTGGTACCCAGGACCTCAGGGCTGCAGTCAGCCTCAGGTTGGTGACAGACTCAGACTCTGCAGACGGCTGACCCGTGCCTTTTCATCAAAGCCTGGGCTGTTCCCTCTCTGAAGTATGCTCTGTGTGCACTCACACACATGCCTGGCATTGCCCCAGGAATACCCAAGCAGCCCCATACTGCTACAGCACCCTGTGCACAGCATGGTGCACAGCATTTGTCCATCCAGCCTATTCCAATATAAAACACGGAGCCCCCTACACAGCCTGGGAGGAACAGGATCCAAGTTCTGGTCTGGCTAGGTAGGTCATGAAGGTACTCCCTATACATCCGTCCTCTGTGCGTGTTGGTCCAGACCCCTTTGCCGTGGACAAGTCAGACAGTGTACAGCCTTTGCAATGCACAAATCCTGTGCCCCGGCACCCTTTCTCCTAAATGAAGACAGGCGGTGCCTCAGGACCAGTGTCCGCAGGTAACCCCTCAGTCCCTGCTCTGGAGCCAGTCAGAAAAGTAGGAGGGGGACACACAAGAGTCCCAACTGCAGGAAGAGCCATGCCGGCAGTCCTGGCCTTCACCCCTGTTTCCAAGGGCCTGGAACCATAGCCAACAGGTCTCCATCCTGCCCCCTACGGACAGGGGCTGCTCCAGCGTGCCACACTTGGGTGGCAGTATCTCTTGTCACCTAGATTACCACTTGATGGAGAAAGAAGGCTAGAGGGGCTCTGACCTCTCCTTCCCAATTCCCTCTGGTATGTTTCTTTGCTGCAGAGAATAAGGGGAAGATGCCAGAGGTGTATAAACCAAGGCAGGGCCACCATCTCCCACCAGACCAAGGTTATCCGGGGATGCAGCCTCCTTGTTTCCAGCTCTGGCAGGGCTACTGCCCGCTCCGTCCCACAAACCTCCAACAGGAGAGTCCAGGCTGCCTCCAGGTCCCTGCTGGACCCACACTGCAAATGCCAGACTCTCTTGTCACTCCTAAAGCTGGGGACTCTGTGAAAAGCAGCCAGACCAGAGGTCACCGTGCCTTTCTGGCACGGTTGATGGAGAGGTTGGTGTAGTCTCTAGCGTTTTTTCCCACGCCCAGGAGCCAATGGAGAGGCAGGATTGGACAACAGAGCATGAGCCCTCCCACAAAGGGGCTGGGCTACTAGCCATTAGGAGTGAGGGGTGGAGCTCAGCTACATCCTGGGACACACCCGACTCTGGCTGGTAGGCTCCTCGCCCTTGGATCATTTTTTTTTATTTTTTAAAGATTTATTTATTTATTGTATATAAGTACACTGTAGCTGTCTTCAGACACACCAGAAAAGGGCATCAAATGGTTGTGAGCCACCGTGTGGTTGCTGGAATTTGAACTCAGGACCTCTGGAAAAGCAGTTAGTGCTCTTAACCACTGAGCCATCTCTCCAGCCCCACACCCTTGGCTCTTAACCTTCCAGTCCCTGAGAATGTTGTCACTGCCTTGCACACTGCAGCCAGGATCTAGAGATCATTATCTTTAGCAGTTTCTACCCTGGACCCAGCTTCCTACCGGAAAGACACAGGACTAGAGTTCCCCTTGCCTTCCATCTTGTCATCCGACTTGTCTGAGGGTATGCATGTGTGCTCTCACACACACGTGACTGACCTCGACCTTCCACCTGCAGGGTCCAACCCAGTCCAAGGACACACTGGGGTTTGGTAGTTTTAGGGAATGACTGAAGTTTGGTCAGGGTCAGCTAGATGCTGGATAAGGACCAAGCCTGATGATGGCCAGAGTTCAATCCCAGAAATCCATATTATAGAAGGAGAGAGTCTGATCCAACAGGTTATCCTCTGGCCCCCACGTGTGTGTGTGTGTGTGTGTGTGTGTGTGTGTGTGTGTGCACGATTAATCAGATTTATTTTAATAACTTCAGAAGCAGCTCTAAAAATGTCAAGATCATCATTCCCAGAGGTCCCCAGCTGCCTTCAACCCAACACTCAACACTCCAGTAGTCACCTTCCCCAGGAAGCCCCACATACCTCTCGCTCCCAGGCTAGTGCTTACCTCAGTGCTGGTTCAGGTAGCTAACTCCCAGGGGAAGAGGACCCCCCCCTTCCATCCTTCCCCCAACATGCCCAAGACTTGATAAATTCCTCCCCTTTCTCTCTCTCTCTCTCTCTCTCTCTCTCTCTCTCTCTCTCTCTCTCTCTCTCTCTCTCTCCCTCTCTCTCTCTCTCTGGCTCGGTTTTTGCTTTTGGTTTTGGCCACATAAGCCAAGCTAGCTTTGAACTCCATGCGTTGCCAAGGATAACAGCAGACTCCTGATATCCCTGTCCCTGCCTTGTGTCCCAAATGCTGGAGTTTCAGGTGTACCACTCTATCTAGACTGGCATTTCTAAACAGCTAAACTTGAGAGTCTTTTCCACTTGCCCAGAGACTGAGCACTGCTGCTCCTCAAGTCAGATAAGGTGACTGAGGTGTGCGGATAACGTGAGGTGTCCTGATTATGTGATCTCCATGCCCCTCTTTGTCCCTCAGGTTGAGTGGCAGGCTGGGTTGCTGGAAGGGCGGGATAGAAATGAATGCTGGGAGAAAGCGCATCGTGGGCAAGCGAGAGAGCAAGGAAGTGTGCCAGCCAGTGTGACTCTGGGCAGGACGTGTGGCAGGAGGAAAGGAGACAGGGCAGCCCAGCGATGCCAGAGGCAGCAGCAGAGGCACTGTGCCAGGCATAATGGCATGAGCATGCAGGGTCTTCCTGGGAGTCCTTTGCCCAAGCCCTGAGGCTGAGTGATGGAGCCCAGGAATGGTGCCAGCCTTGGGCAAAAGGGAGGGGTAGCTACCCCGGGGAACTTTATAAAACTGCACCTTGGTCTCCAGCTCTGGGGACATCTTGGCCTCTCATTGGCCAACAGGAAGGAACCTCCTTGTATTCTTGGTCTGGCTTGAGGGTGGCCAGGTAGGCTGTGATAGCTGCTCTGAGGGCCCCGCCTGCCTGGAGGCCCTGAATGGCCTGGCGTCTTTTGTGGGAGAGCAGCTGGCGCCCGGCCCTTTATGTGGGGCTGTGGGAAAGTCCCCGGGCCAGCCTCTCACAGCCTCTCAAAAGCCGGGATTATCTCTCTGAGCCTGCAGGACACCCTCTCAAGGACCCCCTCCCCAGCAAAGTTGGGGGCAGGGACACCCCCCGGAGAGGGTCTGTCCACCAGGCTCTGGCCCCAGGAGCCCTTTGGCCAGGAAATATTCTTAAGTGGTAAGACCCTTGAACACTCCGGCTCCCGCCCTACCAGCCCAGCTGCCCAGACTTAGAGATGCCCGCTACACAGGCAGCACTGCAGAAGGCCTTGTGCCCACCTGAGTCCTCTCTCTTTTCTCTCCACCCTATGTGCCCTAGGCAGGGCCACAGCCAGAGGCTTGACAGGGAGATACACACTTATTCAACACCTACAGCCTAGAAGCTGAGTCGAATGTCCTCCTCCTAGCTCAGAGCTGGGGGTACGGGAGGGCCACACCTAATTGCCCGTCCATCACTTTGGACTCCCATGCGTAAATCCAGAACATACGTATAGGTCCCGCCAGGAAACCAAATGAAAAAAGCTGGCAGTGCCTGAGGCTCAGGAATGGAGACATCCAGCAGCTTAGAGTCCAAGGCCACTCTGAAGACTCCTCTCTGTCCACTGTGCTCCTCGTCAAACACCTGGGTGGAACCACCATCAGTCCCATTCCATAGATGAGAAAACTGAGACCCGGACAGCCCAGCTTCTGTGTAGTAGCAGCTCATGGCTTTGAACCCTGTGCTCATAGCCGTGGGTAAAACTTCCCTAGAGTGCACTTCTCACACCTTAACACAAGAGGAGACAAGAGGAGGCAACTCCTGGGCGAGCCCTTGAGGCCAGATGTGCTGACATCCAACGGGGTTGCCAGGGAGCTGCTGCCACTGACCAGGGCCTCAAAGGCCGCCTAGGGGGAAGCCCCCACCCTGCCCGCCCTGAGGACTGCTCCCCAGATGGCCTCTGGGGCTAGGAGCTTGGCTTACAAAGCACAGGCAGCCCCGTGGCGAATGAGTTTGTTGCCGCGCACGCGCCTTTTGTGGGGCTGAATGTATAAGGCAGGGGGTGGGGTGTGGGAACCCACCCGGAGCAGGCCTCCCGCCCAAATTATTCATTCAACTTCTCTCTCTCTCTCTCTCTCTCTCTCTCTCTCTCTCTCTCTCTCTCTCTCTCTCTCTCTCTCTTTCTCTCTCTCCTTCTCTCTCTTCCCTCCTCCTCCTTTTCTCTCTCCTCCTTCTCTCTCCTTTTTCTTCTCCTCCTTCTCCTTCTTCTCTTCCTCTCCTCTTCCCCTCTCTCCTCCCCCCACCTCTGGCTAATACTTCCTGGAAAGAAGGCAGAACCGCCTTGCCAGCCTTAGGCCCCACCAACTGACCTCAGGCACACATATGGGACTCCGTGCAATACAGAAAGGTTTGGCTTCCTCCTCTCCATCTCATGAGGAGAAGCAGAAGGTGGAAGTGGGGGCTGGCAGGGGCTGCTTGCTGTCCTGGAAGAGATGCTCAAGACTGTCTGGGGCACCTATGGAAACAGCAGGGGACTCTGGGACCTACTAGAGTATTTCCAAGTAGAGTCTCGGTCCTGGGAGAAGGGTAGAAAGCTGAAATTCTTGAAGATACAAGTCACTGCTTTATTTGAGGAGCATGTAGAGGCCCCTCTTTTGCTCAGTCTCTTTGTCCATCTACTCCAGAGCCTGGCACATAGTGGGCACTTATCAAAGCACACAGGTCTTGCCAGGTGGGAGATGGGCAGTTTGACCTGCCTCCTCCTAAGCTGGAAACCGTAGGATCTGACAAAACCTCCCTGTAGTCTCTCCACCTGTGAAGAGTCCCAGGGGACGCCCACTCACCCACTGCTGCTGTAGGGAGTGCCAGATGTGGCTGGGACCCTGGGGTATGGGTCCTCCCTGCCAGTCATTGTGAGCCTCACTGGGAGCCTCCACGCTGGGCTAGAAGCATCCATTGATCCTGGCTGGCCAATCGTCATGGGAGGGTACTACGGGGTGACAACCGCAATGCAGGACAGGTCCCAAAGAGACAGCTGATGAGGTGAACAGCCTATGCTGGAGTTGGAGTTGAACACCAAGAGAGGGACCAGGAGTCAGCGGTGGCGCACGCCTTTAATCCCAGCACTCAGCAGGCAGAGGCAGGTGGATCTTTGAGTTCAAGGCCAGTCTGGTCTATAGAGCTAGTTCCAGGACAGCCAGGGCTACACAGAGAAACCCTGTCTCAGAAAAAAAGACAGACAGACGGACAGACAGACTTAACAGGTATTAAGGGATCGCGATGAGGTGTCTCTGGGTTATGGGTCCGAGCCCTATCTGTACTCTCCCTAAATGTTAGAGTCTTCTAGAGACACAGTCTGACTTCCCTTGTAGGGTTTGGTTCCTGCCTGTCTCAGACATTAGCAGCAGTAGGATGGGATGATCAATATTCCGCTAGCTGATGTGGTAAGAGAAGGGACATCCAATCAGAGTTCCAGGGTCCCCAGTCTCAGGCATCCTGTGGAACTGATCTGCTACAGAGGTCATCCCAGACATTGCCCAGGGACCCCAGTCCCTGACAGGGCCCTTGGTCTTCTCCTCATGTTCAGGTGCAACCGGCCACCATCCCCTAAAGGTTCCTTTGCTTGCTTCTTCACAGCTGCCGCTCACCTTGGGTCTGTTCCTTTTGGGAAGCATGGTGTCCCACGCATGTTTAGTGGGTCCCGATGACCCTGAAAATCTCAGGAGCTCCTTACACACAAGCCAAGCCAACCACTATTCATACCTCAGCTGTGGAAGGCACTTCTAAGTCTGGAGACATCGGCAGACCCTGGGAGAAATACGTGTGACTCACCAAAGGTTCAGGATCCACCTGTGTCCTTTCCGCCAGGACCCAAGGCTTCCCCTCCCTGCCTCAACCCTGGGCCCTTCCACTCTGACCTAAGCCACCATTTGCAACTTGGCCTTGAATTTTTTTTTCTGTGCCTCAGTGTGTCTACCTGTCCAATGGGTGTGATAATGCTGGGTGTCCTGAGGTAATTCTGCTTTGCGAAAACCAGCTTGATCTCCCAGTGGGAGCTCCCATGTCAGCCTCAGTCCTGAGAGGGAAAAAGTAAGAATCCCTTGGGATGAGAGTGGGGACAGCTGTTTCCTGTAAAGGGCTGCATGATAGATAGTCTAGTCTGGGTGGGTGGCACCTCCCTGACCGTCCTCTGGTACTATATCAAGATAGGCCTAGGTAAGGGATGGCTGCACACCAACAACATTTCACCAGCTACCCTGACATTTTAATCTCATGCCACGTCTCACACCAGGGCACATTCTTGTTTGGATGTTGGTTGCTTTAGAGTGTAAATATCATTCTTGGGGGAGGGGGCAAGAAGGCCCTGGTGCTCCATACTTGCCAGCTATCTGCCTCTGATCTCCTAAACCCATCGAGGGCCCCTACCATTGCCCCCACTTTGCAGATAAGAAAACTGAGGCAGAAATAGGTTTAAATGTGAGGCCATGCGCCACACAGCTGGGGAGACACGAGGATGGTTGTCTGGGGATGGATCTGTATCCCCACTCAAGATTGAGAGCCAAGGATGAGGACAACCCGCATCTGGCTCAGGCTGGGACAGCCTCCCCTGTCCATGTCACCGTGATCCTCGCTCTAGGCCGCGGTTCCCACACTATGGTGGTGGTGGGCAGCGCGGGAAGCGTGCCCAGCCCCTCGGCATTAGTGCCGGGGCCTGCTTCTGAATGAATGAGGGCGGCGGTGGGGGGCATGAGGAGGGTAGCTCCCAAAAGACCATCTGGCTCCGTGTTATAATAGAGCAATAAAGGGCTCGTCTGCTTTTCAGGGGTTGGGAAGGGGCTGCTCTCTGACACCACGGAGTTTTTAAGCAGCTTGGGACTGCGACCCCGGCACTACCCTGGCCCACTGGGGGCTGGTGGACAGAGCGTGGCCACGTGGGATGGATCGACCTAATCCCTTCGCTGCCTTGAGAGCATCCCCGCCCCCAGTTTTCCCACCACCCATCTCCGTTGTCCTGAGTCCTCCCCCGCCCTTTCCCTAAGGCGGCGCGAAGCCGATGATGCAAAAATGCTCGCAAGGATGTGGAACTCTGCCTGCCAAGGGCTGCAGTGCGCAGAGTTCCAGGAGCCTCAGGAGGATGGTCCCCACCTCACAGCCACCCAAATGCCTCTCAAGCAGAGCGCCCACCCAGTGGGGACGCGGAACCGTGAAGCATACCTCGCTAGACCTGGGGTCTCCAGGCTCAGAGGGAACAGAGGTCGAGGGCGTGAACTTGTGTCCTCACTGTGTGTCCCAGTCCCAGGCCCCACCTCAATCAGATGAGAAAGGAGGTTTTGGAGATGGGATATCTCCAGGTCCGCCACCTTCACCAGAGCCCTGGGTGGGGGTGGGGGTGGGGCACTGGTAAGCAAAAGAAGAGATTAGGGCAGAGGGAGGTGCAAAATAGAGGGGACTTCCATGAGCAGCCTTTAGAAGGGCCTGAGGCTGCCTGAGTCTCAGCAGGGGACCAGGGTTGTGACTTTCAGAGGATGACTGCAGCTCTGGGGTCCGGAACTCAGCCCCTTCAAGGACATTCCTGGGGGAACCCCAGTCTAGTCTGTGGGCTTGAAATCAAAATATGGGGCATATTCAAGCCCCACCCCTCACCCCCAGCCCTTCTATGAATACTCTTACCCTCCCAGGTCAGGTTGACATGAAAGCAAGAAGTGGGGAAGGAGGCGTTGCCCGCTGATTTGGTGGCTCTGGCTTTAGTACTCTGTACAGTGCAGATGCCAGGCACCTGTTGTTTGGGCACAGGTGGCAGGCAGCCCTGGCTGCAGATGCTCCTTCTGAGCCAGAGCCCAGCTCAGCAAGGCCCTCCTTGTGTGTGTGTGATGGGGGGGGGCGGGGGGGGCGGGGCGGAGGTGCCTCCCTACAACCTAGAGTCAGTTCCTCAAGAACCAGGTAAGCCTTGGCCTATCTATAAGCCCGTCTTACAGACAGGTAAACCGAGCCTCTAGAAAGATCAAGATGTGTTCACCTGTGTGTGAGGGAGTCAAGGGCACAGCCAGGCCTTGATGTGTCAGTCCTTGTCAGCCCATCCAGCCTGCTCTTTGGAACTCCCCTGATGTAATCCCGCTATGGAGAAAACTGGCAGAGTCAGTCTGTAAGGCAGGGTGGGTGCAGACCCGGTGAACTATGAACCTCAGGATCAGACTGTGGAGTCCAACCTGACAAACAGTACACGTATCAGACCCTCTCATCCACTGGAACAGGATGGAACTGTTCTCTCAAGGCCCTCCTCTGTGCAATAGGTTCAAAGTTAACAAACCTTAGCCTCCAGAGCCCCTGCTGCAGGTACCTGGTCCTTCCCTGGGCTCTGCATTCAGGAGATTCCCAAGCGGCTGACTTTACCTTGGCAGATGTAAAGAGGGTCTGCCCAGTGTCCACTCGGGATGAGGATGTTCCCCCCACCCTCTCATGGAGAAGACCACCCCGTGTCAGAGGAGCAGGGATGGTCCATCTTCTCCCAGGTCGCCCTCTGCGGCTGGGGCAGCAGCACCTCAGGCAGATTCTAAGGGACTGGCCCACAGGCAAATTGCTTCCTCCTGAGAGCCCTGGCTTCCTCTCCTGCAACAGAGGCGTACACTGTCCTGCTTCTGACCCAGCCTTGTGTCACAGGATAGAAGGCAGTGGTGGCCACACAGTTCCTCCCTCCATCACAGCACCCAGGAATCTATTCCAAGGAAAGATAGTAGAGAGAAATGCTTGGCTGGCCGGGGTATTCTGAGAGGTGAGAGCAGCAGGATCAGGCTGGGGACAGTGTCCCTGAGAACACCTAAACATAGCACACGTATATGACCGTACAGGCATGGGCGTCTGTGCATGGACACACACAGGCACTGGCACACAGCACACACAGATGTGCAGTTGTACATGCCAGTGTGCTCCCTGGGCCTGCAGGAGCAGGAACGTGGGGCTACATATATGTGTGTGTGTGTGCTTGTGTGAATGTCTCTATATGTGTGGCTTGTGTGACAGGGTATGCATATGTGTGTGTGTGTGTGTGTGTGTGTGTGTGTGTGTGTGCAGAAGTCATTTATGCTTTACACAGTGGTAAATGTCTGTGTAAGAAAATGTTGACTTGACAGGGGTAGAGAGATGGTTCAGTAGGCGAGGGCCTTGCTGCTAGCCTGTTGATCCCTGGAAACCACGTATTGGGAGAAAACTGACTTCTGCAAGTTGTCCTTTGACCTCTACACACACACACACACACACACACACACTATAAATAAACAAATACATAAATAAACATAAAACGAAAGTGTTGAAAAGAAAACCTGTGCTCCAAGCCATGCCAACACTTGGGGATCTCTGCATGTGTGCCGCCATGTCCTGTGAGCCTCCCGGCCAATAGTTACCTGTCTTCACTGTAACTCCATGTTACACCCAACCCCCCTGCATGTTAGTATCTCTTACCCCATTTTCAGAACTCCTCTACCCACCGTGCAAGGCCAAGCTTGCCCTCTGCTCCACCCCTGTGCGCTGGTCTCTGCCAACCAAGGGAAGAGACGCAGTGGGCAGGGGGCAAGAACCCTGCCATCTTGGATACTGTTCCTTAGTCTAGTTCTTAGGAAAGGGGAAGATTCATGCTGGCTGGGGAGAGCCCCAGGCTTTCCTCTTAGCCCCATAGGACTTACAAAAGGCGTTGATTATGTGCCTTACTGGCAGCCTTTTGCAGTACAGCTACCCATTGACCCTGCACCAGTTACTCGGTTACCTACCATCCAGAGTGTTTGTTCCATTTGATAGGTTTGTTACTTTCCTCACACTTGGAGTACACACCCAAAGGTCAGACTAGAAGACTACAGCTTCTCTTTATCCCACCCAACCCCCAAGTACCCATCTGTTCCTAGAGACTGTTCCCCACAGCCACCACTCACTTTAACACCTGACCCTCTCTGCTCTGAATACTTCTCTCCTGGAGCTACCCCCACCTGCCTTGATGACCCAGGAAAGCAAGCAAGAAAATGT
This sequence comes from Tokudaia tokunoshimensis, assembly GCA_036184795.1. Classification (NCBI taxonomy): domain Eukaryota; kingdom Metazoa; phylum Chordata; class Mammalia; order Rodentia; family Muridae; genus Tokudaia; species Tokudaia tokunoshimensis. The sequence continues at coordinate 136,424,072 of BTHU01000005.1, forward strand.
TGAGGGTCTTAGAATCCCAGCCTTAGCTAGATGTGGTGGCACGTGTCTGCGATCTCTATCCTCAGGAGGATGAGGCAGGAGAATATCCAATTTGAGACCAGTCTGGGCTACATGATATTGCCCTGTCTCAATTAATAAAGGAAAAAAAAATCCCAGCCTGGATGTCTTAATTGCTCTTTGTGCTGGTAAGTGCTCAAGTAGAAGAGGGTGGCTTGTGGGTGGGTGCCTTGGCGACATGTGTAAACTGGGAAGTCATGACAGACTGCCGAGTAAGTGTTTGGTGCTTTTGATGCACAGGGTCTCCTGACCTACAGTTCACATGTCTTGGCAAGACACTTGACTTCCGCTGCTGGCAGTTGAACTGAAGACAGGAGCTCTCACCCCACTGCCTGTCTAGGAAGTCACTGTCCTGTTTTCCGTGCTCTGCATTTAGTAGATGTATCCTTAGTTATGTACACCTCCCCACACACGCTGCAGATCCTGCCTGCAGGACCCGAGAACCCACCCCTCCTATCACCCAAGGCAGACTCAGCAACCACCAAGTATCCCTCTCTGCCACAGGGTCTACCTCCTTGGTCAGCTGTCCTACCTGGTGGTCTGTCCAGGGAAAAGAAGGCATCTCCTTACAGCAAAAGGCTGAGGACTGAAGGCTGATTGGAACCAGGACAGGGTTCAGCTTAGGACAACCCCGGTGTGGTTGTGACTTGGGGAGAATCTGTCCCCACAATCCCAGATAAGGTGGCTTCCTTGCCTCACCTTCCTGGGATTGGGGGTTGGAGGGAGCAGCAGGCTCCCCCTCCATTTCCCAGGCCCATCCTCATTCCAACCCTCTCCACCCCTCATCTCATCCACTGTAACTGCTCTGGAACCAGGGACAGCGGTCTGGGGATGTAGGGCCCAACATCTCCCCACAATCACACAAGCACGATCATGTCTATGACTCTTCCAACTGTGGCCAAGTATACATAAAAATTCACCCACTTCTGTTCACACTTGTTAAATATACTCACGATGTGACACAGCTGTCACCACCACCCATGTTCATCTTCCCAAGTCAGAACTGTCCCCGTTATAAACACTGCCACCCCATCTTCCTCCCGCCCCAGCTCTTAACAATCTCTGTTCCACTTTCTGCCTACAGATTTGATGACTCTAGGTCCCTCTTGTAACTGAAGTCACACGGGATCTGTCCTTTCGGGGCTGGTTTGTCTCCTTAGCATGACACCCTCGAGGTTCACCAGTGTTGTGTATGAATGAGCGATCTTTCAGTCTACGGATGCTTTATCTGTTCTTTATCTATCCATTGGTCCGAGAACACTTGGGTGGCCCTGGCTCCTTGGCTTCTGTGTACACTACAGCTGTGGACGCTGGTACAGAAAAGCTTGAGTCTGCTTATAAATTTTATTAGCATAGACATGGAGGCAGAATTTCTGAGTTATAAAATAATTCCGTTTAATTTTTTTGTCTGCCCTCCAAACTGTTTATCACAGGGCTTTACTCCCATCCAAAATGAGCCTTCCTTCAGGGACTGGGAGCAGAGTATCCTGCAGCTTCCCCTTTCTCATCCAAGGAGCTCCTCAGCCAGCTTATTAAAAAGGAACTGGGTTGCCGGAGGAGGGGGGGCAGACTCAGTTTACAGGATCCCCACTTCCACCCCAATGTACAAAATAGTGTGAGCAACCAACAGAGGGGCCTTGCCAACTCCAGACCCTGCCCCTCAACTACTCTCCCTTCACCCAGCCCTACTGAACGCTCAGGTGGGATGCTCTGAAAGGTGCAGGAAGGGTAAACTAGGGAAGGACTCTTATCCCACCCCGTGCGGCTGCGGTGGCGGGAGGAGCCCAATGCCCCTCCCCCACTCGCAGTGCTTCTGCCGGGCAAAGCCCGCCAGCCAGGGGCAGCCTTTACCCCTCCCCCTTTGCAGCTACTCAAGTCGGATGGTGTGAGCCGGGAGCCCAGAGAGTTTCCCACACTTTGGCCCCATTCACAGTGTTAAACGGCCCACAAAGGCCAGGCGTGTGCCTCAGAGGCCGCCTGGGCTGCCATCTGGCCCGCACTCGGGGAGGCAACCAGCCTTTCATCCGGCTGGGATTTAACACCATTCATTTCATATTTCCCACAACTGAAAATTGGATCAAAGCTGCTAGGGTTCGGGAGGGGGGGGTGGAGCAGCGGGGGAGGGGGTAGCCCTCCCCGTGGCCCACCCACCACCCTCACCTCTGGAAGGCCGGCTCTCCTAACCCACCGCGGGTGGGCGGGCGGGTGGGGTGGGATGGAGGTTGGACCATATCTCCTGGCACGCGTCTCTCGTTTGGGTGAGGAGCTGGCTCAGGGGAAGTATGGAACACAAGCCTTAGCCAACTGTCCCCACCAAAGTCTTGGGGAGCAAGTCTGTGCCTGGATGACCCCCCTATCAGAGTACAGGAGCAATGGTCAGGGCACACATAGGCTCTGTCTCCAGTTGGTGGGTTTAATGCCCTCCCTGGTCTGTTTGCATTCCCTCGGCCCTCTGAACACCTAATGGGGCTCCTGAGCCCTTCCTGCAGGGCATATGGGACAGGCACACACACGGGTGACCAGGTTGTCCTGCCCTCCCTACTCCCAGGAATCCGAGATCCACAACATGGCTAAATTTGACTACCATGTGGTGTGAACTTCTTGTTGGCTGCAAAGGAGATTCCACTGAGCACCCGCCAGGCCTCCTCTGCCTTGTAGTCTGAGGGGGCTGCTTGCCCACCACACAGTGCCCGCCACTGCTCGTCCACAGGGCTGCAGAAGCAGAGGCCCAGGCATACAGCTCTGAGCCTCCGTCCTGAGCTTACCGGGTACCTCTGCCCTTCTATATCAAACAAGGTCCTCAGAGAGGAGCTCTGGGGAGGGATGTGGCAGGGTCTAGGGGAGCTGAATCCTGCTCCTATATCTTGTATTGGACAGACCATCCTGTGCCGCCTCAAAGCCAAGCCTTCCCCCTCTGTCTCAGATGCTTCCATCCATGGTAACCCAATAACCCCTTGTGCTGAGCTTCTGGATGGAGACCTGGCGAATAGATCACTTGTTATGATCAGTGTTATGATCAGTGGGTCGCCGCCATAACAGGAAGGCCCTTCGGTTCCTGAGCTCAAACATGGCCGACAGCCATCCCGAGAACCTGGTTTCATTCTGCACTGGCTACTGTGCTCTGATGCCAGCCTCCTGTTTTGGATCTGGCTAGGTTGCCCCTAGGAGGAAGCACAGGTCTCATCCCCTCCCTCAGCCCCTGCAGAGTATTGGGGGAAATAGTACATGTTCCAGATGGAGGGACACTCCCACGTGGCCATCCCCTAGGTGTCCAGGGTGTGACTAGTAAGATCACCTAGCTAAGCATCACAGTTACCAAAGGGGCCCATCCACACCGGCACAGCATTCATACGGGGGCTTATTCTCAGGTCTCCTCCTTATACCTGCCCACACAAAATGCTGAGTGAAACCGGAACGCACACACACACACATACACACACGCACGTGGGGGAGTGCATCATAAGGGCAGCCAAGGTTTCCTAAAATCCACCAGAGTAGTGATCAGACAGCATGAAGGAGGCACGGTTCTCCTGTTTCACAGATGCATTGCGGTACCTGGTGACCTAAGAGCAGTCCAGATACCCGGTGGGTGCAGGGGTTCCTGCGGGCTTCATGCTAGGCACTGTACAAAGCAAATTCAGCTAGCCTGGAAGTACGCCTGGCAGGCTCCACGTGTAGCCATTTCTAGCTGCGGAGAAGTCACTCCTCTCAACTGACCGTTTGGGGAACTGGCAATAAAGCGCCTGAGTCCTAAAGCCTTAACACCTGAGTCCCTCTCTCATCCTGGACCTGCGAATGGCATGGTGGCAGCATCTGTTTGAGAGAGTGTGGCCCACTTTAATCCACTGTGCCTGTGGGCAACAGGTTCCAGCTGGGGAGGGTGCCTACTCCTCTGGAAGCCGCTGTCTGTTCATTGTAAAACTCTCATTTCTCTGCGCCTGTGGCCTCTGCCAGCCAGCGGTGGGGAGCCTCTGGGGAGTGGGAGAGAAGGGGGGGAGCACTCCTTCCTGCCCTCCCCACCTCCCCGCGGCCTGGGAAAAGGCAGCATATTGAGGCGCGGGGCTCTCAGCATCAGGCCCCGGGATGCTAATGAGGGCGAGCGCGTTCCCACAGCCCGGACATTGTGCCGCGCGGCCCACCTGCTCCTCGGGGAGCGACCATTGTGCCCGCGCCAATTCACAGGCAATTTAGCGTGCGCTAATGGGCCGGCGCCTTTGTGCGGCCGGCGCCGCCATTGGCCGCCGAGTGTGGGAACGGCCGCGGCGCCCGGACCCCAGGCGCCGGGCCGCTGCCCGCGCCTATATAGGGCTGGCGTGCTGGGGTCCGGGCCGCGCCAGCCCGGGACGCCTGGCTCTGACCGCTCCGCTCCGCTCGCCAATCGCCTCCAGAGCTCCAGGCATGGCCCCAAGTACCGTGGCGGTGGAGATGCTCAGTCCCAAGGAGAAAAACCGAGTAAGTGCCACTCGCCCGGCGCGCGCCGTCCCGTTCCCCCGGGGCCTCCGGCGTCCGCCGCCCACCTGACGCCTCTCCTCCCGCAGCTGCGGAAGCCGGTGGTGGAGAAGATGCGTCGGGACCGCATCAACAGCAGCATAGAGCAGCTGAAGCTGCTGCTGGAGCAGGAGTTCGCGCGGCACCAGCCCAACTCCAAACTGGAGAAGGCCGACATCCTGGAGATGGCCGTCAGCTATCTGAAGCACAGCAAAGGTGAGCCTGGCGCCTGCGCCCGCCTCCTGCTCCCCGCTGGTGTGGCTCCCACCGCGCGCGCCCCACTCATGCCGCTCCGTCTCCCCACAGCCTTCGCCGCGGCCGCCGGCCCCAAGAGCCTGCACCAGGACTACAGCGAGGGCTACTCGTGGTGCCTGCAGGAGGCGGTGCAGTTCCTGACCCTGCACGCCGCCAGCGACACGCAGATGAAGCTGCTTTACCACTTCCAGCGGCCCCCAGCTCCCGCCGCGCCTGCCAAGGAGCTCCCGGTGCCCGGAACTGCACACCAGCCGGCGCGCTCCTCCGCTAAGGCCTCTGCCGCCGTTTCCACCTCGCGCCAACCTGCCTGCGGCCTTTGGCGGCCTTGGTGACCCAGCGGCCGACGGGTGCCTGGAGCAGACCAGAGGACAAACTCGTTCCCCTGGATGTGGGAAGACATTCCCTAGCCACAGTTCAACCCCAGGTTGGCCGCTACCTTCTTCCGAAGGCTCCCTCCCTAGGCTGGCTGGCCAGCAGGAGGGTCATTCTTAGAGAATGTGTGTGCAGAGTTGTCATTTGGGGATAATCAGGGCCCACCCTCTGCCGCCTGTCTGACCCTGTGGGGTTGTTTTGTGTTTGCATTTCAGCAAGTGACTTCTGCGAAGTTCCCGGTCTCCATTGGGGGTTCTATGATATTTGTAGAGTCGGGGGTTGGCTCACCCCAGCCCGTAGAGGACTTTCTTCAGGGCCCGCTGCGCTGGGCAAGCACCCTGCAGGCGGGCTGTGCCTTAGGCACATTTGCCTTTTGTGAAGGCGGAACTGTAGGTGTTTCCTCATAGGAAAGCACTCAGCCTGCGTGGGCGTAGGGCCCATGGGACCTCACCTCAAGGTCCACATGGCCTTGGCTGTCTGATGCACGCTCACAGTGGGCTGTCTGGGAGGGTGGGGTCTCCACGACGATCCTTAAAGGATTCCTTTGTATGGGTGGGTGCAAGTGGGTACGATTTTGTACTTAGAATTTGAACTCTTGGTCATGTGGGAAGAACACAGGCTGTTCTGAAGGCTTCAAATAAAATATCAAGCCCTCCATGTCTGTGCCTCTAGTCTGTCCTTGGCGGCCATAGGAGTGGCCTGCCCCGCGACCAGAGGTGGAACAGTCACAAACCGGGATCAGGTGGTCCGCTTGCTGGTGGTCCTCTGAAATGGAGAAAAAGGGAGGGCAGGAGATGAAGAGGAGAGGGGCATACACAACTGTTGTTGCTCTCATGGTGAACAAGACCTGGGCGGCCGCTTGGGGGCGGGGGGGGGTTGTCCCGCTAGCTCCCAGGCGAGGGTGGAGGAAGGGATCCTAACACTGTAGATCCTCTGCTCTGTCCACTGAGAGGAAGCTGAGGGCCTCAGTGGACCTCTCTCGGCTGTGCCAAACCTGAGAAAGTATCCATTCTAGCTCCTGCTTCCCTTAGTTCACCTGCTTAGGCAATTCATAAACGCCCTCCCTTCCACAAGGTGACCAGGGTCAGGGCTGACCCATTCCATTCAAGCCATAAACCTGGTAGGTACGGTCCATTGTCTAAGGCAGGCTATAGAAGATTGGTCAAGTTCACAGGGCTCTAGAACCACAGCTTCCAGGTGTCTCAAGGGCAAAACCCAGGGATCAAGGAGTGGGAAGGTATGTCCTCACGTCTTCTGAATGACAAAGTCACAGATGTGGCCCCTACCCCAACTGGGATCTTTCTCATCCAGTAGTTCATCAACATTCCCTCCCCCACCCTTCTCATTCCTTTCTATCTACCCTGCCAGTGACTACCTGAGGATCCTGCTGAGGCCCACATAGAGTAAGCAAGGACAGAGAACCTCATCTTCACTCATGTAGCTTACCACGGGAGCAGCAGAACATCTATGAATAGGGGAGGAGACCACTACCCTTGTGGAGTGTTCTTCTAAAAACAGGTCCCACTTACAGGGACTGAAGATGCTGGGTCACCTCACTCTCAGGAGCCCTGCCAACCTTGGAGCAGGCTCTCCCATTCAGAGTACTCCCACTCTGTTAGCAGGCACATACATACAAGGCTGCCTCTTCCCCGAGTCAGTCTAGATATATGGCAGCTGAGCCTGTGCATTGCCGCAACCCTATGCTCCAGGAGCCTGGCAAGTCAGTAAGCGACAGCCTGCAGACAGAACCTGAGAACAAGATATTAAGTTACGTGATGGACCTCTTGGAGGACACAGTGCTCTCTCTCTCAAAGGGCTTAAGTCAACAGGAACTCCAGATCACCTCCACGTTGGAGCCCTGCCCCCTCTTCCAGGCACCCTCTCCTCTCTCCCCCTACACGTTCTGCAGATTGCTATTATAAAGTGCCGATCTTCCCCAGCTGCAGACACACTGACTCTATCCCATAACCCTTCCCCATGGCTGGGCATTCTTCAAGTGTAGGGTCCTTAAAACTACACCAATTAACATGGGAGTTTTAGCCTTGAAGGTCCCACGTCTTTGGGAAACGATGGTGGGTTACCCTAGCAGAAATCACAGCAGCTTACAGGGCCAACCTCACAGCAGGAGATCTGAAAGCAGGATCCCCAGGCTCAAGTCAAGTTAGCATCCAGCCAGCTTAGCGAAAGAACAATATTCCAAAAGCTTCATATTGGCAGTTTGGAGAATAACATCCATTCCTTCTGCAGTCCTGGCCTCTAGGACACTTGTCTAGGACGGTCGGGTGGCCTGGCCTCCAGCACAGGCGGAGGGGGGCGGGGATCATTAGCATAATTTATGCACGCGGTCGTTTAGCAGTCAATTATATGCGCATATATTTCCATGGCTGATGAGGCTGGCCGGGCACTTTCAAAATGGCGGAGCGTGGTGCGAGTGGCGGCGGGAGCGGCGGGGACAGTCTGGACAAGAGCATCACGCTGCCCCCCGACGAGATCTTCCGCAACCTGGAGAACGCCAAGCGCTTCGCCATTGATATAGGTAGACGCGGACCGGGTACTCGAGAGGGTGGCCAGAGCAGCGGGCAGGGGCGGCGGGAAGGACGAAGGGCGGGGGCGCGGGCCATGCGCACAGCCTCACGGGTCGCCGCACAGCCTCTTGGGACTAATAGTGTGTGCAGCGTCAAGGTGCGGGACGGAGCCGGCTGTCGGACTCCAGCTCCCGGTAGGCGCTGCGCGCTTGGAGCGGGGCACGTCGGGCCTCGTAGTCCGCGCAGCCCGGGTGGATTGTGAGGGCTCGGTGGAGGGACCAGCGGGGCGGGTAGCCTCGGGGGTCCTAATCTGCTCAGAATATCCCGGGATGTGGCTGGCCTCGGCCCCGCGGCTCAGTCCGCCGGAGTTCCAGCTTCCCAGACAGCTGTGGAGGACATTGGGCCTGGACACTTGTCGAGCTCTGGGTGTAAAGCTCCCAGCGCGGACCGTGGCTACGGCCGCCGCCTCCTGCGTGCCTGGTGGTTCACCTTCCTACCTACCCACTCCAGGCCCACCTTAGATCCCCTTCCCACGTTGGGCAGCCTCGTGCCCACTAACAAGTCCTCAGGGAGGTTCTGTCATCGTCCTGGTGTGCAGATGTGAAGAACAAGGCACAGAAGGCTAGCTTTCTCCGGGGTCTTTCGATTCGTAGAGAACAGATCCAGGATGGGAGCCGGCCGACATCCCCTCACCCCGTCCCCCAAACACTCTGTTTTGCATCCTGTTATTGGGGAGCTTTGCACCCAACTGCTTGCAGGCGTTTTCCCGTGTGTCTCTTGATGCCAGCGTGGTCAGTGAGGCCCCACGCAGCCGGGCAGCAGCCGCTGTCTTGGACCTATCTCCGTGAATGAATAGGTGTGCTACTGACTCTTAGCTTCCTTGAAAAGCCGGGGTTGTTTACAGACTGAAGATTCTCTTTACTTCTGGAATAGTGAATATGTGCCCTGCCCTCTTGCATTTTGGGTTGTCTCTCTGATGTGCCCTTTCTTGGGAGGAATGAGAGTGGATGGGAAAGCAAAGATGGCCTGCTGGCCTGGCCTGCGCTTCTGCTTTTATCAAGGACTCAGGAAGGTGATGGGGGAGTAGGCACCAGCCCGATTCTAGTAACACCTGAGATAACTTGATGACTGGCTGTATATTGGGCTAGAAGTGATGAGCTTGCAGCCCCAGCAGAGGGGACTGTCCACAACCAAACCTCTCCAAAGACCCCCAAGGCAGCTGTCCCAAGATTCTGAAACCATCACTCCAGGGCAAGGTTTTGTGCTTTGCCCTGTGGTCTTACACTTACTTGTTCGTTGGGAAGGAGGCAAAATTAAATAACTATGTCTGGAAAGCAGTTGAAAATGAATTCAAACATCAGGCAGTTGAGAAAATAGGGTTCAAACTCAGATAATCTATGTGGCACCCAGAGACCATCTAGCCAACAGCCATAAAACCTGATCTGTAGTGGAGAGGTGCCCTCAAACTGAAGGCCTGAGACCAAACACAGGGTGTCTTGACAGAAGGACCTTGCAAGGGATGTTCACTGCAGGGGATATTCAGTATTGGGTTTTGCTTCCGTCAGTCTGGGTCCTGAATCTGAGCTTGGAAGGTCATGCATTCCTGAGAACAGACCTTTCTTTTCTTTCTTTCTTTCTTTCTTTCTTTCTTTCTTTCTTTCTTTCTTTCTTTCTTTCTTTCTTTCCTTCTTTCCTTCCTTCCTTCCTTCCTTCCTTCCTTCCTTCCTTCCTTCCTTCCTTCCTTTCTTCCTTCCTTCTCTCTTTTTCCTGCAACTGATGGGAGATAACAGCTCAGGATGGGGTTGACAGCTCAGGAACCTACAGAACATGCTTGTCACAGACGTCTCCTGTTTCCTCTTTCCTCACTGTGTCCCTGGATCCAGGAAGCCTCAGCTGTTCTGAGTACTTAGCGAGCCCTTTTCCTTTCTTGGATGGGGACACTGATGTCAGCCGAGATAATTCACTTCTGGAAACCCAGGCAGTAGGAAGGGCACACAGGCAGGAAGAGACCCTGGGGTAGTAAATGTGAGGCTGTCCTGCCCTTCCTGGTGTTGTGGTGTACATGGGAAGTCAGAGGACAACTTGGTGGGATTCTCTCCTTCCACCATGTGGGTCCTGGGGATCAGACTCCAGATGGCACCTGTACTCCCTGATCCATCTCGGTGGCTTTCCTGTGATTTCCGACAAACTGCTTAAAGTACAGCTCCAGCCGTTTGCACAGCCTTGTCTTTTAGGAAACAGAGCGTCCTCAGAGTGAGTTACCAAAGCATTTTAGAATCAGACAAGCCTGAGGACAGGCTGGGATTGGGGACAGGAAAGAGAGATCAGGAGGCTTAGGACTACGGCCAGGGATGAGATTAAGCTCATGATACACTCACTAAACCAAAAATGGGCCTCTCTGTGCCCTGGACAGGACAGACTGCATTGTGTCCGTTTCACTGAGGGGAGAACTCTGGCCTCCAAGCACCTTGGTCCTGCACGTCTGTAAATTTGAGTATCTGCTCTCCTGTAGTCTCTTAGTATTTCCTCAAAGCCAACACTTGCAAATGGCTTAGCCGTTTCTCTCTGCCACTGAGAAAACGTTCCCTGGTCAGGCCTCTGAGAGATGCAGCCGCAGCGGGGTGCGGACATTCCTGTTTTCCCCAGGTGTCATCTGGGGGCCTGTGAATCTGCAGTTGCAGCCACAAACTGGAAGGTGTCTTTTCTGCCTGTAGGGGGTTGTCCTTGGCACTTACTTCTCTGGAACTCTGGGCAACTCTCCCTGGAGTGTGTGGCTCAAGTGGACAGAGGACTTGTGCTTTTTCTGGAGCCCAGAGGTTGGCAGTATGCAGTATTCCGTGGTGACAGGGCTCTGGGATGTGGAGAGCCTGCCTGACTCCAGGTGTGGCGATTGGTGCATACCTTTAATCCCAGCGCTTGGGAGGCAGAAGCAGATGGAACTCCATAGATTCAAGGCCAGCACCATCTGCATAATGAGACCCTGCCTCACAAACTGAAGAAAATGGATAAGCAGTAGAAAAAAAAAACACTGATCATTTTTTAAGAGGACTCCCTTTCAATTCCCAGCATCTATGTGGTGGCCAACGACCACCTGTAACTCCATTCACAAGGGGGAACTGACGCCCTCTTCTGTTCTCCTCAGGCACTTCATGGGCATGGTGCTCAGGCAAGACATCCATACACATGAAATAAAAATAACACCCCTGACAATTAAAAATGATATAAAAAGGAAAAATTTAAAAACAGCAAACAAAAGAGCCTGGGGCCCGTGAAGGCCGTTGACTGACTTCCTTTACCCGCTTGTGGGTCTTGGGCTGCTCCATGGGGCCGCTCCTGACCCCCAGTCCCTGTAGGTGAGTCCTCCCTGCTGACGCTGTGCATCCCAAAGATGCCGTGTGTTACCCACCCTGACCTGTTAAGAGGAGAGGTCAGGTGTGGACGGACGGACGGGCCTGCTTATTTGGGGCCCGCCCTCTCTTTGTGGTATGTTTTTAGCTCCTCAGACGTGCGCCTTGTATGCTAGGGATATTTCCGCTCCTGTTCCTTGCTTGTGCCCTTCCCTCTCCTCATTTTGTTTCCCCAGACATCTTACTTCTCTCCTGTCATACGTGTGTACACACACACACACACACACACACACACACACACACACACGGTTTTATATGCCTATATAAAGTCCAGGAAGCACAAATAAGAGGAATACGTCTCTTTCTAAGACCGGCTTGGTTCACCGAATCTGATCATCTCCACTTGTTTGCCCTTTCCTGCAAATGACATAACATCATTCTTTATATGGCTGGAAGAAAACATTCTACATAGAGTAGACCACACTTTCATCATGTCCTCTGCCCTCAGCCCACATCTTATCTTTTATAGTGAGACACTAAGCTGCCTGGGCTGGCCTTGAACTTGTGATCCTCCTGCCTCTGCTTCCCAGTTAGCTGGGATTATAGGTCTGCTGCACCTCCAGGCCTGGCTTTGTAACTGAGTGTTTAGAGAGGTGTGGTCAGAGGCCTGTGTCAGGCTGTTCCTCAGACCTTTCTTCCCCTTTTTATCTCTAACTGGTCTGGAGCTTTACCAAGTAGGCTAGACTAGCTGGTCAGCGAGCCCTAGGAAAATGTCTGTTTTTTTCCTCCCATTTTGTGATTGCTGGGGTTATAAGCACATGCTACCCTCCTATGGTTTCTGGGCATCTGATCTCAGCCCCTCATGGTGGCAAGGTTAATGCTTTATCAACGGAGCTTCTCCCCAGATCTTGGAAACTAAATTTCTTCAAAACCGGGGGCAGCCAAGTGCACTGTGAGGCAAACTGGCTCTGACTCTGTGGTGGTCGTTGGCCACCACATAGATGCTGGGGCTTTGTAAACATGGGGAGGGAAGCCTTGAACTCAGATTAGTTAAGAACCTGAGTGGGGCACAGGACCTGTGAAGAAAAAGTGTTCCCACAGTGTTTTGTACCCTCTCATCAGTGACTTCAAGTTCATAAAGCACTAAGCACCGTATCCACAGACTCGAGTGTTCAAGGAAGAGGCCGTTGAAACGTCAGAGTACCACTGAGAGCTTAGAGGAAGGAGGTGGATCTCAGGGTCTCCTTTGCACTGTTCTGAATTTTTCGTGATTTTTGTCTTCTCCTTGTAGGTGGATCATTAACCAAGTTGGCATACTATTCCACCGTACAGCACAAAGTGGCCAAAGTGAGGTCTTTTGACCACCCGGGAAAGGTAGGCAAGTGCGTCAGTGGAGCTGGACAGGGTAGCTGCTTCCCGCCGGCCTTGGACTTCATGTTGTCATTTTTGTTTGTTGTCCCCTGCTGTTTACATATGTTAACACTGTGGTCCTGAAGTTGATTGCTCTTCCCTGACTCCTTGTGAGGTGACCTTTCCTACCCTTTGTAAGAATGCCTCCCCTTGCCCTGCTCCTTGTCTTGTACGCAGCCTCTTTGCGCTCTCTGCTGTCTGTGCCTTGGCCTAGCTAACATCAGGTATTTTATGTGTCACAGTTGAGTAAATGCCTAATGTGCCAGGGCAGGGCGCTCGGGGCTATCCTTGCCTCTTAAAGACTTCTTAACTCTTCCCAGGACATGGAACAGGACCATGAGCCGCCCTATGAGATCTCAGTTCAGGAGGAGATCACAGCTCGCCTGCATTTCATCAAGTTTGAGAATACCTACATGGAAGCCTGCCTGGACTTCATCAGAGACCACCTAGTCAACACTGAGACCAAGGTCATCCAGGCCACTGGGGGTGGAGCCTACAAGTTCAAGGACCTCATCGAGGAGAAGCTGTGTCTGAAGTGAGTAGGGACCTGACCTGTGGTGCCTGCAGTGTGGTGGGGGGCCCTGAACTTCCATGCTGATTATGGTGCTGTGTGTGGGAGCTGTCCAGGTGGCCTTGCTGGCTGTAAACAGGTGGCCCTCGTGGGCACGGTGGCTGCTCAGTGCTGCCTCCTATCAGGTGCACCATGGTTGACTCTTGTGACCAGGTTCTTTCATTTCCAGGGTGGACAAAGAGGATGTAATGACCTGCTTGATTAAGGGGTGCAACTTCGTGCTGAAGAACATCCCACATGAAGCCTTCATGTACCAGAAAGACTCAGACCCAGAGTTTCGATTTCAGACCAATCACCCCAACATCTTCCCCTACCTCCTAGTCAACATTGGCTCCGGCGTCTCCATCGTGAAGGTGAGAGTCCACAGAATGACAGCTGAATGGCTCGGCACCTGCTGGCTGTGTGTGTGCTGTGTCACACTGGGCATGGCACAGGTTTGACCCTTCATAGAGCCATCGTTGGCATGATAGTTGAGCGCCTACCACATCAGTGCCACCGAGGGTTCACTCGGAAACTCTTGAGGAAGGTCATGGCAGCCTGACCCCAGCATCCTAGCAGCCTGTGTGGCCTGCAGCCCAGCGCATGCCCTCCTCTTCCTCAGGTGGAGACAGAGGACCGGTTCGAGTGGATCGGTGGAAGCTCCATTGGAGGAGGCACCTTCTGGGGGCTTGGGGCTCTGCTCACCAAAACAAAGGTATTCCCTGCAGGACGTCCTCCCTGTGGCCCTTAGAAGGTCCTCGGTACATGTCTGCAGAAGCCACTCCCAAGCCTTTATCCTGGCTATAGGGAGAGGTCTTGGATCCCCGTGACTGAGCTGTTCACACTCTGAAGGGCCAGGGCTTTGAACTGCTGGAGCTCTGCCAGCTCAGTAGTCCAGCGTCCAGCTTGCCAGAACCTGCCATTGCCCCATGTGCTGAGGGCGGGCCATTCACATCTGACTGCGGCTCCTCTCTGCTGTGCAGGGCGGTGAGGGTGCCCTGGCTGCTCGGCCCTCACTACCGTGCTCTGCTTCCACAGAAGTTTGATGAGCTGTTGCAGCTGGCCTCCAGAGGCCGGCATGCCAACGTTGACATGCTGGTCCAGGACGTCTACGGTGGGGCCCACCAGACCCTGGGCCTGAGCGGCAATCTCATCGCGAGCAGTTTTGGGAAATCAGCCACTTCCGACAGAGGTACCTGCCGGGACCTGCGCTTCATGACCCAGCCACAGCCAGCTTCCGTGCCCAGCACATCACTCTCACAGATCCCCTGAGACTGTTCGTGTTGGGCCTCCAGGGCTCACCTTCCCAGAATCCTGCTCTAGCTCATTAGAATATGGCCAGATGGCTACCTGAGCCTCTGTTTCCGAGAAAATACAAGCTAGGAAAAGCAGTTAGGATATTTGTTCTTTCTTGAAAATGAAGCCTCACATCCCAGAGCTCTGTTCCCGCCCCCTCCCCTCCAGCTGTCTGTCACTCAGTGACACTGACCTCATACCTGGGTTCTGTTTTCATTCCCCTCTAGAGTTCTCCAAAGAAGACATGGCCAAAAGCCTGCTGCACATGATCAGCAATGACATTGGACAGCTCGCCTGTCTCTACGCCAAGCTTCACGGCTTAGACAGGGTCTATTTTGGGGGCTTCTTCATCCGGGGTCACCCTGTGACCATGCGCACAATCACCTACAGCATTAACTTCTTCTCCAAGGTGACTGCACCTGATTTCCTGTCCCTGTACTGGTGTGGGCTCAGCTCATCCTGGTTGCTCCAACGTACCCCTGAAAGTCTTCCCAAACTGGCCACCTGCTCACCAGAACTCATACCCCAGGGGCACATTGCAATGCTCTGAGCTGGGACACAATCACGGTTCCTTGCCAGCAGTCTCCTTGGGAAGATAAATGTCCACAGATCAGACCTGCTGGTCAACTGCACCTTCCTCCCGGCCAGTTTGGCATTCTGTGCATTGAGTGTAAGCCTGTTACAATGAAGGGCAGTCAGGGACTGTCCTTTAGTGAGGGAACCTCACATCGGTCCTGGGTGGCCAGATGGGCCAGCGGAGTGCTAGAGATTGGCGCTCGGGAATGGGCAGTAGCAAGCTCAAGGCGGCCTTGTGGAGTCTGTCTTCCCGTCAGGTTCCATGGCCAGCCGGCTAGCCTGTGGCGTGCAGGTACCATCTGTTGGCAGGGTATCTATCAGGCAGCCTTGAAGAAGCTGGTGCACCAGCGTGGAGGGTCCACGGAGGATCTGACTGGACGCTGACCCCGTTGTCTGTGGGCTTGGGCTGGGGCAGGGTGAAGTCCAGGCACTCTTCCTGAGACATGAAGGTTACCTGGGAGCCATCGGGGCATTTTTAAAAGGAGCCGAACAAGACAGTGAGTAGAGTCACCGTAGTGAGCGGTGGCTGTCTGTGCAGGGCGTGGCCTGTGTCCCTGGCTGGGCACCGGGGTGGGAGAGCGGGGACCAGGGGGTGGGCCATGAGGCTTGAGGAAGCCACAGAAAGGGGGAAATCAGTAGCGTGTAAATAGAACAGTGATTTTATCCCTTTTCCTCCTCTCCTTTCCCCTTTGGATCAAGGGCGAGGCTGAGGCGGTGACCAGCTTCTCGTTTTTCCAGATCCAAACCAGTACAGCTGGGGTGAGAACTACGCAGCTAGCTCCGGGCTGATGAGCACGTCGCCCGAGTTGTGCCCGACACAGCGGGCAAGGAGCGGCACGGTGAGTAGCAGGCCCTTCCGGAGCAGCCTGCCCAGCCGTCTGCCCTGTGGCCTCTCACCACACAGGCTGGTTTTATGTTGATGACAAGCTAGACTAGAGGGCAGGAGGCCCAGAGGCCTCGGGAGCCTGAGAGACCCGGCATAGCGTGCAGGGCACCGAGCCGGCAGCAGCCACGATGTCTGCGGCGAGAGCGAAGAGTAGGCCTGCCTTTGTCAGAGCTCCCTGCCGGCAGATTTGTGTTTCTTGGGAAGTCTCCCTGGAATATTCTAGATCCGTTCCTCTCGTCTCCACGTAGGATGAATTCCACTGTGACTGCAGACGTTGGGCTCACCTGGCCAGAGGCAGACTGAGCACTGTGGAGCTGGTGGGTTAGGAGACTCCTTAGCGCCTGCCTCGTTAGAGCCCTCTGGATGAGGGCTCTGTGGTGTTGTAGCCATTTTGCAAGCTGTTTGGCCATCTGACAGTTGGCTATGGAGCTTCTGTAACTCTGACGCCATGTATGTCTGGGAAAGGGCAGTCAGAGTAAAAGGCGACTTGTAGAAGCAGGAAGTAAGCCACCGCCCTCGGACAAGGTCGCTGGCACTGTGGTGACCCAGCATCCCTTGGTAGGGAGGCCGGGCCTCTCCAGTGAGAGCGCCTGGGCATTTGTCTGTGGGCCAGGCCGGGCGGGGAGGGCTGCTCTGAAATGGGCATCTCCCACCCTTGGTTTTTATTCATCAAGTGACCGTGTTGAGGCCTGCCACATGGATCCCAAGAGAAAGGGAGACAACAGCAAGCAAAGTTGTCCTGTGTGTACTGACAAAGGTGGCTCATGCTTCCCTCAGTAGAACACGGCAGAGTGAGTGATTGCCCAGCTCTGTCCCACACCTTGGGACCCGCATCGTCTGTACTGGGATAATGTGTCACAGCCGACGTGCAGGTGCTGAGCGGTCATAGAGGCAAACAGTGCCAAGAGAGACAGCGATGAGGCTTGTAATCTCTGCCAGGAGAGCCAGCCGAAACCCTGGCCATGGCAAGACCTGCAGAGCGGGAAACTTGGTAGCGCAGTAGCTCGTGACGAGAAGCTGGAGAGCTGTGTGTCCTCGTGTGCCGAGGGCACTGAGGCTGGGGTGTCAGAGGAGAGCCAGTGGCTAGTGTAGGTAACCCTGTCCGTTTCTGCTCAGCTTGGGAATTTCTCAGACTTTTGCTAACTTTGCCACCTGTATGTGTTCCCAGGGTTTGCGAGCATTTACCCCTGTGGTTCTGTCCAAGCTGCGAGTCTTAACCCAGAGTTCATGTTCAGTCATTGCAGTTGAAATCCCCTGGCTGAAGGGGCTTGAGTTCAGGAGTGTGGCGTGGCTGACAAACACTTGAGGTCAAACAGAGGTGACCTTGGAGCAGAGGTCACACCTCTCTGGGCAGAGAACTGCTGCTGGGCGCGGACAGCATGGCTCACCTCACTGCTGTGCACACGCTGTTTCTGTCCCTCTCAACTTAAAATAGAAAGTGCCAGCAGGGCGGGCCATGGCTCCAGAACACGCGTGGGCCCGGCACGTGGCTCTGTGGTCCATGTGGCCGTCTAAGTGTCTGGTCTTTCTGACGGAGTCTCGGGGCCAGTGTATGAGGAGCAGCCCTGCAGTGCTTTGCAGACTGGACAAGACAGGAGCCAGGGCGTGTACAGCAGCGAAGGTGCCAGAACTCACGCACGCCAAGACAGGAGCCAGGGCGTGTACAGCAGCGAGGGTGCCAGAACTCACGCACGCCAAGACAGGAGCCAGGGCGTGTACAGCAGCGAGGGTGCCAGAACTCACGCACGCGATGAGACCTAGAGCCAGAGAGCTGCTGGGACTTAGCACTGCAGCTCCCGGCACTGTCGAGAACCAGAGATGGAACTCAAGCTGAGTGCTGGAGGGAAGCGGCAGGAGCCGGTGTGCGGGCAGCCAGGGCCAGCTTAGGAGCCACAGGCTGCCGCGGGATTCAGGGGGCAGTGTTGAGGGAGCAGGTCGAGCTGATCTGAAGTGTAGACCCACTCCACAGCCAAGCCATGGGCAGAAGCCAGGAAGTCTGGCTGATGCTGCAAGAAGGCAGGTGGAGCTATTACATTCATGATGAAAGCCAGAGCTTACGTCAGGGTTGTTACCTTTATGATAGTGGCCTTCCCAGTGACCTCTTCTTGTCCTCCTAGTTTGACCTCCTGGAAATGGACCGTCTGGAAAGGCCTCTGGTGAACCTGCCCCTCCTCCTGGACCCGTCCTCCTATGTGCCTGACACAGTAGACCTCACCGATGATGCTCTGGCCCGTCAGTACTGGCTCACGTGTTTCGAGGAGGCCCTGGATGGGGTGAGGCTCCCAGACACAGCGAGTGTTGACCGTGTGGTCTCCCAGCACCTGGGCTGCTCCTGGGCTCAGCCAACTCCATCCCTACGAGGGTCAACAGGGGAAAGAAGGGGAAGAGGGCAGGGACATTTTCCAGAGGTCACTTGGTCTTAGTAAGGAAAGAGTATGCCTGCCTCCAACAGAGTGTAGGGTACGGGCGTGACATAGCGGGGCGTGACATAGCGGGTGACACAGCTCTTCAGGGCAGCATACGCCTTCACTGTTTACATCTTTTCAGCAGGTAAGCCATCACACGGGCCTCCTTGCTTTTGGCCTTTTTTGGAGAAAGGGTTTTACTCTGTAGCCCAGGATTGGATGTACTCAAGATCCTTCCGCCTCAGCCTGCTGAGTGCTGGGATTACAGCAGCCTGCACCACCACGCCAGGCACCTGTTGTGATTCTGATGCGAATAGGATTGTATGTTACTATGTGGTGCTGTTTCTTTGTTTATTCTTTTCTGTCTCTGTGTCAGAATCAGACAGAAACAGTAGGAAGACCCTGTGGTGAGGCGGGTACGCCGCGGCAAAACTGCCTACTCTGTGGCAACCAGGGGCCGAGAAGAGGAGATTGGAAGGGGCTAAAACAAGAGTTTCCCTTCAGGGCTGTTGTGCTGGCGCACACCTTTGCTCCCAGTACTCGGGAGGCAGAGGCAGGCAGATCTCAGTGAGTCCGAAGCCAGTCTTGTCTACATAGGGAGTTCAAAGCCAACCAGGGCTACATAGTAAGATCCTATCTCAGGACATACACACACACAAACTCACTCTCTCTCTCTCTCTCTCTCTCTCTCTCTCTCTCTCTCTCTCTCTCATATGCACAGAGCAAGCCCCTAGTGACTTTCTCCTCAGCCAGGCCCCACCTCCCATATGCTATTTCACAACGGTCTTAACATTTTGATTCCATCAGTGAAGAGCTCGCATTCCCAAGGCCGGCCTCTGAGTACTGCTTGCATCAGGGACCAAGCCTTCAACATGTGGGGTTTTTGGGGACCACTTCACATTCAAGCCATACCCCTCCATGTGCGTTTTCTAATGCCAACGCTGTGTACTGTGGTAGTGCCAGCTTCTGCAAGGTGTGGGACAGGGCTGCAGCAGCTAAACCTCGAGCTCCAGGCAGGCTCGAAGGTTGTGGCCACAGTAGGAATTCCCAACCCTCTTTCAGTCATCTGGGTATGTGGTGAGTGAGGGACACAGCCCTGGGTCCCAAGCAGCAACTCTTGGAATAAATCAAAGCCTTAGTCTTTGTAGCTGCCAGGGAGGCCCCATGGTCTCCTTCTGTCTCCCAAGACAGCATCGGGATGCTAGGCTACGGTGGTGTCTTTGAAAGCTGAAGTGCCAGACAGACAGCACTGTCACCATTACTGTGATTGTGGCTGTGCAAGTGTGCCCCGGCACAGCTGGGCAAAGCCCCACCAGGCTGTGCCTGCCCTCGGCCCGTTCTGCCTCTGGCAGACCTTATTTGACCCTTCTGTTGTTGGCAGGTGGTGAAGCGAGCTGTGGCCAGCCAGCCAGAATCCATGGATGCAGTTGAGAGGGCAGAGAAGTTCCGGCAGAAGTACTGGGGCAAACTGCAGACCCTGCGGCACCAGCCCTTGTGAGTCCTGTGACCCCAGACCAGCCCCTGCCTGTGGCCACTAAGGAAGGAAGGGTACCCTTCTGGGCACAGGGGCCTCGACTGGCCTGGTGGGAGGATGAAGCCCATGCAGCGAGGTCCTTTCTGGCTGTGTGAGGGGGTTTCACTGGGCTTTTCCGGGCTCTGTGAGACCTGTCTTCTTCAACCATCCTCCATCCATCCTGGTTTTGTCCCCAGTGCTTATGGGACCCTGACTGTGCGCAGCCTGTTGGACACAAGAGAACACTGTTTGAATGAATTCAATTTCCCAGATCCCTACTCCAAGGTGAGCCACGTAGGCTACAAGTAGGGTGCAGAGGACTCAGTAGCATTTTGTTGTGCCAACCTCGGGAGGTCTGAGCTCACACTGCCTAGTTCTCGGTGCACAGCTCTACTCCAGGAGCTGGGGTGCAGCCACTGCAGCCATGTGTTAGCACTCCCCCGTCCCTCTGGCTAGGAGCCGTAGGCTCCTTCTTTCCCTGTTGTCAGCCATCTTGCCCTTCCTCAGCTGCCCATGCACAGTGGCCTCTGGGGTGCGTACCCAGTGCCCTCCTGACTCCACTTAATCTCGTGGGCCAAAGTGCCTCCCTGCTTCACCCAACACCAGGTAGACCTGAGGACTGCCCCAGGGCTGATGTGCTCCCAGCCCTGAGCGGCATCTCTCGGACACCAAGCGTCCCCTTCTCCCTGGCCAGTTAGTGGTTGTGGTCCTCAGTGAGCCCCTTCATGTGGCACCTTGCAGAGACCTCCCTAAAGGGTACAAGGAGGGGTGTGTCCACCTTCAGAGTGAGGACCAACAAAGCCATGCCTGTGTGCCTTTCCCATAGGTGAAGCAGAAGGAAAATGGCCTCGCGCTAAAGTGCTTCCAGAGCGTGACGCGCTCGCTGGACTCACTAGGCTGGGAGGAGCGGCAGCTCGCCCTGGTGAAGGGGCTGTTAGCTGGGAATGTCTTTGACTGGGGAGCCAAGGCCGTGTCTGAGTAGGTATCTGGGGTCTGCGCACTTGGTCCTTCTCCCTCTGAAGTGGCTTAGAATTAGTTATCCTGTGACAGAAGTGTGCCGTCCTGCCTCCAGGCTGTGTAGACCGGAGCCACTCGTTCCGGGTTGGTTGACCCTAACAGTGATGAGCAAGAAGTCATAGCTCTTTGTGCTGCCGGCGATCTGGGCAGGCACCACGCTGAGGTTGATTTGTGCTTTGGGACTGACGTCTTCAGGGTAAAAGTCCAAATTCATAGTTACTAAATACAGCAGGGATTGATCCTATTTGGTGTCTGATGTAACCAAGGTGCTCTGCAAAGGCGCTGGCACCCGCCAATCGTTGGGACAGGTGTGTTTCTAAGGAGCATTGAGGGTCCTCTCCTGGAGCAGCTGTAGAGTTGCTGTCCCCATGGTGATTTACCCGAGGCCCCAGCCTCCCTGGGTGACCATGCTACTTGACTGGTGTCCGAGAACACTGTGAAGGGTTGTCACTCTCCTGCCTCACCCTCATTCCAGCCGCCCACTTGAGGTGCAGACCCCAGTATGCGGTGGCCAGTCATAGAAGGAGCTAGCTCCACTGCCCTGAGCAGGTCTGAGCTTTAACACTGTACTGAAAGGATTTGTTCCTGTCCTCGGCGTGCTCTGTCTTGAGCAGTACTGCCTCCAGAGTGGAGGTATGGCCAGGCCAGCACAGTGCAGCTGGGAGATACCTCGCCGTGGGGAGGAATGGTGAGGCCGGACTTCGTTTGTGGTTTTTGCTTTGTTCCAATTTTCTCATTTCTACAGTGTCCTGGAATCGGACCCCCAGTTTGGGTTTGAAGAAGCAAAGAGAAAATTGCAAGGTATGGACACCGTGTGCTCTTTGGTGCTCTGTCTGGCTCTGCAGAAGTTAAGTAGCAGAACGGGGCAGTTCCTAGTTGCTGTGTAGCCATGTTGCTCAGGGGATGAGAGAGCCTTGTTGAAACAACCCCTGGCAGTATGCCTCAGCTTCCCTGACTCAAGTTCCTGTCTCCTCACAGAACGGCCCTGGCTTGTGGATTCCTACACCAAGTGGCTCCAGAGGTTAAAGGTATGTAAGGTGCTTCTGCTTCTGCCCTTGGGGGTTAGAGCACAGAGTCTGGGCCTAGCCAAAGAGGGTGACCACCAAAGGCATTGGGCTTACAGTGACGTGGATGTCACACACACAACACATACATAGTGGCCTGGAACACACATGTAACCTGTAGCCCACCACTTAGAACTTACAAGCCACCAGTAGAGAATCTAATGTCAGAAATCCCCATTCCCGGGGTCAGGTGTGACTCAGTAAAAAGGACAATTAGTTGTTCCGTGTGTATGAAGGCTCTGGGTTCCATCCCCAGTGCCACAGGGAAAAAGCTGTCCCCAGCCCCTGCATGATCTGCAATGACCACTGGCTGGGTCATCTGGCCATGGGACCAACTGCCCTGTCCCCATTGCCTCCCATGGTCTGAGACCCCGTGCTGGACCCAGCCCCTCGAGGAGTTGGGGGTGTAGAGTGCAGTGGAGTGTGAAACGCTCGAGTGCACCTGTTCCCAACTGAACATCCTGGTTTTGTCTTACAGGGGCCCCCTCATAAATGTGCCTTAATTTTCGCAGATAACAGTGGAATAGACATCATTTTGGGAGTCTTCCCCTTTGTCAGGGAGCTACTCTTTAGAGGGACAGAGGTGAGTGAAAAGGCTGGGTGGGTGGGACCCTTCCCCTGGGCTCCTCCGCTGTTGGTGGGGTTGGCGTTGCCGTGGGCTTCTGGCGGTGGTCAGAGCTCCTACATTTGTGGCAGGTGAGTGCAGGTGAGGACAAGGAGCACCTGGGCCTGTCGGGTGTGGGCTGTAGCTTAAGGCCTGGGTTCTCTGCTTCCTGCTCCTGGAAAGACATTTACCAAAAGCCCGGGAATGCAGGGTTGGTTATCCTGACCCAGGAGGCAGGCTGAGGGTGGGACGGATGGGAGGCCATAAAGTGTCCTCTGAGCACAGCCCCGCCTCTCTCGGAAGCCACAGAGCCCCGAGATGGTCTGGGGCTCTGCTGCCCATCAGTCGGCTGCTGCTTGGAGCCTGCCGGGGTCAGTTGTGGTGAGTTTGGGCCTCATAAGTGACAGCCCAGGTTCTAAAGAGCTGCTGCTCCTGCCCAACCATAGGTCATCTTGGCATGCAACTCAGGCCCTGCCCTGAACGATGTCACCTACAGTGAGTCTCTCATTGTGGCAGAACGCATCGCAGCCATGGACCCCATCATCTGGTAGGTTCCGGCTACCCTGTTGAGCCAGGCAGGGGGTGGGCCTGACCAGTACTGGGAGATATGCGAAGGGTTCCTGGGGAGTGTCAGTGCCAGAGGGCCTTGACTGGCCCTGACCACATGCTTTCTTTCCTACAGCACTGCGCTCAGAGAAGATAGACTACTGCTGGTGCAGACCGGTTCCAGCTCTCCATGCCTAGATCTCAGGTAACCCAGTCTTCCTTCATCCTACTCTGCAAGGCACCAAAACCTGCCATGCCGCTGCTTGCTCTAAATATGACCTATGTAGCCACTTCTTCCTGTGACTGATGGGCAGCTGACCCAGGCTCCCTGCTACAGGGCCATCCTGGAGCAGAGAGCTGTCCCATTATCCCACGGGCACGGGCATTGATTCACTTATCATTTACTGTGCGTGTGTGTGCGCGCATGCACACACACTCTAGCACCACAGCTTGTGTTGATCTTAGACAACTTGCAGGGGTTGGTTTTACCTTTTACCATATGGGTTCTGTAGACCAAACTCAAGTCATCAGACTTGGTAGAAAAGTGCCTAAGCCCACTGAGCCGCTGTGCTGGCCTCTTCTTCAGTGCTTTCTGCAAAGAGATGCACTGTACTGGACAAAGGAAATGTCAGAAATGGGAGCATCAGGAAAACAGGTGGTGCTGGCCAGTACAGTGAAGTTCCTGGCCAGTAGGGGAAGACCACTGCTGGGAGTCTGGGTTTGGACACGTCAGTTAGAAAGAGGCACTGGGGAAAGGTCCCCGTGTTCTTGCTGGTCGCCACCTACAAGGGAACAGGTTGGTGTCCACCAAAGGTGTGCTTAGTGCAGTCCCCTGCCCGACCTCGGTGCCACCTTCTTCCCTGAAGCCGCTTAGACAAAGGACT
The DNA here is from genome assembly GCA_036184795.1 of Tokudaia tokunoshimensis. Lineage (NCBI taxonomy): Eukaryota > Metazoa > Chordata > Mammalia > Rodentia > Muridae > Tokudaia > Tokudaia tokunoshimensis. The sequence continues at coordinate 136,447,867 of BTHU01000005.1, forward strand.
GGCCGTGCTGGTGCGAGAGCGTGGTGCCGACCTGGTCGTCATTGAGGGGATGGGCCGTGCCATCCACACCAACTACCATGCGTTGCTGCGCTGCGAGAGTCTGAAGCTGGCAGTGGTGAAGAACGCCTGGTTGGCTGAGCGTCTAGGTGGCCAGCTCTTCAGTGTCATCTTCAAATACGAGGTTCCCACCAAGTGAGATACCCTCTCTGCCAGACCGTGTCTGCGTATCCCTCATCAGGAATGTGATTTACTTCGAGGAACCTGTGTTCACACCGGAGTATTGACTGACAGTGCGTGTACCAGGGCCACCCAACCCAGCATTTGTCCTGTGGGACGCTAGTGTTGGAATGTATTTAACTGTTAAATAATCTTTTATATATATATATACATACATATATATATAAATATATAAATACACATGTACTCGTCTGGTTGGAAGCATTGCCTGGCACAGGAGGTCTCCCAGAGACCAGGTCTGCTTTCTCTGCAGCAGAGAGGGTGCTCACAGCCCCAAGTGGACTATGGCTGCCCCAGCTGACTACCCGCTAAACTCCCTATTCCTGTTGCGTCCCAGTGTTTTCTCTCATTCCTGCTTCTTGACTCAGAAGGAGCGAACATCAGCACGTCTGTCTGCTGAGCCAGCCCCCACCCCTGGCGCTCCTCGTGACGCACACACTAGCTACGAAACAGCCAGCACTCCTGTCTGAACCAGAAGAGGGGCTTTGTCGTGGAGGACCTGCATGGGTTTTGTTGCCGTGGCTTTGATTCCAGTCCCCAGGGCTGGGCATCTGTGTGCTGTGTGCTGTGAGATGCCTCAGGTAAACCAAGGCTCTTAGGCTCCTTCCTTAATTGACGTGTCTCCCTGGGACGGATGTGTACACACGTACAGCCATGCATTGAGGGTGTGTGTTGGAACCACATAGGTAGGCATGGTTCACAGGACTGCACAGGTACAGGGGTAGGAGCCTTGGGCTCCAGTTCCCACAGTAGGGCTTTGTTCTGAGTCCGACACCAGCTCCATTGGGTCCCTCCTAGTGGCCAGCTGAGAGGCCCAGCCAGATGCCTGTCGCCCGGCAGTGCACTTTTCATGGTGTACGGCCAGTAAGAAGTGCCTATAGACAGGTAGAATGGCAGCCTGGCCCTCCCACAGATAGGCACCAGGGGGCGGCAGGCCACCACACTAAGCAATATTCTTGGGTACTGCGGTCAGCAGTCTTTGAGTCCAGGGCCTATTTACCCATCTTCCAGCCCAGCCTAGGGGCCTCAAGTCATCACCTTCGGTAGCCGTAGGCCCCATGCCAGGGATCTAATATCAGAACTCCCCATCTGCGGACTGGTCCTCAGCTCAGATGAGGAAGCCCCTCCCTGCTTGAGTAGGCTTCCTGCCTTTCTCAAATTCCAGGCAGGCAGGCAGGCACAGCTGGGTCTTGGAACTGTCTGAACTGGGAAGATGTGCTATTTCCCACCCCCAGCCCTGGTTTGGGGTAACTACAGGCCCACCCTGGGCTGGGTCACAGTCACCCCTGAGTCTCCTGTTTGCCTTAGTGGGGCCCTCAGAAGAGAAGAGATGAGCAGAAGGTGGTAAATGCTAGGACTCTGATCATAAGTTATGTGTGTCTAGCATATCCTTCCCCTGGGAGCCTGCCTGTGTCCCCACCTTAGCTACGTTTATTATAGGGAGGGGACCAGCCTGTGGCCAAACACTTATCATATCCACCAACAATCCTAACTTGCAACCTCCATCCCTTTCTCGGCCAGAGCAGAAAGATTATTACTCCATTCCCCGAGTGAGACCAGGCCCAGGACCCTGCAGCCCTGTCATACGCATGGGGCCTATCCCACTGTGAGATCCTGGCCACCAAGCTGGCACAGCGATTCTTCAGGCTGAGCCCTCTCACTGGCCCCAGGCAGAAAGTCCACCCTCCACCTATTTCTGCTCAAGCCACAGTGGCCACATGCCCGATGTACAGCAGGTTAAAGAAGCAAGAGGTCTTGCTGGACTCCAGACAAGCAGCGCCCCTCCCTGACCTTGCTGAGCTCAAACCGTTTGACACAAGCCCTGCCCATGCCAGGAGAACAGTGAGGGCAGAGTAGTCCTCTTCCCCAGAGGCATGCCTTTCCTGGCAGGGCTGGGTGGGGCTGCCTCAGTCAACAGAGGGTTTAAAGGCCCCAGGAGAACCTAAGGCCTCCCCCATAATGGCACCACAGCTTTCTGGGAGATGAACAGGCCAGGAATCCTGTCCTCTAGCTCCAGGGGCGTGGCACCCACTGTGGAGACACTGGCTGGGGACTTGAGCATGCACCCTTGAGGAGGAGTTACCTAGGCCTACCCTGGAAGACCGTCCTCTCTGCCCCCATGAGCACGGAGCGGCCGCAGAGCCGCAACGGAGCAGGTGAGCCACACAGAACAGGCCTGATGCATTTATTGGAGTTGTGTTCCCGAGTTTACACAATTGCTGGGTGGTTTGTTCAAGACAAGCCCGGTGCACAGTGGAGTAGGGGACAGGGACAGACATCCTAGCAGCTGTGGGTGTGTCACAGGCATTCTGGGGAACAAGTACACAACGGGAGAAGAAAACATTCAGCACACCACGGGGCCAGACACCAGGCAGACCAGTGGGAAAGGACGCAGAGTCAGTCGACTGTTTCCGCTCTGAAAAGTTAAATATCTATATATCTTAAAACGTGGGAACTGCCCAGTAGGACAGGTGGACGATGCTGTTCCTTGCTTCCCAGGATCAGAGACAAGAGGACAGCTAAGGTTGAGGCTACTGGGTCCTCCACAGACAGCGAGTGGGCCGTAACAGCTTTGGGGACCCAGTGGCTTCATTTCCTGAGCAAAGGTTGGTCGGGTTGAGGCCAGCCCACCCTGCAGGCAGTCACAGGGAAGGCAGGGAGTTTGAGTCATCAGGCAGGGTCAGAGCCTGAGCAGCGGCTGGCCATCAGCAGCACCACACACCTGCTCGGGGGCTCCCTTGGCAGGCATTGGCACGTCCACACAGCCCTCGTGGCCTACAGAACAGGCACCCTCAGGGGTGCCCCGCTCCTCCTCCGGGGGACCCTGTGAGTCCAGGCCTCTCAGCCTCTGCTGGCGTTCCTGAGCCCGGCGGGCTCGGCTGGCAATAGCACGCACGCGGCTCTGGCTTCGAGAGGAGGACCGCCTCAGGAAGCTGGGGCCCCCTACAGACCCATCCCCAGCTGGGCCCAAGCTGGTGGGCGACGTGATGTCCCCAGCCTGCTGGAAGCCGGTGAGCCAGCGTAGCTGCTCCGTGAGAGCATCCCGCCGCATCCCTGGCTCCAGGACCTGATGCACCGCGCCCAGGGCGCCCAGGCCGCAGCTCAGGCTGCCGGTGCTGCCCTGAAAGCTAGGAGCAAAGTCATCAGCCGTCAGGTCTCCCAGACTCTTGGACTTGGCAGACACTGGGCAGTCCTGCAGGCCCACCAGGGTGAGGTGATGCCAGGATGGCCGTGGGTGGAGGCTGGTCAGCCGCGGGGCAAGAGGCCGGGGCTGCAGCTCATCGGGTGCAGGAGGCAGCCCACCTGCAACCCGCAGGTTGGGGTTCGATTTGCTCTTGGTCACAGGAGGCAGGTCAGGACGGGCAGCTGAGGCTAAGCAGGGCCGTGGGGTTAGGCGTCCAAGAGAGACCCCTGGAATGCTCTCTCGGCTGCGGCAGAGGCCGAGGCTGGGCAGTGATAGGTCTATGACAGTGTCATTGGAGGACATGCTGGAGGATGAGGAGACACTGTCCCTGTGACTCCCAGGCTCCAGCCGCTGCCATAACCTGTCAGTGCCCGTGGCATCTGAGTATACCGCAGGTGTGGGAAAGAGCTCCGAGAGCACCTGGCCCTCGCTCTTGGCCCTCCTAACCACTGGCAAGTGGCCCGGGGCCCAGGAGCGGCTCTTGCTGTCTGTCTGTCTTCCAGAGGTCCCCTCACGTGGCCCACTGGGGATCCCACCATTGTGTGGCCTGAGGGGTGGCTCTTCATTTTCCCTATCACCCCCAATTCTGAGCTGGAGGGTTCCAAAAGCTCCTGGAGATGTCTGCTGGGGGCTGGTCATTTTGGCTCCCAGTCCTACAGGGCACTGGGGCCCTTCCTGAGATGGACCTGTGGGGGCAGCAGCTGCCTGTAACGGGAGGCCAGGGCCCAGGGCTGGTTCCTCAGCAATGGGTTCCAGGCTGCACAGGGGGGAGATGGGCCGCTGCAGGGGGAAGAGGCGAGTATCTGTGGGGAAAGAGGGACGGGAGTCAAGGGGCAGAAAGGTAGATACAGGAGGGGCAGACAGATTAAAGACAGACATGGGGAGAATCAAGAAACAGAGAAGGGAGGGGGAGGAGGGGGGAATATGAATCTTATCAATCAGCACCGGTTCCTGACCCCCTGAGCCAAGGGTAGGGACCAGCCCACCCCAGGATATCCCAGCAACCATTCTCCACTTATACACATGTGCTGCGACACTCAAGAGTACCCCACCCTACTAAAGCCAGAGGTGTGCCTGGCCCCACACAGGGTCCATGGGGCAACGGGCAGGCCAGGCCTAATGCTCCTTGGACTGGGGGTGGGGTGGGGCATCATGGGGGCACATAGGGCTCAGGCCTGTTACCTGGCACTCGCAGGTCTCAATCCCTAACTATGGAAGCAGCATGGAGCAGGGACAGAAAGGAGAACACGGTCAGTGTGTGTGTGGGCGGGGGGACACTGGCAGATGGACAGATGGACAACGAGGCTGGGCAGGAGCGGGAGTAGGATGGAAGCAGGCAGACTCCGGGTGCCCCCTCCCGCCCAGGCTAAAGCTCAGGTAACCGGCTCAGACCAGTTCCCTCACACTCCCGCAGACCAGGTGTGGGTCAGGAGCTGTCAGCCAGGACGTACGGTGGGTGACCATTCGGACACTGCAGGTCCCTGGGAGCTGCTCCTCTAAGCACTGGGTGCTCTGAGGCCCAGCCCTCAGTTCTAAGGCCCTCCTCCCCTGGTCTCTGAGGAGCCTCCAAGGGGGATACCCTGCGGTACCACCACCAATTGACAGCAGGCTCCCTTAGGACTGCAGGGCAGAGTCATTCTTGCATCTGTCCCTGAGGGGGAGGCAGGGCTAAGAGCTGGGACCTTTTCAGACCTAGGAAGGTCGTCAGGGCAGCCAGCAAGGCACCAGGGAAGCCCTTGCTGAGGGCTGGCTGGATATCCCTGGGTTCCTCAGCAAGCAGCTCTCAGCAATGCCTTGGTGACTCAAGCTCCCCTCTCCCCCCATCCCCCATCCCCCCCCAAAGCACAGGGCCATCAGGGTGGGGGTGGGGGTCTGAGGCAGACAGGCCACAGTTAAGCTGATGGACACATGGAGCAGAGGGCGGCAGGCACGGACCGCCTAGGCATGCCAGGTGTCGAGAGCATGGGATGCAGCAGAATGGCAGGCCTTACCCGTGGAGAACATGGGGGAGTGACTCCTGATCTCCTCCAGCTTTTGAACGAACAAGGCGTTCATCTCTCCCTGCAGCGCCCCCTGCTGCCTGCGAGCACCCTCCGGCTGGCAGGGGGCCACCTTGGGGCTGCCTGGGCTGTCTGGGCTGCTGGAGTCCGAGGACACAGAGCCGCCGCCTGGACCCTGCCGCCGAGCCCTGGGACCCTTGGGGGCCTCTCTGCTTCTCCCTGGGGCGGCTCGAGGACTCAGGCTGCAGCAAGGGCCCCCCAGTGAATCTACCCGGGCCCTGGGCTGCTGGCTGATGGCCATGTGGCTGCCTGCAGGCCCAGGGCTGGGTTGCTGCTCCCTTCGAAAGCCCTCAATGTCCATACCGGTGCAGGAGCCCACCACACACTTCATGCATGTGGCGGCCATCCCTGCAGGTCCAGGGCCTTCGGGGGCATTCGGGGACCGCACCTGTGCCAGTGTTCTCTCTTCTGTTGCGTCTCCTGCTGGTGCCTTACCTCGGGGACTGCTGCTGCCTGACCTCTCTTGAGTAGGGGCCTCCAGAGCTGGGTTGGGGCTAGGGGGTGCCACGTCGTCAGCTGCCCCCTCAGAGCCTGCGTCCTGTGTGCCCAGGGCCAGCTCTGGGAAGCCCTTGCGACTCGGCTTCTGGCTTTTGGTCGGGGCACTGGCTGTGCGCCGCAGGAGCCTCTGGCTAACGGAGGGCCGGGGCAGGGGCTGCCCAGCAGCATGACTGTCCAGTGAGCCTGGCTTTGGGCCTCGGAGGAAGAGACCTTTTAGACCCAGAGTCTGCTTGACCTGCAAGAAAAGGAGCCCACATAGCCGGTGCCTGGCCCACCTGGCCCGCGTGTGGCTTCAGAGGGGAACTGGCTCCGCAGCGGGTGTTCTGAACCTGTAGTTACCACGGACTGCCACTAGAGCGTATTGCAATGCCACATACAGGAAAAAAGGGGTTCCTGGCAACTCTACCAAGGGTAACAGGACTTCACCCTTCAGACTAAACTAGCGATGGAAGCTAGAGAGCCTTCCCGGTGTTATCTCAAGGGCAGAACTCAATCCCTACACCCTGGCCACCCACCCACTTGTCCCAGTCTTGAGGAACTAAGGTCTGGGGGAAAGAAAAGTTGGGGTCTGCCATCACTACAGTTACTCACCCTGCCCTGTGTAGCAGCCCTGGAAGGTCTGCTCTCCCTTAGCCTCTGCCTCCCTACTTCTCAGGAGCCTCTCCTCCCTCCTAGAGGGCCGCCTTTCTAAGAAGCCTTGTTGAACACCCCCAGGCAGACTCCTCCAGGCCAGCTTGCACTCTGGCCCCATGAGTTCCTCAGGCCCTCCACTGGCTCAACATGTGACCAGTGTCAGGCCACAGCCAGCTTCTGCCCAGTCCCCTCCTGCATTCCCCTCTGCATAGATCACTGCTGGAGAGGATCTGTGGCCACCTCTTAAGAGGACAGAGGCCATCGGGGTCCTCACATGCCATACACCCCTGCATCCCACCAACAACACCCACCATTCCCCCATGATGGGCCGTGCTCGTGCGTTTGGAGCAGCCCAGGGCCTGGCGGCCAGGGGCCCTTCTGCGGAGGCAATAGAGTGGCCAGCACTTGAATCAGCTTCCTGATTCAAGATCCCAAATCCAGTGCAATTTGGTCAACGTGGTTGGAAAGCCATTTAGAAGGAGATCCAGGATTCGAGCTGGAGAGCCCGCCGGGTACCCCCACCCCCAACCCCAACTCAGATCCTAGCATAGACAGAGGAGAGAGCTGGAGTGGTCAGTAACTGACAGTGTAGGCAGGCGGAGGGACGCGAACAGTAGAGGAGCTGCAAGGCTGTGCGGAGAGACCTACAGTCATGGGGAAGGGCAGGAGTTGGGCAGGATGAGGACAGGATAGGAGGATAGGTCCTTGGCCTTGGCTGAATCCTGGATCTGCCTCTTAAATGCCACTCTCTGGCTGAGGATGGCCCAAGGGACCCCAGGAACGTGTCATGATCCATGTCACATGAGCTGACAGTCTCCAAAATGCTACCAAGAATCACGGATGCTAATGGGCGCGGCCTGGCATGCAGGTGGGGCGGCGGGCTACACCATCCCGCGGCGCCGGGTACCTTTGAGACTCCTAACAAGGCTGAGCTTCTAAAAGTAGACTTGGGACATAGAGAAGCCCACTGCAAGACCAAAGAGACAGAGTGAAGGCAGGTGAGGTGGTAGTGGTGGCCAGAGCAGGGCCTACCCAGCCATGGATGGCCCTTAGAGACAGGCAGACACGGGATAGATGGATGGGTGGTGGCAAGTAACAGGACACCTTTAGTACCTCTGGACCCATGGTGCTACCAGAGAGTTAGTGCTGGGCCCAGCGGGACCCATTCACTGTGTGGTTACAGGCCCGAAGGGTTGGCTGCACCAAGTTGTACCCCGGGGCCTCCCTGAGAGCCCCAGTGGCTGGACTCCACTTCCTGTTCTGACCTGGGGCGGGGCTACATGGGATGGGGACCTGAGGTTCCAGGTAGTGGGCAAATAAATGCATGTAGATCCCTTTGAGGAAACAGAAATGCGGAGGGATGTGGCACTCAGGACAAGGAAAGCCATGGGAGGGGTCGTGGCGCTCTACCCTTGCCAAGAATCCAAGCAGTCAGTGCTCCCAGATGTACAGGACATCAGAGGCTACCAAGGAAAACTAGGACTGGTATCAGATGGAGGACAGGGAGGCAGGTACCAGGGCATCTCATCCCAGGACACAGGGAGGCAGGTGCCAGGGCATCCCATCCCAGGACGGCAGGAAGGCAGGAACAAGGGCATTCCGTCCCAGGACAGCAGGGAGAAAGGTACCAGGGCATCCCATCCCAGAACAGGGACACTTAGCACGCTTAAATTCCCAAAGCCCCCCTGGGACATAGAGGTAGTACTAGAAGGCTCCAGGGTCAGTATCCCCCCAGTAGCCCGCATCACAGATTAAGGAAGAGACCCAGAGAAATGAATGCCAGGCCCTAGCCCCAGAAGGGAACAGGATGGGAGCGAGGGGCTGGTCCTATCCTTCCTGTGGCTACGTGAGGCCCGGGAGGCAATACTCACCTTACCACTAATGTCACTGACGGCCACATGTACAAAGATAGAAGCCTCTTCCATCCCTTCTAGGTACACGTGCCGGTAGCCTGGAGCAGTAAGGTCATGAGTCATCAAGGTTCCAGCATCTCCTCACCCTGCCAACCCACACTTTCCTCAAAGGTCTCTAGGCCTTAACTAGGACCAGGGAGCCTCCTGCTCATAGGAGGAAGAGGCTGGGTCCCCTTCCTGTGTCCTAAGCTAGTTAGGAGCTCCTGGGGAATACAGGTAGGGAACGCCGGCAAATGCTGAGTCTCGCCCAGCCTCCTTACCTGGCATCATACTGCTGAAGGCCAGTGTTCTCTGGCCGATGAAGTCACGTCCAATGGGGTCATGATCCCAGACGAGGAAGCGTACGAGCGCAATCTCCGGCATGTGCACAGTGAACACCAGCGTCTCCTCCCACATGGGGTTGAATCCTGGAGATAGTGAAGAGAGGATCAGCAGCAGGTCAGAACGAGCCAATGACTGCTACCTAAGTACCCCAGAGTAGACAAGGCACTGGGCACCCAGCAATGCCCATATCCCATGAGGGGCCTGTGGCAGCCTTGGGCACAGGCTGATATCTGATTCAGGGGCAGCACTTGTCTGAGGCTCTCTGGTGTGCTCCAGGAGATGCAGCCCAGGTGTTGGACCTCAGTCCCTCAGATGTCTCACCCACTTTGGCGGGAGCCCTTACCGTTGTCGTCCACCACTCGGGTCTGCTCCTTGCTGCAGTCCACGGGGAGCCCGATGACCTCCACCTCCACGAAGGGGTCAATGATCTAGAGACAGGGTGAGGGGTGGCACCGGGGCCCCGAGCCCTCCCACCACCCACCTCGCCCATGTGGGCTTGCCCCTACCTCCCCACGGTCACCCAGCACTGAGTCCCGTGGCTTGGGGAGTTGCTGGCCACTGATGATCCTCAGGGCCAGCTGCTTCTTGAGCTGCCCTGGCAGGGGGTCCTCCGAGTTGGGGTTGAAGACACCTGAGAGGATGCCAGTGTGAGCCAAGTACACAGCTTACACCACACACCTACCTGTTGATCTGTGGGGCTCTGGTGAAAAAGAGCCCTAGGGAAGGGTCAGAAAGCTTTGGCCTGGGATGGGATAGCTGCACCAGTGTAGGTAGGAGACCCTGATCGCAGGGTGGTCAGGTTGCTAACGTCAAGGGCACACCATGCAGGGAAATATGGCTCACTGCAGCCGCGAGGTGTAATGAAAAGGCGCTGAGCAGACAGAAGCCTGTGCAGCTCACTGGGAGAAGCCCGTGGGACAGTAGATGGCGCCTGATCATGCCCGCCAGGGACTGAGGTCCAACACCTGGGCTGCATCTCCTGGAGCACACCAGAGAGCCTCAGACAAGTGCTGCCCCTGAATCTCATGCAGCTTGGAGCCCAGGGCCCAACAGAGGAGCTCCCTAACTCCCACCCACGGGTCCTTGGCATAGCATTCACTGCACACACACACACACACACACACACACACACACACACACACACCCCAGTAGGCAGGTACCCCACTCTAACCCTCCAGTGTCCTGATAGCTCGGTCTCAGACTGACCCTCCCCTCTGCTCTGTTTACCCACCATTCCAGTATCCAGGGTAGTTTCACGGGAACCCACCCCAGCCTGAGTCCCTCACCCTGGCACATGCACTGGGGTTTGAGCACGTAGCCACAGTCACCATTGGCGCTGAACTTGGCCCTATTCAGCTGCAGCATCCGCCCCTCTGACTGGTAGTTCAGGGCAACTGAAGAGAAGACAGAAGAAGTCCGTGCAGGTCAGTGATGTTCACATGTTCTTCTGTTTGAGTTCTGGGGCCAAAAGCCCAGCGTGCGTGCGTGCGTGCTGCGTGCCTGCTAGGAGCGCAGGGGAGGACTGCGTGTCTCTCATGCCGGCCTAGGGTCTGAAAGGCCCCACCCTTGTTGCTAAAGGCCTTCGGAGACGACCCTCCTCGCCCTCATTCCACACTGAACCACATGCCTGCACGTACCCATCTGGCAACCAGCGTTCCAGAAGGGTTGTGGATTGTAGTTGCTGGAGTCCACGCGGTAAGAGGAGGGGTATATGCGCGAGAGTTGGTGCTGGTTGAAGCGCAAGTACTGGGTGGGCTTCTGCTGCAGGATCTGGTGGGCCTTGGTCTCGCTGAAGGACGACACCTGCCAGCTAGAGACCACTGGGGCACAGACCAGCCAGGCGTGAGCACACGCAGCCTGCACCCCCCCGCAGCCGACCTGCCTGGCCCCACCCTCCACACGGCCCTCACCCTCCATCTCCACGTCATGGGTGCCCACAGACTTGGTATATTTCACTAGGTCCGAGAGGGCTCGTGACAGCTTCATGGTCTTCTTTTGCCGGGCAGTCCTACGAGGGTGCGGCAGGGCTACTCAGGACCCTGTGGCTATGCCCCTCCCATCCAGTCCCAGCCAGCCTTCCCGTTCTTCGATTCAGGCTCCAGGGCCTGTACAGGTCCATCTGCTCCCCAAATCATATGTCCCAGGCAACCTGGGACTTGTAAACAATAGTTAAGGTTCATCACACCCCCAGCAGACAGGTACCCTACTCTAACCTTCCGGTGTCCTGGTAGCTCAAGCTCAGCCTGACCCTCCACTCTGTTCAGTGTACCTACCACCCTGGTATCCAAAGTAGTCTCACAGGAGTCTGGGACAGGTTAACCCTATCAGTGATGAGGTAATAGAGATGTGTCTGCTGGGTGTGGGCTGCTTTGAAGCCATCGTGAGATCTTTGGAACAAAATCCCTGGGTGCCCCTGAACATGAACAAGATGGGAACAGGGGATTCCCACTCAGTCGAGGGATGTTCTGAAGAACACAAGGTTGTGAAGGGTTCTGGGCAGACTAAGTCACGGAGAAGAGGCAGGCCAGTGACAAAGAATGTAATGTCTTAGCAGTGTGACACAGACATGAGCAAGGCTTGGGGAGGAAAATGGGTGGGGGGCAGGAGTCGGGAAAGGGGTCAGTGGAACCCTCCTGTGGGGAAGATGAGCTCCAAGCTGCATTAGCAGGTATGAGACCCCAGTGAACCCACAAAGGTGCTGTGGCAAGCAAGCAGACAGACTGGTGCCATCCCAGAATAGCTGCCGCTCTCGTAGGGTACAGGAGGCACAGAGACAGACTCTACCCATGGAGGAGACGTAAGGTAAGGCTGGGGGCCTTTGGAAGAGGAGGTGGGAGCTGAGGTCTGGTTAGTCAGGCAGTGCCTATACCTGAGAGACCCTGGGATTGCTCAGGAGCCCTGCTGGCCTGGTACCTGAGCGCTGCTAGGCTCACCCTGCACTTTCTGCAGCTGCCTGGACAGCTCCACTTTCTCATCACCTGCTTAAGTGTTTGTGGATTCCCATACCAGCCACCCATCTCCGCTCAGCACTCAGGGACAGCTCCCTGGGACTGGACAGGGCTCACACATGCACATGCATGCACACACACATACACACACATGCACACACACACACACTGGGCAGGGCACTGACCCTCGGCTTTGGCTTCCTGGGGAGTCCAGGTTCTCATCCCCCTCTTCCACGCTGGCTGTCTTCTTTATCTTGCTGCCTTTTTTCTGTGTGGGAAAGTGGAATTGTGACCTGAGATCAAGCCAGGACATGTACCCCATACAGGGTAGGGGCTATCCGCCCAGGTTCCTGAGTTCCAACCCAATTGGCCCACAGAGATATCTGCAGTACCCTGGCCCTGGGGGACTCTTGGGACTCTCAGTGTCTGAATCTCAGACACTGGCCAGCGCAGGGTCAAGGGAAGGCAGTAGCCAGAGCTCCTACCTTAGGAACCTGACCCCAACCACAGCTAGCAAATGTTACGGGGCTGGTGGTAGAACCACATGGGACCCCAGGACTTCTACTCACCTTGCGCTTGGAGAAGCTGCTCATGAGGAGGCGGCTGTTCCGCCTGCTCACCCCGGCGTCCTCCCCGGACTCCACATCGTCCTCAACCTTGCTCTGACCCTGAGAGACAGATAGAAGTCGAACCCATCCTCCAACCATGCAAGGAAGGCAGGACAGTTCCCTGGTGGCCCCAGAAAGCCTTTCTGGAGGAGGCAGATTTGACCAGGCCTGGAAGCAAGGCACTGATTTGGGGGAGGGGGAGGGGAGGGTCAAGCACTGCTGCCACGAAGAGGCCTGAAGGGTTGGACTAGAGACAGCGGCATATATTCGCATGCCCACACCAGCCTCCCATGGTGTGTGGTTTTAAACTCAAGTAATCAGTTCCAAATTTCTTTATCGTGGATGGAGACTGCATAATAGACGCGGCTTGCATCTGGAATATTCTTCAGCTGAGTCTACTTACGTAACCCTTTTTGTGAAGCCCTGATGCCCCAGTCTGTTACTGCAGCACAAACAAAGTGAATAATTCCAGATACAGCCAGCTAACGGAGTCCGAGGAGCACAGGGCAGGACTGCCTACGCACTGGGCACAGGGTAGGCATACCCCAGGTCCTCCCAGGCCCTCGTCAGGACCCTATCCTGGACTCTTGTTCACATGAAAGTCGCTGAGCAACTGTACTGCACACTGGCTCCTCCCAGGCCATTATGGTATCACCGCCCACTCCTCACGACTCCTGCGTAGACACCTGGAAACCCAGGACAGCTCTAGTCAGGGCTTCCCCACTTCATTTTGTTACCTAGCCTGGGGAGAGGATGGTTTCTATCATACACTCTAGATCTGTAGCTAGGGAACCCTGCTAGAGATGGGGGTCAGTGATAGCAAAGATGCAGCATGTGCCCCTGTGCTATACAGGGGAGAACTGTCTACACTGTGGTGTGAATCCCCGTGTGTGCACAGGTCATATCTGCACGTAGCTCTGGTGTTACTGTACACACCATGAACAGCCCTACACGCTAGCCCAAGGACATTCCTTTATGTGCACATGGACATTTCTTCATACACCTTAGACACCTGCACATGCCACAGACACCTGAACACACCATGGAACCCTGCACATAATACGGACCTTTGCATACACACGGATCCCTGCACACACCTTGGTCCCCTGCACACACTGTGGACTACTGCGTCCATTATGGACTCCTTATAATACTGCACACATATGTACACACCCGTCATACACCATGGACACTTATACACACCCTTGCACATTGTGTGGGCAATCTAAAGATGCTATAAGGAGCCTACTTTGTGTTGTAAAGAGCCTACTTTGGTGCCGGACCACAGAGAACTCTATCTACCATAGTCTCAGAAAACAGCTGATGTTTTCCCATGATCTCTCCTGTCTAAGTCACTCTGCCTTGACATCACCAAGTGCCGCTGTTGCAGATCTTACTGATGGTGGTCAGAAGCTCCTGCCAGCTGCCTTCAATGACTTCCTCTACCCTCTTTGAGTGTCAGGAGCAGATGTGCCTGGCCTTTCCTAATGCCCAAAGTAACCATGTTAACCAGGCCCTTCCAGTTCACAGACTTCCCAGGTCCAGGGCCAGAGGCAGATTCCCAGTGCCTAAGGTACCAGTCTTATCTGTGCCCTGCACTATAAGCCTCCAGCGATGGTAGTCCATTTTCCTCTTAATCTGGGGATGTGTAGTGGGAGAGGCCCTAGAAGCTTCACTCGTGTGTTGGGAATCCCATGAGGCTGACATGTTTCTACATTATTTAAATAATGTCCAAATGGTTGCCATCACCATGACTCGAATGATCAAAATATGCACACGACTTAAGAGAAATGTACATGAGCCATGCGGGTGTGTACTCACCAGGCCTGAGTTCATATGACAAGGTTAGAAGCCACCATCAGTCCAGAAGCACTATGTTATGTGTAGCCTGACCTGGTCCCCTCAGGGGCTGTGAACAGCTAATCGTGAGGTAAGCTTGGGGCAAAATTGCATTGACAGCATTGGGTGTGTGTGTGGCGAGGGGGCCGGGGTGGAGGCTCTCCACAGACAAGGCCAGCAGTTAAGCCTCTGTCCCCAGCAGCAAAGATCCTCAGGCCAACCTGAGGTACAGAGCACTGGTCTGAACCCTCTGGAGCTATGCTTACCTATTAGTAGGGGGTCTTGACTATCCCCACCCTCTTGTATTCACATGCTGCTCCCAAGTCCTCCTGCAAGAACCCCTGAGATGGGCCTTGTGTCTTCAAGGTTCATACGCAGAGGGAATGACACCTAGCCTAGAGTCTGTGTGTGGGGGCGGGGTGCGGGGGACAGAGCGACTTACCGTAGGACTTACTAGCTCATTAACAAACTAGCAAATACTCTCCTCTCTGCCTGGACAACACCCCAGGAAGCTCCCTGGCTGACCAGTGCCCTACTCCATAGTTCTTAAACCCCTAGTTCAGCAAGCTTCATTGTGTATCCCCTTTCTACGTGTCTCTTGCAGGCTGTGTAGACAGCCTGGTGATACTGGCAGGCTGGGGGTTACAAGCTTCTCCAACCTGGGTATCTCAATACTGGAGCTCTTCCTCCTCCTCCCCCTCCTCCCCTTCCACCTGCTCCTCTCCCTCCTCCCCCTCTCTTCCTCCGAGAAGCTTTCTCTGAGCACAGTTATTCACACATGAGATGGCAGGGGCCAAGGTGTGCTCCTGGTCCCAGGTGTCCCTCTTGTTGGCCAAGAAAAGCAGAGGGTTGGACCAGTGACAGGGCCCCACCTCCACTCAGCCCCTACTAATGGAGGCTGGGCAAAGCATCAGGCAGGTTATACTCTCCTGCCCAAGTGTCTGGGAGCTAAAAATAAAGAGAAGGCCGTGCGCATGGGACCCGTGTGAGCCACCTGCAGGGCTATCATATCAGCTGTGCTGAGCCCTCTAGGGTTGTGGGTGGAAACAAACACACCTCTGGAAACACAGCAGGAGCAGACCCTGTTCTTCCGGAAGAGGTCCTCTTCCGGCCCTCCCAAGAGCCTTGGAAACAGAAGGGAGCCAGGGGCAAGGGAGGGCAGGGGAGTGGAGGGAAGGCTCTCCAGACATCTCACCCTGCAGATGCCTTCCTCACTCAGCTGCGAGGTCAGCTGCCACAGTCACCACAGCCAGCAGCTGATCTGTCCTTCAGGCCTGGCTTGCTGCTCCCCAACAGTAGCCCTCCGACTGCACAGTCTGACCCAGCCTGTCTGGCACCTGTCTTCACCCCCATCACATCTGCCAGGACAGTCTCTGAAGGCCATTCTCTCTGTGTATGTGTTCCCCATATATCTGAGATGCTCCAGATATCAGGCAGCTCCCAGGACTGCCTGGGCCCTGAGATTCTGCTATCTATCCCACCATCACCCATGAAACCCTCACCAAGGTTGGCAATGCTCAAAGCCCCTCCAAGAGAAGCCTTAGGTCCCTAAGAGAACACTTGCCCACATACAAATACTGTGCTAGTGTACATGAGTTTGCACAGGCATTTATGCAGGTGTGTGAATGTGTGAGTGTTGTATAGGTATATGCAGAGGGGTGTGTTTGTGTACAGGTATGAGTGCAGTTATGTGCACAAGTGTGAGTGTTGTGTAGTACGAGCACACAAGCATGCATATGTATATGTATGCATGCAGGTGTGTGCAGAGGTGTACTTTTATATGGGTGTGCATGCAGGTGTGTATGCACATGTATAAGCATTGTGCACATGTGTGTTTAAGTGCAGGGCTGTGTGTGTGTGCGCGCGCTGGCATATGGAAAGGTACAGGTGTGTATATGGATAGCTTTATAGACATAGCTCTGCAGACCAGTGCCTGTATGTGCATAGACATATATCTACTTCCACAGTCCTCACCCAACTCACAGACTAGTTGTTAGAAAAAAATATGTCAACCACAGAGGGCTTACCTTCTTGGCCTCTGCTTTGTGCCCAAGCTTTCCAGATGGGGATAGTGTGGAGACAGTGAAGTCATTGGGGTCTTCACAGTCACGGATCTTTGACTCCTTGATCAGAGAATCCAGCTTCTTCTTAGCAATGTTTTCCACACGCTTCCGATTGGTGGAGGCCTGCCACAGGTCAGCCCATTAGTGTCTGTACCCATCATAGTCCCTATACATACCCTGTGATTCTCAGAGCTGAGGCTGTGATTTGCCCCCCATGTGCTCAGGATGGAGTGACCCCCATTAAGGATGTCAGTCCTAAGTTCTGCCACCACCCTGGGCCAGCCAGAGATATGTGCAGGCACACCGGAAGCAGGAAGAATCTGCTGTCTCAGGGCTTTCTAAAACAATTAAGCAGCGCTGGCCCGGAGGCCTTCTGCACAATTATTTTCCCATCTGATGACTCCTCAGGGGAAAATAAAGTCTCCGCTGCCTCATAGCGGCTGAGAGCGGTGGGTGAGCAATGCTCAGGAGAGAGATGTCGGTTACAAAGCCTTCTTCCACTCAGCTCCCCCAGCACCCACCCTGATTGCTCAGCCCTCAGCCCTGGGCCAGGCCAGCCGCTCTGTGGAATGTGAGTGCTGCCACACGGGAGGTCTCAGCACTGCAGCCGGCCCTTGGAGTTGATACTGGTGCTGGGCATAGGGTAACTAGGCATGAGCAGTGGCCACTGAGAACAGCCATCACAGTCCCTATACGTACCCTGTGATTCTCAGCGCAGAGGCTGTGATTTGCCCCGGGGCAGCTATAGACAGCGCCAAAACCCAGATACATGTAGTCCCTAAAGTAGTGTGGTTCTGCGTGAGGGGCCCCAGAGGAGGAGGTCGGGGTGTTCGGAAGATAACAGGATCTGGGACCTGTACACTGGCTGCCGTATGTGTTGAGCAGCTGGCAGGGCAGGGCAGGGCAGGGCAGATTTTGGAGGAAGCTGGCCGGCCAGGCAGCTGGGGTGCTCTGAGTTAAAGCATGGCAGGAACAGGTGTGGGTGCTGGTGGGAATGGTGTGGAGCTCAAGGTGCACCCCCTCAGTGCTGTCTCCACTCAGAGGGGCCAAGGAGTCTGCGTCAGCATCACCGACAAAAAATCCAAGAGTCAGCTTAACAATGGAAACCAGAATGGGAAAACAGCAGGTGTGTGGCTGGCCTGTGTATTAGACAGGAGGGCCCTCCCGTTCTCCCTGTCCCCCATCCCTCCCTCTCCCCTTCCCCTTCCCTGTCTCCCTCCCCCTTCCCTCCGCCACCTCATTCTCTCTCTTCCAAGGCAGTGTTTCTCTGTGCAATAGCCCTGGCTGTCCTGGAACTCACTTTGTAGACCGGGATGGCCTTGAACTCACAGAGATTCACCTCCCTCTACCTCCCTAGTGCCTTAAGCTTTGTGCATACATTTACCGAGTGTCCTCTCTTCCTGCTGCCAGCCTTCCTCACTCATCCTGGCAACCAGGACAAGAGGCTGGGATCCATGGGCTTCCCACCCTTGAAGGGACTCTAGCCAGCCTGAGCACGGCCAACTTGGGTCTGGCAGACCTTGCCCTTCTCCCCAGTTCCCTCTGCCTTGATAAAAACCATTAGATTACTTTCCTAAGGCTAGCCACCAAGGTCTGTTCCCTTATTTGTCCATTTCCTCCTCCTGAGGCTGACCGCCAAGGCCCAGCTATCACAATACTGAAGTCCAGCAATCAAAAGCTCCCTTTGACTCACCTAATTAACAGACCTAATTAAAACCAAACATCTCATCCTAACATGGGGTTTCCCATTTTTTTACATTTATAAACCGCCATTTGCCTATGGGCCACGTCTGTCTCCTCTCTATCCAAAGACAGTCCTTTGTCTCCCAGGACAAATATCCCTTACCCCCTCCCTTGTTCCCTTCCCCTTCTCCCTCATCCTCCCTCTCCTGTCTTTGTCTCTGATTCCCTGCCCTCTCTCCCTCTGGGGCAAATAAATCTCCTTTGTGCTGAGAACTTGGTCTTGGGGGGTTGGGGTCAACTCCCGGGTTCCCTACAACCCTCAGGGCCTCAGGCAGAGTCTCTGGCTCCTACTTACATCCCCATTCAGGAGCTTGCAGTCATCTTCAATCTCATCAGCACTGTCCTCATCAGATACTTCACCTTCCTCCGCATCCTCGCTGATATTGGCAGGGAGCTTCTTCCCCTGGGGGAAGAGGTAGATAATGGGAGAAGCCCCAAAGAGGAGACCAGGAATCCAGCGGCTGGTACCCACCAGGAGCGGCTGCAGTAGGGAGGGGGCCTTTGCAAAGTTCCTTCTTGGAACTCCGGGCCACAGGTGGGTTGTAACTGTGCAATCAGTTGGTGCTGTAACAGCGGCACACAAGGGAAGTGGCTCGAGATGACATGTCCAACCGGAGAGTGAGTAGCTCCCTCCCCCCAATCTGCCCATAGATACTGTGATTTTCCAGCTTGTCCCACCCCTACCGCCACCCCCGGGCCAGAGCCGTCGCGATGCTGGTCCCAGGAACCTCACCTTCACCAGGATCTTGCCCTTGAGCATCTGTGGAGACGGAAGCATGGTGGAATCTTGGCTGCTCACTGAGGAGAGGTCCAGCTTGTCCCCAAGGATGTCGGTCAGATACTGGGCCATCTTCTTCTGCTGAACAACACTACAGTGGTTCTCAATGGATAGGATCACTGGGTACCTGTGGTTCCCGAGACAAGAGGAATGGGAGAAGGCCATGACCCCAGAGACTGACTAGGCCCCACACCTGTAGGTATACAGGCCACCTGTACCATCGAATGTGGTATAGGTAATTAAGTACTTAGGTAAAAGATCTGCCGTCTGCTCTAAGAGGTGACCCACCAGTAACTCTGAAAATTAAATAAATGGGTAGGAAAGAAGCTGAGAAATTTTAGGGACAAGTAAAGAAAGCATGGGGGGAAATATCAAAGGTGATTACAAACTCTGGGAAAGTAAAAAGTCATGGTTTGAATATGGCATTGTGAAATACTATGGATAAGCTGTAGGAAACATAATCTCTTGGATCTACACAATGGACGACCCCGGGGTCCTGACCTAAGCCTGGCATGCACCATCAAGCAGAAGTTGCTCCGCGTGCAGAGTGAAGACTGTAGGTGGTGCTTCTTAAACACTGCTGTCTTATTTATTTTTAACTGTGTGCAATACACATCTGACTTTGATTCTTACCCAAAGGCAATCGTGATCTGTTTAGAAAACCTAAGTGTCCGGAACAAGAAGTGGGCAGTCATGTGATGTGGAAACGACAGACAAACACCAGGGCAAAAGGAATTTTTCTCCCCATTTCCCAGAAAGAAGACAGGTCCTGACGGGGAACACTGTACCTGGAAAGATGACTGCTGGCTTGCAGAAGCAGCCCCCTGTCGGCTACAGGACATCTGTATATCCCAGCTGCCCCTGAGCTCCAACACCTCCTCAGGTGCACCCCTAAGAGCCCTCCTGCTACACCCCTGAAACCACATCTGTTTCCTAGAACCATCTGTCTATCCATTTCACCACTTCCTTTCCTGCTTCAGAGTCTCGTTTAGCCAAGGTAATGTCTTCTATTTCCAGAAACCAAATTGGATTTTTTTTTCAACAGTGTGTCCACAGCCACAGCTGAGTGATGGCGAATTGAGTCTGGACACAGAGAAGCTTCCTGGGGGTAATTAGTGATAGAGCCGTCGCTTCCATGGGGGCTGAGATGAGATTACCACAGTGCAAATGTGGGTAGGCTATAGTCACATGACCATCCTGCCATCCATTCTTACCTGTACCATAACCTTTCCTCCCAGCCCCCATGGCTGGATTCCTTCCCCTGCCACTCTCCTCAAAGGAGAACCTCTAAACAAAACCTGACAGTTGTATAACATAGTCACTGCCCACTGGGAAACACAAGGGGAGGAGAAGAGAGACCCAGACCTGGATGCCTTTCCCCGGCCTGCCTCTGGAGCCGACCCCCAGGAGACCTGGTCACTCACTCATTCTTGATGAAGGCATATTTGTTGATGGTTTCGATGACATCTTTGAAAAGGATCTTGGAGGTCAGAGTGTAGCCATGGTGGACAATGGGTTCCCCGTCAGGCCCGTCCCAGCAGTCCACTGTAGGCAAGTAGACCCTGGTTAGCCCCAGAGGTTTGGCTGTGTGAGTCCAGGGAGGCTTAGTCCCTGGGCTCCAAGCATGGGTGTCTGTCTTCTCAGTGGTGAACAAAAGGGACCCTGCCAGTGACACCCCCCCACCCCCGTGGCATTAGGCCCAGCCTATTTCCTGAAGGAGGTGCCATCTACAGCCGAGACTCTGCTCCTCGGTGCCGGAGGGCAGAGTCCACACAGGCTTACCCTCCACACAGCGGCAGCCGGCCTGCAGGACCCAGGCATACATGTCCACCCGGGACTGGGACATGAGCTGGTCACCCACGAGGTAGGTGTTGTGGGACGAGGTGATGAAGTAGTGACTCAGCGGCTGCGTCATGTCTTGGTGCACTCTGTGGTGCTCAGGGTTGAAGATGTCACCGGCGGGGCTCCTCGTGTAGTTGGTAAAGCCTGCGGTATACACGGGAGTGTGGCGGTGTACCTCTGTCACTGGGCTCAGCTCACCATTACCTGCCCCCCACAGGTGGAGTCCCCCGTGCGAGCGTGCGCCTGCCCCAGCAGTTTCCCATCACCCTCCGGGACAGCTGAACTGAGGAAAGCACCCACTCACCATCAATCCCAAGCACCCCCTTGTTCTTATTTTCCAGGCAAGGCTCAAACTGCTCGATGATGTTCTGACAGCTCTCCAGGGTCACACCATTCATCTAGGCCAAAGCAGAGGCACGAGCCCTGGGTAGTTTCTTCGTAGCATGGACTCCCGTTAGGCAGCCTCCCCTCCCTCCCTCCCACCAGTGTCACCCTCTCTTGCCCTTGTCTCTGCCATGACATTAGGGTGGGAAAGCCTGCAGGTGGGGGACCATTCTAAGGGTAGTGTGGTAAAATGGTTAGTGTTAACGATCAACTTCACAAAATGTGGAATGGCTTGGGAAAGAGGTCTCCGTGAGACTTCTCGTCTAGATCAGGCTGGCCTTTGGGGACAAGAGTTGGGGGACAGTCTTGATTATGTTAATCGTGGAGGAATACCCATCTTGTGGATGGGTCTTGTCATGATTTGAATAGGCTTGGTCTAGGGAGGGGCACTATTTGGAGGTGTGGCCTTGTTGGAGTAGGTGCGTCATTGTGGGCGTGGACTTTAAGACCCTCATTCATGCTGCCTGGAAGTCAGTATTTTGCTAGCAGCCTTCAGATGAAGATGGAGAACTCTCAGCTTTGTCTGCCCCGTGCCTGCCTGGATGCTGCCATGTTCCCTCCTTGATGATAATGGACTGAACCTCTGAACCTGTAAGCCAGCCCCAATTAAATGTTGTCCTTATAAGAGTTGCCTTGGTCATGGTGTCTGTTCACAGAAGTAAAACCCTAAGACAGGTCTGTTCCCTAGAGAAGGGGATCCTGGACCATACGATGGAGAATGCCAGCTAAGCATGACACACATGCACTCCTTACCAGAGACCTGTTTCCCTCAGACTCCTGACTGACTTCCTGGCCACAATGCACTATAACTTGGCATTGTGAACCAAATAAACCCTATCTCCCTTAAGTTGCTTTGGCCGGTCTATTTTATCACAGTGACAGAAAAGAAAACAAGACATTGGATTTGGGCCAGCCTTGTGGAGTGAAGTTGGGTCCGGCAATAACCCTGTAGGCCATAGTGTTGTGGAGGTAATTCTGGGCAGAGCCAGGATCCAAACCTCAAATCCCAAGCCCACAGCTGCTATTCAGCTACCTAGTGCCCTCCATGCTGTGGTGGGACATGGTCCACCATTATAAAGGGGACTCTGGACATGTAGCTGGGGAAAACTGAGGGCCGTGAGCAGGTCCCAGCCAGTAACTAATCCCCTAAGCATGCCCTCCTCTTGGGAAAAGATCCAGGAAGACCCTGGCAAATAAGTCCAAGAATCTGTTCCTCAAAGTGCCCCCAAGGGAGCTACATGCTACTCTATTGTCCATGGAACAGCTCTCTCCATAGGGCTGGGCCTTCCATCTCCTGTCATCAGAATGGGAAGTGTCTTATCCATGCCCAGACCTGTTCTAAGGTAGGGATGTGTGGCTCTGGGGCTCTAGACATGAGTGGGGTAGGCAGCAGGGCAGTGCCTAGGAACACAGTTTTGGTGTTGATTCCCTAAAGGTGGATTGAGTTCCTGGGGCCAAGGTAAAAAAGTTCTAGGAGTATTTAAGTGTTTGCTGAATGGACTGGTAATTGCAGAAGGCCACGTATGGAGTCAAGCAGGACACGTGGCTATACCAAGATGCAAAAGAGTGGTTCTCAAAGATCGGGCAATATGACCCTAGCCCATGAAATGCTCAGTATGAAATTTTTGTCAAGGGGAGGGGTGACCCTCTGGAGGCTTTGGGTGGGGGACCCAATGCCAGAATGGAGCTAACCAGAGGCCCCGTCTATGCGTGAAGAAACTGTAAGCTTCCTCAGTTACCTGGCAGCGTCAAGGGCCCAACTTTACTCGGCTAGGAAGCTCAGAACACGTGGTGGCAGAAGCTGAGGCTGAAGTTGAGGCCACGCCCACCAGCCACACAGCTTCTTGCAGGGCCTCACCTTCTGCTCCACCTCCAGGAAGCGCTGCAGGTCGGAGGCATCCAAGTGGTCCTTATGGTTGCTGTAGGTCAGCATGAGCAGGTAGAGGTCACGGCGGGTGGACATCATCTTGTAGAAGGCGCAGAATTCCTCAAAGCCTAGTGTCCCCTGACGGTCATCTGTGTCTGCCTCCTGTGACACCCAACCTCAGGTCACCATCTATGCTCCAACCTTTCTACTCCCAGTCTCAAGGCCGGCTTCCCTTCCTCTGCCACTACGCACAGCGCCCCTCTCTCTTCTCTCACCAGAAAAGCACTGTGACCCTTGAAAGCACAGATGGGAACCACCCCTCCCTTATGCCATGCCTTGCACGGCCAACCGGTAACCAAACCCTATGGTCACCTACACTGTAGTCACCAACACCCTGCCTTGTGGGGTGAAGCCTTCCACTGGAGCTCCTTCCACCTTGGGCTCTGTGCCTACGTCTGCAGCTACAGTTGGCCACCTGCCCTCTGACAAGAGACACTCGGGGCCCCAAAGGGCCCCAGCAGTGTCCTGGCTCAGGTATCGAGAGAAGTGTTCTTTCTCACTCTCTTCCTTTTGCAGAGAAAAGGACTCATAAGATACCCTCAGGATCCGTTCCACAGGATGCCCAAGGAAGCCATGATGTCTTCCCAACCTTTACAGACATAAGGAAAATCCACAATGGGCGCCATTACCTAGGATTCAGTGCACATCCCAGGTCCAGGCTAGGGAAAGCCTTCAAAAATAAGGGTATTAGCGCTTCATAGTGGCCCAAAGAGTCTCAGGAGTGGCCCAGGAAGGACTCTGTGGGAGGGGTTGCTTCAGTTCTATGAGCTCTAAAGACTGGCTTTAGTTTTGTAAGGGCCTGCTAGGTGAGGTGGATGAACCCACATTTGCTTGGAGGTAACAGCCCTGAATTGGTATTCACTGTAAAGAATTTATCCCAAAGGGACGGATGCTCACTGTTGAGTGACAGTACTCAGTATTTGGATGCAGGGTTGGGGTGACCCAGCTGGCTCAGGATCACCACAGGGACCAAAGAGACCCAGGCCAGGGACCAAAGAGACCCAGGCCAGGGACCAAAGAGACCCAGGCCAGGGACCAAAGAGACCCAGGCCACAGCTTACACAGTGTAGCTGCTTTTGGCTACTTTGTGGGTTCTTTCTCCTTCCATCTTTTCAATCCCCTAACATTAGATAGGAGAGGAAGAAGGATAGAGAGGAAAAGAAAGAGATCCCTGAATAAAGTCGGGGGTCGGAAAGGGGGCGACGCTATCATTAGACTACTTTCTGATGATTAGGGGCGTTTGAGTTTAGAGTTCCTTGGGGGCAAGTTAGATCTCTGCCGTCATGATAGCTAATTTCTTCTTCTTTGCATACAACTACTTAACAAACTGCGACCAACAGCAACCAACCATGCCTTTCTGGGCCCTGGCATTTTTATACCCTCTGAAAAGTCCCCGGAATTCTAAATGTCGCACGATTGCAGAAACTATCTACAGCTGGCGAAATCCCTGCTAGAGTGTGAGGCAAATCACAGTCAGCGGCTGTGAGGCTACCCCATATCCCACAACTGGGATTAAAACAAAAACATATTCTTATATGATTTCTGTGTTTGTTTGTTTGTTTGTTTTTAAGAAACCAAAACTCCAGATTTCTCACTACAACACAGGACTCAGCTCTCAGCCTCCACTGGCCAAGGGCAATGGTCAGGTTCTATCCCTGGGCACACAGGTGCCAGTTGGCAGCTGCCACAGACACTGACTGGCTCCTCAGGCCTCTATAGAAGTTCTAGACATGTCCTTCTGTAGCACGGCAAATGGGTGTTAACAAATCTGTCACACCAAATTTGTAGGGCCTCACAGAGGTTCTGCATTCGGGCACTCATGTTAACCCACTGGCTTCTTTCTCCCTGGCCATCCGTGGGCTGAACAGGGTCCCTAGGGAAGACAGGAGGAAGCCAGAATGGATATCTGACTGTTTAACCCAAGTGGAGCCCAGGCAGCAAGGGAACTACAACCACCAAAAGCAGCTACCACCAAGCCCCCTGCCGAGTTAAGCTCCAATTAGCCCAAGGGTACTCTTGGGTAAACCTGAGGGTCAGTGTGCTGACCAGCCCCACATTCCAATCTTAGATTTAATAGAATCACGTTAAAGCCACTGCATCTGCTGCACAGGTCTCTGCTCCCGTTACACAGTTCCAGACCCCCCCCCCCCATACTGATGGTCAGAGTGGTCTGAGCCTTGCCGAAGGCCACACTTCCATCCTGGGGCTCCAAGTGCCTATGGAGGTTACTGTGAGGTCTCGGCCTAAATCGACTCTGCCCGGGCCAGGGGATCAGGCTCTTAGGGTCTGGATGCTCTGTAAAGACCACTGAACTGTGTGAGCTAAGGGGCAGGGCCCACGTCTCCAGGACGTAACCCCACAACTTCCTTTCCATACCGACCTGTAACTCTATCCCACCTACACACACCACCTGCTAGCCTCTCAGATCATGGGCTTTCATCTCTCTCTAGGGCTTCCTATAGGCAATCTGAAGGAGCTAGGCCTGGGACCACCTAGAGAGACCCCAGGAACTGATCAGTACTCAGAAAGCGCGAATTCTGAGAATTACCATATGGAGTAGCTCCAAGCCAAGGTCTGGTGCTTAAACCCGCCAACCGCTCTCAACACGCCATGAATGTTTTCCTCCTCTTTCCTCTCAGGCTGCTCTGAGCCCTGAGTCCCATTCTGCCTGCTCCTCACCTTGAGTGCATCCTCACCCTGAGCAAAGCATGCTGAGCCCAGAGCTGTCTGGAAGGGTTAGGGGTTAAGGCCCAGTGTAGGCAGTAGGGGATGGATGGGACGCAAGCCACCTGCTAGGCTCTGCTGCTCAGCTGCTGACCCAACAGGGGCCTTCAGAAGGGCAGTGAACACTCCCATGGTCCTCAGTGGGCAGTCTGGGAGTGTCCTGTTCACTGCTGTCACATACACAGAGACCCGGCTAGTACCTGTCATTGTTGCACCTGAGCGTGACTGCCTGTCTAGCATGAGTACACACGCAAGAACCTCTGAGAGTCAGATTCAGCAGAGCTGTCAGACCATGAGTGTGCGTGGATGTTTGTATGTGTGGGGGTGGGGAGGCAGACACAGCAGAGCTGTCAGGCCATAAGCAAGTGTGTGCATGTGTGCCTGTGTGTATGGGTGTGTGTGTGTGTGTATGTGTGTGTGAGAGACACAGGAGAGCTGTCAGGCCATGAGCATGTATGTGCATGTATGCATATGTGTGCATGTGTATGCATGTGTGCATGTGTGTACATGTAGGAGGGACAGACTCAGCAGAGCTGTTAGACCATGAGTTTGTTGCCTATGTGCCTTTGTGTGTGTGTTGGGGGGGAGGCAGACATAGCAAAGCTGTCAGGCATGAGCATATGTGTGCATGTGCATGTGTGTGTGCCTGTGTGTGCCTCTGTGTGCATGGGGGGACAGACATAGTAAAGCTGTCAGGCCATGAATGTGTGTGCACATATGTGTGTGTGTGTGTGTGTGTGTGTGTGTGTGTGCATGCATGAGGAGGCAGACATAGCAAAGTTGTCAGGCCATGAGCATATGTGTGTGTGTGTGTGTGTGTGTGTGTGTGTGTGTGTGTGTGTGTGCCTGCCTGTGTGTGCATGGGGAGGGACAGACACAGTAAAGCTGTCAGGCCATGAGTGTGAGTGTGTGTGTGTGTGTGTGCGTGTGTGCGTGCGCACGTGTGTATGTGTGGACATACATGCATGTGTTAGGAGCAAGCCTGGCAGAACCCTCACAGAAACCCCTTTCTAGGCTACAGCAAGGAAATGAGGTCAAACATCTGGGTTTGCTGACTCAGCCTATTCCTGCCCCAAACAGGGACCTGCTAACGTAAGAGTTTCTCTCCCATGGAGGTTCCCAGAAGACAGAACTAATTACAGACAATAAAGGCCATGTTTGGCTGAAGGATGCATTTTCATAACTGCTAACAGCAGGGTGGTTGGGGGTCACGGCAAAGTGGGGTGGCTAATGAGAGCTGCGGCATCATGCCAGTCCATGATGGACCACGTGTGTCTTTAAGGCTGGGGATTATTGTAAGCCAACAAGTGACTGGCTGCATTTGAGTGCCTACCCTGCGTACCCGCTCTACCTAAGTCTGGCCTATGCCCAGTGCTCAGTGCCCTGCCCCACAATCAACAGAGCAGTGCCCGGCACAGTTGCCAAGAGGAGACACCCCAAAGTCCCTGGCTACCTACCTGTGAGGTGACCGTGCCCATGTGGTGACTTCCCACAGCTCAGGCCTGGGTGGCCACTCCCAGCTTCCCATCTGTAGCCCCGGAAGGTGTTCCCACGGGGGACACAAGCGGCCACACTCAGCACTCACCCTGAACATCTGTTTCACCCTCTGCCGGGGCAGGTTCACGTTGAGTTTGTGTAGCAGCTGCAGAACCTCACTGATGCTCAGGCTGCCGTCCCCATTCTTGTCGGCCTCATCAAACGTCTGCTTCAGCCACTTTGGGGCTGAGTTAGGGGCCAACACAGTCCATGGGCCTGACCTGGCCTACTCCTCCCTCCAGCCTAGGAGGTAAGGAGCAAGTGTCCCCAGCCCAAGCACCCCTTCTTATCTTCCCTTCATTGGGAGACCCTACCCAGGCGGATAGTGGAGGGGGTCTGTCCCCACCCCTGGAGTCCAAGGATATTGGTCCCTGGTACGCTGGCGGCGGGCTAGGCTGTCTTCATCGCTGATGCCAGCCATGAGGTAGCGAAGACCGGTGACCCAGGTACGTGCCTCTTCACCGCTGGGTGAGACCAAGTCCAGCGACTCCCGGTGGCTGCCGTGGTAGATGCTGAAGCAGCAGTTGGGGTCGAAGCTGCTGTCTGGGTAGCGCTGGAAGATTTCAGACTGCCGGCCCTCACTCACCTCCTGGATGGAGTCGATGGAAACTGCAGCAAGCAAGTCGGAAGATTCCGGGTCACCAGTGACCCGTGTCCCCTGACTCTTTAGGCCTAGAGCACCCTGAGCTAAGCAGATTGCAGCCTTCCTCTCGATTGTCTGACACCCCAATTTAACACCTCCTTGCTGAACCCATGCTCAGAGGGGTCCCTGTGCCCCTCTGTCCTCCAGTACGCTTGGCTAACCCCTTATTCCGCTCTGCTGACTGGAGGTCTTTTCTTCCCCCTTTTAGTAAGAAAACACACACGCATGCACACATGCATATGCACCAAGGAAAATAAGAGAGAGGTACTTGTCCCCAACTAGCAGTCCGGGCACCTGGCTATCCCAGGACTGAGCTTCTTTTGGAGGTGCACATTGAGACATTAAGAGCAACCCACTCCACCTGTCAAACTCTAACCAGCTCATCTCTCCATTCCAAAAAGCACCTACACCAGGTACAGCTAGACCCTGCAGCCGCAGTAACAAGTCTAGCAGTGCAGGTGAGAAGCCAGGTGTGCGTAGCCGGCAGCTGCAGCTCAACTCGCAGGCGTGCTGGGTGTCCTGCTGAAGTCTCTTCCTCACCCCAGCTCAGGGGGACCCTCTGCTCAGAGACAGTCTCTGAGAAGATGAGTCGCTTGCTGCCCTTAGACTCTGTCCTGATGTCTCAGTAGGAGCCCTTCACAGAGATACAGCCCAGGGGTGGACCAGTGTCCCCTTCTGGGCACCAGATATTCCCTGTTCTGTCCTTTTCCTTTCTCAAGCTCTGTGGCATGAGTGTGGCAGTCAAAGAGGTAGGCTCCAGCTTGGTCTAGGGACCGTCATTCCACCTACTCCTCTCTGCACGGGGCCTCCAGGGGTGGTCAAGATGGAAAGCTGGAAAAGCTCCTGTTCCTCACTTCGTTCTTCCCGTTACTTTTGGGAAGGGTATGGGGGAGGAGGGCGCTCCCTGGCTCATCAATGCTCAGCTGCCAGGAAATAGACTGTTTTGCCAGCTCCTTGTCACGGTTTTCCCTAGATGCTCAAATTCCAGGAACCTCTGGACTGGGCACCAGGCTCTGCCTGTGTAGCCTTGAGGCAACTCCACTGCCCTCAGGCCCAAGGCAGAGCCAGTCTACACTGGCTCCTGGAGTCAGCGGAAGCCACCTGGTCCAGGATGACTTCACCTTGGGGCCCTTTCTCACATGGACCCTCCAGGGTCCTATCAGAGCGACTGTCTCCTGGGACTCCACAGTGGTACCCCTGGTAACTGCTGAGCTGAAGCCTACCCTGGCACACCTGGTGCTGCTGTTGGCAAAGCCAGAGGGACCTTAGAACTTCACTTCTCACTGTGTACAAGACTCTGGTGTCTCTCCCCGAGAGGGGCCCCAGACTCATCCTCTCCAACTCTGATTCCTCACTCCACGAGAGCTGTGCAATCCAAGTGACCCCTGAAAACCACATCAAGTGCTCTAACCCACACTGCCTTGGGCTCCCAGCCTGCCTTCAGTGCTCCTGACTGTGTAGGTTTCTGTGGTTTCGGGACAGTCTCGTTCCCTTTGGCTGGTCTGATAGCCCTTTGTCCCTCTCTGCTCTCTACATTTGATATGGGGCAATGCACTAAACCATCCAGTCTCCATGGAGTCCCAGATCCTTGCCCAGAGTCAGCTGGGCAAGAGCCGTCTGACCTTGTTCCAGAGCCCACTGCAGAAACCCCAGACCACCAAAGCCTAGCGATGACCAGCATGGCATCTCAGCAGGGTCTTAAGCACATATTGTCTGGGAGGCCTCCCTGTCCTGTGCTCCCCAGGCTCAGGCCTACCCATCCCCTTCCCTGGGTTGCTGACTTACTCTTGGCTTTCTCGTTCTTGCGTGAGGGCCGCCATCGGAGGCAGGAGCGGTGCTCATCCAGGTAGTAGAAGCGGACCAATCCCTTGGAGCTGCCCCGGAGCTTCACCATCTGGGTCCCCTCCTGCATGGCGCTCATGCATCTCTCCACTTGACACAGGTGGACACGCGACAGAGACAGACAGACAGAAGACAGACAGACAGACAGACAGACAGAAGCTATGAGAGCCCTGGTAACTTCACCTCTCTCCAAAGGGCCTGTGGGGTCCTGTCCGACGGGTTACCATCCCTTCTTTGTTGGACCTGGGCCACTGGAGGTGGGTTGAGGCACCAGGGAAGACATTCGGCACTGGCTGTCCTCCCCGACACCTGGACCAGTCCAAGAAACCATTGAGATCCTAAGTGACCTTCACTCAAACTGTCAAGCAGTCAGAGACTGAGACCAAAGGCCAGACCGGTCGCCGGATCCACTGCACAGGGAACTCTCAGACTGGGCACAAGGTGGACCTAGGCACCATGCACCAAGCCTGGCAGCTAGCCCCTGCCACAGGCCACTCCTGACAGCCTACTGCCCCTCCGGTGGCATCACCAGGAATATCACCTGTCTCATGGGCAGCCAAGTCAGCGGGAAGCCCTGCAGGAAGGCACCAAGCTGGGAGGCTGAGGTTCTGGGTTCAAGTCCATAACCTACTCTCCTTCCCTTGAGCCACTGGCCTCCTTTGTCAACTAGGCCTCCTGTCCCAGGGAAAGGTCCACAGGTCCCAAAAAGTCCAGGCTAGACCTAAGCCTATCTATGCACAAGAAACCCTGGAGCCAGGCTGCCAAATCTCCTGAGTGCCAACAACGAAGCACCACAGAGGGAGGTGCAGAAAACCACGGTCTTGCCGGGTCAGATGGCTTTCTGGAGGAAGCTCCTATTGGCCGTAAGCAGAGGGGAAGTGTAGGCGTGGGGTGGATGGTCAAGGTAGCTAGGGCTCTCTCGGGGACACAGCCAGTGGGGATACAGGTGTGGCTGCTCCGTGCATTTGAGGTAGGGTTTGCGGACAGAGACTACTCTAGAACCCTAGTGTGGTTCTAGAATAGGGCAACTGAGCGTGCACCTTCTGCTGCTGGAGCTGCAAGTGAATCAAGCATCCATGACCAGTGCCTCTGCAGCTCCTGATGCAAACTGGACCCTTCTACTGACCACCCAGCAGCCCTTTCCTTCTGTCCCATGCCTCAAGGTACAGGGCCTCTCTGACACCATCTAGAGGCCATGGTGTCTACACCTGCATGCCTCCATAACTACCCTGAAGGTATCATTGCCCCTCAAAATTCCAAGGACCCCCCCCCTCAGAAAGAGCTCTGAAGCCACCTGAGCCGCCCCCACCCCCAGCACATACAACCAAGGCTTCTGGCTCCAGCTCGGCCTTGCCTCCTTCCTGCTTGAAGTTCACTCCCCGAGCTCTGCTAAGGACGGGGAGAGGGTCTCCGGCTGGGGGCAAAGAGGCAATGTTTCCAGACCCGGAGATCCCAGAGGAATATGCAAAGGAACTGGGATGTTGGTGTGGAGAAGAAGGGATCCCAGGCCTTTTGCAACCCCAGAGGCAGCCCTAACGTCGCTAGGAAGCTATGCATCCTGTGACCCCATAGGGCTTGACCAGTCCCCAGGAGGGACCTGGTTTTTGCCCTTTCTTACCTAGAAGGCTGAGCTGCCATCGTGGTGACACTACCACGCTTCCTCCAACCCAGAGGAGCACCTCTGCCAGGCAGGCCACAGCTCCTGTGGTCCGGCTGGCAGCAGACGGCTGGGGACCAGGCATATCCAAGTGGTAGCTGGAAGCTTGCTCCCCAAAGCCAAAAGGGACCCTCAGCGACAGGCCGAGCGGAGGTGGCAGCTGGCACAGGGGTTCCTCAGGAATTCCCTTCTCTCCTCTACCTCTTCGTCTTCCTCCTTGGAGCCCACTGAAGCCCCCCAAGGGCTGTTCCCAGGTCCCACTGGCATTGACCCAACTGCTACCTGCAGCCCTGGATGGACCCCAGGCCAGTCCACCCATCCTCTAGAACACCCAGGCCTATTTGAAGATGATGAATGCCAGGGGTGGGGGAGCTGCCAAGCCTCACCCTGCCATCCTTGGCCAATCCGCAGAGTAATCCTCCTGGATTCAGCCCAGCTGGACAAAGTATTTAGGCCAGGGGAGTGCCCAGCTGCCAGCTCAGAGCAGCCTGCTCCACGTCCGAGCCACCAGACTCATGCTTGAGGCTGACGCAAGGTCACAGGTCAGACACGGGACCCTCCTAGGACATAAAACAGTGGCTACAAGACCAGGAGCTAGGGCCTCTGTGAGGACACACACACACACACACACACACCCAGGAGGGTCTGTCTGTCCGTAGGTTTAGTCTTACATGGGGCTGTCTTCCTATCTGTGTCTCTGTTTCGAGCTCTCACTTCCTCCTGCTTGAAATCCTTGTATAGAGGGACCTCCCACTTGATCCCCACAGTGTGGTAGTGGGCTGGTCCACAGGTGGGACTAAAAAGCAGCAGTGTGCTGTCCCAAAGCCCAGGCCCAAGAACCCAGTCCCCTTTAGCTGGAGGCTAGAGCTAAGCCAGCGCAGGGCCAGCTACTTTGACCTTTCCACTTTGACCTCCAGTATGGGAAGGATAATGTAGGTTCCTTGAGCCTTGTGTAGATTCCACTCCAAATCCCAGCCCTTCCCTACCCTCAGATGCCCTCTCCCATGCTCACCAGAACCAAAGCTGTGGAGGTATCCCATTACCCAGGGTACATTATCACTGTACTCTGCACCCAAGGCTGGACATATCTGGGCATCCAGATGCCTCACGACAATCTCCTGACAGGGAAGGGAGCCCAGGCCCAGGGAGGACCTGATCTCCTGCCAGGACACTGACCACCACTCCACACCAGCCATAAGCAACTGTTTGGGGCCACTGAGTATTTAAGAATGTGGGATTTCTTATCAATTCACTGCCTCAGGATCGTGGGCACCCCGACTTCTTCCCTAACCAGACTTCTGTTTCTGGCAAGAGACAGCACATCCTGGGAGTCCTTGCTGGGGGGGGGGCTCCACATCCAACAGCCATATCACCCCGCTTCACAAAGTAGCCTGGATCCACCCTCTTGACCCTGGCCAGCCTGCTCATGTGTCCTGGACAACAGGAAACTCAGTCACAAGGAATCAGGACCCAGTGGGCCAGATCCAATATAATCAACTCACAGCCAAACCCAGGATCCAATTAGGAGCCTTGGCCAGAGGCCTTGAATCATTTGCTGGCTGGAGGTCGACAGGCAGCCTGCCCTTTGTGCCACAAATTGGCTTAAGGAACCATTTACCGCCAGGACAGGAAGTAACACAGCCCTGGCACTCCCCAGGGAGACAGGCTATAGGAGGTCCTGGCATGGTCACCTGTGTAGTGAAGCCTGGGATCCCCGGTGAGTAGTGGGACAAAAGCTGGGGTTTAAAAAAAAAATCCAAGTATCAGGAAGACCATGGGGGCTGTTAAGGTTGGGCAAGATGGGATAACCTTATTGCTCCACCCTGGATGATATTTATGCTGTCCACATCCCAATAACCCTCCCTAGGCCTCCAGTGACCTGGTCACTGCACTTCCAATTTGGTATACACACACATGCACACTCACACGCATACTCACACGCACACACACAAACTCACACACACATGCACATGCACACACACACAGAAACACACACGCATATTCACACACATGCACACACACACAACCGCACATGCACACTCACATGCACGCACGCACACACACACACACACACACACACAGATGCACAAGCACATGCACACACCATTGTATGCCAGAATTTCCAGATTTTCTGTTCTCTCTAGGTACCCTACCTTTGGACACACTTGCTCTTCCCTTTCCTGAGCCTCGCCCAGTCTAGGGTCACTCATGCTCCCCAAATCTCTCCAGAACTAGCTACTGCTGCCCTCTCCCCTTCTCTGCTTTTAGCCATCCACCAGTCTCCCACCATCGGTCAGGAGTTAGGCGCCCAGATTGTTCCAGGAGGGTGAGGATCCAGGAGCACCAGCACCCCCAGTGGAGGACCCAGAGCACTGCACTCCAGACTCCCTGACCCTCCTGGTGGCCCCAGGCTATAATCCTCTGCATACTAGGTTGGCAGAGGCCCAGCTAATCCTCCCTCACACCCAGCTCTGGCAGTAAGGCCTCTTCCACTGTCCTGAGGACCAAGGTAACCCTGCCCACTTCTGATACTGCAAAAAGACAGGTGGACATGTCACTTCAGTCACTGAGCAAATCAGTGTCCTAGCTGAGGGAGACTGCAGAGGACAAGCCGTGGATAGCTTTTCCACAGTGTGGTCAAGCAGAGCAAGAGCCCAGGGAACTGACCACACAGGACTCAAGCCCACTAACAACAAGACCGAACTTGACCACCTGGCCACCCAAGTCGGGTGGGAAGCTCAGACATACACCCCAGACCCCTGCCACAGAGAGAAGAGCTACCTGTAATGGATGGAAGGAGTACCCTGCCCTCTCTGATGTCCCCAGGACCCCACATCTATGCAGGGCCACCCGGAAGCCCGTAGCCATGCTTAGGACCCAGGTCCAGGGATGGATAAAACTCCCGCCTGCTGTCTGGGTGTTGATTGGATCACCCTCAGAGACCAGAGGTAGCCAGTTCCCCATATTAAAGTTACAGAGGGACTCTAGGACCCCAGAGTTTCTTTCATAGTTAGGCTATGCTTAGCCACACCTGTTCTCTTTCACAGTCAGACTCTAGAGAACCCTGATCCCCCCAGAAGTTCTTGGGGACCCTAGGGAGCCAAAGATGTGCAGCTTCCAGAAAGGCGAAGACATCTACTACAGTCCTCACCCAGGTGGCTCAGGCAGGAGTTGCCTGTGACCTCCCCAACTTGACGCTATGTACCAAGCCCACAACGTCTTATGTGGGGGAGGAACAGGTGCATTTGGTGGCCTAGCAGAAGAGGCACACCTCTCCCAGCCACCCACCCCCAGGACAGGAAGCTCCTGAACTCCTCTGTCCCAACTTCCCCTGCCCCACGTCGCCCCACACAGCTCCCCCACAGAATGCTGCCTGCTCCCGAGGGTCTCCTCTCCGCTGGGTCTCAGCCTCACCCAGAACCAGGTAAACAAGAGACAAGGATGGATGGGGGGTTATCAAGAAGAGCCACTTAGTCAGCTCTGGAAGCTGTGGGAAACTACGCACCCAGGCCACGCCAGTATTAATGGGTTAGTCTCTCTTGAGTCCAGCCAGCTGCAGCCTAGGCCCAGAAGTCCTGGTGCTCAGATACACAGAATAGAAATACAGGTGGAGAGGGGGAGCCCTGAAGATGCACAAGGCTCCTTGGCGCTTTGGCCCCACACAGCTAGAAGACATCACGACTCTCCTCAGCTCGACCTCATAGCTGCTGACCGTGATGGCCTGGCCAGGCAGCTGGAACACAGGTGCTCTCCTCGCTTGGGTGTCCTTGTTACCTCTGTCTCCCTTCTGATGAAAGGCATGTCCTCACAGCCCCAGCAGAGCCCATGGACACTGGCAGCTGCTGAAGGAGAAAGGCCCCGTGCAGTCCAGAGGCGGGCGGTACTGGTACCATTTCACGTCTGTGAAGGAGATCGATCTTGTGCTCACGCAGTGGGTAACCCAGCTTGATGGCTGCTGAGCAAGAGACCAACAGCCGTTCGGTGGATTCGCCTCTCCCCGGGGAGAGCTGGAAAATCAATTTACTCTCCCAATAAACCTACAAATAATACCCACAGGCCTTGCCAAGCACACACACACACACACACACACACACACACACACACACACACACGGGGGAACCTTTGGGTACGAGGGCCCTTATCCTACAGGCAGGATGGTACTTGAAGCTGTTACCTAGTGAGCAGAGCTCTAAAGATCAGCAGTATGGGACTTTAGGGAATGAAGCTCTCCCAGCCCTTCCCCCGACCCCCAGGCCTTGATCCTCCCCAGGCTGCTTCCCAACCTTCGGGCCATCCCAGCCAACACTTAGATGGTGCCTGGGGTGAATTGGAAGAAGGAAGAAGCCGTCCTGCCCCAGCTCCACAGCGCCCACCGGAATGAGCCTGGCCCCTGGTCCCGTGCCACTCAGGAGGGAGGGACGGGCCCACACACATATGGCCAAGCTTATTTAAACGTCTGAGAACAGCCACGCATCCCCCCCGCACGTCTGGGCGCCTCCTCCCCAACTATTTTTACTGTATCAGGGAGTGTGAGCCGGCTCGTTCCTGCCATCCCCAGCCAGACCCAAGGGGCCGTGCTTGGTCCTAGGGGCACTTGAGCCAAGACAGGGCCTAGGGAATCTCTCTACAGCAGTGGAAACAATAACCCCTGCCCAGCCAGAGGCCATCTGACCAGGTCTGAGGCTGTCCTGGGGATGGCACAGCAGGCTTGCTCTGCTGGGTGGATGTGCCCTTTTCCTCCAGCAGTGCCTGCCCCATGATATGCAGCTCTGGCTTCTAGCAGGGGGAGGCAAGTTCTGTGCAAGGGGGGCCTGACCTATCACGTCATCGCGCTGACCCTGGCTGAGCAGTGGGGCTTGGCCGAAGCGGGGCTGAGACAGGCCACTCAGACCTCGTTCTGCCCCATGTTCAGATGCCTGGGGCAGCCAGTGGTATGAGCAACCTAGAGGGTAGAAACGGGTTCTGCCTGGCCATCCATTGTCCACTCGCCACGCTAATGAACCGGCCCACCCATGAGCTGACCTGAACTACCACTTTCTCTCAGAAGTCCCCACAGCTCGGGGACCTGGCCCTGGATGGTGGAGGCTGGGTAGCAGCCTGACCCATCCTCTGCTGGTGGTACCAGCTTCAAGATTTTAACCCCTACCCAGCCCAGAGGGTGAACTCACAGAGCCTTATTGCTGATCCATTAGCCAAGGGGAGTGATGCACCAGGGTTCAAAGCCGTTAAGCTGTGTGTGAAGGGGCCGGGGGTCAGGAACTCACCTTTGCAGCCACAATAGCAGCAAATAAACAGGGCATTCTCAAAGGCCAGCAGTCTCCACTGCCTGGTGCCTCCACTTAGAGATGTCCACACATGTTCAGACCTAAGCCGGGTCCCTCCAAATGTGCCTGCAGTGACCATGGGGGCCTGGTTCCTTTAGCCCACAAAGGTCTCAACATTGGCTTTCCTCTATCTCCAGCAGAGATAGGGCCTCCTCTGGGCTCCAAGGCCACCATCGGGGTCCCTCCCGAGCAGAGCAGGCACCTTTTGACTCTCTCAGTATCCCCAGCTATCACTAGCTGGTAGAGCTCAGCTCACAGCAGTGGCTTCAACCACATCCGACAGCCCCACCAGGAAAGAGGACTCTATTAATAACCCATATCTCAGCCTTCCGCTCTCTCATGTGGTCCTCATTCCTGTGTCCCTGGGGGTTCCTGTCTCTGCCACCAGCCACTCACTTCCCTGAGGGCACAGCTGCCCTCTCTTCCTCCAGCAGGGCCTGGTCAGCGACCATGCATTCTTAGGCTGGGCTCCTGAAGGCAAATGATCAACCACTGTCTGGGAAAGATTCTGACCCCAAGTCACTGCCCAGGACACCTTTGTAGGCGCTGTCACGGGAATCAGGCTGTAGCCATCAGATCCGGGTGGGGATGTCCCTCGAGAGCGCAAGTAATAATGAGAGCCAGGCCTGTCCTGCTGCCTCCCCTGGAGCCCAGGTCAGGCAAGGAGAGATAGCAGCAGTTGACAGGGTGGGTGGCCTCTGGGTATGGATTCAAACAGGGGCCAGAGACAACAAGAAACAAGAGGTCTGAGCGCCCGAGTAAGTACCCAGCACTGAGTAATAAGGGCCCCACGGTGCTAGAGTACCGGCCAGTGAGCCCCAGAGGAAAGCACTTTTCCGCGTATAGAGCTGACTCTCCAAATGTGACTTCCTATAGTGTATGTGTCTCCTGAGGTTGAAGACACCTGTCCCGACCCTTGCCAGACTGGACAGCTCTATACTAGCTGCTTCTTTCCTACCTGGTATTTGTTGAGACTGAATGAGGATCTCCCTAGTTCTGGCCTTCCTTCGAGGTTTCCTGTGGTCACCCCTGGTAACCCAAAACAGCATGGGCTGCATCTGAGGACTGGGCTGCTAAGACCTAAGTCATCTCAATCACAGGGCCAGAAGCTAGAAACCTGAAGAGCTTCAGCAGGAAATGAAGCCATGGGTGATGCAGGGCTGTGGCCTGGAGTCCAGATACCCTCAGCCCTCTGGGGACCCTGGGCTGTCGAGTCTGAGCAAGCTGAAGGCCTCCTCCCAGGATGGACTGACCAGTTCTTCCAAGTCAGGACTATCTCATACCTAAAGGCTTTCCTGACTGCCCTCCTGGGGGGAGCTGGAAGGAGTCTCAAGGCTAGCCCCTTGAGCTAACCCAACAGCTCACCTCATTCACTTGAGGCTATCCCCCACGGCTTACGGATGTCACCTAGACAATAAAGGGCTCCTGTACCTAGGGGGTGACTTCCTCAAAATCTAAGAAAGCACCCCATCCTGGGACTGCTGCTCACCTCCCCCATCTGCCCCTTCCCTTCCCCACACAGGAAGTCTGTCCAGCCAGCCATGAGCCCGCATGCTCTGCCGAAAGCACACTCCCAGGAATACGCAGGTTTGTTCCTCTCATTACTTACTCTTCACCTGGCCCTCCCCCAGCCAACTCTCTTTGAGATGGAGCCGCAGACCCTGGCTCAGGACAAGCCCCTGCTCCTACACCTGCCCTGAGAGAGAGAGAGAGAGAGAGAGAGAGAGAGAGAGAGAGAGAGATGGAGAGGGAGAGATGGTGCTTTGCTTTGCTGGGCAGGGGCTTTCTGGCTCTCTAGGGAAGGTGCCAGGAGCTAGGGAACCTTCGTCATCAGCTCATTAGCAGTGCAGATGGAGGCCCAGACCCAGGACAGCAACCCATCTGCTCCTTCCTCAGCTGCATCCTGAAACTGCGAGGACTCTGCCATTGCACATCTCCCCTGAGCTACCAGAAGACGGAGATGGGCTTGGAGTCCTCCCACCACCACCCCTCTCCTCCTGAGACCAGGGCTCTTCCTTCAGGCAGCTGAAAACCCCATGTGTGTCCAGTCCCCTAGACCCTGGGGACTCAGGGTTATGTGGCAGCATCTATCCTCTGTCCCTTCAACAAAGCAGGTGTCCCAAGCCCAGGAGCCATCCAGGGTAAAGACTCCAGGGGCACCCTGCAGGCCAGCCTGGTTTCCCTCAGGTCAACCAACCCTACTGCCACACTAGGGTGGGGGTTGAGGTCAGGAAGGTGTATACCCAAACACTATGCCACTGGGTCCCACAAGGACCTAGCAGAGTGTGCCCCCATAGCCCTGACCACCCTGACCATGCTAACTCCAGCTCATAAAGGGCACCTTAGTCTGGGACGAAAGAGGCACAGGAGGGGAGGAACAGGCTTTCGTGAGTTGGGCAGTCACACAGGCCAGGTGTGGCACGGCACTCTGTAGAGTTTCTGAGTGCTTGCAAGTTGCCCTGTTAGGTGGCCCCGACACTGTCTCTTTCCTTCCCCACAGGCTTTGGGTGGAGGTCCTCAGTGTGGGGGTCACACAGGCCTCCAAGTTTAACATCCAAGTCAGTCGAGGGTAGGTAAGTATAGTCCCGGGTAAGCCAGCCAAACAAATCAAGAAGGTACGCCTACTCTCCTTGGAACTTGGGGCCTTCCATCAGGAAGTTTTTTTCCTGATGTCTAGCTCAAATCACTCCTGTTGAGGCCGTAACATTGGGTCCCTTTCCCCTCTCAGTCTCTTCCACCCTGGCCCAGACCAAGCTTTGTGCTGGGGCAGACAGAGACCAGCTCAAGAAAAGCTTTCCCACACCCGCCACTGAAGATGCCTGCTCAGAGAACTCAGAGAATGGCTTCTCCTCACACCCGACCTCCTCGCTCTCTCTTGCGGGCAGACTGGAGGACTTGGGCACCCCTGCTGGCCCATGCTGTCTGCCCAGGGCAATGCCAGTTCCCTACACAGGAAAGTGGGGCAGATCTAAGCAAGGCAGTTTAATTCCAGGGAACCTCGGGGCAACCTGGAAGGAAGGCTGGGGTGGTTCTGTCCGTGGTGCTGACAAGACTTCAGGACATTGCCCCCTCTCCCCTGCCAACCCACACAGTCCCTCACAGCTCCGGACCTCTCCTTCAGACATCCCCCCTGGGTTGGGCTGGAAATCAGAAACAGTGGCTGCAGGATAGGAGCACCTCACCCTGAAGAACAGGACCTCAGAACCTTCCTGCAAGGTAGCATCTATTTGCAAGATGCTAGCAGGGGTTCTACACTGTGCTGGCAGGGAATGGGGTCACCGACTCCTCTCCCTGAAACCCTAACATGAAGAACAGCATAACACTTGCCCTGGGGTCTGAGCTGAGCAAGGAGAGTCACACAACCCTCTTCCAGACACCCTCCTACTTGCCCTTACCTTGGTCCTGGCTAAGCCCACCAGGGGTCCCAGGCTCTTCCATGGCCCACAGGCACCAGACCCACTGTTACCGGCAAGGCCCCAGGGGGCCGGGACCCTGTGCTGGTCCCCAGTGTCCCCAAAGTTGTAGCCTGATCCAAGGCGCCCTGCGCACAGCGCCCATACCGGTTCAAAGCCCGCTGTAGCTAGCTAGCTAGCTTAGCTGCTATTGCTGCTTGCTAGCAAAGAAAGACCGGAGAGGGGAGGGGCGGGATGAGGCCTCGCTGCCACTGGGACCGCCCCTCCCACGGGAGCCCCGCCTGCCCTTAACTCTTGGCTATCCGGTTCCTGGCCCACTTTGGCTGCTGTTTAGAAGCATCGCTCTGAAGCAAGGAGGGAGTTTCGGATGGGCACTGAGTCAGCACTGTTCAGAGGCCAGAAGGGGAGGCAGTCCTGGCCACTTTAAATTCCCACAGTGGCTTCTACAACCACTCAGTATACCCACCTTCCTTTCCAAGCTGGTCCCTCCTACCAGAGGGGTAGCTATGCACCTTCAAGGAGCAGGAGCCAAATGAGCCTGGCTGTCAGTTCATGGTGACCATAGGGCTCTTCTGATCACCCCCAAGACCTCCAAAATGGGCTAAGGTGCTCTCCCATCAGCTTTCCCTGACTAGAGGTGTCTAGCCTAGGGGAGGCTTAGCCCAGGGCTAGTTCTGTAAAAGCTCTGCCCCTGTGTTCACCCAGGTTTCCTCTGTCTGCCTCCACTGTTCGGCCCTTGCTACTTGACCGCGCAGGTTTGTGGGGTCTGGGGGAGAGTGGTGGCTGTTGGTATGCCAGGGAGTGGCCCCTCTGTCACCTACCCTGGGGCAGGTCTTGGACATGGTCTAGTTCAGCCTGAGTTCACCTCTCTGGGACCTGCTTTATCTGTGTACAGCATCTGGGTAAAGCTCCATTCTCCAGTCTGCTCACTCCAGCTCAGGAGAAGTGGTAAAAGGAGTGACTTTTGCCCC
The DNA here is from genome assembly GCA_036184795.1 of Tokudaia tokunoshimensis. Classification (NCBI taxonomy): domain Eukaryota; kingdom Metazoa; phylum Chordata; class Mammalia; order Rodentia; family Muridae; genus Tokudaia; species Tokudaia tokunoshimensis. The sequence continues at coordinate 136,488,958 of BTHU01000005.1, forward strand.
CCAGAACATATGGTAGGGCTTTAAGCCCACATCTCAGAGAGGGCCTGGGATAGTTAGTGGGTATCCAGGAGAACAGGCAGTTGGCAATCACAGGTCCAAGTGGGGAGGACTTCGGCCACCTCTGGGCTCTCTGAACTATCACCTCCAAGGTGTGACAGCCTCCTGCCATGCAGGGATCCAGGTGTGAAGGGGGAGGAGAGTCTCAGTCAGTAGTACCAGCTGGGTCCTGCCAGGAAAGGCCCTTGGCCCTGCTGCCTGATGCCCTTAAAGGGGCAGCCTCCTCCTCCTCTGTTACTCATATGCTCTGGTATTTTAACCAGAAATAGCCTTGTCCTAGACTATAGGAGATGCCCTTTGGGTAGATACTATATCTTCCATTGCCACACAGCCTAGGCACAACTCCAGGGTCTATGTCTATCCCACCGGCAGATCCAAGGCAAGAAAGGAGCCTTTCCTCTGGGTACACATTGACTGATGAGGTCATATTAAAGTACAGGGGGACAAGAAGAAGGGGTACAACCAATCAGGGGCACCAGAGGCCAGGGGGACCATAAGAAAAGAATCCCAGGAAGGTGCCCACAGCTGAGCCTTATGTGTTTCCTCCAGGAACTGGTCGTCAGCCTCCTCAGAAAAAGAGAAACTGAGTCAGGAAGAGAGAGAAAAAAGGACAAGGAGACAGAAGCCAAAAACCATGGGGGTGGGGGCGGAGGTATACACTATGAACCAGGCAGGTGACAAGGTCCCTGGAGAGCGATTCAGATGGGGCTACATCCTCCCTGGTGGACACCAGGCCCCTGAGTCTAGAGAGGCCATGAAACCCAAGTTCACATCGTAATGAATAATCCATCGCACAGCCAGCTCCCCCTCCCCCGACGCAGCCAGGAGATGATTTCCAGCTCCGAGACCGCGATTAAAAGCGGTGATTAAAATCCACCAGGCACATGTTAATTTGCTCAGATTCTGATCTCTTTTCTGGGCATTTAAGCAGAATCTCACTAGGAAAGCGTGTGGCCTGGCTGGTCGCAAGCAGGGAGACTCCTTAGGAAGAAAGAGCCTGTGTCCCCTAAAGGAGTTTAGGGCACTGAAGGAGTTTAGTCTTCTCCTTTGAAGAGATCAACAAATAGGTAAGGGGTACACACCCAGGGGCCCCTGCTGTGGCTGTTCCTCCAGAGCGAGCTCCACGTGCTCAGGTAAGGTAGGGCTTCCACATGCTCACAGACCTCAGGGTTTCTGCTGGACCTGAGCTCCTACTGTAAGGGGACTCTGCTCCCTGGGGACCAGTTCTCACCCTCCAGATCTAAGTGCCTGCTTCTCTCCTTCCCTTGCCTTTCACCTTAGAGGCATTGCTAGAGAGAGGCAGGAAGGTGCAACACCCCAAGACAGGCCCCTAAAAGCACAGAACCTGTTCATTTCTGTGCCTCAGTCTCCCCGGTGGTTAACGAAAACACCACACGTAGACACACACGTGCCCCAGGTCTGTCCCTTGTTCATGAGTGTGTGCTGGGAGGCTCACCCCAGCCCAACTGTATTACACACACCTCGCAGGCCACCCCAGGAACCAAAGGGCCTGCTTCTAGTGTCTCAGCTAGTAAGCATTTTTGCCTTACAACAGGTTCGACAGAGGTCAGAGAGGTCAGGGGGCTCCCTAGTATTCCACAGTGCATGGCAGCAGTCTGGGAAAAGCCAGACCCTGCTTCTTCCTCCTTCTTCCCCCCCCCCCCCGCCCCGTGCTGCTTTTCACTTAGGTTCATAGTTTACCTGAAGGGTAGCCCCTCTAAGTCCTGCACAGGGGTGGTTCTACCCCCTCCCCCCCCACCCCAGGGCCATAGGAAACCACTCTGAAAGTGGGTCAAAGGTAGAGATGTGGCAATACAGGAGGCAGCATAAGGGATGGCTGAGAAGGCCATCTGAATGTGGAGGAGAGAGAGCTGTTTGCAGACATAGAGACCGAGCCCCCCCACCCCACCCCGGTACTTCTACCCAGGGCATCCCAGCATACCAGGGGCAGCACCTGGGAGCACAGGCCAGTACCATACACCCAGCACTGGGTGCTTGGACTGAGGACCATAGGGAGAGTGGAGGCTGGGTATATCCTAGGAAATAGAGGGCTGCCAGTGTCACCACAGACAGAGTCAAACTCAGTCAGGAAGGGCTACAGCAAGGGGTTCCTTAGCCAGGAAACATCACGGTTCAAGTCCTAGCTGTTACCTCTGAGCAATCAACTGGAATACGCCGCCACTCTGGCCTGCTTCCCTGTGGAGCACTTAGGGAGGGTCAGCAGTCTGGGAGAGCAGAGGGGAGGGTTGGGAGGATAGCCTGGACCCTTGAGCTGAGGCTCTAGGTGGGCAGCAGGATCCTCTCTTTGGCCCAAGTCCCTCTTAATGACCGCCACTACAAGAAGGGGACCTGAGAGCATCAGCTCCACGGTTCTGGGGTCATAAGCTCTCCCTGTAGATGGGCAACAGCAATCCACTTGCCAACAGTCCTCAGAAAAAGGCGGCCGGGAGAAAGCTGCATTCCCAAACTCGGCAGAGTGATTCACACCTCGGAAGCCTTTGTGGGGCACCTCAGATCTGGACTTCTAACTTCTGTCCTACATAAATCTCCAAGGAAACACTTCCAGTGAGCAGCTGCACTGTGCCCAGCTCAGTGTATCTTGATGGCCACGGAACAGCAGCCTGGACACAGCATGGGGGGGACAAGCACAGTTTAGGGGCCCTAATGTGACCCCAATTCTGTTCCTGCAAAGCCCGCCTCAGAATGCCCCAAACAGGAGGGCTCCAGAAGCCAGTGACTTCAATCTGTTTTCTACAATGGGAAGCCTTCTGGGGTGGACTGGTCCCCACAGTCACTCTGACCCCAAGGAACCTTGAGATGAGAGCACAAGGGTCTGCTGGCTTGGAACGCTGTCATCACCTCAGAAGTGCTGAATGATAAAGCGTAGGCCCCTCGGGTGTTGAGTCCGTTCGACTGCTGTGCTGTAGGGAGGGGCACAGGCCCAGCAGCAGCCTGTGCCTAAGACTTGTATTGACTATTCAACACCAAATACAATTTAGTGCTGCGTCTACCCTTGTTTGAGAGTTCGGTCAATGTCGCCGCCTCTACTGATGACCCAAAGCTGCTTCAGAGGATGCGGGAGGAGCCCCCTACCATCCCACAGCCCTGGCACATCCTAGATACCGGTGCCTAGATACACAACCTCCTGACCTAGGTAGCAGGTGACAGGATGTGGAATTCAGGGTAGAAGAAGGGACACTGGTCTTTTGGTCTTCAGGGGTGGAGTCACAGGTCAACACTGAGTTGAGTTCACTTAAAGTGTTGAACAATTTAGAGGGACATGTGGCCTCAAGAAGACTGGCTGATAAGAAACCGGCCTGACCACCGTTATTCAATGACCACAGCTGCCCCAGAGAGACCACACATACCTTAGAGGCACCACACCAGCCCTGATGATCTCAGATGCCTCAGAGAGACCACAGCTGTCTCATGACCACGACTTCTCCAGGCGACACCACAGCTATCCCGGTGACCTCGGCAGTCTAGTCAGACCACACCTGCCCCAGGGACCACAAATGCCCCCAGGGACCACAGCTGCTTCAGACTAACCAAGAAGGAGATTGCAGTTCTAGGTCTGGCATGCCTACCTGCCCTACCGCCAAACCTAGCAGAGTCGGGTTCAAAAGAAGCATCACTTGATTCCAAAGCTGAGAAAGCAGAAGCGGCCGGAGGAGGGAAGCATGGAGGAGGGAGACAGCAGGAGATGGAATGCTCTGACCAGGTTGTCACTGTCCCCACAGCAACCCTGCATTGCCAGGACAGCAGCCGAGGCCCTCGGGCTGGTACCCGGTCTCAATCCCAGATCCCATGGGTGGCAGAGAATACAGACATCAGCACGGTCTGTGTGATAATGGAGAACGTGGCAGAGGGCGGAGGCCTGGGCAGCTGGGAGGTTCATGGAGTTTTACAAAGGCTTTGGCCTAAATTGTTACAGCCTCAGGTGCTGACCTCATGGTGCCCAGAGGGACAGACAGCATCTTGCTTTCACCGTGCCATCTCCGGACACCTTCAGTCACAGTGCACACCTATTGCTTGGCTTCTCACTCCCCAGGAGGGAATCTCAGCATTTTCAGGCACCGATGGGAGATGGGGGGAGGGTCTCTGGCCTAGGTCAATGGGTCAGAGTCCTGCCCACAGCTACAATAGCCTAGATAGAGGCAAAGTGAGCAGACGCTGCCCTGGCAGCTCTCCCTGCCTCCCTGCACCAGCCTGACCTAGATTCTGTGCCCGTACGCAGCAGCTATGCAGAGCTGCGGCCAGCCTGGCACTGAGACAGGTGGGTTGGACCCAGAGCCAGCGCAACCACATGGTCAGTAGCGTGGCCCCAAGATACACTTTCTGTGGGGTTCTGTGTGAGCTGCCCACCCTTTCTAATCCCTCCCCATCTGAGGCCTGAGAAGCTCTGAGGAGCCCTTGGCATCCGCTCTCTGGTCTGGACCCTACCCCAGGGCCTGCTGGAGGAAGAGAAGATAGGAGGGAGTTGAACCTGTTCTGTTACCTCCGTCCCCGTTCTAGCAGTCCTGTGGTTAGAACGAGGTGTCCAAGACGCTGCGAAGCCACAAGGCCTGCTTACAACCACTCCTCAACTCGGCTCCAACAGCCCCAGACACTGCCCAAAGACCTACAGCCTCTGCCCACTGGCAGGTCAGCTGACCTCTGCAGGACTGGCAGCCTTCAATCTCCCAGTATGCACCACAGGACCATATGGCCAATCTGGCCTTTATGCCTATGTGCTGCCCTATACCCCCTAAATTCTTACATGAATGAATATCCTTGAAAACCGGAGGGGTATGTACCTGGCGTGAAAATGTATCCTTCCTCTCATTCTTCAGCCAGAAGGACCCTTCAGGCCAACACAATGCCCTATCTCACGGCTAGCATTGGCCGGTTCAGTGTCTCTTCTTGCTCCTCTCCCTTCTGCCTTTCCCTCAGCAGTCCGCATTTATTAAGCACCTGCTGTTTTCAGCTATTGCTTGAAGCTACAAAGGCAGTAACAAGTTCATCAGAAGTAGTGTGTGTCTTAGGGAACCCCTGGTCTTGGAGTGCAGGGCTGTGGTCCCAACTCCTTGAGGAAGTTCTGGGCAGGGAAAGTAAGATAATACAGACACCAGACACCAGGGAGAAAAGGACCCCTTCCCTGGAGGTCAGTGGGCACTAGAGAACCGGCCCAGAGGGAATCTGAATATAGACTGAGGAACAGCTTGTGTGCCTCGGACCAGATCTAGAGCCAGAGTGAGGAAACGGAGGGCGCGACATGACCAGAGAGATGGTCACCTCCAGTGCAGAAGAACACTTGACGCAGGACTCAGTCACACTCAGAGCACAAAGTGCACAGCAATAGGCCATGGATGGATACTGCTCTTGGCCATCAGCACCTACCCCTCACGGGGTTCACCCACCCTCACGGGGTTCACCCCCCTCACGGGGTTCACCCACCCCTCACGGGGTTCACCCACCCTCACGGGGTTCACCCACCCTCACGGGGTTCACCACCCTCACGGGGTTCACCCACCCCTCACGGGGTTCACACACCCTCACGGGGTTCACCCACCCCTCACGGGGTTCACCCACCCTCACGGGGTTCACCCACCCCTCACGGGGTTCACCCACCCCTCATGGGGTTCACCCACCCTCACGGGGTTCACCACCCTCATGGGGTTCACCCACCCCTCACGGGGTTCACCCACCCTCACGGGGTTCACCACCCTCACGGGGTTCACCCACCCCTCACGGGGTTCACCCACCCTCACGGGGTTCACACACCCTCACGGGGTTCACACACCCCTCACGGGGTTCACACACCCTCACGGGGTTCACCCACCCCTCATGGGGTTCACCTGGAAGTATTCTCGGTGCTTGCCTTCCCAAGCTCCCGTTTACCACTTTCGGCTCAAACCCCAACACTTCCTTTGGAGAGGGCTCACCGGTATTCAGTGGTAGAGTTTAGAATACTGGGTGGCAACTCACAGACTCAAAACTAGACAGTATAGAGAGCCACAGCCTGCCTGTGGTCAGTGTGAAACTGGTTGGCACATCTTGAGAACTGGCTTCTACAAGTGCTGTCTCTGTCTGCTGCCTACCTGAGTCCCAACGCCAGAGTGACTGAAGACAGTGGGATTCGCCTTACAAAGGGTGACTGGGTCCCTGTGAGCCAGCAGTTCAATGATACTGAGGACATGTAGTGCTGTCAGATCATACTCTGGGCTGCTGGAGAGGCATCCCTAGTCCAAGCACACAGCAACATGTCCTGTCATACACTGCGCCATCCCAACATCCTCATCTATTCATATGGCAGTGGCTTTGTGATGAGAACGCAGAGACTAAAGGCCCTGGGGGTCTGAGAAGGGAATTCAACTTAGCCGTGGACCCGTTTCTGGAGAGATGTCTTTGAAGAGGCTGTGTCCATGTGGTATGAGGGTCTGTTTGGGTCTTTCCAAGAAGTCAGAGCCAGTTTCCACACTACATGTGACCTGACATGCAACCAACTCTTTCATATCATTTGTGGAATGGCCTCCCCAAATCCAGACCTACGTGGCAAGTCTTTGCCACTTTGCCAGGAAACAAACCAACAGATCTTCCAAGAGAAGCTAGAAGGAAACTCTTACTAGGTGAGCAGAGTTTGCCAACAAACCTGTGACCAGCACCACCAGCACAGTATGAGTGCCCTTGGGAGGTATGGACACACAGCTCAGGGAAGGAGTGTGAACACACGGCTGAGGAGAGGAGTGTGAACACACAGCTCAGGGAAGGAGTGTGAACACACGGCTGAGGAGAGGAGTGTGAACACACGGCTGAGGAGAGGAGTGTGAACACACAGCTGAGGAGAGAAGTGTGAACACACAGCTGGTGTAGGAGTGTGAACACACAGCTCAGGGAAGGAGTGTGAACACATGGCTGAGGAGTGTGAACACACAGCTCAGGGAAGGAGTGTGAACACACGGCTGAGGAGAGGAGTGTGAACACACAGCTGAGGGAAGGAGGGTGAACACACGGCTGAGGAGAGAAGTGTGAACACACAGCTCAGGGAGAGAGTGTGAACACATGAGGAAGGGACTGTGAACACAGATCAAGAAGGGAGTGTGAGCACACAGCTCAGGGAGGAGGTATGAACACAGCTCAGTGAGGGGGTGTAAACACAGCTCAGGGAGGGGGTGTGAGCACAGCTCAGGAAGGGAGTGTGAGCACAGCTCAGGAAGGGGTTGTGAACACAGATGAGGAAGGGAGTGTGAACACAGCTCAGAGAGGGGGTGTGAGCATAGCTCAGGGAGGGGTTGTGAACACAGATGAGGAAGGGAGTGTGAACACAGCTCAGGGAGAGTGTGAACACAGCTCAGGGAGAGTGTGAACACAGCTCAGGGAGAGTGTGAACACAGCTCAGGGAGAGTGTGAACACAGCTCAGGGAGGCGGTGCTCACATTCCCAGCACCTTCCTTGAGGCCCGTGAACTATTGCTGAGGTGCTCACCATCCACAGTCAACAGGACCTGATCCTTCCCTCATTCTCCAGCAGCCGCAGGCCTGGGCAAAGCTGATGTTTCCCACAAACACATCTGTTCTCAGTTTCAGCAGGGCCAGGTATTAAGCAGGTGGCGGCAGGGTGTGCCATCTTGCCTCCTGGGAGGCTTGGTGGCCTGATCTGAGCCTTCAACCATTCCGTCATTTGCCCTTTGCTGTGTGGGTGGTGGGTCTGAGTGAGACATGACTGTCACCACACATCCGCAGACACTCACCCACAGCTGATAACGACTCCCCACTGGGGCACTCTGACCTTGACCTGCCTGCCCTGGGTGCCAGCCCCTCTCCTTGCCCTCAGCACCTCCAACAATGTGCCACCTGCAGATGGTGTGGGCCCAGCAGCCACCCAGTGCAACAGAGGCGAGTGTTGGTTTTTTTTTTTCCTTCAGTGCAAAAAAGAAAAAAGAAAGGAAGAAAAAAGAAATCCTGTGAGTCACTGAGAGCGTTCAAGTAGAAGGCTGAGGCCGGCAGCCCCAGCACCACGGGCAGAAGCAGAAGTATTCGCACCCCAACTCCACCCGAGGCTGCAGATGTCTGACTGTGGCAGTCGCTCAAGGTAAACTTGTCATTCCCCCATGGCTAGACATTCTAAGAAAGCTGCCACCTTTGGGGACACTTGTCTGACTGCCAGAGTATTATGGGATGGCAGGCAAGCCTGCATTGATCCAACAGGGCGCCGAGAGAAGACATTGCTGGGTGGCTGAGGCAGAGGGGCTCATAACCTGTGATCATGGCTTGTGAAGCTTTTGGGCTCTGTCCCTACCTCAAACAGAAGAGCAGGAGGCACCACACAATGAGGGTGTCTATGAGGAGGCACCCCACAGTGTCCACAAGGAGTGTACCTCATGGGGCGGGGGTGCCCACAAGAGTTAGATTCCTTCCTATCCCTGTTGGTGGTGAGGGAGCACAAGGCATCTGCCAGTCCAGTCTGGCCTCCTGGAAGCCCTGGGTACTTCTGATCCCAGATTACCCTAGACTATAGCAGAGTCCCTAAGGCCTTGCAGCCACACCTCAATGCCTGAGGCTTGGATGTACCAGGCAGGTTTTAGGAATAGCTCTGTCCTCTAAGAAAGGAAGCCATGGGCTGGGACTCTGGCTGGATCAAAAGCCTGGCCGAGGGCTATGGACGAGGTTCAGTCATCCCTCATAGCTCTGGAGTTAAGACACAGAGGTCTCTTCCCAGGGAGGGTCTCTCGTAGCCTCTTTTCTTTCCCTGGGAAGGGCAGGAGGATTGTCATACAGTGGGGGCTAGCCCTACACCAAGACTCCTACAGGAGCCCCATTCAGAGGAAAGCCTAGATCTCTGTTTTCAGAGGGGGTCCAGAGATGGAGGTTTGCTTGAGGTCACTAGTCATGGTAAAAACGTATAGTATCTAGTATACCACCCTGGTCCATTACCTTGCCCATATTATCCTTTGACCTGAGGGGGTCAAGTGTCATCTAAGGTCCACAGCTCAGCTTGGCTTGAGCTGCCAGGAGGAACCACCTCTGTGACCTCATGTGTTCCTGGGGCAGAGGCAGCAGTGACGTCTGAGTCACGCCTGCAGCTTTTTAAGGCTCAGCTGACTGCAGGGGTAATTTAGGCTTTTTTTGAGGAGACGCAGGAACACACGGCAGAGAACATGGTATGGAGACACCAGCAACAGTGTGGTGCTTTCGTGCCCTGCCCCCGTCCAGAGTTTTCTCCTGAGGCAGAAGCCTGCCCTTTGATCCTACAGGGGTCACACAGAAGATGGCCACCAGGAGTGGTGTGCTTGCAGCCTGGAAGAGGATGAGGTAGCTCAGGCCTTGCTGGGTGGCTGGGAGTGTCCTTGAGAAGGGGCCAGCTTCTAGATACTTCCAAAGAGGGAATTCCAGCAACTCCCCCTCTGCTCCTCTATCATCTGGTGGCAGCAAGGGGTGCCTCAAACCAGAGGAAACCCTGCCAGAGGCCTCTGAGGTGGGACCGAATGCAGATGTAAAATCTAGTTCTGATAGCCAGGGGGGGATATGGGTGGATTCACTCTGGATTCCACTTCCTAACTCCCATCAAGTCCCCTGCTTCCCATCCTGATAATCCCCGAGTTTCATTGTCTCCTTCCTAACGGAATATAATAATTCCCAATAATACCAAGCCCAAAATAACACCCCAGTGTGCAGCCTGCAGATCTCGAGGGGAGAATGGGACTGACTCAAACACAGCTGCAAGTCGCTTTTAAAAATACACCGAAACACATACAAACACGGGCGTGTGCGTGAGAGCTGCCTGTGAGGATGTTTGCCTCCACCCACGGGCCCTGTTCAACAGGTATGCAGGGTTGAGGCTAGGGACAGAAGGGAGGGAGGGAGGGGGAGGGAGGGAAGGAGGGAGAGATGGAGAGATGGAGGGGGGAAGGGGGGAAGGAGAGAGATGGAGGGAGAGAGAGATGGAGAGAGGGAGGGAAGGAGGGAGAGAGGGAGGGAGAAGAAGGGGGGACCATATTCTTCACTCCTGGGGACCAGAGGAAGCAAGGAGTGCAGATGGTAGTCTCCTGCCTTCCCAGAGAGTCCTGACCAGAATCCCCTCACGTAAGGGCACTCAGCCCTTCACACCCAGCATGGAGCAGTGCGCCAAAGGAGATGCCAGCTCTAGACTGCTCTCAGGTCAAGGGAGGCATCCTGCACCTCCACTCTGGAGTTGGGGGCAGAGACAGACTGGCTGACGGATTCTCAGGCATCAGGCCGCCAGCAGGTATTCCTTAGCTCCTACACCATGAGGACCTGGGCAGGCTCTGCACACAGCTCTGGTACACAGTCTGTCCCACAGCTAAACACCTCTGAGCCTGGACCCACAGAGGCTGTGGAAAGGAGCCGATGTACGACCTCCCTCTCTTGCCCTTGGTTTCCCCATTTGAAATCCTCTTAGCGGTACACGCCAGCCGGAAGAGCAGGCTCTCAGAGCACACTCCCTATTCATCCCAAGGACATATAGCTCCCAGGAGCCTAAAGTCACTCTGTCACACCAACATTGCCAATAAGCACAGATCCAAATTTGGCACAGGGGCAGGTTAGCGATCTTCAAAGATGGGCCCCTGCCTAGAATTAATGAGCAGGAGTCAGGGTACTGAAGAGACTGGGACAACCCAGTAGCCTGCAAGTGACAAGCCCATTCATTTCTCCTGAGCCCTAGGAGCTGTTGGGGAAACTCATTAGAGTCATCCCCCAGACTGAGGGACCCGTGTGCAAGGGAGCGAGGCCTAGCAAAGCCATATCAGAAAAACTCAGGGTTAATCATCAGACCATCCCTCCCCAGTAATGGGGGGTGTCCACTCAGGGTGTGCTGCCTCAGCTCTGGAAAAATGGATAGTCTGTGGCCGAGACCAACTCCAGAGGGTAGCCACCGTACCACGGGAGGCCACCCAGCTACCTTCTGAGTAAGTGTCTGAGAGTGGGGTGGGAACAACAAGTTGTCCCCCAGAGGCCTTATATAGGCCACAGGGCTTTCTGTTGTGGCTACTGAAGGATCCTAAATGCCAGTCTAACAAGTGATGGGAGACAGATCCAGGCCCAGAGCCTGAGTCTCCTGCTGGGTCCGTTAACAGCCCTGAATGGTAAAACGGAACAGCTGAGCAGAGATGACCTCTGACAGCAGCTAGAGGTCATACTTGGCTGGTCCTGTAGAGGGGCTCTATAGCCGAAACAGCTCCTTCCATAGCGTCATCTGTGGCAGTGGCAGTCCAATAACAGGACGCCTAGACTGGCCATCAGGTCTATCGCTGTTCGCAAAGTCTCCAAAACCCACTGAGGGCCTGGCAGACAGCAGCCTTCACCAGCAGGTACTAGCCAGAGAGATTGTTGGCCCATGAGGACTGCAAAGAGAAGGCTAGCGGACATGGGTGTACCACTCAGGCCTGGATAGCACAGGCTCTTTACCTTTGGAAAGGCTGACCTTCCAGAATTGTTCCTGCCCCACGTGAGGCCAAAGGGCCCGTTTGCCAACAGGCCAATTAGCACTTGTCCCTCACCTTCCCAGGCCACAGGTACCTCTGCTGCTCTGAAATTCTTCGACAGCCCTGCCAACTCCGCTCAAGAAGTGAGCCACAGGCCTGACCTGAAAACTGTTGCTCAGAAGCTGGCGGATCACAAGATACGCTTCATAGCGCGTGTCTTGTCGGACCTGCCGCTGCAGTGCAGTACATGAGACTCAGCCTTTGAGCCCGCTGACAGCCCTCCTGCTGAGGGCTCAGGTAACCCCAGACTCTCTCCTCAAACCTGAAGAATATAACAAGGACTTTTCAGCAGCCGCTGCCCGCTGTTGGCCACAATCTTGAAGCACCAGAAGTCACAGCCATTCACCCCAACATGGGGTACGCAGGGGACATAGGTCTAAGTCAGGACCCCTTGATCTTAACTGAACTGTGCCAGCTGGGTCCACTGATAGAGTCTGCTGCAGGGAGACACGGTGACCAAGGCTACCAAGCACTTCAAGGGTCCTGGAAAAAGGACAGCAAGACCCAGAAGGTGTGTGTTGCTCTTCTCGCCTTGAAGAATAGAGCTCTGGGACAGAGGAGCAGACAGGAGAGGTGGTAGAGGAAGGAGATCCATGATCCTCCACAGGGGCTGGCTCTGACACTGTGGGAGGGCGTCCTTGACAGAATCGCTTGCTTTTCAGCATGCCCAACCCCCACACTCTCCTAGGCACAAAGGGAAGTGCCTTGTCCAACCCTCCACAATCGTCTTGAGAGTCCAGCAAGTCCTTCTCCCTTCCGTTTCAAGTTTCTCATCATCAAGATGGGGGTCAAGACAGGACCAGCTGTAAGCACATATGTAGGAGGGTCTCTGTGCTGTGCAAGGAAGGGGTGTGCCATCAGGGGAGTGTGGTGACCACAGATGATGCCCTGAGAAGAGGGAGCTCTGGTGTGGTGAGGTTGAGGGGTGTTCCTCTCATATTTTGTTTTGACAGATTGTCTCAGCTGCCTCTCAGGAATGGAGACCAGCAGGAGGCTGCCGTCACACTGAGGTCGGAGTGAGGGACCCCAGACAGGATGGAGTAGCCAGTTATGAAGGTGGGTGGGTGAGAAGTAATCATGGTCTCCTCCTGACTATCTTCCTGGCTCTGCCCTTGGGCACAGACAGCACAGACAGCACAGCTCAGACAGCAGCACCCCCACCCCCACCCCCGGAGGGAAGCTCCTCTCAGGGCTGGTCGAGGAACAGTTTTTACTGTGCATTGCTATGAATGAGGCTGGGGTCCAAGAAAGACTATCTGAGGAACCCAGGAGGCTGAGTGAGGGAACTAGAGGCCAAGGACCCTCCCTCCCAGAACCAATATGGACCAGCAGGCATTGGATGGGTCAAGCACCAAACCAAGAAGCTATGTCTAGCCCCAGTTTGGGGAGCTCCAACCAATGGGTCTTTTGGCCCTGTGAATTACTGAAGCATCTCCCTAAGCTCGCCTGTGGCTCTCCTATACCTCTCAGAGAAGCAAGTAGAGACCTGACCTAGCTGCCTGATGTAGCCTAGCCTTCTACAATAGCCCAGACCCCAGTCCCAGACTTAGCCTCTCTGGCTTTAGTCTTAGCCCCAATCTCGGGCTATAGCCCCAGCCTCCTACCCGCTCACTAAAGTGTACCATTCCTAAAGAGCTTGTGGGAGCAGGGGGCAGGCGGGGTGGGTCAGGCAGGAAGAGGCAGGATCAAGGGCTCCAGGGCTCCACCACACAGCCCTTCCCCACAGGCTCACTCCAAGACAACAGCTGCTGCCTTTGAAATGAGGTAAGATACTTCCTCAGCAGCACCTGCTCACCCACTGGGCAAGGCACAGCAGAGGGACCCAGAGGGAGGGAGGGACCAACGGACCTCCGCAGCTCCTAGGGAGACTCCACTCCGGCTTGCTCCCTGAGGGTCCACAGCCTAACTCGCTCTCCTCCAGCCTTTTTTTTTCTGTAAGCTTGAATGGATATGAGGCTCCTCCTGACTTTTAAGGGCAGCAGAGTATACTCCAACTGGTTTGGTAGCACAGTGAGGGCTGCCCACCCTACCCCTGACCTCCATGCGACCAGAATACCAGGAGCCTAGGGGAGGCATCCCCTTCGCTTGCCACTGCGTGAGGGGATTACCATGGAGCAGGTGAGCTGCTAGACTGGGTGCCCAGACAGCAGGCTCTGTTCATCTCCCACCCCATCAGCCTGTGACAGAACACAGCCCTCACTTAACAGGCATGGCATTTCTGAAGATGACAAAGATCCCGGGCTCAGAATGTGTGTATTTTTTTAATATGAACAGACACTTCTGCACCAGCATGTGGACGACCGGCAGAGCCTCCCCTGCAGTTTGAGGCTGAATCATCAGCCAAGATGAGGCCAAGAGCACATCGCGGTCCAGCCGGTCCAGCTGCCGCCGTGGGACTCTGGGGGATAAGGCCCATCCCCCTTGCCCCTCGGAAGGGTTGGCATCAATATGGTCGGTTGTGAGTTTCAGGTGGGATGGTCCACATCACATTTACGCTGCATCCCTTACAGGGCTGTGATCTACAGAGATGAGGTAGGATCAGCAGGGACTTCTTGGGGGCTGGGAGAGCAAGGAAGGAGCAGGAAGAAGAGCCTCACTCTGAAAGCAGGGGTCTATGGAAGTTACCTCCAGCTGCTGGGAGCTAACCAGACTTCCCAAGGGCCAGCATGAACTGGCACAGCCCTGGGATCCACCTTTATTAGCCATGTTCTCAACTGTAATTTTTCACCTGTCTCTGAGAGTCTTATCCATTGAGAAGGAGGATGCATGTCCCTATATCGGGTGGAAAAGACACAGACAGACAGGATTCCCTTAGGTAGGACCTGGAGCAAACCTCCCCCAGCAGCTTACCATCTGGACAGACCGAGGCAGTTGGATGCTGTCTTAGCACCTTGGCAATATTAAGTTGACCGAAGTCTATCCCAGGACAGGGACCAGGGAGTTAGTTGATAGTAATGTGCTAACTATCCAAGCAGCGGGCCTCAGAGGGAGGGCTCGAGTGAAGGCTGTCTTTTTGGAGCTAATGTCTCCTCCCCTGGAAAGCCAGGAAACCCTGAACTGGCAGCATTCATGCCTTCTAGCAGGTCCTTCGCCTTCTCTGTGGGCAACTAATCCCCCTCACAGACAGCACCCACCCTTTCGTTACCGAAGAGAAAACTGAGTCTTCCCTGGATCACCCCACCTACATTCCCTCCATGGAGTCAGCCCTATGGAGCTCCCAGAGGCCCACCAGAACACATATTTCCACCGAGATGGCCAAAAGGAGCTGGGGGATAGACTGGCCTGTACTTTCCTTGCTTCCTGGCAAATGAGAGATAGCTATAGCCTGGAGCAGTGTTGGAATCAGGCTTCCCAGAGGAAGACGGGTCCAGCCTGTGCCTCCTTAGAAACACTGTGGAGCCCCCGGGGCCTGTCAAAGGCACTTGGAACAGTCTAGGGAGGCAATGTGTCTCTGCGTCTACTCTGTCAAAGGAGACGGACGGCTACTGAAGGCTTTGCTTACGAACCCACAGCTCAGAGAATGGCAGGCGGTGGCAGAGCCGGCAGCTCTGGGCCTTGAACTTGGTCTCAGAAGACCCAGGCAGCCTGAGAGAGTCTGAGAGAAGAACAGTATGGGTAGGTCTTGAGATTCTGAAGCAGGAAGAGATGCCAGGGGGATCAGCTTGGCAGTCGGCCCCTTTCATGTCTGTTCTATGTCTTCCCTGTGTGCACCGGTGGGTCGGAGCTCTCAGAAAAGTGGAGCATTTCATGATGCGTTAATTAGGAGCCCAGAGGACGGTTACCCCACAGGGGAGGGCCACCAGCAAGGGAGAGAACCATTTGAAACATCTCAGGAAGAACTGGAACCTCAGGCCACCAATGCTGACTAAATCCACCCACTCCTTCAGTGTCGGCCACCACAACGGAAAGCCACCAGAAGAGCCCTCTCGGCTCTAGCCAGCCTGGACAAACCTTGGGGGCACAGCTCAGTTAGGCAGGTGCCACCGGATTCCCAGGGCATTTCAGAAAAGGCCCAGTGGAGTTGCTGAGACTCTGTGTGCAAAGAAACAACCACACTCCTCCTGGTAAGTGGCAGGACATTAGGGCTGGGCTCATGGGGCCCAGGGCCCAGTATACCAGCATCCATCCCGGTTCGACACCATTCTCCTAGCCACGCGTTCATGGTTCGAGGGGGACTGCAGCTGCTCATCAGCCATTTAAAGCCACACAGGGAAGATCTGAGTTTGGGGGAGCATCGAGGATCAGGGGTGGGGCAGGGTAGGGTAGGAGGCTCAAGTTCTTCAGCACTGCCCTCTCCCACCCTCAAGGACCGTAGCGTGGGCGGTTATGTCCGTCAGAGCCCACTACACAAGAGACGGCATCAAGGCTCAGATTACTAAGATCCAGCCTGCCTGTCCAGTCCCAGGTTTGAGGTCTCTACCCTGCTGGTCCCATCCCATTTTCCTGGAAAAACTACTTACTACCCAACTTACATGACCTTGCCCAGGGAAAACAGAGACTGTGTGTATACCTGGCCTCTGGCCCACCACACCTGCACTGCTTCCACATGGGGTGGATTCTGCAATAGCTGCTCAACCAGGGGCCAACCTGACCCTTAACCTGTCTGCCAAAGTAGACATTGGTCGGAGACCTGAGAAAAATAACATTTGGGGGGAGGGGGGCTCAGCCCCTCTTCACTTGTTCTTGTAGCCTCTGAAGACACTGGCGGCCCAATCAGAGATTGGGGGTGGAGCTTTATACCATCAGCACGTGCTATCCTGTACCGGTCCTGTCCTGCACCCATGGGACTCAGCATCAGGAGATCTGCTGATTCTGGTTCATCGGTGCTGAGGCAGGGGGATACCAGGGTAGACGACGTGACCACTGAAGTGGGCTGAAGGGTGACAAATATGCATATGTGTCCCTGTCCCAGAACCTACAAGCATGATGGCATTCGGGAAGCATCTCTGCAGACGGGACTAAGCTTGAGACCTTCAGGTCCTGAGCATCTACACAGCTACTCATGGGGCCAAGGGCATCAGCGGCCATCCCGGCCCAATGACGGGCTCCTGATCACATGTAGAAGGCAGAAAGAATGGAATTCTGGGGGACATCAGGGAGCAGGGTAAGGTAGTACAGGGCAAAAGGCTCAGGAGCCTTGACCTGTCGTCTCCTGTGTAGAGCGGCCTGTGTATAGGGGACATTGTCCACGGGAAGCAATGAGTCTCAGAAGAAAGGGGAAGGTTCAGGAGACTGAGCAGGCAAAGCAGAAAGCAGAGGCCACAGAAGAGAGAGGAGAAGAGAGAGGTGACGGAGACGTAAGCCTTGGGTGCCATAGAAGACCACGGCCAGGAGATGACGGGTAGGACCTTTCCACAGAGCATGACCCCGCCCACACCAAACATGTCAGACCTGTGGCCCCTGGGACTGTGTGAGGATGCATCGCCGAGAGACGTCATCAGTGTGTAGCCATTTGTTCCAGCAACCTAGATGATAACCCTCATGCTGGGATGGACGGTGGGGAGTCCAGCGAAGGAGCGTACAGCCTAGCTGTCGTGAAGGGAAGGAGGGTCCCTGTAACCACAGGTCCCCAAGACTGCTCTAGCCTAGCACAGAGCCACGTGCTGCCCTAAATAGCCCAGATGCCACTTGCAGTAACACTAGAGCAGGTAGCTGCAGATGTGACTTTGCAGAAGACAAAGGGACTCACAGGTGGCTAAGTGGCCTGTCTGGCTCGCGTAGCCTGTTAGAGCAAAGAGCGCCATTCCTCCACCCCTACTCCACCCCCATCCACAGAACCCCAAGGTTCTATGGGCTGTTCTATGCATCCTTAGAGTCACCTCTGGGCACCTCTGTGTCAGCTCTGGAGAACGCTCGCATGACCGAGCAGCTACCAGGTGTGGTGGTGCCCAGGGAAGGGCCAGATCGGCAAGTGACCCCAGTCCAGATCTAGGCTGTCTATGACAAGAGAAGAGACTAGGCTAGAGGTACTGGTATGGATCTCAGGCGGAGCTGGACCCTCCCTAAGCAAGCAGAGAAACATCTTAGAACCTTGTTCTTCACCATCCCCCAGGGTTCCCTGTGTTCTAGGTTCTTCAAGGTCAGCAACCTTGAAGGTCACGAACAGCTCAGCAGCCTGAAGCCACAGTCCCTGCATAGCTCCCTTCTTTCATACCCTTTACTCACAGTGTGGTCTTGGGAAAGAAAACAGGTCTCAAGAATGTCAGCTGGCTAGAGCTGGCGTGTGTGGTGGCACACACCTGCCATCCCTGCACTTGGGAGGCTGAGGCAGAAAGACTGTCAGGAGTTCGAGGCTAGCCTGAGCTACAGAGTGATACCCTATCTTGATTTCAAAAACAAAAACAAACAAAAAAAACTCCCATCCAGTTCACTTCTTCCCCAGGCAGGGTGGGTGGCTCTGCCTTGGAAGTAGGTCTGTGTAACTGTAGATTATGCATATATGTGTAGGTTATATATACATACTTGTGTATGTGTGTGTGTCCATGTGTGTGCATGTATCCCAGAGGATCTAGCAAAGAGGAAAGATGAGGTAATGCAGGCCATAAGCCCACAGAATGCAGATGAACTGGGATCTATGGGGCCCTCCTCAGCAGTCTCTGATGGCGTGAAGCATCGCTCCATCGTCTAATCTGCCGACCAGTCTCTCCAAAGTCCTTCTCATTTGTCATAAAACATGACTCCTCCTAGCATGCCCTGCCCGCTGGGATCTGATACCCAGCAGGAGCTCAGAAAACAGGTGTGGGGAGCCTGCTCCAATGTGTTGGGGTGGAGACCCCAGAACTGGGCTTGAAAGCTGCAAGGAGAACAGAACAGATGGGGAAGGAAGATAGGAGCCAGAACAAGGGCAGGAAGCTCTGGGCCACAGTGGGCACTGCTACTCCCTCCTCAGACTCCTGCTCCAGCATTGGCCTGGGAAGAGGGGATAGGCACACACACACACACACAGACATACACACACACACACACACACACACACACACAAACACACAGACATCCACACAGACACACACACACACAAACACACAGACATACACACACACACACATAAACACACAGACATCCACACGCAGACACACACACATAAACACACAGACATACACACACACACACACACACAAACACACAGACATCCACACAGACACACACACACACAAACACACAGACATCCACACGCAGACACACACACACACAAACACACAGACATCCACACAGACACACACACATACACACAAACACACAGACATCCACACGCAGACACACACACACACAAACACACAGACATCCACACAGACACACACACACACAAACACACAGACACACACACACACACAGAAACACACAGACATCCACACGCAGACACACACACATAAACACACAGACATCCACACAGACACACACACACACACACATAAACACACAGACATTCACATACAGACACACACACACAAACACACAGACATCCACACGCAGACACACACACATAAACACACAGACATCCACACAGACACACACACACACACATAAACACACAGACATTCACATACAGACACACACACACACACACACACACACACACAAACACACAGATATCCACACACAGACATCCACACACAGACACACACACATAAACACACAGACATCCACACACAGGCACACACAGACATTCACACACAGACACACACAGACATCCACACACAGACACACACATACATACATAAACACAGACATTCACACGCAGACACACACACACAAACACGTAGACATCCACACACAGATACACACACACATAAACACACAGACATCCACACAGACACACACACACACACACACATAAACACACAGACATCCACACAGACACACACAGACACACACTCATAAACACACAGACATTCACATACAGACACACACACACACAAACACACAGATATCCACACACAGACACACACACATAAACACACAGACATCCACACACAGACACACACAGACACACACAGACATTCACACGCAGACATCCACACAAACGTAGACATCCACACACAGACATCCACATACAGACACACACACATAAACACACAGACGTCCACACACATAAACACACAGACACACACACAGACACATGCACACAGACATATGCACACACAGAGACGCACACAGACACACATACACAGACAGACACACACACACACAGACACAGACACACACACACACACACACACACACACACACACACACACACACATTTGCACATAAGGCTACAGAAGCAGGAGTCTGGGAAAGCTCCTAGTCAGGTTCATCCCCAACCCAGAGAACCCTGCAAGGCCAAGGGGCACTGAAACCCCACGACTCTGAGCCCCTCTCCACTGCCCAGCATGACCAGCCCTTGGCAGGACTGGGTGGCAGAACTCGCCTCTTTTGTCCCTTTGTGTTGGACAGGCAGAAAGGACAAAAGCTCACTCCCGGCTGGCTAGCTGCTGCCACTGGAGACGTCTCCAGGAGCCCTTCCTCCGTCTGCCTGCGATGCTGCCTGTTATACAACAGACCTAAGAATAATCTAAAGGGCGGTCGCAGATGAGCGCCTCGCCCTGGGACCCCTCCAACTGGGGAGGTGGGAGGAACCACTGGAAAAGGGCTGTGGTTCTATTCAAGACTCAGTCTGTGTGGAGGCCATGTGCCCCCCCCCCATGGTCGCTCTGCCCCATCTCTGGCACCTGGGAGACCTACTGCAGCCCTGGGTCCCTTCCCCGTCCACCTGTGCCTACTGATCTTGGGGTCAAGAGTCCTGGCCAAGAGAAGGCAGCTGCAGGTTTGGCTGGACATATTGATGCTTGGGCCCTAGAGAACAACCCCTTTCCCGGCAGCCAAGGGTACACAGAGCCCATGAAGCCGGGAGCTACAGTGGTACAAGAGGAGGGGTAGGCAGCGCTGGTCTCCGGCCCACTCTGAGGTACGGGAGGCGGCCCATTTCCTCAGCACTTCCTCTGCTGCAGCAGGTGGCAGGCAGCCTTCAGGTTACTGGCACATGTGCTGCGCCAGGCTCACCACCCCTCCCAGGGGCAGGAGGCAGGAGGCAGGGTGGGTGCCATGCTTGGCAGATAATGAAGTAGTCCTGTTAGGCGCAGAGTAACTGAGTCTATACAAATTGGCCCGTAGCTCTTCATCTATTGCAGGCATTAAAAATTAAAATCCAATTACAACTCATATTGTCGAACCTGGCTGCTGCCGATTACAGCAAGCTGTGTGTGGGGTGGGGGATTATGTAACCTGAACTATTGGTGGTAGGTGCTGAGAACCTCAGGCACCAGGGCTTCCTATCCCTAGGAGGGCCTGCAGGAGGGCTCTCTCACTTGTAAGTAACAAGACCTGCAGGTGTCCCAGGACCCACAGGCCTAGCCTAAGCATCAAGTGAGGGGAAGTTCTACCTAGTTACCCAATGGAGAACCCACCTTTACTTCTAAACACTCTCTGGACCGCACACCTGGCTGTTACCTAAAGGCAGTGTACCAGCCCTACGGAGGGTGACAGAAAGCAGGCCTGCCTCCGTCTCAGGCTCACTCGGCCTCCTAGGAGGGCAAGATTGCAGGACCTCAAAGCTACCAAACCAACCCTGGAGCTCTAGACGTCACACACTGTCCAGCCACTATCGGCCAGCTCCAGCCTCTCCTTGTCCCAAGAGTGTGAGGGGTCAGCTGTCTTACTCTGGACAAGGACCTCAAAAGGCTGGGCCTTAGGGAATCGGACTGCAGGAGTCCCCAGGTAAGTTGATGGCACACACTATCTGCCTCTCTCGTTCTACCTAAAATCCAGCCCTTCCCATGGGGACTTGTGGAAAGTGTGGCCGTGGCATGAGTGTAATGTGTTGGGGTAACCGGAGCCTGGGGAAGGGGAGGATATACAGGCCAGCTCCTGACCCACCAACAGGTCAGAAGGCAGGCTTGATCTCTGACTCCCTGCTGCTCATGGTGCCCAGACTCCCCTCTGGCGGCTCTTAAGATGGACTTTGTTCAGGGATCCTGGCAGGACACCAGTGGGCACCCCTAGATTGGTGCTTTGGGTACTGTGGGCCAGGCATGAGAATAGCTAGGCATTGCCTCTGGAATCCGGGCCATTAGGGAGCCAGGAGGCACACTGCTACCTTTTCATGGTAAGGTGCCAAGAAGATCATGCTATGATCATTTCATATGCCTCAACTGTCACTAGCCAGCATAGAGAGGGACTGGAAATGAAGGAAGAAGAGGAGAAGGAGGGAAGGGTTGGGCAGGGGAGGGCAGAGGAGGGCAGAGGGAGGCCCCCTATTTCTTTGGCATCTCCCGTTTGATAGTTCCATTAAGTACCTCGTCCCCTACATGATTCCCCATAAGGGCTTAGAGGCCCCGGGACCCCAGGAATCACCTCACACGGTGGACAGTTGAACTCTTCCCCAACAACACCCTACAGTGCCTGGTCGTTCCCACCTGGCCCCACAAGTGTCCAAGGCTGGGGGCTGGGCAGGTGCATCCCAGCCCAGGCCAGGTAGATGTGTGATGCGTTCACTGCGCTGCAGCTGTCCACCCAGCACTTCTGGCCGACTCACGTGGCAGTGGTCCTGCTGCACCACCGAAGTAGGGGCGTCCCCACCCCCACCCCCGCAGGAGTCAGTCTCCACACAGAATTACAGCCCCAGGAAGACATTCTGAAACCTGGGGAGGAAAGTTTGCAGGGGGTGCCTCTTTGATCCCTCATCAAGTACCTGAGGCCACCAAGAGAGCCTTGGACCTCTCTGCCTGTCCTGCTGCGATTCCACATGCGCACCCGTGCCCAAACGGAGAAGAGAAGCAGCTGGGCCCCCGCATGCGGCTTTGGAACCGCAAGTGCCCCCTCCCTGGGCACAGCCCCGACCCGGGCCAGGAGCAGCGGCGCCCCCGCGTGTCTACCCGCCCCAGCCCTGCTTCTGCAGCAACAGGAGCGGCACCTACTGTGCTTCTGCGGGGCGGCTCCCGCGTCCATTGTCTCCGCGTTGACAGCAGCGAGGTGGCCACGAGGGCGCGGACTCGGGTGGTCAGTGGCCTGGCTCTGACTGAGGCTAAGGCTCCGAGGACATCGCTTCGCCAGGGCTGGCGGCCCGCGGCGGACTGTGCGCGCAGCGCGTTCGGCGCTGTGACACTGAGCCCCGTGGAGGCGCCGCGCGAGGAGCGCGCTGTCACTCGTGCCGCCCGCACCACACCCCCTGCCCGCCCCGCGCTGGGAGGGGGCCGGGGGCCCCCGGCTGCGCTACGCGTAGAGCGGGGTGCGACGTGGAACCGCGGGCAAGCGCAACGCGCAGAGACTGGGAGCCGGGAGGACAGCGGGGCCAGCACCCGCCCCGTGCCCGCCGCAACCAAAGTACTCTTTCTGCAAAGATGCACCCGCAGCCTCCCCCCTCGCCTCTGCGTGGCCGGAGCCTCGGACCAGGAGGGGGCGGGGCCGAGAGCATTTCCCACATCTCGAGGCTGCTCCACGCAGCCAAAGCAAAGAGCTGAGCGGGAGGTCATTGCTCTCTCCGCCCCCAGGTGCTTAAAGAGGAGGGTCACCTCTCCCCGGAACCCAGAGGTCAGGGAGCACATGCATAGCGCTGAAAGTCCCAAGACCAGGGGAAAAGGGTAATAGCCCAGCACTAAGAGCTGAATAGGAGCATCCCTCAGCTCCCTTCAGAAGTGTTTCTAGGTCACAGTGGGATGGGGCTTGGTGCCGCTGTCTTGGAAACCGCCATTGGGGCCTGGAGAGAGGACCAGGGTAGGAGTTGCAAGTAGAGTCCTGGCCCCTCCCTGACCGGCCCCTGGCTTCCCTCAGCCCCTTCCTGCTCCTCCCGGTCTAGGAGGGTGTCCACAACTGTTGGCATAGATCGACCCTGGATCCTGGGGACCAACTTGGCACCTCCTTGCCAAGTTAGGGTTCTCAGCAGCCCCTAGCTCTGCCCCCACACCCCTGTCTGTGAGCAGGCAGGGTTGGAGAGGCAGGGGGGAAAGGCAGGAGAAATGTTCCACTCATGCCTGCATCCATAGAGTCCTCGGTCCCCTCCTGGCTTATGCTTTGCTTCGGGGCTGAGAAGCAATTTTTCTCTTCAGCCCACCTTAACAACTATGAGCCAGATAGGGTCCCATCGCGCCAGCCAGCCACTCCAGCCCCAGACCACTGAGGAGTCAAACACTTACTCTGTAGTGTGTACTTCCACACCAAGTGGGTTCCTGGACCCTATGCCTTGTGGTCTGACCTGGGGAGTTCAAAATGAGATGGGAGATCTTATCCAGGCCAAAGAAGGGGATTTGACCAAGAGGAGACTGGAACCATGGATGTCGCCTAGCAGAAGGAAGACTGAATCTGAGATGAGCCCCATTTTAGCATACTGGGAGCAGGTTTCTAAGCCAGGAAGAGGCAAGATGCCACGTATATGGGAGCGTGTGTCCTTTGAGACCAATACCACCTGCTCTTTTTGTCCCAGGGCATACATATCTTCATGTCCCAGCTCCTACAGACCCTTGAGACCTCAGTACCTCCTCTCCAGCCTTAGTTTCCTCTGATGCAGACTCACTGGTCTCTACAGAGCCTTGACTTTCCTCAAGTCACTCATTGATTCCTTAGCTCTGCCATAGATCCTGTGACCAGAGCTGACTCATGAGAGATGACACATCATGCCTATGGGGCAGCTGAACTCCAAGGTGCTCTGCGTTCTAGGCTCTCTTGTGCACGTGACACACACATACACACACACACACCCATAGCTGTTGAAGCTCTATTAGACATACCTTCTGGGGTACCTCATCTGGTTAAGGCTGCCTGTGCTCAGACTGCCCAGGATAAGTAGCACCAGGCGTTCCTACCACAGCCACAAACCCTCGACATCATCATCATCATCATCATCATCTTCATCAAATAGCCCACCAGAGCTAAGCTCCAAGAGCCATGGCTTCCTGAACCATATTGTGGAGGCAGTTATCAGAACTCCTTTCCAGGGGCCTGTGGTACCAGCTCTGTACTTCTCCACCTGCCATGGCCGCACAGGCACACATATTCTCCCAGACTTCGTCTGGCTTCCTTTTCTGGAATGCAAGCTCCAGGAACTTCTCTGTATTCCCACTTCCCAGGCCAGAAGCACACCTTCCGCTCCCACTGTGACAGCGTGAGCTTTCCCAGGACATCAGGCGAGCATAAGAAACAAAGCATACATGAAGAGCTAGGGAGAGGGCTCAGTGGGTAAGCGTATGTGCTGCTCTTGAGAAGGACCTGAGTTCGATTCCCAGACCCACATCAGACAGCTCAGAAATGCCTGTAGTGGTACTCCCAGGGAATTGTACATCTTCTTCTGGCCCAATAGGTACTTGCACTCACGTGAACACACACACAACTAAAAATAAAATCTTGAAAGTAAAATAAAGTATGCGTGAGTGAGAAAAAACCAGGGGGTCTTGGAGCTGCAAGGCTGCCCGAGTCCCAGCCTCTTGCCCAAGCAGATCTTTCTGGTGCATGCCAGGTGCTAGCAGGAGCCAGACATAGACCAGGATGAGATTCCTGCAGGGAAACCATGGAGCAGTCTATGAGCTCACCTGCGGTGCCGTTGTTTCTTGGCTTCTGCAACTTTATAACAGGGCGCTGGTCAAGTAACCACTGGCACTGAGGTTTAGGCTTCTCTGTGCTTTATGGAGTGTCCCCAGGCACTCCAAGGACTCTTCTCAGTGTGATCATCGCAAGCACCCCAAGCTTAGAGACCCCCAGAGCTGGGTGCAAACCCACGAAATAATGTTGCACATTCCAGATCATGCCCACTTGCACGCCTTCACCAGATGGCTTTGTCAGGGGTGGGGCAAGTTCTCTCCTAGACCGAGGCCAGTTGCTAGAAGCATGATCCCTGGCACGCACACGTGCATGCACATAGTACACACACACACACACACACACACACACACAAACACATACACACATCATATATGCACATACACACACATGCACACATACACACATATACTCACATACACACACACACACACACACACACACACACACACAGGGTATACCAGACACATGCACCTCCTGTGATGGTAAGGTACTCTGCATGTAATTCTAGCAGCCAGAGTAAATGGACAGACTGCCTCCTAGATCACTACTGTCTGAAACCCAAGAGCTTCCCAAGACCCAATATCCCAGGAAGCCTTCTTGCCTGAGGTCTCTAATATAACCCTCACTCTCATCCCAACCAGGTCTGCTGGCCTCTCCAAGATACCCACTGGGCCGTTGGGACACTGAATCCGTCATACACCCTTTCCCTCCGAGCTGCGGCACCGAGACTTCCTGCTGCCTCCTGTTTCTTATGCCTCTCCTTGCTGCCTCTTTCCCAAACCTTGCGAAGCCTGTCTGGTTACTTCCTTTCACGATGACCCAGAACATGGCCTTGCCATTCCTTTGAGTCACCTTTTCTTGTACAAACATGAGATCCTTGTAGGTGGCGGGTCATATGCCCGTTTTTCTTTCCATACGCACTGAGCAGGCCTAGCTTTGGAGGACCTTCAGGTACTGTCCCACCTTGGTGGAAAAGAATCCACCTAGGCTTGGCCCCATCACCCTTCACCCTGAGACACTCCCCTGACAGCAGGGCCCAGCTCTAGATGAAGACAGATGGCTCAGGGCAGGAGCACAGCTTAGAGACCTTGATTGCAGCCAGCGGTCACCACCGTGGACACATGGGCCTCACAGGGATGCTCACAGAGAGGCATCAAGAGGCACCACCAGGGCCCTGCGGAGAGAGCAAGCACATGCTCTCGCCAAATCAATACGTCTAATTGGGTAAATGTGCAATTCTCAACTGGCTAAATTTAGAAAGTGTGTGTTTCGTTCTCCACCAGCATCTGGTCTTAAGACGTCCCGTTCTCAATCAGAAATCAAAGTAACGTGCCGAGTCGGCGCTCTATCTCACCGGCTTCTGCTTCCCACACACAAGTCCTGAGGTCTGGCACCCAGGAAAGGAAGTCCAAGCCTGGCCAGCACTGTGGAGATGGGGAGGAGGCCTGGCCTCTGGTTAAGGGCAGACACTTTTCTGTGCTGACCTGGTGCCAAGGAGGAGGGGTGAGGACACCCTGGGAGGGTCAGAGGTATCTCTATGGGGGCTGCTGGCCCCTCCTCGTCTCACTGGCTCCTGACCACAGTCTTTTTTTTTTTGTGTGTGAGAAGGAAACTGAGGCGCCTAGAAAGGAACTCACTTGTTCAGGGTGCCTGGAACCTGGGGACCGGTCCCAAACAGCCCTTTCCTTTGATAGGTTACAATACTTATATCTAGGTCTTCCGGGACATGGCACCTGTGAGCCTGGGCAGGGCCCTCTGTGTGCCAGGGTCTAACCCCTTCTGTGCTGTCTTAGACCTCTGACCAGAGCACTCCCGGTAACCAGGCCTAAGCAGGGAGCAGCTCTGGACTAGTCAGGCAGACAGAACGCGATGTTGGGTGTCTCCAAGGCAAACTCACGGTGCTCCTCTAATCCCTGGACCTAGAGAGAGCTGCTCATGAAACTAGCACTATCAGGCTCCTCTATCTCAAGTGGGAGGTGGGAGGGTGGTGGGTAGAGAGAGATGGACTTCTCCCAACCTGCATGACCCTAGGACAATTTGAATGCTGTGGCTGATGGGTCGCTATGATGTTCAATACAATAGGGACCACCATGCCAGCGGAGAAGTATGGATCATGCTGTGGCTACTTTAGGCCCAGGGTGAGGGTGGGTCTTCAGTTGCCTAAGCCAAGATGTCTAAAAAAGGGTCCCTTTCCTGGACACTGGGTAAAGATATCCTGGGCCCTAGTTAGGCCGGCTTGTGCATGGAAGAATCAGCCTCCTCCCCTTTCTGCCTTCCCACTTGTTGACGGGTACCTCAACAAGAACTCCAGACCTGCATACATCCCTGCTTGCTTAGATGGCGCTGGGGGCAAGTGGGGACACAAGAGAAGGCCTCTGGGAAGACCTGCCCCAGGACCTCACAAGGGCTATCGGTCCCCCAGCCTCACAGAGCTGTTCACAGGAGTCACCAGTGAGCACGGTGTCTGTCCCTTTCATCTGACCCTGAACCAGCTCCAGGTCTACTCTGTGCACCTCCATCACTGCTGGGCCAATCACTTATTCACAGGGTCACTCTTCTGTTCTACAACTGGCCACAAGTATTCTCTGAGCATGCCCAGGGCTCCCCGCTGATGCTTAGAAGAGGCCTCTGTCCAGTGGTCGGTGTAAAGCAAGTATGTAACCAAGTCGTGATGGTAGATTCTAGGAGTTCTTGAGACGGGCAGGGTATGATTGCTTAGTGCTGGACCAGAGCAGGAGTTGGGAGGAGTCTGGGGAGTCAGGGAGAAGAAGCTAGAGCAGTGAGATCTTTAGCTCCCCAAGTGAGGACATGCTGGCAGGTGGACTCCAAGACGGATGGATGGATGGCCATGCACATGTGTATATAACATGTTTCATGTGTGTTCGTGTGCAATTTTGTGTGTTTGTCTTTGGGGAAGGAAGCAGGCTATATGATCGATAGCCCCCACTTGGCTAGGGAGCATGACCTGAGGGTTGTTCAGATGGGGCAGAAGCCAAAGAGGCAGGAGACGTGGACGGAGCCTGTGGCACAGAGAAGCCCTCCGGGAGTGGGTGGGTATCGTGAAGGTTGCTCAGGATTTAAGGCTCGAAAACTCTGACGGGGTAGGTGCCGCTGTTTGCTGACAGAAAGGCTGAAGTTGAGCTCCACTCAGGTGGAGCCATGGCCACGCTCGCTTGGCCATGGACTGGGATCGAAGCTGGGCAAGTGGGGAAACACTCGGGGAAGGGACGAGCCCGAGTCTCTAAAACAGAAGTCCGCGTTCAGAAAGGAGGAGGTGGCAGCCCAACAGAGCTCTGAACCGGACTCGGCGGTCCCAGCCACGGCCTGACTACTCCACGGGAGGCTGGAAAGAGAGCAGGGCCCATGGATTCGTGACCCAGAGGTTAAGCTTTACTCACTGCCCACATTCCCTGCCTGCGGGGATCAGCTGTTTACGTGCTTAAGAGGCCCTATGCCGACGCCCATTTAGTACCGCCTGTGTACCAGACCCACAGAGCCATCTCGGCAGATTGAGCGAGAGTCCAGCCAAGCTACGTCCCCACTCTTGAGAACAGTGCTGAAGTACAGTAGGCAGGACTTCATGCCTCCTTGCTCCTTCCCTGCCCAAAGAGTTACATCTCCCCCACCGGGAACTCCCCAAAATACCTTCTGGTGGCCGCCTAATGAAGATTTGTGCCGCTCGGAAACTATTTCCAGGAGACCGCGGGTGTGACGTAGCATTGATGGCCTCCTCAGGGATATCTTGGATCCAGACACTCTAGCTAGACTTGACCACTCTGCCTACACCCCCCTCTCTCTGCAGACACCTACTTCCCTCTGAAAGCCAATCTGGTGTCCTGAGTAGACATCAGGAGAAACTGTGCTGAGAGGAGGGTGTCTCTTGCATCCACTCAGCCCAGTGCCCAAAGACGGGGAGACAAGACAGAACCAGTTCTTGGCCACAGCTGCCAATCCAGCATGCCAGGCATCTTCCTTCTTCCTCCCAAGGGCAAGGCTCAGCCCAGGGACAAGTCCTGAGAGAAAGGAGCACCCTGTGTCCAGCTATAGGGAGAGAGACTCTGAAAGTGCAGGTCTCCAACAGCAAAGCTAATACTCATCTGGCCAGGGATCCCATCAAGTCCACCCTGGGTTGGAGCCAAGTCAGGATGCCTTAGGCTTCCTGGTATACTGGCCTCTGGTCCTTAGCTCCTCAAATGGCTTAGAGACCCCTGAATCCCAGCCTCCCCTCCTTAGAAGGATCCCACAGCAGCTCCAGGCTCTCCTGCCAAGAGTTTCCCCCTCTATCACCCCATCTCACACATACCTCCAATCTCAGGGAGCCCTACAAGGGGCCACTATTGGGACTCTTTCCTAGTCACAGATTTCCCAGAGGAGAGTTCATGCATCCTGCCCACTTCTAGAAAAGGTTCTGGGGCCCAGCGAGATGGTTCAGGAGTTAAAGGTGTTTGCTGCCAAGCCTGATGGCTTGAGTTCAATTCCTAGGACCTACAAGGTGGAAGGAGGAGGGAACCGACTCCTGAAAGCTGTCCTCGGACACCCCCCCCCCCACGTCCATGCTACATACTCACACACACACAGATTAGACAGACAGGCAGACGTAATTGAGAGAGACAGAGACAGAGAGAGAGAGAGACAGAGAGAGAGAGAGACAGAGACAGAGACAGAAAGACAGAGAGACAGAGAGACAGAAAGAGAGAGAGGACTGTCTCTGCACCAGGCAGAACTAATGCTGGAGAGGCAATGGGCAGCCCACGGGCTCCAGGCTGGGCCAGGCACCCACTTAGCTTCATTGGCACTTACACAGGCAGGCCCCTCCCCTGGTTGCTCAGGAAGCTGAGGATAGAAGCTTCAAAGAGCCCAGAGGACATCAAATGCTACCTCACACCCGCAGTCGTCGCCTGGAAATAAAGAGTTTCCGAGTTGCACAAGCTACAGAGCCCCACCCCCAACCCCTGCAGCAACGCTGGCAGTGGCTTTGCTTCAGAACGTGCCAGACACTAGGTGACAACCGCAGTGTCCCACCCATGGGTGCAGGAGGCAGCCCTTAATGCTCAGGGTTCTGGGACTCAGAAGACTGAGGCAGAAGGGTTCAGCCCTCAAGACCTGCTTGGGCTGCAGGTAGCATTTAAGGGCAGCCTGGGAAACCCAGTGAGACTCTATCTCACAACAACAACAACAACAACAACAAAAACCAACTAAATTCAATTCAATTTAATTTAAAAAATTAAAAAAAATAGAAAACTTGTCTAGTGACTGATTCTTAAATCTGACACCAAAGCCAATCTCTGGTCTGCACACACACACAACACAGAAAAACACACAGGATGGGGCTCCAGAAGAAAGCTCCAGGATGGAAAAAATAAAATAAAATGAAGGTCTGTCTCCCAAGCCAGAATGGGCTCACACTGAAAAACGCGATTGGACTGATATGGGAGAAATAGGCAGCCATAGAACCCCACCAGGCCATAGTCAGAAACCTGCTCGCAGAGACTGAAGGGAGATGTGCCTGGTGTCTGCAGCGGATCTCGCTGGCTTCTCCATAGTTTACATCGCACTTTCCAGAGCAGCTCCTCTGAGCCAGACTTGCTTTCATGACCGGGGGGGGGGGGGAAACAACACGCACACACTTACATGCATATGCACACGTGCACGTCACACACACACATACTCGTGCATGCATGCACACACCCACATACTCACACATGCACACACGTACACATGCATGCACACACATGCATGCACACCCACCCACACATGAACACACACGTGCACACACCCGTGCATGCACACACACTCACACCCCACACACACATGCATGGGCACACACACACGCACACACATGCACAAACTCACACACATGCGCACGAGAGACTGATATAGCAGTGGAAAAGCTGCGTGGGAGGGGAGGAGCCGGGATCTGAGCACCCATGAAGTGGGAAATCCCCCTGGGGACACATGGTCCTGCCTCTTGTCTCTCACTCCCACCCCCTGGGGTACACATCCTGTGTGCAAACACTTATGTCTCTCCCTGACCCTAGCCTCACAGCCCAGGCTCAATCAATAATAGGGAGACAGAGAGGGACACAGGGATACATGCTCCAGCTGGCCTGCATCCCCTAAGGCCAGGGTCTCATTCCTCTGGCACTTTCCGGTGGTGACAGGATTGAGCTGGTAAGCATTCCTGGGACACATACACACATCTATCTATCTATCTATCTATCTATCTATCTATCTATCTATCTATCTATCTATCCCTGGAGAGCATCCCGATTTCAACCATTTGCAAGCCAGCTCCCTTTCTGAATCAGATGAGCTTTCTCTCCTCAAATGAGGTAGAAACCTAGCTGTGTGCACCTGAGTTAGCAGTGGACAGACTGTCTCTGTGGGCTCTTCCGCTCCATCAGTACCTGAGCTCATGAACACCTGTGATTGGGCTCTAGGTGGAAACAGGAGCTCCCTCAACATCACTGCCTCGGTACTGGGGGGGTCACTCTAAATACTCCCTCCCATACCTCAGACCTCAGTGGACCTGTCTACTGAAGAGCTACAAAGCTGGGAGACACTTAAGGTCTCCCATCTCAACCCCGTCTGCAGTGGGAGAGAAAGGAGATGTTTGCCTGAAACCCAGAAATAAAGGCAGCTGCCACAACCACTATGGTTCAGTCTACAGGACTGTGTCCGGCTGGCTGCCAAGACAGTTTCCAAGGCAGGTAATCCAGGAACTCTTTTTTCCTTCTAGGAGTGCCTCAGTGTCTCTCTTACCAATCATCACCGAGTTCTGATTTTCACCCTGACCCCAGTGACATGTGAAGAAGAAGAAGGGGTACAGGAAGCAGATGCCCTAGAACTCCTGGCTTGACCTATACATGGGAAGTGGTACCACACCCCAACAGTTCAGTCTCTGATCTGGCTTACAAACCAGGGGTTCTTGTGCACTCCAACCTCTCAGCCTGTGGATTGGATTGAATTGCTCTTAATGAAACCTGTTACCACGGATACACCAGAAGTGGGATAGGACAGACTGAATGGGAGAAATGTTGACCATGAAGGGCACCCACTGTTCACACCCCTGAGCTTGGATCTTACACTGTCCCTGGCTCCAGCATCTTAGAGTTCTTACTGCCTTGTCAGAAAATGAAATCTAATCCCTGTGGGGTTGCAAAAGCCAAGAGGTCAAGGGGTCAAGATGTAGCATAATAGGGACTATGGCTGAGTTGTTGTGCAAACTACCTAAGCCAGGACCCAAAACACAATGGGCCAAGACCAACCTCAGAACAGACCCCAAACTGGTACATCTAGTTAAATCTCTCTCTCTCTCTCTCTCTCTCTCTCTCTCTCTCTCTCTCTCTCTCTCACACACACACACACACACACACACACACACACACACACACACTGGAAGCTGAGCTAGCATCAGGTGCTAGCCCAATAACGGAGACCCACTTTAGTTAAACTAAGAACAAACCACACACACTAATATTCTAAGTACCATTCGTGCCCTACCCATTCAGCTTGGCAACCTCCCACTGCCCCAAGGGATTGTTTCAGGAAACCTTTTAAAAAGACCTTCAGGCCAGACTAGGGGTCCCTGCCTGCAGACTCAGTCTAGACCCAGCCCAAAATCTGCAAACCAGGCATGCGGAGGGGCTGTGGGGCAGTCAGCGACGAAGGAATTGTAAGTACAGGCACAGGGTGGGAACGAGAAAAAGATACAGAAAGCAGGGTCTTGCTTCCTGGGATTGTCGCCCCTGGATCCACCCGCATCTTCATCTAGGAACCCCGGCTGGAGTCAGGGCCTTGGGGGAGCCTCTTAGGTCTGGAATGACTGCACTGATCTTCCTCCAAGTAGCCACCCCCGTTCCTGGTGTCCATTCCAGACAGAGCGGAACTCGGGGCCAAAGCCCATCAGGGACTTTGCACAGCTGAGCAGACAAATCCCCACCCTCGGGTAGGAAGGCCTGTCCAGGCGTATCTGGAGAATGTGGGATTGACAAGCTAGAGCTGGGTCCATGGGCAAAAGGGTGTGTGTGGTGTGAACACATATGGCACACACAGGCAGAGGCAGACCCGGTCTTTGAAGGAGCATCCAGCAAACCAGAAACCCCTGTACTCCTTCAGAACCGGACACTTGACCTGGAAGCCTCCCCATGTTAGATACCTGTGCTATTCTGACAGCTGTCACCCAGGAGTAAATGTGGTCTCTGTTCCAGGTAGGCCATACAATTCATTGTGTCCAGGCAGACAGAGTTTGCTTTTGTGTAGGATCAGCATACATTAGCTGCCTTTGCACTGTGTGCTGGGCTCCCCAGATAAAGGGAGCACCCTGTTTTGGGGAAGTTGGCAATCTCTCCTCCCCAGGTGACATCATAGGATTTGCATCATCCCTTGGGTCTCACAGTCACCCAGCAGGAAAAGTATCAGGTACAAATGAGGATTTACTCACCCACAGGCAAAACGTTGGCCCTCAGGAAAAGCCATCTGCTGCCGGGATCTGGCCCTGGGTCCTCAGGCAATGAACTGGGACCAATGGAGCTATCGATCAGGGGATTCATCCTAGAGGGATGGGCACTCTCTGGGATTTGGGTGCAGTCAGTCTGGATTAGCAGAGGGGTCTAGTCACCAGCAGGAGACTGATGTGAGGGCCCACTGCTTGCAGAGGCCCCAGTGTCCCTTGCGGAGATGAAGTCTAAGCCTGTAGTTCATCACACACCTAGAGAAAGCAAAAGAAAAATGTGTGTTTTGGGGTGGGGGGAAGGGGGGAGGGAGTTCTGGCCAGCTACCTGCACTGTGGGAAGGCAATATGCATCATAGCTCCCCCTGCTGGAGGATGTAGCCAGCATCACAGTAACTTTTAGATAAATAGACCAGTAGGGCTGGTGCTGTGCTGGGTAGCCAGGGGAGCCAAGGGTGAGAAGGTGGAGCGAGAAGAGCCCAAGGGGCTCTGCAGAGCCTCACACTTTCAGTGAGCTGCAGGTCGAGACAGAGTATCATAACCAAGCCGACAGCTTCCTCCAGAGCGTACACAATGCTTGTCTGTTGTGAAGACTTTCTGCAAGTCTCCAACAGAGTCAAGAGAAATGTTTGTAGCCCCCATGGGAGCAAACTTTGCAAGACAAAGTACCCATGACACCTCAAAACATGTAGCCCATGGCTGTAACAAGCTCCTCACCAACCCTTAGGCACAGTGGGGCCTGGGAAGACTTAAAGAGTCTGTGTGAGCATCCTCCATCCCCACTCCTCCATCCCCGCTCCTCCATCCCTGCTCCTCCATCCCCGCTCCTCCATCCCTGCTCCTCCATCCCCGTTCCTCCATCCCTGCTCCTCCATCCCCACTCTTCCATCCCCAGTCCTCCATCCCCGCTCCTCCATCCCCGCTCCTCCATCCCCGCTCCTCTATCTCCACTCCTCCATCCCCGCTCCTCCATCCCTGCTCTTCTATTCCCGCTCCTCCATCCCCACTCCTCCATCCCCGCTCCTCCATCCCCAGTCCTCCATCCCCACTCCTCCATCCCTGCTCCTCCATCCCTGCTCTTCTATCCCCGCTCCTCCATCCCCACTCCTCCATCCCCAGTCCTCCATCCCTGCTCCTCCATCCCTGCTCTGGCCCCTCGCTGAAACATCACTCTAGGTCCAGAGTCTCATCACCCACTCTGTGGTGCACTGAATGGAGACCCCTGTGGTCTCCCCAGCAATCATCTGCCCAGGGCATCCCTGCTTGGCTGAGCTCCAAGCCCCTGATTTTCCAGGCATACCTCCTTGTTCTGCCCTGGGACCCATCCCCCAGTCTCCATTCAGTCCCTGCCTGAACCTCTCCTCCTCTCTCACTGATCATTCAGCAGTTACTATCTGGGCCAACATCTTCTGGAGGCTTTCTGGACACCTCTTCCCAGGACTTCTGTTTCGACAGAGAAATTGGCAGGACAAGGGAGAAGTTGGCCATCTGGATAGAGCTTCTAGACCTGACTTGTGATGGACATCAGCATGCTTAGACCCTCCTGACACCAAGAACTAAGCTCTGTCTGGGTAGGAAGATGGGGAGGGAAAGGGAGGCCTCTGGAGTCCTTGCAGGGAAGGCTGCCGCCTCCACCTTAGCCCTTCCTTAAGCCAGAGCTCTTGGTTCCCTCCAGGCCTCTGAGTCTTCTCTCTTCCACATCCCCAGACTCCAGGCCCTCCAGCCTGACCTGTCTCCTGATCAGCAAAGATTAGCCTGCCAGGGTTCCTAGGGTCCCAGGCTGAGAGCAGGGTGGGCAGTGGGCATCAGACAGTTCACTGGACTCACCCTCAGCCTCCCTCTTCCTGGCACTCCTCACCTCTGGCCCCTGGCTCCAAGTCTGCTCACAGATATAGGGTCTCCCAGGTCCTCCCAAAGCCGATGGACTGCTGAAGCCCCTCAGTCACCAGCCCACGAGGCTAGCACCAGCTCTAACTCCTGTCCCAGCCGGCGCCCTCTGGGAGTCGGCTTCCTGTTGCAGTGGGAGCTGATCTGTGCCTCAACACGCCTGCTGGAGCGCGGGCCAGGCGTGGGGCTCCACTAGACTGGCATTGTGGAGCCTAATTAGGCAACAGTACCATGCCGGCTGCCTGAGGCCAAGGCGTAGCCCCAGAGGACCATGAGGTTGGCTACTGGCAGGGCCTCCGCTATACCTGGAGCCAGGACCCCTCCCACCCGCCCACCGCTGCCCTGTTCGATCTGTCTACCTTCCATGTCACCCCTTCCCCCCCCACGCCCCTCAGTCATGCAGGCCCTTCAGTTCTGGATAGGCAAGGAAACAGGGGTGGCGGGATACTTGACTGATCTTGTTGTGGGTCTATCCTGACCAGGCTGTTCCACCTCACACTGGCCACAGGACCTAGCTAATCCTCAGGTCAAGGCCCCTAGGCTAAGGGTGGATTACTTTCCACCTCAGGCCCCTGGTCTCTGCTACGACCCTGGCCTGTATCCCATCCTTAGTCCCCTGGGAAATGCCTGCTACCATGGGTGACTGCTCATTGGTGGCCTCATGTAGAGCCAGGCTGCACACAAAGAAGTCTATACAACCTTGTCCCTGCTTAGTCAAGAGGGCAAGTCCAAGCCCCTAGAGGCTGTCCCGTACCTAGGGTATGATATCCACTCGGGCTAGCAGATCTTTCTCTGTGAAGTGACCAACCTCTGTTTCCAGAGCCTCCAAGGACCAAGTAGCTCCCACTTAGCAGACTTTCTCAGTACCAGGCTCCCACCTCTGGGAGCCTCCAGAGAACCTGCTCAGGGCTGCTGACTGCTTCTATTTCTGACATCTATGGTAACCCCTGAGAATCCTGAACAGTGCTAGCCTGCCTGAGGACGTGAGGAAGGCCCACCGCAAGCCCCAGCCTGTCCTCTGCATCCTCCACCTTGTGCTTCCCACCTGTGTCAGAGCCTGAGGAATGGAGCGACCACACCCCCTGCCTTGTATACACTGGCTCAGGAAGCCCCTATGGGGGAGAAGGGACGCTCTTCCCCTGAGCCATCTCTGAGATGAGAAGTCTCTGAGATGTCAGAACGCATCTTTCCAGAACACTAGACATCTTTCCAGTTTCCTGGAGGGGAAACTGAAGCCTTCCCCCTCCCTGTGTAGGAAATGACCCTGAGAAAGAAAGAACTCTCATTTGCTCCTGCCCAACACTTAGTTCACCATGTTCCTGCTACCTCAACCCCTCCAAGACTGACCATCTCCAGTTCCTAGACAGTAAAAGGAGTGTCCCCCTGCCCCACCTTCCCCAGCTTCCTTCCTAACCTCAGCCCTGGTAGCCAATACTCCTGTTACACCAACGCAAAGGTCCAAAGTCTGCTCAGGTAGACCTTGACACACACTCCTACCCAGATCCCACTCATTCTTGCGCTGCTCTGTCCTGTGTGCATGCTGTTAAGGCTGGGAGTCAGTCTCAAGGTGAGGAGACAGTGGCCCCAAAATGCTGGCGACAAGAGGCAGGTCAGGGCCTCACGGTGGGACAGGTGAATCTGAAGCTATGCCTTTTTGGGAGCCACTAGTCCCACTGAGCCGTTCCTACCCTGCTGCCTACCGCCAGACTCACTGTGCGGAGAGAGCACGAAACTGGGGCTTGCCACAGTAAAGCCACAGGCCCGGGCAAGCTCGGCTCACACAACAAAGCCAGCCGGTCTAGCCAGCACAGTGATGGCCAGCAAAGATCTCAGCACCCTGTCCCCGCCCTCCAGTGTGTGGGAAGGGGGCAGGTTCAGGAGTTGGCTTCACACAAGAGAGCAGAGCCTTTCTCGCTCAGTACAGCTCCAGAGGTGGAGAGGCTACACTTGTCAAGGGAAGCAGGTCCCGGGAGGTTAGGTCACTGGGCTGAACACTTTACAACAGCTCTGGGAGCAGGTCCTCTGCAGGAGAGAAGCCCCAAGTTCCAGAGGAATATATTCATTGCAGCCCTGTCAAGGGCATACCTAGGGTATTGGAAGCAAGAAGGGGAGGGGCATTTTGAAAAGAGGGGCAATCTTGAGAGCACAGTTCTGGGTAAACACAGCTTGGAACCAAGTGTGCTGTAGGTGCCAGCTTCAAAGTGCTGCCTCACAAAAGCCTGGGGTCCCCAGAATCTTTAGGAACCCAAGATCCTGATAAGCCTCTTAAGAGTGTTCTTTGCCCTGTAATGAGATTGGTACGGATGTTGGTGGCACTGTGTGTTTTGCCATCTTGAACTCAGATTGTAAACAAGTAGCTATTCCCCTTAGAAGGTATCTGATGAGGCGGGATTGAGGGCGTGTACCAAATCTCAACCATGGACTCAGGACTCCCACCGGACAAAAGGGGGTGGGGTGTTCCAGAAAGGTATGGAACGCTGAGATAAAGTCCTTGTGCTTCTTGGAACATTGCTGTATCTGAAAGGCAGCTGGCAGGTGAGCTCAGGCACAGTGGTGGGGGCATCTGACAGATGTTTTCTCAAAAGAGAAGTAAGGGCTGGATACGGACCTGAGCCGAGAAATTAAGGTCAGCCTGGGCAGCATAACAGAACCGCATCTCAAAACAAAGAACAAAGTAAGCTTGTCACTTAAAAAACGGAATCCGCAGGCTCTCTCAGCAATAATAGAACTCGAAATTAAGTGAAAATTAGTGCTTTGTACAACCCCTATCTACCGCTGTGAGCCAGTCATTGCCCCAAACAGCACCAGGGCAGCAGCGAAGCTATCAAGAGCTTAGTAACATCATGAAATGTGTCAACAGTGGGGGAGTGAGCCGGAATCTCCCAGGGGACCAGATATACATTCCGACACATGCATGGAAAAGGGCCCTTTCAATGTACAGGATGCAAGGCGAGTCGGTGTGGTGACATAGCCCCAGTCCCCACGTGCTTCAGCTCCACACTACAGCCCCACCTTTAAGAAGCCATGGGGTGTTCTGAGCGCAGCATCCAGGCAGAACACCCACAGTTATGAGAGAGGAAGTATATATCTCTGCGAGGCCAGGATTCTTCAGCTCCGTCAACCAAAACAACACATTGTGACAGATGGGGTGCAGAAGTGGATAGGCAGATCCAGCCGTCCTTCACATGACAGACCGTGGAGAGATTTATAAAGCTGAAAAACATGTCACTCTTTTGGCATTTTTGGGAGGGGGGCTTAAACAAGTAGAATTTGTCATAAGATGTTATCTACGTTAACATAGAGTGAGTTTGCCGTTGTTATTTTCAACGAGACTTTATAAATAAAGATTCTTAAATGATCGTTTTTGTGGGTTGTTTTGAGGCACAGGGTTTCACTGTGTAGCCCTGGCTGGTTAGGAGCTTTTTATGCAGACCAGATTGACCTCCAGTCCGTAAATTTCCACCTGTCTTTGCCTCCTCCTAAGTGCTGGGATTACAGGAGTGTGCCACTATGCTTGACCACTTTGGGGTGTGTGTGTGTGTGTGTGTGTGTGCGCGCGCGCGTGCGTGTGCGCGTGCACGCGCGCACACGAGCACGCATATGTGTGTATATGGTTGCATTGCAATATGGGTACACAAGTATCAGTGTATGCATGTAGATATCAGAGAATGACCTTCAGGAATGTTCTTTCCCTTTCCCATGGGATCTAGAGCTAAGACTACATTGTGAGGTTTCTGCATTGTGTTTACCCTCAGAGCCATGTTGCTAACCCCTTTGAGACAGGGTTAGACATATAGACCAGGCTATCCTTGAAGTGAAGATTGTCCTGCCTCAGCTTCCCTGTTGCTGGGATTATAGGCATGTGCCACCAGGCCTGAATCTCATATATAATGTGGTTTGTATCAAATGACAGAACTAGAATACGCTGGTCGATATTTAGCAACGAGTCCCAGGAAGTGTGACATCTGACCATTTCCATGACAGAAATATTTCTACTTTAGTTGATTTCAAGTTACTGATGGTGCCATCACTGGACATGGGGTTGGGAGGGACGTGTTGTAGAGTCCCCACTACATTAGACACCATCAAATCCCATCTAGACAAGAGCAGAGATAACAGTGGGGTGTAATTAGGGAGTGATATGCCTTAAGTGTTTATTACCTTTGTGTTTTATGTAATTTATATGTCTTACATATGTAATTAGCT
Source organism: Tokudaia tokunoshimensis (assembly GCA_036184795.1). Classification (NCBI taxonomy): domain Eukaryota; kingdom Metazoa; phylum Chordata; class Mammalia; order Rodentia; family Muridae; genus Tokudaia; species Tokudaia tokunoshimensis. The sequence continues at coordinate 136,528,608 of BTHU01000005.1, forward strand.
TAATTTGATTTTAATAATGGCTGTGTTGAACATCCGGCTCACAGAATTACTGGAGATTTAACAGCTGACTCGTACAAGCTGGTCCTCGTAGGCTCCAACACACTCCTAGACATAAACCCTTCTAAGCAAATACTCTGTGGGATCCTCAGCAATTAATGCCAAGGAGTCCGAAGATGAAAACCTTTGTACAAAAAAAAAATCCTTTTAATATTTACGTAAAATAGTCACAACAGAACAATACCTCGGATTTTGAAAAAAAAAAAAATCCCAATAGGCATCTTGCCTATTGAAGGCTGGCTTTTCAGACCGGTCCTGGGGAAAGAGGGCAGAGCGCCAACGTGCTAAGCAGCTATAGTACTCAATCTACTGGCCTGAGTCAGTCAGGAGGGGAGCCCCAGTAGTGCTTTGATGGCTCCCACATTCCTCCTACCTGCAGCCTGAAGAACAGACTTGGAGAAGTGCAGTCCCTGAGTCAGAGCTCAGCCTGAAGCCTGCCCTGTGTGGCTAAGGAAATCCCAGAGCCTAGGTCTTCCTGTCTTTAAAGTAGGGTGCAGAACATGCCTTCCACAGGAGGTCATAGGTAGCATCCTCTCTCCTTGGGACACAGTGAAGCCAGACCTGATGACTGACACAGAGCCTTTCCATGTAGTCACACCCTGGAATCTCATTCAGGCCCCTCCCCGGCCCCCAGGGCACTTCTTTCAGAACGAGAGGCTATCATGATCTTGTACGTTCTTGAAACAGAAGCCCACACCTCAGGGGCAAATCCAGTCCCTGGGCCTCAGCATCGAGGGAGCTTAGTGAGCCCCATCTCTGAGTTGCAAGACAGAGCTAAATAAACCAGATCAAAGATTCTCAGAGGAAGAGCTGAAGGGGCAGTGGTCAGCTCTTGCGGTTCCTGCTGGACCTTGCCTCCTAGGCTTGTTTCTTGGAAGCCTAAATGGGATCCCAAGTATACAGCAAAGACTGTATAACCTGATTCATCCTGTGTCCTTAGGACTGGCTAAGCTCTCCTTTCCTAGTATCCAGAGACTGCCTGCTCCCACCCTGGAACAGTACCTAGGCTCATAGGGAGAATGGCAGAAGCTCAAGGGAGAGCATGAAGGAATCTTGAGGGGACTTCCAGGGCTTGGCCTTCATCCATCCTTAGCAGAAGGCGTGTTCCTGGTATGGGGGTCAGACCTCAAGCCAGGAAGACTGTCGGGCCCATAATAAACCTGGAACCAGCAGCTATGTACCCAAGAGTCATCTGGGGGAACTGCACCACTATGGAGGCCTATGGAGTCCTCTATCTACCTCTTTCTCTCCTTCCCCCCTTCTCTCCTCCTTCCCTGTCTTCCTGTCACTGGAGGAAACTAGATGTGCCACCTTGGACTCCATGGCTGGGTGGGCTTCTTAGTGGTTAACAAATGGGAAGTCCCATGTCCCGAGGGGCTCAGCTGTGAATATGGGCCATGGGCAGCTGAGCATCTCAGGCCCTGTCATCCTTAGGCGCAGCTGATCCAGGGGGAAGCAATGTTCCAGAGCCTGCCCTTAGATGCTAATGGCTGATCTGCCCTTGGATGCTAATGGCTGATCTGCCCTTGGATGCTAATGGCTGATTGTTGATCTTTCGCCTGTTTGTCGACAATATCTGAAAAGCGCCCTCCCCCCAAAGAAAACAGGCAGAGCCCCTTGAGACATACACAACGAGTTACACAGGGGCATTGTGTGCAAAGACGTGGCAGGTAAGCTGATGTTTTAACAGGGTCTAAGGACAATCCTAAGAACACGTTAGGGAAACCCAGCATGGAGCACCTAAGAATTGGAGCAATGTTTATTTTACTGAGAATCTAGCCCTGAACAAAAGCTTCTCAGGTCCCTTGACTTTCACAGGCACTGAATACCAGATTCTCAGTAGAGCTGAGGGTACCCCGAAGACTCCATCACGGAATAGCAGGGGATGAAAAGTCCAAGTGCCACATAGAACTGCTTCAAGAACCAGGAACATTGGCAAGGGGCATCGACAGAGACCTGGTGTTGAGGCTGTGACCTCAAAAGCCCTCTTACTCTAGCACATCATGGACATAAAGGTCCCAGAGTCACTGCACCCATCTGAGAGGCACAGAGCTTACATTAATACGCTTTGCCTGGGATTCTGACCTCTAACAGACCCAAGGAGACAGCTCTTCTGTCTACATTGGGTCCAAGCCACGCTGCTCTCAGAGGAATCCCTGTGGCTAGCCTCAACTACACTCCGTGGACCTAAACCAGTTTCTTATCTGCCTGGAAAGAGCTCAGTCAAGGCCATCACATCCCACAGACAGTGCCTGCCTACCAGCCTTGGTCATTCTTGACTCTCACATCTAAGACCAAGAAAGCCTTCCACAGCATCTCTTTGGAAGTTCAGGGATCATCAGAGAACTAAGTTCTCTCCCCCTCGTCCAACCACAAGCCTTCACACTGCCAACCTGGAAGCTTTTTGCTTGTCTTGCATTCTGCATGTGCCAAGCTCTCTGATAGGCTATGGCTTGGAGTAGAGGTGGACACGGAGGTGTTCTGGATCCCAGCCCTGCCTCGTAGGCTGGCTATTAAGACTGCTACTACTCAACTACCATCTCCCAGCAGACCCTGAGCCAGGAGGGGACCCATGATTACTCTCCTGAATGGTATACTACACAGTACAGGTGGTAAAACCTCCATCCTCCCTTTTGACAGATGAGACAGGTGAGGCTTAGGATACGTGGAGGCAGAAGTCACACCTGAAGTGCAGGTGCCTGCCCAACCCATTCCCCCCCCACACCCCCAATGCCTCCTGCTCCAGATTCTACCCTCTATATTAGGAGGCTGCTGGGTAGGGCAATGGGGCTTCACAATAGTCTCTAGCTGCAGGCCTCCAACAACCCTGTCCAGGAAGAATCTAAGAGGCCCTGACCTTCCAGGCCCATTTTGCTCCCAGCCTAGATTCCCTCAGGCCTAACTGGCCAGAGATCGCTCTTTATGTATCCTATAGTGTCTTAGAGTGACTGGCTCTCCTGGTCTCCTGGTCTCCATCCTACAGGCGGGGGCTAAAAAACTGTATCCTGGCTGCTACAATTTTCCCAGCAGCCTTAGTCTATGTGCCTGTGTCCTCAAGGACAGAGGCCTCTTCCTCCTCTGGAAAAGCTTTTCCAGATCTCCACTCCCTGGGGGCCTTTGTGTCAGCCCCTTATTATCCAGCACAGTTCAGGATGACGGCCACAGTGTGAAGACCCCTCCCTCCGTTCCACCAGTAAGGTCTTCTGCCCAATGCTAGACCACCCATTCCATCAGCAGACGAAGAGCTGTACGTGAGTGGGACCAAACAGACCTGGGTTCAATCCTACGCTGACTTCTAACCTGAGTTAATGCCACCAGGACCGAGTCCCTTTTCCCCAGCCCCAGGGCTCTGTTTCAGTTCCAGATCGAGGTTCTGAGAATGGAGAAAGGCCCAAAGCCTCACAGTGGCTCAGCACTGGGAATACATTTTTTTTAAACTTTTTTTGGTCTCCAGGGCTAACACAGAGACATAATGCCACCTACTCTGGGTCCTGGCTAAGGGTAGTATCCCAGCCACCTGCTTGTGCCCCCAGAACCGTTCAGGGTCCCTTCCCAGGGCACACAACCTCCAAAAAGATCTTAGCTTTCCTGCCCCAGCCCCACCCTCACTAGCAAGCCTACAGCGGAAAATGGGGAGGCTCCCAGAGATCTCTGCTTACCAGACAGAGCCTCCCAGGCTCCATTCTGGGGCCTCACGCTCCCTCCCAGTACCCCCACCCTTTCTTGGTGCCTACAGTACCTCCAGGGCTCCAATCTGCAACAAGCAGAGCTGCTGGCTGTGGGGTGCTCTGAGCTTCCAGCCCGCCTGCCCTGGGTGGAGGAACCTGTTTTCCAGGTTTGTGGCTCCTGTAGAGGGGCCTCCTGCCTAGGGCAGGCCCCACCCTAACAGTCATGTCCCTGTGTGTGAGCTACTCCTGGGCGGGTTGTGCCCAGCCCCTCTATCTCTCTGCAGTAAAAGGGTGCAATGAAAAACGTAAGGGAACCCAGCACTCAGCCCTGCTCCACGCCCCAGGTGGTGGGGCAGGCCTCCCAGAACAGACTTGACAGACTTGGGCTGCAGTCCTCTCCCCATTCCTACAGAGAAAGCATTGACTTGTCCATCCTCTGGTTCTCAGGAGACCAGATGTCAGGTGAGGGCAGGGGCTTTACAGGATCACCTGGTAACACTCTTACCTCAAGGCTGGTATGGAGACCCCACCCCGGGTCCCCGATCCCCCCCCTACCCCTACCCCCCCCCCCCCCGCAGTACAACCCCAGGGCCAGATCCGGTAGAGAAATGGAGTTTTCTTGTTTGGCTGCCGTTTAGCAAGCCTCATCCTGGGTGTGATGTGTACAGCGAATGGTAAATCCCTGCTAGGGGCAGAGGGAAGATTTGCAAGGGATGAAAGACACTCAGGCAAAGGGAAACCTAAGAGTGTGTTCATCTATCGGTAAGCTAGGTGGTGCTGGAAGGTTTAACCTGGGGTGGGGGTGGGGGAGGGCACAGAGCGGATGCAATGGAGCCACCTGCTGGGCATCCCCCCACCCCCAGGTCCCAGGCCTCCCCCAAGTCGTGGCTTACTCTGATTCTGGCCTCCCTACCGACAGAACTACATTAAAATTTTTCCAGTAGGGCTGGCTATAGAGGTCAGTGGATAAGATGCTCGTTGCACCAGTATGAAGAGCAGAGTTCATATCCCTAGAGCCCACATAAACATCTGATGGATGAGGTGACCCACCTGAAATTTCAACCTTGGAAGGAGGAGGACCCCAGAGTAAGTTAGCTAATAAGACTAGTCATGTTAATAAGCTAATTATAAGTTAATAAGTTAATTAGCTAATAAGACTAGGTAAGTTCTGAGTTTGATTCAAAGACCCTGCTCCAAAGAAGGTGGAAGAGCAATCCAAAATGATATCAGGTATCATCCTTGCGAGTCTCCACACTCGAAGGCATGCACACGCACACTCGCATGCACACACAAGCGTGCATGGGCACACCACATAGCCACATATGCCCACACATATACAAACATGCATATACACACATGCATACAACACAAATACACAATAAATATAGTTTAATTTAATAAAATTAGAAAACAGAGAGGCCAGAGCTAGCATCCCTGGCAAAGGACATCAGGCAGGACAAGTCTCTCAGTGTATATGACTTTAGAAGTAGTTGTTGAGGGACAAAACTGTAAACACTGCCTCTAGGATGGTTGACTTTTGCTCCAGAAGCTGCTGTGTCTGAGACACAGGATTCCATCCTGTCCGAGATCTACTACCAACCTGCATGTGGGCCCATACAATACGTGTGGCCAGTGCTGGCACGATGGGCTCTCAGAAAACACCAACTAGTTATCGTCATTATTCCTGGTCTGTAGACCAGAAACCTGAGGCCCATCAAGTGAAGGAAAGTGCAGGCCACACCTTGTCCCTCACAGAGTTAGTGAAGGCCCCAAGAGGGGCGGTCAAAACCCAGCCCAGAGATGTTCCAGTGCAGTGTCCCCAGGGAACTTCACTACAATTGACAAGAGGGAATTATGGTTGTCTCACAGATTGGGGTGGCCCTCAAGCAGACCAGGCGGTGGATCTGGGAGAGTCAAGGCCAGGACCAGAACTGTGAAGTACTCTGGTACACCTCTGGTACCTTCCCTGAAACCCTCAGGAGCCTGGCCTTTCTGTCCTCCATCTTTGAAGCAGGAGTGTACATGGAGACACTCACAAGGCTCAGGCTCAGGATCCTTGTGCTTCAGGTAAGGGGTGGTCAAAGGGAGGAGGCAAGGGGCATATGTGCCTCCTCCTCAGAGTTCTGGAACCCTGAAACACTGAAGCAAAGGGGGACTCCAGGTCATATGGTCATCCGAGAACCCAGAGAACCCATCTACAATGATGTCACTATTCATCTTGTTCTTTCACTTTCTCTCCTCACTGAAAGACCTCTTGTTTCCCTGATCTGTGCGGGATCTTTTTGGTTTAATAATCTCTAGCTGCCCAAGCTAGTAGAAAAGATGGGCTGATGGCTCCACCTGCTGGCCATCCTGGGTTTTGTCTCTTAGGAAGAATCCTTGAGAGGTGGTTAGTAGTGTCTTAGATCCACAGCCCACAAAGGAGGAACCTGAGGATCAAGGCACTGGTCAACAGTTGAAACGAAGTCCGTGCCTAGGATTTGAGCTCACGGAGAGAGACACTTAGGCTGTATCCCTGAGAACAACAGATACTTGAATAGTGTTTCTGGTCTTTCCCCCCATGACTGAGAGAAGAGAATGCAAAAATACAGACGCGTGTAAGGAGCAGTCCAGGAGGGGACACTTAGATCAGACCATACCCCATGGTTATGCTAGAAATGAGTTTCTAGGTTTGAAGAGAAAAGTCTTCCAGCACAAAGCAGCCATGGACCTTCAAATAATCTGCATTTCAAACTGTCATATTTGATCTGGTCAGAAGCTCGTGCCTCTGCAAGAGCCGTGACTGCTTCCTGGCAGTGGTCAAAGGTACTATCTGGGATTGCCCAACCCAAGCAGAGGAAACCTGGGCATGGGCAGCGGGAGGAATTCCAAACGGGAACTGGGGACTTCAGTAGTCCGTTGGGATCACGTGGCCATCCCAAAAGGTCCACTTCTGCAGTCCCAGAGACACGTACCTCCTGCCAGAAAACTGGACCTGAATCAGGCCAAAAACACATCTGCGAGGCTGAGCTCTCTCGGGGTCCTACCCACTATGCATTCACCACGTCTCTATTGGTATGGGCCCCTTCACTGTGCGGCTCCACCCTCCAAGCACAGACCACACCTCTCCCCGAGTAGCCCCACCCTCTGACTTGGCCCCGCCCACGATCCCCGCCTCCACGGATGTCACGCCTAGGCCCCGCCTTCGCCCGCGTGGTGTTCACAGCCTGCGCATCACGACAGAGGCACGTCGAACGTCACAGGCCCCGCCCACGAGGTGCGCCTGCGTGTTGCGAGCTCTCCATTCGGGCCATGGCGCGGGCGGGTACCCCTGAAGTGATCCGGGCGGCGCAGAAGGACGAATACTACCTGGGAGGCCTGCGGAGCGCGGCGGGTGGTGCGCTGCACAGCCTAGCGGGTGAGCGTTCCGGGCACCCAGACAGGCGGCAGCTCCAAAGCTTGTTTGGAAAGCGGGGATCAAAACAGACGTAAACACTGCTGAACACATTGCAGGTCTCTGCTTTAAAAGTGTTTCTCAAGCATTTGCCCATTTCCTCTCCAAACGCCCCTACAGGTTGGACCTAACATTATTACTCTCATAGGTAGACACGTGGATCTCACAGGCAGGGATTTAGGATTTCAGAGAGCCGAGGTTTGATACTAAACAGGTCGCCTCTGGCTTATGTTCTTAGCACTACCTAGACTTTCCCGAGGCTCCATGGCTCTAGGACAGTTCCTGACTTAAGACAGTTACAGCTGGGGGGTTCTTAGGAGGCGGTCTTCGTCTCGGAGTCATTCAGGTCAACCAGGGCGGCAGAGGAGGCACAGGGAGAGAACTGTTGAGGGTCATCCTAGGAGGGACTTGATTCGGAACTTCACCTGCCCCCTGGGGGTTGGGGGAGTGATCCTAAGTGAACCTCTTCACCTCTCCAGAGCTAATATTTTTCTTCTCTTAGGTGCAAAGAAATGGCTGGAATGGAGGAAAGAGATCGAGTTGCTCTCGGACGTAGCCTACTTTGGCCTCACCACAATTGCAGGTAGCCGTGCTTGGCAGGTCCTTGGCACTGTGGAGCCCACAATCCACCCCCAGGTCTGGAAGGGATGGTGAAGGCTGCCAGGCAAACTGAGCAGCTCCTGGAAGTCACCTGCATTAGTCTCAGGGAAGGAAGATCCGGGCCAGATGGGGTACTGCCCCTGATTCTTCGTGGAGGCCCCTCTCAGCAGGATGGGCCTTTCCTTTTGGTGAGGCAAGATATAAAGGAAGAGGCTAAAGTGTGGGGGACAGAGGTTGTACGGCCTACGAGCAGGGTCATGGTGAGTCACATGGAAAGAGAACAGGGTACGCCACAGGTCTGGTCTCAGGAGCAGGAAGTTGGGCTTCATCTTCTGCAGTACTACAACTAGAGTCCTAGAGTACTAGAAGCTAGTTTCAAGCCGGGGTAGGCTTGGGGGCTTTTTAATCTGACTCCATGTGACAGTGTCAGGTAAGCAGCAGTATATACGCCTTATACTTAGGACTGAGCGAGATGCAGACTGAGCCATCGTCTGGAAGGTAGAAAGCCACAAGATTGGATCCCATCACTTGAATAGGGGATAGGAGTTCAGCAGAGGAAAGACTGGGAAACAGAACAGACTTAAGGAAGCAGGAACCGACAGGGGACGCAAGGCCTATTCCAGAGTGGCAGTCTCTGTGACATGGTGAAATCACAGCAAGGCCACGGTGGGTTTAAGTTGTGCTGGCCTTGGCTAGGTCTCAGGGTGACTGGTGAGGCTCGGGGGACACAGGCCGGCCTAGAAGCTTGTCCCTAGATCCTCATCATTGTGCATTAATCCTTAGGCTACCAGACCCTTGGAGAAGAATACGTTGGGATCGTCCAAGTGGACCCATCCCAGCAGCGTGTGCCCTCCAGGCTCCGCCGTGCAGTGCTGGTTGCGCTGCATGCAGTCTTGCCCTACGTGCTAGACAAGGCACTGCTGCCCCTGGAGCAGGAGCTGCAAGCTGATGGCGATGGTCCCCGGGGTTCACAGGGCAGTCTGCTACCTGGAGGACGTAGCCGATCAGGGGCACGGCGCTGGGTGCGCCACCACGCAGCCACCCTGACTGAGCAACAGAGGAAGGCCCTCCAGCGGACAGTCTTTATCCTGAGACAGGGCTTCGCCTACCTCCATCGGCTCCATGTGGCTTGGTTTTATATTCATGGTACCTTCTACCACCTGGCCAAGAGACTAGCAGGGATCACTTATGTAAGTAGCCATGACAAGGGGACTGGTATACAGGCTGGGCTCCTCTGAGCAGTGTATTTGGGAACCCATGCTGACACGATCACAGCCAAGTGTTCTGCTTCCAAGTTGCAATCGAAATTTTACTTGGGAAATTACGGAATACTTGGGAAAGAACAGAGTTTGTTCAGTTATTTTCAGTTTTTTGTTTTCCAAAAAATCTCAGGGAAGTCCAGTTTCCACAAACTGAAGATGGGACATCAGACTTGGGCACATGACTGAAGGGACTTAGGTCTGGCCTCAGCAGTTTCCTCACTATGGGCCTGTGGCTGTCATTTAACTGTCGGGAGAAGAGTGCCTCGTCCAGAGGGTGTCAAGTGCAAGTTCTAGCCCAGAGTCTGACCTTTCCCATTCATCCCTGCCAGCAGAGGTCCCTGCTCATCACCACCCAGCAGCCCTAACAGATAGGCAAGATCTCAGGGTTTGGTCCTAGAGTGAGCACATCACCTCCCCACAGCGCTGGCCACGGTAACAGTCTGTACCAACCTTGTGCCTCTGGCAGTCCCCTGCCTCCTCAACCCTAGCTTCCTACCAATGCCCTTGTATCCTGTCACACCAAAGACCTCACCTTGGTATCACCTCCAAGCCCACCACCCCTCCTACACACCCTTATTATAGACAGAACCACAGTCTGGTCTCAGGCCTTAACTTCAGGACTGCCAGATAAAGCAAAACCTGCCCAAGCAGTCATCGAGTTTAGCAGATGTGCCTCCCTTCCTAATGGCTGCTGAATGTTGGGCACTGGGTTTGCATAGGGCCTGCTGTTTTCCTGTTCCAGCCCAAGGCATGATGGAACGTTTCTCTACCAGTGGGAAGGCAGGAAGTGGAAGACAGCATAGTTCTGTTGTGATGTGCGTGGCAGTTACACCACTAGCTACAGCAGAGGCTAGAACAGCATCCTTGAGGGCCAGAGTGTCAGAGGGAATAGTATCTGCCTGTCCAGGTTCCCTTGCTATTCTCCACCCTACTCTTTCTTGGGATCCTTCTCTTCCTCTCAACTAGTCCCCAGACAGCTCTAATCCTCATCCATTTTCCTGGTCCATCTAGCCTGGCTCAGTTCTTGTCTGTGCTGCTAATACCTCAAGGTCACCCTAGAGCTAGGGTTCCCAGTCACTGCTTAAGCCCATCTCCCTGTTGGTTCTTGTTCTCGGGGCACTGCCAGTGGCCAAGAGGAGGCCTGGCTGAACACAAAACCTCCAGCAAACAAGAGGCTAGGTCCTAAGGGATCCTGATGGCCAAGGTCACCTGTCTTAACAGCTCCGCATGCGCCGCCTGCCTGGAGAGGACCAGAGGGCTCGCACTAGCTACCGACTGCTGGGGCTTATCTCCCTCTTGCATCTGGCACTGTCCATGGGGCTGCAGTTGTACAGCCTCAGGCAGAAGCAGCGAGCCAGGAAGGAGTGGAGGCTGCACCGCAATCTGTCCCACCGCAGGTGTGCAAGGGGCTGGAGGTGCTTGAGCATGCCCTCATCTTGTGAAAGGTGTATTCATTCACCTGTGCACTTACCCCATAGGAGTTCCATTGAGGACAGAGCAGTGTGCAGAACCCCACTCTGCACTCTATGCTTGGAGGAACGAAGACACTCCACAGCCACACCCTGTGGCCATCTCTTCTGCTGGGAGTGCATCACCGAGTGGTGCAACACCAAGGTATGCATGTTCACCATCGGGCCTGTGGCAGCTGCGCTGTCCCGACCTCCCAAACCTCTTGAGTTGGGGGCAGAGAGGTGGGCATCTTATTAAAAGCTCTGTGAGATATGAACCATACTTGGTGTTGAAGTTCCCAGCCTTCCTCTCTTGAGGCCTGACTGAGGGCAGGTGAATGGCACATGTTGGGTGCACATATCAGGTTACACTTAGCATCTTACTTCATACATCTAGGATGCTAATACATGTACACGCACCAAATTATTCCTGTGCACCACTGAACCATTTCCCGAAGGACAGGTGCCCAGAGCACATTGCTTCATGTAAGCAGCTGGGCCCTGGTTGGCACGTCGAGCCAGTCGGCTACTTTTACTGCCCTGGCCAGAAGCCTAGGCTGCAAGCGAGAGAGAACTTTATATGGCTGTGCCCTGTTGTTAAGAGGCTGGGTGTCCTGGGCCGAAGTACAGAAAACACAAGCATTTACACTGCTAAGTCAGCAGTCTGCATAGTGGGCAGTGTGTACCAGCATGTTTAAGTATGGAATGTGTACCCTGCTTTTTCGTAGATGGCAGAGCAAGTCTTTTCTCTTGAGAGGAAGTACTGGGAGTCATCTGTAGTTAGACCTAGTGGAAGTTCTACAAGGAAGGGACTAGAGTAGCACACACAGCCTGGTATCTTACTGGTGGGGGGTTGCTGGGAAGATATGGCAGAGGCTCAGTCAAAGAGTAGAGCCCAGGAGAGACCCTAGAGTTCCTAAGTACTGAGGATGGGTGGGTGGGCATAGCTAGGCTGAGTCAGCACTATCCCATGCCTAGCCCCTCTGGGACTCAGGACCCTGGGAGAGGCTGTTTTCTGGTTTACAGCTGTGCACTGGGGATATGCACTGGGGATCAGGGTTACAGTGCACAGCCAAAGTGACATACATACCCTGTCCTGCAGACAGAGTGCCCCCTGTGCCGGGAGAAGTTCCCACCCCAGAAGCTGGTCTACCTGAGGCACTACCGCTGACAGCTCCAAGTGGTGGATGGAAGCTCATGGAAGAGTTTCTCCTCAGAACCGTGGTTGCACAGAAATATAAAACCTCCACACTGTTCTCTTGTCACACAAGCTACTACAGTTACCTGGAAAGAAAAGGGGTCAGGTACAAGTGGGAAAAACTCAATATGGCGGTGGGAGTTTGTTGCATGTAATTTATGGCTTCTTCAGTCTCTGGAGATAGTTGGCTCCCCCGCCCTTCCCAAGCCACAATGCTGAGAACTGCTTCAGAAGTTCAGGGTGTTTTACTCCGGTCTGTAAAGAGGTGGCCGCGGTCGGTCGGGCTGTGAGAGGCAGGGGTGAAGCATAGCACTCCGGGCTCACCAGCGGCAGGACCCCTCCTACAACAGTCACCACACGCTTAACCCGTGTTACCAACTCCTTAACAAAATGAAGGTCTGGGCTGGACAGATGCCTCAGAGGCTAAGAGCACTGGGTGTTCTTCTAAAAGTCCTGAGTTCAATTCCCAGCAACCACGTGGTGGCTCATAACCATCTATACTGGGATCTGATGCCCCTTCTGACATGCAGGCAGAACACTATAATACATAATAAATAAATCTTAAAAGAAAAAGAAAATGAAGGTCTTCATCTTGGCCTAGCAGGTGGGGGGGGGGTGTCTCCCTGAGTTGCAGATTTTTTAAAACTATTACACACGTGCCACTACACATGTGTAGAGATCAGAGAACGTGTAGGAGTGAGTTCTTTGTATCATGTATTTCAGGGATCAAATCCAGTCGGGCTGGGTATCAAGCGAGCATCTTGTTGAACGTCTCGCCGACCCAGCAGAATTGGCTTTCTCCTATAAACCAGTTTCTGTGCATCATCAGATAGCTGCTCTCTAAGGAAGTGAGCCATGTCTGCTTGGAGGCTAGAGAAACAAGTGACCTGCCTACCCAATGTCACTGCCAAATCCACCTCCCTCTTGTTTCTTGCCTCCATTTGACATTTCCAAGCTTTTAAATTGAATTCAAGTCAGAGACAGTCTGGCATATTTTTAAGAGACTAAGTTCACAGAAAAGGTACATTAAGAACAGAAGCTCTAGATGGGTGGTGGTAGCACACACCTTTGGTCTCAGCACTTAGAAGGCAGAAAAGGTGGATCTCTGTGAGTTGAGGCCAGCCTAGTCTATAGAGTGAGTTCCAGCACAGCCAGGGTCACACAGAGAAACCCTATCTTCTAAAAAACAACAAACACAAAAAACCCCAGGAGATCTAGATTTCATAAAACAGTGTGAAGACAACTTGATAAACCTTTGGTCTACAAGCAGTAAGTAGGGCTGAAGCCCAGCCACCAGCAGTGCTGTTTGATGCCACCATGCTCCCTGTGAAGGTTCCCTTACCAAGAGCAGGACCCATCCATCCCTCTAGGTGGGGCAGGGGACCAGGACTGACAAAAGGTAGCTTCAGGGAGCCTATGGGAAGACGAAGTCTGTGGGAACCCAGAACACAGCTACAGATATCTGCAGGACCCGGATTGGGACTCACACTGCTCTGGCCAGGTAGACTCAACTTTCTTTCCAGCACACCAGAGTCTAGTCAGTGATGAGGAAAACAGTGGGGGAAATGTAAACAAAAACATCCAGGGTTTGAACCCCAAATGCTCACATGGTTAAAAATACAAACTTACTTAGAATGTTAGAAAATGACAGGTTAGGTGTACAAAATGTGACATCTAAAAGGAGCATCAGAGTGTCTGCAAAGGCGGCTGACTTACTCATCATCTAACACCATAGGATAGATGGATGGATGGATGAGAAACACCTCTGAGTGGGATCTGAATAGGTCACAGCCTGGGATTGGAGAGCCTGCTGATATTGGACAGCCTGTCCCTCCTGTACCTGTGGTGTCTGCTGTCCTGGTGCTAACTGGCCCAGTGGCTCCCTTGCAATAGCTGTGGCCAACAAGCTGGCTTCAGTGAGGTGCACTCGTGGTGTACATGAAGGCTGCACAAGTAAGGGACACTGTCTTTAATAAAGTTGGGATTTAAAAGTCACTTAGTAAAATGTTTAAAGAGTATTATTTTCATCACATCAAAAAGTTTGACACGTGGTAGGTTCTTTTCCCCATAGAAGGTAAAAGGCCATGCGATAAACCCCAGACTTGGTGTGCTCTGGCCCCTTCTGTTTCCTTAAAGAGCTTGTTGCATGAGAACGAGTTTAAATTAATCAAAAGCAAAATGTTACGTATCAAAGCAAAGTGTCAAAATAGTCTCAAACAATTAAAATATAATATATATTTATAATTCCAGGCCCTCAAAAGCAATCATGGTAGTTAAGAACAGAGTTTTGAGTCATTATGATCGAGGCCAATTTGAGAAACATCTCTAGTGAGATGAGATTCAGATACTGGCATGAGAACCCCACAGAGCTCTGTGAAATCACCCTCAAAGCGGTACATTCTTTTTCATAGCAGGAAGCAGGCTGGCTTGTCCCTCTGGCACAGAGGAGTGGCCTCAGCGGGGTCAGGAAGGTAGCTCTCCAGGGCCGCACTCCCGTCCTCCCTCCTGCTCTCTCGGGCTGCCACCCGCCTGGCCTCCCAAGCCTATGGTTCACTACAATCTGTCCATTTCAAACACATGAACATCACTGAAAAAGAAATCAATGCAATTTGGTTTAAATGCCAGTTTCTTCAAGAACCTGATATTTCAGATACGAATCATTGAGGCTCCTCTTAAAAAGAAAATTCAACTTCCTCATAATCAACTACTTTATGTGAAGAAAAAGGCATTGTTACAATGGCTCAAAACCGTTCTTGAGTCCGTGTGAGAGTCAGTCCAGCTTCTAACTAGCAAATGTCTTGCCCACGTCCTCCTTCCCTTTGTATCTCCTCTTCCCGTGTGTGAATGGTATGTACCGGTATTTAATCATGTGCTGGGAAAACAAACACACAAACAAACTTGAGTTACTTCAAAACAGTTTTCTGCTTCACCCTTTTCCCTAGGCCTGAACAGCCAAAGGTACCCCTCAGTTGTTTCTAGCCCACTTGAAATCAAGAAGCCAACAGTGTGGTTCGCACATTCTGACCCACTAGAGGTCTGTCTGAAATCCCAACACTTGGGAAGCATTTCGTGAGCCTCTGTGAACAAAGAGCTGGGGAGAGTACAGAAGGGGTACAGCTATACAGCTACACCACCAGTGTGAGGATGTGCCTTATGCTCTAGCAGGGCTACCACAGAATCTCAAGCTATGAGCTAGAAGGAGCCACTGAGGCACTGCAGGCCCAAGCCCACCTGGCCCTACCCAGGGCTTTCCTACTCAGCTTCCAGCAACCTTCCAGAAAGGTTCTGTTCTTGCAGTGGGCTTGCAGTCTGGGACTCAGGGCCAGAGCCGAGCACAAGTCAGTCATCCCACACAGAAGGTGATGCCAGCACTAAATGCGAGCAAGCTTTTCCAGGGATACTGCGGCCGTGGGCTGGTCACTGCCACCTCGCACAGCAGTGCCGCAATCTTTACCTTTATTTGCCTCTTCATTGTGATACAGAAAAGCATGATGAAGTACATCACCAGGATCGGCCAGAACACTGGGACGTTAAAAGCCTCGAAGAAGGTACAGATCATAGCCACAAGAATGCCTTTTGTAGCTGCATGCCTTAAAGCAAAGGGAGAAATTAGTGTGGTCTGGGGGCAGCACCAGACAACTGTCAAACCCCTCTGGCCTTTACAGTCACCAGAGATACTACATCAGAGTAGTGTAGTGTGAAGTCAGTCTGTGTGTACTACACTGAACCACAACCAAGTCCTCTTAGCCTTTTGAAAACTAAGTCTTCTTAAGCATACACAAAGTGTAAAACACCCCAGCTAAAGCCAAATGCACCTCAAATTTGCTACCTGGAACTGCCATCTTGAGCAGTAACCTAGGCCTGGGGCTGACTCTGGAAGCCGGAGTGCCTCCCTCCGCACACAGCACACAGTCCTGTCACCACCACCTCTCCGATTAGGGTCTGTGCTACTGAAACCCCCACAAGCTCTTCTTTTCCTACAAAACAAAGTCCAGGTTCCTTGGGGGCTTCTATCTACCTTCTGCTCCCTCTCCTAGGTCATATCCCACATTCTTAACACTGTGTCCTACGCACAGCTCTAGAGCTGCCAAGTTAAAACACTCACAGAACTCAGTTTGCTGATTCAATTTATTGAGCCAACAAAGACTTTGGCTCCTTTGGGCTCCAGGGGACATTTGATCCAAAAGACAGGCCAGGAGGCCACAGCATCGACCTTTTGACAGAAAGTCCTCAGAGGAGCTACACTACACTGCACCTACCTGTGTTCTCGACACTCTCCTCCTAGTCTCTGCACTCCCAGGATGTCTGCTCTGTGGAAGTTCAGGGTGGCCTTGAACCAAAGCAGTGCCCACAGGAGGCACAGGGCTGAGAAAATAGCTACTAGAACCCTTCATTCTAGAACCAGCCTGATCTACTAACTCTAGACTACTGTGCCAACCCAAGACAGAGCATTGTGAAGTGGTGGTCTCCCTTGGAAAGACCCATGACACACCCCCAGGCCTGTCCAGTCCAGCTGTGACCTTTTAGATTAATGCAGGCCACAGGCAAACAAAGCACAACAAAATTCCCAATTCTGTTAAGAAACCAGTAACTAGGACAAAAACCGGTCTGCATCTTCCACAAAGCCTTAGAAATAACAACAAGACTGGTCAGGAGAAAGGACTTCCGCTGTGTAGACAAGAGGAAGAGCAATGGGCAGTAATGCTGCACTTCCTTCAAAACACCTTACATAGGACTTTTAGCGTTCAAACCCGAGCAGTCAGTGTCTGTGGTGGATGTGCCAAGCACGTGACCTATTACATGACCATTACCTAGTGTGTGTGTACCAAAATGGTACCACATTCCCTACACATGGACAATTACAACGTTTGCAAAAGGAAGACATATATAGATATATGTATTTTATTGTTCAATAGAAAAAAATTAACTCACCAAAATTTGAATTCTGGAAGTCTTCGAATGAAGGGGCGAAATTCCTCATTTTGTTTGGTTGGTAACGAAGGGCCGTCATCTGAAAGGTAGAACATTGGCTAGAGATGAAACATCTGCCTTTTACTTTTGGATTTCTTCCCCCACTTACAAGTCTTCCTTAAATGCTTTTGAACTAGTATCATTCACACATGGCAACAGATTTCATTCAACTAAAGTGTGGGGTCCACAGTCAACTGATGAAGTATAACTTACAAAGTAATTTGTTGCTTTAAAAAATTCAAGTGAGACTTTTTTTTTCCTTTTTAAAAAAAGATTTATTTTTATGCGAGTGCTCTATCTACATGTACACCTTTGTGTCAGAAGAGGGCATCAGATCCCATTATAGGTGGTTGTGAGCCACCATGTGGTTGCTTGGAATTGAACTCAGGACCTCTGGAAGAGCAGACGGTGCTCTTAACCGCTGAGCCATCTCTCCAGGCCTGAGACTTTTTTTTTTTTAAAGAAATAAAAGATTTACATACTTTTTAAAGGTGTTAACAAAAAATTTGGGGGCTAGAGAGAATATCTCAGCAGTTAAGAGCACTTATTACAGGGCTGGAGAGATGACTCAGCGGTTAAGAGCACTGACTGCTCTTCCAAAGGCCCTGAGTTCAATTCCCAGCAACCACATAGTGGCTCACAACCATCTGTAATGAGATCTGACTCCCTCTTCTGGAATGTCTGAAGACAGCTACAGTGTACTTACATATAATAATAAATAAATCTTGAAGAAAAAAAAAAGAGCACTCATTACTCCTCCAGAATACCCAGATTCAATTCGCAGCACCCAAATGGCAGCACGTCTGTCTGTATGAGGTACTGGGTCCCCTGGAACAGGTTTACAGACTGTTGTGAGCGGCCATGTGTGCTGTGATTATTTTACGTACATAAAATAATAATTAAAAAAACTCAATTTTAAGCAGATTTTTCATTTGTTGTACCATACAGTTATATAAATAAGGACAAACTAACATTTACCTAAAACAGGTAACAGAGGCAACAGCAGGATGAGTTTATGGCCAATATGGCATACACAGAAATCCATTATCACAATAAAATACAAAGTGCCAATGAAATGCCTCAGCAGATCAAGACACCTGCTGCCAAGCCGGTCGATCTGAGTTTAATCCCTGGAACCCACATGGTAGGAGAAACCCAAGACAGGAGGCAGAGGTAGGTGGATCTCTGAGTTTGAGGGGAGCCTAGTCTACAGAGTGAGTTCCAGGACAGCCAGAGCTACACAGAGAAACCCTGTGTCAACAACAACAAAACCCACACTCAAAAACATTTCAACTCAGAAACCAGGACACCACCCAATAATGCCTCAGCCTGTACTAACTCCTGACAACCAGGGTCCTCCTGGTCTGAGCTGTACCTCTGCTCTTTACTGCTCCTGTATTTTTCTGGTCGTATGCGAGTACGCCCAACAGTGACCCCTGCGCCCTGCTTATCCTCCCATGTGACCCTGGATGTGTTATTTAAAACCAGTGCTTCCCTTTTCTCCTGAGCAAAGTGGAGATAAAGAGTGACCACAGCTTTCCACAGCTGCACAGGGCTTAGTGAGTGATCCTGATCCAGACGTCACAATCACAAATAAATACAAATAAATAAGCCCAGGTCCAAGTGTTCTCAGGGTCAAGGACTATCCCAAGGAGGATGAAGAGGCATCACTGAGCACTCTGACAGCACCCCAACGCCCCTGCTGTACCTGAGTCTTCCATCAAGGAAGGATCCACTTTGGGAGAAAGGAACGCAATGAAAAGGTTTAGGTGGTAAATTCCCAAGGCGTAGGTCACGATGTACCAACCCTGGAAGAGAAGGAAAGGCATCATCAATGAGTAGCCCAGCCAGCCAGAACCAGTTCCCTGAACCCATACCCATGAAGCTCTGTTGCACCACAAACATGGTTTCTTCAAGGTAAGGTGATAAGCAATGACTGCTCCAGAGTAACAATTTACCTCAACTTACCTTGTGAGTCTGACAAGACCATGACAACCTAGGGCCCAGACAACAAACATCATTAAGGGTCTAGGCAAATGTGCATGGCAGTCAGCCAGAGTCCTGGCCAGGACTGGCTGCAGCAGAAAAGAAAGTTCTCAAGAGACACACTGCCCTGCCCATAGGGCTAATGTGGGATAGTCATCTGAGTAGCATTCAAGTGTGCTCCTGGTCTCAAAGCTTGCTGTGAGCAAACATGCTCACATGAAGTCTACAGCAGAAGGTCAGCTATTACTGTACACATGACAGCTGGCAGTCCTCTGTAGACAACTCGCAGCATTAGAAACCCTTCACTTGGAATTGTAACCTCACATGAGAGATCTAGAACCAGAACCAGGAAATCAAGAGAAAAGGGTTTTCTGTCATTCTTTTTTTTTTCTTTTCTTTGTTTTATTTTTGAGACAGGATCCCTCTGTGTAGCCCTGACTACCCTGTAGACCATGTTAGCCTTGAACTCAGAGATCCACCTGCCTCTGTCTCTGCCTCCACAGTGCTGAGAGAAAAGGCACTCGCCACCACTGCACCCTACCTCTTCTCATCCCACCTCACCCCTGGCAAAAATCTAGTTTTCAAACCCAGCTTTCCAGAGAAGACAAAGAACTGGGAATCCCTGCAGTCCTTACATTAACACATTAAAGGATCGAGCTTACCCAGTTCATTTCCACAGCTGTATCACACTCCTTAAAGGCCTGTATTTTTCATATAAAGGAAACCTTTCTGCCCAAAAATTCTTCAAGTCCGACAACTAGAAACTAGATATAAAAGTCAATTTTCTGCACATATGTTATCATATTGCAAAGCCAAGCTGTGAGGAATGCCAGGTCAGGCATAAATCTGACTCAGAGCAGAGTACAACCAACCTGTGTGTTCTGCTCCACCCCCACCCCAAGGCTGCCCATCCAGTCTTTCCACTAGTGAATCGACCAAGTTTCAATTAACTCAACGCTAATTTCAGACATGCAGTACAGATCAAATCCTTCAAGCATAAACTAGAGAGTAGCCTATCACCATCATGCTAAACCAGCACCGTGTCTACTCCTAGGAATAAATTCATAAATGAAAACCATAAAGAACAAGTATCTACATTTACTTAAGAATTTCACAGCAGCGAATGCATCAATAAATCCAGTATATCCATGTGTTGTCTCATGTCTTAATATCCTCCTAAATACTGGATGGATGGATGGATAGACGGCCGGACTTTAAATGCGGAGATACCTTTCATGGACGCAGAGGAGAAAATGCGCTAGCGGAAATCTTTAAGCAGCCTTCCTCTGAATTAACAGGCTTTGAAAAGCCTCCATCCCAGGTGTGCAAGGAATTCTTGGAAACTAAGTGTCTAACTAGGGAGCAACAAGCTCCAAAGAAAACCCCGAGTAGAAGCCACCTGTCCAGGCTTTCACAGACAACCTAGGGACCTGAAGAACTAACTGCCTTCAGATGGTAACCCATCTCTTACCCTCTTAAATGTTTCCTCCTCACTCCCCTCTTTAGACACACAGAAGTAGCTCAGACCCAGGTGAGTGCAAAAGTCACTCGTGCACCTTAAGTCTGAAACACTCCATTCAAGAATGCAGGGATCAGCTTGTGCCCCCAGAGACACACGAGGTCTGAGGGATACCACAGGGCCTGTTATCCAGAAGACTAGCCTGGGCATGCTGGGAACTCTAGGTAAGGAACATAATAAAGTCAGGACAAACTGTTACCAATCCTTTTTAAACAGGTGATCACACATCTAAAAGTATTTATTACAGACCACGTCCTCTAAGACACATACAATCAATGGCCAACAGCACATTTAGACAAAGTGAAGACAGCTGAGCCCACACTTACTTGTAAAAGGTAAACTCTAATCATGTAGACAAAACTCAGGCCCAGTGTCACAACCCACCGGACGGCTGTGTAGGGGGTAGACTTGTCCAGCCAGGACTGATAAATCTGTAAGGCAAAATAAAAGGCATACATTAGCCCACAACTCCCATGTACTACAAAGTACACTTTCTGAAATAACTGGGCTTCAATTTTAAAGAGATACTTAAAATAGCAAGAGGTTATACAATATATAGTATAACATAGCTGGGCTTCAATTTTAAAGAGATACTTAAAACGGCAAGAGAATATACAATATATACTATACTATAAGATATAGTATAGTTTATACTGTATATACACTGGCATGAAACACTGACTATAATTAATCCAAGATTTATCTGCAATAATTCCTGAAACAGATCCAATTCTTAAGCAAAAGCATTATAAGATAATCAAGCATAAAAGACTATGCTACAGCATTAACCAGAAACATCATTATATGGAAGATCAACTTCACCCAAAGGGAGAACATAGGCCACAGAGGAGTAAATCCACACCTTAAATCCACTGTCACAAGCTGTTAACATACATACTGTAACCCATACTGTGTCACACATACTGTGACACACATACTGTGACACAATACTGCAACACACATACTGTAACCCATATACTGTATCCCATGCTGTAACACACATGCGTCAAATTCTACCCAAAACCTATTTTCCCAAGCAGTCTCTCTCCAGATGTGGCTCATAAGACTCCAGGACCTCGGACTGCCCAGCAGGCCCATACTGTCCTTGCTTGGCTTCACCGATACGTGGCTGGTCACAGCTTGACTGCTGGCAGCCAAACCGTGCATTTACACACACCAAAGCAGCTACAGTCGTTACTATGGAAACTTGAGTTTTCTGTAAACACACATTTCATGTACACATAGATATGTTTTACATCTTAACTCTGAAATATAACTGTAAGTTTTAATTACAAGCATTTTTAAACATTCACAATTATGTAAAGTGTACCTACCCACCAAGTAGCTTCAATAATTATCAACAGATTGCCGTATGATACTTTCTTAAAAGCGTGGCAAGTTTTTAACTGAACCATAATATCAGCTTTTTGAATCAGACTTGTAGACAGTGAGTGAGTGAGACAGCCACAAACACAGCCATACATCATGACCTACATCTACCTGCATGAAAGGCTCACATTCTCAGGGAGCAACACCCAACAGACACGTGAGGGCAAAGGAGGGCTGAGGTTTGCCAGAATTCAGGTGGCAGGTTGAGGAAAAGAGGTGGAAAGAAAAATCAAGGACTGTTGTCTACACCACTGAGATATAAGGATTTTAGTATTTTTAAAGGAGGAGGAGAGGAAGGAGGAGGGGGAAGGGGAAGAGAAACAGCAGCAACAAAACGAAAAAAGGAACAGAAGTCCCCACTGTCCAGACCCCTCTCCCTAACCTTTTTCTGGAACATGTGTACAGGCACTCATGGCAAAGAAAAGAGTCAAACCCTGAAAGCAAAAGCTTCTGCCGAGGGCAAGCTGTAGGTTAGCTTCTCTTTGTCAAACAGCAAACTCACCCTTCAGGAGAATCTGTCAGGAGTCACAGCTTCCCTTCCAAAGATTTCTACTAATGATCTACAAATCTACTCACCTGTCCAAGCCGTGAGAAAAATCTGTACACCACTGAGGGCTTCCCATGGACAGAGTCTCCAACACTGTCCCCTTCAGACATTCTGTATCTGAGATAAACACAAAATATTTTAAAATAAATGGAAAGCATTCAGGGATATGAAAATGTTCCCCTCTACCGACCAGTCTGTCAAGAACGTTTTAAGACTTGACATTTCATTCAAAACACCCAGTCTTCTCCATGTTCTGCCCTGGATCTATACTCCCAGGGTCAGGTCCTGCCCCATCAACAGGACTAGCAGGCAGCCCATCTATCCATGCCCCAGTTTCTTATCTGGTAACCGAAGGCAGCCCTATCTGCCCCTGGCCATTTCAGTTGCTCCTGGGATCCCAAGCAGAATTCACTATAAAATCCAGACAGCCAAGAAAACCATCATGACCCTTGATTTCACAGAGGACAGACCTCCAACAGTCCTAGGCCTGGCAGCAGCTCAGGCCTAGCTTAATATCCAGCTCTTCAGATACAGACTCAGGGGAACTGCTAAATGATGGGGCCTCTTGTCATCAGTCCTACTTGAAAAGCAGGAGGGAAAAATCTTATGGTCCTGGTTCTCTCAAATCTATGAGGAGCACCTGTCCCAGGTCTCTCTGCTACCCACAGGGTAAAGAGGATAAACAAATGTAGTTCAAGTATGACTTAGATCTAAGCGGCTGAGCGGCTGAGAGACCCTCGACACCCTCTCTAGCTACAGCCAGCCTCAGGTTCACCATGTGCAAACTGATGCTCTTCTAAAGACTAGACAGACAGAGAGACTTCAGTCTGCAGCCAAGTCCTGAGCTCGGTCTCAATGCTCCCAAAGTAGGTAAGAGACCAGGCTCACAAATGCTAAGGTAGGTAGGGTGGCAGGACGAGAAGTCCAACACCTCCAGCCTACCCTGTCTCAACCCTGGGGGAGTCCTGTGGAACCAGATGTCAGTGGCCACATAATGTGACGGCCTTCTCATGAGCTGCAGAGACCTCAGTCTGAAGTCTGCAGTGAGAGTTTCGAGTGTGCTGCCACTTCCTGGATCCACTGAGTACAGTGCTCAGAGCTGCCCAGGAGACTGAGAACGCCCTTCAGTCTCAGGTGTGTGCATAAACGAAATGCGCACTATTTAACTGAAGGACCTAGTGTGGCTCCCCCTTTCTGGGGGATCCCACATTTAAACAGAGGCCACATTAGAATGTACTACCTAGAATGGCCATTCTACTTTGGCCAAAGCCCAGCTTATAGAAAGCCGTGTTAGTCATACTCTTTACCTTATAGTACACAAAAATGTTCCCTTACTTTACAGTGTTTACCACTAAAGCACTTTTGCTTAAATTGAGACAGGAGTAATATTAAAAAGAAAATACTAGGCCTGGTGTTCACACCTTTAACTCCAGTTTAGGAGGTAGAGGCAGGAGAGTTGAGGTCAGCCTGGTCTATATAGTGGGTTCCAGACCAACCTATCTACACAGTGAGGCCATTTTAAAGAAAAAAAGACAGAGCTACGCCTTTAAAGTATGTACTCTAAGCTGAGGTAACTGTTTAAAACTCTGGTTCAGATGATGCGTAGAAAATCTACCAAAACACATTAGTCAAGTTTTGATTATTAGACAAACATTGCTCTACATCTTGATTAAACTCACTGCCAATAACAACCTGAGGGAGATTAAGAATGTGAACTTTGGAGTCCCACTGCCTGCTTCAAATCTCAGCACTGTACTTCCTAGTGGTATGATCTGGGACAGCTACTGAAGAATGCCTTGGGCTTGGACCTGGAAAATGGGATGAACGCCTCACTGCCATCCTCAAAGGGTTCTTATGAGGATCTACTGGCAGCCTGTGGTGAACGGAGTGCCAGCCCTCAACATTTCAGACTTGTTCCTGGATTAGGGCAGCCCTCATACCCCGGCTGTTCTAGCTGCAATCCTCTTCTCTCCCCTCAGACTAAAGGTCAGAGAGACCCTCCATGCTGTCCACAATGACCACTGTTTCCACGTCACATCACTGTCTCTACTTCCTGTAACAACTATTTTCCAATCCCTTTCTAGTAATCTCTCGACTTCCTCTCACCAGAACGCACACTCCTCGAGGGACCTTGTCTGGTTTAGGATGGGCCTCACAACCTACGGTGCTTGCTCTATGTTCTGTCACAAAAAGAGCAAGATAAAAACTGCTCTAAGGGGAACAAGTTCCACACACAGAACATTCTCCCCTTGTTCTGGAGCCCATCATTTGGCTAGTTTCTGCAATCCATCACTCCTAAATTTGGAATACAGCAGAAAGGAGAAAGCTCTCTGCACAGCATTTGGGGCGGTCGCTGCCTCTTGGCCAAGGAATAGCACCTGCATGCTTCAAGAGTTGTTCCCTTTCTGACAACCCTTCCAGACCCTGCCCCTCTGAGTCCTTCCCTCTCAGGGCCCCTCCCACCTTGGGGAGGGGAGGACAGTCACCCCAACCCTTTCTTTACATTCTACCTCCACCGCAATCAGTTCCCCAACACACAACTTGGATCTAAGGGGACAGAGTATGGGTTTACTGATGCTCTTTTGAGCATTTATGAGGGAATTCCACATATTGTGAGTTAAAAAAAAAAACAACTCACATCAAAAAAAGCAGTTCCAAGACATATAACTAGTCTCTAGTCTTCCCCCCACCCCCCACCCCCACCCCAAGACAGGGTTCCTCCATGTAGACCTGGCTGTCCTGGAACTTGCTCTGTAGACCAGGCTGGCCTCAAGCTCACAGCCTCTGCCTCACTTAATGGCGTGCACCACCACCTCCTGGACAGTATCTATTATTAAGAATCAAGAAAGAAAAGCCACTGGGGTTCTCAGTGTGAAAGTAGGTAGCCCTCTTGCACTGATATCCTGCTAAGGAAGACAATGTAGTCTTATCTGCATGACGCTGATAGCTTGGAGGGCTGGGGATATCTACTGCCTTAATGTCACCATATAATCTAGACCCATTTAAACCAACACCCCTTCAAACCATTCAGTATAATTCCTACACGTGTACCCCGAGACCGAACACGGTAGTGGGGTAGCAAGAGGACACCTAACACATGCCGCCCGGATCTGTGCAGGCAACAACAGGCCACCTTCTTCCAAAGCCACGACCAGGGGAGCGAGCCGCGGCCGGGGCGGGCAGCGCTCAGCAGTCCCCTCGCGTACCCCTCTCGGAGATCGGCCGGCCCCTTGGCAACCCCTCGTCAGTCTCAAAGGCGCTGTTCGGCCCCGCCCGCCCGCCCGCCCGCCCGCCCATGGCCTTGACAGTCCAGAGGAAGGCGGTGGTGTGCCGCCCGGCCAGGTCCGCGCCACCAGCCCACCCCCAGCACCTCGCAGCTCCGGTGCAGCCGAGCCGCGGTCTCCCTCACGGCTGCGGAAGGAGGATGGCGGGCAGGGCGGCCGCCAGAGCTCGGCTCCGGATCCGGGAAGCTGCACAGGCACTTCCGTTCCGTCCCGCGGCGCCGCCTCCAGCCGCCAAGATGGCCGCGGGGCGGGGCCCAAACTCCAACCATTTCCGCTTCCGGTATGGACTCCGAGGCCGTTGGCGGGAGTGCTTCCCGGCGGAAGGTTGGGGCTGGCGGAAATGCGCCGTGGTGCACAGGCGCATTGGCGAACTCAGGTTCCGGATCAGACACCGTTGCTTCGAGTGTTGTGGTCTCCTGGCCACGCCCTATGGCAACCGGAAGCCAATGGAAGGCAGCTTTATGGTTGCTAGGGAAACTTTGGCGGCAAGATGGAGGCTGCTGGTGATCCACACCCGGCTTCGCTCCGGCCGCGCCGGCACTCGCCGAGACTGCCGCCGCGAAACGGTACGGGCTGCGTATCCCCGCTGGAGCTTGGTCGCGTTCATGTGCTCCACAGGCGTGGTCCAGGCTGCAGGCTCACGGCCAGCCGGCCCTGCGTTAGGGGGACGGGTAGAGCCGAGGTCAGGCTGAGCTGGTTGAGCCCAATGCGGTCTGATGAAAGATTGTCCTAAGACCGAAGAAACAGGGTCGCTAGTGCCACTGTCTTCCCTTCCCAAGCTGCGACTTGCTGGCAGGAAAGCAGTGGGGTTGCTTATCCATCTCAGGAACTGAGAGATGGGTGTTGGGTGTGATGTCTCAGAGCTGCATGATAAAAAATGAGACTGGCTAGGAGTAATTAGGAGTGAGTGTGGATTTTGTCCCGTGGAGAAGGAAGATGGTGAAGATCCTGGCAGGGTGGCCTCTTCGCTGCATCCTCACTGAGTTTGTTCCCTGCTTCTGTGCTCTCGCCGCCTCCATTTGAATCCTTTTAAGAGCCTACAATCAGCTTTTGTCCTAGCCCTCCTCTGGCCAGGCCTGCCTTTTCCTCGATACTTATCCACGTAGCAAAACCCAAGGAAGGGAGAGGGAGCAAACATCTTGAGCAATTAACCAAGGTGAAGCACCCTGTCACGTTCAAGAGACTGATGAGAAACGACCCGCAGACTACTCCACACCCTGGAGCTGCCCCATCTCTGTGTCTATCGATGTCAAACCATCGCTATGTTCACCTTCTTTTCCCGTACACAGGCTATGGCGTATATATATACCCAAATTCTTTCTTCCGCTATGAAGGAGAATGGAAGGAAGGCAAGAAACATGGTAAGAAGCCTCTGGTCATTCCAGAGACCATACCAGAGCCAGATTCCTGGGAAGAATTGGGGGGGGGGGGGCAGTTAGTCTTATACCAAGCATAACCCAGTACTGTGCCTGCACACTGGTACCACTTGGCCCCAGTCATGGTGGAACCAATGTAAGACCAATTCTTCTAGGCTTGGAGCTCACCACATGCTGGTGGGTGGTAGAACTGTTGGTGGGAGGGAAAGAGTGGGGCAGTGAACTCAGAGTGTCACACACACCATCATTGTGTCCTGCGTGCTTGTTATTGGATATCCAGGCCTCTAATCTTCAGCCTCTGTATTCAATAAATAAATAAAACAAACAAATGGTAAACGTGGGAGAGAAAGAACCCTGTTCTCTCCATGTCTGTGAGCATTCCAGTTTATAGACAAAGGCCAGGAGATATGGAGATTTTGCCGTGAGACATTGAATCTGTTGATTCCTGGGGAAAGGCAGCTGTGTTCTCAGCAGGCCGCCTCCTGTTGCCTCTTTTAGCAGCATGGAGGGGGTTTGCTGTATCTTCCCAAGGTAGAGTTACGTGGAGGCGGGGTATGCTTTATTTCTAATCAGAAAGAAATGACCGACTGGTGGTCATTAATCCCAGCACTCGGGGGGGGGGGGGCAGAGGCAGGTGGATCTCTTGAGTTCAAGGCCAGCCTTACGACAGACTGAGTTTCAAGACAGCCAGAACCACATAGAGAAGCCTTGTCTCAGAAAACCAAAGAGTAGAAGGAAGGAAGGAAAGAAGGAAGGACAAGATTTTTAGAAAACCTGAGCAACAGAGGAAAGAAGTACAAAGTGAGCATGCCCTGGAATGGCCCTCACATGAACGCACGCACGTACCAGAGAAGTACCGAGTCTAGACTTTCCAGTGTCTAGACTTCCTGATTTTTTTTTCTGTTTGTAGACTCTGCCTGCTCCATATTGAGAAGGTTCATCACATCTGCTGACTATCGGAATCTCCTCATTTTCTTTTATATATCTTTTTGTTGTTTTGGTTTTTATGTGTTTGAGACACAGTCTTAAGATATATATATATATATATATATATCCATCCCAGACTGGCCTTGAACCTGCAATCCATTTGCTCCAGCCTCCGAAGTGCACCACTCCACCCAGTCTCTACCAATATTGTCTTTATTATTAATTTTTGTTTGTTTGTTTGTTTTCTTGCAACCCCAGGGCCTGTACAAATGAGCACCCACCGACAGGCTGTGTCCTTAGCACCTTTCAGCTTTTGCTTAGTGTTTTTATCACACAGATGTTTCTCATTTTTTCACCACCATATCTTACTATAAGCAGGCACTATTGTCATAGCTGCTTGAGAAGTCACCCACTTTTAGGAATGTGTCCTCCAGGGGTCAGGAAGATGGCTCAGAAGAGCGCTTGCTGCTCTTGCAGAGGACCAGGGTTCTGTTCCCAGCACCCACATCAGGTGGCCATGACAGCCAATAACGCTAGCACCATCCCTGACACCAACTTCCAGTCTCCACGGGCACTGTCATGCATGGGCACACACACATGCGTCCTTTGTCCTCATGTGGATGGAGGACAGAGAAGGTCTCATGTGTACAGCTCATGCCTCTGTGGTCATCTCAATGAGAGCTGGAGGTCAGGAATGTGTTGCTTTGTTTATATGAGTTTCCACTGTGTTGCCCAGATTGACCCAGCCTCCTGAGTAGCTAGGTTACAGACCTGTGCCACCAAGGCAGCTGAGGTTCTCACTCTGAAAAGGGACCCGACTGGCATGGGTTGGTCTGTGGCCACTCCCACAAGCTGACTGCACTTTGTTTCTCTTACCAGGTCATGGGAAGCTATTGTTTAAAGATGGAAGTTATTATGAAGGCAAATTTGTGGACGGAGAAATCACTGGGGAAGGCTACCAGCACTGGGCCTGGTCAGGTTAGCATTGGACAGAGGTGCTGCTGACTCTGTTCCCTCCCAGAGTTTATGGCCACACAAAGGGCTATGTGTAAACAGGGAGCTTCAGGCTCCAGTAATGAGAGAACAACAACACGCAGGCTGAGGCAACGGAGTGTGAGGCCTACAGCCTGGACGGCCTTTATGCCCACGGAAGCCCTAGCCTAGTGAAAGGGTGCCCTAGGGCTCCTAGGTAAGGTTTGCACCCACCTCTATAGACAACTTGGTCTTCTCCGTAACACCTATTTGAAATAAAAGTTTATCATCCCACAGTTAGTGGTTGTTAGCACTCAGGAGAGCTTTTCTCTTGGGCTTAGTGTTCAATTGTTTTGAAAAAGCTGGGAAAGTCCTTTGCTATACCCTATCAGTGCCACAGGCAAGGGTTTCCTAGGCAGTCTCTGTCATCCCAGCCAGGGTACAGACACAGGTCCTCACTGTCCACACCAAAGAGTAAGGTAAAGAGACAGACACCAGCCAGGTATAGTAGCACACACCTCTAATCCCAGCACTCAGAAGACAAAGGAAGACTGATCTCTGTAAGTCTGAGGCCAGCCTAGTCTACACAGAAGCAGAGGCCTCCATTTGAAAATACCTCAGGCCAGGAGGTGTTGGCACACACCTTTAGGCCTAGCATTTGGAATGCACAGGCAGGTGGATCTCTGAGCTTGAGACCACCTTGGTCTACGGATCGAGTTTCATGGTTTCCTGACATCCAATCCAGAAATGTACAGAGAAACTCTGTCTCAGAAAAACTTAAAAAAAAAAAAGAAGAAGAAGAAAGGGAAGAAAGAAAGAAAATGAAAATGGCGTCATGTCCATCGCCATTGGCTGGGGCACAGCAGAGAACCAGAAAGCAGCCTGATTCTTCCCTCCTATCTATCCCAGGAAACACCTACTCTGGACAGTTTGTTTTAGGAGAGCCTCAAGGACACGGAATCATGAAGTACAAAGCCGGAGGTCACTATGAAGGGGAGCTCTCCCAAGGCCTGAGGGAAGGTCTGGTACCCAGGGAATTGGGGGTGTGTGTGTGTCTGTGTATACTCAGGTGACAGAACCACTAAGCTAGCCTGTCTGACTTTGGAGGCAGGAATTGGTACCCTTCTTTCTGCTCTCGGCGCAGATGAGCCCGTCAGAGCCTATATACAGAGAGCAAGCTGCCTACCGCGTCCTGGGACGTGTGTCATACCCACATCCGCTATCTGCACGGTCCACCACTGACAGGTTAAAACAGCACACACTTCTTTGATGATAAGCGTGGATCCTGCAGGTTGGCCTGAGGCAGGCCTGCAGTTTCAGAGTGAGTCATCCTGCTGCAGCAGCCGTGCTTTGACCAGATCCACGCTCCCAAGATCCCGGTGACAACTAGACTCTCAGGCCCTCAGGCCCGAGTCAGTCACCTCATGTAATGTCTGCAGGCCAAAGAGGATAAGGGGCTGATTGAAGGGATACCTGTCCCTTTGGACACTGGGAAAGACTAACTGACGCTGTAAACGAACCTAGTAGATTGTAGTGTGTATGAATGCAGCGGGAACTTCCCCTTTCTTAATCCAGGTTTACTTGAGCTAGGGGACAGAAATACCCTTGAGTTTCTGAATGGTCTAGAAGCTGAGGGTATCGACAGCTCAGCAAGGCCCCATCTTTAATCACATTTCCCTGGCCTTTCAGGTTGGCAAGCCCTGCAGGGGAACTCAGGCAGAGCACTGCCGTGCTTACCATGTACAGAGTAATTTTGAGATGGAAACATTCAAGTGGATTCTAAGCATCCCTCCATGCTTCCACCAAAACCCCAGTGGTTGTAGAGGCCTTCTGTGTAGCCCCCATTAGAACCTGTGATCGCTGGTCTGGATCAGTTTTATCAGCCCTGCTGACCTGGGCAGTGGCAGCTATCTGTCCCTAAATACATCTACCATTCTTGTTTGAACAGGGCTAATCAGCAGGGCCTAGGAGGACAGCGGGGTCCTGGTACTCAACCTTCTAAATCCAACTTCCTCCAGAATTAAGTGCTGCAATCTCCTCCAGAAGGCTAAGGGAGGAGAGAGCAAGGGTCATCACTAGCAGGAGGTGTGGAGTCAAGTTGGTGTATTTTGGTTCCTTCACCAGGACAGGGGTTTCTGGAGGACCAAGATGGGCAGGTATACCAGGGTTCCTTCCATGACAACAAGAGACATGGCCGTGGGCAGATGATCTTTAAGTGAGTATGGCGTTAGAGGTGTAAGCTGCTACATGGGAACAAAAGTGGCCCCCCACCTCCTAGAATGCTGGTCACCGTAGGGGTCTGGGTAGGTAGATTTTGTAGAAAGCACTGCCTCGTACCCAGGCCTTAAATATATTCTGAGCCTTTGCTGCTTTTCTCTGTATATACATTTGTCTCTGTCTGTCTGTCTGTCTGTATATATGTATGTCTATCCCTGCCTCCTCCCACACTTGTTGAATCCAGGACCTAGCACCTAAGAATGGATCCCAAGGACCTGGGTTTTGAGCAGGGGTTCTGGTCAGCAAAGCTGCTGTCTTTCAGGCAGAGGGTTAGAGACCTTAAGCCTGTGTTCAGATTCCTGGGTGGATTATTACCCAGCACCTACCCTTGAAACCGGCAAAGTCACCTCTCCCATTTCCTCCTCTCTGTCATTTCCCATTTTGAGTAGCGGAAGCCAAACATGTCCTGCACAGGGCCCAGCATGCTCTGGAAAGTGGGTCCTACCATGGGGGGTGGGGAGTGGGCATGCAGACATGTCCCCGCCTGTTGCCAGCCCTCCTGAGCCAGCTCTGGCAAGGCAGGAGCTCACAGACCATCTGTTCAGGGCCTATTTTTGCCTTGGCCCCGGTGTGCTTGCTGTGCCTGGTCAGAGGAGTCGGTCTGAGTCACTGCTACCACCTGGTACTTAGCCTCATGAGGGTCCTGTGCTGTGCCCTCAGGAATGGTGACAAGTATGAAGGTGACTGGGTTCGAGACCAGCGTCAGGGACACGGGGTGCTGTGCTGTGCCGATGGCTCCACGTACAAGGTACAATGGAAAGGCGGGAGGCCATTAGAGGACTGGGAACCTTCGTGGTGTTTGCCCATACTTCATCTGGCAATGCCCTGGAAGTAATGGACTCACATTCAACTCCTCCTCACATCCCCACTAGCGCCCTGGAGGCTGATCTTTATACATATTAAGTCCTCGAGTAGAATGAACCCTGTGCCACAAGGGAAACTGAGGTCTGTCCAGATACTTGTTCTTGTCCATGAGCAAGAGACAAGACTACACCAATGCTCCTAATGAGAAATGTGAAGCCATTGGCCAGGAAAACTGTCAAACTACCAGGAAGGGCACAAGAAGAAACAGATTACAGTCCGGGGCTGTCCTGGGACAGGGGTGGGCCTGGTTCCACCATCCCTGGGCTGATGGCACGTCAACTCCTAGCAGGAAGTAAGAGCTTAAGGCCCTGGAATCAGGGCTTCTTGGCAATTCCAGTTGTCACAGGTGAGGCCCTGACAGGATCCAAGGCTGAACGCCAAGTGTTGCTGCTTGCTTGGTGGTGATGTGAGTTCGGCTGGGGGTTTCCAGCAGGAAGGAAGGACAGGTTTAGGCCTCTAGACTCCTGAGAGTCAGACTTCCTCTGCTGTTTCTTTCTTGTATCACAGTAACCAGGATGACGTGATCATGTTTTTCCAGATTTCTCAAACGACAGATTGACAACTGGAAGGAGCTGGCCCCTGGAAGCAGGAAGAGCCCAGCCCAGTTCATGCAGAATTAGGAAGAAGGGTAGCCACAGATCTACTGGGGGGACTCCTGTAGAAAATTGCCCAAATGCAAGAGCGGTCGGTCCCTGTGACCTCAGAGAACAAAACCCTACTTCTCCTGAGCCTTCAGCTCCCTCTGCTGACTGCTGGCATTGTATCCACTGACTAAGGAGAAAGGTTCAGGGCCTGGCTCCATAATGGAGTGGTCTATGGCAGCTCCCACAGAACTGTAGGACCACAGAGAACACAGCATGGGTGCCCAGACCTGTGTGCAGAACACAAGAGTTATGCTTGGGTAGATCTCAGCCCATGCCTGGGTACGATCCCTATAGCTGTGATAAAACATCATCACCAAAAGCAGCTTGGGAAGGAGAGGGCTTTTTTCATACTACACTTCCTGGTAAAGGTCCATCACAGGAAAGTCAGGACAGGAACCTGGAGGCAGGAACTGAATCAGAGACCTTGGGAGAGCACTACTTACTGGCTTGTTCCCCAAGTCTTGCTCTGCTTTCTTATAACACCCAGTACCACCAGTTGAAGGGTGATACTTCCCACAGTGAGCTGGGCCCTCCCACATCAGTCAACCAAGAAAATGCCCTACAGACCTGTCTTCAGGCTAATCCTATGGCAGCATTTTCTCCATTAGGATTTGCTCCTCTCGGATGTTCCTCTGTCATGTAAAGCTGACATAAAAACTAGCCCACAGGACTGCTCTGGTCAGGGCTGTTGGGGGTCTGTGTGGACACTGCCCCCTGCTGGCCTAGAAACTGCCTCTGGTCTGTGCCTGAGCCGGTCTGCACACCATCTGTACCTGCTGTTATGGCCACTCACGGGTCCGGCTCCTCCCCGTCTGGAGGCTCGTCCTTAGAGGTCCTGCCTTGACAGCCTGTCCAAAGCAGAATCAAATCCAAGGTGCGAGGGGAGAGTACAAGGTAATGAGGACCTAAAGGAGTCACTTACTTCCTGCCTGTCCTGCACCCTGACGGAGTCCGCCATGACTCTAGCCGCACGTCACACAAGTGTATTGTTTCCAGTGAAGAAGGCCAGGGCTGTCGATCACTCCAACCTGCCAGACACTTGCAAACCCTCCACTCATGGATTCTCGTGAACTGTCCCACACCTCTGTGAAGGGACTGTTTGCCACATTTTATAAATGGGAAAACTGAGACCTAAACATGGTTTCCCAGTCCAGAAAGGGGCAGAAGATCTTGTAGCTTCAGTATCCAAGCTTGATCTATATACCTGACCCTCTTTCCCTGGGGTTTAGGAAAGGCCTTGCCCCAGGGGGTCCCTCCAAAACCCATCGCATCAATGGATGAGCTGCCGTTAACAGCACAGGAAGATACCATCACCGCCACCATTGGGCAGGAAGAAAATGAAAGGTTTTGCCCAGTTGCTGGAGGCGGTTCTGTCCCACATGTCCTCAGACCTCCAGTAGGGCTTCTTCGCTGCTGGCCACTAACCATCAGTGGCTGGGGTTTGGGGCTCTGCCCAGGTCTTCCTTTCTGAAACCTGAAATTTGTGGTATGCCTCACTTTCACCTGCAACAGCCTACAGTACGTCCACCAGGGGGCAGTCTAGACCTGCTCACCAGCAGCCTTGGGTCCTCGTTCCAAGTTTGGGTGGAAATGCACTGGGCTCTAAGGCAGGCAGCAGAGAGGCCTTGAATGCCTAAGCAGTGCACACAAGCCTTGAGACTGCCACACTGGCTAAAACCGCTCAAGTTGCCGTGGCTTTTCCTCCTGAAGCCAGAACCTTGAACTCCACAAGACTCGCAAAGGTTTCCTTCCTCAGGAGTGGAGCTGGGGATTGTGTATCCTTCAGTTCAATTCTCAACAGCCCAGTCCCCAGCATCCTGTGGCTGGTCAGCAGGAGCAGTGTCCAAGGCAGGGGACATGTTGGCCTCTGGCTTAGAGGTGCAGACTGCACTAAAAAAACAACAGCATGAGCTGAAGCAGCCACAGAGGAAGGACCGGAGGACGCACGTGTGGACAAAAAGGCCACAATCCAGCCACTTTTTTTTTTCCAATGGCCTTGGGAAGGCTGAAGAACTTTCTTCCAGGATCTTTTGGACACTGAACAGAAAGGGGCACCCAGGGCCAAGAGGACAGGAGACGCCCTCTGGAAATCAGGACTCAGACACCACGGACATCCACAACTGCTAGCCTGACACAGCTCTCACTGACCTGCGCTGCAGAGGCAGCAAGAGGTCTCACTTGCTGCCCAAGTGAGAAAAGATAATCACCGGGCTGTCACTCAGCCCTCATTAGCCCAGGGAGGCAGCGAGTTTCCCGAGGGGCTCTAGCTCAGCTGATGACCATCTGCACTGAGCTCTCCCACACATGGACCACTACCTGCACGTAGTGGAGACATCAGCCAGGCGAGGCCGTGGGGTGGGAACAGTTGCGAGACCGGCTTCCTCCGGGCACCGCTCTTCTTTACGTCACCATTATTCTCACACACACGAACCGGAAGTGTACCATCTTGACCAGTTTTAAGAGTCCAGTTTGGTGGCATTAAATGCTTAAATTACTGTATGGCCATTACTACCGTCTGTCCGCAGTCTCATGTATGTAAACAGACTCTGGCCCGTTCAACCCAAACATCCCATTCCCCAGGAGCCCCTAGCACCCACCTCTCTTCTGTTCTAGTTACTCTGGCCCCTCTGGGGACCCCATGGATAGACTTGTTCCTTAGTGACTGGCTGTTCTCACTAAGCATCGTGGCCTCAAGTCCATGCTCTCTGAGACACGTGCAGGAGGCTCCCTGTGGCCAAGTGGCACATACGCATGCGTTTCCTATTTTCCCTGTTCATGCGTTTCAGTGGGCTCTGGGGACAGCGCTCTGAGCATACATCATACACATGCAGCCCTTTGGGTTTATGGACCCAGCGGTGGAATGGCTACACCAGGCGGTAATTGCATTTTTGATGTTTTCATGGAGCCGCCGAATTTTTCCACAGTGGCTGCACGATTG
Source organism: Tokudaia tokunoshimensis (assembly GCA_036184795.1). Taxonomy (NCBI): domain Eukaryota; kingdom Metazoa; phylum Chordata; class Mammalia; order Rodentia; family Muridae; genus Tokudaia; species Tokudaia tokunoshimensis. The sequence continues at coordinate 136,563,968 of BTHU01000005.1, forward strand.
AAGGAACCAGCAGGGGTTTTTATTTCTGTCCCCCCTCCCCAACCCACACTTATTTTCTGTTTTTAAAGCTACCATACTCAGGAACGTGAGCCATTTGGCAGTGGGTAGCTGATGGCTGGATCCCGGGCACTGCTGCTGCTGTCATCACACAGAACTGGCTTTTGTTCCTGCTTGACGTTGCGGCAGCAGCCCTAAGTTCTCTGTCCCTCCCAACTTGGTACTGCCCCGTCCCCTGGGGGGACGCCTGTTACTACAAGTTCATGCAGGGAAACCTCTCACCTTTTCCTTTTAACCCTCAGGCATATGAGGTAGGTAGCTGCTAGCTCTTCAGTCCTCTGGCATCTCTAGGGAGCAAGCCCCACCCCCAGAACAACCCTCATCCCCTCGACCCACCAGCATTGGCTTCTTATGCCAGGGCCCGTTGTGTATCCCGGGAAGACTGCGGAGTGCTCAGTCTTTGCCTGGTGAGCTTTGCTTTTCTGATCTTGACCCTGGCGTCCATCAGAGTTCCCCCTCAGCCACAGTAGCCAGCATCCCCACGTCGTGAGAAAGAAATCAACCCAGACCCCGAGCAGATGTTCTGGGTGAAATGTGCAGCTCCCAAGGCAGCTGGCATGGCGGGCATAGTGATGTGGTTCCATCTGTGTCTTTGGTGGGCGCCTAGAGTAGTACAGTGAGCAAGTCGGTGTGGTGGAGGTCCCTCCCACAGCGAGGACATGTCTGTCACCTAAAGCTCTGCTTTCCTGAACATCGACATCTCCCACGTTGGTTTTCCCAGAGGGCAGCCTGCTGTCTGGCACACCTGTGCACACATGAAGCAGGTGGCTGGCCCCACGGGTCCTTCACCTGCTTTGGTTCCCAGCTTCCCCTTAGCTGGTGTGTCTGGAGAGTCCCTGCATGTCAGCCGGCAGATGAAGTCAGCCTCTGTGGCTACCCGCTTGCTTCCCATGTCACTTGTCTGCCCTCCTTGAGCCAGCAAGGCCCAGAGCAGGATGGAAAGGCCGTCAGACCCAGGACATGTCTCTGCCACTGAAGATGGCCAGAAGAGAGTGGAACAGTGGAGCACCCGCGTCCAGTGCTGGCCCCTCGGCAGGTCAGCTGCTCCCCACAGCGTACCCCTCCAGGAACCGTCTCAGCAACGGTTAGTGCTGCACTAGTCTCCCTGCATCTCCATGTCCCTACAAAATATGCCCCCTGCACACCCTGAAATCCTAGGAAGAGAGTCCAGATCAGTCATATCCAACGCCCCGTGGGCCTACTGTTACTGCGATGCAAGCAAAACTACCCGCCATTCCTGCAAGCTGGAAATCAAGCTTCATGACAGTTGCAACCCCAGAGGAGAGCCCAGATAACCCCTCACAGGTGGCATCACCCAAGGCGACCAGAGGGTCCAAGGCTTCGCCGTTGTCGGTGATAATTGTCTCCTCCACACCATAATACCACAGAGGTCGACTCAGAAAGGGCCTGACGTGACGGCAGCCCGCTCGGAAGCGGCCTGGGGTTTGTTCACCCCGGGAAGGTTCAAGATGAGCATGCAAGCACAAAGAGGTGAACTTATGGTTGGGATGGGCTTGCACTCAAACCCACATCTATGGCGTAGCCACCGCAGAGCCACTGCTGATCCAAGTACAGGGAAGAAAACCGCATGGGTTAACTTGGAGATGCTTCCCACAATGAGGGGGGCCCAGGGCTTCTTTCCTGCAGTGCATCACACTTAGTTTGCTCACCGTCATAAATATGACTCTTCTCTGGCTGGCTGTATCATCATCATCTTCCTCACCCTCTTCTGTCCTGTGAGACACATCCATCCTCCCGTGGGTGTCGGGCAGCAGCTGGGCAGAGGAGGAAAGCAGGTGTCTCTATACCCTGGGGCTTTGTGGTGACAGTGTAGTGCCCCGCTCCACCTCCCTGTGACTGAGACTCCCAGACTGGTTCCACACTGCATATCACCCGGGCAGCCCTCAAGTTTCCCTGGAGATTCTTAGTGGGAGGCCCAGGTGGAAGCTAGCAGACCAGGACCTGTCCAGCTGCCTCCCTGGGCTATTTGACAAGGACCCATCCATGAGAGGGTGTCATTACCTACAGGACCCTGCCTGACACTCCCGGGGCTAAGATGTTTTAACAATATGTATCGCCAAGTGTAGAGTTTATGATACCATTCAGGCAAGCCCATGGGTTAGCGTCGTGAGCCTCTTGCACACATCTGTGTCATCCGAGTGCTGTCCTGAAGCCAGGAACACCAAGCTCCAGCTGTTACCGTCTGGGCTCTGATTCTAGCAAACAGTCCACTGGCACCTACCTCAGGGACTGTGGCAGATGTCAGGGGTGGTGAACTCGGCTGGCTGGGCTGAGAGGCTCCTGCAGCAGGCTAGTGCTGCCCGAGGCTCTTCACCCACCACTGCCTGGGCCAACAGGCACTTCCACGACACTGCTTGTCACTGTCAGTGCCTAGGTCCTCCTTTCCGGCCACACGTGCTGTCCTGCCCGTGTCCCTTTCCTCCCTTCTCTCTGAAAGTCCGCGCTGTCACTTTCCAAAAGCCCAAGTGAACACAGAGAGAAAGGACAAACTCATTCTTCATCCTATAGACTCAGAACCTGGGACACATTTGAGAGTCCATCAGCCAGAGCCAAGGTGGTCCCTCCCGTAGTACCCACTCAGAACGTTCAACACCACCAGCCGGCTCTGAGCCGCTGTCATCCTTGAGAGAGATGGAACAGAAAAGAAAGAGACTCAGGGAGGACAGCAGTCACAGGAGGAGGTGGGAAGGAACGCTCCTAGGGAGAAGCCAGCAAACTGGAGACTGGTCTGCTCGGTGGAGCACCTGAATTCCCATCACAGGGAAAGCCTGTGCTGGGAAGGGTCACCTCCCAAGCTTCCAAGCAGGGCTACCAAGGCCTCACTGTATTTTGGTGTAGCCTGTGATCTCTAGAGCCAACCTGATAGCTACACCTCCTAACCAGCTCCATCCACACTGGCAGTGACAAGAAAGGCCAAGTCGATACTCTGAGCACAAGACTGGGGGGAGGGGGTGTCAAGCAAATGGTGGGTGGATAGCATCTGCTGGGATGGGACACTGTCAACTGAGTGCGCACCATCCAGGAATGCAGCTGGTACATCTAGCCTTGGGAATATGGGTCTTCCTGCACTGCCTGAGTTTGGGATTTCCTTGCTGGAGGAATGGAGTCACCCCCAAGGCACCTTGGAGGCCTCACTTGGGTGACTTGGCAACTCTCAGGATGAAAACCCCATCCACATCCCAGAGGGGCTTGTCCCTGCCCATGTGCTCCACAGCTGGCCGCTGACGTCTCTTGAACTGAGAGGGGCCCCTAGGGATGCCTGTTGATCTCATCTCTTGAGATCTGGCCATTCATCATGTGGTGGCCGAGCTCTCAGCAGCCCTTGAGAGACATCCTCCCAGGTTGTGGGACTCTGTGCCTACTATGTAGGGCTTCATCCTTCTCACCATCTTCTCGACCACGGCCCCTCATCGCTTCTCCACCTGGGCGAACCCTACTACCCACTCTCCTGGCCAGTGCTCCCCTCCCATCACCCAGGCTCCATGCAGAGGTGGGTCCTGGGCAGGGTAGAGCAGCTGCTTCCCAGTCAACTTCAGCAGGAGAGTGAACTGAACCAAGCCCTAGTTGTTGGCTCATTTCCCCCAATACAAGCAATTCATAATCAAATAAAACACCATTTGATCTTGAAGCTTTCTATGGAACCAACCCTCCTGCTGTCCCACACAATTGCTTCTGGATCCAGGAGTACTACGAAGGAGGCAGAGTGAGCGGGGTGTGTGTGATGAGTGGTACCCCACCCCCACCCCAAGGTGTGTGTGTGTGTGTGTGCGTGCCCAGGTTGTGTATTTTAATTGCCTTTTCATTTAAAAGCTCTGGGCATGAGAACAGCCCACCTCAGTGCTACCCAACTGCAGTCACGGGTTCAGGTCCCCTCATAATCAGCTAAGTGCCGCATCTTTGTGCCGAGCGTACCCATGCGGTGGTGCTTTGTTCGAGTGGTGTGTGCTGTGTCTTTGTTCCCCTCTTTCCAGGCGTCATTAAAATTCAAGGGGAGAGCACTTAGCAAAGGGAGCTGGACCCTTCCTAACAAAATGCAGTGCCTCACTACCTCACAGCCTCGGGCAGGGGCTCCTTAGCAAAGGGTCCTGGAGCCCCTCGGAACTGCCCTCTGAGGCTGCTTCATTCTCCCTGCAGGGACAGTGGCACAATGATGTCTTCAGTGGGCTTGGCAGGTTGGTCCACTGCTCAGGAGTCACCTACTACGGGATGTTCATTAACGGCCACCCAGCAGGTAGGTGTCCCCAGCCTCGCCCTTGTCCTTCCCACTGTGGGTCGGTTGTGTTTGAGCCTGGCCTCACTGTATCTCTGGTGGCCTTGGGCAGCCACACGGGCAGTGTTGAACCACACTGGGATGGAACGGAGCATAAAACCCAAGCCTTCTCAGGGAAAGAGTATTCTAGTTGATTCCAAAAGGGCTCGTGGCTCTGCAGACCTTGGCCCTAAGGGGTTCTGCCACAAGCAGGGTCTCTCGGACCTATGGGCTCTCCCAGCTACAGCACCAGCACCACAGCTTGTCCCCAAACACAGTACCTCTCAGCCACAGATACCCCCTAGTCATGGAACCTCCCAGCCACAGGATTCTGGGGTTCCTGAACACAGTATTCTGACCTGACAGCCCCACCCTGAAACCCCGCTGCCTCCTCTGTGGCCTCCATCAGGCTCTCAGACATGACTGCAGAGTGGTCCATGTCTACCTAGGCCAGGAAAATGCCTGGCCATTCACTGCTCCCATGCTGTACCAAGTGACCCCTCCTCACACGTAGGACAGAGGTGCCATCCCAGGGGTGGGCCTAGCCAAGGACATGAGTCCTTCAGCCAACCAAACTGCTTAACAGGTTCCTTGGGGGTCTCAGCCCCAGCAGTGTCATCTTGGTAGCCCCTCTCACAGGGTGAGAAAGGACTGGGACCCTCAATGGCGGCTGCTACAACCACTAAAGCTTGTGTTATGCCCCCAGCACAGGCTAAGAAAATTGTGGTTCTGGGTCCAGAGGTACTGGAAGTGGTCCAAGGATCTCCCTTCACGTTGAGTGTACAGCTGCAGCAAGATGACGGGGAAGTCGCCAAAAGTAAGTGTCTTCAGGGTGGTGACCCTGTTCTTCCAGAAGAAAAGGGCTGCAGGCTCCCAAGTAGAGCAAACTAGGAAAGGTGGTTGGATCGCTCCTGAGATAATTTTACAGAAATCCCTGCAGCCTGGAGACTGCAGAAGGCTCAGGAGGCCTATAAGACAGCCAAGGTGGACGCAGTCTTGTATGTACATGCACGTGTGTGTGTGTGTGTGTGTGTGTGGGTGTGGGTGTGGGTGCGCGCCTTGAGAGGCATGAGCATGTGCACATGTGTTTTGACACACTCAAACCCTTACTACATTCAAACCCTCACTACACACAAACCCTCACTCAGTGACTAGTGTGCCTTGTACAGAGCACAGAAGATAACAAGATACAATCATCCCATGGTGACACACACCTGTAATCATAGTGCTTGGGAGCCTGAGGCAGGTGGATCTCTGAGTTCGAGGCCAGTCTGGTCTACAGAGTGAGTTCCAGGACAGCCAGGGCTACACAGAGAAACCCTGTCTCAAAAAACCAAAAAAAAAAAAAAGGAAAGAAACTGGAGTTCTGGATGGTTATGAACCGCCCAGAGAGGGAGGTGCTGTGAGCTCAACGCAGGTCCTCTGTGTATGTGCCCTTAGCCAATGAGCCAGCTCTCCAGCCATTCACTTTTCTGTCTTTTGAGACAGGGTCTCATTCAGTCCAGCCGGCCTCAAACTCAGGTCATAACTGAGATCCTCCCGTCTCTGCCTCCCCAGAGCTGAGATTCCAGGCATGTGCCATTATGTCCAGCTAGATTCCATGATCTCTAGTAAATCTGCAGATATGACCACCACCACTTCCCAGTGCCCTCTTAGAACAGTTGCGGAGCTCTAGAAAGATCCTTTGGTCCTGTTTCCAGCCTTGCACCCGCCCCAGTCCCTAATTGACTTCCCACCTCTATAGATCTGGCTCCTGAACATTTCCCGCAGGGAGAGTCATATCATACGTGGGTCTTCTGCTTGTTTCCCATTCGCGTGGCGTTTGGGGATGCTTCTGCATTGCAGTGTATACCGACCCGTCCTCCTTCCGGAGCAGCAGCACCCTGTCACCCAGACGGGCCACACCTGATAGCCTCGCATTGGGACTAACATTGGGAACGGTGCTGCTGTGATACTGCTCAGGGTTTGCGCTCACAGGTTCTTTCTTCCTCTTGCGAATGTCTGCAAGCAGCACTGCAGCACCATATGGCCGATGTGCTCAAACTTCCAGAGACGCTTCTGGGCCTCTGAGGTAGCTCAGCACGTAAAGATGCTGGCTGCCAAAGCTGACAACCAGAGTTCAATCCTCAGGACCCTCAAGGAGGAAAGGGGGGGGGAACTGACTGTATGTCTGTGGTGTGTACATGTATGTGGGTGCATACACATACAAAATAAACAAACATATATATATATATATATATATATATATATATATTTAAGATGCATAAAACAAGCTACCACTTTCCCAAATAGCAGCACTATTTGCAGTCCCCAGCAGACTACACAGTCCTGACTATCCTTCTCCTGACAGTACTCAATGGTGTCTCTTTGAGGCCCTCACCATGCTGTGTGGGAGCAGTGCTATTGTTATGTAGTTAAAGCAGGTTTTTTATTTGTTTGATTTGGTTTTGTTTCTCTTCAAGACAGGGTTTCATTCTAGTCCTGACTGTTCCATAACTAACTCTCCCTCTCCCTCTCCCTCTCCCCCTCCCTCTCCCCCTCCCCCTCCCTCTCCCCCTCCCTCTCCCTCTCCCCCTCCCCTTCCCCTCCCTCTCCCCCTCCCCTTCCCCTCCCTTTCCCCCTCCCCCTCCCCCTCCCCTTTAGAAAGATGTCCAGCCCCATGTCCACCTATTTTTTTTTTAAAGTAGGCTGCTGTTTCTCTTATTTTTAGATTTTGAGAGTTATTTGCGTGTTCTGGCTGCAAATCTTAATCAGATTAAAAATATATTTTTCTTTCAGCCAGGTATATTGATACCTGGTACACCTTTTAATCCCAGTATGCAGGAGTCAAAGACAAGTGGATCTCTGAGTTCAAGGCCAACATGGTCTACAGAGTGAGTTCAAGGCCAGCCAGGGCTACCTAGAGAGATCTTGTCCCCAAAACAAAACAACCCACAGTACATATTTTCTTCTTTAGTCCAGCTTCTTTTGGTGTCCTTTAAATATTTTAAGAGTTTACTTGTTTGTTTGCTGTTTATTGTGTATCGATGTTTTGCCTGCATGGCTGTACCTGTACCACATGAATGCTTGGTGCCTGTAGAGTTCAGAAGAGGGCCTTGGAGCCTCCAGTCATGAAAGGTTATGAGCTGCCATGTGGGTACTGGGAGCCAAACTCCAGCCCTCTATAAGAGCGGCTCTCCTAGCCACCAGCCTCCTCTCCAGCACATGGTTTTGATTCATATTTTTTAATGTTTTTTATAAATTTTAAATTGTAAATTTTGACAAAGTTCATCTTGCTCACTGTTCAATGGGTCATAGTTTAATGGGTCATGGTTCAATGGGTCATAGTTCAATGGGTCATAGTTCAATGGGTCATAGTTCAATGGGTCATAGTTTTGGTCCTGTATCTAAGAATTCCCTGCCTAACTGAAGTCCACATGGACTGTTTTCTTGTAGAAGTTTTATGTTATTTTAGCTTTCATATTTAAGTTGGTGTTCCTTTGTGAGGTAACTTTTGTGGATAAGACAAATGTCTGACCCATCCCCACGACCATGACTATTGGAAAGACATATTGGAAATAATGAGTATAACTCCACTGAGCTTCCTTGATCACTCTCATCATCCCTGAGTCAAGGCTTCTGTCTGGTCTCTCAGTTCCTCCGTGTGACTACTTTTATAAGGTAAATCCCATCTATGCCAAACCATGCCATCTTAATCTCAGCCTTCAGTGTGCCTCAAAAACGGGGCACCCTGCGGCCGTGTTCTTTCTAACTGTTTGACTCTTTGGGATCTTTTACATTTCCTCACAAATCTAGAGTTAGTTTGTCAATTTCTCCAACAATAAAAACTTGCTGGGGTTTTCATAGGATCGCGGTGAGTCTTAGGGGGAGGCTAGCCATCTCTTAGCATCGAGCTTATAGTTCATAGATGTAAAACTGTTTAATTAATACTTTGAGCCCTCTCACCTCGCCAACGTACATTTCCCATGTACAAACCTTGCAGTGCTTTTTAAATCTATTAATAAATTGCTATTTCCCATGATGTATTTGGTTACAATTGTTTTATTAATATGATTAATGATTACTGCTGATTATATCTTTTGGAGGTTTTTTTTTTGGGAGGGGGGCATTAACAGAGTCTCATGTAGCCCAGGCTGTCCTTGAACTTGACGTGTAACTGAGGGCGACCTTGAGCTCCTGAAGCCCTCCTCTCTGCACCCCCTGGTGCTACAGTACAGTTGTGCGCCGACCATATCCTTGTATGAGATGCTGGGTGGATAATTTTACATTTTTAGCTCTTATGTTTAGTCTATGACCTATTTGAAGTTAATCTCTGTGGAATAGAAATTCAATCCTTTGAATGTGGCTTCTAGTTGTCCCAGTGCCCATTTGTTAAAGACTTTCCTTTATCTAATGAATTGTCTTGGGATTTAATTTGCCACAATTTTTAAAATAATTTCCCCTCCATGTGATATTGGTCTGGGATTTTCTTTCTCCGCCCCCTTCCTACTCTTTGATTTTTGAAAGAATCTGTGTCTGACGAATGTCTTTTATTTTAAACTTAGGGCTCCACACATGCCCGGTAATTATTCTACCGACCGACCGAGTGGTATCCCCAGCCCTTTGGTTTGGATGTTTTGTTCTGTTTGGTTTTTGTTTTGTTTGGAGGCTGTTTGGTTTGGTTTGGTTTGGTTTGGTTTTTTTTTTTTTGAGTCAGGGTTTCTCTGTGTAGCCCTGGCTCTCCTGAAACTTGCTTTGTAGACCAGTCTGGCTTCGAACTTATAGAGATCCATCTATCTCTGCCTCCCAAGTGCCGGGATTAAAGGCATGTGCCACCACACCTGGCTGGTCATATATTCTTTACTTGAATTATTAATTCTCCTATTTTCCCTGAAGGTTCCTTAGGACTTCCTATTTGCATAGCTTCATGCTATCTGTAAAGTTGAATCTTACATCTGCCCTTTCAGTCTCAATGCTCCTCCTTCCTCTCAGTTGCTTTATTTTACATGTTCCTCAAGCAATGGGTAAGTTCTAGTTGCTCTGCACTGTCTCCAATGCTTCCTTTTATTCTTATACAGTGGCCTGCAGTGGCCCCTCACTCGGGTCCAGCTTGCATTTCCCTAAAAGCTGATGGTGTTGCACACCTGTGTCCTGTGCTTGTTCACCATGTGTATTTCTACCATGGAGAACTGTCTCTTCAGACTCCCTGCTTATGTTTAAAATGGGTCAGTCCTGGTCAGGCAGAGTGGCCCATGCCTTTAATCCCGGCACTTAGAAGGCAGAGACAGCTGGATTTCTGAGTTCAAGGCCAGCCTGGTCTATGTAGTGAGTTCCAGGGCAGCCAGAGCTATATATTGAGGTCCTGCCTCAAAAAGGCAGGGGTGTAGTCTTAAATATGAGCCAACAAGAGTGTTCGGTATAGTCTAGAGTCGGGTGTCATATCAAAAAAAAAAAGCTGTAAGTTTTTCAGCTTGTGGCCTGTCTTGTAGTTTTTCAGAACTCAAAGGTCCATGGTGGTGAAAACCACTTCATCAAAGCCCCAGAGCATCATAGGAAAGGTCCTAGTACTGAACTAGCCATATCTAAGAACTTTGCCTAACCAGAGTGTCTTAGTTAATGTCTTATTGCTACAAAGAGACACCATGACCACAGCAACTCTTATAAAGGAAAGCATTTAATCAGGACTAGCTTACAGTTTAGAGGCTTAGTCTATTATCATCATGTCAGGGATGCCGACGTGGCCGGGAACATGTGGGTTGCATGAGAGTAGCTGAGAGCTCTATATCCCAATCTGCAGGCCTCAAGCAGAGAGAGAGAGAAGAGAGAGAATGCCATTGGGCCTGGCTTGGGCATTTGAAACCCCAAAGCCCACCCCCAGTGACACTCTTCCTCCAGCAAGGCCACACCTACTCCAACAAGGCCACAATACCACTCCCTAAGCATTCAATTCTGCATCTGTTGGGGGCATTCTTACTCAAACCACCACACAGGGTCATAAAGATTTATAACCTTGTAGCTCTGGCTGGACTCAGACTCTCCTCCTCCAAAGTATTGGGTTCTAGTTGTTCTTGAACTTCCCCTTTCTAACTGATTCACATTAAGCATTATTAATATGGTAGATAAAGACTTACCCCCCACCCCCACGCCCTGTCTCAGCAGTTTCCTTTTGTCAGACTGGGAAGCAAGCCCCTCTACCTACTGAGCAATCATGCCTTGCCTCATCAGTTACAACTCCCTCAACTCTCTTCTGGCTTTCCTTCCTTCCCTCTTGCAGATGGAGGTCTCATCTAGTATCATCCCTCCCCGCCACCGCCCATAATGATGTCTGGAGGCACCTTAATTTGCTTGTCCCCTTGAGGCGTCCTCCTCGACTGCAGGCTTCTGGTTCTTCCTCAGTGGTGAACGGTTGCTGCTCCATCATCACCGATCCTCTGAGCCTCTTGCATCCATGGACTTAGGAAAAATTTCAACCATTATTTTCCATGTGTGAGATGGCTAGAAACCATCCCACTGTTTGCAGAAGCACCTTCTCTTTTTTCTTTTATCCCATCCTCCCTCCCTCCCTCCCTCCCTCCCTCCCTCCCTCCCTCCCTCCCTCCCTTCCTCCCTCCCTCCCTTCCTCCCTCCCTTCCTTCCTTGTTTGGTCTGTTTGGATGACTTCTCCAGCTCTATTTTCAGGCTCTTTCCTTCCTTCCACATCTGTTAATTTGCTGTGGGTCCCGTCCACTGCACTTTTTAACCTCACTCATAATTTGCAGAATCTCTCTTTGCATCCCTGACTGGCCTTGACTCGGCGGCAGCAGCCCCTCCTGCCTCGGCCTTTCCTTCTCTTGTTCCTTTCTTACCTCCTATGCCTCTGCTTTCACTGTTGAGAGTGAGAACACAGCTACAGGACTCGATCCTCCACTCTCCATTTTGAGTCCAGGTCCCAAACTCACTCTGTGGTTGAGGGTGTCACTGAGCACCTGCTCATCCCAACTACTCTAAGTGCTGGGATTACAGCCTGCATCGTAATAAATTTCCCCTTGTCCCTGATTGTTAATTCCAGCACCCTGGGTCAGTTGCAACTAATTTTTCTCATTACACACCATACTTGCCTGCATTCTTTGCATGCCTGGTAATCTTTGATTTAATGCCAGACATTGTAAATTTTACTTTGTCGGACGCCAGATATTTTTGTATTCCTATAAATATTCTTGAGCTTTTATCCTGAAGCAGAGCGAAGTTATGTGAAGAAGGCGTAATCCTTTCAGCCTTGTTTTCCTGATTAGTCCAGCAGGTCTAAAGGAGAGAGCACCATCCAGCCCCAGCTTTTCCCCAGGACAGAAGCGAGGCCCTCAGCGCACCTAGTGTCCTGGGACTTCTGAGTCTCTCCATCTAGGCTAGTAGAGACAAGCATCCCCAGCCCTGTGACTCCCATGTCCGAGTTTCCTTTAGTTCTTTCTTAGCCCCGTGGAGTCTTCTTTCATGTGTGCGCGAAGCTGTGCTCAATGTCCCTGGACCCTGCGTAACTCCTTCCCGTATTTCCAGCTCTTTTTCTTCAGCTGAGAGAGTTTGCTGGGAAGCACTAGGGTCTGAACTGCCCCTCTTCACTGCTACCACAAGTCAGAGCCCACTGCAGTCTGCCACTCTGTCTAAGCTTTTTCTCAGTTTGTGGAACCTGGTCACTCCCTAAGTCCCCTGTGAAGCTGGAGATTCATCTCAGAGCTGTGAGCTCAGGACCGTTGCTCCCCTCCATCAAACCCCCCGCCCATCACTGCCGCAGCCATCCTGCCCCACCCACAACACTCAAGATGTTCCCATATGTTAGCCCACACTTCTCTCTGCTGGGTCCTCCAGGGGTGGCCATGTGCCCGGATTCACCACCTCTGTCTGCCCCAGAAAGCCACAGTGATCTGTGGCTCAGAAAAGAAAGACTTGTCTGCTCCTTAGGCTCTGTGCTCTAGAGAGCCAGGCCCATCAGCATGTTCACCCAATCAGAAATTGCTTTTAGGGATCAGTTGTATACCTGGCCCTATATTAGTGATTGGGAAGAAGAGGATTGAGGCTGAGCTTATAGCCTATGGTCGGCTGGTAGATGAGCAGAAGGAGCAACTGGTCAACTGAGGGCAAGCTGTAGCACACTGACCCATGAGCTGGTTAGGAAGAGACCCTCCCAGAGCATGAAGGCAGTTGGCCAGTGCAAATGGCCTGCAGGGATTCAAGGCCCAGAGCTGAAGAGTCAGCATCTAGGACTCAAGGTATAGGAACAGCTACAAAGAGAGAGATAAATCTGCAGGAGACTTCTGCCAGGTTCTCACCCAAGGAAGGCACAGTTACCAGCGGGACAGCGCAGATGCCCTTCACCGTCCACCCACCCCCGGCCCGGCTCTCCCATCCCTCCTCACACAGTAGAAGTCTCTTGATTTCTTCCTTTGGCAGGTGAGAGTGGCCGGGTCCTGAAGATCTCAGCAGGAGTCAGATACGTGCAACTCCCAGAGTACTCTGAGGTCAGCTTTTTCAAGATGGATGAAGATCACATGGAGACACCGATCCAGACCCCGTTGTAAGGACAATACACCCTCCCTGGGACACTGAGGAGATTAGGCTGGAGAGAGATGTCTACGTCCTTCTTGCCCAAATACCCCATGTACAATAATAACTAGGGCAGGCCTGGGATGCAGTGCCCACCAGCTAGACTTTGAAAGGTAGAAACAGAAGCAGGTGGACTGATAGGGAGTGGGGGGGCCAAAGAGAGCGTATGCCTCGTAATCAGCAGACACGGGACATAGAAAGGGCATTTCAGGGTAAGCTATACAGCTCTCCAAGGATGACCAAATACTGTTCTTCAACTAGCCTGAGTCCTAGGGTCAGGGCCAGGGCATATACAGGGTGTGGGTTTCCTCATCCCTGTCCCCTGCCTGTCCTTGCTCCCTTGAGTCTCATTGCGGTATTTGATGTCTCCTTCCTAGTGGGTTCCAGTGCATTTCCTACCCCCTGTCTGTGCCCATGTCCTGGGGGCTAGAGCCTGGGTCTACTGTGGAAAGTGCCAGAGCTGACCTGCTACTCTCCAAGAGAGACTCAGAGCCAGTGCTGGACTCAGGAGCCTTCCATGGCCAGAGAGACACCCTCAGCATCCTGCCAGGTGAGCGGGTCTTAGCCGCAATCAGGGGTATCCAAGGTAACAGAGCCCTCAGAACCTGAGTGTGTCAGTGACAAGGCACAGTGGACCTGGGTGAAACATGAAGCTCAGGGGTACATACAGGGCTGAGCTGCCATCAGCAGAGAGAAAGTATAGCTGCCTTTACAGGGCCAGGGGGAGATGGGGCTTCCCATCCTGGGTGACCCTGTGGCCTACATCCTTACCACACAACCCCGGCAGCTATGGAGGACAGCCTGTGGTCAGAGCCGTAGGACCCAACCTAAGCTCAGCAGTGCTTGTGGGTATGGGTCCGTTGCCCTGTCTGGTCACGGGCTGCCTGGCTTTCTGGTCCATGTCACTGCGTATGTGTTGGTTCACTGAGATGTGTCCTACTTCCAGGCCAGACAGGACCTGCACCCTGGCTAGGTCCACCAGTTCAAAGTCAGATTTCCTTTGAGTTGTTTGAGAATTATTCATGCAATTGAAGTTTAATCACTGCGGTCTGTTGTGTCTGGTTGTAATTCTCTTATACTCTGATACGCCACAAATACTGTTTGTATCTTTTTTCCTTGGTTTTGGTTGTTTTGAGACAGGCTCCCTCTACATAGCCCTGACTGTCCTGGGACTCACCGTATAGACCAGGCTAGCCAAAAACTCAGAGATCCACTGCCTCTGCCTCCTAAATGATGGGATTAAAGGCCTGAGCCACCACTGTCTGGCCCCTTTTGGGCTCTTAACAGGAGTGAGAAGGTTCTGTAAGAGGGTGTCTTCCAGGCAAAATCACATACCTTGTGCTTAGGACCCTTTGTGGACTCTCTGACTCGGGATGGGATCCTAGCTCTCTGGCTCTCCTTTCTAAGACTGTGACCCTTTTCTACAGTTGCTCACGTTGGGCTGACCCCCAACCATAAATTTATTTTCATTGCAACTTCATAACTGTAATCTTGTCGCTTATGAATCATAATGTAATATCTAGATATGTAATAATATGTAATATCGGATATGCAGGATATCTGTGACCCCCGTGAAAGGCTCATTTAACCCTCGAAGGGGTCACAAGCCACATGTTAGGAATTGCTTCCCTAGGTGATTAGGCAAAACCGAGTGTTAGAAAACTGTAGCACATCCCAGACCTGAAACCGAGGGTAGACGTGGCATGGAGCCTTGGAATTCCCCACGACTTATATATAAGCCTGGAGTAGTTAGTGGTAGTTGGTTGGTTTGTTAGTTAATTTTTGAGACAGGGCCACACAGACATCTTCCTCCTGCCTCAACTCTGCTAGTACTAGGATTATGGGTGTATGCTACCCATAATTCCTGGCAAAAGCCAGGGTTTGACAGAACATTTCTGGTCATCACAAGCATACCTCAGACATGTTGTTCCCTCCTGCCTGTTGCTTCACCTTGGCTGCCAGTGGGAGCCAGAGTCCTACCTTGACCCCCTTTGTCCTACACACAGCCCTAAGTCCAGTCCCTTTCTTTGGGGCTAGTACAGAGCTGTGATCGCCAGGTGGCTGTTCAGTCACGTGGCTACCCTGAAGATTCCATTTAGGCATACTCCCACCCCTGACACAACTCCTTCACAGAGCGCTCCTGCCCCCAAGTCTGTTCTTGCCTTTTGCCTGCCTCAGCCTTTCAGCCCAGGAACCTTCAGGTGGCATTGGGCAGGGACAACCCCTCCCTCTCTCCCTCCCTCCCTCCTTCCCTCCCTCGCTCGCTCTTCTCTCTTCTGATGGCTTAGCCTCTTCACAGGCTAGAGCTTCCCGTACCCCAACTCTGCCCCATCTGCTGTCCTGACTGTACAGCCTGTGCTCGCCCCCCCCCCCCCAGCAAGCCTCACTCGTCCGGCTTGTCACAGGCTGTCCTACCTGTTGTGGTGCCTAAGCTCTCCCGAGCCTCCTCGGGTTCATCCCGAGGCTTCTGGGCCACGCGGTCCTCCATGGCCCTCCTGAAAATTGCTGATGGCTCGTGCTCTCTGTAGTTTTGTTATTCACAGGGCAGAGGAAGGACAAAAAGGAGAGCGGTGAGGTAAAAGGCCAAAGCCTGGGCAGCACACACCTTCGGGGTATTCCCCAGAAATTCTGCCGGCTGGTGGTCAAAGAGGTCTTTGCCAGGGCAGCAACATTTCTGACAACAAGAGGATTGTCCGGACAGCCATCTTGAGAAGCAGCAAAGGCTGCAGATCCTCCCACAGAATCACAAAGGCTGGGGTGGGGGTGGGGGTCTCATATTATTTTCTTATGAACAAGCTACAGGCTCCAGAGGCCAAGCAGCCCCTGTACACCCATGAACGGAAGCCATGCTGATTGGCTTGGGGGCCTGCAGATCCAGTGAACCCCAGGAGGTAGCTTGGTCCCTCTCCCCCTTCGTCTGTCTCCACCTCAGTCACAGGAGCAATTTCATGCTGCATTGGCAGAATCGTTCTCATATTTCTGCATAAAAATACTCACTGGGCGCCACGCCTTCTGCTCTGAGAGATTTTCAGAGCCAAGTACTGCTGTCTCAATGAAAACCAGGCCCCAGAATTCAGAGCTTGTTCTGTGCTGCTGAAAGTGCCTTCCCTGTCTCCTGCAGGCGGGCAGCTCCCCAGGGTGGCTCAGAGTCTATGTAATGTTATCATGGGACAATCTAAGAAGAGGTTACCCAGGGTCACAGGAGTCCCTGGCACACTCAGGGTTGACTCAAGAGCCAAGGCCAGGTTCAATGTGAGACCTGTGAGGTGTGTGTCACCTTGGGGTCTCAGGCACCCAGAAGTCACAAAGACCATGGGCCTCCTCTCAGAACCACAAAGCTTTGAATCTGATGCTTGAAGTCTGATACTGACCTTGGTCGTTCTAGGCAAACACTCCGACCACGTCCCTGGTCACTGTTCCCTGTTGGGGGTTCCTCGAGGGCTGACCATCACCCCTGGACCCGGCTGTGAGAGCCCGGGTGCCTTTTCCGTTTGTCTAACTGGACTCTGCTGATTCTGTAAAATGAGGTCACCAACCTCCACAGGACACGCATACAACCACCCCACCCTCCACCTTGTGTAGGAGGGCTAGGTGAGATAGATGCACTCAAATCCAGACTGAACCAAGGTGGCAGACCAAGGGTCCGGGAAATGGCTTTCTACCCATTTCTACCTTTCTTAAGTCTTTCTTGCCCAAGAGTCTCATGGGTAAATCTTTGCTCTCTGCTCTTGTCTGCCCATCAGTCACAACAGGCAGGTAAAGGGTCCAGGAGTGGCCCATGGTAGGCAGTTTCCAGCCCTTAGATCCCACTGGGAACTGAGCTGTTCTCCAAGCAAGGGCCACATGAATCCCCACCCTTCTCCAGGAGTCTGTCAGCCCCCAGGGACTCCAGCACCAGACAGGGACTGTGCTCCAGAACCAAGCAGAGACTGTACTCCTTACAGCTCCTTCCATTCTTCTGTGGCCATTTGCTGCATGAAAGACCTAGATCTCTGGCAGGAAAGTGAAAAAGGCCCAAGCCAAGAGGAATAGCGAGAGCCCAGGAGAGACGGCTCTGTGGTGACAAAGCAAAGATCGGGCTTACCCTCTTCTCTGTGATCCATTTGGAGAGATTAATTGTACTACTCATTTTCAAACTACGATCCAGTTAAGCTAGTTTTCCTGCTATCAGCGTAACATCCAAAGCTGCCCTTTCTTTCCAGGTACTCTCTCCTGTTAGTCTGCCTTACACCCAGAGACAAAGACACCCCGACTGCTCTGCTCCAGTGATCCCAGCGGTTCTCTCTCTCTCTCTCAAAAAGATTTATTGATTATCTATAAGTTAGTACGCTGTAGCTGTCTTCAGACACACCAGAAGAGGGCATCAGATCTCATTGCAGATGGTTGTGGGCCACCATGTGGTTGCTGGGAATTGAACTCAGGACCTCTGGAAGAGCAGTCAGTGCTCTTAACCGCTGAGCCATCTCTCCAGCCCCCCCTCCCCCAGCAGTACTTTCAAGGTCCCCACCTAGCACCTCCAGTTTCCTACTCTGGCCTGGAGCTCTTCGGAGAATGGAGGAGCCCTCTGACCATTTGCATCCCCTCCCTAGGCATTCTGCAAAGCCTTTAAGTCACTCCAGAAGTTTAACTGTCCTGGGCAAGAGCAAGGTCTGAAAAGGAAACCCGCCACCAGTGCGATGAGTGCCCCTGAGGCTGGAAAGCCTGAATGTCACAGCTTAGAACAGAGCCTGTGCTGCCAGGGACCTGGCGCAGGCTTCTCCCACATCTGGGGCTGCTCCTAGAGCCCCTCTAGGTTGGCATGAAGGAGGCATCCGGGGAGGCATGCCTCAACCTGTGACAAGGAGCTAGAAGGCAAGCCATACACAGAAGTGTCGAGCTATGCCTAGAGACTCCAGTCAAAGCAGTCTTATTGTGTAAGGGGAAAGTGGACCAGGGACTGTGTCCTTAGAGTGGACTTCAGTATTTAAAAAATAACAAACAAACAGAAACTGATTATCTTGCCCTTGTCCCTGGCACTGTTCCTTTGCTCTCTCGCTGGGTCCCTGGTGCCAACATTCTCCCTTCTAGGCAGATCCTTGCCAAGGGCCTGTGAGGCCACCTCAGGCCCTGTGGTTCTCAATGCTAGGGACAGCTTTGCAGCAATAGCTTAATGCTGCTTCCTATGCCGGACTGGGAGGAGCCGGGTACCACGGGCCCTGTGAGTAGGATGTCCTGACCGTGTGTTTGGTCATCTCAGAAAGTGTCTACTTACCTCACCAGCCACCTAGACAAGTCACTAAGGAACAAGGCAAGAGACAAGAGCCCACAGAGCTCAGTCAGTAGACATTAAATGAGCAGAAGGCCTGGGTGAGGAAGATGAGGAGCTGCACGGTTCTTGTTCTTGCTGGGACGCCTTAGGCTGATGCTTCTGTGTGGGGCACATAAGACAGCACCATAAGCCGCGTGCACAGCCAGAGACAAGGATGGTTCTCATCCCTCTCCTCCCCTCCACGCTCTAGCTGATGGGCAGGTATACGAGACTGACCTGTGTTCCTGACAAATACCGCTTCACCATGAGCCAGATGAGCTCAGGGTGAGATAGGGCTGCTCTTATAGAAGGGCACAGTAGTAACGTCCACTGCACTGGTGTCTGCTTCTGCCTCATACAGAAGCCGGGGGCGGGGGCAGGTCCATCACCAGCCGTGGAGCCCCTGCTTCTGCTTCTGTCTTTTGTTCTGCTCTATGTCAGTTTTGTTTACCATGGCGTGGTCCTAGAAGCTTCTGACATCATGCTAAATCTTAATAAGCAGGAAGGAGAACATGTGAGGGGCAGAATTCGACCATACAGCCACGTATCCGTCACATGGAGATAAGCATGGAGTGCCAACCAAGATTAGGCTCCATTGTTAGAGAAGAAGGGGAAACTGGACACTGGGCATCTTTTCCACATAGAAATTCCATCAAGGTACACCATCCATGCTGCGTGCATAGATGGACATTGGAGAGTCTCCCCAGCACCACTTTAGGCACAGACCATGCATCCACTCTGCATCTGTGACAAAGGATGTCCCGTTGTGACTCTCAAAGCCCTGAAGCCCAGCCTCTAACACCCCAGGCCAAAGGACTGTGACGATGGGCTTGCACCTGTAACAGCGCTTGTAGTGAGCAGGCCAGGCAGCTGCTTCTGCCAAAGCAGCAGGGAGTAGAAGGGGCCACAGTGGCCTCAGCTGGCTTCACATTGCAGTTTTCCAGGTTGACCAGAAGCCTCTGCTCTGGGTCAATCATGTGAGAGAGAGGGGGGACAAGCCACCTGGCCCACTCCCACCATGACACCATGTACTCCCTAGAGGACAGCATGTTCACCCAACCTGCCATTTAGCACCTTTGGGTGCCGAGGGGTTTCTGTTTGGAGCAAACCAGCCTGGAGGTCAGGCTGCCCCGAGGAGGAGCAGGGAAGGAGACTGTGGGTGAAATACTGAGCACACGTGAGTCAGACCTGAAACTACAGCGGAGCGGGAGGTGGCACACATTTTAAAGCAGTTACAGTGTTCCCAACGCCCCAGGCCAGCAGCCATTGGTAGAGGGAGTCCCATCTCCCAAGGTAGGAACAGCCCTGCCCCTCTGCAGACAAGTGGTGCCTCCAACCTACCCTCAATTCCCCTGAACTGAAAGATAACGGACTTGCGTTCAACACAGTGGTCTAGTGAGAGGGAACTAGACAGGGCTGGCAAGAGGGGCTTCAGGAGGCACTGACCCTGGGTGGAGACTAGAGTCAGACCAGCCCCTCTACCCCCACCTGTAGGTCGGCTAAGCATGTGCCAGCCACCAGGTCATTGAAGCCACTCCTCTGAGGCCTCGGCCCACTGTGCCTCCAACGGGACTCAGGGTCTCAGGCTTCCTTGGTCTGGGATGCCAGACAATTCAGGAAACGAACCCTCTAAAATCTGTGTTTCCACTTTCACAAGTAATAAAACGAAGAGAGACAATACGCTCTGCGTCGGGAGCCCTAAAGTCAGTAATAGGTAATTGCAAAATGTGATATTCCATTATTCTGTTGGTATGAAATATTTCAGTTGTTTTAATTGTTTTTAAGTTTCCAGTAGACTATTTGCATTTCGATGAGCAGAACCGACAATTCCTAGGCGTAGATTATTGCCAGATACTGCAAGTCCTATTTTGGATAAATTACAGCACCCAGATTTTAGCAACAAAGCACATTGATTTTATATTCAAAGGCCTTTTTATATTTAGTCTCTTAACCTTTTGTAATTCCCACCCACAGCTTGAAGCGCAGAGCCCTTTGTGTTCCTTGTTCTCCGTGGGGCGTCTGCCGCGCCCCGCAATTTGGGCCCATTGACTCATGCGGCAGGTGCGGATGATTGCGGGTGGACGCTGTGGGTGCAGGCTGCTGATTGCAGGATGGACGAGGTGGGCTCTGGGCCCTGCGGCTCAGACAATCCCTTGCAAATTAGCTTTGGGAACCTAAAAGAGCCATTGCAGTAAGAGGTCAGATTTCTCTCTCTCACTCTCTCTCTCTCTCTCTCTCTCTCTCTCTCTCTCTCTGATGCATAAAACCATCCTGTGTGTTTCCAATTGGTCTGAATGGTCTCTCTTTTTCATGTGTTGGATAAATGATTTCGAGTATTCATTGAATTTGATCTGTGAAGAATCAACTGTTACTCTGTTACTGTATGGCAATTTTAAAAACCAAGGTGCCCTTTGCCACTAATTCAGTCTTGCCAATAAAGTGGCAGAATGTTTAGCGGAGAATTTCTGGAAATTTTCATCGCCTCGCAGGGTGACACTGCGTTTTAATATTAATTGTCTGTGGTTAATTACCTCAGGATAGCCCGAGAGAGCCATATTTCTAAAGTGAAGTTTGTACTATAAATTCTTCTGTAATGAATTATTATATAGAGGGAAAGTCCCAGAAAAATATAGCATGAAAAGATGCGTTGCTTCCCACACCAAGGCAGCGATGGGAGTGGAAGTTTGTGCAGACACACAGAGGGCTTGTGGAGTATGCGGGGTTCCCACATGTTAACCCTGAGCAAGTTCAGCCTGCAGTTTGACATGCGGTGGGGGGCAGGACTCACCACCCCCAAAAGAACTCAGCTGTCCCTTCAGCATGACTGCGTTCTGTTTTCCTCTTGAGTAAAGTTGAATCTCTCTATCACTGTCTTCCTCCCCTAGGGCTTCTTGTCACAGGTTCTCTCTTTTCACATATAAAAAGGGGTTTAATTCTATTTTTGTCCTTATTTACGGGAAGAAGACGCGTTCATGCCGTGGCATATATATGGAAGTCAGAACCCAACTATCCCGAGTGGGTTCTCTCCTTCCACTCTATGGTTCCAGGGGATCAAACTCAGGTCAGGCTTAGCAGCAAGCCTCTACCTGCTGAGCTATCTCACCTGCCCCTGAGATTCTCTTCTCTTGTGTCTCTGTCTCTCTGTCTCTGTCTCTCTCTCTCTCTCTCTCTCTCTCGCTCGCTCGCTCGCTCTCTCTCTCTCTTCCTGTCCTAAGCAAATCAATCCTGAAATTATTAAGTCTTAATAATGAGGACATATCTGGGGCCCATGTGAGCATGGAAGACAGAGCCTCAGTGGCATAAAGAAGGCTCACTGCATGGCCTGGTCTGAGCCTGAGGTTGGAGGAGGCCCTGTGATGACCATGGTGGTTACAGAGCCAGAACACTAGAGTAGCTCCAGGGAACACCTCCCCCCCGCCCCCCCCGCTCCCCACCCCCTGAGAGCCCTGAGGCAAGAGGTCAGATGTGGAAAATGAGACCCTCAGAAGCCAAAGGGCGTTTGAGTGCAGCTCCTGTATTATAGGCAAATGTAAACGTAGATATAGATGTGGACCTGTATACCTATGTCCAAACAGCTGGACCTGTGAGCAGCCCCCACCCCCAGCAGCAGAGAGCAGGCTGCCGGGGTTCCTGGTGCTGGAGGTTCACACACACACTGCCTTCATGAGAACTCATGCCAAGGTTAGGCCTGCAGAACTGGATGGGACGTGAACCAGTAAGAGTGTCTGCTGGAGGTGGCAGCTCCAGCCACATGGGGCAGGCACTGCACACCAGCCTGGGACAACTGGGCACTTAGATGAAGAGTGACCCTGAATCAGAGGTCACTGAGTAACATGTGCCTGAATCTCGAAGAAGCATGTCTGGGATGTCATCTAAGGCTAATGCCATGTGGCATTGTATGTGGCCTTGAAGCCCCATAAAACCCTACCAGAGTCCAAGGGGAAGAGATAGTACCCAGTGGAGTCTGGAAGCTGTCACTGTCACCAAACTCCAGAGTGAACCCTTAGTAATTTCACAGAACGTCCGTTCCACCCGGGGATGGGAGCAGACCCGAGGCCACTTTTGCCTAAAACTCACAGTCTGCTTCTAACTGTAGTAGGACCTGTGACAGACAAGAGAGACTTTCCCCAGAGGGCGTAGCCTGGAACTTCCATAAGTCCCAGGGTCACAGCAGTCAGGAAAAGGCCACGGTCCCTGGCCTTGAGCTCCTGTCATGGACAGGTGTTCTGTGAGTTGTGCTGGAAGATTGGGAAGCCTTAGGGTAATTGCAGGCCCTGATATCTGCTGTGTTTACAGCTGTCTGTAGAACTGAGACATTTTATCTTGATGGACTTTTGCTGTACTAGGGATGGAAGCCAGGGCCTTGCAAATACCAGCCCACAAATACCACTGAGCCACACCCCTTGTTCCCCAATAGCTTTTATGAGTAAAGAAAGAAAAGACCTTCCTCCCCCTCCTACCTGCAGTTTCCTAAGAGAGTTTGCAGTTGCTGGACAGGTTTGAGCAGCACCTTGATGTCAAGATCAAGCCTGCAGCCCTTTTGTGCCCATCCGCCCAAGCACGAGGAACCCCGCTGGCCTCTGTAGCCGTGGTCCACAGTGGGACCATGGGTAGCCCTAGCAGCCTTAAAGGAGCCTGGTTCTCCCCACCCACCTTTGGCCCCATTGTTCTGTTTTGAGCTGGACATCTAAGTCTCCCAAGCTCTGAGAATCAGGAGGCCTCCCCACCACTGTCAGAAAGGAGGTGGTGGCATCCTCTACCTGGTACGGGCTCCCAGGGTGGCAAGTCAAGGCAGATGGCATGGGGCAGTGGCCCTCTCAGGAGGCCCCAGCTGCACTGAAAGCATTGCATCTTAAATGGTTAGATGGTCACATGTACAGTCACTGCGCGGGTGGCTCTGCTGACTCCGCTGTCATCTTCTGCTGACAGTGCCAATGCAGAAACCATTCCAGGGCAGAGAGAGAGAGAGAGAGAGAGAGAGAGAGAGAGAGAGAGAGAGAGAGAGAGAGAGAGAGAGAATGGTCCACTCCATGGAGGACCTTGGTAGAGGCAGCCGAGACAAGCAGATCTCCAGAGCAGGGTCTGTCTCCATGGGAACACTAGCTCCCTACAGCCCCAGGCCTTAAGTTCTCATGCCTGCTGTCTAGGGAGATCCCTTGGGGCTTAGATCACCATCTTCTAAGTCTCTGGGCCATTCTAAAGACCTCCCACCAGACGAGTAGTAGCAAGGTTGCCTGCATCCTGATGAGCCTCGAGAACAGTTTTGTTGTGTGTTTCATTCTGTTTTTTTTTTAAACAGGGTCTATGGGGTTGGGGATTTAGCTCAGTGATAGAGCGCTTGCCTAGCAAATGCACGGCCCTGGGTTCGGTCCTCAGCTCTGAGAAAAAAAAAAACAAAAAACAAAAAAACAGGGTCTATGAGCCAGGTAGTGGTGGCGCACGCCTTTAATCCCAGCACTGAAGAGGCAGAGGCAGGCGGGTCTCTGAGTTCGAAGCCACCCTGGCCTGTGGAGCGAGTTCCAGGACAGGCAGAGCTACATAGAGAAACCCTGTCTCAAAAAACAAAGCCTAAACAAAACAGGGTCTGTGAAGTCCTGGCTGTCCCGAACTCACTCACGTAGGCCAGGCTGGCCTTAAACCCATAAGAGATTTCCCCTGCCTCAGCCTCCTACCGTGTGTGCTATCACACCTAACTTCAGGAACAGCGATAAGGGAAGTGAGAGAAGCCAAGTTAATGAGAACAGCTGTAACGCCGACCTAGTGGCCCCTTCTTGCCTGCTACTCCCCTGTACCCAGGACCCCTTGTCAGCTAGCCTCTCTACCTGCTCTGTGAGTGCGGGCATGAGATTGGCCAGAGTAGGAACCCCAACCACTCCTAATCCTGTGATCAGAGCCCTGTTCATCTGTGGCCTTGACCCTCTAGACAGTTTCTGCTCATTCAAGAACTGTGCGTATCCATCCTGTCCAGGGACATAAGGCTCTCATATCCAGGCTACAGCCACTTAGGGTGGGGCAGAGTTTCAGGAGGGCTACGGGCTTGTATCTGGGCTGGCTTTTCTACCTGCTCTCCTGCTCTTGCTAACCGGCTGCCCCGGACAGCTGCTGCTTCCGAGCGGAGCTGCCTGCAGATGGAATGTGATCAGGAACCCCACATAAGCAGGCACCTGGGAACCCCATACTCGCTCCTCCTGGCCTGGGGCCCGTCCAGCATCCCCACAGGGCCTGCTGCTGCCCCAGTGGCCCAGCCTTGCCGTTTGGCTGTATACAAACAGCTTGGCTGGGGAGAGCCTCCTGAAGGCGAGGAGTGGGCGGGGTGTCAGAAACAGACTCAGAAAGAACCCGAATTAGCCCAAGTCTTGGAAGCTTGCCAGCAGCAGCATGCTAGCTTCCCTGTTCCAAGGCAGTTCTGACTCGGAGCTCCAGAGGCAGGCATGGAGCAGCCGCGTGCCCGAGGCTGCGAGTTTCACAAAGGAGTTTCCAACCAGCTTAGGCGTGGCACAGAGCGTGGGCTCTTCAGGAAAAAAAAAAGTCACATGGGCAGGCAGGGGCTCATGCCTTTTACCTCAGCACTTGGGAGGCTGAAATAGGATTGTCATGAGTTCAAGGCTGGCTAGGGCTCCATAGCTCTAGACCAGCCTGGGCTATATAATGAAACCCTGCCTTAATTTTTATTTTTAAGGCCACCGTGAAGAACCCAAGCGGGAAAGTCACTCCAGTGTTCACACTCTGGGTCCCAAGGCAAGCTCTCGAAAAACACTCAGAGTGTGGGAAATGGGGCTGTAGCCAAGGACAAGTTCCACTCTCTGAGCTTCAGGAAAGCAGGGAAGACCACACTGGGCCCCTCCTGGCCAACGCGTGTTGGGCGGAGTAAGGATGGGCTTCACACAGCCACGGCGGGTGCCTCGTGCCATGATGCCGCATCTGCCTGGGGCCCCAGAGCCACCACTGCCCACCAAGAGCGTGGCTCAGAAAACAGATAGAGGCCAGTCACCATTGTCACCAGGCTGTGTACCACCCCTGTCCAGGGTTCTAGAGATCAACATCGGGATTTTTTTTTTTTTAATTTTAGATTTTTTTTTGTAGAGTCTCTTGTAGCCTAGGCTGGCTTCATGTTATGTAGTCAGGGACAACCCTAAACTTCTGATCCTCCTACCTGCACTTCCCGAGTGCTGTGATCACGGGCATGTACCCCCACGCCCAGTCTGAAGTTTTTGATAAAAGAATAGATCAGAACTGTCTGGTCAGGAGAGGAGAACTGTCTGGAGGAATAGCTCAGCAGTTTAGAGCCATGGCTGCTTTTACAGAGGACTCAGGTTCAATACCCAGCCTCTACTTCCAGGGAATCAGATGCCCTCTCCTACCCCCTCGAGCATCAGGCACGCATGTGGTGCACAGACATATATGCAGGCAAATACCATAACATATTAATAATAAAATCTCAAAAAAGGAAAAAAAAACTGGCCTATGTGGAGAGGGAGCAGGGCAGGGGTGAAGCTAGAGACTGATGTATATTTTCCTACGCAATAAATATCCGTTTACACAGCTGATTCTCCATCTAGACCACGCCCCCCCCGCCCCAGATCAAATAGTATAACCTCAGGAGGGGTCATGTGTCGTGCAGACACAGACATTGGTCCTCCAAAGCTGGGACAGTTCCACCTTAGTGATCAGGCAGATGATCTGTAGTAGTGACTTCTGAGTCATTATGACACAGTATCCAACACGGGCAACTCAGAGGACCAAGGGTTTATTTGGGCTCATGAATTTCAGGGTCTCCGTCCATGGCCAATTGGCCCCATGTACGTAGGCAAGATGTCGTAGCAGCAGGAACACGTGATGGAGGAGGCTCTTCTTCGCATATATTGGTGTGTGCGGTGGCAGGTGGAGCCAGAGGCGCTTGTACATAGCTTTTACACGTGCACTGGGGATCCAAACTCAGGTCCTCAGGCTTGTTCAGCAAATTCTTTACCCACTGAGCCAGTTCACCCACCTCCCTCTTCACTTCTCGGTGGTCGGAAACCACTGAGAGTAGATTAGAGGCCTGACATAACCTTCACACCTATGCCTCAGTGACCTGACATAACCTTCACATCTATGCCTCAGTGACCTGACATAACCTTCACACCTATGCCCCAGTGACCTGACATAACCTTCACACCTATGCCCCACTGACCTGATTCCCTTCAGAGTTTCTTCAACCTCCCAAAACAGTGCCACCAGCCGGAGACCAAGAACTGAGCACATGAGACCGTGGGAGACATGTCCATAGCAAGAACAACCCATAGGTCAGGTCACCTGCAAAGCAGTGGGACCCTCGACCCTGCAGCCCTGCATGCCTGGGCCTGTTCCCCCACTTGTGAAGGGGGCAGTGGGTGGTCCCTGGGTGTGTGCAAGCTGTGTGAGAAGTGCTCAGTCAGGCTGTGGTCCTGGAAGCCTCGAGGTGCCGCACATGATTGCTGGCCCGTGGAAAGCTAAGGAATCTGAGAGCTGGAGGGCTGCATGCCGGGGAGGCCCGTGCAGAGACTGGATAGAAATCAGGCACTGCTGCCCATAGCTCGAGGGCTAGAACCTCTGTCCGCGGATGGCAGACGCTCCAGGTTCGCTCCAGCCACAGCAGGACCAAGAGAACCAGAGCATCCCTAGATGATAAGGGCAGCCACATTGACAGCGCAGAAACCCTCACCTGGACACCAGGGCAGTTGTCAAAACCCAGGCTGCCTGCCTGGCCCTTGGCAGCATGCAGAACTCCCCTAGGTGTCCTTTTGATGGGAACCCCACCGCTAACTTATCGTTCCTTGGCTAATGGAGTGCACACTGAAGACTAATGCCCTGTGTCTGGTCACCTCCAGGCGAGTCCATTCTGTCCCCTCAGGGCTAGTAACATTTGAGTTTTTGAATTCACTTAAAACAAAGAAAATATCTCAGCCTCCGGCTTGTGCTCCTCCCGGCGAGTCCTGGGCCCAGGGCGGCTGTTTCACAGTGAGGCCTGTCCTCTCAGTCTTGTTTATTCCTGCAGTTTCTCTGCCTTCTGCCTCCGTGTCCTACACAGGTGATTAGGGAGTCTAATTGGTTTGCCTGTAAAAAAGATAATTAATTGGTATTTCCTTCACGGAGAGGTCAGGCTGCCCGCTCCGATCCCTAGCAGAGCCTCTTCCCGACTCCAGAGCCCCCTCCCTCGAGGTGGCCAAGCAACCTTTATCTTGCTGATAAAGTCATAATTGCCACCAGCACTGGCAGGCCTTAGGGTTGGTTCCCAGAGATTAAGAGTCCAGTCCCTGGGCCTCCTGGTTGGGAAGAGGTAGCAGCTGGAGCTCCAGGGCAGGAGAGCCTCCAAAAATGTAGCAGAAATAGCCATAGAGCTGTCGGTAGCTACAATACAAAGTATGAGCTGCAAAACCCTTGCCCCATAACTAGTGAAAGTGAGAAACCCCCCACCCCCCACAGTCAAGGGTGGCCTCCCCGCTGCAGGGATGGGATGGAGTAATGAATGTTGGAATACCTCTCCCTGGTGTCTCTTCAAGCACTGGAAGTGACTGACTCCCTGTCCCCCCCCCCGCCCCGCCCCCACCCGCAGCTGTCAGTGGCTGGAAGGCAGACACTCCTATCTGATAACAGCTCTGTGGCTTATCGCTCCTAGCTCCTCCACAGTAAGATCTTAAGCCTTTAGGAGGTTCTCGAAGTCTTTAGCCTTATCTCTCTTACCTCTTACGGCCTGATAGGACAACGTCTGCAGACTAGGGTGGATACAGGTGACGTGGTTGCCCCCCGGGTGAACTGAGTAGGAGGTCAGGCACATTCCCGGCAGCAGGGGCAAAACTGGTCAGGACATCTCTAGGTGTTACCTGCAACAGTCTGCATAGCATGATGGGAAGGGAACAACGAGCCCTGGGGATGCAAGAGGTGGCTGGTGAGAGGGGCTCTTGGGCCATCTGAAGAATGGGTAGCCTTAGGGTGCACAGGGGAAGGGCTCAGTCTGAGGACAGAGGAGGGGGTTGCCCTCCGGCACCCTGGCAGAGAGGTCTGAAGCAGTCTTATGCTGGGGGTGGCAGGTGAGAAGTGAGTTAGTTACAGGGCAGCCTGGGGACAGTGAGCCCAGGCGGGACCATCACAGCCTGGGCTCAAGCACAGGGCTACAGAGTCGCCCAGGGAGCGGAATAATGAGAAGAGTGGGGACATGGGGCTGGAGAAAGGCTGACTGTCTGTCTGTCGAGGAGGACGGGAGTTATGTCTGGGAGCCCAAGTGCTTGTGGCTGCACTATGTGGATATCCTGGGACAGCATATGGCTGTTGCAGGAAGCTGTGTATCTGTTCTCCCAGGAGTCAGAAGTTGGGGCTATGCTGGATGAATGTGATGCTCACCTACCTCCATGAGAAGTGAGAGGGGGGTCTGCTCAGAGGAACAGAGGTCAACTTATACGAGGGGCACCTGCAGCACGACCTGGTGTGGTGTGGGTCTGTGCAGTAGCCAGTGATGACAGGATAGGGCAGGTGACAGTTCCCCTGAAACCTGGGTGCAGAGGGACAGGTGACAGTCCCCCTGAAGCCTGGGTGCACAGGGACAGGTGACAGTCCCCCTGAAGCCTGGGTGCACAGGGACAGGTGACAGTCCCCCTGAAGCCTGGGTGCACAGGGACAGGTGACAGTCCCCCTGAAGCCTGGGTGCACAGGGACAGGTGACAGTCCCCCTGAAGCCTGGGTGCACAGGGACAGGTGACAGTCCCCCTGAAGCCTGGGTGCAGAGGGACAGGTGACAGTCCCCCTGAAGCCTGGGTGCACAGGAACAGGTGACAGTCCCCCTGAAGCCTGGGTGCAGAGGGGTACTGACTGTGTTCTCATTAAACCTGGGTCTTCATCCGACACAGACAAGCCATGGACAGAAGCTCGCCTGTTCCTGGGCGGTGGAACTGTCAGGTTCACCTCAAGCTTCTGAGAGCAGTCAGCAAGGCCTCCAGCTAGCAAGCCTCCCAAGTGGCCCCTTTCCTCCAGGGAACCACATATTCGTTGGTGCCTCTAGTCCCTTTCCTCGGCCATGAGCCTCCCCTCCTCCAAGAGCTCCCACCAGATACGCACAGGGTTAGTACAGGGGGAGCAGCTGAGGACCTTGGGTGGCCTGTCTGGACACCATCCCTGCAGAGCAAAGGCCTGCTGCGTGAGCAGAGTCTGTTAGGCCCCAAGGATCAAAGGAGCAAAGGTGGGAAGGGAAGGCCTCTCTCATTTGCAAGGACAAGTGTTGTGGCTAACCAGGCAGCCTCTTTCATCAGGTAGGGAGAGGTCTGCCACACATCCAGACAGCCTCAAGTGCCAAGCTTGTGTAGACCGAGGAGCCGGACTTCCAGGTCCCCACTGCTCCATGTCGCCTTCCCACGAAGCAGCACGGCTAGCATCAGTCATGTGGATGTCATGTTGTCGTCATGGCTCCCGTTCGCCACGTCTGAACCTCTAGTTTCCAGCAGCAACATGGCAGCAGGGAGGTCATCAGACGCGAGCACAGATGAACGATGGCACCGAGCAGATGCTCTGGAGGTGTCAGCTGCCGTGGCTTCTGGAGAAGTCCTTTAGCAGTGTGGCCAGAACCTCCTAGCCCGAGGGAGGCAGACTCTCATAGCCTCGCCCATCAGATCCTTGCTGGGTCTGTGGACTGCTCTACTCCCTAGAATCAGTACATGGCCTGACATCCAGGGCAGTCACCCTAACTGGGCACACGCTTCTGAGCTATGAAGACAGAGCTGGGATCTTAATGCCAAAAGTTGTTCCTTTTTTTTTTGCTTGCTTGTCTGTTTGCTTGTCTGTTTGTTTGTTTGTTTGTTTGTTTTGAGACCCAGTTTCTCTGTGTAACCCTGGCTGTGCTGGAACTTGCTCTGAAGGAGATAGCAGAGCACAGTCCACATGGTCCTCCAGTGTGCAGAGATCTGGAAACCATGTTGTCAGCATTGCGGTTCCCAGTCATTGCCCAGGACGTCAGTGGTGCAAGGTACAGAGCTGCGGGGAAGGACATTAGCTAAAGAATGTCCTTGCATAAGGAAAAGGGTTTTATTAATGCACCATAAGACAAAATTAATACACCTCTGAGAGAGATAATTCTCCCACCTGTAATTTGGAGATATTCCAGAGGCCCAGCTCCTGCAAACCTGGACTCTGGGGAAGGGACATTAATGTCTCTGGCCCCAGGGCTCTGCTGTCTAATACAGAGATGAAAGATGCTCCCCCACTCAGCCTAGTCCCACCGAGGAGCCAGCCGGAGCACGGGGGTCCTACCCGAAGACCACTTTTCCTCAAAGAGACATTGTCCTGAAGCATCTGAGCACCCTTAATGCTGCTGGCTCAAACTGACCCCCCCTCTTCCAGGACCCCACCCAGGAACTGCCCTCTCCTCTACCCTCGTTTTCCTGCCTTTGCTGCATAAGTCTTTCGTGAAACACCCCACCTCCTCTGTAGCTCATAATCTGAGGCTCCTGCTCTAGCCAGAGCCCCCACCCACCCCTGCCCCCACACACAACATCTTGGACCTCTGGATCTTAGGGGTTACATCTCTTCCCCGATAAAGAACCCTCAGGAAAAGGGCCATTGGAAGGACCCTGGAGCTTAGTTCTACAGGAAAGTGGGCTGAGGTGTGCACATGTGTTTGGGAGGGACCGTCTCTCCACTCTGACCGGGCCACACCACGGTGCTACCCATCCTCACTGCCCGCTCTATAGCCCTCTTCCCAGACTCCCTTCCACACACTGTCCTATTCACTCCGCCTGGCCCATGCTTCTGATCCAAACTCCTCCTCTCTGCCCTGCATGTCCACAGTCATCTCCCACCCTCCACATTTCCCTGTCCACACTCCTCTCTCTGGATGGCTCAGAGAAATACCCAGGACAAAGGTTCGTCCCCACTCTGCTTCTTGCCCCCTACCCACTCACCCAATGACAGTGAAACCCTCCCTCCGCTCAGGGTTCACAGGGCGCCTCTCTGCTCTATTTTTCTGGGCAAACCTGCTCAGCCAGGAGACACGAACCCTGCTGTCCTGCTGCCTGTCAGCGAGTGGACCAAGGCTGTGCTGAGTTTGTGGACATCCTCCTCGGAGCCCCTCCGCCTGGGATGCAGCCCTATCTGTTCCTGCCCAGCACGAATGAGGTAGGCCCCGAGTCCATGGGGGGATTCTGCTTTACCACCAACATGCTCTTCTGAACCTTTTCTCTCCTTCTGCCTGACCCCACAGAAGGCCGGTGACAGGCCTAAAGGTGGCCAGAGTTCCCCAGAGGAGCTGCCCACTGCCCAGGAACCTCTAAAAGGCACCAACAGGTAAGATATGCACTAGCTGGGGTCTGACACGGCCAAGCCCTGGCCTTTGTCACACATGCACCTTAGCTGCCTCTAGGCCTGCCTCTCCGAGGGCACCATGGTGAGGGGGCCTGTGAGGTGATGGCCAGGAGGAGTTGCAGGGAGTCTAGGAAGACAGATCACATGCCCGAAGCCTATTGCCAGAGAATGAACCTCTGAGCGCAGCACCCGTGTCTCTGTGGCTGATGGCCACTCTCTGAGTAGCTCACCCAGTAAAGGCCAGAGGGGAGCAAGAGGGTGTGCCTCCACCCTCTTGCTGCAAACCCTACACCCCAACACCAGGTGGAGCCCCAGGAGGCCTGGTAGCAGGGCCAAGGGGAAAGGCCGCAGGCCCCTCAGAGGTAGATAGCAGTCAACAACGAATACACAGGGAAAAGTTCCATGTTAGGTAGGGATCACTGGAGCACTCATAGAATGGACATGTTTTCCCAACCTTCCATGCCAGGGTATGCTGTGGGCACACCCAGTCAGATGGTGTAACTAGACCCGTCTCACAGGAGAGGAAACTGAGGTATGAGGGCTTACCATTCAGCAATGTCCCTCTTAAATCAAGTCTGGATTTCTGTCTGACAAATCTGAGGGCTGCTTGTCACAGTGAGAGGTAAAGAGACGGCATGTCTGCTGACTCAGGAGGATGTGGCAGCCAGCTCCGCCCCCACTCCTCCAGCACCTATGAGCCATGACATGGTAGGTACCTTGTAGAACAGCCAGCACCCACATGCCACGTGCCCCGCTAGGGGAACCTGGGGGTGTGGGCCTTATTGGACCTAGTTGGAGCAGTAAGTTCTAGCAATTCTCGAGAGACTGACCAGCAGGCCAGGCAAGGGCCAGGGAAGCCTGTGGGCTGGAGAACATTGCTGCTGAGATAGCCAGGAGAGAGCTTAAGAGACAGGTGAAGGGTGCCTACAGTCACCAGCCAGATCTCTCAGAAGACTGTGGCAGCCCAAGAGCGTACTGAGGACACTGCCTCAGTGTGGGGCTCACATGAAATGCCCAGCGCAGGGCCAGAGCAGACTGACCCAACAGCGAGGCTACAGAGAAGAGACGTATGTGGTGGGGCTGGAAGGCGGGCCTGTGGCCTGCCAGAGCTGAGCCGTCTGCTGGCGCTCCCACAGCAGGATCGCTCATCGGTGACGCAGTGGGTGTAGGACGAGCCAGGAACACTGGAGGCTGGCAACGTGCTGGCGAACTGACAAGCCTTTGATGCCCCTTAAAAGGCGGCACTGGGACAGAGCCTCGTACAGCAGGAGATGTGTCCCGTGCTGCTCTGAGTCAGGGTCTGTGAATCGACCACGGAGTGTGTTTGTACAACAGCCAAAGCCGATTTAAAAATATAACTAGGATCTGGCTAGCGTAGAGCTACCCATTGGCCCGGCGTCTCCTCCCAGAGAGGATATGAGAGCTGACAGTGAGCACCAGGGTCATT
Organism: Tokudaia tokunoshimensis; assembly: GCA_036184795.1. Lineage (NCBI taxonomy): Eukaryota > Metazoa > Chordata > Mammalia > Rodentia > Muridae > Tokudaia > Tokudaia tokunoshimensis. The sequence continues at coordinate 136,596,887 of BTHU01000005.1, forward strand.
CACGCTGGCTCCCTCAGGCCCAGGATGCCCCGTCTGACCCTGTGGAGATCTGCTGCCAAGGCTGTCATGAACACGCTTCTTCCTTCAACCAAAGGTTTTTGCTGCCTCCTCCAGAAAGGATGGAAAGTAGCCAGTCCCACTGCTACCCCACCCACTGCTCACTGAGGAACTCTAAGGTGTCTGCAATTAAATGACAGAATAAGATTCTTGGACCCCAAGAAGCAGCTGAATCAGTGTGCAAACTCAAAATGGCCCACGCGGTCAGTGTGTGCTTGTGACCCTGCCTTGCCTGCTTTCTGTGTTTCCTCCGGCATCAGAGTATTCCCGGCTACAGGCAGTCAGCAGACTCTACCTTCCACTACTGAGATTAAGGTCATTCTCCTTGGAGCCTTGCCTCTGAGCAGCTGGTCTCCTGGTTCCAGAATACAGAAACACCAGGGAGAACTTTAAATTTTTTCATTCTTTTATTTTTGAGGTAGGATCTAATGTAGCCCAGGCTGGCTGATGGCTGTTGAGGGTAATCTTGAACTTCTAGTCCTCCTGCCTCCCACTGCTAAGTGTTAGGACTGCAGGCTTGTACTACCATACCTGGTTTATATAGTGCTGGGCATGGAACCCTGTGTTCGTGCATACTAGGCAAGCAGTCTACCATCCGAGCTAGTTAGGCCAACTGTCATCTATACAGAAGCCTTGGCCTCACGAAGCTCCCCAGCAGCCTCAGTACCATGTTCTCCCGGCCATGAGGTCTCTTGTCTCTTCTGACTCGGCTATCCTTACCAGGCAAATGCCGCCCTCCAGGAATGCTCACCTCAAGGCATTGTCCAGGGCTTCTCAGTTCTGTCCCCTAAAGAGCCCCCCAAATCTCTTGTGAGAATTTGACCTTTTCCCTAGAAAGAATGTGGGAGCCTTGGGCAGGGTCTGTTCCCACTTTGTCCCCAGCATCTGTGGCAATCAGAGGGTTCTGTCATCCTCCTGCTGTTTGGATATCAGATCCCTAAGTCCTTTGACCAAAAGAGCCAGGATTCTAGGATACCTGTCTTCTCCAGAAGCATTGCCCAGCCCTGCAAACCAGGAGCGCTTCAGTATCTTGGTTTGCACTTAAGAGCCCAGTAGCAACATGGGGGCATACTTCTGGCCTGAACCCCTCACCTGAGTGGGGCATCCTTGATTGGCTCCGGATAGGAAAGGGGAAAAGTGGGGGCTACTAGCTGCCACTCTGGGTGAGGAGCCTGGCTGTTGAGCCTTTGTTGGACCATAGAAGGTAGGACTCTTGAGATGTGATTTGGAGTCATAAAGAAAACCAGATCTGGAGTGTTTCCCCTCCCCCAGCACTCAGAGAGCTCCAATTCAAGTGCTCCTCAGCCCCCAAGTCTTCTGTCACGTTGGCACCATATCACCTCTGACCTCAGAGTATCATACATAGACTACTCCGATCTATTATGGGGCCCCAACCCCACCTGGTTCTGCCAGTTGGCTTACTACTGCCCAGCTACCGGGAGCACCTTGAGGATCTGTGACCCCGCATTTGCCACACTTTGTACCAGAATGTTCATACTACTCCCACCCACACAGAGACACAATCATAGCTGTCCTGAGAAAACCCTTGGTCTGGCTCTTCCAGGGGTCTCCAAGAGGGTCTAGCTGTGATCATTTGGGTCCCTAGCTCTCTAGCTAGTCTTTAGAGAGATAGGACCACAGGGCTACATCCCCTGTCCCTGCCTAACCCAGCTGGACTGGCTGCCACACCCGAGTTCAAAACCTTCCCTCTCTTCTGGCAAAGACTGGAGTCTGAGGCCAAGATGCCAAGGAGGGAACAGTTTCAGTCAGCTCAGGTAAGCACATGAGATCACTACAGCTCTCAGACATCACCACCACTGCACACTACCTCAGCTTGCCAGGTGTGAGGAGAGAGAAACCCCTCACACTTGCTGGAAAATGATGACTGAACTGGAAGCCACTACAGTCCCCTGGGAACCCTTCCACCCCCACGTTCCCCCTCAGCATAGAAACATGGATCCCAGTGGCTCAACTGAGGATATAAGCCAGCTGGTCAGGGCTTGGCGTACCTTGTGTATCAGTCAGTGCTAGACAGAAGTTACGGGGTAGGGGTGGGGGGACGGGTGATGCCAGATCGTAGCCTCTGGGTGTTTAGCAGAACACCCAGGAGGTTTGTCGGTGGAGAAGCTGAGAAGTTCAGGGAGCTGCCATCCCAAGAGTGACCTAAGAGTGATCCTGTTGATAGCATCAGGAGTGGGCCCAGGATACGCTGGGACTCTTATCTCTGAGGACACACCTGTCCCTCAAACTACAGTCTCCTAGTTAGGGTTTCTGTTGGTGTGATGAAACATCATGACCCTGGGGAGGAAAAGGTTTATTCAGCTTACACTTCCACACCACATCACTGTTCATCATTGAAGGAAGTCAGGACAGGAACTCAAACAGGGCAGGAACCTGGAGGCAGGAGCTAATGTAGGGGTGCTGCTTACTGGCTTGCTCATCAAGGCTTACTCAAACCCTGCTTTGTTTGTTTTGTTCTTGTTTTGTTTTCCAAGACATAGTTTCTCTGTGTACCCATGACTGACCTGAAACTCTCTCTATAGACTGGTCTGGCCTCGAACTCATATAAATCTACCTGCATCAGCCTCCTGAGGGCTAGGGACTAAAGGTATACACCCGGCCTCAGCCTGCTTTCTTATAGAACCCGAGACCCTGGGTCTCATGGATGCATTTTCTCAATTGAGGTTCAGTCCTTTCAGATGACTCTAGCTGTGTCAAGTTGACATAAAACCAGCCAGCTTGTACCCTTATCCCTTCGACCTGCACAAAATACTCTAGGCTTCTGGGTGCTGGGGAGAGACCGACCCTCGCCATCAGCCGGTGACTCTTGAAACCTTAGACAGTCTCATTGATTAGATTTGCCTGAGTCAGACTCAGCAGTCACTGCTGTCATCCGGAGGCTTCAGACAAAAGGAAGGAGTGAGTGAGGAAGGAGCTCTCCCCCCTTTGCAGAGATTGAGAGTGACACACCACCCTGTAATTTCAGCGCAGGGCAGGGGAGCCAAGGGTCTGATTTACATAAGATAGAGCACTTGGAGAGCCTGCCTGCCTCTTTCAACTCTCAGGCATCCTTCTGAAACATCTCATCTGAATATAGAAATGTCCCTTTGTGCTCCCTAAAAACAGGCACTTTGGCAGGGACGAGGAGGCATAAGATCTCAACAATACCGAGCTTAACACAAGCAAGGTCCTGCGAGTACAGGTTGGTACCTGCCTCACTCCTCTGGCCTCCGACAGTCACAGCCTGTAGGAAGCTCTCCAGGCCCAGTCGCCTGTGTACATAGCGGTGAAGGAGACCAGCAAGTACAGAGCCTGGTCTCTGAGTGCAGGGAGCTCTTGATCTCTAGACTCCACTGACGGTCACTACTGAGGTTGGCAGCTCGGCCTGGAAGGGCTGGGTGACAGGGAGAGGTGGGGTCCTAGGTAGAGTTCCTGGGCTCTGGGGAAAGGAGGTTTTTCATGTTCTCAAAGCCTTATACATGGCCACCCAAAGTCAGACCAACACTCTTACAAGGAAGGAAAGGGATTGTAGATGGGTATACCCACCCCAGCACCAGGGTCAGGTTGGCAGTAGGTGCCAGCCCTGTAGGCGTCTTCTGCAGGCTTTCCTGGGAGTGAGCATGTTTCCTTCCGTCCAGTGCCCCTTGTTGCATTCCTACAGAGACATTCCAGGCATGTTTTGGAATTTCACTACATGACAAAGGGCCCTGTCAGTTCCTGCACGATATGAAGTCGTGTCAGCTGCAAAGGATGGACTTGATTTAATAAGTGTGGCTGCGAATTTGTCCAGCCACACATGAACATTCCGCAGAATCGGGGACGGGCTCTGGTTACACTTCCCCCCAGAAACTCTTAATTGCATGCCTTGTGATGGAAAGAATGTGTCTGCCTGCAACCCCACTAGTGAGGGGGCTGAGACACATCCAGCCACTCAGTAACATATACGGGAAGTCCTGGCAGACGACCTTGGGCCTGATTGCACATTGGGTCTCTCACCAGCTCACCCAATGCCTGACACATGCTGGGGACCGTCAGGGCCCCTCCTCCCTCCTCAGCTCCGAGGGAAATGGTTCTAATTAAGACTTCCATGATTAGTCATTTAATCAGTCATTAGGCCAACACAGATGGAGTCAATTAATTTTTTTATATACTTGAAAAGATAGTTGATGACAGGCAGCCCTCTGAGCTGGCTGTAGGTGGCCACTGTGTACCTAACACTGGACTCTTGTCCCCTTAAGGGAGCAGAAAATGCTCACGGTAGGGAGATGTGGGAATCCTAGGCTCCCACCTGCCCTGAACCTGGGGCTTCTAGATGGTGCCACAGGCAAGGCTGCCTCCCAGCAAGCCTATGAGTAGCCTCCAGTCATAGCACAATAGCACCAGGACCTTTTGGACAAGAACCCACTGGCTTGGAGCCTAAAACAATATGATGCAGAGGTGGCCTTGAGCCCTGGACATATTCTGACATGCTAAGGCAGCCATGCATCCCACAGCCAACAGAGACATAGCACCCTCCAGGTCCATAACCTGATAGACTTATAGCCTCAGAGGCTCTTGCACCCAGCCATTGTGTATAGAACCCAGTGAAGGAGGCCGCCAGGCTGTTGGGTGAAGATGAAACATAGGGAAGTGGTCTCATAGCTCCTCACCGCCCCCCTTCAGTCCCCACTTGCCAGATCACCCGGTCTATTGATGCTACAGGTCTAGTGATGCTACAGGCCTGGCTCACCCTGGGGCCTATTCTGAATGCACTTTCAGGCACCTCGCTCCCCTCCGCTTCCCATACAAGCTGTGCTGGGGAACTCTGGGGAAAATGCTTTTTAATGATCTCTAATAGACTCAGACACTCACAAGATGTGGTTCTGAGAACACAAGCATCTGCCTGTTCCCTTCCCCAGCCCTTTGCAGCTCTCCTGTGCCCTCCCACCTGGAGGCTGAGCCCCACCCTCTGTCTGCAGGGCGTATGCTTCCTGAAGGATGCAGAGTAATGGACCTCACATCAGCCCCGGACTGAGGTCCCCATAGCATAGCTGCAGGGAACATGGGGGTGCTATGACCAGGTCTGCCCCAGGAGGGAGATCAGCACCCCAGAGATGAGGAGCTGGGCGGCCCTGTGCGGTGAGGCCCTTGTGTAGGCACCGGAGTGGAAAGCACAGGATGACGTAGAGGTTACATCGTGTGACTCCGAGGCTCTTGCTGCCTGGGTCCATATGGTCCTCTAACATCCAGCTGCCGGGGGGGGGGGGGAGCCAGGAGACATGAAGGGATTCCTAGGTCCCTCCTTTCTTCAGGACATTTATTTTTTTAAAGTGTGTGCACGCATGCATGTAAACATGTGAAGTTGCTGGCACAGCCCAAAAGAGTGTGTCAGATCCTCTGGAGGTGGAGTTGGTAGACGGTGGTGAGGCACCTGATATGGGCGCTGGGAACCAAAATCCCGGTTCTCTGCAAGAGCTGCAGGTGCATGTAACTGTTGAGCCATCTTTCCGGCTTCCTCTAAAACGTTTTAAGGACTGAAAAATGAGCCTTGTCCTGTCCAAGAAGGAGTAACAAACTGAAACAGGTGTGAAGGCTAGGCAGGAGCAGCTGGCCCTCGGATGGCCCCTGGTACCCTAATCTCCCCCACACAGCAGGCTGTTTCCTGCCCGTGCTGGTGCTGGGATAATGATCCAGGCAGAATGAGACACAGGACAGCAATCTTAACCCCTCATGTGCCACTGTCAAGGGCCTCTCCCCGAGCTGAACAGGTACCCACCTCCAAACAAAGTGAACAAACTGGGCTTCCCTCCTGGGACAAGGCACGGGTGAAGTGATTAAGCCCCTGTTCTATTACCTAGGAAACATGCACAACCATCCATGGCTGTCCAGAATCTTGGTTGAGCCCTGTTTGGGGCATCATGAGAGTGGTGCATGACCAGCCTGGCCTGTGTGCTGAAGGTCTTGCCCTGGCCTGTATCCAGGAGAAGGAATCGCAGGACTGGAATCAGCACCCTGCCTGCGGGAGCACAGATGTCACTGACCAAACGCTCAAACCTCCATTCCTTTCCTTAGAAATGCAGTGAGAGCTTCAGTGCGCGCGCGCGCGCGCGTGTGTGTGTGTGTGTGTGTGTGTGTGTGTGTGTGTGTGAGACAGTTCTAATTTTGGAACTTTGGTTTGGAGTCTCAGGGGGTTATAGAAGCCCTGGGGCTCATATCCAGTGTGGCCTAGGCTGGATCTTTAGAATGCTGCCTTTATACCATCATGGTCTGTTAGTGCAGGGGTTTGGACGCATTCAACCTCTAAGGACCCTAGGATAGAAGCATCTACTCAGACTCCTGGCCTTGACCTGGAAGTTCAGATGGGTTATTCAGAGACCTAGGAACCTGTACCTTTCACCTATGTGGCAACCTTTCCTCTAGCCTGGAATCTAGGACTCACTGGGCTCAGTACCTACTTCAGGTCCCCTACCAAGGCCAGCCTAGGCACAAGGAGGGTGGTGGGTGTCTGTTTTTATAAGCTAAACTACCGTGAGCAAAATGGCCAAAGCAAGATGCACTTTAGCACCCCAGAGCTCCTGCAGGGCTCGTGAAGTCTGGTCTGTAGCCACTGAGGACCAAGCCACGCAGCTATGGCAGAAAGGCATGGCTGCTGTGTCTGGGCTCTATCACCTGCACCCCGTTTTGTTGTTTCCACTCCTCTGTGAGATCAGACCGTACAGGCCCACGACACAAGGCCACAGAAACTCAGCTCTCCAGTGAGCCATAGAGCCCCACAATGCCCTTGACAAACATACCCTGGTATTGTAGTTGAAGGATGTTTCAGGAAGCAGGAGTGTGTGTCCCTGCCGACCCGACTGTAGCTGGGACTGAGAACCCATGTGAGGCCCCCGCCGCAACTCAAGCTGCTGGGACAGGTGACAATGTGGGTACGGAGGAGGCTCTGCCATGTGTCTAGTCAGTTTGGGACCAGCCTCCTGCCATGCCTTAGGTCAACATCCTCCACCCACGTGCCTCTGATGCCTGTGTTCTCAGCAGAGCCTACATGGTCTTGAGAGGAAAGTCAGAGGCCTCTTGCCCAGAGGAATAATACTTGCTAGTCACCCTGCTCCACAGAGACCCCATGGCCCCTGGATCTGTGACCTTCTGTAGCTTGGAACAGGTTTCTCTGAAGCTGAGCCTGTCTGGCTGATGTTAGAATTCTGGGTAAGCGTGAGTGTGCCCATTTAGTGACCTCTGGGCGGGGGAGCATCAGAGCTTTCCTCTTTGCCGAGAAGCATCTGCCCTCAGACCTGTACCCTTGGACCATGTCAGGTGATGGGGCAGTGCCCGTGCCTGGACTTCACTGAGAGCTGGCACCCGTCCCATCTGCTGGACTCTCAGAAGGTGAATTGGTATTAGCTGGGCACCCTCTTCTGGTGTCGGGCTGTAGTGATGGGAACATAGTTTTGCTTCCAGCAAAGACAGAATATGTGAGATTGCACCTGTCCCCTCGAATATAAAGGGGGAGCAGTTAAAAACCAGAGAGAGAGATGAGCGCCAGTCAGTCAGGGAAGGGCAGGGAGGCCCAAGGGGCGGAAACAATCAAGGATGCCCCCCCCTCCCGGGCTGCAGGGCTGAGAAGAGAACCCAGGCAAGTCTGGGAGTCTCCTGAGGGGAGGGGAGGAGACGGAGTTGAAAGCCTGTGAAAAAGCAAAGAGTGAGACCAGCCTGGCCTGTGGAGAGAGTTCCAAGACAGCCAGGGCTGCACAGAGAAACCCTGTCTGGAAAAACTGAAAAGGAAAGATGAGCCTTGGTCAGCCAGTCGAGCTGAGGTCAGTGTACACAGGCCCCAGGACAGAGCCACCTGTGTGCAGGGTAGAACACACCCAGCTGGAGACCTGGAAACACACAGGGTACTGGCAGAGTTCCCTTAGTAGTTCAGAATAATCAACCTGAACTTAGACAACACCCAACAAGCCCTGAAAGCAAAACCAAGACGGAAGGCGCCAAACGTCAGGAACACCTCAGCGGGCACAGAAGGACCCCAGTCCATGCTGTGCGTAGTCTGAAGAAAGACTGGAAAGGGCTGAGGGTGCAGCTCGGCAAGGAGTATTAGCTTAGCACCCTGGAGGCCCTAGGCGCTATCACCACACCACTACCTAAGTCAGCAAGCAAGGGAAGGATACAGAGAAACACAGCCCATGCGAGTTCATGAAGACCAAAGAAATGGGGGGGGGGTGTCACCAGGAGCATGGGGACAGCTGCAGCTGGACTCCATGCTCACCAGGAATGCTGAGGGGCAGGGAGAAGCCCCAAGTCAAACTAACAGGAGCCTGTGGAGCCCGGACCCAACATGGGTATTCACGGACCCCGAACACCACACTCGCCCGCAAAAATAATCCAGAAGCTGGGAGGGATGAAACAGACCCATTCAGAGTGAGCGAGGCCCTTCCTGAGGAACGGCTGTGCTGACCTGAGGGCGGTCTCCACATCATCATTCCAGGAGCTGAGACGAGGCAAGCAGAGCTCACTGGGAGCTAAAGGCTCCAGAAGGGGCCGGGCAGTGGTGGCGCACGCCTTTAATCCCAGCACTCGGGAGGCAGAGGCAGGCGGATTTCTGAGTTTGAAGCCAGCCTGGTCTACAGAGTGAGTTCCAGGACAGTCAGGGCTACACAGAGAAACCCTGTCTCGAAAAAACCAAAAAAAAAAAAAAAAAAAATCCAGAAGGGCCGAGAAGGAGAGGGAACAGGAAAACACTCGGGAGAAATGATGGTCAAGTATTTTTTTTTGTTGTTGGCCTAACTTTAAGGTTTTTTTATATCCTTATATCTTATTTTGTATGTCAATATGACTGTGAGATTGCGAGCACACACCACAGCCTGAGCGAAGAGGTCAAAGGACAAGTTTGAGGAGTCAGTCTTCTCTTTCATCGTGGGGTCAAAGGGTCACCAGGCCTATGCAGCAAATGCCTTCGCCCACCACCAGCCTTGCTGCTTAGAGGTTCAGATTGCCCAGGCCGGCTTTGAACTCCTAATCCCCCCCCCCCCGCCTTCACCTCACAAACACTGGGATTCAGACTTGTGAATTAGGGCAAACTTCTAAAAATTTTCGGTGGAAATAAAAACTCACACCACGAGTTGCAGTCGTAACAAAGCATGGTGGGGGCAAGCATTCCCGAGGTCTCTGCACGCGGCATCGGAGACGGCAGCGCCATCCACAGTGCGCTTGCCTAGCATGCGCATAGGTTCAATGCTCGGCACCCCGCAAACTGACCACACTGGTGTACACACGTAATCTCAGCACTCTGGAGGTGGGAGGAGGGGTAGGGGTGGGGTGGGAGTTCAGAACCATCCTTGGCTATATAGCCAGTTCAAAGCCAGACGGGGCTGCCCCAAGGTATATGAGACCCTGCCCCTCCCCCTCCCCATCTCAAAAAGAATGAGGGGGAAATTACATATATATATATGTATATATATATACATATATATATATATATATATGGAGAGAGACAGAAACGAGAGAGAGAGAGAGAGAGAGAGAGAAACTCTTAGAAAAGGTCATGTAGCATTCCAGACTTACTCAAGGATACCAACCCTGTTTATGGGCCCCTCCCTGCCTAGTGCTGGCAACTGTCTCCTCAGCTGAGCTGCAAGAAATGTCTCTCAGGATCTCTGTTCTGATTCCCCTCCGCTAAGCCCATGATGTGCATACCGTTCCTACCTGAAGCTCTCCCTCACACAGTTACCAGATTCTCTTCTCTCAAACTATCTCTCAGATCTCCTGGAGACCTGGCCTGAGGCCGGACCACATGCCTCCCTCCACTGCCCGGTTAACCACTGGCTCTGAGGGCCCCTCACTCAAGACGCCAGCTCCTGCCTGCCTCTGTCTGGCTTCCACAAAGCCCTGGGGGTCTCTAAAAACTCTCAGAACTCTCAAGGTTCTTGTAACCCCCTTTATTTCTCTTAAAGCTGGCAGCCTGACAGACTCTAGTTACTCCTGCTGCTAAATTATTTATCTCTTCTCCTTTAAGGTGACTCTTGGGTCCAGCCAAGGCCCATTTTCCCTATACTTAAAATGAAGTCATTTAAAAATCTTTTGTCTTTAATTTTTTATCACCCAAACCAGGGTCTTTTAAGTTTGTCAGGGGATCGGAACCGCTGGTATTTAAGCCCCACCTGGACAGGGACCCTCTGCACTGTCCCTAGCTCTGCACTGGCTGTTGGCCACCTTGAGCCACCAGTGACAGGAAATCAGCTGTCCCGGATGGAGGGCCAGGGTCAGGGAGGAGGCCCGACGGCTGTAGCCTTGAGGCTCCCCCCTCTCCATAGAGACCCATCGTCACACAGCTCAGTTCAACCATCTGGGATTGAGGCCAGGTGTCTACATGGAGCCAGCACCCTCATCCCCCACCCCCACCCCAACCCCGGCTCCCCTCCCAGTCAGGAAACAGGAGAGGCTCCACAAACTTGATTCAGAGACCTAAAACCGGGACGTGCCAGAGGGCCCCATATTGCCACGTGTACTGGCCACATTCAGCAGGGCCTTGCCAGGTCCTCCTCAGATGACCCACCCGGGCAGCTGGTCCTCCTTTGGGGTGTGTCTCCAAAGCTGGACCAGCCCTCATTGGCTGTTTTCAAAGCCCAAGGGTGTGTGGGGCTCGGGCTTCAGTCTGAAGAATGTGTGAGACAGGGTTTGCACCTGCCTTGGGATTCCCACAGGGTTCTTGTGGGTCCTGTGGGCAGCAGTGAGGGTCCAGAGCAGAGCCTCTGGGTAGGGGCTCCAGAGCCAGGCCCCTCTCCTCCCTCCCTCTTTATCTGTCCCTCTACTTCTCCCAGTCAGGAGTCTCCCAGGTGACACTTGCCTTTTGCTTATTGGAGGGATCACAAGGATGCCTCAGCCTCTCATGACTCTTTTAATGTGTGTGTGCGCGCGCACGTGTGTGTGCGTGTATGTGTGTGTGTGTGTGTGTACCAAAGGACAATCTTGGATGCCATCCTCAGGAACTTTACCCACTTCCTCTGAGACAAGGTTTCTCATTGGCCCGGAGCTCAGCAATTGGGCCAGCAAGCCCCAGAGACCCTTTTGTCTCCTCCTCACCAGTGCTGGAGTTACAGACACATGCCACCATGCCTGGTGTTCTTACGTGGGATTTAAGCTGGGTCCTCTTGCTTACAAAGCAACAGCTTTACCCACTGTGCCGTCTCCCCAGCCCCTTGAGTCACCTCTTTCTGAAAGATAATGTATTCCTTGGCAGCCTCCAAGCGGGTCTAGACCTCAGCTGTCCTCAGACCAGCTCCCAGCTCCTGTCTCATCACATTCGTCTGGGTACGAGAGCCTTTCGCATTCCAAGAGCCATACCTTGGCCCTGAGGAAGCAAGACTGGCCAAGGTCACTGGGTGTTTGTTCCACACCTGCCCAGCAACTCTGGGATTATGAGGTCCCAAGGTGGGGCCTAGTGGGCAGGGAACCAGGAACGGGGGAGACACAGAGAGAGCATGACACACACGTGTAGACAGTACAGCCTCTGCTCTCCTGGGGCCCAGCATTTGCCCCAGAACTGTTGGCCTTGGTTTGGGTGGAATCAATACCTAAAGAGGATTGCCAGAATACTCAGGCGCCCTCCTTTGCTCCCCACAGGCCTGATGTGACCACAGTAGAGCCATCGACAGCTGCATATCTAGGTGGGTATTTAGATGTGGACCATGAAGAAGCCCATCACTGTATTTACAAACGCAGAGGTAAACAGTGTCTGGGGGGACAAGCCTGTGGGTGGTGACGGTGGTCCAGGGAAGGCTCGTGCTCAGGTATCCCAGAGGTAGATGGAGGTATGTGGGCTGTGGGTAGGGGGAACATCACAAGCTACTTCCAGACCTATGCTAAAGGGGACTGAGTCTGTGAGGCCTCCAGGAAGATTCACAGAGAAAAATGTTCCAGAGAGAGCTGAGTAGGGTAGTGACAGAAGGTTTGGGTAACTAAGTGGGGTGTGTGTGTGGGGGGGGGGGTATGGGTTCTCCTTACTACCTCAGGAGAGTAGCTGCCAAGGTGGTGGCTGAATTAACAAAGGACCAGACGAGAGTGAGGCCATCAGCAGCTGGACCTGAGGGGTGTGGGAAACACAGCATGGCCACGAGTCTCAGATCCTCAGGCCCTCACATGCCCTAGTACAGAATCCCTGCATACTGGTATACCCGACCCTCCTGTGGACAGTAAAAGCAATCTGTGGGCTCTAAGGTCTCGGCCAGCAGAGCCCTACGTTGGGGAAAAGGATCATTGGTCCGGGGCCTTTTCAGAGCTGTCGTAGTCCTTGGGACTGGGTTGTGCCCAAGCTGGGCCTGGGCGGGAGGCCTTTGAGCTAAAGGCCCTATTGTGAAGTTATCCTCGGTCTTGGGGAAGCAGTCAAGCCTGGGCCCTCCCCTTCGTGCTAGAGAGGCCCCAGTCCCAGAGAGCCACGGAGGCCAAGGCTTTGACTTCATCAGAGCATAGGACAGAAATGACTTCTCTAGACAAAGTGCCCTCCTCTAGAAGGGCTGAGGACTGGGCAGCTGATGCAAGTCCAAAGAAGGGTAGATGCTTGTCTGTCTGGTCCAAAAAAAAAATCAGTCTTGTTCCAGCATCTCTAACATCCTGGTGGGAGACCATTAGGCCGTGAGAGCCATCTCACATAGGGTCACAGGAAGCCGAAAGAAATCAGCCACTCACAGCTCTGGCAGGGCCTTGAGGTCAGGGTGAGCTTGGCCCTGCAGCTCTAAGGTGGGCTCTACTAGAAAGAGCCTGGAAGGGGCAGGCAGGGATGGATGGAGCATTCCTACCCACCCTACTGCTGAGTCCTTAGATTGGCACTGGGCAAAGCCTCTGTCACCTCCGGACAGCGAGAAGAATCTTTCAGCTCCAGGATTGAGGGTGCCGCACAGGGCAAAGCCAGGTGACAGCCAACCCCCTTAGCAAGAGCTGGCCCGGGGGACAGGATTGGAAACAATGTGGTGTCGGGGCCAGGCTTCCAGTGCAGCCACCAGCCAGCGCTTCTCATACCAGTCTTGTGCATCTGACCGGGGACAGGCCCAGGAACAGGGTCAGCTCAGGCCTGTGGCCTGGTTCAGCGGCCATGGTCGTGAGCTCACACTGGCTCCCCGGGCCAGCACCCTTGGCCCAGCCTGGTGCAGCTGCATGTTCCTGGGAACGCCTAGAGATGGGCTGCTTGGGAACACTGTGGCTGCGTCGCTATGCAGGGCCTTCCTCCAGCTGCCAGAGAGGCTGGCCTGCTGCCAGTGCTTTACTGATACAATGTGCGTCCCCCACCCCAAGTACCCCAGTCCCAGTTCCTGGGCCTCCTAGAGCCAGTCCCTCTGAAGAAACTGACCCGAGGCCAAGCAAATTTCTCCAGCCCCAAGGCCCACTCTCACCCTGTCCGGGAAGGCACAGCCCTTAGCCGAGCCAGAATGGAGGGTGACTACTTGTTCAGTGGCTGGAATGTCACTGGGCCCTGCTGGGCTGGGCTCTGCTGTGCTTGGTGGTGGGAGCCTGCCCCAACCCAGTTTCAGCTGCGGCCACATTCCTGGTGTGAGCCTGGGCCAGCCAAGGAGCTTTTTCCACACTCTGGTGCCAGCCCCAGCGGGCTCAGGGGAGGGAGAGAGGGCTGTTTCTATGGCAACTTCCCTTTTTGTTATTTCTTATTTTCTTTTTTATGGTTTCTCCAACTTTGAAGCTCTCCAGACAGTTTACAGACTGTGGAAAGGAAAAGTGCTTTCCCTCCTCTACCCCCCCCCAGGGCCTTCCCTCCCCTGGCCCCCCAGGCCTTCCCTCCCCCCAGACCCCCAAGCTTTCCCTCCCTGCCCCCCAGGCCTTCCCTCCCCCCAGACCCAAGCTTTCCCTCCCCCCAGGTCCTCCAGGCTTTTCCTCCCCCCAGCCCTCCAGGCTTTTCCTCCCCCCAGCCCTCCAGGCTTTTCCTCCCCCTGTCCCCCAGCCTTTCTATCCCCCCAGACCCCTAGGGTTTTCCTTTTCCCAGCCCCCTCCAGGGCCTCAGGACCCCACCAGACACTTTAAGCCTTCAGAGGCCCAGCTATTTCTTAAATATTTAGAGAAAATGAATGTGTTTTCTCCAAAAACAAGGTAGTCGAGTATTTACAAAAAGACTGGGCCACGTGGCCGCCTAATTAGCAGTTGGGAGCCGGGGTCTCTGCGGCTTGACCCCCACGGCAGTCTGTACATCTGTCCTCTCCCCACACCGCTGCTTGCTTACTTACTTCAGATCCAGGCTGGAGCAGAGAAGTTGGTTGCTTTGCCCAAACGCTTTGCCAACCAAACACCCAGCCTCAGGATGGCAGTCTGTGGCAGGCAGAGATTACAGGGCTGAGATACCAAGGAGGGTGTCGAGCCTGGGCTCTAGTGGTCACACCAGCCTGATGACACCCCTGCCTGTCTCTCACAGGGGAGTATGTGCTCATGGTCTGTGATGTGACCAGCCCTCCATTCCTGGGCCACAGGCTGCCCACCACCTTCAAACACCTGCGGATCTTGGCAAAGGGGGACACTCACTGGCCCCATGTCCCCGAAGATCACCCAGAAGCTCTAAGCTAGAGGCGACTCCTGGCCATCGGACATAAAGGAGTCAGCAATGCCCTCAAGGGAAGGCCACCCTTCATTGAATGGAGGTTCATGCTGCTTCCCCCAAGGACCACATCCTCTGTTCCTAAACAGTCTGAAAGTTGGGGCTGTCCCATGTGAACCCCACAGGTACCGACTTCAATAAAACTCTAAATACCAACCCTGAGTAGCACCTCGTCCTTAGCACTGATTTGGGTTGGAGTCTTATGGGACACAGGTAGGGGCTCAGTGTCCCAGTGCCCTCTGAGGACCCTCATATCTGCCCCACCAACACAATTCCCAGGGCCATGGAGGTCTACATTAGATTTCTGTGAAGGCAAGGACGAGGGGCAACTTGGCGGCCCGGCATGAGCAGCCTCGAGTTCAGGTTCCCGGGCTCTGCAGAGCGGAGAGGGCCTTCTTACCTGGCCATCCCCAGCAATGGGAAGGTAGGGTCATGGGGGGGGTCTCATAACTGCCGCTGAAGGGGCACACTGGCTGCCGAGGAGGCCCAACCCCCTGGGTCAGTCACAAGCATCTTTTCACCAGGTCTCTGGACCCACCACCCTCTACTGTTATCTCCTAAACTTCTTGTGAGCATCACTTCCCAAGTCTGCCCTTCAGGCACAGCACAGCATTCTGAATCTCCCTCCTCTTCCTCCTCCTCCTCCTCAAGATGAAACCACATTTCTGTCAAAGGGAAAACAAAGAAAATGATGTTTCAATTTAGGAAGGAAAATGGCTGGGAGTGAGTAACCACAGCTGCTGTTGGTTTCCCAGCCCATCCTCAGGCAGCCTTGGGTATTTAACTCCCCAAAAGCATGCTGAGCTTTTTAAAAGTCAGGAAACTTGTAGTCACTATTCCATGTGGATATGGCAGGTGGGGCTTGCGCCACAGTGGCCCCTCAGCGGACATCAGGTCTGTCCTGGCAAGCGAGGCAGCCCAGGTGGGGCTGCTTTCCATCACAGAACCTCCGCAAACAGACTGCTTCAGGCTAGCCACCTACACAGTCATCACCGGCAAACCATGGATCAGGGTCTAATGGTCTAGGCAAGACACCCCCCGAACTCCAGCTTCCTGTTCTAGCTTCTCGACGCAGCCACTGAGGTTCTGAGATGACACTGGCTTCTTATCCTTGTCTCAGGACTTTCGGGGTAGCCACAACACCCAGACAGACACTGCCTCTCCTGGCCAAGTGTATCTGCACCAGTAACTGCTGGTCTTCTGAGAACTGGGGTCGCTGGGACTGGCCTGGCCCGCAATGTGGCCAGGACAGGAACAGGTGCAGAGGCTCTTCTTGTCTGTAACTCCTCCCCCACCCAATGCCCTGCTGCCAAGCAGTCCAAGCGCATGAAATCTGAATACCCAAGAAGAGTTCTAGAGCCAGACCTAGTAATGTGTAATCCCAGCACTTGAGAGGATCATTGTCCATCCGAGTCCAGCCTCGGCTATATAGACAGATCCTATCTTAAAAGAAAAGCAGAGACTAAATTCAGAATGGAGGAAATAGCTCAGTTGGTAATGCACTCATCTTGCAAGCAGGAAGACCTGAGTTCATTCTCCAGAGCTCACAGAAAAAATAAAACACCCCTGCTGGGCTGTGGTGGTGCACACCTTTAATCCCAGCACTCAGGAGGCAGAGGCCGGTGGATCTCTGAGTTTGGCTAGCCTGGTCTACAGAATGAGTTCGAGGACAGCCAGGGCTACAAAGAAAAGCCCTGTCTCAATAAATAAATTGTCCCCCAAAAGGAAAAGAAATGGCTGCTCTGGTGGTACACACTTGTAATCCCAGTCAGCTCTGGGAGGTGGCGGTGGGGGGAATCTCTGGGGTTCCCTGGCAAGTCAGGCTAGCCTATTTGGCATACTCCAGGCCACTGAGAGATTATGCCTATAAATGACTACTGACTGACTGACTAAATAAATAAATAAGTAAAATGTGGTAGGTGGCATCTGAGGAATAGCGCCTTAGGAATGACACTCAAGAATTATCCTGCACATATGTATACCCGCACACACATGCATATATGTATACATGCATGTACATACACACATATATCCACCCATACATGCATGTATGTATAGCCACCCATACATGCACGTATGTATACCCACACACATATGTACAGCCACACATACATGCACACATGTATGCTTGCACATGCATGCACTTATGTATGCCCACACATAGTGTACATGTATATGCCCATACATACATGCATGTATGTATACCTGCACATATATGCACACAAAGTTCAATGGGGCAGGTCTTGGGTATAGTTTGCTTGAGGTAAGTCCTAGGTGAGGGGATTCGGCATCCAGCCTAGCCAACTGCAAGAACTGCAGAGTACACAGCCTATAACCACAGAAGTGATTGGCCTCACTGGGCAGTAACATGGTTGGGCTGACCTTGGGCAGTACTGAAGCCTGGGAATCCCATCCTGAGGGTCCCTTACTATCCTGGGATTGAGAGGGCTCATTTCAAAAGGTGACGAGGGGTACAATTCCCAGGACTCAGGCTTTGCCAGCCAGTAACCCCCACTCCAGGATTGTCCATCCCCTGTGGGATCCCCTCTTCTCTGATGGAGACACAACAGGAGCACATGCCCAGTGGGTAACTTCACCCCAGCTACCCTCTGTCCTGGTCTGGGTACCAAGTTTCCACTGGGAAACTTCAGCCTGTGGCCAATATGAATGAATACAGGTCTGGCCACAGCTCCCACAATGAGGTGGCCTCACTTCTATCTAGAGGCCTTGCGCCTACCACAAGAGCAACCATAGTTTCTGTCCTGCCTGGGTAGGCTCCCTTCCGTAGGTGGGAGGGACTAGGTGGTTGGACTCCATGGCTTTGGGTTGCCAGCACTGCCTGACAGGAACCGTGCAGAGTCAGCCTCTTTGGCTGACGCAGGTGAGCTTAGCAGAAATCTCTAGACTGTCCGGAGACATACTACCTCGTGGGAGTACGACAGCACCTCTGGGACCTCCTCTGGGAATTGTTAGCCCTCAGATCTCAAACCACCACTCTAAACATGCTGACCCCACTTGGGAATTGCAGGGGCCAGTGAGAGAACAAGGTTGGACAAGTTAGAGGGTGTGGACCACCCTCCCCACCCCGGCCCAGAGCGAAGCTGCAACTCCAGACAAAGGCGTTCTCTCCTGTGCTACCTTCTCACCTCTGACCCCTCCAGGGAGGAGACTACTGGTCTGCCGGCCATTCTCTTAACAGATAATAAGATACTGAGCGTCAAGGCAGGACACACTGTCACGTGTGCTTGTGTGAGATACAAAGATAGACAGGGATGGGAGGTAGAAGAGGCGTTCAAGGAAGGAAGACCGGAGGTGAGGAGACAGGAACCGAGAGAAAGGAAGGAGAAAGACTCAAAGGAAGACCTGCCTGTCCCTCAAGATCCAAGCATCCAGAGGCGCCTCAGAGACCTGGCTCACCAGGTCACCTGGGACACATCTGGGGTCAACAGAGGACAGCATGACTAGAACACAGCCTGGAATTAGGCTGGACTGCCTGGTCTGTGCCACCCTCAGCTCCTCCCAGCCTCTCCCACTGGTCAGGCTGGTCACTCAGGATACTCCTGGGGAGGCCTCCCCAAGCCCTGTCTACAGCCCGGGCAGGTTGCCTGGTCTTGGTGCCAGGCGGGTGTGAGGCCAGCTGTGCTCCGCCTGGGCCCCTCCCAGCCAGGGCTTCCTGGAGGTTCCAGGACCAAGCCTGCCAGACCGGTTCTTACAGCCTGGCCAGCCCTGCCAGTTCACTGGGAGCCCTCAATCCTGGATAGTGTCAGGCCTATCCCAGCAAGACCACTGCCGAGGAGACAATTTTCAGTGGTGGCTGGCAGGCCTGCCCCTTTCTGCTCAGGTTTCCTCAGGGAAAGAACAGCCTCAAATAGCCCCTCACAGCCAGAGGGAAGGAAGGGAGAGGTTCAGGTGGAGTCTGGAGGCCAGGTGTAGAAGGGCCAAGGAACTGCAGGTCCTGTGTAGGTCTTCAGGAGCCAGACAGAAGAACAGGGGACAGGCAACCCAGGCTCTGCTTGGCATAAAACGAAACCTAAGGAGCAGACAGACAGGCTGCCATTGTGATGGCCAGACACATGAAGACTATCACCAGGGCTGTCCATGCTTACCAAAGCTGTGTTAGACCTCAGTTAACCACAGGCCCTGCTGTCTCTTGTATTCTTCCCCATAGCATCGGGGATGGTGCCTCTCTCCCACCTTTGTCCTGATTGTCTAATCAGGACACAGAGGCCTCAGGCAGCTGGAGCCCCAGTAGAACAGGGGGCCTCCCTCTTTGACTTAGTACAATGAAGGCTAGGAGACACAGGAGGTCACACCCACCCTAGGCTCCTAAACCATGACCTCTGTGTCAGGTACACCAGCGAGGATCTCCCCCCCACCCCTTACTGGAAGGGGATCCTGGGCTATAGCCCAAGGGCCCAGTGCCTTGGTGTTGGGGTGAAGGTGGGGTTGGAGTGGGACTGAACCAACTCAGGGCATCCTGTTCCCAGCCGTCAGCCAGAAGTGTTCCTAGGATAAACTTCAGGAATCACACCTTAACTCAGTCTTCGTCCGTCCGGCACTCTTGTCCAAGGACCCGGGACCACCTCCCAGGACCCCAGCAAACCTCCTTAGGGACCTCAGCAACATCTGGTCCTCCAAGAGTTTCATGATTCAGGAGACAATTATTTGTGAGTACCTGTAGAGGACCAATTTCCGTGGGGGTAGTCAGGTGCTGAGAAAAAGAAGCCCTGCCTGCAGGCTTGGCCTCGGGGTCTCAGATCCTGCTTCCAGCAAGTGTCAGGGACCTGGCTTTGGGCTTGGCAGAACTCTACATACTCTGATCCCAGTGTGGGGTGTCATATACACTGCTCAGGTGACAAGTGGAACTTCATATTCACCAGTCCCGTGGTTTTTGCCGGGGTGGATTCTGCCTCTGCGATTGCAGGTTCCAGGTGCAGGATCCTGTCGGCTTGGACCTGAGGCTTTGGGAAGGGCATTCACTGGGGCAACAGTGAAGTGACTAGGGATGGCAGCAGAGAGTTGCTTAAGGCTACCAGATCCCATTTTAGATAACACATAGGCTGCACCCTGTGGCAGGGCCGGCGAGAGCCTTCCAAAAAGGGCGCGACCAGGAACTCATGCTCTGAGGCCGATCCGAGGACTCTGGCCCGGGGGTCCCTGAGGCCCGACGCCGCAGGAAGTCGGGTTGCGCGCGGGGCGGCGCCGGGCTGGTCCAGCAAGGCCGAGCTCTCTCCTCGCAGCCGGAAGCCCCGGGCCCAGCCCGTCGGAATCTGCGGCAGGCGGGGGAAGGGAAGCGCACGCGGGTAGCAGGGCGAGGCGGAGGCCGCGGGGCCCGTGGGCGGGGCGTTCCTTGCTGGAGCCGCGGGCCCCCAGGCTTTGGGAGCTGCCGGGACTTGGGGATCCAGGAATGATCCCGCAGGCTTGAACCGTGGTCGGACCACAGGAAGACCCGCGAGGTCGTGCTTCCCCGCAGCAGTCGCCTCCAGGGTCCGCTCATCCCGGGTTAGCAGGAACCTAGCAGAGCTGCGGACCACGGCCGCCCCCGCCCGTCGGAAGGAGCGGGAATGTGGGAAGTGGAAGGGCGTGGCGGTTCCAGGGCGTTTCTGTGCCGCGCCCTTCCCTCCTTTTGGAGAAGTGTTGCGGGCGGCCGCTCTAAGCCAGAAGCCTGTTTGGTGGGTGAACACCGCACTGGAGAGGCCGTGGATTCAACAGGGATTTCCGCCCTTGATGCCGGGGTGGAGGACAACCCCTTGTCTGTCGGACTTTGGGCTGCCAACTCTGACAGGCCTTAGTGCCGGTTGTATCCTGACCCGAGGCCACCAAGCACTATTGATGGGGGATTTTAGGGGAGCTGCAGTACTAAGCCTTTGGGGGCCTCGGTAACCTGGGCCACAGGGGAAACGTGTGGGGGAAGACCCATGGTGGTACAGTAGATCTCCACCTCCACTATTAGATGGGGTAACTTCCTCAACAACCGCCAGTAACCTCACTGAAGTGGTTACTCCATAGAAACAGGAAACTGAGAGAGATGTGGACCACTTGTCCATCCCAACGAGTAGGCGGCAGCATGAGGTTGGACCCCCAAGGTCTTGCTGCAGTGACTCATGAACCGTGGCTCTTGCAGGGGCCCCATCGATGTGTTTCAAGGCCAGAGTTGAACACAGCATACAGGATCTCTGAGTCCCATGTCCTGGCCTTCCCTGATGTGCTACACCCTGGCCCTGCTGCCCTGCCTGACACGGGTCTCCCCCAGGGGTAGGGGGTGGGCATAAAGGACTGCCCCAGGGCCTGCACCTGCCCATGGTCCTGTCTCTGATATACAGCCCTTAACATGCACACACAGTGCGCACATGTACTGGAGCTAAAACAGTAGTGTCTTAAGGACAAGAGACCTCTGTGTACCATCACAGATAAAGTACCTAGATCTGGCTGTACCCACAGTCGTGTCCCTTGACCATTTTGGTAGGCAGGGCTGGGAAAAGGTGCCCCTTGTCACCCCTCTGGTGGCAGTCACCACTTCCTCTGGTTCCTCAAGCTTGGGACAGCAAGCCCCCTCCCAGCTCACCAAGCATCTGGGGATATACATTTTCCTTTGAGTAGCCAGTGTGAACCGGTCCCCTTTGAGGAGCAGCTGCTGCATTAGGGATCACGTACAGAATCCAGAAGTCTTTCTGGGAGATGGGGAGGGGTTGAGAATAAAAAGTGTTGGGGACAGACTGTCAACTGGTCACGGATACTTGAAATCCTCTGGGGTTCAGGACTGGGTTGACAGAAAGTGAACAATGAACCACTGGGCAGTTTACCAGGGCCAGCACGGGACCCAGGAAGCATGGGAAACCTGACTTGCCTATGTATGAGTGGGCTTGGGATGGCAGCTTGGGTTTGGCTAAGTTAGCCAGCTCTTTAGCACAGCACATTGGAGGACTGCCATGGTGCAGATATGGGGGCTGGGGGATCCCCATCAGGCAAGTCTCTGTTAGAGACTGTGTGAAGGGTCCCCATGTTAGGTTCCCTGTTTCCCTTGGATAACTGTCTGTTTGTCCAAGCAAGCCTTTGTGTATCGAGATCAACATCAGCCTGGACCCAACTTCCTGCCAGTGAGGGCTACTAGGTCCATACTCAGGAAGAGGAGGGTCCGTGCCAGACCAACCGGACACCTGGCCCAGCACAGGATGCTATGAAGACATTAGGCTAGCCAACTCCTCCTGCCTGTGCCTGCCTGCAGTGGGCCACCTGTTCCATGGCTTGGTGCCCCCGATGCCAATACACCTACCAACCTGGCACGGGTCTGATCACAGATGGCCTTATGCGTCACCAGGACCATGGGGTGGCAGGGATGGATGGACATCCAGGCCTCAAAAATATGCATCCTCGCTCTATCCCCAGGGTCACTTGGCTGGCAGAGGGATGAGTTTTGGCCATGTGTTAGGTGTCTGTGAGGAGGGCTGGGAGGCCAGAAAAAGGCCTTTCGTGCCCAGCATCTTAAGCCACAACACTGCCCTTTGCTTTTGGAGTCTCTTCCGTGTAGGTGATGGGCTCTGGAAGTTCCTACATCCAGGCCACCAAAAAACAGCAGCAGAACTCCCTCAGAGCAGGGAGAGTCCTTCTCTTAACTCAGGCCGGCACAGTGGGGCTTGAAAGAAGTCTGACCCCAGGCCAGGCAGAGGCTCTTCAGAGCAGGTACCATAAAGGTTAAGAGTGGCAATGCCTAGGTCAGGGTCTGAACTGGATGGCCTGAGGGAGGAGTGATTCTCTTTTAGGCAGTATTTGAAGACTAGGGATCGTCTTGAGGCATATGTAGAAGGTAGAGGCTTATCATCCCAGTGGGAATGGACAGGGTTGGCTAGTCCAGCTATTACAGAACAACAGGACACAGGCCTGTTATCCATGGATGAAGCCTGGGATCTGTCTTTCCATAATGGGTGGATGGATGGATAGATAGATAGATAGATGGTGACTTGTTTGCTTGGCCTAGGGACAGCCCACTTGACGCTCTGGTGGTAGACAGGTAGCATAGCGGAACTGAGGTGGGCAAGGCAGAGTGTGTCTGAGTAGACATGAAAATGGGAGGAGTCACAGGACAGAAACCGGGACCACCTGGGAGCCGCCAGCCCTACTTAGGGAGTCCCCAGGGCTTTGGAAACTTGGAAGCAGGTACCAGCCAAGAAGTGGGGTTTCAAGAGTTGTAACTAAGTATGGAGGTCCAGTTGTGTTGAAACCTCAGCCAGACCACGGGATGGGAGTTTCTCCACCTCTGTCTATCCTTTTGCACTCTTACTTGGCCCCAGGGAGTTCTGATTCAGCAGAACCCTTGTGGAAGGGTGCCAGGAAGGGCTATGCCCACTCCATCTGTCCAAAAAGGTTACTAAGGTCAGAGTTCCTGGTAACACAGCTGACTGACCGACAGCCCCAGGTCTATCCTGTGGAGATGCCTTCCCCCCCTACCCCCTTTCCTGAGGACTTGACTGAATGCATGGGGGCTGCAGGCACCCATGGTACTCTCAAAGTCCTTTATTGTACAATGTCATCTGTTTCTGGGGGGTGGGGGAGGGGAAAGGGCAAAAGGACTAACAGGTACACAGAGAAATAGATAAATATGCCAAGGTTTTTCTTTGTTTCCTTTTTTTTTTTAAATCAGGCATTTATAAACAAGAAAGCATACATTAATTACATAAAAATAGTTCTCGAGTAGCAGAGTAAGCCGTCGTATTGTCGTTAGCAGCAGCGTAGGACTGGAGGGCGCGGGGGTGGGGTGGGGTGGGGTGGGGGGGTGGGTTTGGGCAGTTATGAAGGTTGAGGTGGGTTTCTTTTTGTTTCCTTTAATTGATGAGCATGTCATTTGAGATTTCTGACTTAAAGCAAGAGCCCCTCCCCCTCAGCCCTGGGGTAGGCATATGAGGAGAAACCACAGGGGATAACCTGCATAGGAACTGGGAGACTGGGTGCCATGGAGGTCACCACATGGGAAATGCCACGAGATGCTTCTGTCCCCTCTGGCAAGTGAGCAACTTTTTCTTCAGTTAAAAACAACCCAGGAAACAAGACAACCAACAGGTAAGAAAAGTTTCTGGAAAAGGAGCCACCATATACACGTATAATACAACGGTGTGAAATGGAAAAAGAGTATTTACATGTGAGTTGTCTTTACATTGGCTAGTTCTGTATGAAAAGCGGGGTGTCGTGTGTGCGAGTTAGCTGCTTCGCCAATGACTTATTGCTGTTGGTTTTTCCCTTTGTTAAAAAATCTTCCAGGATAGAAACGAGTAAACTGGTCAAGGGTTTAACATACAGGGAGAGTCAACAGCCAACACGATGGAAAAACCTCTCCTCCCTTTCTCTGAAATTTGCAGCCTTCCTCATAAGAAGACAGGCATGCAGTGCCTGGCTGCCCTCGGTCCACCGCAGACCCGCAGCGAGGCAGGGCCGCCTTCCACGGCAGCTACACAAGATACCCAGTGCTTTGCCAACTTCACCCAGGACTGGGGCCCGGGAGTCAGGCAGAGGCAGCAGGATGACCTAGACACTAGGCCCCGGAGGTCCCGGATCACAAGCTACTAGCCAACAGGAGCCGTGCTCTGATCCCACAGGAAGCAGGGGGAGGAAGGATCCAGGAGGAACAATTAATGAGATGACATGCCCTTCCCAGATCCAAGTCATTCTGGCACGTGGGGAAAGAGTCCCTGCTGCATGCGCAGCGCTTCCTTCCCATACCAGTGCGGGACCACGGAGGCCAGGGAACTGATGGTGACCAGGGCTGTGGCAAGGAGAGGCTCTGCTGAGAAAAGTGAGTGCCCCTGGAGCCAAAGGCCCAAAGCGGACCAAATCACTGTCATCTACTAGCAACAGGGACAGCCACACAGAAGCACACCAACACACTTAAAGCTTTGCTCCAACTAAATCATTTAGTTTTCCTTGAAGAAATGACTGAAAAACACAACTCTAGAAAAACAAGGCTGAGACAGCATTCTTCGTGTTGCGTAACAAAACCGACCCTTTAGGAGACACGGTCATAATGCCCATGGCGGGTCTAGCTATGGAGATGTGAAATCCATGCATACAAGTTTCATAACTGAAAGAGAGGAAAAAAAAGCCAAAGGAAAAACTCCAAATAAACGCTGCGTATACATGATGTCCCTTTTGCATTGCACGTCAGAAGGGGGGGCCAGCAGCAGCCCAGCCCCCCTCAGTAAACCAAGGGCAAAACCCTGCAGACGACCTCGGCACCATACGTCAGGGCTTAGCAGTCTCCAGTTGCAGGCCACAGTCCTTGAGGTCGTTTGTACCTGCACAAGCCTTCTCCACCTCCCCTCGGCTCATGGCTGCCCTGCTAGGACTAGAGCGGAGGGCTTTCGTATGATCTTCTCATGTAAATAAACACAATTGGAGGATGGGTGGGGGCCTCTTGTCTACTGGGAGATCATTTTTCAAGCTTGGGCATAAGAAACCTTATACAATTTGCATAAACAGTTAAGAGTAAACGAGATTATTTGGAATAAATGCAAGTAACGTATTTTGACAGTGGCAGATTCAGTCGCTACTGAAGACGGTATTTTGGGGGTAAAAAGACAAGTCAGGGTTTGCTGTACAAGATGCTGGAAGGCACAGAACGACCCCCAAGTTCAGTCTCTGCATTTTCATTGTCTCGTGATTCCCTTGTTCAACCAAGCACCAGAGGGGATGTGTAAGCGCTCGAGCACTTAGGGTTTGAACTGCTCTAGAAATCGGTAAAAACCTCAGTTAACCGGGAAGTAAGAAGGGACGGGAGGGTTCTGACAAAGTGCAGTTCTAAATACATGTTTAAATGAACAACAACAACAAACAACAACGAAACAAAAGGAGAAACAAAACGAAAGGAAAAGTGATATAATGCTGTTTTGTTCCAATGCTGCAGCCTCAGCCCACGAAGCGAGGAGTGACGTCTGCCGCACGGAAGGGGGTCGCTGTGGTCAAGCAGCGCACGGGTGGCTGGGTGGCGTGTGTGGACAACACAACATGACACTGCCTAACACAGGTCAGCCCCTCAAGGTGTAGGTGGGCAGGGGCACCCAGGGGCCTGGGCAAACTGTGGCTCAGGCCTCCTGGGGCCCGCAGGGCAGGGTCAGTGGTGACGGTGACGGGCGGGGCAGCGGCGGTAAGGCGGGCAGTGTTGGGGCTCATCTCGCACGCGGCGCTCTCTCTCCGTGCTCTTCCTGGCAGCAGCAGGAAGACTGGGGTCCTTGTTGCTGAAAAAATAGACTCTGAAGAAAACCCTTGCTGTCCTCTTGTAGCCGCGGGCACAGATGAGCGGTGATGGCTTCCCAGGACGGCGGTGGGTGGGTGGGTGGGTGGGGGCCACCCCCGCCAGAGTGGGTGTCCAGATGGCGTCACGTGTAGGGGCCTTTTACAGTTAGTCATTAAAAAACATGTTGATTTTCTGAATATCAAGTCTCCTTACTGGTTTTAAATAGCTTATAACAAAAGTGTAAATGTTAGAATGTTCTAGCAAGCAGAGGACCAGCTACGAGCCACAGAGCCAGTCTCAACTCTGGCTGCAGCTGGGGGACATGGCTTGCTCACTTGAACTTGGCCAGTAGAAAATTTTGCAGTGGATTCCAAAAGTATGTGGTTACAAACACTCGCTTGGTAATAGGCACGGTAGAAACGTTGTGCTGTGTGGCTGCAGAGGCTTGGGCCGGGCCCGCGGAGCCACGTACCCGCCGCCCTTGCGCACGCATAGAGGTCCACGTGGCAGTGGCAATCACTGCCCAGGCTAGGGATCCAGCTCCGCGTTGCTCTCACCTCCAGAATTCTCAGGCCGTGGCCGAGGCCACAGCTGCTCCTGAAGCTCCTTCACCACCTTCTCTAGGTGCTCGCGGGCCTCACGCTCCCGCAACAGGTCGGCTCGAAGCTGCTCACGGTCGGCCTCCGCATGCTGCAGCTTTGCTTGCAGGTCCTCGATCTGAAAGGAAAGCCGAGCGAGAGGTCAGGAGCGCTAACAGAGCCCAGCACGGCGCTGCGCTCGGCCTAGGTGCCGTGACTGTGCCTCTTCCACCTGAAGGCTCACAGGCAGGGAAGGGCCCAGATACCCAGACGCGGGAGGAAACCAAACAGCACTGAAAACGTGGGCTGGGCTCACTGGGTTGGAGCCCTAAGCTGCAGAAACTGCACTGTGTGTGCCCATCTCCTGATCCCGGTTTAGAGCTTGCTTATAAAGCCGGCAGCAGGGAGGAAAGCCTATATTCTGGGGCCATAATGGTCCTAGTGGGGTAGACTTCCACCCACGGCTATGGAAAATAGTCCCCAGCACCCAGGCCCAGGTCTCCTGGACACACCCCAGGGCCTCCAGGCAAGGTGCACTATCACCTGGGAATGGGTAAACTGAGGACCTTGGATTGGTTACAGCAGCTATCTCTGTACATGCCAGTGTTACCAGCCAACCCACTGCGGTAGGTACCTGGGCTGAGTACTTGGCACGCAGGCGCCCGGCCTCACAGCCCTTGTCACACACCCGGACCTGCCGCGCCTGCTCCAGCTCGCGCTTCAGGCGCACCCGGGACTCGTTGGCCTCTTTCATCTTCTTCTCATTTTCAGCTCGGAGCCGCTCAATCTCTTTCCTCAAACTGCGCTTGGCCTCTGTGGCTTCCCGCAGTTTCTCCTTCTTGGCCACACGCAAGAATTCTAGCTCCTGGGAGGACACGGAGCCAACAGGTTCAAGATATTGCCACCCGACAGGCTGTTCCCCTGACTGCTAGCGTCCTTCCCCACGGGGCCCAGCTGCAAGCTGTGACTAGCTGTTGTCTGCTCCATCATTTGCAGGCTGGAACAGAGCCTCTTCACACCTCCCCCTCCCAAGTGCCTCGTCTCAGTGGAACAGCAGATAGCACCAGCACAGTCTCAGACACTGCACCTGAGGCCTGGAGTTGCCCCCCAGTCAGATGGAGCCATTTACTTTTGGTACTTCTCATGTCTGCCCTACTTGTTAGCATGCAGTGTGACGACCCCTGACCCCCATGAATACTCAAGTGGAGAATCACACCTCCACCCAGAGTGGGGGCAGGGATGGATGAGGGAGTGACTAAGATTTACTCTGAGAACTCTGAAATCCTGCAGCTCTGAGGATTGACAGGGTTGTGTTGTGTGTTAAAAGCCCACGCATGTGAGGCTGCGCCCCCAGAGCTGCCAGACTCAGGCTGAGGTGTGAATTCAGCTGAGGTTGAGCCTACAGCAAAGCCTTAACGCTGAGCCCTGGTGGAGAACATCGGCTGAGTTCCTCTCTCCCTAGGCTGCCTGAGAACTGGGCCTCCCTTACTCATGTCAGAAAAACAAATAGCGCGAAAAGAAGGTGTAAGAGGAGAGGCTCCAGCCTAGCAGAGACGTAAGAGCGGAGGAGCGATAGTCAGCAGCGGAGACACACACAACCTCCTAAGCAGGTATTCCCAGGTGCCTCAGCTCTTCTCCAAGGCCGGCTAACTCCCTCACCTCCTCAGAGTGAGAGGCAGCACCCCTACATTAACACTCTGGCCTTTGTCATGGTGGAAAAACACATCCACAGACAGGGAGGGCTGAGGCTAGGGCCACTATAGGTGCCTCACAGGGCTGGGCCTCCAGAGGACTGGGGAAGAACCCCAAGGGTCCCCGGGGTCCCCAAGAGGGCTTGGGCAGCCGAGAGGAGGCTGTTTCCTGTATTGCATGGCTCTCCTTGCTGCCCACCACCTTACCTGGTGCAGGCTGCGCTTAGCCTGCAGGGCTGCTGTCAGCTTCTCCTCTTGCTTAACTCGCATCTTGACCACCTCATGCAGGAACTTTTCTTTGGCTTCCTTGGTGTCCAGGCCGCCCTCCAGGGCTTGCCGCAGGTGCTCCAACTCTGCCTCCAGCCCACTTGGGGCATCAACGTGGGCTGCAGCATCAGGGGCAACCACTGGTGGAGCATGCATGCCCGGGGAGCTTAAATCCTTGGCAGAGCTGGACGAGGTAAAGGATGGAGAGGACAGCGAGGACAAGGAGGAGGTGACTGAGGACAGACAGAGAAACCAAAGCATTAGGCACTCCAGGGTACACTGCCTTGGTCAGACCAACCCTTCCTCCCCAGGGGAGCAGAGTCCAGTCTACACTTACATTCCTCTCTGCTTTCAACTTCAACCTCAGCCTCAGAATCTTTGTCTTCCTCTGCAGCAGCCACAGGGGTCAGCATGTCTGGGCCTCCTGGTGTGTCCATGGTCAGCTTCCGCTTTCGTGGCTGGATACAAGCAGTAAGAGGTTCTGGTGCCCGGGAGACTACGGTGGTGCATGGTGGACTGTCCACAGCCTTTTGCTGGGTTGGTGGTGCCAGGGCCACATTGGGGGCCACGGCTGTCTCAAAGCTCTTGTAGGAGTAGAAGCTATAGGAAACAGATGCTTAGCCAGGGTATATCTGCCTCTCAAATCCCTACATGAGCTGTAGAATGCACCCTGCTCAGTCTGCCAGGACACAGGACAATATCTTCTCTCCCCACTCTACCCCACAAGGTCAAGATTCAAATGGCTGATAACCACAAACTTCCTCGCAGGTTGGGCTAGGATGGCACACAGCTAGACCTGCATGTTTTCTGACGTAGGATCTTTATGCAAGCCTAGTTGGCTTGGAATTTGCTATCAATTCCAGACCGGCCTGAAAAAGAGATTCGGTTGCCTCTGCCTCCTGAATGCTGGAGGCTAACTCTTAATACTGTCTGTGAACTCAGCATTTTCATCCAAGACTTCCAAGTTCTAGGCAGTTTATCCTAGGACTAAAGGCACCAACGCCATCGAAGCCTGCTAAACCAGACTTCAGTCCTGTCCATTCCCCACTCACCTGTCTCGAATCAAGGCTGGGAGGTGTGGGGACGGCTCTTTCTCACTTGCGGACACTGCGGGCGACCAGGGCCGGAAAGCAGAAAGGCGCTGGCGAGGGTGAGTGCAGCCGAGGCTCTGTCAAGAGAATCTATGTAAGTGACTACAGAAAAGCAGGCCACATCATGTCCCTGAGGCTGAGCAGAGCCACAGAGTTGGCTCTAAGAAGGGCCTGGCACCCTCCCCAAAGACCCCAGACAGGTTCCCACATAGCACCTTATTGGAGGAACCAGCCAAGGTCCGCAGCCAAGTGGACTGCTTGTCCTTCTCAGAAGACGCAGGGGACTGTGAGGAAGTGTCGTCTGTTTTGGGTCTTATGGAAGCTGGGGGCTCTGAGACCTGTGATCAATACAAAAGGCCCTGTTGGGATCCCTGGGCCCAGGCCCGTCTTCCTACCAGCCCCATGGTAGCAAGCTCCCCACTGGATCATAATTCCACAGCTATGAAGGAGCCCTGGGGACCTAAAACATACAGAGCCACAAACACAGTGTGCCCTTGGCCCTGTGCAGAAAGGTAAGCCTGATGTTTCTGCTAAGGGACAGGGCGTCACATGAGATAGGGAAATACTGTGCTGCTGTGAGGTGACCTCACTCACAGCTGCAGCAGGCTCTGTGTGGATCGCCAAGACCCACTCTGGCCCCCACAGTGCTCTTCCACACTACTTCTTTTTTTTTTTTTCTTTCCCGAGACAAGGTTTCTCTGTGTAGCCTTGGCTGTCCTGGAACTCACTTTGTAGACCAGGCTGGCCTCGAACTCAGAAATCCTCCTGCCTCTGCCTCCCAAGTGCTGGGATTAAAGGTGTGCGCCATCACCGCCTGGCCCACACTACTTCTTTAGAACACAGATACGAGGCTGGCAAGGCTGGATGGGACCAGTCCCACTCTATAGCCATATCAGGAATGGGCTAAATGTCCCAGCAGCAGTGACTTCAGGCTCAAGTGTGACCCAACAACCAGCTGTATTAAAGCCTGTTAGGAGCCTGGGAAGGTGGCCCTCTGGGTGGCCTTTATCACTGCTTCATTAGAGGACCTTACGGTTACCCTCTCCTCAGAGGAAGGAAATATTCAACTTGAATGACCAGGACAAAATAGCTTTAACTAGGTGTCATCACACTGCCTTTGCTGTCAGCTTACAGAAGCCATCCAGTACCCTAACTTATCTCAAGCACCAGCCACGGTCTATTTTGACATCCAGCATTAAGTGGTACACACCTGAGCCAGTCTGTATGTGAAATTCAATGACCTTCCACCTAAATGTCACACACACACCCCTGACATTCCATCTGCAGAACAATCATAGCACAGGCCTCTTCCAGAGCAGATAAGTCTATAGAAGCTAAGCTATTGTCCCCAGCTAGGACCTAAGTAGATGACATGGACCCCAAGGCAGACATATCAGAGTTTACACCTTGGTCCCATACACAGCGCCTCCTTTTAAAGGAGGAGTTACCTTGGGTGTGAAGGGAGAGATGCAGTCAAAGTGAGGCCTCTGACCTACAGCCAGTGGGCCTCCGGTCTACAAAAGAACAGGGCTTTTCTCCAGAACACTTGGGGGAAACACCTTATCATAACCTGGCCTTGCCTCCCTTGAAGAGGCAATGAGGAAGAGGGCAGCCAAGGTACCAGTTTGATAGGTTTCCTTCCATGACACCCGGAGAGGAGGGGTGATCAGCCCCACTGGAGACCTTCACCAAGGCCCAGGGAGTGTGCAGTGAATGTACTGGGTCCCTGTCCAGTGCTTGTGCCTGGGAGGCTTGCTGCTTTTGCAAGAATAAGCAAGTATCTGGGGCCAGCAGGACAGTAAGGACCTCTATCCCTAGTGCTCAGAAAAGGAAGGATCTCTGTATTCAGGGGTCTGCACTAGGGGAGCCATTGGAGGGGTGACATTGGTGGTGTTCCCAGGGAACTTTCAGAGACAAACCCATTATCAGCTGGAGTGCATGTTCCTCAAACATATATAAATAACTGTCCAAGAAAAAAGACACCAAAACCACCTTTCTGGAGGGAATAACTCCTACTGTCAAGCTGTCACTAGCGCAGAGGCTCTGTCAGTGGAGGCCATGTGTGCTCCCCACAGGGTGCTGGCTGGGGCAGGGGAACCCACTTCCGGAATTGCAAGAATCCCTCCCACAATGAAGGCAGAAGGGGGGTGCTGCACACCAGGGTGGGGCTTCTTGTCTGAGCAGACACTGGAACAGGTGCAAAAAGTGAGCTCTATTCTCTCACAGAGAAAGCCACAAGTCTAGTCTGGGACACCTCTCAGGCAGCCTCAAAACTGTGACCCAGCAGAAAATGCCGGCAAATAGGACCACTGGGCGAGGCTACTTCCTGTTCAGAAGGGTCATGGGGGTGTGTGTGTGTATGTGTGCTAGACTACTGTAGTGGGGTCAAAGTCTCCTAAGGCAACCCAGCCGTTTCACATATGGGATGGGGAGGCCCCTGGAGCTAGTGAAAGAGTCATAAGGTAACTGGAACAACTCTCCTGAGATTTTCATAGAAAGTCCAAAGGCAACCAGAACTCTTACAGAACAAGGAAGTGTTAAACTAGACGGCGCCAGGAATTTCCCCTTTAATACCAAGCTAGTTGCACATGTGAGGGTGAAGCTGAAGGGCATTTGCTAATCAAGAGGATCCTGAAGAAGGGCCACCTGGCAGGTGTCCTACTTCACAAAGGTGCAGAGAAAGAGCTTCATCAGGCCTGGGATATCGCTGTCCACAGCATGGATACTAGGGGTCCTAGGAATCAGCCAATGGTTAAGAACAAAACTGTACCACAGTGTGTCCCCTCTGGTTTCTGACCTTTCTTGGAGCCTCAAAAGCAGTCCACAGTGCCTACAAGCCAGGAGGGGAGCTCTGAGCCCACATGCTAAAGCCAGGACCTAAACAGGTTGACAAGAGGCAGCCCTGTCCCCCAAAGTCCAATACCAAGAGCTATTATCATGCCGTATCAGGGGAGGAGCCAGCTGAGCTGGTCACAACAGTGCCCTGTGGCCACTCCTCTCTGGGGCTTCGGACAGTGGTGTTTGCTTCCCCCATATCCCAAGGGCAAAGACACTGAGAACAGGTGTCACTGAGTGTGACCTCCGCACCTGTGCAGGAAGGGCAGGGCCAGGCAGGGCTGTGGATACATAGATCTCCGAGCAGGTAAAGAGCCAGCTGTATATGCCCACCCAACCCCACCCTACTCTCCACTGTGGAGTCTGTGTACTCTGACCTACAGGGAACCTATGAATTCCTCACCTCCACCTCCAAACGTCTACCTCAGAAAGAACACTTGAGACACTCATGCTGACTGAGGACGGAAACAGGGCAGGACAATATGGGCCTGTGGGTTGCTACAGTGGAGCCTGGCATTCAGATGAGCTGTGGCCAATGTGGCTGCTGTGTCTAACACTTGTCTCTAGCCTCAGACGGTACAGAGAACTGCCAGGCAGAGCCTCAGGGATTTGTGGCCAGCAGGAGCCATACAGCACAAGTTGGGGGCTTGAACCAGACAGACGGTGTACCCTGTGGATGCCTATGCCCAATAAGCAAAGACAGTAGGTAGCTGGAGAAACTCTCACAAGGCACGGTCCCTATGGCCGGTATTGCAAAGGCAGTGGAGTGGGTTTGGGGTTCTAAAAGAGGCCTGCACACTGTGCACCAAGATCATGGTAACTAGATACCCACAGAAGAAGTTGAGAACCACTAGGGGTCCCTACACAGCATCTGCTCATCTCACACGCTACAGAATCCTGACAGTCTCCACTCATGCCCAGTCCTAAAAGAACAAGCTCACTGCCATCGTACAGCCCAAGACAGCCCCGACTATTTAGGAAACTTCTTTAGTCAGAGCCAGGGTGCTGGGGCACGCATGCACACTGGGAGTCCAAGGCCAGCCTGGTCTACATAAACCAGCACTAGGAAGGCAGAGGCAGGCAGATATCTGGGAGTTCAAGGCCAGCCCCTGAACAGCCAGAGCGACATAATAAAGAGATCCTGTCCGGAAAACAAAACAAACAAAAAAGAGTCTGCCTCAGAACCTGTTCCCAAGGCCAGTGCTGCCATCTTTCCAACCACATCCAGTTTCTTGTCCTTGATTGTGCGTGCGTGCGTGCGTGCGTGCGTGTGTGTGTGTGTGTGTGTGTGTGTGTGTGTGTGTGTGTGTAAGCTCAGGGTCACATCAGGTTGTGATCAGAACATACAGACTAACTTCCTACAGTGCTCTGGTCACCGCCCCAGACGCCAACCATCTTTAAGTGACCACCAAATGGTCAAGGGAGAACACAGGGACTCTGCTGTATGTCCCTGGCTATGCAGACAGTACCCACGCCACAGGGCAGAGCCCAGGCAGGCTTCCAAGTGACAGAGGCAGGAAAGGCCAACAGAAGGAACAAGTGTCAGGAAATGAGGCTGGCCTGAATCCAGCCAGGCTCTCAGCCTATCTAGTGCCAGGGTCTCTTGTCACTTAGGCCCTTAAACACACAAATACAACAGGATGGATTATGAGGGAACACCCAAACTCAACAGCTGCCAACAGCAATAAGGCAGGCTAGGCCCTGCTCTCTGCACCATGCAGAAGGGCCACAGCCATCTGGAAGAAGTCTATGAGGTCTCTGTGCCTCACTCCTGAGCCTTCCCTGTGAAATGTAGCAGGCTTGAGGACTAAACAGCAGTGATGGGACGATGGGAAGGGACTTGGGATTCGGCTTGCGACAGGAACAGTCTTCCCAGGTGTGAGCCAGCTCTACTGTGGGGACATCATGTAATAACCACCTGTTTAGAAGCTCTCAGAGATGCTGACTATACATCCCTTGAGACTAAAGAGATAGGTCAGCGGGTAAAAGCACTGCCTGTTTTCCAGAGGGCTTGGATTTGGTTCCCAGCACTCACAATGTGACTCACAACCATCTCCAATTCCAGTTTTAGGGGACTGAAGCCCTCTTCTGGCCTTCATGAGTGCCAGTCATACATATGGTATGGCATACATACATACATACAGACAGACAGACATGCAAACATAAAAAATAAATTAAAAAATACTTTTGGGGGACTGGAAAATGGCTCAGTGGTTAAGAGCATTTGCTGCTTTTGCAGAAGACTCGGGTTTTATTCTCAGCACCCACGGAGTGGTTCACAATCATCTGTAACTCAGGTTCCAGGGGATCAAATGTCCTCTTCTGACTTTTTCCAGCACCAAGAACACACATAGGTATGTAGACCTATGCGCAGGCAAAGCATTCAAACACATCACAAATTAAAACGTCTCTAAAACTGTACTTTGGAGAGGGAGTTATTTCACTTTATGTGTATAATTTTGTTGTTTTTTCAAAACAAGGTTTCTCGGTGTAGCCTTGGCTGTCCTGGAACTCACTGGCCTTGAACTGAAAGATCTGCCTGCCTCTGCCTCCAACTTGCTGAGATTAAAGGCATGTTCCACCACCACTTGGCTATGAGTGTTTAGTCTGCTTGCATGTGTATTATGTATGTATCTAACTGCAGCCTCTGCAACTGGAGTTATGGACAGTTGTGAACCACATGTGGGTACTGGAAATAGACTCCAGGGCTTCTGCAAGAGCTAAAGGTGTATTCTTAATCATTAAGCAATCTCTCCAGGAACCTTCCCAAATTGGGAGGGAGGGAGTGAAGGAGGGAAGGAGTTGCATCTCTCTCAAGATTCTGGCTCACTGTGGACAAAGTGCTGGCTGTTCTCTCCCAGATTCTAGAGTCAGTTACAAGGAGATGCCAACACCCCAGAGCAAAAGGAGGTTTCACCTTGTCTGCCCTGATAGGAGTTGCTGTACATATAAAAAATTCACCAGATACCAGGACCCGGCTAAGTATCACAGCACAGGTAGTCTCTCCCTGAGGGTGTCTGGGCCTGGTTGCCTATACACAGATACACTGAGATCAACTGGGCCCAGCTGACACTCTGCTAGATGCATAAGGACTCTCAGGGGTTAAATCAGCAGTCTACCTGTGATGGGCCCTCTGGTTGACATCTTCTGCCAATGTGATGCTCCTGGCCACAAGGGTTTGCCATCTATATACAAATCCAGGCCCAAAGAGTGTGGGCCATCTGGGAGTCCATGATCTCCTTAGTGTGAGGCAAACCTTTAACAAGATACTTTGGTCTTACCTCAATTCTGGAACCAGAGACAATGTCAAGCAATCTTGCCAAAGCCAGGGGCTCTAAACCTGGCTACCCCTCAGGGTTGGGACCTCCAATGGTACATCAGGGTTGGAAGTAACTCAACAATGGGGACACATAGCTTGGCGGACAGGGCTAACCTATGCTTATGTCCAAGAACAAGCAGTTCCTGCAAATTCCAGGTGAGTTGCCTAGATCCATGACAGCGGTTTCCTAACAGAAAGCCTTTCCACACACATGGGCCTTGGCGTCTGAGAGCTGAGCAGGTAACCCAGGCTGGTCCAGGCAAGCTTCATCAACAAGCCTCTCCCGAGCTCGAATGCTTTGCAAGGTCTGGCGGGGTGAGCCTTGGGAAACTCTAGTTTTGACCCTGACATGGACCCAAAGGACAGTATCCAACGGCAACACCAGAAAACAGCTCTCGGGGTAGGGAATGCCATTTGTGTCTGGCAAGACTCAGCAGAGAGCCACTGGGAAGGTGGTAAATGTAGACACACCTTAATCTACGATGGATGTTTCTGAAGCACGTACTTGGAGAGGAAGATGGTGGACAGCACCTGGGGTGACACACCAGGGGCATCAGCCCCACTAAGGACCCAGAGACAGTAAGATGTAACGTCTTACCCAATGTCCTACACCCAGAGTTTGAGGCGCTGGGCATGGTTCATATGCACCTGAGGTGCAGCCTAAAGATAGAGCCAGAATGGGGTCTGTGTGCCAAGGAAAACTACAGGTGGTCAACAGGGTAGGCAACTGCTGCTTATAATCTTCTTTTTGTGCATGCAAACGGTCAAACACTCATGTATATCTCCAGACCTCTCACAGGTATTGAAATAAGGGTTCCATGTAGAGCAGTGGCTCTTTAAACAATGATGCTGTGACCCCTTTAATACAGTTTTTTCATGTTGTGGGGACCCCGAACAATAAAATTATTTTCATTGCTACTTTGTAACTTTTATTTTGCTGTTTTAAATCATAATGTAAATATCTGATGTGACCCCTGTGAAAGGATCTTCCAACCCCCAAAGGGTTACAACCCACAGGTTGAGAACCACTGGTGTAGAGGGTGGGTCTGTGTAGCAGCCAAGGTTGGTGTCATCTTTTTCCAAATGTCTGTACTTTACCTGAAGGATTGGTTACCTGCTCAGCACTATGGTAAACACAGCCTAGGCAGCTATGTATTTTCATCCTATTCCAGGTGGCTACAGTGAGGCTGTTGAGGATGTCTGGGCAGTCATAGCCACAGCCTAACCACCCCTGAGTGAGAAGGGCTAGCCTAGCACACAGGGGTGATACCTGTTCTTAAGGAGAGAACACGATAAACCCTCTAGCCAAGAACTTAGCAAACCGGACAAGTATTTTTCCTGCTAAATCACAGCCTGCCAATGGCTTCCAAGGATGGCGTCAGCCCTAGTCCTGGGTCTTGTCAATCTCATGCAGATTCTGGGGAGGGCTAGCCCAGGTAGCATCCTCACTTGCAGACACTCAAACAGGGAAGGGTCAGCATGTCCGCATCAGTTCAGTTCCAGGCTCACAGCAGGACCTTACTGGCTTGAGCACATGCCCTTCAGATCCCCATGTAAGATCCACAGAGAACAAGTTTCATCCACCCTGTATGCACCAAGCCCTCAATTACTCTATCAGAGGTGGACACTGCCCATGACTGTCCTGCACCCTCTTTCCAGCAAGCACTGACGATGTTCTGCCTGGTTAAGGAATAAGCCAGGCACAATGAGATACCATCTCATGCCCTCTAGGGCAGCCAGAATGAAAACCAGAGTCAACAGTAGGCAGGAGGCAGGATGTGCTGATATAAAGCCCTGTTTGTCCCCGAAACAATTTAAAAGCCAACAAAGAAACCGGGCGGGGGGGGGGGAGCCAAATGACGAGCAATCTCATTCTCGAGTGTGTCCTGCGCTGCTACAAGGTGCTGTCACTGAGAGTCCCACGTCCACACGGGAAATCTCTACACTCTTTCAACTGCCTAGATCCACAACTGCCTCAGGATAAGGTGGTACACGTTCCTACATGCATGGTTTTAAAGACCTGGACAATACAAGTATTAGCAATGATGTAGAGACGTGTGCTGCTGGTGGCAATGTTAAGATGTTAAAAAGTTATGAGCAAACAAAAACAAAAAACAAAAACACATGACCCAGCCATCCTCCCAGGACCAGGGGAAACAGAATCCACTACAGGTGCACACACAGAGTGCTGTACACATGTGTACATGCATATCAGTTACTATATATGCATACACACAGAAGAGTCCACTACACATGTGTACATTGTGTAACAGAATCCACTCCAGATTCGTACACGTGTTCACGGCACCACTGTTTGCAACGGCCAAGAACCAGGAACTGAAATAGATGAACAAACAGTGGTGTATCCGCAGCCTGGGACCCCACTCAGCCCTCACAGGGAAGCACCAACAGCCACGATGCACGTGACCTTCAAAAACATCTTGCTAAATGATAAAAGCCAATTACAGGGGAAAAAAAAGCCTCTTCATGTTCTACGATTTTCCTTTGTGCAAAATGTCTCTAACAGCAACATCCACAGACAACTTAGATCAGAGGTGGCCAGTGGCTGGGGTGGGGCATCTATAGAATGACAGATACCAGAGTTCTGAAACTCTGAACTGGAGTGATGAAAATGTTCTAAATTAGATAGTGGTGATGATGGCATATGGTAAAAGCCACAACTTTTATGAGAGAGATAGATGATGCTATAACTTTAAAAAAAAAGTGCTAAAAAAACCCAAAAATGTGCCCGTGACTTTCTGGTGGAAATCCAAAGCCTGAGGCTGAGGTTTACAGAATTGCAGTCTTCAGAGTTCAACACAGGTGTGGCACCAGAGAAACAACCCAGGGGCCGCAGACGCTGCTGCACAAGAATGCTTAGGTCTGCGTTGCCGCCATCCACCAAGGCTACATCGTAGACTAGAGCATTCAGAAAGAACATCCAGACGCGCAAACGAACAACAGGAGTTCTCTTCGCAAGGTCTTTAAAACAATGCTCACAAGGAAGAGAGAACCTCAGAGCATTAGCCTGACTTCTCATGAGCATTCCAGCCCTTGCCATGAGGCATATATACACCACAGGGTACTGGACGCCATGACATAAAGAGAAACTCTGAGGCAAGCAAAGACTAGGACCCCAGGGTGGATTCCTGCCCTACCACAGGCATCTGCCTTCTATAGACAAAACCTTGAGGGTAGAGCTATATTTACAGGTATCCTAAAAAACGGCCATCCGGGGCTCTAGGTATGACATGGTGTCCCTCTTGTAGGTGGTGTCTCAACACCCACCTCTCACAGCACCTAGTCCCTAAATTCCACCATCCTGGGTGGCAAACTTGCTCTCAGCACCCACAGCAACACAGGCCAGGACAGGCATCATTAATACAGACTACCATTGCTCACATCCTGTCGCCAGGACAGACCTATGCCACTGCCTGCCCTTCACCCAAGCTTGAACTCCATGTCCCAGTGTTCTGAGCACCCCTCCCCAATCAGCTTTCTCCCAAAGCAGCCCTTTCCCCACTCTGCGCCACTTGAACACCAGGCCAATACCCAAGGGACCCCACACTGTACTGCCGCTGGGACCTCTGTGACCCACCACGTATTATGAACCACAAGAAGAGAACTCTGACCTGAGCACCAGCATTGGGAGGTCTTAGAAAGTTATAGACATTCTTGACACATGGGCAACCATGGGTCTGAGGGTAATTAGCACTTTGAAGCTTCCCAGGCTGGTCAGGGATTCATGTATGCTACCATTATCTGGCTCAATTAGAAACCTTAGTAAAACACATATATTTCCTAGTCATGGCTCAATTTTAAATTTGTTCTTGTTTTTAATTTTAAAGTATTTTTAATTATGTATATGTTTATATCTATATGTGAGTATGTACATATACCCAAAGAAGTCAGAAATGTTTAATGTCTTATTGCTGGGAACCAAACCTGGGTCCTCTATAAAAGCAGCAAGCATCTTAACCTCTACACCATGTCTCCAGCCCCCCTTTCCCCCCATAAGGT
Organism: Tokudaia tokunoshimensis; assembly: GCA_036184795.1. NCBI lineage: Eukaryota > Metazoa > Chordata > Mammalia > Rodentia > Muridae > Tokudaia > Tokudaia tokunoshimensis. Next base: position 136,636,529 of record BTHU01000005.1, read on the forward strand.
AGAATTCACAACAGACTTCAGACCAGTAATTCCTTCAAATTAGAAGAATTTATTCACCCAAAGGTTCTATTATAAAAGAAAAATTTTCATTTGGAGATTCTTTTCCCCATCATTCCCAGAGATTTCCAAATCTCACGGCACATGTCCAGAGCTGTCATTTGTGTGCACATGGCTGTGGTTTCCACAAGTATGTAATGACTGCTGAGCAGGAAGGGAGACAGGGTCCCGACTACCGTCAGGGGTGTGGGGTTTCTGGGGACAGCTGCACATCTTGTGACAGCCTCACCCTCTGTCACTTGCTGGGGGTCCTTCATAAAATCAGTGCAACTGTCATCTACCTTGTGATTTTCTCTCATCGAGAGGGTAAAACAGATGGAAACTATTCATAGTATGCTACTTTGAACAAGGAAGATAACTGGACTTTCAAAATAGTCCCTTCTTAAAATTCTACATCCTGTTATTAACTGTCCCGATAACCATACCATATCCAGGCTGTCTGGAAGCTGCACTGGGGGTTGGGGGAAGTAAAGCTACAGAAACAACCCAACACATCGGGATCTCCTAAGATACAACCCAACATGCCAGGATCTCCTCACAATATCCTCACAACCCAACAAGCTGGGATCTCCTAAGATCCTCACAACCTAACAAGCCGGGATCTCCTAAGATCCTCACAACCCGACAAGCCGGGATCTCCTAAGATCCTCACAACCCAACAAGCCGGGATCTCCTAAGATCCTCACAACCCAACATGCTGGGATCTCCTAAGATCCTCACAACCCAACATGCTGGGATCTCCTGAAATCCTCAACATGCACCACACCTCAGAATGTCAGACAGAGTCTGTTAGTTCAGAGATTCACTCCACAGTGAGACCAGGACACCGTGGCGCTGCAAGGGATGGAATGAAGCACACGTACTCACGGTGTTTGCTCTACACCCATGACACTAACAGGCCCACAGTGACCCATTCCGGACTTGGGTCCTCTATAGAGCAGCAAGCACTCCTGACCTCCAACCTGTCTCTCCAGCCTCCTTCTTTCCTCCCGCAAAGCAGAACTTAATACAGCCTTCAAAGCAGCAATACCTTCAAGTAGGAAGCATTCACTCACCCAAAGGTTTTGTGAGAATTTTTAAAATGTTCATTTGGAAATTTTTGTCAGACCAATCTCAAAGGGAACACAAGGTCTCATCATGCCTGGAGTACAGGACAGACTCAAGATGTGCACACCAAAGCCCTAACCATTGAGTAGCTCAACAGAGGGCACTAAACAGAAGCACAGGAAAGGAACGAAGATGATTTCCAGAAAGACCAGGTATGCAACAGAAAAAAATTGGTTCCCCAAGGAAGTATTCACATTTAGAATAGAAAAAACCAAATGAGAATACTGAGTCAGCCACAGACAGGACAGTGGAGAGCTGAGTGGTATCCACGTACAGAGGACACACAATGGCCACAGACACGGCAGCAGAGCTGAGCGGTATCCACGTGCAGAGGACACACAACGGCCACAGACGTGGCAGCAGAGCTGAGCGGTATCCACGTACAGAGGACACACAATGGCCACAGACACGGCAGCAGAGCTGAGCGGTATCCACGTACAGAGGACACACAACGGCCACAGACACGGCAGCAGAGCTGAGCGGTATCCACGTGCAGAGGACACACAACGGCCACAGACACGGCAGCAGAGCTGAGCGGTATCCACGTGCAGAGGACACACAACGGCCACAGACACGGCAGCACAGCTGAGTGGTATCCACGTACAGAGGACACACAATGGCCACAGACACGGCAGCAGAGCTGAGCGGTATCCACGTGCAGAGGATCCACAATTTCAGAGGAAAATGGGGCAAGTCCTAGGCTTAAGATGTGGTGTCTCCTGGCTCCTTTCTTTCAAAGTAGGTCAGTGGGTCTTCAACAGGCCTCCCAGGCCTGCATTACAAGACTCCCTCGCCACTGCCAGCCTGCAGCTCAATGTCTTTGACTAACCTCTACTGGACCCTGCCACAAATTTACCCTAATGTAACGTGGAGACTCTGATCTGTGTCAGAGACAGAAGCAAAAGGTCCATAATCCTTGCTCCACTTAGTGAAGAGTCCTAACTCCGCACTGAGCCATGAGCCTGCTCCAACTGGGTTCAAGGTTACTGCTGTATCTTGTAGGCCCTATCAACATCCGCTCCCCTATGGTCAGGACCTGCGTGACTCTGGCTACTGCCAAGCCCAGAGTCCTTCCTTTCCTTATACTTCAGACAAGGCTCTGGGGCTGTGGAGATGGCTCAGTGCTTGCTATTCAAGAACAAGGACCCGAGTTTGGGTTCCTAACACCCACATAAAAGCTGGGCATGGTGCTGCACATCTGTAAACCCAAAGCTGTGGGGTGGAGACAGGTGGATCCTGGAAGCTCGCTGAACAGCTTAGTCTAGTGGGAATGGTGAGCCCTAGGTTTAAAAAAAGAAAAAAGAAAAAAGAGTCAGGTGTTGTGGAGCACATCCACATGATCTAGGGCTGACTGGAGTAGCCTTAGTGGCCTATGGCTGGCAGAGGCAGCCCGGAGTTCCAAATGCTCACAGCCAACCCACAGGCCCCAGTCTAGCCACAGCAGGTCCCTAATGAGCATTCAGTCAGTGGAGAATCATCATGTCCCACTCATCCTTCACAGGGCAGACCAGAGCCAGAATAATGTCGCCAGTCAACTTACAGTGAGGCAGACCTTGGGTTCCTTTAGGTAAAACTACCAAGACATGGGCAATCCTGAGCCGAATACTGTAACTGCAGCAAATGCTTCCCGCAGGTGACTCAGAGCTAGGATCTCTACAGCATGGCTTGATAAGGTCGTTTACTGTCTTCTACAGGTAAACCCTATGTTGCTTCACTCTGGAATTGGCTCTGTTTGAGCTATGGGTCTTTTCTGGAGAGTCCGCAGCTCTAGAAGTTGCAAAGCTATTTTTGTCATCGCCATTAATATTTTACACATCATAAGTCACATTTTCATCATGCTCAAATTAACCTACTTTCTAGCTACTGAGCTACCGAGGAGGCAAACTGGATTTCTAAGACAACCCCAACCCCCAAATGAAGCGCAAGCACCAGTTATGAATCCTGACTTTGATTCCCTTAAGTAGGTCATTTCTCTAGTTAGTCCAATATTGTTCACAAGACTTCTCCAAAGAAACAGAGTCAGTAAGAGCCTGCCTTCTCCCTCCGGGGAGGACTCACTGAACAATCCTTCCCCTCCCAGGCTCCCACTGAGCAGCTATGAGCGAGTGGCTCGCTGTCTAAAAGGAGCCTTGGGAGTTGGGTATTGACAATAAGCTCCTTCCATGGACCTGGGCCTGTCAAAATGGCAAGAACCCACCCTTGGGACGGGATTTCTTTCATGGGTTGGTTGGGGAGATGAGATGGGAATGGCCAAGTCCTAGCGTGCTGGCCAAGCCTGCAGAGAAGAGCGGGAACCCAAGTACCCCAGACTGAGGCCAGTACTTGAACACACATCCTGGTCTTGTAGGACACAACTCAAGGGCTCACTGTGGCACTGCACTGACGCCTCCTCCCAAACCTGTTTTAGAAGCAGAGTAATGAAGTTCCCAAACAGATATGGATGTTCCCTAGATGATCAATAGAAAGTAACTGTTAAAAGACTTAAAATGCAAGGACCAGAGTCCCAAAGACACCAGCAGTCTGTGATGTGGGCGTACCCCAGCCAGGGAGCCCTGGTCTGGGTGGGGGCAGGGCAAAAGGGCCTATTCTTTCCCAGCGTCCCTCAGCTGCTCCCAGCAGACATTCCATCAAGATGACTCTCGCTAAGGGCGGGGCAGCCTGTAATGGCTGCTTGGCCAGCTGCCACCCCTTCACCAGAGATTGATAAAGATAAACAGGCCTTCCCATCTAGGGCTGGAGGAAAGGCTGCTGGCTGCAGGCTGCAGTGAGGAGGCTGTGAAGTGGAGGGAGGTGCATGCTGCTGCAGGCACTGTTCTCGAGTTTCTCCAGGCCAGCAGGAGGGCTTGACTTCCCACCTCCCATACTTTCCACAGATCAGCAACAAGCCCTCAATAGCACAGGGTGGTGCAAATGGGCCTCAAGGCTGACCAACTTGGTTGGTCCCACACAGTGCATTCAGGCTTCCTCTCCAACATCTGGAAGTGGCAGGCTGGTTTTGACCCATGTAACCAGAAACATATGCAACATGTATCACTAAGGAGCTTGAGAAAGCACCGGGACCCAAGTCCTTATAACTTGTAAGTGTCTAAGACTAAGCCCAGCTCAGTCAAAATCCAGCCCAAGCCTCAATGAGCTGCCACTTACAGGCCAGCCCTAGGTCATTCTCTCTAAGCTCTCAGGCTCTGTCCCAGCATGCACTCTCATCCTAACAGACACTAACAGACAGGGTTAGTGGCAGGTTAAGAACTTCCACGCTTGCACAGTCACCTAGTTCTCCTGTGATGTGGGGGACACTGCTGAGTTGGGAGGTGTTCCCCCCCCATCTCAAGTCCCAGCAAGCAATGAAGTCTGCCCCTCCTCTCACAGGCCCAAAACTCCCCAACTTCTGCAGGGGTGTGGAATGGACAACAATGCATAGCCCAGGTTGGCCAGCCAGTAAATATTGTAGACAGGAAAGCTAGACAGCAGCTGGTGGAAAGAAAAGACAGCTAGCTTGGTTGATCCCAAAGCCACAGGAATTATGGCTATGCTGGAGAAAGAGCTTGCTGGTGACCACATGCAGGCCCCCTTAGGACTCACGGCTTCTGGCTTTCCTGCCACCTTCCAGGAACTAGAATTCATGTGAGCCAAGGAACAGAGAAGGGAGCAAAGCCACGGCATCTCATGGCTCAGGAAGGACCCCAGCCTGCATGCCAATGAAGAGTGATGGCAAAGGACTCTTCACCTCAAAGGAAACCTAGTTCTGTTCCTCGGCCTCCTAAGGTTCCTTACTCCTCAAGGGAAGGGCAACTGTAGCCTACCAGGTTTCCATACAAAGGACAGTCTATGCTCAACTTTCCTATCTTTTTAATAACAAGGCCTAGGTAGATGCTGGTGATAGGTTACGTTCACAGCTTAGTGACGTGTGGGACCCAGAGTCCAGCCGGAGGTGACAGGAGAGCAACCATCACCTCACATTCCCTTGAGGCCAGACTCGGAGAGTGAGGCCTTCCTGTCTGCTTTGTGGGCAGGACCTGCAGACGTTAGCGCCTACAGAAGGCCTCTCTCCTACCCACCTCAGCCCTCAGCAGTCACCACCGCCACTCACTCAGATGGTGCGGTGACCCCTCGTGGGCCAGTGACAGACCCGCCTCCAGACTTAGAGCATAGATTTAGGAAGTGAAGAAAGAGCCACTGTCATAGCACCAATGAGATGAACATATAGGAACACATGTGGGTACGCATCCACACTCATGTACAATTACACGAATGCAGGAATGAATACGTGCATACATAGACAGACGGGAACAACTGTAGACAGCCATGTGCCATTCCTACAGGAGAAAGTTGCTATTACTAATAGAAAAGTGAAACTGGATTTGAACCTGTACAGCACTGAGCCACAGGTGACGGTGGGTGACCCTCAGGGCAGGAGAGGAGGGGCAAGAGAAGATGGTGGTTTTGAGTTCAGCCCTGACTACTCAAGTGAGGACTCCAGGACCCTGTCTCCGGAATTGTGTTTACCGTTTTGCTTCTGCAGAGCTGGGGATTCAATTTCGGGCCCAACACAAAGCACTCTACCCTGCACTCTACCCATGGCTGTGCTGGGACATACAAAGATCCACCTGCCTCTGTCTTCCAAGAGCTGGGATTAAAGGCTGTGTGCCACCACTGCCTGGCTTTTTATAATTTTTTTTTTTAAAAAATTAGCCAGGCAGTGGTGGCACACACCCTTAATCCCAACACTCAGGAGGCAGAGGCAGGTGGATCTCCAAGCTCAGGCATACAAAGTGAGTTCCAGGATACCCAGGGCCATACAGAGAAATCCTGTCTCAATCACCAACTGTTCTGTCTCAGTGTCTGTCTATCTGTCTGTCTGTCTCTCTCTCTGACCCTACTCTTCTGTCTCCTGGAACTCAATGCTTCTGTTGGCTTTTATATCCTCTCCTGTTCCCAAAACTCCAAGAGGCAACTAACATTGAAGGGCACAGGGTCCTTTAAAGGTCCAGGCACGCAAAATAAATCCTACCACACACTCCCATCTCAAGTTAGATTTACTCATTTCATGCTATGTGTGTTCAGCCTGCATAAACATCTGTTGTTTGTGTACCACGTGCATGCCTGCTGCACAGGAGTTGGAACATGTTTCAGATCATCTAAAACTGGATTTAGGGATGGTTGCTGGAGCTGGGAATTGAACCCAGGTCCTCTCCAAGAGCAGTACATGCTCTTAACCACTGAGCCATGTCTCTAGTCCTTTACAGAAGTGGTACTTGAAGCAGTGTTACAACATACTGAGGGCTGAGGACCAACGTCTTGGACTCAGGGAAGGACCAGCTATCCAGGAAAGTCATTTATTAAGGATATAGCTAAAGACCCGTAAGAAAGGGACCTGGGTGAGCAGTTCTCCATAGGTGAGCAGATATCCATAAGCACCAGAGAAGCTCTCAAAAAGATGTGGTCTGACCTCTGCACTGGTGGTCCCAGGAGAATCCCTGGCATGGACTACTGCCCAACAAGCCAGTCTCTCTTGTGAGGTGCTCCTGCGGAAAGAGACAGCTTGGGGGGTAAATGTTAGCCAAAAGACTTTTGAAGGGCCAGACCCAGACCTTTGACATGGCATATGCAGATGAGGCAGACCCTTGTCCAGAACCCAGCACCATGTTACAAAGGTTCTGCCCCTGACACGGATGCTCCATCCCACAGTGAAATAAATGTTTGGAGATTTTCATTCCCCTCTAAATTGGAAATTTTCTTGCCCAGAGAAAACACATGGCCACATTTCCTGTCCAGGGCCAACACCTTCCTGTCTTCAAAGACTAAATAAAAACACCGCCATGTGGCCTTGCCTCGATCTGCACTGGAAGAGGAGCAGGGTAGGGCTGGAGTCTGCACAGCCATGCAAAGAGCTTTGCGGCCCTGAGTGAATACCAATTACCACAGCCCTGGGCTTCTACAGAACCTCCTCAAGCAGATGAGGACAGACAGGGGGCTGTTCTAACACCTGCCCCCAGGCACACACAAGCTTGGTGCTGGGTCTGAGAAGAAAACGGGCCTCTGCAGTTGCTTTTAGTTCAGTGGCAGGCGACTCACCACTGGGTTCAACTCTAGAACAGCCATTACACATATTCATGTTGCCTGCCATCCCAAGCCACTGTGTGCTGAACATCCATGACATGGGAGCCCAGCGAGAGCCAGAGTGGGTTGGGGTGAGTCCTTACAAGCATTTTCAACATCCTCAAGGTCAGACTTCTCAGACAAGACTGTAGGACAGGCAAAACACGAAGGCTCACAACAGCCACACCAGGTGACTTTCCAGATCACTCAGCTTCCGAGCCATAAACCTGCGATGGGATATAGTAAGACAGACACACCCGCCCCACTGTTCCTTGCTCCATCAGTGAGCTAGAGAGCGGACTACACAAATGTGAGGACCAAGCAATGAAGGAAACGCGGTGTTAGTTCTCCATGCTGTTTCCACATAGCAAGAACAAAACAATTACATGTGTTCAAGGTACAAAATGTGCAACTCTGGTGTCCCCAAAAGAAATCACTGTTCTGACACCTGTACCTCATACTAGCTCCGTAAAAGGGCAAATGATAAACCATTCCTGATTACCATTCTCTGCTAACTAGATACAACTGTGACTAGCTGGGAGACCTGGCCACTCCGTGGTGCTGAACCCCAGGGCAGCAGGAGGCACCCCTACCCCCTGGGTTTACTGAACAATGGGGCAAACCCTCTAAAGGACTGGTTCAGAACATCTCTCAAACTAAAGGCATCCAAATGTGCTGGTCTGCAGCACACAAACAGCACCACTGAACCCAGAGCTCTTGGGAGACAAAACAAGAGAAGCTTAGCCAGAAGGCTGGACTCACCATAACTAACTGTCTGCGGGAACTTGGAAACAAATTTCTAGTCAGTTACAAAAAAAAAATCTGTCAGAGGAAAAGTCTTGAGCTGGTTTGCTCACACCTTCACATGCATGTCAGGTTATCCAATGTTAAGAGAGATGGAAATTCACTTGGCAGATGGGTATCTGGGCCATACAAATTGCCCTCAGTGAACAGTTCCACACAAACCTAAACCATGCTTACTGGGTCCAAGGATACACAACAGGCCCAAGATCAGAGAACTTTATCTGGAGGCCCTCTCTTCTGCTCATTTAAGTTACAAATAAAAATAGTTTTTGACTTACTATGAAAATGGCCCAAGTCTTTCTACACTGGTGCCTAAGAAACAAGTCATTAGAACCATTATACATACTGATCCCTCACCAGGGTCTTAGTATGGGCCTGTGGCCACGGATATACATGAGCAGTCCAAAGAACATGGCTGCCCACTCACCTCTCCCAAATCTCATTAGGTCAATGGGGACAGTGGGTAAGTCTGAGATATGGGATCCCCTGCACACCAGCATCTGCCAGTTTAATGTCATGTGCACAAATCTCTTTCAGATGATCTTTACTTGACAAAGAGAAGAAAAGCCCTAAATTTCTGTTAAAACAAGACAAGCATAAAAACCACTGTCACAGGCTACCTAGGCCCAAGGGGCCCTTCCAGAGTCCATATGAACCCATAGCCAAGGTCAGTGAGGCTGCTGTGTCTGGACCTGCATTTATGAACCCAAAGCTGCCAGCCTTCTTTTGAAGGAGTTGCATTCCCGAGATGGGAGATGGGAGTAGAGAGCAGACAGACCCAAGCTCCTGTACCAGTGGAAGGTGACACAGGAAGTGCCACAGGCACAGCACCTCCCCACATGGCATCTAGCCTGGACCTGAGTGACAGGCCTTGTGGACAGCAGTTCTGAAGTCCCTTTCCTGCCACACCAGGAAGAGGAGGAACAGCTAGTACCACCCACACCCAGCAGTCTGCTTTGCTTCCTCGGCCTCCCCCCCCCCCCCACTGACGCCCACGTTGTTTTTTTCTCCATAGAAACAGACACAATACAGGGCAATGGCCCTCAGGACTGCGAGCAGCTCAGAGCTGCTGTGGCAGCTGTTCAACTTCTTTTTTAAAATATGCATGGGTGTTTTTGCCTGCGTGTGTCTGTGAACTGTGGGCATGCAGTGCCTGTGGCGGCTAGAAGGCAGAGTTAGATCCCCTTAGATTGGAGTTATAAACTGCTGTTCGCCACCATATGGCTGTTGGGATACAAACCCAGGTCCCACTGGAAGAGCAGCCAGCATTCTTAACCATTTATTTCTCCAGCTCCTCAACTTCCTGAGGGTGGGGTATCAAGTCAGGACCCTAACCCCACGCTGGTCAGCACCGGAGCACACTGAGTAGAATACCCAAACCCATGGATGTGTCCTAAAGATGGAGATGTCTAAGCCTAGGAACCCCTGGACTGCCTTAGAGCACATCTGAGCGGAGGAACTGGCCACCAGGCATTCCAGAACACCAATGGATTGTCCACGTAAACTGAGAAACGTGTTCTGACAGACACACACGCGTTCCGAAGAGGACCAGTCGCGCAGGCTGAGATTCTAAGTTACTGCCCTTGGAATGTGTAAAAGATTCCCGAATATACACTTCTACCTGGTGCTCCTAAGACCTGGACGGGGCCATGGTTAGTCCCCTGGAGAACTGGGTGTGTGTGTAAAAAAGTTACTATTGCCCTTGCATGTCTGACAGCACTGCTGCCTAGCAGTAAGGCTAACAAGACTTAAACACTCAGAGTGGTCCCAGGTGGTCTCGCTCTTGCCCAGGAGGCTTGCACGCCAACAAGGACCAGTACAGGTTCCCAATTCCCCCTCACAGGGCACCTACAAGGGTCCAAAACTAGTCGGAAGAATCTGGGAGCTAAGCTGTCACGTGCCTGGTATGAGATGGAAAAACACCTTCCCAGGGGCTCTAGTCACCTCCATGTCTCCCCCCCCCTTCCTGCTTTCTTTTGCTTGTCCCTTCCCCAAAGCTGGAGTGGAGTCATAGAAAAGGAGACACTTCCTGTGCCCCCCCCACTGCACCCCCCCCAACCCCCCCCCCAGGCATTCTTGGCAATCCCAAAGAGAGGGAAATCAAAAATCAAGGAAAGAACCATCAGGAGCTGGAAGGGAAGCCAGGCTGCCACATACGGGTGGGTGGGACTTGCAGAGCTGGGCTGGGAAGGAAGTCGGGGTAAGGGAGGATGAGATGGCCGGGAGACAGGCAGAAGGAAGGTGGCCTCTGCCAGGCAGAGTCCTCTCCCACAGCACCTTCCATCCTTGTTTCTCTCCCTCCTCTAAGGTACACCAGAGGCCAACAGGTTTCCAAAGTGATCACTGCAGTCAAGGCGAAGATGTGCACGCCTGCTGGAGTTGGCTACTCACTGCCCAGGAACTGACCAAAGACCAGCCACATCCTGCCCATATAGACCTTGTGGCGGGAGGGTGAACCGGGGCTGCAAACTGGTGGAGCAGAGCATGCGCCACCGGCCCGCCATTCCGCATTACACACATGGCTCCTTTTCATCAAGCCCAAGCCTCCAAAACTAACAGAAGTAAATTCTGCCTTTTCCAAGTCACCCATTCTCCAATCGAGCCGCTTCCCTCTAACACAGCTTCCCGTCATCTGGAGTCAGGAGTGAGTTCAATGGGCAAGACACCTGACTCCACAGTATGCTGGTCCGCAGGGCAGCTCAGGGGGTTCAGCAAAGCTAGAGGCAATGTTCCTTATTTCCCCTTTCCACACCATGAACTGAGAGTTAGCCCAACTCTCACAGGGGTGGGGAAGCATTTTCTGGGAGGCTGATAGGCAGGGGTCATCCTGGCTCAAAATGAATGAGCTCCTGCCAACAGATCTGTGCATCAAGAGGACTTGGCTACTGTATTAGACTTTTCTTGTTGCTGTGATAAAGACTCGCTAACAAAGCAACTTCAGAGGATACCTAATCCCTGCCCCCTCTCCCTCAAGAAAGGCCTAGGAATGTCTCTTGTGTACTGACCATGGCTGACACACAACTGTAAGTCTCAAAGACAAACTCAGATGTAGAGTAGCAAGAGGCTTTAAGTTCTCACTCCAAAGCCAGTGCAGACCATAGGCAAGCGATCTACACGTGGTAGCCCTGGACACACACAGATGAAAGAGCAGATGCCCACAGATGAGGAGGCTGTCCCATGGGACCCAGTGGTAAAGTGCAGTTCTGAAGGCTCAGAGCTCTCAGGGGTCCTTAACACCAGGCTTTTCCAAGACTAGCCTTCTGGACAATGTAGGACAACTCTAGTTTATCTGAGGCCTTTGCCTAAGATCTCTCCCCTTACTTCACTTCCCTTCCAATGTACTCAGGGGGATGGAGCTACTGCCAGGGAGGTGGACAAAAACACCCAGACCTCCACCACCTCAGATGAGCCCATTCATTACTGAGAGAAGAGTCTGTGAGCTGCTCAAGAAAGGCAGATGGATGCAGGATGCTTTTCTGTCCTCAAGAGATAATCTTCAGTTGGGTCTGGGACCACAGATTTAATCCTACGAACCATAAAGTCTGTCTCCAAGGCCTCCTTCATTGCTAAACCCCACCCCATTACCAAGGGCAGGAGGAACAGCTGACCCAGCAGCACACCTTGCTCACATTAGTGATGCCCAATTACTTACTTCCCTCACAACACAGCTAAGTGATATAGCCTTCCCTATAAAGACCTCCTCCAGCTTAGACAAAAGAGACAGCTGGAGTGGCCACTTCAGGCCTTGCTGGAGCTCCTGATGACAGCTTCTGCCAGCCCCACCCAAAGTATCCTCCTCTAGACTTTATTTACCCAACTGAGAAACAAGCACACACTCAACCCAGGAAAGCCGCAAGTACACACACAAGTGGTTGAGTAGCGTAATTCCACTACTACTAGTAGGTGCAGCCAATCACTGCCTCCTAGACACCATCCTGGGGGCACAGGATACCTGGCAGTGACAACGGAGATCCCAAGTCCCAAACAGATCAATTTAGACTTATTTAGTAGTCCTTCTTGAAAAACACACAATCCTGGGACAGGAATCCTACAACACACCCAGTCCTCACAGGAGACAGCTTATGGCTGAGAGACTCACTACAAATACACCAGGGGCTACTGGGACTCAAGAACCAAAAGGAAGCCATCCAGGGACCGCCCCGGCCATGAAGACATAAGACAGAAGTACCTCACATCTTCAGGGAAGAGCAGGGACACAAACAGAAGATCTGTTTTGAGTATGAGGCATGCAATCCAAGTCCCCAAGCACGACAGGTAAGCACTCTACCACTGAGCTATAACTCCAACTCAAAAGCTGTTAAAACTTATAAAGGTGGGCTGTTGGATGAGTTAGTGGTCAAAGGCATTTGCCGGTAAGCCTAACCACTTACATTCAATATCCAGAACCCAGATGACAGAATCGACTCCCACAGGCTGTCCTTGACCTCTGCTAACCTGTTCTTTGAAAGTTTTCCTGGACTACCTCCCTGGAGCATTTTCAGACCACATGAAATAAATAAATGTAACTAAAAAGTTTTTCAAGTTTTGACACTTAAACGTGTTTTGCCCCCCCCCACGCCCACTTACAAAGTGCTCTTAGAGGCCAGAGGAAGGCACTGGATCTCCTGGAACTGGAATTAGGGATGAGCCTACATGTGGTGCTGGGAACTAAATCCAGGCCCTTTGCAAAAATTGCTCTTAACCACTGATGCATCTCCAACTCAACTTAGAATAAATTTTAAATCACAAAAGGAAAGGAGGTAGCTTCAGAGAGCAGACACACTCAGGTGTTCTATCAGGTGACACCTCACCAAGCCATTCTCAGTAGGACAAATGGACCTATCTGGGTAAGGGTATGTCCATGAGCACTTCAATCTTCTACTTACAAACTAAAAGGTTCAGTCAAGTGTTTTTGCAGGGTCTGAACATGCTCCAGGGAGGTAGTCCAGGAAAGCTTTCTAAGTACAGAGACCCACCGCAGGACTCAGAAACAGGGTTCTGTGGGCCTAGGACAGCAGCAGTTACAGGTTCAGTTCTTGGACATATCTGGGAGTGTGGGAGTGCAGGTTGCCTGGGGTGGTCCTGCTGTCTTAAGCACTTGGTCCTAGTCCTAATATTTCACATCTCAGAAATAAGTTTTGACTAGTGAATCTCTGGGAGTGGGGTGCTTCTGGGGTGGCCTGGTTGTACAGGGCAACTTCTTCCTCGGTAAACCGGACAGAACATGTGCCTGTCAGACTATGAGCAAAGAGTCTGCCCTAGAGCACCATAGGTTCTTCAGTGCAGATTTCACAGCCCAGCCCTCCTGTCCAGGGGGGAGGGGGAGATACCTTGAAAGAGCAAAAGGAAACAACACAGGCCTACAGTACTGAAGAAGAACAGGAGCCCCGAGGAGTTCCCTAGGCTCGGCCCCAGCTTCCCTGCAAACTCCAGGGCCTGTAAAATTCCTATCCTGGAGGAGGACATGGCTGACAGCCAGGGCGTTCTTGGGGGCCTGCAAACGGGATCTGTGGAAGACCCTCCCACAGGTGGGGCCAGGCCTGGAAATGGGGCTATTTCGAGACCAGCAGACAAACCGAATCACGTTTTCTCTTCTACACCAGACTGGGATCTAGGGCAAAGAGCTTAGCTGAGATACCCCCAGGTAAAGGGAGAGAGTTTGACCCTGTCATTGCCGTGCAGGACTGCATCAAACTCAAGGAAGCAAACTACACGACCTTGCTGGGCCACCAAGATAAAAGCACAAGCCATCTACCCCAGGCCACTGCTCAGAATCTTCAGGGGGCTCAAAGCTCCTTTCAGAACAGACCAGAAGCCAGAACATGCCATCATTTCCCAAGTCAAGCACGACCACTCGAGGCCCTTCTCACAAGGCAGCAGGCCAACTGTAGAGAAGGGACAGGGCTCACACGCCTACTCTCCCTCACCATGACCCAAGCAGGAATGACATGCAGACTGCAGAGTTACTAAGGAAGATTACTACAGAAACCAGAGGATAGCCAAGATTGCAGACAACTAGGATCCACTCTGATAACCCCCATCACTGTCTCTGTTCTCCTGGGGCTCAGCAATGGGGTCATGGCAATTCTGAGGCCCCTTCAAGTTTGACAAATAGACTATCATGAGACCAGCTGGCACAATGACCCATCATGCCTTGAGAGCCCAACCTGGAACCTCATTTCTACAACACGCTACAACAGTGGTTCTCACCCTTCCTAACACTGTGTTCCTTATGTTGTGGTGACCCCCAAACATACATTTTTTTAACTGTTATTTTGCTACACACACACACACACCATAAATTCCATATTTCCCAATGGGAATCCCTATGAAAGGGTCATTCAATCGCCAGAGAGGTCACAATCTCCAGGTTGAGAACCACTGTGCTACAGGAAGATCCACAACTAGTCCAAGATGGCCGACTGGGGCAGGAATGAACCCGAGGGCCTGCAGGAGGACTGGCTGTCGTCTACATGTCAAAATATGCTTGGCTATGATCTGAGAAACTGGACCTCAGCATGCTGAAAGACACTGTCACTTGAGCAAATTCTGAGCGTGCAGAGACAGTACCCAACACCCAAGTCTACATGCAACTGGTCTCCCTAACCCTGACAAGGAAATGAAGCAAGTCAGAAGACTGTCCAGTCATAGTACAGGGTCTGGCAGCAGGACCTTGGTACACACCGTAAGCACAAGAGAAATGCACAGCCTATGGTTAGGACACAGACACAACCTATCATGGTGTCCACTGACAGCAGCTCCCCTAACCAGAGCCATCTCATTTCCCAGGGGGGCTTTTATATTGTCCTTTTCACAACTAAGAATGGGCTCCCAGTCCTGGGGCCAAGATCCAGCAGAACTGAAGAGCAGGTAAGGCCCAGCATGAAAGACAAAAGCAGCTACTATCCAGTGGACCTGTGGCCATCCCAGCTCCTCTACAAGACCCTGTGAGGGTTGTCAGATTCACAGGATTTGGAGTCAACAATACCTCCAAGACCTGGAAAGGTTAAAAATTCAAAAGACTTTTATGTGTTTTTATTTACTCAATAAAAATCTGCAAAGAGGAAAATGGGTAATGATAAAACAGAACTCAAAGGAATAAATCAGGCCTCCTCACAAAAAATGCTAGACTCAGCAAACATGGTTGAGCATGGCGGCACACACCTGTCATGACAGTAACCATGAGACAGCGGCAAGAGGGTCAGGAGTTCAAGGCAATCCTCAGTTACATATTGAGTTCTAGGTCAGCTTGAGCTACTGGAAACTCTGGGGGTGGGGGGACAAAAAAACACTCAAAAAAACAAAACAAAAAAACAAAAACAAAACCAAAAAACCAGGGCAGGGGATTGGGGGTGTGTGATGTGGTGGTGGACGAGGAACAGAAACTATTTTTTCCCAGGGGTACAGCTCTCTGGTAGAATGTGTGGTTTATATGTGGATGGCCTCGGGTTGACCTATCAGCCTCCAGCATTGGTAGGGATCGAAGTCACCCTGCCTATGTAGGCTGGACACCCTCACCCACCTGCATGTGTTTTACTGACTTCCAGACTAGTCAGAGTGGGGAGCTAACTGGACCCACTAATGTGCTCACTGTGGCCGTGACTCTGCTGAGTGGAAGCACTGTGCCAGGCAGGGTCATGTCCCAAAGCTACCACACTACAAAATGCTAGTCCTTCCCTTCCTAGGGCTCAGGCTGCAGCACCATGACCCCTGAGACTTTCTACAATGTGGAATACCTCGGGCTTTTTTTTCCCCCCTCCCCAAGACAGGGTTTTCTCTGTTTAGCCCTGGCTATCCTGGAACTTACTTTGTAAACCAGGCTGGCCTCAAGTTTAAAGAGATCCATCTGCCTCTGCCTCTCCCGTGCTGGGAATTAAAGGCGGGCAGCACCACACCTGGCAACCTCAGGATCTTTATAGAAAAGTCACTAAAAATCCACAACTCCCTTCCCACCTCCTTGCAGGCCCAGGACAGGTGCCTATAAAAAGCCAAGAAAAGGCCATGGGTCAAGATCCTATCGCCAGGATCACATCCTCAGAGAACTTATTGGTTCTTAAAATAATGCTACTGTCCATGACTCAGCCTAGGGACCCAGTACTTCTCTTGCCCTAGGTTCAGGGCATGACCATTTGTTAGAGGCTACCATAACTGATACCAACCAAAAGGGGCAGGGCTGGGACTTTCCATTTCCAGGCAGGCAAAAGAATGAGCAAATAGCTACACGGGCCTTTTACTGCCTTCTCTGCCTGAGCAAGCCTTCCCCAGTCTGAGGACTGAGGTTCCCAGGCAGGCCTTGGAAGTGATCCACTTCCTATGAGGTCCCACCCACTAAAGAGATAGAGCTAGCAAGAAAGAGCTCACAGAAAGTATTCATATTCATTCTCTCTCTCTCTCTCTCAGACTCTCTCTCTCTCAGACTCTCTCTCTCTCTCTCTCTCTCTCTCCCTCCCTCCCTCCCTCACACACACACACACACACACACCCCTCCCCTTACCCTCTCCCCACCCATCTCTCTCAGCAATCCACTGACATGAGGAGTATGGGCAGGCCTAGAGGCCCCAGCCAGTTCCTGCTGCTAGAATGGGCAGAGCTGGAGTCAGACACTCCAGTGCATCCCTGGGGCCAGCTGAAGAACCCCTCGTCATCTGTCACCAGGACAAAAGGCCAAATGGTTTCAGGGGTCACCTCAGGAAGAGTGCCTAGGACATCTGCACTCTGAATTGGTGGCGGCCTAACAAATGTCTGTGCTTTCAGGTGTCCTCCTGGCTATTTGATTACCTTTACTACCACTAAGGCAGTTTCCCTGATTTCAGACTGGGGAAAAAGTAGCCAAGGAGCCTCAGGGCATAAGTACACAAAGAAGACCCAAACAGAATACCTCCAAGATGGCAGAATAACTACAGGAAAAGGCTCTAGTCAGGATAAAACACGCATTTCCCTTAGGGGCAATATTTGCGAGGCCACACTTAAAGAGCTTGGGACAAGTCACTCTTCGTTACAGAAGTCACAACAGGTCCAGGAGATGGAGACACAGCTGCTCTGAGAAGAGCCAAGCCCAGTGGATAGGATGAGAAGAAGCAACCCTGCTAAGACTCTCACTTCTGCATTCTGATGCAGAAGTCTTAGGTGGTACAGCCTCAGGCACCTCCACCTCTGCTGTCAGTATCTAGTAGTTTGTTCAAGTTTTTAGATCTCCCTCCCTCCTTCCCTCCCCCCCTCCCTCCTTCCCTCCCCGCTCCCCCCACTCTCACACAGAAGTCAGAGAGAGAATTATGGAAGTCAGTCTTCCCGAAACGCTGGTGAGTACCTGCGGCCATCAGCCTTGGCCAGAGGCACCTTTACCCACTGCACCGGTTTACTGACCCGTTTGCTTGATTTTTAACTTCCTTTCTAGGCTACCGAAACACTTAACCTTGGTGGCTTGAGATTCAGACCATTCGGTGGATTTGTAATCCTCAGAAGGCTCGACCCTGTCAAAGGTCCATTCCCCCGCGGTCTGTGCAGAGGGCAAAGGGTCGTGAGAACTTAAGATACACAATAAAAATCAGGGCAGTGACCTTTTGAACCCGACTCTTTACAGGGTGAAGGCCTGCAGAAAACAGTGACCAGGGGCACACAGGGCCTCAACCTCTTTCCAGAGTTTGGCTGCCTCTGCACCTGCCCAGAGGGGGCAAAGGGGAGTGAGTACCAGGGAGGCCAGTCCGCCCCCCAGAGAAGGACCAGAGCAAAGAGGCGCGGCCCTGAGTCCCGGGGACATCGCTTGTTGTTCTGTGGACCAGGTGTGTCTTAAAAACCACGCTCTGGAAACACTGCCAGTCCTCCCCAGGGGGCCAGCCTCCAGAGCCATCAGCACAGATGTTTCCAGAAACCTCCATGTCCCTCCGTAACTGGCCTGGATATCAAGGAAGGGAGCAGTCGCTGTCCCCAAGGCCCCCAGGCCCGAGGGAGGGGACTCCAAAGGACAAAGGTTTCTGCAGAGACAGAGCAGATCATCCTAAAAGCTAGTAGTGGGATCAGTGCTTGGCAGCGGGAGATCAAGAGTTTGAGCCTAGGCCAGGCAAGGTGGTACAAGCCTTTAATCCCAGCCTTTAGGAATTTAACTTAGAGGCTAACCTAGTCTACGTAGTGAGTTCCAAGTCAGTCGAGGCTACTTAGCAAATGTTTGTCTTTAAAAAAAAATATGAGGAGGAAGAGATGACAATGAAATAACCTCTGGGGATAAAAAAATGGTTAGGCTTTTAAAAGAGCCTCCTGTTCTTGCAGAATTCAGTTCTCCGCACCCTTACTGGGTGACTTACAACTGCCTATAGTCTCAGCTCCAAGGGATCCAGCACCTTCTTCCGGTCTCCAGGCACCCTCACACACATGACATACACATACAATGATAAGATCCCCACCAAATTTAACACTCCCTGAATAATAAGCATAAAGAAGAAAAAGGACAGAACCTCCAGAGACAGACCGCCATGGAGATCCCTGGCTCAGTTCCCACAGGCTCGGACCAAGAGCTGTTTGCACCCTCATGCCTATTACTTTGCCAACTTGCCTGCGTCCCTGCATATCCTCATGGGGGTCATTCTGCAGTTAAGGTTATACTCTGGCCAGACAGTGCGGTCTTGTTATCTTCTCACTGCTAGAGATTTCCCTATGTTGACTTGAGAGTACATGCCCAAAAGGCAAGCTGTCCCTGTTAAGATTTGGAGTCACCACCGTCTGTGAGTCTGCCCAGGGCTCTCCCACTCTCTATGGGTCTCCCATGGGGGTTCTGGGAGATGCTGGTTACACCATCCTGATGCCAGGGCTGGAATAGCCATGGGATGGTGTTGTCTCAGATGCAGCCCTAGTAACCTGAGCGTCCTCTGCTGGTCCCTGGAGGGTGGGAGGTGTGGCCACAGGCTTTGTTCTGTTTATGGGAGGTCAAGCGGCCACATGGGGGAGGGAGGCCTGTGGCCCCTGGGGACTGCCATCTGGCAATTGTAAAAGGGGCAATCCACATTTTTGGAGGGGGGATGGTAGGGAACAAATTGCAGACGGGTCAGGAGGGTCCTCCACCCCTGTGCCTCCCAGGCAGACACCTCTGTGGCCTTTCTTCCAGTGTCTGTGCCCAAGGTGAAAAGTTCAGGCTGTCCAGTCCCCAGAGGGGATGAAGGTGGCGCAGTCTTGCAGGGAGAGTCTAAATAGCTCCTCTGTTTTCCCTCCTGTTCCCTGGAGGCCAGGGTGGGCCGGCCTCTGGAAGTTCTAACCAGTACTTAGGATAGCATGGGACAGATGAATTCATACCCACCCTCTCTGGACTCGGTGATCCAGACCTTGGGCCTCCTTGGGCTGTAGTGAGGTTGTGCAGGGCCTGTTGGGTTAAGCACATACCACCATTCGTGGGTCCTTCAGAGACTCACCTCATGGCCAATCAGCCCACCCGCCTTGCCTGCCTCGCTTCCCAGAAGTCTGCAGGAACCTCTCTCTCTCTGAGCCCGCTGGAAAGTGAGCATGTACTGCAGTTTGCAAAATGCCCTCACACCCCCACCATCTGTTTCTCTTTCCGACTGAAAGTAACATAGCACTGGCTAGCCTTGATATTCCACCACCGAACCATATTACAGCTCATCGGCCATGCCTCCCTTCTTCCGTGCCTCTCTTAGTGTCGACAAACCTGATCGTGACGCAGGAAACACACGCCCCTAAGAATCTTTAACAACAGCACCCCAACCCAGCTCATGGATCAACTCTACTTCAAGGAATGATACAGGCAACTGCCTCAGAAGAGTTAGCTGGCCTGGACCCCTGGCCAGTGTCAGAGACCTTGCTGGACCCTCTAAATCATACTACCTTTCACTGCTGAAAATCTCACTATTATCCCAGACAGACTCTCCTTTTGGCTTATCTTGCCTAACAGGTCAAAAATCAAACCCTTCCCTTCTGTATCTAATTGAAGAAAGAGAAATCAAAACACAGTAGGGCCACACAGCCAGTCCTCATCCTCTCTCTGTTGTGGTCTCTCCCTCATCTGTGCCAGGTCCCTTACCCTGCCGCCCTCAGGAGCCCAAAGGAAGCTGAAAAGTTATGTAAAACTCCCCATACTGCCGGGGAGAGGAATGCAATCTACAAACCAGAGAAGACCTACCACAAGCCCAAACTAAAGGCAACCCACGGCTGCCCTGTAGTAAGATGTATTGTCTGAAAAGTGAGGCACAGAAACCCCTGTGCACTAGGGCTGCATCTCCCATGCATCCCTTGAGGCACAGAAGCCTGGACTTAGACTGCAAAGTCCCCTTGGGGGTTGTTTGTCCTGTGGTCACCTATTCTCAGAAGAGTGCACACCCCTTGTTCAGCAAGGAGTAGGCAGCCACATACTCAGCACCTTATTCTACATCAAGGTGTGTTCTGTGGGTCACACCTGGCTAGACAGCTGACTCCAAGGACAGCACAGATCAAGATAGGAGTCAGGCAGGGCCTGAGAGCAAGCTCAGATGTGCTCCAGGAAGTACCAAAAGAAGTGTTCTGAGCTCTGAGAAAGAGATCCTAAGAGAGCAGCCAGACTTGGTGGTACACGACTTTAATCCTAGTACTGCTCTGAAGGCAGAGATGGACAGATCTCTGCGAATTTAGAGGGCAAGCCTGGTCTACATAGTGAATGAATTCCAGGAAAGTTAGGGGGGGAAATACCTAATACCTGTCTCACCCCCCCCAAAAAAAACATCCAGAGAGACAGGAACACAGTTTAAAAAAAACAAAAACAAAACAAAGCCTTTTAGACATGTAAAAATAGGTTAGTCAGGAACCCCACTATACCCAAGACTGCACTTGATAATCAACAAAGCCTAGGACATCCCACAACACCCACTGGACAGGACATAAGCAGAGACCAAGAGCAATATTCTGCTCTGCACATCTTCAGGACTGCCGGAGGCTGCTGGACAAGATGCTATCTCGATCTGCCCTGCAGCTGGAATCTCCTCTAGGATCCTGACCCTTGAACCAGAGACTACCTTCTGTGAGAGGCTGAACCCAGCCTTTAGCTAAGATATGTCACAGAGGCACAGGTGAGCAGCAAGGAGAGAGGGGCTTTAGACCGTAGAAAACGGTGTGTGATGACCCTCAGCATAGTAAAATACAACTTTTGTTATGTCGGCTACAGGTCTCTACCTTCTTCTGCAACAGAGGTCCTGAGAGTGAGAGGCATCCACTGCAGACTACAGAAGGCACAGGAGTGATCCAGCTGCAAGACCTTCAATTAGGGCCCCAGCAGCACAAGGGGTCCATCATAATAGCCAGGGTGACACAACCTGATGGCCTCAAAGAGCCCCAGCCCCACACCACAGATGGCCCCAAACAGCTAGGAAATGGAACCAAACTGTACCTCTGAAAGATCTTGCAGGCTACTTAGGATGTGTGTGTGTGTGTGTGTGTGTGTGTGTGTGTGTGTGTGTGTGTGTGTGTGTGTGTGTTTGGAGAACAAACTCACAGTCTGGAAGCAGAAAGACCACAAATCAACCCCTCACTTCTGAATGCTCAAGTCACTAGTGTTCCCTGACAGTCAATCACAAGCCCTGGCCCCAAAAGCAGTTTAGAAGTAGAACAGAGTATTCAGCACCTCATTATAACAAGACCAGTCCTAGGGCTGCTGCCCCTAAAGCTCTTGCTCCCTCAAAACGTGTCATAACCCACCACTACCCCCAGGCCGTGACAAATCCTAAAGCCACCTACTCTCCTTTCACTCTGAAAAAGCCTTTTCAATAAATGTAGTATGTGAGTACAGAGGTGCATCCCCAATGACATTGTATGGGCGGGCCAGGCCTTCCTACCACTCCACTGTAGCCTATACAAGCACAGATGTACCCCTGCTTCACCCCGAAAGGGACTGGGGCTGCCTGGAATTTTCTGCAAACAGATTGGGGGAAAAAAAAATCTATTTCATCTCTGCTCAAGCTGAATTTTGAATGGCCCTCGGTGATCCCCCTTCCTGATCACCAGCCCCTCCACCATTAGCATCGCCTGGTTTTGCAGATGTTACCGGACCCCATGCTTGTTTAAAAAACAGCAGAGTGCTGTCTCAATGCAGTTGTTAGGCTGAATAGTCAAAATCATGGCACTTTGTTCATAATCAATCTCGACTAAAACTGAAAAGGCAGTAATGAAGATGTTAACAAAACGAATTTAATGCAGCCAAAATTATTGCAAAAGGAAAACATCCACTCAGAATGGATGTGCCAGTCAGCACAATTCAGGCATTTCTTTCTTTTTTTTAAAACCTGCTACTGCAGAGTATGGCTTCCCTACCTTTCCCACATCAAGTCAACATCCCCAAGGGCCTATCTCTCCAAACTCTCAAGTTATTTCTGGGTTTTGTAGTCTTTAGTGCTAGAGTAGTCAGGCAACTTTCTCAAACATTTTAAGAATGGACCCAGAGAGAGGCCTGGTGGCTTCAGATGTCCTAAGCAGGTGTGACGTCAGCAACACCTGTGATGTTAGAATGTTGATTAGAGAGCTGAAAGTCACACAGGGATGAGGCAACATCACACTGGGATGACAACAGCTAGCAAGGGCTATAGGGCCCGTCGCCCTCTCACCTCAACAGTCTGCAGGATGGGCAGCAGGGGGGACAAACTCAACTGGCAAGGCTCAGAGGACACCAGGTTCCGCTGGAGCTGAAGGTCCCAGAGATCAGCAGCACCATGGGACAGAGCAGAAAGCGAGCCACCGGGGTCCCAGATATTCTGTACACATAGCAGTGTCCTCTTGAATTCAACAAAACCCACCTCAGTGTGTCCAGGCATTGTGGAGGTCAGGAACCGTGACTAGGCCCAGTGCTCACACTGGCCAAAAGTGGTCTATCCCCACGCAGAAAACAGGAAACTGCTCAACTTCACAGGGTCTTGTTCCTCTGGAGGATCTCCATGGTAATGGGAAGAGCGCTACTAAACCCACACTCAGATCCACCTAAAATAAAACTCTCAGGAGGACTTATAGAAATAAGAGATATTCTGCATGCAAATAGGTTAATTTCAAAATACTGGCATCCAAGAAGCAGGAGATTGTAAGCTTTTATGAGGAAAATGGTCCATCATCTAAAAAGGACCAGAGCCAGCAGAGTAACTGATAGGCAAACAGTACTAAAACTGTGCTTCCAGCTGAATTCCGTTTGTTTAAATGCCAGTGAGTGACTAAGAGTAAATCCCCCAAAATCAAACTCCTGGAGATGAAGTTAGCAGTAGAGGACGGCAGAAAAGGAGACCTGAGATTCTGTACACGTAGCAGCACGACACTCAACCAATAGAGGAGGCTCCTAGAGGACAAGCATTGCTCCAACACAGACCAAATACCAGAAAGACAGCCAAGTGCCAGTACACAAAAAATAAAATCTGTAGAAACGGGATCCAAAAACTTTGCAGACTCAACCTATCTTATAAACCCCGAAGACACAACCTGGAGAGAAGTCACGGTGGCGCAATTCATGTTCAGTGCTCCTTTGTTGGCTCAGAGTGGGCTGAAAGGAGGTGTTAGGCTCAAGGGGCGAGAGGAGGAGAGCTGTCTTTGAAAAACAGATAAGCAAAAAGACCAAGGCAGCCAACTGTGCAGGTTCTCCTGTGCACACAGTTCACTTGCTAAAATAACCAACGTCAAGGCACAAGACAAAGGCCTTAAACAGATTCAAAGGGATCTGCATCAGACAAAATATTATCTGACCATAGGGAATTCAGTTAGCAATTAGTAACGAGTATCACTAGAAATCTCAAGTATCTGGAAACTAAATCACACACTCTTAAGCAGCCCACATGTAAAGGAGGAAACCAGAAGAGCACTTGTGTAATGCCCCAAAACAAGACTTAGGAGACAAAACTCCAGATGCTGCATTGGGAAAAACATGACTCAGTGTCCAACTTAGAAACTAAAAGAGAGTCAAATTCTACCCAAAGTCAGTCAAAGAAACGATAAAGTTAAAAATGTGAATCGAAGAAGCAGGAAAAATTAAAGACAGTCAATGGAAGCAAAGATCTCTGAGAAGGTCCCTGGCAGCAAGGCTGAGAGATTAGCATTAAGAGCGGAAGGCTGTACCCACTCCACAGCAGTCAGAGGGGAATCAGGATGAGAGCACAGCTCAGCAGACACAGTGCTCGCCATACAAACATGAGGACGTGATTCTGATTCCCCAGAACCAGTGCGGTGGGTCAGGTAAGACCTAGGACGCCTGGACAGGAGGCCTAGTCTACTCAGTGAGCTCCAGGTCAGTGAGAGACTATCTCAAAAAAGCAAGGTGTGTGTCTATGTCTCTGTCTTGTCTGTCTGTCTGTCTGTCTGTCTGCATTGTATATGTGTCAGGTCCAGGTGTGGCAACTCAGTAAGTAGACTGACCAAATTACTATCTAATATACTTAACTCTCTTGTAAGAACAGACAACCTACAGGCTGCAGAAGCTATAAACCAGCCTAAAAAGCACACCAGGCTAATACGGCTTCCTGTTGACTTTTACCAAATATTCAGAAGAAACAAAAATTATTTCTTGACATTTATGAAGAAAGAACACTTCTAACCAATAATTCAAAACCAAAGATATTTCGGGGGTGGAGGGACAATCTTACTACAGACCAGCTACCTTCATGAAAAATACTTTAAAGCCCTGAGCTGGCACGATGGCTCAGAGGGTTACCCTTAAATTCAATGACCTGAGTTCACTATGTGATAAAAAGAGAAAACCAACCCCCAAGCTGTCCTCTAACTTCCATACATACACTGTGGCTTGTTTAAGCCCACATACATACATAATACATACATTCACACATACCATATTTATTTATTTAAACTTTTAAATAAGCCAAAATAGATTCTCACCAAGCTGACAAACTCTAACATCTATCCCTGATAGACAGTGAGGCGGGGCAGGAGTGGGGGTGAATGCCGACTCTCCGTCAATTGGGCAGCTGGGGCCGACTCCACAACTTCACAAACTCCAGGCTAGCCTGGGCTACATAGTGAGAGACCTAAGGGGACTAGAAAGATGGCTCAGCTGCTACAAGCTATAGCCACTCTTCCAAAGGACCCAGGTTCAATTTCCAGCACCTTCATGGCAGAGTCCCAAGAACAAATATGAAAAGGGGTTAGGGAGCTAAAGTACTGACAAGCTTCAGGAAGCCCGTGTGATACTGACAGATGCATGAAGCGGACGGATGGTGGGAGCGCAGACCCAACAACGCCCAGAGCCGCAGACCCCACCAGGTGACCAAGTGACCTCGCCACAGCTGGCTCCGGTGCCCACACAACTGCACATCTGGATGCAAAATAATGAACGTGGGCTACATCTACACACACAAGAATCAGCTCCAAGTGGCCTGCCGGCCTAAGCAGAAAAGCTGAGATGCTTTACACTCTGCTGTAAAGTTCCTAATAGAACACAGAAGATGCTGCCTGCAACCAGAAACTAAGAAAAGATGCCCAACTGGGAAACTAGCCACAGGGTCAGATGAAAAATTAGGAAGAGTAGAGGGAAGAAAGTGTATCGTGGGCAGGGAGAATGTCTGTGGAGCACAAATGTGGGTGTGGCTAGGATCCCACCAAGAAAATCAGCAGAAAACAGAGCCCAGGCCAAGCAACGACCAAGGTAACAAATACTTCATCAAAGACACTGCAGCAAGAACAGTAAGACATTCAAAGTAACACCAGAGTCACTAGTTACCAAGGAAATGCGATCATCAAGTACAGTATGAATTCAGAGTGACAGGAACTGTGCGGCTGCAGGAGCTGGGCTGTGGGGGCACGACCACCCACACCTAGGTATCTACTGCAAGGAGAAGAGCCCCTGGCAAGCCCCGAGACACTAAGTTCAGTGAGCTTTGACTTGTAATGGCGAAGAGCTGCAAGCGGCCGGGTGCAGTGGTCCATACCTGCAATAACTGCAAATACAAAGCTAGCCTGGGGCTGCATATGCAAGACCCTGTCCTCTAGAAAAAGAGAAAATGAACAAGAAATAAGTGGAAACAAACTGTACAAACAGGTGAATGAATTAAAAATGGACACACATATCCACCTAGCAGTAACAAGAAGGAACCATTGATAGGTCGCACAATGTTTCAAAATGTATCAAAAAATAAAATTGTTACACTAAACAGACCTCCCAAAGCTTCATTACTATATGGATGCATTTCGCACAGAGCAGGAGGGAGGCAAACTCTTGCAAAGGTAGAGGTGCAAGGTCTAGGTGAATTCGGGGGTCGTTGGGGGCACAAGGAGTCCAGGCACTAGGTGGCTGGCTCATACCATTCACTGCCCGATTCATTCAGTGTGTGATACACAGTGGATACGCGTTTTCATTGTGTGATGTACAGTGGATACATGTTACAAGAGCTGCAGATGTAGCTCAATCAGTGTAGTGTTTGCCTAGCATGCACAAGGCCCTAAGTTGTGCCCCATCATCATATTAACCAAGTATATTGAGATGTGCCTGTAATGCCAGTACTCGGGAGGTAGCAATCAGGAGTTCTAGGTCATGGTCTATATTCAGAATTCAACAACAGCCTGAATATAGAATAATTCATTAATATGGATAATAATAAATGAATGAACTACAGATTTTTACACGGTAATTAAACTTAAAATTTTTTTGAAATAATTATACAGTCATCCCTCAAGGTGGACCCTTCATGGACAGATTTTTATTTGTTCTGTATCTTTAAGCTCTCTCCACAGGTCAAGACCTTGTAACAGCCATAGAAGGCCATCATTTCTTCTATGAGCAGTAATTCCAAATATATCCTTTTCTACCTCAAAACATTTCAGGACAACAAGGCAGCACACTGCTGCAGTCACATCTTTCTGTGATCACTGTGAAGGGCAAATCAGTGTGTGTGACTTTGGGGACATGTGCTCTGACTCACAGCTCCAAGTCTGCTGTGGTATCACAAAAACAGCTACAGACAGCACAGGCAGGAGTAGGCAGAGCCTGTGCCTCTGAAATCTGTTTATCTAAGCAGGAAGGGCTTCTGTGGCCCACAGAGCAGCAGTCACCATCACCACATTTCCTGGGACCTTGTCAGAAATACACATTTTCCAGGCCCCACCTCCAATAACAACAACATCAAAAAAAAAAATCTGAAACATATCACCTAAGAAGTTACCATGTGACGCCAAAGCTCACACTTGAGGCTTTAGTCCAGAAAACCATCAGAATAAACTAACCCAGAGACCCATAAGGAACAACCCTAGGACCGACTGCCTGCTGGCTGCACTGGGCCTCGGGTACTCAGTTCTACATCCAAGCATTCAGAGGTAAGCAAGCACAGGGAGATCCTCAAGGGGTGAAACAAACCAAGAACACTCAAGGGGTGGAGAGTACCAAAAACAGGGAAAAATTAAAAGGGAACCAAAATTCCCTGGGACCCCAATGCTCTTGGCTAAACGGCGGCTCCTGGTTCTCACCACGGGGCTGTGCTGGGGATGGGATCTGTGCACACTGGAGAAGCCCTCTGCCTGAGCTGGATCCCTAGCCTGTGCTAAGTGTTTGACTCTTCTCATGAAGCCCGAGTGCCTGACTGTTTTTCTTAATCCTGCACCATAAACAACAGCATCTGCAGTTTAGATCTGCTCTGGGGACTGCACATCTTAAGAGTCCTCCGGTGGGGCCATTGCAGTCATTCCTCAAAACACCACCCAGACTGTGCCCGCTACAGACAGAGGTCAGGATACACAGTGGCCTGCACACAAACACAGAAGTAATAACATCCTGAAAACACAAGTCCAGATTATCTGAGCACTTCTGCTTAAAGTCACAAATAAACGGTATTAACATGTTTTTCATTTTATAGCACCATCTCCTCCTCTAATACATAAGCCTTGGCCAATGAGATAGCTCAGCGGGTATAGGCTCCTGCTACCATGCCTGACAACCTGAGCTCGGTCCCTGGGATTCACATGGTGGAAGGAGAGACTCAAGGCCTGCCTACACGTGTGCTATGGCGCGCCCATACATGCACAAAATCAATTAAAATGTTTAACATTGATACCTACTTAAAAACTTGCCAATTCAGCTGACTGTGATATAACAAGAAGACACAGCAACACCACAAACAAATCGAGCTTCACAGGATGGCAAGATGGCTCAGGTACAGGTGCTCACCACTAAATTTGATGACATGAGTGACCCGTATAGCGGAGAGAGCCAATGTCCTCATATTGTCCTCTATGTGCCCTGAGAGAAGTACACACAAGCATGCATGTGTACACATGTGCACGCACACACACACACACAGCTAAATAAGTAAATAAATTTTTGTTTTGTTTAGTTTTTCAAGACAGGTTTTTCTGTCTAGCCCTGGCTTTCCTAGAACTTGCTCTGTAGACAGGCTGGCCTTGATTGAACACAGAGATCTGCCTGCCTCTGCCTCCTGAGTGCTGGAATTAAAGGTGTATGCAACCACTGCTGGTCCACATGTATAATTTAAAAAAGAAAGAAAAGTAGCTTTAAAATAGAAGAAGAAATATGTTCCAACTCTATTATCTCGGCAATCATTACAAGTAGCCTGGATTGGTGGTGTACCGCTATAAACCTACAACTGAGAAGGTAAGAGAGAACCCAAAACCACTCTGGAACACAAAAACACATAAGAAAATCAATCACTACCACCCTTTTTTTCTGAAAAAGAACTGCCTAAATAAGACCCAGGCCAGGGCAGAGCTTCAGAGGAAAGTGCCAAGCATCCCAGGTAGGACTCTCAGAAACACAGGAAGTGGGCTATGGCACAGTCTACAGGGGAAGTCTATATAGAAAGCAGCAAGCGCGCTTCCAAAGGCCCTGGACCCTGCAGGCCCTGAGAAGACCTGCAGATCAAGAATTGTCAACATGGAGAGAGACGCACCCAATGGACATCCAACACAGAAAGCCAGAAGGAGAAACCTCTTTAAAAATTTTGACAACAAAAAAACAATATGGCATCCATGACACAAAACAGGTAGAAGCTTTTAGAGAAAGAAAATGAAACAGAGAGAAATTAGAGAGAGAAAAATGAGACACCCCCCCTTTAGAAATTGAAACAAAATTCCAAAGCTGAAAGCAAAGAATTAGATATAAGGCAAGGAAATCTCCAGAAAGCAATACCAAGACAGAGGTGAAGAAAAAGAGCCAGTCACATGGGATGGCCACTATCCAATCAGAAGGTGTTCCAAAAAATAAAACCAAAAACAAAAAAGTAGCTCAAGAAGCAAGAAAAGGCCACTAGCCAAGGAAATGACAAACTGTACATAGAGACAAAGCTCCCAGCCCTGGGCTCATGACATAGTCTTCAGAGCCCAGGTCAAGAGGCAGGTCACAGCCCACGTCAGATGGCACTGGTCTTTTTCACACAGACACTGGAGGCTAAATGTTGGCAGGCATGTCACACAAGCAAACAACTCCCAGTCTGACCAACCCTGGATGCAAAGTTAAATATCCAGCTATGCACCAGGCATGGTATCACCAGTGTTTGTGAGGCAGAGGCAGAGGCAGGTGGATCTCTGTGAATTCAAGGCCAGCCTGGGGAAATAAAAAACCCAGTCACACAGAACCAAAAGCCTGACCTCCCAGGATCCCTGTCACAAAGCATGCTGTGGTCACTCAGACTCCGGGACCTCCACATCAGAGGAGACACAGATACACTCAGAAAAGACATAAGAACTGCAACTAACAGAGACAGGAGGATGTGGGCCATCCAAATGGTTTCAACAGCACAGAGAAAACTGCCCAGAGGCAGGGGACAGAGCTACAACAGGAGGTGGTAGCCAGACTTCGGAGAAAACCTAGTTTACGTAAAAAGTCGAGACAGCTGACTTCAGGAACATACCACACAAAGAAGAGAGGAGATGAGGTCAGACATGCAACTTCAGGGCAGAAATTTGTCCAGACGGGAAGTGAGGTCAGGTAGAAGAATGGCCCAGACAGGAAGTGAGGTAAGGACAGAGAGCTACCCTGAAACCGAGGTTTTGGGGAAGTGATCCTCTGAGCCGCCAGTGGTTTATGCAGGTGGTAAAAACTGATTAGGAGGAGAAATTTAGTTGGAGGAAGTGGGTCACTGGAGTTCGGCCCTTGAAGGATTGCTTGCTCGTTCCTGGTCCTTCCTTGTCTTGGCTTCCTGGCTGCCACACGGTCAGTAGCATTCCGCTATCACGCTTTTTCTGCTTTGTTTCAGGCTTATTAAAGACTCTGAAACCATGAGCGGAAATAAACCTGTAAATTGCTTTGTTGCCTCACTGGAAAGCTGTGGTTTTGTGGTGACTGCCTGGGACTGCCCAGTAGCTATATGGTTGCTAGTAACGAACTAACCCCTCATGCTATCTGCCTCTCAGGTCACGTCCTGCTGTTGAGTTTGTTGTGCAAAGTATAGGGCTTCTATTTATATTTCACATTAGCCATGGAATCTTATACGCCCTAGTTCCTGAGTGTCGACGGTCTGGTTATGACATTCACGGCCACATTTTGTTTAACTCTACTTGGCCATGGGCAGGTTGATCTACCCTTCCCTCTTCCTTCCTATCAAGGTCTCACTGTGTAGCCCCAGCCGACTGGCCGGCCTGACGCCCTGCCAGGTCAACACCTGGCACTGAGCACGGTGCTGCTAACCTAGGCTTTGCTCAGGTGTGTGGATCTGCGCGTCTTCTCAGCACTTGCCTACACATCTGCTGCCACTAAGCATTACATTTTGATGAATCTGCTCCTTTTTGTTACATAGAGTGAGCCACAGCGTGACGATTCCGTCGTTTACTTTTAATGTCACTCTGTCCTGACTTCACTTCCT
The DNA here is from genome assembly GCA_036184795.1 of Tokudaia tokunoshimensis. Lineage (NCBI taxonomy): Eukaryota > Metazoa > Chordata > Mammalia > Rodentia > Muridae > Tokudaia > Tokudaia tokunoshimensis. The sequence goes on from BTHU01000005.1 coordinate 136,667,347, forward strand.
GTCTGGGACACTCTTGAGTCCTACGTACAGCCCTTTGGAACCTGGCCTCCAGAACCCACAGGCAGCACACAGCAAAGGAGCCACAGTCAGATACTACAGGAGGTTCTAAGGGCTTTGCTATTCTGCCAGCAAACTCCCAAGTGACCCAGGCAAGACTGATTGATCACTGCCGAGACAGAGAGGAAACTTAACTCGGCTCCCGCCACCACCCTGCAACCTATTTCACTCAGACCCAGACGCAGAGCAGCACCGAGTACACATCAGGGCATAGGACTAGTAATGGTCATGAGCTGTGTTCATGATGAACAGACTCCACTAAAAGGAAAAGCAGCCTAGTAAAAACCTAGATAAGATCTTGAGCCTCAGAGTTTGGTGGTTCCTGGAATCAGCTGGCCACAGTTGGGCTGAGGTCTCCAACTCCTGCCTATCTACTATCACCAACAGGAGGAACGCAGACTAGGACCATATCCCATGCAGCCAGGCTGCAGCCTCTCTCTGCACAGCGGCCTTCAGCCCTCTTCAGCATCAATGTCTGAAGATGACTGAGCAATGTGTTAAAGCCTGCATGGGTCAGCACTATGCCGACTCCCTTAACACCAAGACCCCACCCGGAACACTCATGGTAATAACCACAGCTAACCAAGTGCTAGAAACTACAGCTAGGGAGAGCTACCTGAGCGCCTGCCACCCACAACACAAGCTCACACACCCAAATCCACTCCCACCAAATTCAAAAGTTCACGCCTATAATTCCAGCACTCCAAAGGCTGAAGTGGGAAGATCACTTTGAGTCCAAGGTCAGCCTGAGCTAGACAGACAGACAGACAGACAGACAGACAGACAGACAGAGACCGACCCTGTCACAAACAACTAAAAAGAATTAAGACCAAACAAAAACCGGAAAAACCATAGGAAGCTGGAAAGTTGGCTCCGTAGGTAAAGGCATCTGTCACTACCCTGACAAACTTGAGTTTGATCCCTGGGATCCACATGGTGGAAGAAGAGAACCAACACCCTCAAACTGTCCTGACCTCCACACATACTGTAATACACACAAGCTACCACTTAGACATAAACAGCCCACACATGCACAGCACAGACACACACTAACATTTTTTCTGAGACAGGATCTCATTGTGTACCTGGTCGGTCTGGCGCTTACCATGTACAACAGACTAACTTCCAACTCCTTCCCAAGTGCGGGGACTGAAGGTGTGACCTGCCATGCCCCATCTAGTGACTTTCTCCTTTTCTCTCAAGAAAAATATAATTTTTTATTTTATTTTATTTTTTAAAAATAGGGCTGGAAGCCGGGCGGTGGTGGCGCACGCCTTTAATCCCAGCACTTGGGAGGCAGAGGCAGGAGGATTTCTGAGTTCGAGGCCAGCCTGGTCTACAAAGTGAGTTCCAGGACAGCCAGGGCTACACAGAGAAACCCTGTCTCGAAAAACCAAAAAAAAAAAAAAAAAAAATAGGGCTGGAGCTCAGCTGTTTAGAGCACTGGCTGTTCTTCCAGAGGTCCTGAGTTCAATTCCCAGCAACCACATGGCGGCTCACAACCATCTGTAATGGGATCCAATGCTCTTTTCTGGTGTGTCTGAAGACAGCTACAGTGTACTCATATACATAAAATAAATAAATAGATCACTTTTTTTTAAAAGTCATAAAATGCAGATTACTTTCAGCAAAGTCCCTTTTAAAAGAGGGGTCAAGTCTTGCACACCGGCACCTGCCTTTAATCCCGTTGCTCAGAGGCAGAAGCAGGCAGGTGTCTGGGAGTTCCAGGCCAGCCTGGACTCAGGACAGACAGAGACACCAAGTGACACCAAGACTCCAGCAATGCTGACTTTCTTCAGTGTGGCAGTTGGTGCTGGAGCCAGTAATCGCAGCCTGCATCTGCACGCTGTGGACTGAGGTCTGGGGCACTGTGGTCAATGCAGCACTCAACAGCAACTAAAGTAAATTTAACCAAATCACATCATAAATAATGTACAACTTCAGTCTTTCTTCTCCCTTCTTCTAATTCTCATCTCTTCTGGGAGCTAGAGCCATCAAATGCTCTAAGACAGAGGGTCTGAGCACCAGCTGGGCCCTGAAGGAGGAGCTCCAGACCCTACACACACACACACACACACACACACACACACACACACACACACACACACACTCTCTCTCTCTCTCTCTCTCTCTCTCTCTCTCTCTCTCTCTCTCTCTCTCTCAGACAGGGTTTCTCTCTTTAGCCCTGGCTGTCCTGGAACTCACTCTGTAGACCAGGCTGGCCTCGAACTCAGAAATTCACCTGCCTCTGCCTCCCAAGTGCTGGGATTATAGGCATGCGCCACCACTGTCCAGCTCTCTCTCCTCTTAGAGAGCACTTATCACTGAGTTATCTGATTTTGTCTTGTGTTGTACTGTGCAGGGGACAGCAGCTCAAAATGACAAACACCCTCAACAGGCAATAAAATGATTGGTCAGAGCCTCTGCGGGTGGTAGCCAACGGGACTCAGGGCCCACAAACGTTCTGCTCGAGTCCCACAGAGACCAGTGGACCCTCAATCACGCTACTGACTTAGGAAGCAGAAATCCACTCAAAACTTTCTCAGCTCAACCAAGAACAGACTGAACTTAAGTGTACTTAGAACACTTTCAAACTTTTAAGGCAAAATAAAGCAATTTAACTTTGTTGCTGCTGTGGCACTGTTGAGGAGCAGAGCACACATGCTGTGGCGGTCAGACGACAACTTGCAGGAGACAGCACTCTCTGCTCCTTGGGGGGGGGGGTGTCCAGGAGCTTGGCAGCAAGCGCCTTCACCTGATGAGCCATCACAACAGCTCCACGTGAGATAAATTTTATTTTAAAAACTAGACAGAATTGTTGTCCGTGGTCACCCTGGGCTGGAGAGATGGCTCAGTAGTTAAGAGTGTTTGCTGCTCTGCTCTGGCATAGGACCAGATTTCAACTCCAAACACCCACATCAAATAGCTTACAAACACCTGTAACTCCAGCTCTAGGGGACTGGACCTGACACCTCCTCTCGTCTCCTCGGTTACACGGCACTAATGCGTGCGTGTGTGTGTGTGTGTGTGTGTGTGTGTGTGTAGAGAGAGACAGTCAAAATCACACATAAATTAAAAAAATACAATCTGAGAAAAGGAAGAGAGTTTTGAAATCCCCAGCACCTATATATCCATCCTTCTCACATCCGCTCACCAGGCATCCACACACAACTTCCTCAAGACCCCAGGGCACCCTGTGTGGTGTGCAAAAGCATACCAGAGAAGAGGAGGAGTCCTGTGTGCGTGGTGAGCACGGTGTAATGGGATGGACAGCTTCGGAGACGGTATCAGGAACATAAAGCCAGGGCTGGGCCATATCGACAGAGCCGAGGGACAGGAGGAAGTACAGGAGAGAGGGGAAGCCCATGATTCTTACCAATAAGAAGACTAGGAGGACAACCAACGCATGCAGACAAGGTATTTGGTGGAAGGTTTTGCAGGAGGAAGCCATTTGGTACAACCCAAACTTAGTGATGAAGACCAGTAAAGCTTGGCCTAGCATCAGCCACGATGGATGGCAGCTCCTGTGGTAACAGCAAGGGCTCCACTAGGACATCAGTGAGCTTGAGTATCAAATAGTGAAACCAGGCAGTCACCCAGTTAGAAGAAAGCAAACAACAGCATGGGTCAAGACAGGGTATTCGGGGCCTGTGTGTGCTAGTTCTCTAGAAATCATCAACAAAACAACGGGTGATCAGACAGACGACATGGACAGCAAGATGGTCACAACATAGTGACAGAAAGACGGGGTGACCAACTCAGCAGACAGCCATGCCTCAAAGGCTGCAGCGTAACCGGGCCAGGCAGGATCACGGGGGGCCCCACACCCACTGGAACAAAGTTCATGAGGACAGGAGACCAGGAGCCGAAAGTCTTCTCCTTGGTTACTTAGTAACCACAGACGGGAAAGGCTCCCAGAGTCGAGTACAAACACCCCTAACACCTCAAGTGCAATCAAGTCCCTGGCTTAGCAAGGCTCAGGAGAAAAGTGGTGGCCACAGGAGGGCCACTCAGCCCTGTGCCCTCGCCTTGGAGGGAGGACATCACTGGCTGAACATCCTCACCACTATCACTCAAAAACTAAAAAAAAAAAATAAAAAAATAAAGCAAAGAATGGTAGCACACAGCACACACCTTTGATCTTGCTGCTCAGGAGGCAAAGACAGGTAGATTTCTGTGAGTTCAAGGCCAGCCTGACCCACACAGTGAAGCTCTGTCTTTCGAAGCAACTAGAAAATGATCCTGTAGGACAGTAGTTCTCAATCTGTAAGTTGTGACCCTTTGACAAACCTCTATTTCCCAAAGTACTTATGTTACGATTCATAGCAGTAGCAAAAGTACAGTTATGAAGTAGAAACAGATAATTTTATGGTGGTGGTGGTGGTGGTGGGGACACCACAACATAAGGAACTGTATTAAAGGGTCACAGCGTTGGGAAGGTTGAGAACTGCATTAGGGAACCAAGTGAGGTCCACCATGGGTAGATGCTGACGGGGACACACAGAGGTCCACCACGAGTAGATAGGTAGATGCTGACGGGGGGGGGGGGGGACGGACAGAGGACGGGGGACACAGAGGTCCAACACCTGTCAGGCTCCCCTGACAGTTTGAAGATTCTTCGAAACAAAGTCTTAGACCAAAGACAGGCAAGGTTACTGACAGGTCAGACCTATCTCCCTCCCCCTTCATCCTCAGAGGCAGCATACATAGAAATAGCAGGATGCAGGAACATCGGGACTGAGAGGAACCCTCACGTGACCCTTCATACATGAGCCACATTCACAAAGTCATATTCAGTGGCTTCTCTGAAACAGGCAGAAGCATCAGATCCAAAATAAAATAACATCTAACTGCAAAAATCCCAAAACTTCTCAACTATATAACAAACCCCAGCTGAAATCAGAACTAAATTCTGGCCCAGCAATAGATGAACACGCACTGTACTGTAACCTGCACAGATGGGGCAGGAGGCTGGGACTCCAAGAGTCCACTTGAGAACTTGACATGGGCTCTTCCTGATGGCTTCTCTCTCTCCCCTCCTCCCCTTCTCCCCTTCTCCCCTCTCCTCTCTCTCTCTCTCTCTCTCTCTCTCTCTCTCTCTCTCTCTCTCTCTCTCTCTGCTCTCAGCACCAGTACAGCAGGGCAGAAACAGTGCTATCCACACTGCCTTGCTTGCTTTCTGGGAAAAGTTTTTCCAGAAAATTCTCCAAGAAGAAGCAAGTATCATTCTTTGTGAGGTCATCTCCATACCACTGCCCTCAACAGTCAGTCTGGAAATGCCTAGACAGTCTATGCTCTGAATCTGAAAAGTACCATGTGAACTCACCAGAGGAGTGACGTCCTTTACCAGACCCAGCAGGCAGCTGCAACTATGCCCACATGGTCACCTAGGCCTCAGAGTCCACAGTATTTTCAACCTGTGTCTCCCAGAGCAGCCAAGTATCCTAAGATCCCAATCAGATGAGTCTAACAAAAGGCAAACAAACACTTGGGAGGGCCCGGGCAATACCAAACGTCATCGGTGTAGACACAAACGGACAGACGGCAGGAATTCTGGCCTGGTAGCTTTCGGGAAGGCCCAGTGAACTGTGTCTCCTGGTGCCTCAGAATCGTCACTAAGTGCCCAGCTGATGATGGTTCACATCACTTACTCTCAGGCTTCAGGCCACTGTGGCTTCTGAGACTACTCGAAGAATACAGCCGGCTCTCAAAAAAAAAAAGGGGGGGGGGGCCCAAAAGCATTAAAAGTCTTCAAGATGCTGCCTCGCTGTCTGTTCCCAGGGTGTTCCAGTGCCTCCATTCAGAAATCCATGATCCAGGATCTCAGAGTGAGTGACCCAAGCCCAGCCATGCCTTCGGAACACTAAACACTACACAGATCCGCTTCTCTCTAAACTCCAAGAAAGTGACACTTAAGCCAAAGGCACAAAACAGCAGATGAGCTACTACTACTCGCAGGAAAGGAGAAGGTGAGAGCCTCGGCCCATGACAGCAAGAAATGACTTTCACTTCCCCATGGGCCAATCACCAGCAGGGCCAGTGAGAAAATGCTGGCTTGAGAGTCTACCAACTCTCCCTTTTCTAAAAGCCAAACACAAAGAGCCACCTTCCCTGCAGCTACAGGTCAAAGGCTACTTACTAGCCCCAGCTCTAGGCACCAGGGTTGCCTTTGGAATCCCACAAGTACCACCCACCCACCCCCCAATACTAACATAATTTGCAAAACAAAAGGCAAGGGTCCAGTTTTCAAGAACCACCCGGGCCTAGCCCCCACTAGCCTCCCTCATTAACATTCAACAATTATGACCGAGCCTGACAAAACTGTCCAGGTCATCTCAGCTACGCTGCCCGGCTACCAGGCCAAGAGAGACGCTTACAAATCAATGCTCAGAGTGGCACCTGGCCTGGCTGAATAATCAGAGTCAGGGCACTGAGGGACCTAGAGGATACTCCCAGGTTCTGGACGCGCTCCTACAGGCTCCAGGAAAGAAACAAAGGGGCTCTGCATGGGATGTGTACATGAGCAACTGTGGCTCACAGCACACACAGACTCTCTGCACTGTAAGGCACTGAAGTCCATCAGTAGGCACAACCTAGCAGGGCCACCTGTCACTGGTCACCCACAGCCTCCCTAATAACAAACGCTCTACCATGGCTGGAGAAGAAGCCATAATGCAACAACCCTGATGAAGGGAGAAGTATACAGAGGCGCAGGAAATGGTGCCTGGAGACCGGAGACTCAGCAGGGAGGGGCAGGCTCTGGCCAGTTCTTTCCTAAAGCCAAACTGGACAGATGGATGGGAAGATGAGAGAACACATCCCAATCCAGAAACGCTCTGTACTCGTCTTCCATTTCCTAGAAAACAGAGGTCGAGCCAAGGTGGTCCCTACCAAGAAGGGATCAACTGTGTGTGGTGGAAAGTGTGCTTCAGAAAGTCTTTTTCTTTCTCCAGAATCTCCAGAATGCAGCAAGACAGACCCTTACAGCCTGAAGCCGCCACCACCATCACCACCCCCCCACCCCACCCCCCTCTTCTCCCAAGCTGAAGTAGCCACCATCCAGGCCCCGCCCCCTTCAGACTCAGAGAGAAAGAGAGAGAGAGAGAGAGAGAGAGAGACAGACAGACAGACAGACAGACAGACAGAGACACACACACACCCGCTATTACACAGGCCCCCAAATAGGTAAAAGTAGCCTACGGCCCATTCCCTTCTGCAGCTACAGAACAAGTACATAGGAAAGTACTCCATAGAGCAGTACCTACCTTTAAGTTCACCTTCCACTACCTATTTATTATTCGAGGCCATGCTCCCAACCTGTCACAGGCTGCTACCAGCTCCACACAAAACAGGAGTCCTTTCTATGATCCCTGTCAACCCCAGGCACAGCCTCTGTACTCACACACCCTCACAGGCACTGGGGATCTCCTTAACTCAGAAGGATACAGTTCAGAGATGGTCCCATCTGCTGGCACACAAAGGACAAGCGGGGGCACCCTGCTGGCCACTAGACAAACCGTGGTCCATGCCAGTAGGCAAAACAATAGAAAGAAATACAAAATAGGTGAAAACCGAAACTTGAAAAAACAGACAAATGGGGGTTGCCTAGAGATGAGGAGCACCTACTGCTCTTTTAGAGGAAGGAGTTCATTTCCCAGGACCCACATCAGGTGGCCCACAACCAACTGTCTGAAACTCTAGTTCCAGAGGATCCAAGCCAAGACCCTCTTCTGGTCTCCATGGGTACCTACATATGTGGCATTCACACATACATACACACACACACACACACACACACACACACACACACACAAGTAAAAAGTAATATTTATAAAAACAACAAGAAGCCACCTCAGTCACATGGACAAAGGAAGGAGAGGTCAATGTTTAACAGAGACACAACCTCAGGACAGGATGACTGAAATCAACCAGAGGATGGTGGTGACAACGGTACGAGGTAATACGCTTGGTGCCCGTAACTGCACACCTACTAAGGTAAAATGGTGCTGCCCCCATTACCTTTAATTCCAGCACTGTGGGAGGCAAAAGCAGGGACATCTCTAAATCTGAGGCCAGCCTGGGCTGCAAGAGTGAGTTCTAAGACATTCAGGGCTATACAGAGAAACCCTGTCTCAAAACAAACAAACGAAACACAAAGCAAACAAAATAGATGTGTGAATCACAGCAGCACACATCTAGAACCACAGCGCTGAGGTGTAAGAGCCGGAGATTCAGAAATAAAACGGCAGCCGGGCGGGGGTGGCGCACGCCTTTAATCCCAGCACTTGGGAGGCAGAGGCAGGCGGATTTCTGAGTTCGAGGCCAGCCTGGTCTACAGAGTGAGTTCCAGGACAGCCAGGGCTATACAGAGAAACCCTCAAAAAACAAACAAACAAACCAACCAAAGGAATAAAATGGCTGCAGCCGCAGAACAAGTTCAAGGCCAGGGACCAGAATCAGGCCATCAGGTTTGGCAGAGAGAAACTTTTCCCTTCCCGATAGATAGGCCATCTCATGGTCTCACTTTTTTAATTGCATCAGGACATGATACTTTAAAGCCTTGTCTTATATGTACTACAGAAAATTCACTGTGGCAACATGGAATACCATCAATGCCTGTGTATTGTCAAGAAGTGCAGTGTGTGATCCTGTGTCGTAGCTCTGTGGTAGAATGAGCTGGTGCTCAGTCTCCAGAACTAGGAAGGAATGCAGTATTACACGCTGGCACTTCCCATTAGTGTACTATTCTCTTCCCACCTCAAGCTCCTGAGGGGGGAGGGAGGGCGGTTGGTCACTATAGTGCCAGCAATATTGTTCTCAAGGTACTCCTGTCTCACCTGTAGGGGCTCAAAGTCACTGCTGTGTGGCTTGATGTACCTTGGGCATGAGCTGCAAGTAAATCTGGGGCAGGCCCAGAAGCGAAACGGCTTGATGAGGGGCTCATAATCAGTGAAAGACAAGTAACACGGAGGCTGAAGGTAGAGGCCAAAGGAAGATCATCTCTCGCAGTGGAGAAGACAGGACCAAGGACATGCTGGAGAATCCTCCACCCTTTACCTGATGTTCTCAACCTGTAAGTATGAAGGACTGGATCCTGCGTTTCTTCCTGACATACCACTAATATGGTCTGCAGCAGGAACATGAGAGGCCAGTCAGGCCCCAAACAAATAATGTGCCCTCGATATGTCCTTGCTATATTACTATGGTGGTCTATCATCTTGCTAACAAAAAAAAAGAACTTCACTTCTATACAACACCTACTTTTCTTTCTGCACTAGACAGTCTCTTTGAGCCAAAGACACTCCCATCTTAAAATCCGCAAACTGTGCACCATGGGTCTCGATGGAGTTGGAAGCCCTACCCATGGGCCCAGCTCTTCAAGTCTTCTCCCTTCCTTCTCCTGACATCTTCTCAGGGTCAGGAGCCAGGCGTTCCTTCTCCAGCTCCTCCTCACTCACTGACATTGGCTTCTGGAAACTACTGCAGACACACCATAGCCAGAAGGCTGGGATAACCAGGACAGAGAAGAACCTGAGGATGGACAGCAGCGGTGCTTCATGACGCAGGGCCACCCTGATGAGTTCTGGCTCACCATCCTCAGCCCACAGACACTCTCTACAGAGGAAAAGATCACTTTCTCCACGTAAGAGTCAGTTAACTTACCCAATGCCCCAAAACCCAATCCAAAATTAAGTATTTAAACGAGAAAACAGACCTCAAGTCCAGGCAGGTGCAGTCCTATTTCTCAAGCCAATGCTTTTAATAACAGGCCACGTGCACAAAAGCAGCCCACAAAGTAATAATGGAGCTCAAAACTTCCTACCACCTAGTATTCCTCCCTCCCTCCTTCTCTCTTCCTACCTCCCGCCCTCCCTTCCTTCCACAGAGACAGACTCTTACTATGTGGCCCAAGCTGGCTTCACAGCTACCATCCTCATGCCTCAGCTTCCCGGGTGCTGAGACTACAGGTCTCCGCCGCCAACATCAGCTCCATCTAGCACTTTCACTACACCTTCTGCATGCTTAGATACACTGAGATGCATGAGAACTTATTCACCACTCTCTGACTGCCTGCACAGTTCAGTACAAGTAAACCTCACACAGTCCTGTAGCAGGCACACTGGGCTATGACTGAGTCCAAACACATGATCAGCCATACCACCTGAATCTATGTAAGTACACTTCTCACGTAACACTGTGATCCTCAGAATACATCTGCATCGTCAGGCAACGCAGTAAATCTGAGGATCAATCTGAAAGATGTTATAAACCAGAGTGTTTCCTTCTTTTCCCCATAACGGAGATGAATTTGATAGCAACAACAGGCAAATTAGAGTAAATCCTAAATCTAACCAGAAGAACCATTTATAACAACTACCCATTACACACGAGAATGTCCTGGTAGGGTAGAAAGGAGGGATTCAGAACCAGTAGTTGCAAAGGAAACCTAGACATGACCAGGCTATATCTGGACCCAGGTGTCAGGCAAACCTCTCTCTAGCTCAGGAGAATCAGAGCAAAGGTTCCTGCCTGTCCTCTCAGGTAGCCGGGCAAAGAACTTCAAAAATCAGGTCTCTTTACCTCTCTTAAATGGAGAAGCAATGTCTAGGGATGGCCAACTGCATGCATCAGATACCTCATTTAAGAGGACATATGCCCACCCACATAGCTCCTGACTCCCTTTCCAGGCACCCAGCTGCTCCTGGGTAGGATGCATGTGTTCCACCAGCACCAGACCCAAGCTGGAGGGAGGCTTCTCCCCATCATACACCAGGGAAGCCCAGGGAGTCACCCTGCCAAGCCTGAGCCAGGAAAACAAGGAATATGACCTAACTGACTGAGTTGTGCGGAGGCGACCTACAAGGCCCACCTTGTTTTCACAGTTTAAAGAGCTTCATAAATCGAGACAAACCCACTAGGGTCAGGCAAGCTGGGCGACACTTATTGCATAGAAGGATGTTAAAAAAAAAAAATCACAGTTTTGATAGTTCTGCAAAAAAAAACTTAGCAAATTTACAACAAAACTGTCAAGTAATTAAAGCAAGGCACTTCACACATGAACTTAAACTGCTAATTAAAATCCCCTCGCTTAATTGACTACATTTGCATATCATTCAACTTGGGAGTATGATTCTTTTAATGGTTTGGGCAACACCGTTGTAACACCAGGAAGGGGGAGGCAGCAGGTGAAGCAGGAAAAAGGCAGCCAACGCCATCAAACACCAGGTGGCAGCCCCAGCACTACGACAGGGAAGGTCTCCACAAGTGCCCAGAAAAGACTCCCATCTCCGAGCATTATGGCAGGCAGCTGTAGGGATCTGGGCATCTCCAACCAGGGCCTTACCCCAAAAGAGCCAAATGAGTCAAGACAGGTTCCTGAATAACACACCCCAGAACCCACAGTGATGTCCAGCTGGGCAGGGAGCAACAGGACTTCCTGAGGCTGCATTGCAGCCCGGCCCAGGGATACACAAGTTCCTACACTTAGTTTCTGCAGTACCATAGGTCAAATAAACCCTTAAACACGTGGAGCAAGGGCCTGTGCACAAGTTCTTATGGTGTGGCCCAGCTGTCCCCCACCTGCCAGCCTGGTCCACCTCCTGCTAGAATGAGAGGTCAAAGTCCAGGCCCTGCATTCATCTTCAACAAACAAGCCCATCAGCCAGTGTGGTGGTACATACCTGTAATCTCAACTCAAAGGACTGAGGTAGAGGATCACAAGTCAACAACAGCCGCCCAGACTACAGAGCAAGGTCCCGGCCCCTCCTTCCAAAAGAGCAAGTCCCTCTTCTCTTCTAGAGAAAGGTGCCCTGATATTTGCCCCCTCAAGACTGTTATCTTCAGGTGCCAGGGATGGATGAGATGGGCACCCTAGCCCGACAGACTAAACGGAACTGGGACACAGGATGCCGAAGCCAAGACTGGCTTGTGTTGCTTGAGAGGAGAGGTTCAGAGTTGCCAATCCTTCAGGGTGGCAGGGTGTAGCAGCACATCCCAGACAGAGGCCCAATGCCACCTGGTCATCTACAGGCCGGCAAGGTGCCAGAGGGACAGCAGGCCAGTGGCAAGGGCCTTTCCTGTCGTGCTGAGGGTGCGGGAGACGCAGAAGGGAAGCACAAACTAACTGTCCTGTTCTCCTCTTCAGGTCCACCTACTCCAGCGTCTCTCTAGAGTGCACATTACTTTGGGTTACTAAATAAACTGAAAGGGGAGGTCTCTGAGAAAGGTCTGCATTGTCTACCCACAACTTCTCACAGAGGGGACCCAGATATGACACCCTCAGGCTGCACCAGAAGGGGACCATCAAGCTGACCCTTGCACAGCAACTGGCACAGAGAAGTCCCTTGTGCCAGCACACACAGGGACAGTAGCATTGTCATGCAAGCAAATCAGTTTCCCTAAGTGCCCCAACTCCTGCAGGTCACACCCCTTCTAGGGCTGAAGACACTCATGAATTAGGGCCTCATACTTCCTGGAGATCTGGCTAACCTTACCTATACCTCAATGAAGGGCACCCCAGCAAGGCAAGAGAAATTTCCTCAAGCCGGGCAGTAGTGGTGCAAGCCTTTAATCCCAGTACTTGGGAGGCAGAGGCAGAGGCAGGTGGATTTCTGAGTACGAGGCCAGCCTAGTCTACAGAGTGAGTTCCAGGACAGCCAAGACTACACAGAGAAACCCTGTCTCGAAAAACAGAGAGAGAGAGAGACAGAGAGACAGACAGACAGACAGACACTTCCTCAGCCTCATCTCTAAAAACAGACATCAAGGTCCAGGGAAAAGGCTAGGCAGGCTAAGTGTTTGCTGCACAAACAGGAGCCCCAAGTGCAGATCCCCCAGCACCCATGCTTGTAGCACCTGTAACCCCAACACTAGATGGAAGAGATAAGCAGATCCCCGTGCTCACTCGCCAGCTCGTCTAGCCAAAACAGCAGATCCAGAGATACTCAATCTCAAAATGAGCTGGGGAAGGACAGAGGACACCCAACATCAACTTCTGGCTTCACACACAGGGCATGTGGACTCATGTGTGTGCACGTGCACGCACACACACCATGCTCACACAAAAATAAAAATAAAAAAAGCAGGCACTACAAACCTCTCTGTCTACAAGCAAAGGGCCACATTCCATAGTCAAAACAAAAACATTTCCCGCCGGGCGGTGGTGGCGCACGCCTTTAATCCTAGCACTTGGGAGGCAGAGGCAGGCGGATTTCTGAGTTCGAGGCCAGCCTGGTCTACAAAGTGGGTTCCAGGAAAGCTAGGACTATGCAGAGAAACCCTGTCTCAAAAAACCAAAAAAAAAAAACCACATTTCCCATGTTACTTTCAGTGCAGAGCCAACAGACTCTGCTGGCAGCCGCCCACTCTGACTGGCCTTCCCAGCAGCAAGGCCAGCAACGCCTACTATAGACTGAGGGGTCTGCAAGGGCAATAGCCATTTCTACACTGGTTACTTACAGACTTACTTGTGGGCAGACAACACTACACTTACAAACAATCTGTCCATTGACAATGGTTTTTCTTGCAGCAATGGAATAAGTTGATGCCAATGGGGACTATCAGCAGACAGTGTACAGGGGACCCCCAAATCACATGTAACAGCATCTGGGCAGCACTGCAGGACACCAGTTATACCTGAGGTATAGCCACTACTCCTCACTAAACTGGTAAACCCACTCTGGGAAACTTCAGTACCCGCCCCCCAAATACTGTCACCTGTCACATGGTGGATGGCCTTCCTCACACCCAAAATCATGGGAAGTCAGGAAGGGTCACATCAGAGCCCAATTATCACCCTGGCCCTCAGGTCAGCTCCACTTGCCAGCCCGCAAGTCTTCACAGCACACCATCACCTCCACTAGGTCCTACTGTAAAAGCCAGTTCCCAACACCCATGCCAGGCCACTGCATTTCCCTGAAACAGCTAGCACAGTGGGAGCTACAGGGAGCTCTTTCCAACAAGAGCTGCTTCTTTCACAGTGACCAGCGGACGTTCCAGAGGAAGCCACAGCCCGCTCGGAGGGGGCTAGGAAGAACATCAATGCTCACAGTTCCAGCCAAGGGAAACATTCTAGGACTTTCCAAGCACTCCAACTGGAAGCAGGGTCCAGGTATCCCCCCACGTCACATGTGCAAGAGCAGTCTTCTTCAGAGCGCTCGACATGATGGATACGCGGAGAACCGTCCTAAGGACAATTCCAACCTTCCCTTCTGAAGCCATGGAGAGAGATCTGGGCACTAAGGCCCGCCCACAGTGACTGCTTGCTTCCACTGAATCATCCTTCCACCCCCACTACCCAGAGACCCAGCTGTGATCAGCCCCCACTCGTTCCCAGAAGCCAGAAACAAAACACACCATGCCACAGACAGCAGACTGCTCCCACGGTGCACACAAGAGTCTGGGTGGGTATGGTGCGGCACCTCATCCCTTGTTACTCAAGTCCTGGCATTCTTTCAGTCATTAGAAGCCAAAAAAGTCAAATCAGATCAAACAGCACGACAGATCTTGGGTGACTCTGGGCTCTTGCCAAGATCCCTTTATCTGTTTCCACACAAACAGGTCAGTGACTCAAAAGAATGCAGACAAGCACAGCCAAATCTACTCACAGGACACTTGGTAGTATCACTGTAACCAGGTGCACACATGTCCCTTGAGGGACATAGGCTCCGGCTCTGACTTTATTATCATTTCCACTTCCAAATCTTGGTCCTCTGTTTCAGAAACGAGAGGATACTGGCGGCTGTGAGTCTAGAACCCAGGGATCTCTATGCAACACAAAAGCTTGGGGGCAGGGCCTTATGTGCAGAGAGAGCAGCTCTGTGAGCAATCTGTGTATGTAGTAAGCAATCTGTGGGCTTACTACGCTGTGGCCATGGTGACATGGGTGCTTCCTGAGGGTGATCCAGGATGACCTCTCAGAGTACCTCAAACGGCAGCAAGATCATCAGCGCACAATCCTTGATCTAGAAAAGGGACCAGACTCCACTGGATTACAAGAGACGGTGGGAGACACCCTTGATGGAGTAGTGTAGGCAAGTTAGCACGATAGGACCCATAAGGTGTCATCAGTGGCTACAGTGGATACTGACCAAAACCTGCTCCTGACCACACAGGGCACCAGGGGCAAAGCGCCTCTCAGCCAATGATCCCAAGCCCCCACCTACATGACATCTAGCTCACAAACCCACACAATTCCTTTCTTTTCCCCTGGCAGCCAGGAAAAAGGCAGGAGAGGCTCCCCTCAGGGTTCAGCTCTCCTAGATCTCACAGAAGTAATTTAGCCTGTGTTTTGATTCAAAACAAAGAAACTTTTAAAAAACATTTCAGTTGAAACTTGCATAATTCTTCTAAAGGAGAAACCTTCCCTCAACTTTCGCAATCCTTAGAAAGAGACGCTGTTGCAGAATCCAGTCCCAGCCGTGGCCACCTCACCTCCCACCAGACAGCAGGGCAGGCAAGCCCCTCAACCACAACGTCCCTTCTGGGGCTGCAAAGACAGCAGCTCTGACCTGAGGGGGGGGTGGGGGAAGGCTCTGCTCTAGGGCAGGGCTGGGTTCACACTTGGCTCAGACTTCCTCACCCTCTACATCCTGTCTGCCCTTAAACACTTCAGACAGACATTACACAAACCAGCTGCAGGGGAGGTTGAGAAACGGCTGAGAGTCAATGACCTTACTCTTGGAGGCTTCTTGATGACCAGGGCCTTCAGTGGGCATCCGGGGACAAAGGTGAGGGCTACTCAATGACCCTGCTTCCTCCAGATGGTGAGGGACCCAAATGGCTCCCAGAGGGGCCCCAGGAGGTATCAAAATCGATGGACAAATAGGCTGACAGGCTTTGCTATAAATATGTGGCCCTCTTAGAGGTGGGTCTGCACCAATACTCATTAACCCCTCCACACACAGCTGGCTATGGTGTCCTAGAGACCACTCTCAAACTGCTGTCCCGCTCTCTGAAGACCTACTGGCCTTGGACTAGAACCACCACCTGGCAGCCATCCTAGACCCAAAGAGCACCCTTCTTTTACTCCTGGACCAGGGCCTGACCTCAGGGCCATATTCTTGGCCCAAGCATCTGAAGGGGAAAAATCAATACCAACTCTAAGAAAGTTGAATGCTCTTCAAAAAGAAGCCAGTGAACAAAG
Organism: Tokudaia tokunoshimensis; assembly: GCA_036184795.1. Lineage (NCBI taxonomy): Eukaryota > Metazoa > Chordata > Mammalia > Rodentia > Muridae > Tokudaia > Tokudaia tokunoshimensis. The sequence goes on from BTHU01000005.1 coordinate 136,683,548, forward strand.
TGCAGTTGACCTTTTGAAGAACACCGAGACCTGCAGGTGCCCAGGAGACAGGGTCCCAGCATATTGGCACTGTCCTCTCCTATGGCAATCTTCACGGAAGAAAAAATCTCAACTGGGCAGTGATACACTAATGTGATCCCACCACTCAGGAGGGCAAGACCCTCCCTATCCCAAGAAAACCAAAAGAGCAAACCACAACCCACTGAGAGGACTCCTGAACCCAGCACACCTCAGCTCTGCACCCTAAAGCCACAGCCATGTCCCAAACATACCCACGGCTCAGTGCTCCCTAAAGCTGACCATCTGACTAAGTGTCGAGTCAAGAAATGTGACATCAGTCCTACTGTCCCACTCTGAGGAATCCCAACAGTCTACATTAAGTGGTATCAGCTGACAGAAGGAAGTCCTGAGAACCCAGGCTTCTTCAGAACACAGAGATGCCGTAACCTACAACCACCCAAGTTACTCCACACCAAAGCCCACTTCTCAGACCCGCGGGTGGGACCCTGCTCTAGCCGGAAGGAGACACTGCAGGGCCTGTGGCTAGCCTGGAAAGGCAGCTGCTTATGACTACAAATATTCATCAATATACAAAACACATCAGCCATATCCCACGAGGTACACAAAAGGGGCAGCTCAAAGGGCCACTGCCCATTTTCCTTTTTATGAAGATACCCTGAACTCTTTGGGAAGTCGAACAGCTATCAACGAGAGAGAGAGAGAGAGAGAGAGAGAGTCAGAGAGAGAGACAGAGACAGAGAGAGAGAGAGAGAGAGAGAGAGAGAGAGAGAGAGAGAGAGAGCGAGCTGTCCAGGAAGTTGCTGGATGGAAGGGAAGGTTCAGAGGCTCCCATCACCTGTGCCCTGCCCCACCACAGCCCACAGAAAAATGATCTTAAGACAGGTTCGACAAAGCATTCGTCCTAATTTACTTCAGAAAAATGAGGCACAGAGGGGTTAAGCACCTTACTCAAGCTCACACAGCCAGTGAGGAAGAGAGTGGGAATGTGATCCCACAGCCGAACTGGCTTCCTACGTATTTGCCAGGAAAAGTCGCCAAGGGGGCCCCTCAGAAGAACCGCTCACTGAACATCCAAACAGCCGGCATTTTCTTCAAAGCTTTACCAGGAGAAGTGGACATATCCTGATTCCCCATGACATCAGGAGGGTATTGCAGAAGATCACCAGCCTTCACACTGTCATAGCCTGGGGTGCGGCAGTCCACACCCCTGTACACACTCAGCTGACCACAGGAACCACACAAGTCCACCTCCACCAGGCCAATCCCACCAGATCCAAGCAGATCCTTACCTCAGACAGACAGAAGCCTCCTCAGGCAGGCTGCCACAGAAAGCAGAGCAGCCCAGTGTCAATAGGGCATCAAGGACTTGGGAGACACGCTGACCTCTGCACTTTCCCACCATGGGCTCAAGAATCCACCCCTCTCCACGATGCACTCAGCTTACCCCTAGTTCAAGACGGACCACGGGCCTAAGAGCTGCATGCCTGTAGTTCCAGCACACTCCGTCCCTGTGCCCTCCTCAGTAGATCATTAATGTTAACGTAAGCGGTGAAGGAAGTAGGGGGATCATGACATCCAGTGAACAAGAGCGGCCACTCAGGCCAGTCCTTAGGACATGAGCAGTCTGAGAGGCCATGGGTCCACACCCAGACTGACCTCCCCTTCCTTCCTGGGTGTTACCTATGGTTCACAGAGATAAACACATGGCTGTCCTGTGGAGAATGTAAAGAGGACAGTCCAGTCTGAACCCCCAACTACAGACTCACAGAGCCAAGGGATCAGCACCACTGACGGGAGAGCTGGGAGGCAGAGCTCACCCAGAAGCTGGGAGCAAGACTGGACCAGTCCCTTGTCATGTTCAGCACTCAGAAGCTGGTCAAACTCTAGAACCCAAGCAGAAGCCACTACTGCCTGAGAGGGGCTGGAGATACGGAGCCCCTGAGAAACTTCGCTCAACGAATGAGGTATTGGAGCACTCCCAGGGGGGCCAACGGGGAAGCGCAGCTAGATACAAACCGGGGCGGAAATGACCCGAGCACATGACCATGGCTCAGCGCACTGTCCTGCCTTCTAACCCCACAGTGTTGGCATGGGCATCTGAACCATATGCTCTGAGCCCAGAGATTCTCATATCCAGCACCATAGGACTTGTAAGAAGAGAAGACAGGAGGTCTTCTGCTTTAGCAGTGGCTGGGGACAAAGGGACCATGCTGGTCCTCTAAGCCTAGACAGAAAGACCACAAACCACACAGGACCCAGACAAACACAAACACAGACACACCCAACTCAGACAAGACTCTCTGCGTGCTCCCAAGATAAGAGACGTGAAAGTGTCCCAGAGGCACAGCCTCTCCAGTCTCACATCTCTACAGTGGTCCCAGCAAGTCCACCAGTCACCATACCCGTGACTACCTCAGGCCACACAAGGGTGCAGCCACCGCAAGACAGGCAGGTCTCCACTGGCAGGACCCTACAGCCAAGTCCGTTTGAAAAGACCTGCCTGCAACATCTCCCACCCGGTGCCCTGCCCCTGCTGGGGCAAAAGTGCCAGAGAACACACACCACACGCACACTCTCTGCGGCCCCCCAGAGAATGAGGCGACCATCCTTCTCCAGGGCCCCTCCCCCCCACAACTGACACTCTGCTGGAGGGGCGCCCAGAGAAAACCGGGCTGCAGCATCTATTCACAGATTTAGAAAAAAAAAGTTTGATGCAATAGCTGAATTAATTAGGTCTCCCAAGAATAGCTGAGCCAATGCAGCATTCTGTGTGTGCAATTTAATAAGCCTGGATATTTAAAAGTTAAAAGATACTTAGGATGCATATGCAAAGAAACTTCCTGTGGACTCCAGTGCGTGATTTAGGTACCGAGTGGCCCAGGAAATGCCCAGGCAGATCTCACAAAGCTTTCTTTGACTCACATGCAACACTGCCTGGGCTGACAGGCCTCCACACCAAGCACAAGAGTAACAGAAGGAAATGGGTGAGTCCAAATAAACTGCAGACCATCAGCAACTCCGGCAGGCCGCTGACCACGCCAAAGTGGCCTTCGACATACACAAACAGGAGGCTCCAGGGGCTGCAAGTGCCCAAGTCTCAGCCAAGACAGCTAGCTAGCTTCACTTTGACCCACGATTTAAAGAAAGAAAAAAAAAAGAAAGGCAGTAAACGTGCACGGATGATCAGCTGAGACCACACCACAGGAATGCATCCTGGTCATGAGAGAGAAAGGGGGCAAACTTCATTCTCACGGGGACAACTCTGTCAAGGTCCCATTGTTATATAGACCAGAGAGTCATAGCCTAGGTCCAGGCACTCGAACCTCCCCGCGCTTGAGGTAGCCTCTTTCTCAGACCTTCAGAGCTTAGCCTGTATGGTCAAGGACTATGAGCCCCGAAAGGGCTTTCCCGTTCACTCTACTCCATAGGTGCAGCGCTCAGACAGCACGAAAGTGGCCTTATGGCCTTACCCACAAGAAACCGACAAAACCCCTACTTTCCTAAAATCAAAACAACCCAAGGCCAGATAAAGTCGAACCACGCGTCCCAACCTTTAGAACCCAAAGGCCCCAGAGCAGAAGGACCCCACCCACCCACCTCGGGCATAGCTTGCCAACCCCCAAGACCCAGGGACACTTACCCGGGGCACCCTCCGCTTGTACTTGTTGGCATAGTCGAACTTCTCCTTCACGTCGTCCAGGCAGCGGCCAAGGCGGGCCTGCTCCTCCTTGCCCGTGTAGTCCTGGCTCAGCAGGATGTAGGCCCGCCAGTTGGCTGAGTCGAAGCCCCAGTGGCAGGTCCGGTTCTCCAGGGCCTTGTGCGAGTGTACAACGAACTTGTGCGGCGGGTACATGAGGCGGCAGTCGAGGCACTGGATACAGGCGGCGCTAGGACTGCTGTACAGCTCGGGCACCAGCAGTCCTTTGCACTTGCCGAAGCACTCGTGGTACACGCGGACGCTGCGTTCGCTGAGCTCCAGGCCCAGCGCCAGGCTGGCCGCCAACTCCTTCTTGCAAGGCGGCGGGTAGGCGCCGCCGTAGAGCAGCGCGTTGCACAGGCGCTCGGCGTCCGTCTTGGTGATGAGCCCGCAGGAGGGCGCGGAGAAGGGCAGGATGCCCATGACTTTGAGGATCTCCAGCTGGTCGGCGGTGCAGCGTGAGCAGTAGATGTGCAGCTCATCGCAAACCGAGTTGATCTGCTGCAGTGAGAAGTCGCGCAGCACCGAGTTGAGGATCTGCGGCAGGCACAGACGCTTCTCGCCTCCCACCACGAAACAAGAGATGGTCTCCCCTTCCAGAACGGTCTCACAGCGCTCGGTGGAGCGGTCCGACGGCATGAAGAAGGGCCCGGGAAGCACGGGCGGCGGCGGCTGAATGGCAGGCAGGTGCAGCACGGGCGGCGGCTCCGCGGCAGTGGGCACCGGCGCCGGCACTGTGGCCGCACCCGCCTCCTTGGCGCTCTCCTTCTTGTAGGCCTCCTGCGCCCAGCGCGCCGAGAAAGCGGCCGGGCCGCCCAGCGAGCTCATGGAGCTCAGGTGGAACTGCTCCAGCGTCTTCTGCAGCCCCGGGTGCGGCTGGAAGCCGCCCCGGCCGGCTGCTGCAGCTTCCATGGTGCGATCGGGCTCCCCCGGCCGCTCCCGCTCCCGTGCGCCCGGGCCCCCACGGCCTCCGCCGCCGCCCCGCGCACCCCGCCGCCGCCCGCGACCGCGGCCACGACCGCCCCCCGTCGCCGGCTCACGGCCGATCACGGCCCCGGCCTCGGCCTCGCCCGGGGGCGCGAAGGCGAAGGCGGGCGGGGCGAAGGGGTCCCGCCGCTGGAGCCCGCCGCCGCCCGGGCCCGGCGCCACATCCACGCGCCCCGCGCCGCGCCCGCCGCCGCCCGGGCCCCCCGCGCGCCCCCCGCGCGTCCCCCGGGCTCTAGGCGCCGGGCATGCCCCGGCGCGCGCCGCCAACGCCAACGCCAACGCTCGCGGGCCCGGGGCTCGCGGGGGGCGCGCGGGCAGGTGCCGGCGCCGCGAGGCGCGAATCGCCGCGGCGGCCGAGGCCGAGGGGCCCGGGAGGAGCGGGGGCGCGGGCGCGGGGCCCGCCGGGCCGTCCTCGCGCGGCGCGCCGCCGCTGCCCCGCTCCTCCCACCGCGCGGCGCCCGCTCGGCTCGTCCCGGCGGTGCTGACCGGCCGCGTCGCGCCCGCCGCCGGCCCCTGGCGGCCTGCCCGCCCGCGCGGCCGCCTGCCGGTTCCCGGCCGCCCGCTGGCCCGCGCGCGCGGCTCCCGGGACGGCAGAGGCGCCTCTGGCCCGCGGCCTCAGAGCGCCGCGGCGGCGCGGGGCTCTGCGCACTCGGCGCACATCTTTCCGGCGGCTCGCTCCGGCTCGGACTGAGCGCCGGGAGCTGAGCTCACGCCGCCGCGCGCCGCCCCGCCCCGTACCGCCCCGCCCCGCCCGCGCCAGCCCCGCCTCCCGCGTTGTTTGTTGCTGTGCGTCCGCCTCAGCCGGAGTGCGGGCCAGGAATGTGACCAGCTCCGGGCGGGCTCTTCCAAGAACGCGCGCTCCCCCTCCCGGGCTCAGTGGCGCTCGGCTACGCCCGGACCGGACTCGGCCAAACTCGGCTTTGTCCGCCCACATCTCGACTCCGCTCGGGTCCCCCATACCGGAGCTCGGCCCCTCTCGGCACTGCTCGGCCCCGCTCGGCACTGCTCGGCCCCGGCTCGGCCCTGCTCGGCCCTACTCGGTCCCGCTCGGCCCCCCGCCTTGTGGAGGCCACTGGAGGCGGCCACAGCGGAGGCGCCTGGGGCCCCTCTTCCGGCCGAGGCCGCTTCCTGCGCGGCTGGGAAGACTCTGGTCCTCTTGCCACCACGGTCTTGGGGTCCCCGAAACCCACAAGGCCCCTGCCACAACCACAGGCCAGCTGAGTGGCGGTCCGCAGTAGGCGGTCCGCTGCCGCCCTACATCCCGGGGTCCCCATTCTTCAAAGACACTGCGAAGTAACCTTCACTCCCCATACTGCTGGACGTCGTGCTCCACGAGACACTCATAACAAGGACACCACAAAACAAAACCCAGATGCCCTCCCTCATAGCGAGGATGCCACAAAATATTCGGGTTTTGACACGAGAACGTCTCAAAGCACCCTAGGGTCTCCACACAACCGAAGTTCCTGTTCCCATATGAAAGGGGCAACACAACACGCATTCCAGGTCCCTGCATAAAAGACACCACAGAACACTCACGCCAGGTTACTCTTTTGATGAGAAGATAGCACAAAAACCCATGTGCCTACACAACCATGTACTTCACAAAGAACCGCCCAAGGTCTCCAGAGCAGAAGGACTGCCCAAAGTACTTCTGGGTTTCCATCTGCAGTGATGACCTAGGGATGCCGAGATGCAGAGGAGACACAGCTGTGCAAAGTCCCTGTGTCACTGGCAGGCAACACCGACCACCCCGTGAACTGTGACCCAGCCTCTCACCAATGATATAGGTACCAGCAACATCTGTCTACTGGACCCTGTTCTGTGAGGTCGGAACTTTGGGACATAATCCTGCATTGAAGAAGCTGTGCCTAGTAGCTCTTGACCCTTCGTGAGCCAGCCATTAGCCAATAACTTGGACAGCAGATCTCTGTGATTCTCAGGCTGGCAGCTGCTATGATCCTTACCCTGCAGCTCCAGGACTGGGAACCAAGTATCCATCTGCATATCAGTTATCTAGGTTATGGCCTGAGTAGGAAAACACTGGCCCTCCATATATTGGCTATACAATGGGATCAAAGTAGGGCTGTCTTGCAGAGTGTCACCCAAAGTAGATAACATATAACAGGGGGGATGACACAAGGATTCAAAACCAGAGCCTGAAAGACAATTTAAATGAAGAAGTGCGGAATTTTCCCCTAGAAGACTCAGGGCCTCAAACTGGCCTGGGCACAGGCCTTTCCTGATTGGTGAAGTAGGAGGGCCATACCCAGGGCAGCCTGGGTTATCTTCAGCTTTTGACAAGTTTCTGACCTCCTGGGTAAGACCAGAACTGACACAAAGCAACACTTCTAGACACAGCACCTACCTTGGGGTTGACCAGGCATCTCTGTGCAAGCCTCAGCTGCCCCTACCTCAAGGCAGGCCTTGATATTCAAAGTCTGGAAGCTAGATAGTTCCCAATATGGAGACAAAAGTCCGCTCCTGCGTTCTCATGGTGCCCAGGGGATCATCTTTCCTTGTTAGCACAACTCAGGCCCCAAGTTTACTTTTCTGACTTAATCATAACGAGGAGTTCTCACTCTTAGATGTCTCTTCTGTCACTACAACTTGTAAGGGATCCTCATCAGGTAAAATGGTTTCCCTCAAGCCTGACAGTCTGGGGAAGAAATAGAAAAATAGCTCCCATAACTTGCCTGCTGACTTCCGTACATGCACTATGCCATGAGTCTCCCCACAACTTAAAAATCTTTTATCAGTGTAGCAAAATAAACAGCTGGGTTTTTTTGTTTTTAATTCACAAAGGGAATATTTACAAAACAAAAGAAACTTAGTTGTATCCCTATAGATAGCTTTGTCTGCCCATATGCAGACTCCATACAAATTAATGTTTTCCTTGCATGACTTCCTTGCATGAGATTATAGTCCATCCAATTCAGGCAAATCGTAATCCAAAGAAGGTGACTTAGAGAGCTGTTGAATGATCTGTGCATGAAACACACATTTTTATTCAAGCACTTGGGAACAGAGCTAAACAGATCTTTTGAGTTCCAGCTTAGCCTCGCCTACACAGTGAGACCCATCTCAAAACAAACAAACAAGGAAGTTATGATCTTTATCTTAGTGGGGCCCTGGGCACCAGTCTCGGTGGCCAGTGCTTTCAAAGATGCTAAATGCATCCTGTAGTTGTCTTAAGACCCAAGCAGGGACTAGCATTGACTCCGAGGTGCAAAAGGTGCAGAATAAAAGTTCTTCTCCCTAAAGGGCATATAGGAAGAAGGTACAGGGTAAAGAGCCCTAGAAAACAAGGAGGGTCTCAGGCTGGCTTCTCTGGCTTCTGGCCTCAATGGACTCAAAGGTTTCCCTTCAATTAAAGAGGATTGAGTTTCTGAAGCAGCCGGATCCTCAGGATCAGGGCGGCTGTGACAGACAGAGCTAGCAGGGCTCCCGAGCTCAATGGAGGTTTTTCCACCTGCCGGCTTTCTTCCTTCAACCCCTCCCACAGCTGTCCTGGCCCATGACACAGTCATGCTATGGGCCAGGCCTCCATGTGGGTAAACGGAGCATCTAGGCCTTAGGCACAGTCGTATCTGAAGAATTGGAGACTCCGTGCCTACCCAGAGGACCTCCAGCATACAGGCAGAAACAGGGACACAACTTCACCAGGCCCACCAAGCTCACTGCCTGGACCTTGTCATACTGGTGTGCTTGGACAGCTGGTCAAATGCTCGTCCCCCTTCCATATGTGCACACTCGCTGATCTCCCTGGACAAGTGTCAGCTAGAGCCTGGGACTGGCAGGAAAGGAGAATTGCCTGTGTATGAAAACGCCATAGTGAAACTCGTTACTGTGTATGCTATCTTACAAATTAAAGAATATAAAGAGCTGGGCAGTAGTGGCCCACGCCTTTAACCCCAGCACTTAGGAGGCAGAGGCAGGCGGATTTCTGAGTTCGAGGCCAGCCTGGTCTACGGAGTGAGTTCCAGCCAGAGAAACCCTGTCTTGAAAAAACCAAAAAATAAATAAATAAATAAATAAAAAATAAAAAATAAAATAAAAAAAAGTAAAGAGAAGGAAAGGAACCATGTGTTGTTGGGTGATACCATGTGACTTCCTATCATACCTCTAAACACGTGTTTGCACAAACATGGCCATCACTCCACTGGAGGAGGGACTCCGAGCATCAGTCTCTGAGCATTGGAGAGCAATGCAAGGCATAAACCTTGGCTTCTGCATTCCAGTCTCCCGAAAAGACCCAGAGCCTGGGGAGAAGCACTGAGAATCAGGTGAGCCTGGGACTGACGAGAGGGAAGACTCACCAAGAATGAAGAAATGAGCAGGGGACACAGAGGGGATTTGGGGGAGCTCCCCTTAGCCAGATCAGATGGCGCAATGGATAACAGGGATGGGTAGTAATCACGGAGTAAGATAAGAAATCACAAGTTCATATACATTTAATATTCGCTAAAATATAATAGTTAAAGGTAAAAATGAAAACCATTTCCATATTTAAAAACATTTCCCCCCAAATCACTTATTTGTTACACAGGGAAAAGAGTAATTTCCCAGTAGAGATTCTGGATGCTACTATTTTAACTGAGCCACCAGAGTGGATCCTGTAATAATAAATAGCTGCCCCATCTCTACAGTGTGCGCAGACCCTGCACCCACCTTTGTCACTGTCTCCAAGACCCACAACCTACATCTGACTATGACAGGCTGTCAGCAATGAGACATCAGACACAGATCTGGGCACTCTCCCTGGAAGCCTCAGCAGGAGCCTTTATACGCACCAGGGCCACTGCGGACAGGGAAAGACCTGGCATGTTGAAGGCTAACCAGGACAAAGAGACAATGACATTTCAGTCTAACATGTGCTCCTGACAGGTTGACCTATCTTGTCACAACAAAAGGCATTCCTGGGACAACCAGGGAGCCCTGGATTGTGTCTCAGTCCCAACACGATGTGCTTTGATTGGCCCTGGTTGGATATTACAAAAAATCGTCCTTGGGGTATGGAGAATTGCCATGTTAGCCACTGAGTGTCAGAGTGATGGACTCCTGAGTTACTCTTGCAGCATATCTGCAAGTCTGAGATCGTGTCAGAGCACAGACCTTATTGTGTGAGGCAGGCTGAGTTCTCCATCTCCGCTGAGTACGTATGAATGTCAAAACAAGCTAGAGAGGCTAGAGACGGTCCTCCTGTGGGTCCTGTGGGAACAGACAGGGCACCAGAGCACGTGCCAAGACAAGTACAAGACAACCAAGACAGTACAAGATCCCCTTCTCACTCCAAGCACAAATACAAAAGAATAAATATGCCAGGAGGAAAATGTGCTGTTTAAACATTCAACAAAAATGTGCAAGGAGAGGTAGAGATAAGCCTGGGTCCTACTCAAGCCACAGTTGTAAGAATGAAGATCAGATTGTCAGCATGAGTCCTGGGAAGAGTTCCATCCAGTGAGGGGTAGGGATTAGGGCCAGGGTTGGACAGAGCGAGGTCAAGTGTCTGTTCTGAAACAGGAGCTGGGACTGGGCTTCTGTCAAGACAAGAATTAAGTAAGGACTGTCCAGTCTGAGGGCAATCAGCTTGGACCGATATAGAGGAACGAAAGATCCAAGAAAATATGGAACCAAACAGGATGTGTCTCGTTGTCTCAAACTGGGTGGAGAACTTGTTGGAAGATAGAGAGATTACCTCGGATCTGGAGAAAACTCTGGAGATTAAAAAAAGAAGAAGAAAGCAAAGCGAATACTAACTTCGGGAAAAAACAAAGAGAAAAATACAAGCAGAGTTTACTACTTGGCTCAGCCATGAATAATATTTACATAGTTATAGTGATATAAATGACTGAACAAGAAATTATGAAATTGCTCGCTTGGGAAGAGAAAAGAGAAAGCAAGGTAGGCGGAGAGCATTGGGCAAGTGTGGTGGCTCACACTCGAATCCTCGCATTCGGGAGACAGGTGAGGTCTGGTCTACAAAGGGAGTTCCAGGACCGCCATGGCTACACAGAAAAACTGTAGGACAGAAAGAGACTTGTGATTTAGAAAGACAGAGAGTGGTCAGACAAAAATGTTTGAAAAGATTGAAGAAAGCTGATTTAGGAAACTGGAAGACAGGGGGAAGGTCTAAAAGAGGTTTACATCTTGTAACTATCCCAACGTTGGGGGAGGGGCTTTTAAGTATATATAAGATTTTTATTTCATTCTTATTGTGTGCATGTGCCAAGGCTCACACATGGAGGTCAGAGGTCACTCTCAGGAGTCTGTTTCCACCATGGGAGTCTCAGGGGTCAAACGGCTTGGCAGCAAGCACCTTTACCCAATGAGCCATCTCATCGGCTCTTTTGGTCCTTCTATATGTATCTGTGTTTCATTGGTAAAAATTAAGTAAACGGGCTGGAGAAATAGTTCAATGGAAGAGTGCTTGCCTATCATGTGTGGAGCCCGGGGTTCAATACCCAACACCACCAAGAATAAAACAGGTGGAGTGTGGCGAATTCCTTTAATCCTACTCAGGAGCCAAAGGCAAGCAGATCTCTGTGAGTTCGACGCCAGCCAAGGCTACACGGTGAGACCCTTTCTTTAGGAAAAAAAAAAATATAATGTCGGTACAATACTACACCTTCGTAACACGAGTATTTGGAAGTTAGAGCCAAAGGACCCGAAGTTTGAGGCCAGCTACGTGAGACTCTGTATCGAAAAGCCAAAAATTAAAGATAAAAACATTAAATTAAAAGGAAATAAAAATAATTAAAGAACAACCCTAACCCTAAGCTAAAAATAATACAGTAAGATGGCTCAGAGGCTAAAGGGGCTTGCTGCCAAGGCTGATGACCTGAGTTTAAAACTGAATACTCACTGGGATCTGTGGTGCACACCTTTAATCCCAGCACTTGGGAGGCAGAGGCAGGAGGATCTCTTTGAGTTTGAGGTCAGCTGAGTCTACAAGCAAGTCCAGGACAGTCAGTACTCTGTTACACAGAGAAACCCTGTCTGGACAAAACAAAATGAGAGGGGGGGGCGGGAGGGAGAGGGAGAGGATGAGAGGGGGAGGAAGAGAGGAAAAGAGACAGAGGCAGGGAGAGGGAGAGGAAAAGACAGACAGACAGACAGACAGACAGACAGACACACACACACACACACACACACACACACACACACAGAGGAGACTCACATGGTGGAAAGAGTGCCAATTACCAAAAGTAGTTCTCTGACTTCCCGCACAAATAAATAAATGCAACTTAATAAAAACAAAAAAGCAAACTAAAAAAAAATTTAAGAAGGAAAATGAGCTCACATTATACATAAAGGAACTCCATTTTGGTTTGGAGCAAGACGAAACACAAAAAGTACTGTGAAGAAATCATCTGCTAAAGAATGAAGCTGGGGCCCTGTCATATCCAAGCTGATTGGGAAGTAGAGACAGGAGAATTGAAAGTTCAGGAGCTCCATGGAGTGAGTGAGCTCAAGAACAATCTAGGCAGCATAGTGAGACCATGTCTCAAAAGAAAAGGTGAAAGGAGGATTTGGGGTGCAGTGTAGTGGTAGAGTGTTTCCCCGGGGTATGCAAGGTTCTGGGAGCCATTCCCAGAAGTATGTGGGGCAGGAAAAAGGAATAAAATGGAAATAATAATTTTTAACATTTTGTGAGTTATTTATTTTATTTTATTTGTGTGTGTGTTTTGTCTGCATCATTGTTGTACATCTTGTATATGCCTGGTGTCTGCTGAGTTCAAAAGAGGGTGTCAGGTCCTGCGGAACTGGAGCTAACGCACCATTGTGAGTCACCTTGTATGTGCTCCAAATAGAACCCAGGTCCTCTGAGACAGCAATACATGCTCCTCGTCGAGTAGAGAACTCTCTAGCCTCCGTGAAATGTTTTAAGATGAAATCATGGCACTTTGATTTTATGTACCTGTGTGGTGCTAGAGTTCAGACCCAAGGTGTTGTGTGTTAGCAAGGCATTCGAGCACCGAGGAATGACCTGGTCTGGCACTTAGAAACTTTACAGCTTTCATCTTACACACACACACACACACACAAGAAAGTGGGTTTCTGTAGAGTGAAGGAGCCATTTTTTTTTTTTAAGTTTTCTTCTTTGTGTAAACCTGTATTTTTTAGTTGTTGTTTTTAAAGAAGATGCTTTTGGTTTTGTTGATCTTCTCTGTTGTTTCTTTCTCGACCGATCTATCCAGGAGGAACGTCCCCCCACAGTGGGCATTTCTGTAGGGTCAGCCACCTTGTCCTTGCAGGTGGTCTTGTCCTTGTTCTGGGTGGTCTTAGTTATATGCCTGTCTCCCCTGGTATACTCCTGGAGTCAGAGCAAACTTGGGGTCATTCTGTGGGTCCCAGCATCCCACAGACAATTTGATCTGCCTCTAACACACAGGAAGTGTGAACACGGGGCTTGTCCTACAGTTGTATCTACGGGTGCTTGTGGCCTGTGGGAGCTAGAGGGTGAGCCCGGCATGCCTCAGCAGTAGCTCCTGTCCTGCAGTAGCTGACCACTCAGTCAGCACTAGGCCCAGCTCTTGCTCCCCTTCCACTTCCATGACACCCTGCCAGTGGAAAGAAGGAAAAGCGGGGCCTCTTTCCTGTGTCAAACAAGGGTGCCTGTTTGCCTATACCACTGCCAACCTACAGAGGGTATCCATGGGGGTCACCACCCTCTGAGACCCAGCAGAGGACAATGGCCAATCTCAGGACCTAGGTTGGAGAGGCAGGGTGAGCTCCTGGACACTTCTCTTGCGGAAGACCCCTATCCAACCCATTTGCCCGATACAGAGTTCTAAGGCTGAAGGTGCAGCATCAGGAACGAGAGGGCTCCCATTCTGAGCATCTTAGGCCCTGGAGCTGATGATGTATCCAAAGCCGATGGACGGCCAGCGTGGCATTCCACCAAAGGCCAGGCTGGAGGAGCTGCACACGGAGCCTGGAGGAGAACATACACGGACACCCTATCCTACGGTCCCACCAGAGCCTCCTGGACCCTGTCCCTCGGAGCATGCTGTGCTGCTCTGGAATGTACACCTAGCTGGCAATCGCCTGCCTCAGGCTCTAGACACACTGAGCTGATCACAGCACAGCCGCCTCATGCCCACGGCCTGCAGCCTTCTGCCAGGCCTGAGCCCTAAGGCTAAAGCTGTGACCCCAAGTGGCTAAAGGGTTCATGTGTAAAACATGAGGGCTGACGGCCCAGGGCTGCTGGGCAGAGGGGGCAGGGATCACGGCGGCGGCGGCAGCACATCCCTCATCCCTGTCCTGTCACCCTCTGGGCTGCCTTTGCTGCTGTGTTGCCTGACACATGGGTGGCACCGGCACCGGCACTGGCACATAAAGGTTTAGTTTGCTTCTCCAACAGTTAAGGCCACTTCTCAATGCCTCTCCCAGGGCCCAAAGCTACAGTGTTGTTGGGAATCATTGTAGAACTTCATGTGCCACAAGATCAGCGGTCCTGGTGGCAGATTTATTTCACCTTGAGGCTCAGAGGAGTAGTGTTAATGTCCACACAGCACACTAAGTATTCAAAGACACTAACTGGTAAGGGGCTGAGCAGTCAAGGCGTGTTGGTTTACAGGGTTCACACACCATCACCAAGAGAGTACAGGGTAGGGGATATTTTCAGGGTCAGATTCCAGGGGCCTTGAGAAACCCCTACTGGACTCTCACCCAGACTCTCTTTTTTAAAATATTTTATTTATTTATTTTATATATATGATGAGTACACTGTAGCTGTCTTCAGACACACCAGAAGAGGGCATTGGATCCCATCATAGATGGTTGTGAGCCACCATGTGGTTGCTGGGAATTGAACTCATGACCTCTGAAGAGCAGTCAGTGCTCTTAACCACTGAGCCATCTCTCCAGCCCCTCATCCAGACTCTTACCCATGAAATATACCTGTCGTGCTTCTGACCATCAGGCCTTGAGATTTTTCTCTTTTGTAGAGGGAGTCCAGCCTTCAGGCCCAGACCAAGTCCTCATGTGAGCCCCAACCCCTTCCTCTCTTCCTTCTTGCTTCTCCCGTTATTGGGTCGGTCCCATGCGGAACACCTCAGGCAGCCCCAACTTCTTTCCACTTTTCTCTTGCAGGCCTATAAATCAGAGCCTTCAACCTTCCCCAGGGGCTGCCTACCTCTCAAGATTTGGCCTCTTAACATGTAACTACCCAGACTGATGGGCCAGGTCCCTCATGACCCATGTACCCTCACTCTGCCTCTTATTGTCAGGGTCTGCTGGCTTTCTAGACTGTGAGCAGATAAGAGACTCTCCCTACATCGTAGGGAGTAAGTAGTTCAATGTCCCAGCAGAAGTTGCTAAAGTAAGGTGGTTGTTCAGGCCTGCTCTGGAAGAGGACTCCTGTGTGACTAATACCTCTCTAAGCCTACTGATCGTCCTGGTCCCAAGGAAGCATCAATGGCCCCTAACAGCCTCTTTGAACCACCCTGCATCTTGGGACCTAAAACTCCTTCAGAGGATGATCACTGAGATGTTGTCCTGACCACATCCTAGGTGTACACCTGGGTCGTAGACCTGCTCGCTATAGGAGGCAGGTGATGCCACTGCACGTACCCCAGAGAGGTGGAGGAAACTGTAAGAGAACAAAAGTGGGGTGAGCAGCTAACGGTCTCAAGTCCAGTCCCACCAGAGCCACTCTTAGAGCAAGCGTATGCCCTGTTTTAAGACCCTGTGGGTGGAGGAGTGTCAGGAGGCAGAGGGCGGCTGGGGTTAGGAAAGAGCTCTGCTGTCTGCTACCCCTCCACACCCTCTGGAGCTTCTCCAGGGAAGGTCCTGGGTAACTTAGGAGGAACCCTTTCCTCTGAATCACATACTTCTGGCACCAGGCTGGTGGGGGCAGCAGGGAAGACTTGGGTCTGTGACTGCTTGCTGATCAACCATCACATCCACCCGACACACCCTACATCCCAGGCCAGCCAGAATACCAGTGCCTCATCCCATTCAGGCTCCGGGGCCCCTTCTTGCCTCCATAGACTCAGCTCGTAGCTCTGCTGCCCTTGCACCCCACCCCCACCCCCCCGGGTTGGTGTAGCATCCTCCTCCCTGTACAGGCCCCAGGCCCCTCTCTCCTGGAAACAGGGCCTCCTCGTAAATCTGAGCCACACTTGGTTCCTGAGCAGGCCCCCTCCCGCCAGCCCGCCCTCGTGCCGTCATTTCTGGCAGGCCCTTGCAGTGAGCTCACACGTTACATAAGGCATTCGAGCTATTTCTTGGGGGAACAGCTCCCCCTTCGTGGGGCTCCATTTCTCCTCAGCCACCAACTGCTAAGCCAAGGGAGGTCTGGGCATGAAAGGACAGACCCTGTTCAGGGAAGGGAATACCCCTACTCCTGCCTAAGGGACCCCCTTGCCAGCAAAAAACAGTGGTATTTGCATGAAGGACATGAGAGCCCAGATGCCCAGGACAAGGCACCTCAGGGAGCTTGGAGTAAAGGTGCAAAAGAAGGAAGGAGGGAGGAGGCAAGGGGGAAGTAAGGGGCAGGGGGTGAGGAAGGAAGCTGCACTCTGGTCTTCCAGGGCAGCAGATAGCCACCCACCATAGGATAGACTTTTGTCTCTGCCACTCTTCCTGGAAGGTTCTTGGTCCATCTCAGGGCAACTAAGTTGTCCTGGGGCCTCAAGCTCAGTGTCAGCAACTAGATTCTACTTTGACCAGGACATAGGTTCCTCTGGGATTCTGGAAAGCAGCTACTTGGGGAAGGAGCCCTCAGGTGCTAAGACTACCTGCTGATTCCCGTGGCCCAGCCCAGAGATGCAGGGAATCCTTCCCACGCTTGTCCCTTCAATCCCATTGCTGCATTTCTGTGGTCTGGGACTTGAGGGGACCGGTAAGGACACACAGCAGGCACACACAACACACACACACACACACACACACACACAATCTCACACACACACATATACTCGCACACACACACACTCACACACACACACTCTCACACACATACACTCACACACACACACTCTCACACACACACTCTCACACACACACATACTCTCACATACTCTCACACACACACATATACTCGCACACACACACACTCACACACACACACTCTCACACACATACACTCACACACACACACTCTCACACACACACTCTCACACACACACATACTCTCACATACTCTCTCACACACACACACACAGCTCACCTCCTGCCCTGGGGAGTGTTAGCACAGCTACGAAGATATACAAACAGTTTGCACTAGATATTTCTGAGTGCTGGGCCCTATCCCAGCTTGTTCCAGAGGGAACAGAGGGAAATCCTGGCTCATGCAAGGAGGGGGTGTTTTTCTCATATAGCCACTTTTCCTTGCTGCAACAGGGCAGGAAAAGGGCACCTGGGCTCAAGCCAAAAAGCTAGCGCGCTCTCTCTCTCTCTGCCCCCAACCCAGCAGAGTCGGCCTGAGGCCAGAGTTCAGCCTGAAGGAGCAGGAAGCTGAGCTCCTCCAGCAGACTGGCCACTTCCCCTTTCTGAGGAAGGGACACTCCGGTGGGGCAGCTTTCTATGTCCCAGCAGAGGCCATATGCCTGCAGATGTCCCCAGCTGGGAGACTATCTCATACCATATCCTGAGTGGGGGCAATCTCCTAATAGTACCAGGGACACCTAGATCACAAGCCCGGTGGGTGGCAGAGGCCTGGAAGTACCACGGCCCCTCTCAGTCTCCAGGATGGAGTCTCTGTCCTCGTGAGCAACGAGAACTTGTATTCCTTTCTCTTTTCAGACTGATTCTTGGAACTTACACCCTCTTGGGTTTGCTATTTTTACCCACCCTGAGCCTTCCGGTCTCCATGGCGACGCCTCCAAACAGCAGATTCCAGGCGGCAATGACGTCACCTTTCCCTTTCCTGCCGCCCAGGCCTCTAGGCGCTGCTGCTTGGGGCCCAGGGGCTGCAAGGCTTCCCTGGGCCCCGTTCTGTGCCCCCTCAGAGCAGCCCCAAGCCAAGACTCCAAGGTCTGTGGACCACAGCTGGACCTCTCTACTTCCTGCTGGCCCAATAGTTGGGGCCCCGGGGGAGAGCGTCCATCCTTCTCCATGCCCCTTGGAGTGGTTCTGCCAGAGCCCCTTGGCAGAGGGCACCGGCCCAGGGGAGGTGACCCAGAAGCAGCCGCCCTCCCACTCTGGGCTCTCTGCCATGCCGGCTGCCCTGTTCTACTGAGCTGCCGCAGGCCCTAGTGGCTGGAGAGGAAGGGGCTGGCCGGCGCCAGCCTGTAGTCTGTCTGGCCTGGGAAGCTCCCCACGGCCCCTGCATCAGAAGCTAGTTCCCAAGAGAGGCAACTACCTCAGCAGGGGGCTGAGGAGCCCACAGACTTGTGGGAAGCCAGAGTGGGAAACAGCCTACTAGCTGGCCTGCCAGGAGCTTGCAGGGGTGCATATGTACAGTCAGCCCCCTCAAGAAAAACAGGTCACCTTGCAGGGCCCCATCCCAACCCTAGGCCCTGGCCAGACTGCAGATATGTTCACATCCCTTCCCACAGCCAGTCAGCCGGCCTCTGTTAGGGGCCACCTTTTTCCTAGCTGGAGCCCTCTCAGGCCAGACTGAGAACAGGGACCCCTGTGATCCAGTTAGGGTAAGAAGGTGTACCTCGGGGCTGGAGAGATGGCTCAGCGGTTAAGAGCACTGACTGTTCTTCCTAAGGTCCTAAGTTCAAATCCCGGCAACCACATGGTGGCTCACAACCATCTGTAACAAGTCAGACCTAACAAGGTCTAACTCCCTCTTCTGGAGTGTCTGAAGTACAGCTAAAGTGTACTTATATAAAATAAATAAATAAATCTTTAGAAGAAGGTGAACCTCTTGCCTTCTCTGTTCCCTGTAGGAAGAGAAAGAACATCATGTCTTACTATGGCTCACACGTTTACTGAAGGAACTGAGAGAAGTCTTTCCTGTGCCTGGGGGCTGAGGATGTGTAGGTAGAGCGCTGGCCTATCGTGAAGTCCTGGTTTCATCCCCAGCACCTTGTAAAGCGGGTTTGGTGGCATGAGCCTGTAATCCCAGCTCTCAGAAGGTAGAGACAGGAAGATCAGAAGCTCCAAGATTGTCTTTGGCTGTATAGTGAGTTTGAAGCCAGTCGGAGCAGCACAATACCCTCTCTCGAAAAATAAATAAAAATTCCAGAGCTCTGCATCCCTCTCTGCACCCGGGGGGAGGGGGTGGGGGAGCTTCGTCAGTCAAAGAGCCCCACTCACTCCAGACATGCTCCCTACTACCTCCCCCGAGGATCCCCAAAACAGGGCTTGCTCTCTCCTACGGCCTTCATGGTTCTGACTGACTCCTGACCCATCCTTACCACCAAAATCAGGGTTAGGAATCAAGTAGAAAAGTAGCCAACATGGCTGTAAGATTCACTGTTAGAGCCCTAGTGTGGAGTCTCACTCTTGCTGCACCCCCGATAGAAGACAATCCTTAGGGAGCCAGGGAGGGACTGAAAGAAAGTGGTTTCTAGGCTCACATTCCTGCCTGATTCCAGGTATGAAGTCCCAACTCGCCTCTATCTGACATCGACAGGCACAACCGCAGGTCTGGGCAGGAGGCAGGCAGGTGGGTGGCGGTCTCCAGAGCCCCACACAGACCTAGTCACCAACCAGGTGTGCGGAGTGTCTGAGCTGGTGGGTCTTTCTAGCCAGGCTGGCGCTCAGGAGCCCTGTCCTAAGGCTGTATCCAAGGTGAAGTGCCGGGGAAGAGGCCTCTTGAGACGGGCTTAGAGAGTCAGTGAGGATCTGGGTGTCTGAGCCAGGCGGTTCAACTCTCAGGAATGGAAATGGCTAATGTGGGGGAGGAGCTGTGGCTTGTCTGAGAGAGTGCCCACTCCAGCCTCTCTCTAGACATCAGGCAGGAAGGAGACTGGGGGACTCATGGGGAGCAGTGAGCAGAGCGGGGGGAGGGGGGGAAGGGGGGCCGCTTCCCATTGAGGGTGTCGAGTTCACAGATGAACAGCTTCCAGGATGAAATACAGGGTCATACTTCATCAGTCCTGTGGGTAACCTGTCAGTTTGGGGCTTTTATGCAAGACCTTCTGGGTTGTCCTGTCCTGTCCTGTCCAGTTCTTTTCTTCTACCCTAGGCGTACAACAGCCTGATGGGAGGCCCCAGTCCAAGGACTAGTGAGCCTGTTCCACCTGAGTCATGGTCTTGAAGGGATATTGATCCTCTGAGTAGACCCTAGACCAGGTCAGAATGTGGGATTAGAAGGACTGGGGTGTTGAGTCTGGGGTGGAAGGCTCACTCCTAGGTTCACCTGACCCATGCTCCAATATGGGTGAAGAGTGGGCATTCCGGGTAGACAAAATGGCAGACAAAAAGACCTTGAGACAGAAGAGCGTTTGGTCCCTGTATGGCTCATGCAGGGGAATGGAAGACAGAACGGTCAAGAAGAAAATATGAGTTGGTTAGTCAGTCAATATAGATTTACTCCCCGGGAGACCTGGGTCTGAGCACCAATACTGGACTTCATTCCCCCAAACCATAGCCTTGGTGGACAGGGTGAGCAGAGAGAGTAGGAGTCAGGTCCCCGTGCCTACTAATTACTGGGGCTTCCCAGGTACTTGAACCAACACACCCTCATGCATCCACTTCTCTGTCAGGAAAACCAAGGGGTAACAGAGAAATTACGTGAGTCGGACAAGGCTGTTTTTCCTGAACATTTTGTTCCCAGCTCTGCCCCTATCCTGGCATAAGGCTAGAATGGGCAGCTAAGGGGAAGGCCTTCCTCTGGCCAGCTCAAGCCCCTCCGGGGCCCCAAGTTGGCTCCTCCTACTTTGCCCATGGAACCATTGCCCACTGACCTGCAGGATCTGCAGAACAGAGGTGTGTGTGTGTGTGTGTGTGTGTGTGTGTGTGTGTGTGTTGGGGGGGGAGTTCATCAAACAGGCACCTTAGCAACTCAAAGAGGAGGACAGAGGCTGGAGGATCCCAGATGTACCCCCTTGCCTCAAGACCAACAGTTTTGGGGTCTCCAAGGCTTCTGGACTGGCATCTGCCTCCACCCAGCACTTTCAGAGACTAGTCCACGTTCAGGCTTAGCGCTGCCCAGCAGGCTCCCATCTCCATGAGTAATATTTAACTTGGAAGGGCCCTGGGACAACTGCAGGGGAGAAGTTAATAACAAGTTTGGATTGCAATCTGCTTGCCAGGAGAGGAGGGAGGGAGAGGCGTAAAGAGAGGACAGAGTGGAGGGGAAGAAAGGAGGGCAGGAAGCAGGGCATAGAGACTGGGCTCCACACACTGCTCAGGCCAGGGAATTCAGGGCTGTGGTCTGAGTGTAACCAAGGGCCCAGGGTCACAAGACCATCTTACTTCGGGAGTAAGAACTGTAAGGCCAGCTAGTGGTTAGACACACACTGGACGTGTGGGTGAGCCTACCAAGCCTTAGTTTCCCCTGCGGAAACCACCATGGATTAAAGAGAAGTCTAGAAAGCTTGTTCTGGGTAAAGACCACCACCACCATTGCTGCTGCCGCCGCCATCCACTTCCATTCGCTGCCACTACCACCACTGCTGCCACCATCACCCCCCACATACACACACACCACACGTGTACCACTACCACACACACACACCACACATAGACACCACCTCCCAACACACATCGCATATACATACCACCATACCCTTCCACACATACTACCTCCCAACACATATGTCGCACACATACCCCACCCCAACACACACACACCACACATACACACACACCACACACCCTCACACCACACACATATACCACTAACACACACATACATATACACACACACTACACATACACCCCACCCCCAGCACACACACCACACACATATACACACACCCCACTTCAAAACACACCCAACACACACTAAACACACATACACACCACACACACACACCCCTCCCTGTAACTCTGAGGCTTCAACCCAAGGTTGGAAAATCCATGAGGCTGGACTAAGAATGAGTTTCCATGCTGAGGGTGGGGAGTTGGGGAGAGTAAGACCAAAGCTAGCACAGGCTTTCTCCACACAAAGGCTGCTTGCTGCAGGGGGCCAGCACATTCAGGGTTGACCACCGCAGACCTAGGCTGTAGAAGGCTATGGCAGTACGCCCTTACCTATCACAGGAAACAGTATGGATATTCCGAGGAGAAAACTGCTGCATTATTGTTTCTGGCACCTGCCTGGCATAATGTACCCCCAAAACACAGAAGAGGAGAGAAAGTTGGAGGCCAGGCTGGGCTGCCATCACATGACTATAGGAGAGAGGAAAGGCTGGTCTAAGGGTCAGGAGTGCCAGGCTTTTCTGACTTCAGCCAAACTCCCATAGAAACCCAGAAGCCCTTTCCTGGCTTTGGGTGCTTTCTTATTCAGAAAAGAGGAGAGAGGCCTGGATCACTTTCCAGCCTCCACAATACCCCAGCGGCTAATGCTGAAGGCCCTTCCCGGAAGGACCAGAGGCAGGCTGCCCTGGGTCTCTGGACCACTTGGGCCTGGACCAGGACACCCCAGTTCTTCCAACAGTCTCATAACTTTTAGCTTTAGCCCCATCCAGCCTCATTCCCACACGCTCACTTCTATTCCAGAGTGTGGCAAACCAATGGGTTTTCGTTTTTTGTTTGTTTGTTTGGTTGGTTTTTCAAGACAGGATCTCTCTGTGTAGCCCTGGCTGTCCTGGAACTCAGAATGGCCTTGAACTCACAGGGATCCACCTGCCTCTGTGTCCTGAGTGCTGGGATTAAAGGCATGTGCCACCACGCCTGGCGCTAAATCTATGTGTTTGAATGACATTGTTTTTCACCAACGTGTACTTTTACCAGGAAAAGAATTCCCCCATGCCCCCAGATCTTGGGACCATTTGTGATTTGTCAGTGGCTGTTGGGTACATTCTCAGGTAGATGCAGCAACTTTACCCAGGCCGGGGACACTCTGAGACACTCCAGAGCCTCTGTGTGACAAAGTCATGCCCACAGGATGGGAGATGCCTTGTGACTCTTTTACCACTCCTGGTATCTACAACAGTTTGTTCCCGAAAGTTGAACCCCACAGCCTGGAACTGATGTCTCTCTGTCATGGCTTTCCAATTCTTGAGGTAGAACTTCCCTGGGCCCAAAAAGGTTTGGACAAATAAGACCTTCACATGTTGTTTCTTAAGGGGAAAATCAGCTTCTACCATCAGATCACACAAACATAGAGGACTAGAGCCCAGGGAAGGTGGGTTGCAGGCCTACTTCTTTTGTGGCTCTGGACAGAGTCCTCCATAAGTTAATGTGGCATTTCTGGGGACAGGGAGACACCCCAGACCTCACAGCATCCATTCAGGAGAATGGGCCCACACTGATGACCACTGCACCCAGGTGGGATTCCCCTCATCTTTCTGGTCTGTAGAGATTACTGGTATTCTAGTAGGTAGCACTTAGTGCCAGCTTTGAAATATGTCCAGGTCAACCTGAGTTTCACTCTACAAGCAAACCACCTTGTATTCTCAAAACCTAGAGCGAACAAAGCAAGCAGCCGAACAGGCTCACAATTTGTACGGGGTTGCTTTTATGTCAGGAACTATGTTCAGCTGCACAACATAATTGACGCTGACTTCACCTACCTCTTTTTATCTTTCCATAGGCGGCTATGCTAAATTTAACATGACCTATCTGTGCTTTCCATTTCTACTGTGCGGGTGGGTGTCTTGGGAGCACTTTTGACTGCGAAGTGTCCGAGCAAGAAGAAGCCGAATTCAGGTGTTGGAACTAAAGGAAATTAGTGCTGCGAGGTCTTACAGTACGATGAACTGTCCCAGTGGGTGATCTGAGGTCCGCAGAGATCTACCCGGAAGACAGGAGGGGGCGTGGCCTGGCGATGGAGCTGTTGAGGAAGGGCGGGGCGCGGGACCGGCGGCCACCTGAGGCTCTGGAGAGGCGAGAGGTGCTAGAGGCTCTGGCAGGGCAGCAGATGGACGAAGGCAGGCATTGAGTACAGGACGCAGGAGAGGTTGACTGGGGTGCAAAACCTGGCCAGCCAACAGAAGGCAGCACCGGCAGGTGACTAACAGATAGAGGCTGGCCAAGGCCGCCTTTCTCATCGCCTCTTTCCGGTGGTGCGCACCCTGCAGGGTGTTCCTAGGTCATTTTAGTTACTGGTCCAAAAACAGGCAGGGCAGTGGGAACAAGGCAGGGGATAGATCCTCCACACCTGCTGGATGTCCAACAACTCCTCATCAACACTGGGCATTGGGCAGACTCCTAAGAGGAGGCAGGCTTCCTGAAGTCCTGGGTATGTAGAATTTCTAAGTCTCTGCTCATTTGGCTTAGAGCTCCCACCTCCTGTACCCAGGTGGACTCACTGTGTAAAGAAGCTATTTGGGAAGCTGATTGTCCCCAGTGACTGTCCTATAGAGGAATGGGGTCCTCCCAAAGAGGACCAAGGGCTGTCTCCACAAGTTCGTTCAGAATGTGCCAAGATGGCAGACTACAGCCAGAACCCAACACTGGCAGAATCAATGGTATGCCAAGCACCCAGGCTTGGAGACACTGAAGGACAACCAGCCTGTGACCTGGCTGCAGAGGTGTTGGACTGTGAACATTAGGAATTGCTTAGTTTGGCTATCTGTGGGAGATGACAGGAGGTGGCTAGGCACAGGAGCGGAGTTGAGCCCTGTCCCCACAAGTTTCTGGGGTCCTCTACAACCTGGGAGGCAGCGTATAAAACATGAAAGGAGTTCAGATGCCAAGATTCAGCCACAGAGGCTACCTAACCTTGTAGTTAAAGTTTCTAATGCTATGATAAAACCCAAGTCCAAAAACAATGGGGATGGGGAGTGGGGTTGGGTGGGAGGGAGATTATTTCACTTTACAGCTATTAAACCATCACCAGTCAGAGTGGGAATTCAAGGCGGGAACACAGAGGCAAAAACTGAAGCAGAAGTTACTGCTTACTGGCTTGCTCCTTGTGGCTTGCTCAGTCTGCTTTCTCATAGTATCTGGGACCACCAGCCCAGGAGGAAGACCTACCCACAGTGAGCTAGACCTCCTACATCAATCATCAATTAAACAAAACAAACAAAAAAATGTTCCTAATGACCTATCTGGTGGGGGGCGTTTTCTCAGTTGAGGTTTTTCCCTTCCCAAATGACTCTAACTTATATCAAGTTGACTGAAGTGGAAACTTAAGGGTTCTTTGAAAGTCATTTGTGTTGGATGGAGTTTTGCTAAAGCAGACACGTGAAGGAACGTCTCTCTGAAGCAGACACAGGAGACAGATGTTCTGCTAAAGCAAGCAGTGAAAGGACACGTGATGAAGGATTCTTCGCTAATGACACACATGTATTGGTCCGCCTTACACTGCATAGTTGAGCTCCTTTTGTTGAGACTCCATAAAGAAAAACGCACCAAAAAAACTTCTGGTGGTGTGGTCATGGTTTCTTGCTGCTTCTGTGGACTTGGGCCGATTGGTAGAGTGATGTCAGCTGAGAGAGAGACTCACAGGAAGTTTTGCTAAGACAAACTCACTGCTGAGGCAAGACACGTGGTGAGGACAAATGATGTTTGGAGGGAATATAAAATAGGACTCAACAGACAGTGGCAGAGGCTTGTCTTGCTTGCTTATAGAGTTAGCTGTACAATGCTTCTTGGTCTCAAGTCTTCAATGATCTTCACTTTGTAGAGAGAGGCACAGCCGAGAACTTCTCCTGGTGTCCCTGGTGGTCTTGGTTGTTCCCGCTGACAAGTGTTGATTCGGTTGAGGCCTGGCTGTTCCTGCTAGGTCGTGCCACCCCCGCTATTAAACTGACGCTACTGAACTGGACTGCTGGTGTATCTTTAAAGTGTTTGCAAGTGGATCAAGCTGCCGCTGCTGACCTGTGAACTGAACTTCTGATTTCCTGATAAGGGGAGTTGCTTCAAAGAACTATTTCTAGACAGGTCCCCTGTATCCTTTCCTTTTTTTTTTTTTCAGCTTTTAGGAACTTTATTTTCCTTCCATCTTTTTTTCCCTTTCTTTCCCGCTATCACTGGTGGGTGGAAAGGGAGGTTCAAGTGTTTAAGAACCATCATTAAAAGTAGGCTTTGAAAAAAAATTAAAGTTACGATTGACCTAAAACTAGCGAGAACATCTTGGCTGGTCTTCCAAGGTGGAGGCTATTCTCTGCAGCTAGAGAGAGCTACTTCATCTCCTGACCGCTGATACTCAGCAGGACATCACTTGTTGCTAATAAGCTGGAAAGACTTGGCTTCATAGCCAGTTTGACCAGTCACTGTCATGTGTCTTATTGCCTTTGGTGTATGCCTTGGGCCTTAGTTGGACCTGTCTACACATGTGTCAATCAACAGCATCTCCATCACAGGGTTGGCTATGGTGGGGAGTGGTGGTTTTTTTGACCAAGAGCTGAATGTGAGTGGAGAGCACTGAGGTTCCATTGATTGGACAGATCATGTAGGAGGTGGTTCAAAAAGGATAGACCCAGAAGCCACCCCCCAGCCTTGAATGTTATCTGTTGCCATTTTGAGGAATTGGGTATTGTCCCTATCTCCATCCCAGGCAAATTCTTGGGGGTATAGGCCAGCTCTAAATTTGGGAGGTGAGGGACTGCTTATACCCATTATTGAAGGGGTGGGTGGTCAGGTCAGTACTAAGTTGACCTGAGAGAGAATAACGTGCTGAATGAGGCTGACTGTAAGCACGGGTTATCTACAGAGGCACGACTGACAGGAATACCTGACTCAGCCATGTCTCGGTCTGGGCAAAGTGGTCTGCAGTGCACAGATCTGGAAGGAGAGCCGGCCTTGCCTATGGCACAGCCCATGCAAGAAAAAGAGCAGTAGATTGGAAGTCAGGGCTGCCCCTGCCCCATAGAGGCATGAGAGGGCTGCTTGCTCCACTGAGAGCTGCCTACAGTCCCTAGCCAGATAGGAACTGTGCATAGACCCACATAGGAAGCCCCTAGAGAGACAAATGCTTTCTATCTCAGTAGTACCCTAGACAGAGGTGGGGTGACATGGACCTGGTAGTCTTGGTGCTATGATTTCACAGTAACATATGGAGGGTAATCTGGGAGAAAAAAGCCACTTCCCTGGGCGCTAGAAAGAGAGGAGGCTGAGGGCAGGCACGGCAATTTCTAGGATCAAGGCTCGAGAGTCCAGCAGTGCTCAGGTTTACTGGGACAGCACTAAGTCTGCGTCTCCAGTCTACAAGGAGCACAACGGTGGAGAGACATAAAAATTTGGGCCGGGGGTTGGGGATATTGCTCTATCAGAAAAGTACTTGCTGTACAAGCATAAAAAAAAAAACTTGAGTTTGATTCCCAAACCCATCTAAAAAGATAGGCACACTTGTAATTCCAGCACTGGGGAGGCAGAGACAGCTGGGTTCTTGGGTTCACTAGCCAGCCAGCCTAGTCTAAGTGGTGAATTCAGTCCCATTGCCTCAGAGACTAAGGTGGACAGAGGCTGAGGAATGACTCCTGCAATCGACCTCTGACTTGGACAAGTACATACACACATATGGAACTCCTCCCCCCCCCACATACACACATATGAACACATACACACATGCTCACATTAATTGAGCCAAATACCTTGCAAGTCATTTTTTTTTCTATAACATCCAGTTCTTCCAGGTGAGCAAACACAAGACATCACGCTCCCACCCTGCAGTGCCTTCTCTCCTACTTCTCCCTGTTTTGGTTTCTTCTGGAAAGTGCTGTTAAGCCCAGAGATGTTCCCTGGACCTCAGGAACCTGAGCTATGTGGCCCACCTGCTTGATTTTCTAGTGCAAGCAGAACCCAGGGTTTTCATGTGATACCATGTGAAAGACTCTTGAACCATTCAGACTATATGGTGGGGCACAGCTCACTCAAATAGCACATCTTGAGTTCTATCCCCAGGGGTGAGAGGAGAAAAAACAACAACAATAAACCAAAACAAAACAAAAAAAAAAAACAAACCCAAATCAGATTGTTAAAATGTAGGCAGGACACAGCCTGAAATTGACGGCTATGGTAAACACTACCCACAATTAGTTTACTTAAGATGCTTTTGGAAACCTGTATCCACCTGGCTGAGGGGCCCAGAAGGTTAAGAAACCTCTGGCATCTGGGTCAAAGGCCTTCCCATGTGCAGGTTTCCTGTAAATGCTCTTGGATCGGGGTCAAAGCTGACTCTGTGGGAGCTGAGAAACCACAGCCTCCCTGGGGAGTCCCCTGGGGCTCCCACTCACCCCATACACCAGGAAAGCTTGGTTTCTGCTTGACTTATTGTCTCCACAGAACGGGCCCCAAGTTTTCCCCCTTTCTGCTGCCCTGCTCCCTGTGGCTCTGCCCCCCCCACCCCACCCCCGCTATGTCTGTGACCCTGCGGTCCCTCTGAAGCTCCGGGCACAGCTAGGGCACAGTACAGAGGACTGCCCTCTGGAAGCGATTGTACTTCAGGAAAACCTAGAAGGGCATTAGGGGGCAGGGCTGGGAGGCTTCACATTAAGGCTGGGACTTAGGGCTGTAGGAGCTAGCCTCCTGGAAAAAGGGCCAACAAAGGCACAGGCCCTGGACTGAACATGAGCTGGGCCATGAGAGGGTTTGGAAAAGTGGCTGGAAGAGTTTGCTGAATGGCAGAACATCACTGTGAACTGACAGAGGTGGCCAGGTGGAAGTGTGGCCTGAAGGGTGGTTCAGACGTGGGAGCCGTAATGGGGCAAGGTCCCTTCCCCCAGTACCTCTCCTCCAGTGTCTCTTGGCTTTTTGGGTTAGACTGCCCCACCTTGGCTTTGGCCTGCTGACCATGGGTAGGTCCTGGCTATGATCCCCAGTTGGAGGCATGAAGAGGTACCGTAAGGGAGCCGCAATGTCTGAGTCTCCCCCTCCCCCAACACACCCTTGCCCCCACACCCCATGTGTGGGCCCGAAAAACCACTCTGCTGCCTGGCGGATCCTGCGATGTTTCCCAGGCAACTGTCTCATACAGCCTGTCTGCCTGGCACTCCCACACCCCATAAATGCCGCCGTGCCTGGCTCCAGGAAGCCTTGCCTGCTTGGCATACACAGGCCAGCAGGTGTGGGGAATGCAGCCTGCTGTCAGAAGGCCACGCAGGCAGAGAAGCAGCTCAGGCCTCTTAAACATCCTCATATAGCCAGTGAGTACTGCTGGGGCACCCCATGTAGATGCCATGCTGTATTGCTGCACAGTAGAGTGGAATAGCTGAGTGGCATAGCATGAACATATCCCCAGGCATGCTGGCCTACTACAGGTCCCATGTGAAAACTAGAGGCCCGTGTCCTTTCTGGGCTTGGTCACAGACAGGTGCTGTCATGACCCATTTGTCCAGTAAATTAATGGTAAACCTGGTTCTTAAGAAGGCAAGGAGAATATAGGAAGCCAAGCAGGACTTGGACGACCCCAGCAGGTTCAGACTGGGGTCTGATGGACGGGTTCGCCTAGTCCAGCAGTTTACCAGCCCATGTTGACCTCAGAGACCAATCTGGGGACCAGCTTTGCTAGTGAGAAAGCCAGGACTCTGTTAATACCACCTTGCCAAGACACCAACCTGGTTGGCAGACCCTCTTCACTTCTGAGAGTAGCTTTGGAGGGTGGAGTCTAGGCTCTTCCTCCAAGTTAATACCGTCTAATGATGGGCAAAACCTAAGAGAAGAGGGGAGGCTGGACCTGGGCACTGAGCAGATGCAGGCAGCCTTATTGCCCCGCCACCTCCCCCCCCCCACACACACACTGGGTCACTCTCTGCACCACCCATGTGTCTCCTCCAAACAGCTGAAATATCCTTTTGTAACTGTGAATCTTGGCTCAAAAGAGAGTTGTTTCTGCAATGCAAGGGTTAATCCCAACCAGAGAGTATTTCCCAGTAAATTCCTTGTCACCACAACAGATAGTTCCAGGAGAGTGAAATCTTTTCATCAAATTCAACCTCAATTTTGTTGTTGTTTTTTCAAGACAGGGTTTTGTGTTTGTGTGTGTGTGTGTGTGTGTGTGTGTGTGTGTGTGTGTGTGTGTGTAGCCCTGGCTGTTCTGGAACTTGCTCTGTAAACCAGGCTGGCCTCAAACTCACAGAGATCCACATGCTTCTGCCTCCTGAGTGCTGGGATTAAAGGTGTGCACCACCACCACCTGGCTTTAACTTTACATTTTAAATAATAATAATAATAATAATAGGATTGTTATATAATAATATATATAATATCATCATCATCATTATTATTTCCTGGTCTGGAGAGAAAGCTCAGTGGTTAAGAGTACTGATTGCTTTTCTAGAGGTCCTGAGTTCAGTTCCCAGCAACTACATGGTGGCTCGCAACCATCTATACTGGGATCGGATGTCCTCTTCTGGCCTGCAGATAGATCACCTACATACATAAACACACACACACACACACATACATATTTGGTTTTTTTTGAGACAGGGTTTCTCTGTGTAGCCCTGGCTGTCCTGGAACTCACTCTGTAGACCAGGCTGGCAATTATTTTTAAAAAATTTCTTCCTGTGTGGTGTGAGGGTGGGCACACACACCATAGTGGAGGTCAGAGGACAACCTTGCCTTCCACCTTGTTTAAGGCAGTCTCCTGTTTGGTACTGTGTACACAAGTCTAGCTGGCCCAAAAGCTTTGGGGGAGCCTCTGTCTGTGCTTCTCCCCTCACGACACACTGGGAGTCCAGACTTGTGCTGTCCTGCATGGTTTCACGTCGGTTTGAGAACTGACCTGAGGTCCTCATCCTTACATGGACACTTTGCCCACTGAGTCATCTCCCCAGCCCAAATTCAACTTTTTGTGTTGTTTTGTTTGAGACAGGATCTTTCTTCATAGCTCTGCTGTCCTGGGACTCACTCCATAGACCAAACTCATAGAGATCCTCCTGCCTCTGCCTTCTGGGCGCTGGAATGAAAGGTCTGTGCCAGCATTGCCTTTCTTGGTAATGCTTCACAGACAGCTGGGACAAGGTGGTTTGTCGGAGCTGCTCATTACCCTATTTCTACCTCCTCAGGTTCTAAAAATGGGATTGGGGCTGGGGAGATGATTTAATGGTTACAAGCACTTGCTGCTCTTGCAAAGGATCCAGGTTCATTTCCCAGCACCCACACGGCCGCTCACAACTGTCTGTAACCACAGTTCTAAGGGGATCCAAGATCTTTCTCTGACCTCTGTGGGCACCAGAAACATATGGCACAAATACACATGCTCAAATCCTTAGGAGATTATACATCCTCTTTAAGTCTGCAGAAATAGAAGACAACTTCAGTCCAGAATACCATCCCCAGACCCTAGTTTAGACACAACTTCCAGGTTGGAAGTACTCACAGTTGGAAGTACTTCTGCTTACAACCAGACTTACAGCCCAGGATGGGAGGCAAAGTTCTGACTGGAGGAAGACCCAGGAAAAGGGTCTGGGAGTCAGATGGTTGCAGGACAGGCTTTTGGAAAGGCCCTGACCCCTGGGGGTTGGGAAGTAGAAAGCTACTAACGAGTCCCAATGTGTACATCAGAGTGCCTGGGCTTTTGCTGCCACCAAGTGATGGGCTGCAGGATTGCAAGGCGGGTTATTGGCTAGGTAGGGAGCCCGGGTTTTTCACTTGAGCCTTAGTCCCCTGGGCTTTGCTGTTTGATTGCCCCTTTCTTTGGTAGAGAAACCCAGTTCCTCCTATAATAATAATAATAAGATGATGGCAAAACTGACCCTGGGAATTTGGTCCTGTCCACGGGGCCCTCCTGAAAAAGGCTACAGAACTGGAAACTGAGGCAGGGCATTGTCTAGTACCACTGGGAGGTGCCATCGGCAAGACAAGCGTGACAGCTCTCTCTGCACGTGTTGGCAAAAGGGAGCCCAGGCTCTAGGCTGCCTGCACAGGATCGGGTGGGCCCGATCTCGCAGGCCTGCAAAGTGGAGGGCGGCTGTACCCTGTCCCGCCTCTCCCTCAAGGCGGCAGCCTCGTGTCCATAACGGTTGGGATCTGACGCCTTAGATTTCCAGCGCCACAAAGGGGAGCTGGCACTTGGCAGAGCGGAGAGCGGGGATCTGAAAGCCACCGCCGGAGCGGGTCCGGGTAGGAGGGCGGGCCGGGTTGTAAGTCTCACTTCCGCCGGACGCTGTTTGGAGTAGGATGGAGGAGGAGCGGAGGCTGCGGGGGAGGCTGAGCCGCCGCAGGCCGCCCGCGGGGGGCGGGTGAGGCGGGACAGAGCGGAAGGGTGGGGTCCTGGGGGCTTGGGAAGGCGCTGGGACCCCGGGAAGGCGATGGGGACGCCACGATGTTCCCGCCTAGCTGCGGGGTTCCTCGCACACGTGCATCCCGCTACCAGCCACGCTCCGCCTCTCTCCGGGCGCGGTCGCTTCTTCCGCCCCAACCCTGCGGTCCCCCACCGCCACCTCCGCCACCCCTCTTCCCGTCGCCTATTTAGCCTTTCCTTTCGCAGCCCCAGGCTCCGTTTCCCCCTAGAGTCCATTTACCCTTCAACGTGAGGCTCGTTCCTGTTCCCTTGCTATGGACTCCCTCCTCCATTACTCCACCGTGGGCCTGCTCCCCACCCCGAGCCTTGTTAACCCTCACTGTAGAACCAACCCTTCGTGCTATCTCTACCATGGATCCCCGGATGACCCTTCTTATGCTTCCCAGGCCTCCTCACTGCCGCCCCTGGTTTCTCTCGGAGGGAAGTCAGAGTGAGCCGTGGGCTGCTCTGCTGCGCAGCACTGTGGGCGGGAACCCGAACAGTCAGCCATTACCACCGCTGCCTGCTTTTCCCAGTCAGGTGTGTCCAAAAGCACTAAAGAGGGATGACCTGGGAAAGGGTTCTCAGACCCTGGGGAGGTCATGGTGTTGGTGGCTCTGACCTAATGGGCATCTGCTTTTCAGGAGACTCTGCCTGACCCAGAGTCCACTGTGCCTCCTGAGGTCTTCACTGTGGGACCCAAGACTTTTTCCTGGACGCCTTTTCCACCTGCCCTTCGTGGCTCTGGAAACTCCTACCACCTGTTCCGTGGACCTGAAGACTCCCTGGGGTCACCTACTCCATCCCAAAAAGGATGCCCCGCACTGGATTCCCGCCAAACTCCCAGCACCCAGGAGTGTGAGCCTGTGCAGAGCCCACCTGTGTTGTCGAGCTGCCCCTTGTGCCAGAAGGCATTTGACCCGAAGTGAGTGTCCCATCCCAGACCTCAGGCTTAGCCAGATGTAAGGCCCACCGACTTAGGAGGCTAGGAGAGTGCCTAGATGTGGCTCTGGCCTTTTGTTTATATAACTAATGTTTAAATTATAAATATTTACGTCTGTGTGTGCATGACACACATGCATGTGGAGGTCAGAAGACAACTTCTTGAAATCTCTTCTTGGCTTCTACCACGTGAGTCCTTGGGACTGAACTCAGGTCCTCAGACTTGGCAGCAGGTACTTTTATTTGCTGAGCCTTCTTGCTAGTCCTGGTTAATCAAGCACACAGTTAGCTCGATTAAACAGCTATCAGAACATAAGGCAGAGCCTAGTTCAGAGCCCAATAGGCTCCTCCAAATGATTTAAAAAACCATTTGCGCTGAACTGGCAGTGGTGGCTTATGTGCCTTTAATCCCAGCACTTGAGAGGCAGATGTCTGAGTTCCAGGCCAACCTGTCTACATAGTGAATTCCAGAACAGCCAGTGCTATGTAGAGAGAGCCTGTCTCAAAAAAAATGCGCGAATTATTGTTTGTGTAGTATATCTGCATGCTCAGAGGGTTTGTGCACAGAGGTGCCCACGTGCACAGAAGCCAGGTCAAGTTTTTCTTGACACTTCCCACTTATTTTTTGAGAAAGAGTCTCTCACTGAACCTAGAGCTCATTGATTTGGCTAGGGTTTCTAGCCAATGGGCTTGGGATCCACCTGTCTGTCCTGCCACCAGTATCTGGGTTATGAATGCATACAGCCTTTTATGTTGGTAATGTTTGCATAGAAGGTACTTTACCAACTGAGCCATCTTTCTTTTCTTTTTTTTTAAGATTTATTTATTTATTTATTTAATGTATATGAGTACATTGTGTGGTTGCTGGGAATTTGAATTCAGGACCTCTGCTCGGTCTGCTCAGCCCTGCTCGCCCTGCTTGCTTCCGCCTAAAGATTTATTTATTATTATATCTAAGTACACTGTAGCTGTCTTCAGACACACCAAAGAGGGCGACAGCTCTCTTTACGGATGGTTGAGAGACACCATATGGTTGATGGGATTTGAACTCAGGACCTTCGGAAGAGCAGTCAGTGCTCTTAACCGCTGAGCCATCTCTCCAGCCCCTGAGCCATCTTTCTAACCTCCAAAATGTGTCTTTTTATCAGAATCAAGCCTTTATGAATTTGGGAGGATTTCCCAATCCCACCCCAACGACCATCTCTACTCATACCTACATAGCTCAGACAAGGGGATATTGAGTGTGGGCTGGGTTGAGTCAGTTTATGGCTGTCCCCAAGTAGGATCCTGGTTATGTGACAGTGAATGGTTTGGAAAGTTGGCACCTCCGTGTTTCTTACCAATCAAGAGATCCAGAGGCATAAGCCAAGGGCTCGAGCCCTTTTGGGGAATTCGTTCTCAAAGAGCCCATCAGATCCCCGATCTTGTCAGGACTCCCACTCACCTCTTGTTCCAGGACGGCTTTTTGTCTGTGCTGTCCTTGCTTGTGTCTAAGAAAAGACTCATGAAGACAGAACCATCGAAGAGGGACGCTCCCTCTGCCGGGTGCTTTTCAGTCGGCTGTATGAAGGCTTGGCAAAGTGCCTTGGTTTTCCGAAGTAGGTGTGAGCAAGGTGGGCTCAAGTCTTAGCAAGTCTGGAGTGATCAATTTTCACATGGAACTGTAAAGGAACCGGGGTGTATTTGACCAGACTCACCTGAACCAGGCTGTCTGGGGGAGAAATCATGTCCCATGGTCTTCAAGGAGTTCCCTTCCATTCCTGCCCCACTGCAGAGTGTTCTGGGGCTTAAATGGTAGGGATACTGTCACAATGGGCAAGATCTGTTAAGGAGGCAGACTGGCTCTGGGCAGGTCAGCTCGACACAGTGAGCTGTCATATTGTCCTCTGAAGACAGTCTGTGCAGACACTGCTGCCCAGCTGAGCTGGCACAAGTGAGCCTGGGGGTGCTCCTCAGGGAGGACCACACGACCTTTCCCTCCTTTGTGAGCCACGCAGAGCACTACTTTATTCCTAAAGGTGTCAGGAATTAGATACTAGGTTGACATGCATACAGTGTTCTTCAGTCCAAGATCTTGCTGCTCTGTTCAGATACTTCATAAGTCTTTCCCCACTTTTGAGGACTGGGTGCGATACCCCCAGTTTACCAGTCTGCAGATACTCAAGTCCTTTTTACATAGAACAGTTGTTACTTCTTAGATCTTACGTCTCTTAAGTGGCTTTATGGAAGCAGCTGCTATTCTATATTGCTTAAGGGCAAGTCTTTATATTTAGTACAGTCGCTTTTTTAAAAGTATTTGTTATCCGTGATTGTTTGAATCTGCAGATGTAGGACTCACAGATAGAGAAACCGATGTATTTTCTGATATCTATGTGTCAGATAGGCAACCGGTGAAACAGGTCACCAGATGGAGATGTCCAAACCTTTACTAATATAGTGAGACCTGGTAGTTGTAATTTTTCTGTGTGTGTCTCTGTCTCTGCATGTCTCTGTCCGTCTGTCTGTCCATCTGTTCCCTTTAACCCCTGGTTGTCTGTCCCACTGCCCCTTTATTTCAATATATAACCTAGGACTTGAACATCAGAGGCCAAGCTGTCTTCTTGCCTCAGCTTTCAGTGTAGCTAGTGATAACTGGTGTGTACCATGCCTGGCTCGTGATTGTGACTCTAATAGTACATTTATAAACTGGGATGATTCCATGTTGGTTTGCTATAGCCAGGGACAAGCTGTGTCCAGGAGTTAGCAGGAGCCCAGCTATGAGATGGGTGCTACAGAAATAGCTCTTGCTATAGGAATCTCTGGAGGAATCTCTGAGAATTCACTTAAGGGATGACACCCAGACACTCCCAACAGACAGTCCTCACAGAACCTTGAGGTGCCTTGCAGAAAGCTGGAGGGAGGGAAGTGTTAATACCTTGGTTACATTGACTGAGGGGCTCTCAGGGACTTCAAAAACCATTTTTTTTTTGGCACTGCCAGTTGAGAGAACCATTGGAAGTCACAGAACCTGGGAGCAGGGGGCTTCTGATATGGGCTCAGGTAAGGTGAGGGGCCTTGCTGTCCATTCTCTGGTCATGGATGTGGGTCACCTAGGATACAGTGAGCAAGGCAAGCCCTGGGAAGCCTGTGAGGGCAAGTAATTGGCACCTGGTTGGCCGGCAGTATATCCAGAGGATCCTTGGGATCTGTGGGGTTCCACCTGAGGACTTCTTTAGGTAAGTTCACCAGCCTCAGCACATACAAGGTGAGTTGGCTGCTGAGAGACACAGGGAACGGTGACGAGAGTCTTTCACAGGGTTCTGATTTGTTCCAGATTGGGAGATGGCTGTCCTGCTCTGTCAGGCTCAGATGAGACTGCCTGACGTTGGTCTGAGGAAGGGGACTCATTGTGGTGGTCATGTGGTTTTGGCAGCTATAGGGAGGGATGCAAGACAGAGTCTGAGCGAGGAGCGTTGCTTGGTAGATTACTGCCTAAGGATGGAAGGAAGGATACTCGAAGGAAGCAGGGCCCTGTGAGCAGAGATCAGTAGGTTTAACCACTCTGGAGGCATGTCTCCTAGTGGTGATATCTAAGTGCCAGAGGCCATATGACTGAATCTTGTATGGTGGGGCTTGGTCCTTTCACATCAAGAAAACATTCCCTAGTCAGACATGATGGTACATGCCTTTAGTCCCAGTACCCAGGAGGCAGAGGCAAGTAGATGTGAGTTTGAGACCAGCCTGATCTACAAAGTGAGTTCTAAGACAGCCAAGGCTATGTAGGAGACCCTCTTTCAAACCACCCACCCACCCAACCAACCAATCAACCAACCAACCAACTAACTAACCATCTCCCTTAAAAGAAAGTATTCCCAGACTGGGTACCTCCTGGGTGTGATGTTTGCCTCTTGGAAGATGGCAGGCGGCTCACTGGAGGGACTCTTAACATTCATGCATATTTGTTCTGGGCAGCCCAGTAAGCTGGGCTTTCGTTAGAACTGCCCTTGTGCTGATTGACAGAAGCACCTAATAGGAAGCACCATACAAGATTCAGTATGCCGACACGTTGTAGACAGGCTCAGGGCTTTGGAGTGCCTGCAGAGCCAATGTGGAGCCTCCAGCTTCCCTGCTGATCTGTCTGCTGTAGTCTTTTTGTTTCGTGAGACAGGATCTCACTATGTAGCCCTGGCTGTCCTGGAACTCACAATGTAGAGCAGGTCGGCCTTGAATTCATAGAGATCTACCTGCCTCTGCCTCCTGAGTGCTAGGATGAAAGGCATGTGCCACCACACCTGGCTTTTTTTTAAACTTGAATTACATTGTGTGTGTGTGTGTGTGTGTGTGTGTGTGTGTGTGTGTGTGTGTGTACAATGAGTGTGGAAGTCAGAGAAAAACCTTAAGTTATTGTCTTCTATCATGTGGGTTCCAGGGACTGAACTCAGGTTATCATGTTTGGCAGTAAGCGCTTAACTCCCTGGGCCATCTTGCTGGCCCCAGAGAACCTTTGGGGCTAGCTTTAGGCATGGGCCAGGATGAGTGAGCCAACAGATGTCGTGGGAGCTTCTCCAACACTGGCCTGGGAAGGAGTCTATAGGACTAAGAAATCTCTGGGCTAGAGAAGGGTTCTCAGGTAACGGGGTCTGGGGGATGGCTAGCTCAACCTAATAAAGTTATGGTGAACCTTGCTTACTGTTTCTTCCAGCTGACCGGCCATGGAAGAGCCCAGGACTCTTCTCGGTGGTTCAGAACTATGTGGAAGCCCTTCCTGTGCCCTGTGACTGTTTCTTCTCCTTTGCAGAATGACCCAGCTGGATGTGGATAGCCACCTTGCTCAGTGCTTGGCTGAAAGCACAGAAGATGTGGTGTGGTGAGCTTCAGGGTGCCTTGCTGTATCTTCTCCCTCAAGCCTACACGCTGACATTGGATGTGGCTGGTGAGACATCTTCGTGTGGACACCTGAGTATTGCATCCTTCTGGCTTTGTTCATGGGCATTGGACATAGTGCTGGTCACTGACAGTAGATCCTCTGTGGATTCATCTTCATTGTCAACCTAATTGGATGTGGAATCACCTAGGAGACTCGCCTCAGGTGTGCCTGTCAAACTGTTCCTAGAGATTAACTGGGAAAGGAAGTCCCACTTGAATGTGGGTGGCACTGTGGCCTGGGGTCCCACTGAATGCGTGTGGCACCATAGCCTGGGGTCCCACTGATTGAAAAGGGAAAAAGGAGAAATTGAGCTGCCTCCCGATTGGGGATGTGATGAGATGCACTTCTTACCTGCTATGGCAGCCATAGCTACTTTTGCTACTCTGCCCTCCTTGCTGCGGGGACTGTACCCTCAACTGTGAACCAGAATAAATTTTAAGTTGCTTTCCAATGTTTTGTCATAGCAAGAAGAAAAATAAAACCACCCCAGGCAGGGGTGCCAGAATCTGTCACAAAGTACCCAAGGTAGCCTGGCAGCACCTTTTCCTGACCGAAAGAGTGATGTACACTGGGTCACGTCCCACAGACATTTTTAAAAAGAGATAATTGTGTGCAGTTGTATGTGTCTGTGTAGGGATTGTACGCATGTGAATGTATTACCTATGGAGGGCGGTGGAGCTACAGTTATGGGTAGTTGTGGACGGCTGGGATTCTGCAAGAGCAATGTGTCCCGTATGTTGGAGACATATGGTAGACCCTCCAGTCATGTTTGAGTTTTTCATTTAATGTATGAATATCTGCATGTACACCTGCATGCCTGAAGAGGGCCCAAGATTTCACTATAGATGGTTGTGCGCCACCATGTGGTTGCTGGGATTTGAACTCAGGACCTCTGGAAGGGCAGCCAGTGCTCTTAACCGCTGAGCCAGCCATCTCTCCAGCCCTCCGGTCACGTTTTTTATCTTCTTCAGCGCGCTAACCTCTCCACTGAGAAACAGTGCTGCAGACTGAGGCTCATCCCTCGGTTACTCAACTGAGGTCTTCACCCCAGTGATGACAATGGAGCCTTTGGGAGGTGACAGATCATGAGGGTGGAGTTTCCTCAAGGAGATTGGTGTACTTACCCAAGGGGCCTTGGGGGACAGGAACCCTACTACCACTCGGGACATAGCAAGATACCTGTCCTCACTGTCACCAGAACTCTCCATGCTGGCTCCTTGGTTTCTAAGACTAAGATGGCTGTATGTTGTCTACCTAGGCTGGGGAGTGTCTTGGTGGTACAGCATTTGCCTAGCCTGAACCAACCCTTAGTTCTAGCCTGATACTGGGAGGAATGAAATGTGTCCTGGCAGGTGGAGCTGACTGGTACAACATATAGAGTCTCTGTGACCTTATTTTCTTATCTCTGAGGGGTAAGGCTCAGAGTCATTTCAGTTTGAATCAAAAGTGGTTCCTGAAGAAGAGATTGTAAGAGGAGATATGGGCCTTACCTTGTGAGTCACATGCTTTGGCTAACGTGTAAGTGAAAGTGTCATAATGACAATTTTACATTGTTTTCTTCTTGTGCTATTAAGCCCAGATTCTAAATAGTGGGCTCTGACACCCACTTAGGCCTGGCACTCCCTCCCCATCCCTTTGTGTTTTGAACTCACTCAGTGACTGAGGACAACTTTATTCTCCTGTCAGGACCTCCTAAGTGTTAGGATTGCAATGTCCCCTACTAAGTTTGCTTGTGTTGGATATTATTGTCCACAGAAACAAGTGTTGGCCTGGGGCTGGGGACAGGCATGGTCTGAAAACCCAAGATAACCAGAAAATCTGTATTTTCCTTTCAAAAATGGTTTCAATGAGTTGAATGTGGTGTCTCGCATCTGTAACCTTAGCAGGTGATGGTGAAGGGTCAGGAGTTCATGCCCAGCCTCACCTACCTATATAGTGAATTCAAGGCCAGCCTGGACTACAAGAGACTCTGTCTCAAAACACAAACTGAAAGGGCTTCATATACACCACAAAACACATGAAGGGGGCTGTGGTGCAGCATAGTGCTTGGTGAGGACTCACCAGGTGTAAGGCCTGGGTGCCATGCCTAGAACCCTTCCAAAAAACCTGGAACTGGCTGTGTGGCCAGGTGAAGAGGCACATTTGAAAAGGCTGCTATGTTCGGGTTCTCCTAGAGGACAGCCTAGAGGTAAGTGTACACAGATGAGAGAGGACTCCCTGGCCACGGGCTGAAGAGTCTGACAGGCTACCTGCAGATTGGAGATCCTGGCACGCTGGCAGCTGACTCAATCTAGGGGAAAGGCTTAGAAGCCAATGGTGTGGGTCTCAGTCAGAGGACCTGGAGTATGTCCCAGGGAAAGGGGGAAGACCAAGCCTGAAGCTCCGATGGAATCTACTGAGGAGGGCTCTTTTCACCTGGTCCTGCAAGACTCATGCCAGTCTCTGGAAATACCCCCACAGGCACCCCAAAGTGATAGTCTCTCAGGTTTCCAGAAATCTCTCATCTAATCAGCTGGTACTTTTCTAACTGCAATCCCAATGATATAACCTCAGAAAGTAAAGCTATAGAGAGCCCAGAGCTTGGAGAGCATGCGTGGTGTGTGTGTGTGTGTGTGTGTGTGTGACAGAGAGAGGAGAGAGAGAGAGAGAGAGAGAGAGAGAGAGAATGAATGCATGTGTAGCTACACCGTCTGATGTTATAGTGGTACCCCTGTCCAAACCCCCAAAACACATCAGGAGGAAGAGGGCATGTATGGGAATCTTTAGTTGTGAGGATAGACTCAGGTCATGGGCATGGGGCCATAGGCACCGAGCAAGGCAGGTGTGTGGGACACACGTTCTTCTGTGTTGGCAGCCTGAATGTATCCTGGGAAGGGACTCTTAGGAAAACAGAATACCCCCCCCCCCCCGCTTTCCCCAAACACCTACTTTGAATACAAATAATAACAGGAAGGGCATTTTCATCAAAGTCTTTAATAGATGTGCAAGAAAGAGTAAGAATGACCTTGGCCGTGGAGGGTGAGGACATCGCCCACAGAAGGAACGCCGGCCGGCGATGGGCTCCACTGATCAATTGTACAAAACCACATGGTTACTGAGTTACAATCATGAAGTCACCAGTGTCTGTGAACCATTTTCGAAAGACGCACGCTCTCTTACCCGGAGCCGTTTGCAAATGTTGGGGTGTTTCCCACCCCACCCCCAGTCACATTTCAATACATCCTTTACTTTCTTTAATTTATAAAACAAATTGCTATATATAAAAATCTCCCCCTCTGGTGGGCACAATATTATTCACACATTTGTACATGAGCAGCCTAACCAGCAACCAGCAAGTCATTTGGCAATAGGGCAGTATCCAAATAAACACCCCCATGTCTAACAAACCAAGGGTCCCTGTGCTGGTTGGGCAAAGGAGTTGTTGCTGTCCCTAGGCAGCACACTGGGAGGAAAGGAGCTTGCAGGAGCCCGTTTGCATTTGGACCATCTGTGGGCTCTTTATCTCAGCAGCTCAACTCACAGGCAGCAGCTGTGACTGCACAGGCCTCAGACTGGGGCTCCAGCCACTTGGACCCCCCAGGCTAGGCTGGGTACCCCTGGAGAGCCCCTCCAGGCTAGGCTGGGTACCCCTGGAGAGCCCCTCCAGGCTAGGCTGGGTATCCCTGGAGAATCCCCCAGGCTGGGCTGGGTACCTCTGGGAGGCTGCCAGGCTGGGCTGGGTACTCCTGGGAGGCCCAAAATTCGGCTCTTAGGCTTTATTTGCATTTTTTTGGACCAGTTGTTGGGGACATGTCTTACCAATGGACACAGGGAGTGCTGGCTGAAATGTGTCCATGTTTAATAGGAGTCACAGAGCCACCCAGAAGCCTGGACTTGGGATATGGTGTCAGAAACCTGGGCTGCCTGTTCTGTCCCAGCACCGTGGACCTGGGTGTGGCTCTGATGTGTTCAGTGCCAGACATGGCAATGGCCTGAGAAACCTGAGTGTATTGGGGCGAGGGCTGTGGGTGGCCACTGGGCATCACGGAGAAGCAGGGCAGCACCGTAACAGCGCCTCTAAAAATTTTCATTTTCTCTAACTCTGATCTTTGTCAGGGCCACCAGCTCCAAGGCATGAAGCAAATATGATGGGAGCCCGGCCTCCACTCTGCCCTGACATGGATGGAGACTCAGGGTCTCAATCTGGCAGGTTTGGGGGTGTGTAGCATGTTTGCCACATGGGCCAGCCTGGCTTGGGTGGACCTGGGGTGCTCAGTCACTTCAGTGCACCTTCTCCATCTCCTGCCCACAACAAAGGTGGGTAAGCCATGGCCACACCCAGCCTGCTAAGGGGTTAGCTGACCTCTTCCCAGAAAGCCTTGGGCTGGCCTCCGGAACTAACCTAAAGAGGAGGAGGATGGCTGAGTACAGCAGTTATGGATGCAGACGTGCTTCCTCAGGAAGAGTGCGGGATTATGGGTAGTCTGTCACTTTAAGGCTAGGGTCCATCATACACGTTGTCTTTAAATTTCCTAATCTGGAGTATTAATGATAAAAATATTTTCCAAAAAATCTAATGTATAACACAAGACGTCTTGGAGGCACTGGCTAGTGTTTTCAGAAATATATTTTGTGCAGATTTAGTTTTCAATTATTTTCCCTTTTTATTTATTTACCTATTTATTTGGTTTACTGGTGCTTTGGTGAGCAATGTTTTCGAATCTCTATGATCCAATTTCCCCCATCAGAGTCCAAATGGCTGGTGGGAACAGTGCCACCAACCTGGCCAGGGTGTCCCTTCGGCCTCAGCCTACCACCGACGGCTAGCTGCGCTAGGTATGAAAATACTTGTTAAATATTAACAACAGAACTTACCGGGATTTAGAAAAATGTTCCGAATCTGTGACAATTCTTGTTGCAGCGCATCCCTGCAGGCACTTGGGTGCCTGTCCCCTGCCTACGTCCTGCCTGCTCGGAAAGCACAGCTCCTCCTTGTGTGGGGGCTGCGTTGGGGACATCAGGCGGGTGCCACAGAAAAAAGGCATCAGAGGAAGCTTCAACATCATCGGTACACTTTATTCCTCAGGGCATTACACGCTAACGTTTCCTGGAGCGGGTCAGTGCATCGAGTTCTGTTTCTGTGGAAGATGTGCACCTTTCAAAACGGCGTGGCTGTCTCACCCTCTGGTAGGGCCGCCATGGGCACAGGAAGCGGTTCCTCCAGCACAAAGCCAGCCTCTGGGGCCTGGACACAAGAGATTGCTCTGTCTAGAAGTGCCTGTTGGACGCCCCTCTGCGGTCTTGGTGGCCAGCACCCCTCCCTGGCTGTTCGGAGCCTCGGTGCCTGGCCTGGCATGCATATGCTGTAGTTAAGGGTAAAGTGACAGGGTCATTCACAGGCGTGTCCACAACAGAGATGCTCATGGCCTCACACGGACTCCTCAGCAGACAGTAGAAGTGGGTTGATGTACTCAAAGCCTTCAAACTCGGACTGGTCAATCCTCTTTATGACGTCCCTAAAAACACAAGAAGGCAGTGAGGAGTGGTGGCTGTGTCCCTCCCTCAGCCACTGTCCTTCCTGCCAGTCCAAACTTTAGAGGCAGGGACCAGAGGATGGGGCCATGTACTGGCTCAGGGTTCCAGGCTGCCCAGGACATGTTTTATTGTGACACTGTGGGCACAGGTCAGACTTCCCAGGACTTACTCATCATCTGGGGTCAGCTGCACGGGCTCGCTGGTGAACTGCGTGTCGAAGTTGTCCAAGCCATAGTCATCTGTGATCTGGGGCTGGAAGGGAGGCAGGGTCTGCTTCTTTTCCAGCTGGGAACATTGACAAGGG
This sequence comes from Tokudaia tokunoshimensis, assembly GCA_036184795.1. NCBI lineage: Eukaryota > Metazoa > Chordata > Mammalia > Rodentia > Muridae > Tokudaia > Tokudaia tokunoshimensis. Next base: position 136,727,106 of record BTHU01000005.1, read on the forward strand.
AGAGGTCAGATGTGTGCGCTGCCAATGTCAGTTGTGTGCACATAAATCACAAAATAAAATGGGAAGCTCGGCTTTTCAACATGCCTGGTATCTGAATGCCATTTTTCCCCTTTAAAAATCACAGAATCGGGCTGGAGAGATGGCTCAGAGGTTAAGAGCACTGACTGCTCTTCCAGAGGTCCTGAGTTCAATTCCCAGCAACCACATGGTGGCTCACAACCATCTGTAATGGGATCCAATGCCCTCTTCTGGGTGTCTGAAGACAGTGACAGTGTGCTCACTTACATAAAAATAAATAAATCTTTAAAAAAAATCACAGAATCTAGGAGAAAATATACAATATGGGGGCGGGGGAGGTGCTGGACATATAGGCCCTAGAGACAAGTGCCTAGAAACAATGTTACTGCTGGTGGCTGAGAGCTTGTCTGCACATATTCCTGGAAACAATGTCTGTCTGTCTGTCTCCCCATCTGTCTCTGTCTCTCTCGTCTCAGAACCTGATCATAATGGTATTTGGTTGTGACGACACCCTCACCTAGATGAGCACTGGGAGAATCCATCTTTAATCCTCTCCTCACCCTAACTCTGTCATCTCCATCTTTTACTATTTAGAGTTAGACCCTCTAGCTCAGCAGGTAATGAAGAGCTGTTAGGAGAGACTCTGGTGTCTGACATGTACCACATGGCACCGTGATGCATGTGGCAAGAAATCCCTCTCACAGTCTCACACTCATGCCAGGTAGTGGTGGCGCATGCCTTTAATCCCAGCACTAGGGAGGCAGAGGGGGCAGGTGGATCTCTGAGTTCGAGGCCAGCCTGGTCTACAGAGTAAGTTCCAAGACAGCCAAAAGATATAGCTGTTCTTCTTTGTCAAGCAGGGCTCTTGGGCCACACAGGGGTAATGACACAGTGGGGGCATTCTTGAGGATTTGGTGCCCAGTGTTCTGTCCAACATTCACTCTGCTCTTTCAGGGGGAGGTAGCTGACAAGTGGTCCTAGAACACTGTGAAGATGTTAAGATCTGTCCTATGGGCCACACTGCCCTGCATGGGCTCGGGATGCAGGCCTTATGTGGCTGGCATGGGAGCTAATGTGATGTTTCCCTAGTGCGTCTAAGGGTGGCTCTGTGGCAGGGATCAATGTCCGGCTTATAGTTGCATCTCAGTTCTTAGAATCAAACCTGATCCAAAAGAGGAGTACAGCATACGTGGGTGAACGAGAAAATGGATGAAAAGGTGTGTGGAGCAGGTGAGTTCATGATGAGTAAGGACAAGTAAGGGTTCCAGTGCAGTCCTGCTGCTACGGAAGACCCAAGACTGGGTAACTTACAAGAACTCGGTGTTTGCCCTTGTGCTCTTGGGGGGGGGGGACTCCTTACCCCTAATGAGGTATCCCGAGCCCATGCCTGCAGTCTTGCCTTTCAGGGGTCCCAGCCCACCCACACCTAACCCTTCCCACACCCAAGAAGTTCCCAGTAGAATTTTAGGACATACTTGGCTGTCTAGAATGCAACTGGCTGTGTTACCAAGCATGAACGAGGGTAAGTGTGGGTATGGGGGAGAACTCCTTCCCACACGCATCACGGAGCCATGTGGCGACACCAGATTCTCTCCTGCCTGCTGTGTATTCCCTTTTGGACTGGAGGGTCCACTTCTAAACCATAAATGGCAGAGAAGGCAGCAGAGGATTTGGTGCCCAGTGTTCTGTCCAACATTCTGTGAGCAGAGGACAGTGGTGAGACCTTGCTGAAGGGAGAAGGTAGCATTAAGTCCAGTAGCCTCCAGAGTAACCCCTGAGCTCTGCTCTGAATACACTAGCCAGCACCGAGCAATAACAGGGAGTCAGTTCCCAGCACTGGCGTGGGCAGGGAGACAAACTAGCAGCGGTTCTTGGATAGCACCTGCCATTTGGATACTTTGTATCCAAGCCAAAGAAATTCCCCAGAGGCCAGGATGGTGCTGCCACTATTGCCTGCTGAAGTTTGAACTATGCAGGCTGGTCCTGGGCTACGGGTGCTGGTCCTGTTCAGTCTTGAGGGCGGGAGGTGTGCCTGGGGCTAGTAGCAGTTATGATCCCATTTCTGATGACTTCACCTGGTCACAGTTCCTGTAACTGCCTGCAGTACCTGTCTGTCTCTGGAGCCCCCTGCCTGGGCCTTCTGGGTGTGGCCCTTCATCCTATCCTCCTCTATCTTCCTCCTCTCCTGGCCACAGGCTCATGCCATGACCATGGACTCCTCCTTTTCTTTTTCTTCAGCAGGATGCCTGAGAAACCAGAAGGTTTTTGTGAGTCTGTCCTCCCGTTTACTCTCCTCTCTGGGATAAAATACTTTCATCTAGAAGCTTTGGACCTATTGTTTAAAATTCTGAAACTTAAAATTTATGAGTGGGTATACATGAGCACGATGCAGGAATGGATGTATGAGGACAACTTCTGGGGGACAGTTCTCTTACTCCACCATATGCATCCTGGAAATCTAACTAAGGCTGTCAGCTTGGTGGCAAGCACCCTTCTACCCACTGAGCCAATTATCTCCCTGGTCTGGCCTATTTAAATTAACTGACATGGAGTAGGAGTGGAGGCTATCAATTTCCTGTCAGCTCTCACGGGTGGGAACTGATGTCAAGGGAGCTTGTTTTAGCCACAGTCTGACTCACTCCTCAAGGTGGCCAGTTGCCACCTGTCAGATACCTGGAAGAGAGTGGGTTTGATAGCAGGTGGTAGCAATGCCCAGATGGCTGCTTCAGCTCTTTCCAGTTCATGGTGAGTCAGGGACTGAGACCTTTGCAAAGATATATACCTCACAGATCTGACATGCTGTCAAACCCCTATGGAGTACCAGACAAGGAGGGTCTGTGGATAGACCCTTGTAGTAAGCAGCCCCAGCCAAGCATATCCTAAGGGAGCCAGGATTTTGCTGTAGGATCCGTTTCTTTCAGAACCAATTTCCTGACCAGTCACAGCTCTGCCTGGGACAGTGTCCAATAACTTTCCTATGGCCTTTATGCTAATATCCAAACCTTCTGGTGGAGATTTGGCAGGGAGGGATGAACCGGATGGCCCATGGTGAACTTTTGTGTGCTCAGTAGAGCATATGCTTTTACCCTCACATCACAGAGGAGGGGCAGGAGGCCTGGTCCCACAGGCCCTAGAGACAGCTGGCAGTGGCCTCTCTTCGGACTCCATCCTTTCTCCAGAGCACTAGAGGGGAATGGTAGAGGAGCCCCTGGCTAAAGCCCAGAGAGGACTCAGATCACCCAGCCCTAGGGTGGTCTCTGCTCTGAATCTACACAGGAGAGGCTTAAAGGATCTTGTAGGTAGCATAAGGTCACTATGAGGGATGCTAGGCCGTGCAGACAGTCCTCAGGTCACCCTCTGGGATGGGCTGAAGGCTGTGTCTCTGTTCCCAGAAGAGGTCTCACCTGTGTGATTTATCAAGGCCATCCCACTAGACGTGTCTGAAGCAGAAATCCATCATTTGGCTTGAACCTCCCTCCCTAGTCTGCAAGAGCAGCCACTGCTATGCCTACTTGAGCTTGTCACGATTCTCTCTGCCCCATGACTCAGGGAGGAGGACGGTTCTGGGGGACATTAGAACAGAATGTACCAGAGGTAGGTGTGGTGGGCTGGTTCCTGCCAGTCCACCCCGCCCCCCGCCCAAGCCTCTTACTGGGCCCTCACCCCACACATGAGCCATTCCAGAGCTCAGATCTCCTCAGCTCAGGTATCTCAGAGGATCAAGTTACGGCTCTTGTCTTCCAAAACCCAAGCTGGGCGGGTGGTGGTGGTGGTAGTGGGACAAGCCTGGCCTCCTCTTGCTCCAAGCAGACAACAGAGCCATATAGACTATAATCCCTGAACGACACCCATGCCAGCTAGCCTTGTGCAGATCTGCAGATGTCCCAAGGCCCAGGAACTCGGCCATACCAGTCACCACTATGGCTGCAGTGTTGACAAAGCAGTGCTTTTCAACGGAGGAAGGACTGGGGTTAGTAGCCGCTCCACTGCTGTTCCAGAGTGGCTCACGGGGAAACATCTGCAATTTCTTTCACTGCTTATATCTGCCTCCTTTCTCATAGCACCAGTCAGTACCAGGGACCGGCACCCCGTGTCCTACTGTGACACCTCTGGGCCTGTGCTCCCACCTCAGGTGGACAGTCCTGAAGTCCTGCATTTATTGCAGCTCATGCTGGACTGCGTGGTTCTAAGAAGACCTGGGGTGCAGCCCCTTAGCAGGCGGGACACACAGAGTGACCATCTCAACATCTAGGGGAAAACCCCCAAGAAACTGCCGCCCAACAACCTAAGAACTAGAAAGTGGGGTCCCACCCAAGTGACCATCAGTGGGCAAGTGGACAAATGCATGGTTCATCTGTGCAAGGGGCAGGGGCAGCGGCAGGACTCAGATCCTGCAGGCTCAAATGAGGTGGACCCCATTGAGGCAGGTTCAGAGGAGCAGAAATGAGTATAGTGGCTGGGAGAGACAAATAGAACGCTCCCTGTTCTCCGCTAAGGGATTTGTGAGGTCAGTACATGTCTCAGTGTCAGAATGGAGGTGATCCGTTCCAAATGCTGGGGCAGGCAGTGAGCCTGTGCGTAAAGTTGCCACCACTGACCCCAGGCCTGGCCAGGCAGTGGCTGCATTGTGAAGATCTAGGTTAGAAATAAACATATAGTTTCTCTCTGGTGCTACCAGGGAAAGGAGATGAAATTAAAAGCTCACAAAATTGTTTTTGAAGTATCAAGGGCAGGTGGGGTGGTTCGGCAGGTAACTTTGTTGCTAACATTGAGAACCTGAGTTTGTTTTCCCCAGAGTTAAATGGTGGAAGGAGAGAACTGACTCTCAGAAGCTGTCCTCTGACCTTCATGTGTGCACGCACAAACACACATGAATGTTAGAAAAAGTGTCAGTGCTCTGAATTCTGACTAGATACTTACACCCGGAAAGAAAGAAAACTGGAGGCTCTGACTATGTATTAATGTGGCCCAGCTCTAGACGGCTGTGGGTTGGGGGGTGGGGGAGGGTATCATCTTTCTTGATTGCTGCCTCTGTGGCCTGGCCCCTCCCGATTCTTCCCAGTACCCACAGACACAAACAGTCCTGCAAATAGAGTAACTGGTTGTGCGACAACATCCTGTTCGTGGGGATGGAATGTAGCCGTCGGTGCTGGCTGGGAGCCATCTGGAAGGATCAGGGTGGAGTTGCGGGGGAGGAGGGGAGATGTCCACTGTCCCAGAGTTGGGCAAGTTCCAGATCTACTCAATGGGCTAATCTTTATACTTTCCTTCAAAAGAGTGTATTTTATAGGTGACATTTCAGTGACTTTCCAATTGTTTAGTTTGAAACAAGTTGAAGTTTTTCTCCTAATATCAGGAATGGACTCAAGTCAGCGCCAACGCCTGTGCGTGCTACTCTGTCCAGTTAACTGTTGACAGCAGGATCCGGTTCTTGGCAGCTTTGGAAAACCAACCACAACACTACAGAAGAAAATGACCAGACACCACGTACCAGGCACCAAGTGCACACGGGCCCGTTCTGCCTATTATTCACAGAGGGGCACGGGTGCCCTTTGAGGCTTACCAGGTCCCAGTCTATGCTGCGAAAGAAGGCGTGGGACTTGATGTCAGAAAACCCAGTCTGTGGCCGGCAGCCAAGCCTCTCTTTGGGATCCTGGTTGGGGGGGGTCAGAATTGAAACAAGGGTGAGTCAGGACTCCTAAGGAAACCCGATTCAACCTCAACCCAACAGGATGACCCAACTTCCCCCACGGGAGCTCACTGTCCCCAGCTGTTCTTGTATCCAGCTGGGTCTGACTTTCCCGGTACGTTACTTCCTCACTGTAGTGCTATATCAATAAAAAATTAAACTCAAAGATCACAGAGCCCCAGTGCCAGAGCGAATGATCAGCCAGCCGCATAGAGCAGTTGGGGGCAGCTGGCAGCTGATAGTGGAGAGACTCTGTCCACCCACTCCATCCCATGGGTAACCTGATCCCAGAGGGTTACAAGAGATAGTCGGTCACCACAGCCAAGATCGTACCTTATTTAAAAATCCTTTCAATACGTGTGAGGCCTTGACAGACAGGAAACGGGGAATCCGAATTGGCTTTTCCAGGATAACTGTGAGGACAGGGGCCGGGTGAGAAGACTCCTTGGCAGTGTTTGCTCTTCCTGGTAGCCTAAGGGGGTGCCCCCTGAACTCTGTTTATTTTGTGTTTTTTTGCAGGGACAGTATCCAGCCTGGCTTTGAACTCCTAACCTTCCTTCCTCTTAAGGAGGCCATGTCACCCACACCTGGCTTGAACCCCATTTCTAAGCCAGAGCTCAGACTTGTAGCCCTGGAACACCTTCCTGTTCTAGAAGCCTGTTGGGTCCTTCTAGGGATCTCCTGGTGGCATTCACGTATCCCATAGCCGTGTGTGAACTAACAGCTCCTTACTACTACCTTTTGGTGGCAGGCATGTGGAGTCTGAACACCGGCCACCAGGGGGCGCCGAGGGACAGCCCTGAGGGGCATATCAGTGGCCGTGAACTCTCTCATCAGGAGCAAGGGGGAGCTGCACAGGTTATAGGGAATGCCCTGGGTGGGCAGAAGGGGGCTCTGGCTAAATCAGGGTATTCTCTTTCTAGGTGACTCACAGTGAGGTAAGCTATGGTCACCTCGCTTTACATTCTCTGCCAGAGGAATGGGTCCATATGTGTTGGTATTGGTGCTGAGACACAGCACCAGCTGGGGCAATGCACCATCCTTACCTTTGAGAAGGGAAAGAAAAAACATGCAGAGGCGGGAGGGAGTGGATACACCGTGGGCCACCAACCTTGGAAAAGGTAGTCTTCAGTGTTCATGTCGGGGTTGTCCGTGATGATGTCAAAGGGGGAGCGCCCAGCCATCATCTCAAACATGAGGACACCCAGCGCCCACCAGTCCACGCTGAACCCTGTGGAAACGCAGGCAGTCACTAGACGGGGTGACCGGGAAGCGGCACACTCAGTCCGTTGGTGTGAATGGGCTAAGAGATTCAGCGCCCATCTCCCTGGGTAGCCAGATCGTCTTTCACTCACTGTGCTGGGCATCTGTGTCTGCAGAAGCTGTGATTCTTCACCTGCACTGTGGGATACCCAGGCTGTCCCTGGTCCCTCAGCTCTGCTGGGATATCTCTGCTACACAAAGGCGCAGAATGGGATCAGGGACAAACCCTGCTTTGGTCCTGCCTTTATTTGTTATTATTATTTTTGATTTTTGTTGTTGTTGTTGTTTTGTTGTTATTATTATTATTATTATTATTATGGTGCTCGCTATGTCGTTGTTGTTGTTATTATTATTATTATGGTGCTCGCTATGTCGTCCAGGCTGGCCTTGAACTTGTGACTCCCTTGCCTCAGCCTCCTAGTGCATGGCACCATAACTGGTGGCATTTTTTTTTCCTGATTTGAAGTTACAAAGGTCGCTCCTCCCTGAGGAATGTGGCTCAGTGGTGGAGCATTTTGGTCACATGTGCAAAGCACATGTCCCATCCCCAGTGCTGCCAAAACACACAGAACTCACAGAATCTGTCTCTGAGATGAGAAAACCCTGCTATAGTTCCTTCTATATCCACACTCGCTACTTTTTCCTTTTTTTATTTTTTTATTTTTTATAGTTACTTATTTAATGTACTTGAGTACACCGTCGCTATCTTCAGACACACCAGACGAGGGCATCGGATCCCATGACAGATGGTTGTGAGCTACCATGTGGTTGCTGGGAATTGAACTCAGGACCTCTGGAAGAGCAGTCAGCGCTCTTAACCGCTGAGCCATCTCTACTGCCCATTTTTGGCGGGTTCTATGCTGACTTCTGTCTCCAGTCCTGCTGTCTTTCCTGGTTACTGAGCAGCCTCAACCAAAGCAGCTTCTAGGAACCCAGTCACTCTCTTGGGGACCCGCACACGCTGCCTGCCACGTACTCGTTCATGTGATGGTGTATTTATGACTGGTTTCACTGAAGTCACCGTCATGAGTCAGGGATAGACAGCTCATGCCTATAATCCTACCTGCACAGCAGGAGAAGCTAGGATACAAAGGTGGGTGCGTTCACAAGCACACATATATAACGTGTGTAATGAGCCACCATGCACAGTAAACAAATGCACACACACACAGCATGCTACATACCCTCCTCCATCACATGCATGTACGTGTTCCTGTGTATGTATGCCCCGCCCCCAGGTGCATATGATTGTTTCCACCCAGAGGAGTGGAAGTACACTATCACGTCTACAGGGTCCCCCAGATCACCCTCTGCTCCGGATTCCGACTGAAGCACCTTGCCATTCCCAAGGGCACTTTGTTTCTTCCATATATGCATAGCCAAGTGGCCATCAACTTGGGGTGCTGTGACCCCACCCTGGATCTCCTTGTCTTTTGCTTCATGCCCCTTTTTCTCCTCCCTGGCCTTAGGACTCCTCAGGGAGAGGAATGTTACTCAGGGTCATCTGGTGGGCCTCAGGGAGTATGCAAGGGGTAGGTATCCAGCTGGGAAGCCCTGAGGGGTATTCTGTGTTATCTTTGGGCATAAAATGGCCATACATCTCCCTGTCTGCTGTGCCAGGGCCATTGTAGGGGGGGGCCAAGCAGGTTCCAGGTCTGAGTGACTTATTTGCTTGTTTGTTCTGGCGCTGGTGTGAGGCAGGAGCTGGAGGAGACTTCTGGAAAGTGTCTACCTACATTTACCTCCCCCAGAGCTAACACTCACCGTACTCTTCTCCTCGCAGGATTTCAGGGGCGATATAGTTCGGGGTTCCACAAAATGTGCTTGTTGTATCACCGGGGCCTAGGCCTTCCTGTGGGGACAGAGTTACCAGGAGGGTGAATCTCACATGAAGTGGCGCTCCTTAGACGTCCCTCAAGAACACTGGCATAGAGTTACAGACAGGGGTGCCTCAGTTTAGTCACCACCGAGCTATGCCCCGTCAGGGAATACTCCTGCAGGATGTCAAGGGCAGACCATCGAGTTGGGGGACAGGCGAGGCGGGCACCTTGCACATGCCGTAGTCCGTCAGCTTAATGTGTCCGTCGGCATCGAGGAGGACATTGTCCAGTTTTAGGTCCCGGTAGATGATCCCCCTCTCGTGTAGGAAGTTGAGAGCGATACAGATCTCAGCAGCATAGAACCTGAGGTGGGGGGCATTCTGTAGTCAGCAGAGGGACAGTGGCAGGCAGCCAGACAGGCTGGTGCACACAGAGCCCCACGAAGTATCCTGGTCACCGGGGAAACACAAATGCAGATTGTAGTGAAAGTCCACCTTCCATTCACCAGAATGGCTACTTACCACAGCCAGAGTAAGTGAAGAGACCCCGGACGCCCCATGTATGATTGGTGGGAATGAAAAATGTAACCAGAGGGAGGTCCCTCAGAACATGAAAGCTAGGGCCATGTGCATCTCAGTGGGAAAGCTCCTGCCTCGCACCAGCGCCAGAACAAACAAGCAAATAAGCATGAGAACCAGAAAGGATGCCCGTAAACAACGCCGCTAACGCACGTACGACTGAGGCTGGAGACAGTGGAGGGGGCCCAGTAAGAATAGCGGATATGAGGAAATGCCACTATGAGATCCATTGCCCTGTATGCAGATTTTAAAAAAATGAAAGGAGAAAAGAATGGGAAGTGGGGTCTCAAGAGCTGTGTTGCACACCTAGGTAGGCAGCAGCCTTACTCATAAAAGCTAACATGTGGAAGTAAGCGCTGATGGATGAGTGGGAAAAGGAAGCCTTCTCGAAGGGCAGAGTGGGTCATGGCTGCAGGTTTGAGGCCAGTCTAGGTCACACAGCAAATTCCACTGAAAAGGAAGAAAGGGAAGAGAATAGGGGGTGGGGAGGAAGTGGGCTCTATCAGTGCAATGGAAGATTACCCACCCTTTAAAAAGGAAAGGATTTCCAACAGGCTACATGGTGAATCTCGAAGACAACACCATGCCAAATCAGACATACAAAAAGACAGATAATGAGAGATTCTGCTCGGGGCACTGTCTGGAATCGGACAGAAGGGCTGGAGGTGAGGAGCCTGGGAGTAAGCATTCACAGGGTATAGTTCCAGTGTGAGACATAAAGAGGCTCCGTGTGCGGCGGTGGCTACATAGCAGTGTGATCAGCTTCATGGCACCTAACTATCTACTGAACTATCTGGCCGACATGGCAACATGAACTCCGTGTGCGTTTAACCGGGAGTTTTATAAAAAAAGCAAGTGGACAGGCAAGAAGCTGTTGCTGTTTCTGCCCAGTTTCCCCTAAAGCAGCCTCGGTGACTCACAGGACTTCATGGGGGAAACTAAGGTAAGTAGGAGGGGGTTATCCAGGAGATGTGCAAGGACAGGGGGCTGGACAGCAGCTATTCGAGGCCAGAGATAAGACAAGGGATTCTCTCCTGATGCTAGTGGACTTTAAGAGAAGAGGACAAAGCCAAACAAAACAGTTGAGGAGCCTGGCCTCTTGGGAGAGGGACTTCTTCTCAAAGTCTGGGGAGGGACCAGTCCTGGGCACAAAGATTCCCCCAGAGGCTTTGGATTTTCTTATACCACGGCAAGTCTCATCTTTGTCACCTTCTGCCCAAATCTCACCCCCTCTTCTCACTGCTGGCCTCTGAGCAAAGTCCCCAAGCCATACTTTTTTTTTTTGTACTCACCTGGCATGTTCCTCTGGAAGCTTCCTCTGCCTCTGCATGTGGAACATGAGATCCCCCCCGTTGACATACTCAATGACCAGGAACAACCTGGTAGGAGAGAAGGGGAGAGGATCAATGACTGACACACCCCGAAACGTGCTGGAGGCGAAGGTACCACCGACAGGGCCAGAGTGCGTGGAACCTCCGTGGGGGTCGCTTTTTTTAGCTTCGGGTTGAGTCACCCCTGGGTGCTGACCTGCTGCCTCTTACAGAGATTCGTAAGTGAACGAAACACAGAGGTGATGGGCCACCTGGGAACGCCTGGGGTCAGGGAAAACCTCAAGGTGAAAGAGAGGCTGAGGCCGAGTTTGGTGTTTGGAACAGTGAGGTGTGAGGCATGGTTTCAGATGCTGACATTTGGGATCCAAGACCATGTTGGACAATGGATGTGGCTTCATCACATGATGCCAAGGTAGGACACTATTTTTGGAAAATAAGGAATAGACTTAGGCTAGACAGTGCCGGTACACTCATTCCTTTAATCCCAACATTTGGAAGGCAGAGGCAGGTGGATCTTTATGAGTTTGAGGCCAGTCTGGTTTAAGGAGTGAGTTCCAGAACAGACAGGGTCACACAGAGAAACCCTGTCTCAAACAAACAAACAAACACAGAAACAAAGAGTTAGACTTGGGTGTTCATTCATCTATCAGTTCATCTCTGTGTTCCCAATGGTGCTAGGTCTGTTTTAGGAGCTTAAAAAAAAAAATTACCATAAGGCAGAGATGGAGGCCAGAGGCCCTGAGGTTAGGGATAGGAGAAAAAGTGATCAAAGAGGAAGCAGAGGACCAATGGAGCACAGGGAGAACTGAGGAGCACAGGGAAGACCAATGGAGCACGGGGAGAACTGATGGAGCATGGGGAGAACTGAGGGGCATGGGAAGGACTGATGGAGCATGGGGAGGCCTGATGGTGCATGGAGGGGGGCACTGATGGAGTATGGGGAGGACTGATGGAGCATGGGGTAGGGGGAGAGCAAAGAGCTGTGGGCCATCCTGGCTCAGCTGGACAAAGAGGGGAGCATGGGGCAGGTGCCCAGCCAGGTATAGGACAGATGAGCATATCAGGGGAACATGGTTTAAGGGTTGATTGCTCTAGTCTCTGTATGTGGATGGACCCCAGGAACCACAGAGGTGCCTGTCAATCTGCTGAGAGAGGGTCTGTGTGGATCAGAGAGAAGAGAATGAGGAGCCAGGCTCAACTGAAAGGAACTGCCAGTAGCTGGGTATCAGGGAAGAGGTATAAGAAAGGGTGGGGTTGCCGGGCAGTGGTGGCGCATGCCTTTGATCCCAGCACTTGGGAGGCAAAGGCAAGTGGATTTCTGAGTTCAAGGCCAGCCTGGTCTATAGAGTGAGCTCCAGGACAGCCAGGGCTACACAGAGAAACCCTGTCTCGAGAAACCAAAAATTGAAAAAAAAAAAGGGGGGGTGGGTGGGGCTGACACAGTAGGTCCAGAGGGAGCTTCATGATTTGATGAGTCGAGACAGCAGTCCAGCAGCTAGGCAGCAGGGGTCAGGCAGAGGTGAAGTCTGAGCTTTGTGGATAAATCTTTTAGGAACTAGGCTTCAGCACACAGGCCCCTCGTGTCTCTGAACACTGGCCATGTGGTATCTCTCACTAATAAGATCTTTGCTGCATTTAATAAGACTTAATTTTCAAAATTCAATTCATGATAATTTCCCGAGATGCCCTGTTGAGGGCACCTTGGGGACATCTGGGTTGGCAGCTCATGTTTGCCTGGACTGTTTGCCTTTGGAAATGTTTATCTACCGTTTTCTGCTCACGGTGATGCTGCCTACCAGCATGGGAGCCTGTGTGGGAAGGATCAAGCAAACCCTTCCTCTTCGGATTCCTGCAAGAGCTCTCAGCATGCTGGACTGAACCTCACTGGCTAACTGTGAATCTACCGTGCGCAGATGCCTGAATGCAGGAAAACCAACATAGCAAGTTAACCGGCTATAAAACACTCACCAAATTTTAAATTATGTATTTACAAGAGAAACAATCCCTACCATGTAGAAATCAGAACAAATGCCACCAGCACCAGATTCGGAGCCACGTTATGTCTCCCAGGCAAGCCAGCCCCAGGTGTCCTGGTCCCGAAGAAAAGCCTTATGTTTTTGTTAGGGCTGAGACACCTTTCTCCGGTCTTATTCATCTCTCTAGCTTCTATGGGATAAGTCTTCCACAAAATCCCTTGCTTTCCCTCAGGGAGTTACTGGCCTCCTCCAGTCCATTTCCTAAGTAAAGTTTTATTGAAACATAGCAACGTTCATTATGATATAGTCGCCTCTTGGTATTCATGGGGGGGGGGATCAATTGTAAGACCCTTTTCAGTGACCGAAATCACTGTTGCTCAAGCCCTGTATGTAAAATGGACCCTTTGCTACTGTGTAACACATCTCTGGATTGTCCACAATGTTCAACACAAAGAGGAAATATACACATTGTTACATTGTATTGTTAGGAAATAACAACAAGGGAAGTCAGAACCCGCGTCTGGGGTGCAGCTCTGCGTTAGAATGCTTGCCTAGCATATGTGGGGCCATAGTTCCATCCCCAGCACCACACGTCAGTACATGTTCAGAACAGACAAGCTCCCCAGGAGTTTTGACACGCCCTGGTTGAAGCTGCAGCAGAGAACAGAGAATGCAGAACTGGTGCACCCCAACTGTGAATCACCTGCGGTGATTTTTCTGCTATTGTTCCACAAAAGCGAAGGTGTCTGTTCTCTGGCCCTTAGGCAGGCAGCCTTCCTGGTGCAGACAAGCAGAAAACTCAACTCTGAGTCATGAAGAGCTCTACATATCTCCAAGTATTCGCATAATGACCATAGCTCCATGGGAAGTGGGTCCCATGATGCTTGTCAGAGTCCACAAGATGTCTAACACCTCAAAATTAGTCAAAGGTCAAAACTCCCTGGGTGACTTCAAAGCACAGGTATTTCCCCCACATACCAGGAATTACAAACTTAATGGGTCCTGCCATCCAGAAGGAGTTTTGTCCCTTCCTCGGGTGCCAACACTTCTCGCTAGAAGTTCACTTAAGCATTGGTGGTAATGACTTCCTTTAATAGGGAGAAACTTTGGCCACTTTAGAAAACGAGGTGAACATCCCAACCTGAACCCATTCTGAAAGCAGAATGACAACATCTCTGTCTAGAGGCCATGGTAAGTTCCTACATAGACCACTTCTGTATGGGGCTGGCTCTGAGGGAACCTCCTAACAGTAACAGATCTCTCTTCCCTCCCTCCCTCCCTCTCACAGCACAAACTAGGCTGGTGTTGAAGTTTGATCCTCCTGCCTTGACCTCCTGAGTGCTGGGATTACAGGTGTATACCATTATGCCTAGCTTTTTTTTCATTTATTTTGGTGTGTGTGTGTGTGTGTGTGTGTGTGTGTGTGTGTGTGTGTGGTGAGTGGTATGTGGTGTGTCTAGGGTGTACTTGTCACAGTGTACGAGTTTCAGGAGTCAGTTCTCTCCTTCTACCAAACTGGGAGTAGAGCATCTTCCTTTTCCCACTAAGCCATCTTGTTGCCTCGCCGCTTTCTGTTTCTGTTACAAAAGCAGCTGTGAAACGAAGGATTTTTTTTTTGGTAGGGGAGGGGCCTACAGACAAAACCTTGGCACTATTTTCCGCATTTCTTCAAAGCAGAAATCCCGCAGGAAGACCATGTGAGCTGCTCTGCAGGTGACTTGGGCTGGCTTGGGTGTATGTGACTGTGACAATACAAGGTCACATCTGTTCTCGTGGTTTTCTCTGTGTGCTTGGCAGACACTTCCCACGACAAGTTCCTTAGCCTCATGTTTTGTCTTGGTACATGGCTATGCCTCTCAGACAGGTTGAAGTCAACACCTGCGCTCAGACTTATGTGCAGGTTTATGCACAGGTGTCTGTGGGTCAGGCAATTGACCATCTGTCACTGTTCACAGTCCTTTTGGTCATATAGCCATAGGTCATAGAGCCATACAGTCTCTATCGGGAGACAGAGGTTAGGGGCAGGGGCCTGACAGAGCCCTTAACACTTCTAAAGTCAGATCCCTAATGCTTTTAAGGCCAGACCACTATAGAGAGGAAGCAAGTTAATGGCTCAGATGGTGGATATTATCACTTATTCTTAAGAAGATGTGCAAAAGTTACTAAAAATCAGTAGAAATGGATCCATCCACACTGGCAAAGGGACAAAGGGCATAAGGAGAAGCAGTGGGCTCCAGGGTCCAGGTCTAGAGAAAGCTGCAGGTAGTGTCCAAGCCCATTGCTCCCCTCATCAGGAGAGGAGCCAGAGAAAGGGAGGCCCTTTAGGACCACTGCCCCTGTTTCCCAGGCCTAACCTTGACCTAGAGAGAAAACCTGATGGAACAAGGCTATGTGGGGACAATCATGAAGTAACGAGAGCCTGGGCCTGGCTGGCTGGTCACTGCCTTGTGTTTTATTTGAACACAACCATGAACAACATTTTCTTTTCCTCTGTGTGTGTGTGTGTGAGAGAGAGAGAGAGAGAGAGACAGACAGACAGACAGACAGACAGAGAGAGACAGAGACACAGAGAGAAATAGATAAAGTGTTAAAGAGAGAAAGAGACAGGGAAACAGTGTTAAAAGAGAGACAAACACACACACACACACACACAGAGAGAGAGAGAGAGAGAGAGAGAGAGAATGAGAGGGGGGAGAGTGAGAGAGAGAGAGGAGAGAAAGAGAAGGAGAGAGAGAGGAGAGAGAGAGAGAGGGAAGAGAGGAGAGAAAGAGAAGGAGAGAGAGAGAGAGAGAGAGAGAGAGAGAGAGAGAGAGAGAGAGAGAGAGAGAATGAGTTAAAATATCCAAGGAAGATCTTGAGGTCTTCAACTCTGATCTTCTGCCTCTGCTCCCAGAGTGCTGGGATTAAAGGCACACACCAACGTGTCCTGCCATACACATCTCTTACATTTCTCTATGGCTTCTGTGCCAAAGCACACAACCACAATGGGGACCATCCAGCCAAGAGAGTGGGTCACGAGCCACAGCTGTCCCCAAGTGACATCATGACCTAGTCTGTATGAGCTGTGATAATCAGGAGCAGACGTGTGTAATGACAGTTCTCAGATCGCATCCTTGTTGTCAAGGCATTGGGTTACACCCATTACCTGATCATTTGAGAAAGGTTGCTAACGCTCGGTACAAATAGTAACAACAATACGAAAGTTTTGATGACCCACACTCTACAGAACTCATTTATTCCCCAAACCAGGATGTAAATTCTGCCATTTCCCTGATTATATGGAGAGAGACATGAGACACCAATGTTTACGTAGTCCTGATGTCTATAGCCTACAGAGGAAATGGAGATCTCATTCCCAGGTCCTGCCTCTGCTCCCAACAGAAGGTCCCCACTAGTAGCTGACAGAAAAGGGGCACAGAGGAGGATATGACAGAGAGTCAGCCTAGACACAAGTTAGCATAACAGAGAACAAAAGACCAGACCCACAACTGAGGTCTATGAGAACAGAGATGGGGCTCAAACCCTGCCACACCAAGAACACAAATCAGGAGCCATGCACGGTGCAAAGGAGAGACTCGGACCCCAGTTCCCAGATCCAACAAAGGTTCTGGGAAGAAAGGTGTGGACAGGCAAGGAAACCTGATACAGCTGGTCCTACAAGAAGATTTTTATCTTGTTCAAAGAACTCTTCTATGGGGGCGGGAAGGGAGCCAGCCAACTGGCTTGGGTGTCTACAGAAACAGAAGCAGAGTATGTCACACACTGTCTGTCAGTGTGGCTCTGTGTTGGGTGCAGGGGCATCCTTACATACCACAGGGTATGAACCTCATACTCTGCTCTGAGTCAGAGAGTGTCGGAGAAACTGAGAAACGGGAGGAAGCAACTGATGGCTGGGAGAATGTTACCACCTAGAAGCCCAAAACCAGGAAGGCATTGAGGAAAATCCCCATAGGTACCTACCAAGAGGTAATCCAGGACCTGTGTGCTCAGAGAGTGCTAACCTGTCACGCCTGAGGCTCTGGCATCCCTCCCCAGTAAAACATCAAAGAGGGGAGGGGCCTGGAAAGGTGGCTTAATGATGATGAGTGTATATTGCTTTGGCACAGGACCTAAGTAAGCTCAGTTCCCAACACCCACATCGATGGGCTTACAACCATCTGTAACCCCAGCTCCAGGGGGTCTGCTGCCCTCTTCTGGCCTCAGAAGGCATCTGCATACACATACATACAAATACATAATAAAACCAGTTGGCGCTGATAAATTCTAGTAGTATTCAGAATTTTCCGCAGAATAAAATAGAATAAAGATTACCTAAAAAGAGGAAACTACGGATCAACCAAGCATCAACACAAATGAGCCATGAAAAAGTCCTAAATAGCAGCAAAGTTTGAAAGCACATGTCAGACTGACACAGGACATGGCTTCCTCCAGGATCCAAGGACCGTCTAGCATCAGGACCACCCAACAGTGTTTAGGTGACATAGTTCACTTCAGGGAGTGAAAAATCTAGTCTTCTTCAGAACTGGGGACCTTCTGAGGCAAAATGATCATTCCCCCACCCCTTTGGGGGGAACTTTCCATGTGTATTCCTGTGTGGTGTTTATATACATGTATATGCATGCTTGTATATGTGTGGGCACATGTGTGTGTTTGGAGCTCTGAAGTTGATGTTGCCAGTCTTCCTTTACAGCTCTCTCACCTTATTCATTGAGGCAGGGTCTCTCAATCAAACACTGATCTCACTGATTGGTGCAACTCCTGCTGCTAGCCAGCTTGCTTAGGAGATACCCTGACTCCACCTTCCAAGGATGGACCTAGAATTACAGCCCTACTTGCCCGACATTTACATGGGTTCAGGGATCTAAAATTCAGTCCTCCTTGTACAGCAGGTTCTGAGCCATCTGAAGCAGAAATAGATGTAGATTTCCTGACAAGATAAATACCTTTCCAAGCCAGGACTTTGGGTGACCAGGTCTAGGATGGGAGGGATGGTTCTTGCCTTTTACAACTAGACCACAGCAACAGCTCTCCTGTTAACCAGCGCTCAGGGCCACAAGTGGAGGCTCTCTATTGTCCCTTCCAGCCCCATACAAAAGCACATCTGTCTGAGGGGAATAAAGGGTTTGGTTCTCTCTCCCTACCTCCCACTCCCTCTCTGTCTGCCTTCCCAGGTTCTCCTTTTCTGATGGCATGTGACTCATGCTCGTGGCTGGCATTGTGCCGTCTTAGGATTCTATCCCCGGCAAGGAAGAGGACTGGACTGTGCTGTCATTCTTGCCAGTCACCTGGAAGGAGGAGTGCCCAGGCTAGAGTCAGCAGCCTGAGAGAGTTGAGATGCCAACTCTGTGGGGGAGGGCAAAGTCTGTTTCCACAAAAAAAAAGAAAAGAAAAGAAAAGAAAAAAAAGGTGGGGTGATGGTTGAGAAAGACACTTGAAGTCAACTTCTGGCCTTTATACATACATAGGCAAGTACTTCGGCATATACACGCATAGGTCCCCAACCCCCAAAGAACAGGGGAAGACGAAGAACTGGGGTATGGCTCAGTGGTAGAACACCTGCTTTGAACATGCAAAGTCCTAGGTTTGACCCTTTGCACCAACCAGTAAACAACAAAACCAAGTTGAGTGGTAGCCATGGTAGCGCAGTGTGTGCCGGTGGTGAACCTTGCACTCAGCGGATGGAGCCAGGAGGACAGAAAGTTCAGGAAACAGCTACTTAGTAACACTCTTTGGAGAGAAAGGAAGCGGGGTGGGGGAAGAAATTGACTTTCAGGGCTGATCCTGAGAGTCAATCTAACAAAAAGAGTCTCATATCCTTGCGAAGCCAGGCACTGTCCCCGGGGCAAGGCAGAATGTAGCAGGAAGGGTGTTTAGCTTGGAATGGAGAAAGGTACCTTACAATCTCAACCCACCGGTGATGGGACAAACACCTTTAGGTTTGTCAGTCAAGGATTTGGCAGTGGAGACTGTGACCTGACCTCATTCCCATTCCCAGCAACACACCCAAGAGCAGCCAGTCACTTCCTAGCTGAAGTAGACAGCTCTCCCACAGACGGGGAGGGCACGCCCTAATGGGAGAAACACCTGTGTTAGCATTCAGTGGACACAAGCTATGTCCGAGGGTCCCAAGGGTCCCTTTGCCGTCCAGGGCTCCCTGATGACTCACTGATAGCTATCCGGTGTTCTTAAGATGGCACCGAGAGCCAACATTTAAGACATCCGAGTGAGTTGCATGCGGTTCATCGGCCCTGGAACAACCCTTCTCCCTGGAGATCCCAGTTTGAACTACCTTGTTCTAGACCCCCTGGCCCCGGACCTGCCTAGCAGCTGGAGCTGTGTTCTACAGTAACAGGCTTCACGGCCACCATTTCAGGGGGTTGAGATGTTACGCTGTCAGCATGAAGGCTGACATGGCTCCCACGCTCAGCTCCACAGCTGCCACTCAACCCCGGCTCTTTCCATTCTGGGCTCTAGTGACACAGTGAGTAACAGAGCCTGAATCATCTATCTTCCCTCTCTCCGGGGGCCTCTGAGTGAGTCTTGCCAAGTTCACAGCAATTTGGGCCTTGCCGAAACTCTTGAGGCCACAGCCCCTCCAAATTGCATGGGGAAGTGGTACTGAGGACCGGACCTGGTCACTCTGCTCACGGTAAGTCACCTTATTGGTCTTCATCACACTGACCTCACCTGCTATGTCTACCACACCCAATGGCTCTCCTTCCCATATCCAGCCTAGCCCTGCCCAACGGTTATTGGCTGTTTGGCTTGCTACTGAAGGACTAGGTGGGCTCCTTGCATCAGGGGACTTTTCCCTTCTTCTTACTAATGACAAGGGATAGACCAAAGTCTCTCTCAGGTCACCTGCTGCTCCTGTGGCTGCTCAGCTCTGACGTGCTATCCAGCTGTGGACACAAGAGACCTTTTTCACTCCCATGTCCTGGTCTGGGTGCCAGCCTTCTGGGGCTACTCCTGATGGATCTGTGACCTGTTCCAGGGGGATTATGTCCTGATCTCAGAGAGGAAAAGCTCTCTCCCTCTCCAGTGCTGTGGTAGATTTTATAGGTCTCTATTTATAAACAACAACACAGAAAGGATCAAGTGGCATCTAATATACATAAGCTACTTTAGGCCAGTGTCTAAAGTTTCCTCAAGTGTCTAAGTCAGGATGCCCCCTCGAAGGACGAACAGTGAGAGATTTACCCTGCCTTAAAAAGTGAAAGTGTGGGTGTTTGCAGGAGCACAGCAAGACTGGTGACCCAAGTTTGATCCCTGCAACCCATAAAAAGGTGGAAGGAAAGAAATGACATTGTCCTCCGGCTTCCAGACAGGCTAACACACCTCCTTGAGGCTCCCACACACAATAGTAATAAATTAAAAAAAAAAATGAAAGCAACTCTACAGTAGGCCAAGCTAACTAAATTCTTCTGCCTCTGTCTCTCTCCCTCCCTCCCTCCCTTTTTCTCTCTCTCCGGTGTTAGGGATTGAGGCTCTGCACTTACATAAACCTACCTTCTACCTCGAGCAACTCCCTAGCCTAGCAATTGATTTTTCAGTAGCAGCCTGCATCCCTGTCCTCCTAGGCCACATTTAAATTGGTGGCACACACCAGGGGGCTGAAAAGGAGTCATTTTGGCAGGCTTTTTAGGTTTCCTTTCTTCCTGGGATAGTTTAAGCTGAAACATTTTCCCTGTTTTTCGAGGTTTTTGTGGGAGATGTTTTAATTCTGGTTACTGTCTGGGAAAGTTACCGTGCAGACGTGGGGTCTGGTTCCCCACAAGCAGATACTTCGTGTTAAAGTGCCCTGTCTCGCAGCACGTTACACGTGGAAGTGGTTGTCGGCCTGTGGAGAGCAGGAATTCTGTGGGGCCCGCTAGCACACGCACTGCTGGATTTGGGAAGGAAAGAAAGAAATCCTTATCCCCTCCCCCACCATCCCCCAACCCCGCAGAGCGGCCTTTTTTATAATTGCCAGGCACATGTGGAAACCATTGCCTTTTATTGACTGGATTTCCACTCATGGCTGCCAGCAAGCGCTAGCTAGCATCCTGCCTAGGGCTTCATCGGTTTCCTGTTGTGTGTGATCTGCTGGGAGGCAGAACACACTGACATTCATCCAGCTCCGGCAAAGGTCTAGGCAAGAACCCAGGATGAGTGCCTGGGAGAAAGTCTTTATAAACCCTGTGGTTATTAAGTTAGCAGAATAGGCAAGGTAAGGAAGGCATCCAGGCGTATCCTGTGCCCGACTACAGGCACCAGATTTTCTGCTCCTAGGGGCTTTGCCTCACTCTGTGCAAGGTCAGTGACAACGTACTAGCAATTGAGACAGCCCTCTGATCGAGGGAAGAACTGGCTTCTCTTTTCTTGGGGCTGGCACACAATGCTGCCGTTGGCTTGTGCAAAGATACGGCACCAACCAGGAGAAAGGCTTCCCACACCGGGTGCTCACATTCCTGAGTAGGTAGCCATGAACGGCCTTGCTGTACATTTCTGCTAATTCCACAGTATCTTCCAGAACTTTCCAGCTCTGTTCCCAGAGGAAACGTATGAAGTGTTTGCACAGTGCAGGAACAGACGGCTAGAAAGCGTGGGCTCTGGCCTAGACCGGACTGCTGCCAACAAGTCTTTAGGGCAGACCCAAGTGACGGCAAGATATCTTGGGGCACTTGGCACTGTGTGGCTTGTACTCTTTTCTGACACTTATTTCTAGAGATGTTTTGTGGCCTCTGAGTTACTTCCCAGACAGCAAGCAAGTTAGGTTTGCCGAGTGAAAGAACATTGCCAACCCTGATCCCAGCCACAGTGATCCATTGACATCCCAGATGCCCACCCTGCTCCGAGAGATTCAAAAACAGCCAGCCAGCCCTACTCTGAGGGAAGCTCATAAGCAGAAAGGGAGAGATGCATATACATTTACTGAAGGCTAAAGCAGCCAAGGGAAGATGCAGAATCTAACCAACCCACGCCAAATGTTTCCAGTGTCGGCAACAGATCCAGTACAAAGAAACCAGATGTGACGGGTGTTACTCCTGGGACCGGGCCTCGCAGTGGCTGCTGAGGCTGGGCATGTAGGCTGTCCCAGCATCAGCTTCTGCACCAGCATGACCTGAGGTTGGAACACCTGACCTTTGTTTCAGCAGCATCCCTGCAAATGCTGACCAGAGCACAGCTGTTCTTTGCAATCTCACCCTTTGGGAACTCCAAGGCTGGGCTGGGTTGCCTTCCCTCGGGCTTGTTCCTTCTTGCGGGAGACATGGTCAGGGCCAGGGCAGTGCAGTGACAGGGTCATGTGGATGCACAAAGGGGACCATTGACTGCCGGGCCCTTTTAGTGACTCTGGCTCTGGGGAGGAGCAGGAATTGGGAGAAAAGACTCTATGAGGGGGTGACTACAGACTGAAGAGACAGGGCCTGGGTACAATAACCTCTTTCCCATGCACAGGAAGCTTGGATTTCCTCACAAAGTAATCAGAGCTGCCACTGAGCAGGAGAAAGACCTCAGACTAGAGCTTCCTATGCATGGCTTAGTTCCACACTAAGGAGGCAGCATGGCCAGGCTTCAAGCAGGAGAAAGGATAGAATCTGCGACACATTCAGGAGTTAGAAGCGGGAATATTACCAGCCACCATTGGGTATAACCCTCGACTGGTTTGGGAAAAGGCGAGTTTGGTCCAGGGCTTATCTGGTGAGCTGAGACCTGTGCGGGGGTCAGGATCCCATTGAAGGCCAGAGCTGGGGACCCCGAGTCGTAAACTGGTCCCCATAAAATGTGCCCTGTAAAATGTCCCCTGTGCAGACAGCATGACTCCCCATGCCAGGCTGCACTCGTGGCTTATGATTTTATGTTAACATGGCTGACCTGGCTAAGCAGTATCTGGGTGTGTATTTCTGAGGATGTTGCTTCTGGAGGTCACTTGTGGAAACACAAAACCAGCAAAGCTCAGGCCCTTCCCAGGGTGGGGATGGTAGGAAATCAGTGACCACCGTCTGCAGGGGGGTGAGGGGCTGGGCTGAGAAGCTGCCCTTGCTCCTAGGTCTCAAGCTGGAACTCCATAGCTGGTTTTCCTGGTCTTTTAAGTCATAAGTAACAGACTGTGGGATGCCGTGGACTCCAGAATGCACTGTGGGGGACAGGCTGCTGAATACTTCTAGATCAGGACTTTTGGCTTTCAGAACCAGCCTGGTCATAAGTGCTGAGCTGTCAAAGAGTTCGTTACTGGAAGACCAAGGACAGGTTTCTGAGATCTGTGCCTCTTCTGGAATCTGCCTCGAGGACCATTTTTCCCTTTGTCCAGTTTGTTTCTTAGATAGGGCTCTTCTTATGTAGCCCCAGGCTGAGCTCGAACTCAGGATCCTCCTGCCTCGGTCTTCCGAGGGTCGAGATTACAGGAATGTGTGACCACACTTGGCTCCGCTTTGCCACTTTTTATTTATCTTTTTTGGTACAAGCCATTGCTTTGAGTAGGGGGTTGCTAATCCCCCCCACCCCCCACGAGTCCTGTTACTGACCTACTAAGCGTGGAATGATTGCAGGGATACGGTGGATAAACGTGTTAGTTCAAGTCAACTAGTCTCCATATCCTTAACAGTGTACTGTTGTGATCTTAAGCCACTAGATTTCAAACATTTCTAAAGAAGTAGAATTTCAACATATATAATAGAAGCCTAGTGGTAAGACTAGCTTAGTGCTCATTAACTTAGGTCTCTTCTCAGTGAGCAGCAACATAGTATACCCATGCTTGCTCTAGCATCGGACCTAAGACCTGCCTTTGGTAGGATGCCTTCAAGAAGATCCCACAAATAGCATCACGTAAACTCAGATGTGTGAAGTCTGCTGCATATGGCACCAACCAGTGGGAACCTTGAGATAAGTCTGATGACCTAAAAACCCTACACTTTTGCAGCTGGAAGAAGGCTTGTAGGGGACAGCTGGAACTGCGGTCTAGTTCGGCTTCTGAGAGGTTCTTATCAGAAAGCAGAACATATAGAACATATACTTTCCTCCTTACCGGCTCGTTGTCTGGAAGCATGAGTGTAAGCCAACCAGGAAGGGGTTGCTGGACGCCTGCTCGAACACGTGCTTCTCTGTCTGCACCCAGTCGATGTCCTGAAACGAGAGGCCAGGCAGCACGACTGAGGCCCTTGAGCACTGCCCTGGAGAAGGCAGGGGCAAGGCACGAAAGCCTTTCTTCTCTGCTTTTGAGAAGACAAATCAGAGAGGGAAAGAAAGCACCTATCAAGAAACGCACCACAGTCAGGTGTGGTGGCTTATGCCTGTGATTCCTGCCCTGAGGAAGCTAAAGGCAGGGTGGTTGGCGATACAGTAAGTTCCCAGTCTGCTACAGAATGATCCTGTCGCAGACGAAAATAAACCAAACTGAACGCCAAACCATCACCATCTACCCCCACTTCTATCCTGACCATCATCACCACCACCATTAATTACCACCATTAATTAATCACCACCTCCAACATCACCTCCATCAATCGCCCTCCCCACTCCAAGACACTCACTGGGTTCACTCTCCATAAACTGGTTCATGCTCCCCATGAGAGTCCTGGGAAGTTTGGATACAAGGGGTAGAGGGGCTAAGCGGATTCCCTAAGGCCCACAGCCACTGAGTATGGAGTGCAGACAAGCTAGTTATGGTCAGAGATCAGCTGCACACCACAGGGCCATCTCCCCTAACTCTCCCAACTGGGCTCAGTGGGATGCTGCAAAGTCAGAGACCTCAGCTTGCCTCCACCACAGCCCCAGGGAACAGAGAGGGGATGAGGCTCCCAACCCTACCCTCTGTCTTAGCGTGTATAAAATGAGAAGTGTAGAGACATATTCAAACAATGCTATCTTCTCTGGGAGGCTTTTTGGGGACAGAAAATGAGCAGATTCTTAGTGAGAACTCATGTAGTGAGCTAGAGACGGCCATTGCCGGCTCTCGTTTCCTCTCTGAGCCCCAGGAGCTCCACCAGGTGGATCCCTTTCAAGCCCTTATCCGTGCAGCGGACACCTAGCCCCACCTCATCCAGACTTGCTCACCCAGGGGATATACAATGTGACTGTCACACTCAGGAGGCTCACACTTCAAGCAGCCGCTAGTCATCCAGACTCTTGGATGGAAGCCAGTGGGCTGGCTCTCCTCCATTTCTCCTAAGCCCGGGACACTAGGCACCAGCATTATCTGTGACGGTCTTTGTGATTGCATCTCTATAGATTCTAATTCACAGGAACACCTGGCACCGTGCACCGCTA
Organism: Tokudaia tokunoshimensis; assembly: GCA_036184795.1. Lineage (NCBI taxonomy): Eukaryota > Metazoa > Chordata > Mammalia > Rodentia > Muridae > Tokudaia > Tokudaia tokunoshimensis. The sequence goes on from BTHU01000005.1 coordinate 136,752,027, forward strand.
ACTCGAAACTCAGCGGGGAACGAGCTGGAAGGTCACCCCTGGAGAACCAATGCCATTAGGAGAAAGACTTTCAGGAAGCCATACAAGCATTGGCAAGCCAGAGACACACAACAATGCCTGGGCCTGGAGGGACAAGGCTGGTGAGTTCTACTGCAGAGAAGGCAAGGGTAGGAATCGGGGGAGCTTCAGCTCTGTGTAAGCAGAGACTAGGCTCAAGGACAGCGGGAGCCAGTGGGCTTTGGTCAGTGGGGAACTTGAGGCAGCTCCTCAGGCCTTGTTCAGAACCACACCCTAGACAAAACAACTCAGGGGAAAGGTAGAAGGTGGACGTGTGGGAAGCAGCGGCTATGGTGGAGCTATTAGGCAAAGATGACTCAGAGAAGAGAGCCAGAGTCAGCTCAGAAGGGTATGGCAGCGCCTCAAGACTGTGAGGAGAGGTGACACCTAGTAGTGGTGAGGATAGGCTTGGGTCATGAGTACTGCCACCCGGCAGGCTGCGCATTGTACAAATGTATCCTACAAGTGAAGGTTCCAAACCGACTTCAGCTCCAAGCCCTGAGCCTGGCTGGGGTGGGGGACGGGATTCTTTCTATGACCTGACAAACACTAGGCTGCTTAGCTCCAGCAGTGGCTAAAGGACGGAGTCACTCTTATCTATACACTGGCCTTTCTCTGCTCCCAAGAGACAGAGCCGGCACTCAGTGTAACAGCAAAAGAGCACACAGACGTGAAGCCGGCAAGCATGTGAGAGCGTGGCAGCCTTATGCATCACCACGGAGGCCGCAAGTCGAGGCCACACCCACGCACGCGTGCTCTGAGAGGAAACCACAGCAGAAAAAGTGATGGTGAAGATGTGGAAAAACTGGAGCCCCGAGTCCCACTGGCTGGAGCCCAAAATGGTGCAGCCATGTTAGACAAGAGTTTGGGAGCTCCTCCAGAAAAACTACACCCAGAATTACCACACGACCTAGCAGGGCCACTCCTAGAAACACATGGAAAAGGGCAGAAAACGGACTAGAAAAGAGATGCACATGAACGTTTGTGGTACCACGTCCCGCATTCCACGGAAAGTGTGCCACGAAGAGGTGGACAGAGAAGGTGGCATCGTTAAACTCAAGGGTTTGAATTCTGCTGCTGCAGACTTCAGAAGCGGGAAAGCAGCAGAGTGGAGTGGTCAGTTCACTGAAGTGCAATTTCACACGGCCTTTGGTGATGACTTCCTCCTAGACAGCCACCTCCCCAAACATGGACACCCTGGATCCCACAAGACTGTTGTGCTCACCTCATCGTCATGGACAAGCTCCTTCTTTACCACCTTCATGGCGTAGATCTGGTCGTTTTTCTTCAACCGCACCAGGAGGACCTTGGCATAGCTTCCACGCCCGATGACTCTGATGAGGTCGAAGTCTTGCAGCCCCAGCCCCTGAGAGATCTTGATCCCATCCACCCCATCGATGACAGGCTTAAGATCCTAGGGAGAGGTCCAGAGAAGGGAGTGGCCACTATTTGCTGGAATCCAAAAAAATCTAGCACCCAACCCCTACCCAACTCAAAGGACAAAAATCAAAGAACCAAGACTGTGGGCTTCTAAAGTAAGGCGCCGGAGATACGGCAGAGGCTGCATGAGGGTTCTGGGGGACAGGGGGGCTGTTGACTCGGTTAAGCTGCAGGACTGGGCATGCTCTGTGAGAGTGGGAAGTTCGGGCACCTGCTCCATGAGGGTGGGGAACGCAGAGCCTGCTCTTTATGCATTGCCCTGCTTCTGTTCCGTGAGGGGAGAGTGGTGACTACTCTGATGTGCTCAGCGGAGGCTTGAGAGCACAGCGTGTTCTGTTTCCCTAGAACAAATACCAGAGCTGGCTGCAGGTAGGAGGCTGGATGGAGCCAGATGGAACTTGTAGGTCCGATTCTGGGAAAGGGCCTGCTTGAGTGAGCAGCTCAGGGCTTGCCAGACTGGGAAGGACAAAGGAGCAGATGAAATGTGGTGAATTCATACAACTCAAAAGCCAGCCTGGCTGTGGTCTCATTTGAGCCTAGCGCAATAGTTTCCTACCATACCTAGCCCATACTGAAATTCACGTAACGGCCCCTGAAGTAAACCAACAGGCTTTTCGAAAAGATGCCGGCAGGCTAATCTTATTCACTTACCTCAGAATCATCTTTGATATTGTCGTGTTTCCGAGATGAGGAAATATAAGCAACTAGAAAAGAGAAGGAAGGAAGGGTATTACAAGTGTCCCAGGAACATGGGGACCCAGTGGACCTTCACACCCCCACCCCACTGCAGGGGGCCCCCCAGACGGCACAGCAAGAACTCAGGGGCCAATCCACAAACCAGCCACAAAAGACTCCAGGTTTAAAGAGTCCCAGTAAAACTGCAGCTTCCTGATAAGAGGATATTAACCCAGAAGCTCAGAATACCCAAGACACAATTCACATATCAACTGATTTCCAAGAAGAAGGAAGAAGAGACCCCTGGTCCTGGAAAGACTGGCTGTAGCAGTGTAGGGGAATATCAGGACAGAGAAGCGGGAAGGGGTTGACTGGGGAACAGAGGGAGGGAAGAGGGCTTATGGGACTTTCAGGGAGAGGGGAACCGGGAAAGGGGAAACCATTGGGAATGTAAATAAAAAATATAGAAAATAAAACAAACAAACAAACAAACAAAAATCCTGCAGCTTCCTAGGCTGACCCAGACTGGCTATGTGAACCTGGAGGTAGCTTCATAGCATGGAACGATCTATGAACTACTTTACTTTCAATGATGTCGCGATCTGATAAACCCATCAGGCTGGGAAGAACTGTTAGCTGGAAATGCAGTGTGTGCAGTTCATTTAGGGCTGAGTGTTGTGGTATGTACCTTTAGATTCCTAGAACTTGGGAAGCTGAGGCAGGATTGTACGACTCAAGGCCAACCAGGGCTATATAGTGAGACCCTGTCTCAAACAAATAAAAAAAAGAGGGCTGGAGATGTGGCTCAGTTGGCAAAGCACTTGCACAGAGCCCTGGGTTTCGCCTCTGGTGCCACATAAAGCAAGTGAGCGTGATGGCAGATGCCTGTCATCCTAGCACTCTAGTTGAGAGACAGAGGCAGGAGGATCAGAAGTTTAAGGTCATCCTTGTTTATATACCAGGCTGGGCTACTTAAGATCCTGCCTCAAAAAACAAAACAAAACAAAAAAAAACACAAAACTTTGGGGCTAAGAGGACAGTTTTAATGGATAAAAATACACAATTGGAAGGACCTGTGTTTGGATCCCTGGTACCCACCCCCGAGTCTTGTGTGCCTCTTGAACATGTACACACACACACACACACACACACACACACACACACACACACACACAGAGAGAGAGAGAGAGAGAGAGAGAGAGAGAGAACTTTCATACTACCATTTCATACTGGGACCATCTGGAGGCACAAAACTTTGGTATATAATCTTTTAGTGGGTGGGTAGATGTTGGAAAAGCTGAAGATGGACCGTGAAGGGGGGTGGATGATAGATGGATATGTGGAAGGGGAGATGAAAAAAGTCTGGGGGAGTGAATGATGGATGATAGACAGCTGCATGAATCAATAAATGGATGATAACTAAATGAAGGATGGATGATGGACGGGTAGAGAGAGGATGGGCAGATGAGTGGATGGTGGACAGGCAGATGAGTGTCTGTGTATGTGTGTGCATACATGAGTGTGTACATGTGAGTGTGTGCTGGACAGGTGGATGAACGGATGTGTGTGTGCATGAGTGTGAGTGCACTCATGAGTGTGTACGTGTGAGTGTGTGATGGTCAGGTAGATGAATGGGTGTGTGTGTGTGTGAATGTGTGCATGTATGAGTATGTGTGAGCGTATGTGTAATGAACAGGCGGATGAGTGGATGTGTGTGAGTGTGTGCATGCATGAATGTGTGTGTGCCTGTGTGTGATGGACAGGTGGTGAATGGATGTAAGTATGTGTGTGTGCATGAGTGTGTGCACACATGAGTGTATGTCTACGTGTGTGATGGACAGGCAGATGAGTGGGTATGCATGTGTGTGAGTGCATTCATGAGTATTCGTGTGAGTGTGTGATGGACAGGTGGATGAGTGGGTATGTGTGCATGCATGTGATGGGCAGGTGGATGAGTGGATGTGTGTTTTCATTGAGTATGTTCCTGAGTGTGTGCATGCATGAGTGTGTGTGTGCATGTGTGTGATGGACAGGTGTGGGTAGGAAGGGTACCTAAAGGGACAACCTCATTTGTTTTCTTTTGAGTCAGGGTCTCACTATGCAGCCCTGGCTGGCCTGGAACTTGCCATGTAGACCAGGCTGGCCTTGAATTCATTAGGAAATCTACTTGCCTCTGCTTCTCATGTGCTGGGATTAAAGGCATATGTCACCATACCTGGCTCTGGATTCTTTTTTATTTTTTTAACATCAAAAAGAAGTTTTTCCTCCCTGTACTCCCCCAAGCACAACACCTGTGCAGCAGTCACACCCTGTATGGAGCCACCCCCACAGAGGTCAGCTCTGTGTTCTGTCCAGTGTGTAGGAGATACCTGGCCTGGCGGTCACCCACCAAGTGTTGTGCAGAGCAACTGAAATCAACATGGAAGAGGAAACCCTCAGTCCCAGATTCCCAGTGATGAGGAGATTGCTGCCTGGTAGCTACCAGGGAAGGCCAGCAGTCCCACCCATTTCTGTGGGGACAGAGGGGGAGGCCCTGTACAGAGAAGTTTCCAGCCCAGCTCATCCACATTGACTCTTGGAGAGCAGGTAGGTGGGAGTCAGAGGAAAGGCCAGGAAGATGGAGAGGGGAACACACTGTAGGGTTCAGAAGGGGTGGGGCCAGAAGATAGGGGCGTGGCCCAGAAGAGGGGGCGTGACTCAGAAGATAGAGGGTGTGGTCCAGGAGAGAGGGGCAGGGCCAGAAGAGAAGGCGTGACTAAGAAGAGAGAGGGTGTGGCCCAGAAGAGAGGGGCGGGGCCCAGCTGGGGAAAAGGGACACCTACTTCCATCAGTTTCTTCTGAAGGAAGGTCTACACCATCATTCTTGTCATCTACTGGAGGCTCTTGGGAAGGCATGACAGAATCCTGCAAGAAAATGATGGCGTTGGCGTGATGGGGCAGGAGTTACCACCCAGCTTTGACTTCATGTATATGCATGTATGCATATGTGGGTGTGTGAGTTTGCATGTGTGTGCATGTGTGTAGGGGTATGTGAATGTGTGCCATATGTACGTGTGTGTGTGTGTGTGTGTGTGTGTGTGTGTGTGTGTGCATGCATGTGTGTCTGGGTGTGAGTTTGTGTGTATAAAATATGCTGTATAAACAATAGCTGCTGGGTAGAGCACAGAAGAGATAAAGACTATTGTTACTTAAGAGTCTACAGGCTGAGGTGGTCACTCAGTCAGGATCTTAAGTGATTGCCTTCCCAGAAGGCGTTTGATAGAAGGGATGTTTTACGCCGTGCTTGGCAATACCTCCTTGCTGCACTGTGAATATCCTGCTGGCAGCCAGGCCCCTGGATCAGCAGTCTAAGGGCCCTGGGGCCCCATGGAGCTGAAGTCATAACAGAGACAGCTTCTAGGGACAGTCCCTTATGTCTAAGAGTCAGCCTCACTCAGCTCTGAATGGCCACATCTGGGCTCATCTCATTATCTTAAGGTAATATGGACCTACAGGGTCACAGGTCACATCATGTGTCTTCAGGGATTACAGCAGACACAGCAGAAAGGATTTCTAGGGAGAGTGGTTTGGGGACAACTTTTGCTGAATCCTGAATCCTGTTTTTATTTGCCATACGGGAATGTGGACATGCCACCTCAGGGGTGTCTTCCTCACTCTGGCAAGATGCTGATGAGAGAACAGCCTTCCTGGGTGGCTGAGGCCTCGGGTCTGGCAAACATTGGATAGGGCCATTCTACATCCCGGCTGGGTGGCACAGGCACGCAGACTTGAGCACAAGCGTTAGAAAACTCAGGTAACAGCGCGCTGGTAGGGCCCTTTTGGTTCCGCTGCTCAGGGTGAGAGGTTCTGATCCAGACTCTGCCCAGTCACCCCTGCAGCACACAGGCCTCCTCCTGTCTGGAGGTAGATGTGGTTGGTATCACAACCGCAGGGGAATGACAAGCACCATGGATGGCCAAGGCCAGCTTGGCCAGAGGCCCGGAGGCCGGCCATCCCTCTCCACACCCCAACTCACCATATGCCTCCTGCAGGTCAGCGGGACGAGGACGTGGCAACGTTTATGGACCAACAGCTTGCAGTTGATGCACCTGTAGCCCTGCCTCGCGAGACCCCATATCCTTTCGCTGCACTGGCCACAGTACGCTCTCTGCAGACGAGGAACAGCAGTGATCAGGCCCAGTTGGCCCTTTCCCGGAGCCCATGCCGCACTGAAAAGTCTGGATGAGAACTCGGGCAGCGGATTCAGAAGATACCACACCTTTGCTGATTCAGAAGGTACCACATGGAGAGGGGCCTGGCACCTCCTTCCCGGATACGGACCCAGTCTGGCTCGGTTGTTCCCTTCCTGGGCTCACATGAAGGCCAGAAGGAGTGAGGCCAGGTAAGGCCGCTGGGCCGGAGGACTCAGCTGTGGTGACTGCCACGTGGTTCTATTTGAGTCAAACAGCCTGGGCCAAGAGGAGCTCCTGACATTCTGACTTGGAAAACTGTGACGATTGTGTGAGGGATTTATTTACAGGATTTTAAATAATCCTTTATTATGTGTGATTCTAGTAATCTAAAAGTGATCACTGTCAGCTCTGCTGCTGCTGGTCCTCGCAGGACCTCTGGAATTTCATAGAGTCTGTGAGAAGAAATAGGTTTAGATCCGGTCCGCACTCCAGCGAACCACGTGCCTTTGGGGCATCTCCATCTGTGAACAAAAACGAGGGTCCCCAACTGTCCCAGATTCATTAACCTCCTTACACGTTTCGGCTTCCTTTTAACCTTTTCCACAGGGTCTCATGTAGCCCAGGCTAGTCTCAAACCTGTTATGTTCACAAGGATGACTTGGACACACCCTCCCCGCAGTGTGCGACGGTTGCTGCCTGTCTCTCATTTTCTGCCTTCTTCCTCTGAGGCAGGGTCTCCCCTGAACCTGGAGTTCATTTTGGCAAACCCCAGTGCCTTTCGTCTCTGTCCCACTCAGAGTTGCGGTTACAGGCATGCATGGTCATGCCTGCCTGGCTTGTTTTGTGGATGCTGGGATCTAAACTCAGGCTCTCACAGTTGTGCAGCAAAGTCCTCTTGGCCACTGAGCCATCTCTCCAGCCCAATCTTAAACTTCTGATTGCCCTGCCTCCGTTTCCTGAGTCCTGGGATCACAAGCGTTGTGACGCTTGCTGGGGGTGGAATTCTGGGACTTGGCCATGCTAGAGCAACCACTCCACATACTGAGAGATATCCCCAGAGATATACTGAGCTCTATCCCCGGACTCTCTTATCTTTTGGGGGAAAGGCTTGTCTTAGCCTCACCAGTGCTGTGGTACTTACAGGTCTGTACTATCATATCTTGTCAGGAGAGTTCCCCTTACCAGGGGCCAGGAAAAGGGGAACTGCTGACCAAGAACAGCACAGACTTACCAACATGGACTGGACTGAGACCTCATGCGTATGTTTCTTAGGGGAGCTACCAAAAGTGTACCAATAGCTCCCCCTCCACACACACACACACAATCTTCTTATTTTTTCTGGGACAGGATCTCTCTATGTAGCCTTGCTGGCTTGGAACTTGCTATGTTGAACAGGCTGGCCACAAAAGAAAAATCACAGAGAGCTGCCAGGCTCTTGTTGTCTTCAGAGTGCTGGGATTAAAGGTGTGCACCCCCCATGCCTGGCTGGTGGCTATTTAGGATCTATACTCGAATCATCAACTTTTCAGAAAACGTGCCATTAAAACAACAACAACAAATCAAAACTGAAGCCCCAGGTCTCTATTCTCTGGAATTCACAGGAAATAGATTAATGGTATAAAGGCATTTTAAAGTCTGTCTCACACGCTGCCAATTTGTTTCTTGCTCTCATTTTTCAATCATGTAATTTTAATTTTTTTTTCAAACATATCAAACGCTCATCTTGTATTCAGTCGGGCTAAGCCTTCTGTCTCAGTTTCTGCCAGCTCTTGACCAGAATGCTTAGTTCCCAACTACTTTTTATTTTTATAGTCGCCGATTGTGAGCCCAGGTGTCCGATGATGATCTGTGAGAATCCTTCCAGGCCACCTTTAAGAGGGGCTGCCCTTGCTTCTGCCAGCCACCTGGGGGCACTGCTTGGCTAGACCGTCTTAGGGGTATAATTCTGGCTCTAAGTGTGTGTGAGGTCCAGTGTGAGGTTTCGAATTCTCAGAAAGACTATTCCTTATTCCTCTGCCTTGCTCTACCTGGGTAGTGTGGGGCTCATGGGAAGACCCAAATCTATTTCTCTCAGGGCTTCAATCATTGGAGCAAACACCAACTCTAAGCTCCTAGCAAAAAGGTATACAAACCACAGCAGAAGGTCAATCCTAGCTCATTACCGCCCCCCCACCCTCTTGTGTATATGAATTTTCAGTGGAACATAGCTGCACCCACTGGCACACAAACTAACTGTGGCTTCTGAGTCACAATGGAGACATTGAAGGCTGTGACAGAGGTGTGTGTCCTTAAAAGCTGAAAACATAGACTCTGGTCTTTTACAGGACATGTCTGTTAACCATTTTAGTTGCTTCAGACAAAAGACCTCAGAAGAAATCTTTAATGGTCCTACCTAGTGGCATCTCCTAAACCCGTCTCCCTGCCCTCTCCAAGAGCCTTCTCTTCTTGAGACCCCGGTGAACTTGTTCCATTACTTCTTAAGTGTTTACAACAGGAGACAAAGTATCTTCCACCCGGCCCGCCCCATGTGTACCAGCCCAGGACTGGTGACCACCACAATGAAGAAACCAGAAACTCTGTGGTTTAGGTCCTGTGTGTGGGTGGCCCACCATAGAGAGCTGGGCTCCCAGCTACAGTTGTCCCCCCACCCTGTGAAAGTCAGCATGGGGGGGGGCTGACTGTAGGAGGTAGATTCTTTTAGGGAAAAGCAGAGGGAATAATTTTCTAGACCTCACCCTGGGACTAACCCAGGGTGAGGCACTGCAGTTCATACATTCTAGTTAGCACTAGGCAATGATGACTTCCAGTGAGTGACCTTGACACTGAGAAAAATGTCTGCATTTCAAAAAAAGGGTCAAGCTGTCCGCATTTGTAAGCAATTACACTCGTTAGACACTCACAACTCTGCTAGGTCCTAAACTTTATCAAGAGCTGACTTGCAGAGGCTGGGGATATGGCTCGGTGGTTACAAGCAGCTTGGAGAAGACCAGTATATAGCTATCTAGAATTCCAGTTCTAGAAGATCTGACGCCCTCTTCTGGCTTCTGCTGGTACTGCATGCACAAGGTGCACAGACATACATGCAGGCGAAACACCCGGACTCATAAAATTAAAAATTAAAATATATTTTTAAAAAAGGTAACTTGCAAGGAGTCAAAAACAGCAACTGTTGTGTTCTTTGATCCTTTATTCCTTTAGGTTTGATTTGTTATACACATTTTTTTTCTAGGACTAGAGGGATGGCTTGCTGTGTAAAGTCTTCACCTTACAAATACAAAGTCCAGAGTTTGAGCCTCTGTCACTTATGGGAGGGCGGGGGGGGGGATCCTAGCATGGAGGAGGTAGAGGCAGGTAGAACCCTGAGCCCAGAGGCTAGTTAGCCTAGCCCACCTGTGAATTGCAGCCAGTGAGAGCCACTATCCCAATTAAAAAAGTAGGCTGCACCTGAGGAACAGTATCCTACACACACACACACACACACACACACACACACACACACACGGAACAGCATACTATATACATGTATACACACACATGCACATATGCACCTGCACCCCCACCCCCAAAACACACATGCCCATATATACACAATTTCCTATGTGGGTTCTGCACTTAATTTGTTTAGTTTAGACGAAAAAGAAAACTGAATTGCCCAGTGTGTCCCCACTGCCTGCATTTCCCAGGAGACTGCTTTACTTCTAGTCTTTGCAATGTTCCTAACCTCAATCTCTCTGCAACTTATGGGCAAGAAATCTTGGATCTTCCATTTCTTTAACCAACATCTTGAGAATAATGGACAGAGAGTTCCTCCCCTATTACTCGAAATGCTGGGCCTAAGATCCACAAGGCAGGTCCTGTCCCCTCTGTGTCACACAGATGAAGTCCCCATGGCTTTCAGACCCTCTTTTTGGGGATGTCACAGAGAAACATTTTCCTTCTGAAAGCCAATGTGAGCTTGGACCCTGGAGGGCAAACACCCGTGTGGGAGTCACAGAACCCATGGGGCTCACAGCCTCACCCTTGCTTCTGGTTAGCCAATAAAGAGCACAAGAAGGGACTAGGGAGATGGCCTAGTTGGAGGGTAAAGTGTTTGCCATATAAGCGTGGTGACCTGAGTCTGACCCCCAGTACTCACATGAGAAAACTATGTGTGGTAATAATAATACATGATTATTCCCCAAGCACTGGGAAACAGAGACAGGAGGGCCCTTGGGGTTCACTGGCCAGGCACCCTAGCTGAATTGTGAGTTCCAGGTTTACTGAGAGACCCTGTCTCGAAAATTAAAGTGGAGGGGATTGGAGAGATGGCTCAGCAGTTAGGAGCACTGGCTGCAATTCCAGAGGTCCTGAGTTCAATTCCCAGCAACCACATGGAGGCTCACAACCATCTACAGTGGGATCTGATACCCTCCTTCTGGTGTGTCTGAAGACAGCTACAGTGTACATTAATAAACAAACAAATAAATAAATAAATAAATCTTTAAAAAAAACTGAAGTGAAGAACAGCAAAGACACTTGATGCCAGCTGTTAGCCTCCACCCAAACCTATGTGTATGTGCATGCATGTCTGCATGCAGGTTGCACACACATCCACACAGCTGCACACAGGACGGTGAGCACCTCTTGGTGTTGCCTGAGCCCTGGCCTGTGTGCTGTGTGGATGGATGAGTGGATGGGCTTTGTCTCAGCCACTTGTCATCCACTGAAGGAGGGCAGGGAGCCGTCCTCCTAGATTCCTCTCCAGTGCTCTGAGAGGTGGGGGGTTGGGCTGCCTGAGACTCCTGCTCTGGCCAGGGACAGGTTCATAGGAGAGAGGGCACCTGGCTGCACAGATGGTCAGTTACTTGCTTCACAGACAGACGTGGGGGCTGGCCTTGGGTTCTCTGAGGCCAGATGTCTCCATTTCTCCATATTCTCAGAAGACAACTTCCATCCTGGCTACCTGGTTTTGGCCTACTGTAAAATTCCATGAATATGCCCCGCTGGGTGTCCTTGGAGCACCCCACTTGGCACTTGGCTCCCCTTTTACCTCTGTCTTGATAATACTAGGCCTCTCCAAGCTGAGTGACAGTCTGAGGTTCCTCTACTGTCCACTGTGGCTCTGCGCCTGCCCCCACCCTGTCCCCCGCCAATATCTCCCTGAGTAACCTTCTTTTCACCACTATTCACAATGAAAAAGAGTGTTCAGATGTACCTGCTACATGCCAGGCCTGAAGGGCACCCGGAACGTCTTAATGGGATGGGAGAGAGCCTGGGTCTCAGTGTACCCTGACATTATTTGGGCTCTCCCAGGCCTGCTGTATCCTGGATTCCCAGCATCCTCTCCGGGCTGGCTTTCCAGACACCGGCTCCTCCAGGAAGTCTCTAGGCAGCACCTGGCTGTCTCTCTGGCCACTGGCCCAAGTCTCTCTTGAGCCCAATGCTGTCTACAGTTCTACTCGTTGCTTCTCAGCATTTTTTGGCTAAGATCAAGTATACTTAGTCATTTGGGAGCTTTTCCTCTGGCCCCCTACCACTCCAGCCTCATCGGCTCCTGGGGTAGGGGTGAGGGCAGGTCAGAGTTCAGACACAGGATGGGCACCCAGTACATGGGTGCAAGAGGTGTGGCTCACACTCACACAACCACCTGGTGTACAGAGGAAGCTGGCTAATATCGATGACAGTGGGGCTCGCCTACCTACCCGAGACCAGAGAGGGGCCTGTGGCTGAGGCACATGACAGTGGGCATGAAAGGAGCGTCGGTGACTGCCTCGAAGGTGCAGTGGTCTCCATGTGGCTCTCACACCATGACAATATTGACTCAACCCCCGTGCTCCCTCTCCAACCCTCTTCCTAGCACAACCCGCAGGTTTCAGACTGGGAAATGAGACCGGAGGGAACTCTTGTATAAGCAGCAACAGGGCTGGGTGGGGGAGGGGTCCGACCCCATAGCTCAGCCGCCACAGTTCCAAACTGTTAGGCCTGTGGCCATTCAGTGCTAAACTGTCTTCCCAGCATGGGGACAGAGAGTGGAAAAGCAAAGGGTTAGCTGGGCTGTGGCGCTTGCATGTAATGAATGATTCCATGCCATCCCGCAGTAAAGGTGAGTGCCCGTGTGTTCACGGGGCCCATACCACTCTAAAGTGTGCTTGCTGGCCACAGAGGAAAACAAGCAGTGCCCTTTGCTGTGAAAGGGAGTCACTGCACACTGGAGAACAGAAAAAGCACCATGATGAAGAGACTTGGGGTTGTGTGTGGATAAGCTAAGTGTCACTCGGAGAGGACTGTCCGCTGAAGCAATGGGACAGGGAAGTGGAGGCCTCTGGGACCGTACGGGTCCAAGGAGACCTTTGCAGCCCCTGGGAATCGCTACGTGTTCAAATGGGCGGGCGGGCTGTGCTAGGTTACACCTGGCAGCATTGTGAGAGGTTTGTCCTCAGGGACAGTGACAGTGAGTAAGGATTGTGGAATCAGGAGCAGGAAAAGAGCACCCAAGACACGGTCACACTCATCCAGTGGCTGCCATTCATGGCAGTGTTTGGGGAGGAACTTCCACAGGCTCAGAGTAGCCTCTAGCACGTCTCCCCAGCCCTGCAACACGGGTTACGCCGGTAACTTAGGACTTTCTCCCAGAGCATGCTGAAGGAAGCCGAGCATGCACAGCCTTACGAGGACACTCCCCTCACTCCCCTTTACTTGCAGAAGCAATGAAAGTGAGGGAGCCATCGGCGAGGGGACACTCACCCTGTTAAAGCGCTTGGCTTGGAAGAGGTGGCCGTTGGCTCGGTACAGCTTCCTCCATCTTCTGGCTCCACGGCGGTAGATGGATTCTAGAAAGGACGGAGGGAAACCGTGAGAGGAAGCAGGACGGTGATGCAGGAGCCTGGCTCCAGAACCCCAGGTACAGACGGGGACAGGCCGTTCCTGACTAGGTGGCTGGAGCGGTGGCTCTCGTCCTGACTGAATTGACTAGGCTTCCTGGGTACAAGCTCCCCTTCACCTCTCCTCACATGGCTCCCATGACCTCCAAGCTGTGACTGCTGGAGGTGGCAGCTCGGGTGGGAGAGGCCCCAGCAATAGTGGAGATACCCAGCATCCTGCAGGAACAGGCAGGGTTCGGCAGCAGGATATCGGTTCCTCCGGCCTGGGCCGCTGGGCTCCCAGACTCTGTATTCCCGGCTCCTTTCCTTCACTCTCTGAGCGGCTTCTGAAAACCAGGCCCCTTTTTCCATACAGGGACAAGGTTCAAATGGACCATGTTATTTACATATGACCATCCAAGGAGGGAAAGTGGACGGCTAGGCTGGAGGCTATCCTCAGCCAGTACACACAGTAGTGTTTCAGTGACTCACCCAGGCCTAAGATTCCCCCTAGCCCAACAGACCTTGGGGCAGAGGAAGAAGGTCCAACTCTCTTGAATATTTGCTCTGAGTCCACAGTCGCCCCAAGCGTCACTTTGTGACATGCGCCATTCATGCTAGAACAGCTCTTTTTAAAAAGACCACCAAAGTTCCGACCAGAACCATAGCCTGATGCTTTCCGTTCCACAACACCCAAATGCCGTGAGGCCGGCATACAGAGACAAAACCTCCAGAAACACAAGGTACAATGGGAAGCTTTGTGCTTTTATAAAATCCCGTAGCAAGAGCGACTTTCAGGAGCCTAGTGAAAGTGCAAAGAATATTCCTAAGTGGAAAGTGTAACGGAATGTTTTTAAAACAAGCAAATGACCAGCTCTGGCTGGAAACTGCTGAAATCAGGTCACGGCAACTGCAAAACACGCTTCTCTCCATTTAAAGGGAGATTCTGTGAGGAGCCGGAAGCCGCCGTTCCTCTGGGAGCTCAGGAAGAATGAAGGCCCCGCAGCCGTGTGGATCTCCCGCCACACCCAGGACCAGCTAGCTCCCTCTCAGGTCCTGCTCATGCCTCTGATGCTACCAGGGTGCAGTTTCAGTGACACTTGAGAGAAACCAGGCATTGTCTGGTGACCCCTCCAGGGTTCCAGCCTCAGATGAGACCATGACAGAGGCAGTGCCAGCCTTTGTCCCCTCCCACCTCAGTCACGTGGGACATCAGGCCCTTGGAAGGTACATTCTAGTGTGTGTGTGTGTGGGGGGGCAAAACCAGAGTCTATCTGCCCCACGGTTCTGATGAGCTCCCAGGAGTCCACGGTGACCTGGCATGGCTGCTTCCCTGGTCCACCCACATTAGGGAGCCAAGTCCTTGCTCCAAACAGCCACAGGCCTTACTGTCCTGTACGGCATTTCCTAGCAGAAGGAAGAGTATAAAGCGAGTGGGTGACGAGGTGCAGAGATGTAAACTTAGGGGACGACATGAAGACAAAACCAGGACTTGTGGCCTGGGTCCTTTTTCCTTGTATTTCCATTAAAGCCTTGAAGCTCTATCATAGCACTGAAAAAAAACAAAGAGGGGTTTGATGCCTTCCTAGACTACGGGGAAGTGAAAGGAATCTAAGGTGCCGTAGCAGACGCCAAGGCTGACGAGGAGGCCCTCAACAGGATACATTTACCAGTGGGACAGGAAGTAGGACTCTGTAATTAGCCCCAGGGTTGGGAGCACAGAAGTGACAAATGACCAGGATTGTCCCAGTGCTTTGTCACCCATATCAAGAAAGCAGGACCTTCTCTGTGTTGAGGGATGGCTCTATTCCCAAGCACACATGCTGGAGCCCTGATTCTTAGTGGGGCTGTATTTGGACACAGGGATGAGAAGGTGATTAAGGAAAAAAGAGGGTATGGAGTGGAGCCCCAGTTAGGGCTTCCCCAAGAGGAGAGCAGAGCTCTCCAGAACATAAGGACAACTCAAAAATGTACTGTCTGAACTCTGGACTACCACGTGCTGGCTGCTGACCCTGGTTCTCCAGACTTACATCACGGGAAAGCAAACTGCTGTGGTTTATATCCTAGACCTGGGGCATCTCATTGTGGCAGACAGAATAGACTAAGACCCTCGTCTTCTGCCATGCAGGTATTTGATCTTTCAGGGAGGAAAACGGTGAATGTGAGCAGTAGAATGATGAAGATCTTACAGAAGAGAACTTGGGGGAGTCTCTGGAGATGCTAAGAGCAGGAGGTGAGCAGATCTGAACACTGACAAGTACGGGTCCAAGCAGACAAGCCACACTCACAGGACCAAATCCTGTAGCTGATGCTAAAGGACGCCTACAACCAACAAAAGGATGGACACTGGGTGGGGGTACAGCTCAGTAGAGAAAGCATTTGCCACAGAAGTATGAGTGCTAAGAGTTTGGATCCCTGGAACCCACCGTGTAAATACCAGGCGTATGTGGTAGATACTGGAGTTGAACTGGTTAGCTGGAAGTAGTGTATGTATGTGTGTATATGTGTTTGTGTGTATGTGTATGTGTATATATACACACATATACATATATACACACATATATACATATATACAAACATATACATACATATACATTTATATACATACTGTTATACACATTCATTATAAATAATAGTGAGCACATGTATACAAGTACACATGCAGGTGTGTATACTCCCACATACACATGTGCCTCCACATGTGTAAATGCACATACACACACACACACACACCACATACATAGAAGAAATAAGGAGAGAACATGGAAGAAAGAACGGGCATTTCCTAGAAGACGGCAAATGAGTTGGGCAAGCCCAACCAGTGAAACCAGAAAACTTTGTGAGCTCACAAAAGGTTCTCTGGACATTTGAGGGATCAGTCAACTTAATCTCACACAATCTGCCATGGGATCTAGGAAGGAGGAGGCCAGGATCATCGTCACCCCAGGACCATCGTCGCTCATGCTCCTGGGAAGGCCTAAGCCAGGCACAGGAGGGTGCACACCTATAATCCCAGCACTCACAGGGCTGAGGCAGGAGAATGGAAAGTCAAGGCTAGCCTGGGCTACAAAGGGAGACACTCTCAAAAAAAAAAAAAGAAAAGAAAAAGAAACCAAAACCAAAACCAAACTCAATCAAGGGCTGGAGAGATGGCTCAGTGGTTAAGAGCACTGACAGCTCTTCCAAAGGTCCTGAGTTCAAATCTCAGCAACCACATGGTGGCTCACAACCATCCGTAATGAGATCTAACACCCTCTTCTGGTGTGTCTGAAGACAGCTACAGTGTACTTACATATAACAATAATCTTTGCACCAGATTAAAATCTTTGGGCCAGAGTAAGCAGAGGTCCCGAGTTCAATGTGAGCAACCACATGAAGGCTCACAACCATCTGTAGTACTCACATCCATAAAATAAATAAATAAATCTTTTAAAAAAAAAACCTAATCAAACAAAACAATGATTTTTCTAAAATGCTTTTAAAGTTATTTATTTACTGTTTGTGTGCTTGCAGTGGGCATGTGTGTGAAGGTCAGAGGGCAACCCACAGGAGCTGGTTCTCTGCCTCCACCATGTGGGTCCTGGGAATTGAACTAAAGCTATCAGGCTTGGCAGCAAGCACCATTATTTTCTTAGCCAATCTGCTGGCCCACATCCCCCTTACTTATTTTTTAAGATTTATTTATTTACTTAGTAGTGTACATGTGCGCATGACACGGCACATGTGTGAGCCAGAGGACAACTTGAAGGAGCTGGTCCTCTTCTTTCACCATGTGGAATCTGGTTATCAAAACCACGTCATTAGGCTGTGCGGCAAGCACCTTTACCTGCTGAGTCATCTTGCTGACTCAGTTTCATTTTTTTCTATCTGATGTCCACGTATGTGTGCCTGAGTGGACATACACACAGGGGCCCCCAGAAACTAGAAGAAAGCGTTGGATCCCCCAGAACTGGAGTTACAGATGGTGGTCAGCCGCCATGTGGGTGCTGGGAACCAAACGTGGTGCTCTGCAGAGCAGTGAGGACTCTTCACTGCCGAGTCATTTTTCTGCCCTTCCATCTCTTGCCCCTTAACTTCTGCTATGGGCTCATCCCCAAAAAGCTCAAGTTTTAGAATCGCAATCACCAAAGCCCCAGGCTTACAGTGCTTTAAGAGGTGATTATGGTCAGACGAAGTTAGTTGTAAGTGGGGCTCTCTACACTAGGTCATTAGTTGTCTTCACAAAGGGGAAAGATACAAACTAGCAAGCTGCCGAGTGGCTCTTTACATTGTAACACAGCACCAGGCCCTCACCAGAGGCTGACACAGCTTTTTGTTTTGAAATAAAAACCTGCTTCCTGACCATCTCAGGCATTCTGGGTAGCAGTGCAAAATGGATTAGGACTTGCTGCGAATGGCAACTGTGGAGGCCAATCACCTTCAGATCGCTCAGGATTCTGTCATGGTGGGTAGTTTCTGGGGTAGCCACAGACACTTACAGTGTTGGCCCCTCCACCTCAGGAGGAAAAGCTGTAACTGTGGGAGGAGACAAGGGAGAAACGGGGCATTAAAGTGGTGTGCAATTCAGTGAGAGGCCAGGACTACCTTCTGAGGAAAGGGGCCAATGCATGTGGGATGTGTAACCAGCCCTGCCCTGCTCAGCAAGAGTGAAGTGTGTCTTTACTGGAGTGTGCTTTAAAGAGAATTGCATATGGATTCCAACCCAACCCACATGACCTGTAGAGTTCTTGTGTCAAGTCTGCTAGGTCTAATGTTCTGGATATTTCTAGGGATGAGGTTAACCCTTAAATATGACTCTTTTTAACATGGGCGGGCCTCATTTAGTCAATGAACGCAATGAAAGACTGAAGACCATCCTTTGGAGGATATGGGCTTTGTGCTTGACCTGAAGTCGACCCTGATGACTTTGGAATTCCTAGCCTCCATATTCCTGTGGGTCAGTTCTGTTCACTGGAGAGTCTTTGGAGCAGCCTGACTTAGACAGGGCTCTCTGGGAGAACTACACACTTCAATGTTCCACAGGAAAGTAATTCACACTTGTGGCTGTGGGTATCCTAGGTAAGTCAAGGGAGCCCCAGGGTGTCTGATCCACTCCTGTGTCACTACTAGGAGGGCACTGACCAGATGAGCAAGAAGGAACCACAGAAACAGCCAGTGACCCTTCATGTCAAAATCGAACACTTGAAAATTTCTTACCATTCTTTAGCTTTAAAAAAAAAATTATTTGGGGAGCTGGAGAGATGGCTCAGCACATACGAACACTAACCGTTCTTTCAGAGGTCCTGAGTCCAATTCCAAGCAACCACATGGTGGCTCCCAACCATCTGTAATGGGAGCTGATACCCTCTTCTGGGATGTCTGAAGACAACTACAGTGTACTCATACATGAAACAAATGAATCTTTTAAAAAAAGTTTAAAAAATTTTATTTTATGTGTATGTGTTTCACATGCATACATATACATATATGTATTTATACACACACACACACACACATATGCAGACTATGCACATGTTTGATGTCCATTGATGCCAGAATGAGTCAGATTTCCCTGGAGCTGGAGTTATGACAGTTGTGAGCCAACGTGTAGGTGCTAGGAGCTGAACCAGGTTCTCTGTGAGATCAATATGTACTCTTAACTGCAGAGGCCATCTGTCCAGGCCCTGGTATACTTTAAGGGGCCAGAAAGGCAGTGGGATAGATATTGACTATGGAGGTTTGGACAGGGAGGCTCATATATTTGAAAGCTTAGTCACCAGGGAGTGGAACTATTTGAAAAGGTTAGGGGTGTGACCCTGTCATGGTAGGTATGGCCAAGAGGAAGTACGTCACTAGGGATGGGCTTTGGGGTTTCAAAGTCCAAGTCAATCCCAGTGTCTCTCTCTTCCTGCTGTCTATTGTGTCCAGATGTAGAACTCTCAGCTTCTTCTCCAGCCTCTGCCATCATGCTTACCCTGCCATGATAACTAAAACCTCTGAAACTGTAAGCAAGTCCCAATCACATGCATTCATTCTTAAGCACTGTTGTGGTCATGGTGTCCCTTTACACGGTAGGATAGTGGCTAAGACATCTGCTGGCCTCTCATCCATGCAATCCGAGAGTGGGGTCGGCGTCTAGCCTCTCCGACCTGGTGCTAGTCAGGCCCCCTTAACTTCCTCCGATGAGGTAATTTTTTTAGGTTTCTGAAACCTACAGAGAGCACGGTGTTTCCTGAGACTTTCAGGCTGGCATCCTCCACCCTCGCCTCATTTATCACGTTACCTTTGTCACAACCAGCGAAGCAAAAAGGAAGCTTTGTACAGACAGTAAAATACCTACCGTTCAGGTTTCCTTAATCTCTCCGATGTCCTCTTCCCTCACAGAACCCTATCCACGACTCCCACACAGTGTATGGTCTCCCATCTCCTTGGGGCTGGGATTAAGTTTTTCCTCTGAAAAGCCTTGCTGGTGCTGGGGATTCTGACCAGGGACTTAAGGAGCATTCCCCAGTGGTAACTCCTTATGGTTTCTTGGGGTGGGGGTGTGGGCAAGAGTTGTGACAACCTTGGTTTTTAGAAGCCCGAGTTCCCAACAAAGGCTGCAACTGCAAAAACCCAAATTTTCAAACTGTACAGATTCACCACAAGGTTCCCTAGAAGCAGTGTGGACCCGGACAAAGCCACACAGAGCGCCCTCTGGTTCTGGTTTTCTAGGCCTGTGGGCAGGGATCCTGGAGGCCTGGGGGGATTCCGGCTACCTCTGCCATATGCAAGCCAGTCACGCTTTCAGAATTCGGTTTTGCCTGGAAAATGGAAACTCTACTCTTGACCTAAGTGGTGGTCACCATTACGGCCCCAGAAAGGTGTGAGTGAGTCCAGCTTACTGAAGACAGAGGGAGGGATGCTGGGTACCTACTACCTGGGCATCTCCATCTTCTCCGCCCTCCAGAGGATGATGGGGTAAGCCCAGGCTATAAGGAAGGGCTGGAGGGTGGGGACGGAACCTGCTGAGGCTGTAGGATGCTCCACACATAGTTTAGGAGCTATCCATGATGGTCTGGCATGTCTGTCGTGAATGCAGGTGTCAAAGCAGAGCTTTGGCTGGGGAAGAAGCCTGAACTCTGAGTGAGAGCTGTCAGTGTCACATGCCCAACAGGGACGAAGCCTCCATCCCCCAGGGTGCTGGCTGGCACATGGTGTGAGCAGCAAGTCTTGGAGAGTGTGTGGGCTACCCTTCTTTCTTGCAGCCTTAACTCTGACAACCTCCAGGAGCTATGCTTGTCTTTGAATTCTATAATTAGGCTGGTCACAGGAATCTTAACGAGCTCAGTTTCCATGGTAACCTAGCATCTTAAGCACTGACAAGGTGTGGGGGGGGAACCCACTTTTTTTTTTTTTAAAAAAAAGCTCCAGTCAACTGACTGTGCACAAACCCGCCTCTTCTAGGCTTGCTTGGGGACAAGCAGGTGGGCTCAACTCCAGCAGCAGATCAGAATAAAGCTGAAGGGTTCCTGATTCGTGGGCTGTATGACATACGGGGTGATGTGCCAAAGGGTGGCCCATGTGCTAGCAATTAAGTCTCCCAGGGAGCACAGTACCCTTGGTGGCATCCCCAGGCCAGTGGCCAGCAAAGACAACAAGCCAGTTAGGTTCCCAAGGACCAGAGAGGGTCCACGGAACATGGGAACAAATGTCCTGGGGGCAGTGGTCTCCCAGGTTAGAATGGACACTGGAACTTCTAAGGCTCTGGGTCACGATTTTGACAGGATCTTGTTTGTCTTTCTCCATAGTACATGTGCGCGCACACACACAAAATACACACACACACAAAATACACACATACACACATACACACACACACAGATTGTGCCCCAGCTCTTGTGGCCACACAGGGTGTTTCATTCAGCCTTAAGACTGTAACACAGGCACCATCCCAGGAGTAGGGGGCAGGGTTGGGGGAGGGGGACAGCAGTGAGGGAAATGGCCTTTCAAAGGTGGGAAGGCGGGTGGGGGGGGTGGAGGGGGTGGGGTAGGGCGGCGCCATCTTAGGGCCTTAGGGACTTTCCCATCCCATCTCAAACTTCCTGATTCTCACCATTGATCCATTTCCCAGCTGAAAGTAAGACACATGTCATGCTTTCAGAGGTAAATGAAGAATAACACCGAAATCACAGGAACAGGCCTGGGTAGAGGTACGGGAACTGCAACCGTGGGAAGCTATGGTTGCGTGGGAGACTGGCTTGTTTGTGAGCAGGGGGAGCAGGCAAGGCTCCCACGCGGGTTTTCCACCCTTTCAGCTGCTCCGTTGTTCTGTGCCGAGGGCGTGTCCCTCTGCAACCACAACACACCAGAAAAACACGCAGCAAAGAGACAGCCAAACGGTTGAGCCACACAGAGGAGCTGCCCCAGTCCCCTCGTCTGCAGGGAGCATCCTTGGTGCCTCAGAGATGGGTGAGAATCTCACAAACTGCTGCTGCTCGGAGGAAGATGAGAAATACAGATACGCACGGGGCTGTGGTGGGAAAGCTGGCCATGAGACAGTGTCCCCGACGTGATGCCTGAGCCTCAATGGGGGCTAACCCGGGTCATGCCGACTGTAAAGGGACCCAGGTACTGGTGTGAAGAGAAAGATAAGGTGTGAAGCCAGGCATAGTGGCTCACACCCATGGCCCTGACACTTCATTGGCTGAGACAGGAAGACTGCCACCAGTCCAAGGTCAGCCTGGCCTGCATACCAAACCAAAACAGACGAGGAGAGGGTAACAGAACGGGGGGGACGGTTATGCATGGAATACACTATGCACACGTTTGAACGTGTTGTAAGGAAGCCAATTACTATGTACAATTGATAGACGCTAAGGAAAACATTTAAAAGGCTAAGAAACAAACTGAACCAGGGCTGGTTGGTTCCTATTGGAGTCAGACTTCTAGCCTCAACTTCCTTTTTGGGAAGAACACAGGAATGAGGGCCCTTCCTGGGAATGTATGCTTACTGTCTATTCCATGGACACAGGTCCTGGTGGTCCCACCCACTCCAGCCTGAGATTGCTCATTTAATATGTATACTGAGCAACAGAAATGTATTCTAGTGATGTCAGTGGCCAGCACAGGTCTAGCCATCTGACGAGAGAGCGAGAGCGAGAGAGAGAGAGAGAGAGAGAGAGAGAGAGAGAGAGAGACAGACAGACAGACAGACAGACAGACAACTGGTTAGGCTGGCTAATTCGATGTGGTGGGTCACCCTGGATGCTCACACACTGAGTGGGACCAAAAGGAGGGAGGGTGAGTCTGGGTCACCTTGTGGCTACTGCTCATGGCCAGCTACAACAACCACCCGTCAGTGCCATATTTATCTATCCACCATGACTCCAAAACTACATCAGCACCCTCACTGCTGGGTTAAATGGCCACGTCCCAGATGAAAATCTGTGAGGTACTTTGTCTCACAGGGAAAAGGACAAGGGATTTGCAGCTTGTTTCTTAGGTGCCTGCTGAGCACATACAGGACCCTGTGACCTTCTGACCTTCTGACGGTAACCAGGCATTGAGGTTCCTGGGTCTCAGGAGGGCAGGCAGATACCAGCTGCCCTCCCCAGCAGCCAGACATTGCAGACAGGCTCTGTGAGGTACCATGGTGAAGCCTACGGGAAGCTGTGCTGCCATCTGGGGGAGCCGTAAAATAAATCCCAGAACAGCTGCTCCACGGTACGGAGGGAAGGAAAGAGAAAGAATCACACTTGTGTGAGGCAGGGGCAGCTCCTTCCGGAGGGAAAACTGTCCACGTGGACAGTGGTGCTCTGGCTGGATCTTGGGGGCCCTCTGCTGGATGGTCATGTCTTGACAGGGTTTCTGAAGATGCCTGGCCAAACTTCACAGAAAGTCTCTGCCCATGCCTGAGCCTCTCACAAGGAACAGGATCAGAAGGCAAGCAGCCAGAGGAGGACTAAGGGATTGGGTCTCAGAATGGGAAACTGTGTAGGGAGCTTTAGGGACCTGTCAGCTTGCTATGTAACAGTGGCCACACAGGTTCCGGGGATGCATAAACATGATGCTAGATCCCTTGATCTACCATAAACAGACACGGGTGTGGAAGAGGGGCTGTCTCTGGGTCCCAGGAGACCCAGGAACCCCAGGAGCCCAAGTGTCCTTTCCTGACCAGTAAACATTAAGAACAATGACCCTGCTGGGCGGTGGTGGTGCACACCTTTAATCCCAGCACTTGGGAGGCAGAGGTAGGAGGATTTCTGAGTTCAAGGCCAGCCTGGTCTACAAAGTGAGTTCCAGGACAGCCAAGGCTACACAGAGAAACCCTGTCTCGAAAAACTAAAAAAAAAAAAAAAACCAATGACCCTGAGAGATCTGGAAAAAGTTCAGCACATGATAACCATTGCACTAGTTGATGCATAGACTTGAGTGCCCTGTGATACCAACTGAGAGGGCCAGCTGGGGGGTTGACCAGTAGTTTTTTTGTTGTTGTTGTCTCTGTTTTAATGGAAAAACATTGACTTCCAAGTAGTCCAGTTGCCATGAGCTCATGCTGAGTGCGGCTCCTGTCGACGGAAGAAACGCGCACACAGCAAGCGATCACTGCCCACCGCCCCCATGGTTGTCGGATTGGACTGGATTAAATCCTTAGGTCCGAGGGCCAAGGCTCAGAAGCCAGAATCTGTGGGACTTGATGAGGTCAGCAATGGACAGAACACAGGGCACAGAGACGAGCAAACTAGCAAGAGCTGAACAGGAGGCACGCTGTGAATGTGACTCACCGTTGGGAACCCCGGAGAGGAACTACGCAGTTTCTACCAGTGTAAGCCTCCGACCGAGGGTGAGTGAGGAAAGCTGGAGAAACCAAAGCCACGCTGGAGGACAGGGACCATGGGGGCCTATATGGAAAGCCGGGACTGGGGCTCAGTTCTAGGATGTCTGACTGGAGACAAAAACTGTGGTTTAGGTACGAAGACAAGAGATAGACATAGCGATCTGTCTCTACCATGTGGACACCAAAGGCTGTGGGCTGGCACTTTCTCCCACAATGCTCTTCCTCTGATAGCTCCAGAGGCTATATGGAGCTGGGTTGAGTCCAGGTGAGGCCTCTCCCTGGCTTGCAGATGGCTGCACTCTTATGTCCTTCACAGTGGGGTGTTAGATGAGAGCAGCCTCTCAAGGTCTCTTTTTGTAGGGACACCAACCTCCTTGCGGAACCACCAGCATGACCTGAATCGCCTCCAAAGACCTTGTCTCCAAGCACCGCCGAGATGAAGTACAGCTTCTGAATATGAACAAGGGGGCCCACAAACCTTCAGTCCATAGGATCCCTCCCAAGACTCCCAAAACTCACATCCTTGAATGCACAACACGTTTGCTCCATCCTGCCAGTCCCTGCCGCCGGCGTCACCTCTGAGGTTAGTTTTCCCTCACACCTTCCCAAGGCTGACGAGATGGAAGGACACAAGAATTCTGAACAGGAGTTAGAGGAAAAGGGAAAGTGCCTGCAAGGGCACAGTGATGTCCACGGGGAGTTTCCGTTCTCAGGAAATGCTGCTCTTCAAGATAAAAAGCGGGACATATCTCCCTCCGCCATGATACAGTCTTGTCCCAGTAACCACACCCCCCCCAATACTGAAGATACTATAGGTTGGAATATGTTTGGCACACCTGACTCAGAGAACCCAGGTAGGGATCTAAAGCTTGGGGGGGGGGAAGGCTGCGTAACAGGAGCCTAAACTGAACTGGAAACACAGCTCCTTCCTACGAGAAGGAAAATGCACGCCGCGCAAACAAAGCCCAGATAACTACATGTCAGCAAATCTGGGGTTTGAAAAAAAAAATTACTAACAAGGGTATTTCAGGCAGAGGAAAAATCGTCACAGTTAGGCGGGGTGAGACCGAGCAGACTGGAAGGGCAGTGGAGGCTCATCGGTGAGGTTTATAGGAGGGTATGGAAAGATTATGTGAAGATATTGTAGTGTCTCATACATGGGACCTGAGCACCTGAAGATTTGGATGTCCAGGTGGAGGGAGCTATCCCCAAAATAGACTATATAGACAGTAGGTGGTGGGGAGCTAGAGGAAAATCCCCCAAAATAGACTATACAGACAGTACGTTCCCCTTCACCACCACACACGTAGGAACCTCAATAGCTGTTCTTTTATAGGGCAAGTGAGGCTTCAGGTAAGTGTGCTTTAAGGATATATAACTCTCTAGCTTACAATGGGCCCACTTAGGCCTTTTTGACTTTATGGAATGAGATCAATACAAATTCAGCAGGAAATCCGGTTTGAACTTAGAATGTTCCCGTGGCTAATGGGGGGAGCGGGGGGGACTCTTATAAAGCTTGATGTGGCAGAGAGTAACAGTTTCCAGTCTACCTTAGCTCATGGGGTGAACAAATGAAGAAGCTCTGTGGGTCAGCGGTGCCAAGTGAATCTCAACTTACAGTAATTTCAGTTTCTGATGGGTTTATGGGACAAGTCTGTCTCAGTGGATGGACGTGTGCGGTACTACTCATCTTGAAGACTGATACTTCAGGAGGAGGAGAGCATTCATCAAAAGGCAGACATGGAGCCCCAAGTGTGTAGAGCGTGCACGGAACCCCAGAACCCCAGTTCTTAGGAGGAGGAATGAGGGCACTTGCCTAGCATACACGAAGGCCTGAGCTTGCTCTCAGGCACTGAGCAGGGAGTAGGGGATGCAGGGGATAGGTATGCAGTGCCCTAAATTATTACACTGCTAATACCTAAGGAAAGAAACAACAAAAACCACAGAAAGAAGCAGAAAATTTCAGTTAAACTTGGAGATGTTCAACACATCATTCTCGACCACTAACACCGCAAGATGTAGATTAAAAACAAAACCAAAAAGATGTGAATCAACTTGACCGACGACATCCGAATACTCTGCTCAACATAAACATCACATATTGCTTTGTGCACACAGCACGTACCAGGCCTGCACAGGGAGTCTTTACAGCTGTCAAGACTGGAATGCTACCATAAAGTTCTCTATCCTCAGCGAAATGAAGCTAAAAACGAAACCAAAAAACAACAAACAAACAAACAAAACAAAAAAGAGTAACAGTCACATGGCTGGAGATCAAATAATAAACCACTTTTGGTTCTTGAAATAACGTTTTGTTAAGTTGGTTAGGCTGGTCTCTGACTCATAGCACTCATTCTGTCACAGGTACCTGACGGCTGGGATTACAGTGCACCCCACTGAACCAAGCAACCACAGTTCTTTACATTTTGTGATACTGGGAATTGAACCTAGGGTCTAGCACGTGCTAGGCAAGTGTACTACCACCTAGCAATGTCCCAGCTCAATAATTTGTTTCTGAACAACCTAAGTGGGTGGGGTGTGGTGGTTTGGATGAGAAGAGCCCCTATATATAGGCTCATGTTTGAATACCTGGCCTCCAGATGATGGAACTGCTTGGGAGGGATTAGAAGGTATGGCCTTGTTGGAGGTGTGACATTTCAAAGACTATTGACGTTCCAGGAGTTTGTTCTTTCTGCCTATTTCTGAATCACAGTGTGAGCTCTCAGCTGTTCCTGCCACTATGCTTTTGTTCCACCAACATGAACTCTGAACCTCTGAAGCTATAAGCCCAATGAATGCCTTCTACTTATATATTGCCTTACTCATAGTGTTTTATGGCAGCAATAACTAAGACTCAGGGCTTGTTGGGTCTCCCACTGGGAAGCTGAGGCAGGAGGATCCTGAGTTTCACACCAGCCTGAGCTACACTCGTCTCAAAAGCACAAAACAACAGACCCCTCCAATCTTGGTTTAGGAAAGAGGGCAAAAGAAACTAAAATATCTCCAACTATAGGATGATGGCTGTTCTAAACTTGGGGGCATGGCTAAAGCACACTTAGAGGAAAAACTATCAGGTTGGAAGGTGAACAGTAGGCATCAATCTCATTGACGGAAAAATCACAAATGGGCTGAGTATGGTGGTGCACACCTCTAATCCCAGAATTTGGGAGGCTGAGGCAGGAGGATTGAGAACTGGAGGTAGTCTATTTAAAACTATCAAAGAATAGCAATCTAAACCCAAAGAGAACACCAAAGAAGAAAATAATAAAGAACTGAGTAGAAATCCAAATACGTATAAGAAAATCAGAAAACAAAACAAAACCAAAAACTGTCTGTTTGAATAGATAGCCGGACTTGATAAATGTCTAACAAGACATTTATCTAAGAGATAGAGGCTAAGAGAGAGAGACTGCAAACTATCTATCAGGAGTGGGAATTGGCCACCGCAGTTTCTACAGACACCAAAAATAAGAGAAGGACATGTACTCCGTGCAAGGAAAAATGGCCCTGACGTCACCAGGTCCTGAGAACACAACTTACCTAATGTGACCAAAGAAATACAAAGCCTATACAGTTGAGTTCAATTTGAAAGGCCAAGACTGCAGTGTAAAGAAACAAAGTATGCCAGGCTCATGTGACTTCAATGGTGAATTTTTCTCCAAAATTAGAGTATTAATATGTCATAAAAATTTTCCTGAATGGATACATACATACACACATATGAGTTCTTTTTTATTTTTGTAAGTTCTATAACCCCAGCAGTTGACATTACTAAAAGGAAAAAAAAAATCACAGCTCAACCTTTTTGTACTTGCTGGTTTTATATGTCAACTTGACATATAAACCTGGAGTTATCACAGAGAAAGAAGCCTCCCTTAAGGAAATACCCCCATAAGATCTAGCTGTAAGGCATTTTCTCAATTAGTGATCAGGGGTGGGAGGGCCCATTGTGGGTGGTGCCATCCCTGGGCTGGTAGTCCTGGGTTCTATAAAGGAAGCAAGCTAAAGAGGCCAGGGGAAGCAATCCAGTAAGCAGCACTCCTCCATGGCTTCTGCATCAGCTCCTGCATCCAGGTTCCTACCCTGTGTGAGTTCCAGTCCTGACTTCCTTTGTTGATGAACAGCAATGTGGAAGTGTAAGCTGAATAAAGCCTTTCCTCACCAACTTGCTTCTTGGTCATGATGTTTTGTGCAGGAATAGAAACCCTGACTAAGACAACTTTTCATAAACATAATTACGGAAGTACCAAACACCGTATTAGCAAATTGAATCTACCGAAGTATGAAATGGATGATGCACACTAAAGAAGTCCTGTCAGACAGCATTAGAAACAACTGATATAATTCACTGTATTAGCAGAACAGAAGAGGAGCCGTCTATCATGTCAGAAGAAGAAAGGAAGCAGTCTGGTAACACTGCACCATTTGTGACAGCTTTCACAAAGGAAGAAACAGAATCTCCTTATTTTGATAACGGGGATTTACAACAAACTCAGCAATGACAAAGTGTGTTACTAACGGCATCCTTAGGGGTGAATCTTAAAAGCTATTCCCTGAAGTCAGCCACAGAGGACCAGTCTTGAACCACGTTGCTAAGTTCAACGTGCCAGGACAACAAAGGAAAGAAGAAATAAAACTGTCATTTGCTGATGAATTGACCGTGGCTACAGGACAGGCAACAGAACCCACACTCTGACTATTACGGCAGGTCTGTGAAGTGGGGCAGGAGGGAAAAAATTTTAAAAAAAATCAAATTTCTACACCCAACTCTACAATCAAACAGGACACAGCATTTTTTATAATAAAAAAGCATTAAGATATTACAACCTTAATCTATCCAAAAATGTGCCAGGACCATTACGCTGAAGTAATGTGACGAAGGCATAAGTACATGATCATACAAGCCTCAACATTGAAAATATATCAATTTTCCCAGGTCAATCCGTAAATTCGCCTGTAATTTAAATAAAACTTAAAACAGGGTACTACCTAACCCAGGCTGGTCTCAAAAACTTGATATGTAGTCAAACATCTAATTTACTGCCTTAACTTCCCAAATGCTAGGACAGTGGGTGTGTGTACCACCATGTCTATCTTCCAAATAAACCTGTGTGTGTGTGTGTGTGTGTGTGTGCGCGCGCGCGTGTATGTCTGGGAATAGAACCTAGGGTCTTGAGTGTGCTAGGCAATCCTCTACCACTGATCTTCATCCAGGCTGGTGTTCTGAAAACTAATTAGCCAATTGTAAACTTTGTATAGAAGTGTCAAAGACACTAGTAAAATGCAATTTTAAGGAAAAAAAATAAAACTGAAAGCCTTTACAAGATAAAAAATCATGGGTAACTGATTACAAGACCTAAGTAGTCAGGGCAGTGTGGTGTGGGAACAAAATGCTGGGGTGAGAAGGCTGAGGAAATCACATAGGCCCACAGCCTCATTTGTGACAGGCTCACTGAAGTAGACGGGGAAGGATGGCCTTTAGTAAGTAAGCCAAAGCCGTACGCCTCCCACTACTTAGAAAATTCACTCCTAGTACTAGGAGAACTCTTACTAAAGCCCACAAAGTATGCCACGAGAGAATCTATTAGTGGCTTTGGACTAGGGGGACATTTCTTCAGCAGAATTTAAAAAGAAGCACTAAATATAAAGATTTCATTTTATGTTCACCTCAAGACACTGTCAGAATGATGGGCAAGCCAGAGTGAGAAAAAGCATTTGTAACACAGACCAAAGACTCTGGGGACTGGACAGACAGCTCAAGGTAAATGCATACTGTTCTTACACAGGACCCAAGTTGGTTCCCAGAACCTATTTTAGGCTCAGAGCCACCTGAAAGTCCAGCTCCAGGAGGAGTTGACACCACTAACACCTGCAGTCAGCTGCTTCCCCATGCAGAGACTCAGACAGACAGACAGACAGACAGACTCATGCGCGCGCGCGCGCACACACACACACACACACACACACACACACACGCACAAAGAGGGGAGAAAAAGTGGGGCAGGCAGATCTCTTTTAAGTTGGAGGCTAGCATGGCCCATTTAGGAGTTCTAGACCCATTTCAACAAATAAATAAATAAAACCTGAAGAAAAAAAAAAAGGAAACCAGTCCCCAATTATATAAAAAGTATCTATGAGGGGCTGGAGAGATGACTCAGACTTTAAGAACACTGGCTACTCTTCCAAAAGTCCTGAGTTCAATTCCCAGCAAGCACATGGTGACTCACAACCATCTATAATGAGACCTTGTGCCCTCTTCTGGTATGCAGGCAAGTATCTATGAACTAACAAAAATTACCCTCCCAGTTTAACTGGTTTAGTTAAAAATTAAAGGAAGTTGTAATCCTAGCATTCAAGAGTTCAAGGCCAGTCTAAACTATAGAGGTGAAACTGCATCAAAACAGAAGAAAACATATTCAAAAATAAAGGAGGCTCCTGTACGGGACCCCAAGAAGATATATTAGGAATAATCAAGGAGTATCCAGAGTTGCAGCTTAGTTAGATACAAACCCTTTTCCTTTGTCCTTTATAACAGCTGCAGCCTGGGCTGCCTGGTTACAACAGTGTGTGGCTTTTCTTTTGTTCCCTTTTGCTGTCCTCACCTTACAAGAAAAGCAACTTTGAAATAACAGTTTCACTTATTGTCTCATGAGATGAAGTGCCCTGGGCCTGGTATCTACAGTTTAAGGCAGAAACTGGATCCCAGGAACCTACGTTTTCTGTCTCCAAAACAGAACCAAAAACTTTAAATCTGTGACAATTTTGTCTTTTGATATAATTCAGTTTTGAAAATGGGCAGGCAGGACTGGGTGTGGTTGCACGCCTTTAATTCCAATGGGAGGCTGGTGGATCTCCGAGTTTGTGGTCAGCCTGGTCTACAGAGCCAGTTCTAGGACAGCCAGGGCTACACAGAGAAACCCTGTCTGGAAAAACAAAACAAAACAACCAAACCAAACAACAAACAAACAAACCAGAAGGAAGGAAGGGAGGGAGGGAGGGAGGGAGGAACAAACGAACGAACGAACGAACAAATGGCCAGAAGTACAGAGTAGATCAACCTTGGGGCTGATGAGCCAGATTTCTTTGGGGCCCCTCTGGTTTACTGCTCCGCCCATCCCTTGTTCGGGGACTGCTGAGGATCTGGATAGGAGGGTATAAAGGTTACTCTTATCCCCAGGGCCCAAGAGGTCCTCAGACGATCCAGTGGGAGCCATGACTTCAGACTGTCAAAGAACAACCCCAAAACCAAGACCGCTTTGGGATTTGCTAGTCCCACAAAGACACAGCTACCATTTGAGGGCTTTGACTTTGAGCCAGCCCTCCAGCCTTCCAGCCCAATCACCTTAATCACGTGATCTTTCAAGCCTATGTCCAAGAACTTCCAAGGAATACTCTCTATCTCTCTCTGTGTGTGTGTGTGTGTAGGCACACCCATTCTGAATCGCTCATCAATTTGCCTTGTTTTAAACCACCAGATAAGGCTAATTTTTTGCAGCAGCTACTGGAAGTTATCCAAACCCACCTGCCCATATCAGAAGGAGGTCCAGACAACTTGAGACTGAGAGTCCTGACAATATGGACAGGAGGCTGGGAACATCTCTCCTGTCAGTCTAGCTATGTGAGGCTACAGACCCTATGGCATCACATGCTCCTGACACATTGTCCACACCGATGCAGATGCCCCAGGAAGTCCAGGACAAGGTCCTGCCTAGCACTAGATCCCAGTCCTCAAACCTGCACATGCCCCTATCTTGCTATTTTCAGCAAAACCACAAGTCTTCACTATCTCATCTACTCAAGCTGTTGGGATCTCTCTCAGGTCAGGTGTGCATGTGCACTTGTGTGCATGCATATGTACATGTGTAAACATTGCCTACCTTCCAGGAGTCACCAAGGTCAACATGTGGCTCCAGGAACCCAACCTGAGGTGGGAAATAGAAAGGCTACTTCCGCCAGAAGGCCATGCCAGGTTTCCTGGAAAGAAGATCTGAGTTTCTATGGAGGAAGTGAGAGAAAATGGAGGTGGTATATACCACACTGAGTACCAAGCGCTTAACATGAGACAGACTTGAGGCTCCTGGAGATCTGGAGGGTGTTCTGTGGTGTCATCCATGATGCCCTCTTGAAAGTTCTAATGGAATGTGTCTCCTAGCCCCAGCGTTTCTACAGACCCAGAGAAAAAATAAGGGTGTTCTCTCAAATGTCATAAGTCCTGTGAAGGTCAACTTATTAATTTCACATAACTGAGAATTTAGGAAGGGAGTCTCAACCAGGGATTGTCTAGATAGGGCAGCCTGTGGTGTGTCTGTGGGGCACCATCTTAACAATGCAAAAAGATCCTGTTCGCTGTGGGCGGCACTATTCCCTAGGCAGGGGGACCTGAATTGTAGGAGTGGAGAAATTAGACAAGAGAGCATGCACACATTCATTTCTCTCTGCTCTTGACTGTGAGTGATGCTTGTAGCTGTTTTTAAGTTCCTGGCAACTGGATGCTAGGAACAGAGCTAAAAGAAACTCTTTTTCCTCTAAATTTCTTTTTTGCCAGGGTATTTTATCACAGCAACAGAAATTAAATTAGAATAAGCTCTAATGTCAGACAACAAAGCCATGGCAGGAACCTCCGATCTCCTCAGCTGGTGCTTGTGAGAGAAAGCACAAACTCCCATGTAGAGATAAGATGATACTTGGCGGTCACTGCATGGGCACACCAAGCAACCCTACCACTAGAGGTCCATCCCAAAGAAGCCTTGACAAAAGAATAATACTGAGCTCAGTATCTCTCAAAAACCCCCCAGTACACTGTCACACAAAAACAAACAAACAAACAAACAACAATATAAGGACATCACACCTGTCAGCTCACAGGAGTGGGTGCTCACACACTGGAGTCACAAGACCAATGCAGCCTGCAACAGGAAGGAGAGGGACACAATGCCCAAGCAGAGTGATTGGATGGGGACTGGTCAGTTTGGCGTGGGCAAGCCACCCATGAGTGTTGTGGCCCTGATGAGGTGCTAGCTCTGAGTATATGGCAGCGACCTGGGGTGTGTCTCTGGGGCTCATGTACGGTGAAGAGCTGATTCTGGAGCCCGAGTGGCATGATTCTGTTTCTATGACTTGCTGAAAAATGCCAAAATTACACCCGGGGAACTGGTGGGTGACTGACAGGGTGAAGGATGGTGGGTGAGAAGGAGTGCCAATTTAAGGGGCAGGGGCAGGCAGATCCATGTAGAGTTGGGACAGTTCTCTGTATTGACTATTTACAATACAAACATACACCTGCATACATGATGACAATTTGAGGGGTTTGACATGGCTGTAATACATGGACCGTGCATGAAGGATAAACATTTTTACCCCAAAGCTGTTCTCTATTGTTCGAAGATGGTGCCTGGTCCCCTTCCCTGAATTCACCTGGCCACACCCCCTTACCTACTGATCTGCCTCCAGTCTTCCTATCTCCTGTCAATCACTTCTCTCTCTTTCCCGTAAACATGCCAGACAGGGTCTCGCTGTGCAGCTCTGGTTATCCTGGAACTCACTCTTCAGTTCATGCTAGCCTGGATCTCAGTGAAGCAACTGCCTCTGCCTTCCAAGGACTGGAAATTAAAGGTATGTGTCACCACCTTTGGGGGCCTGCTTCTCCTCTTAGACCCTTTATAATGACTGGTCCTTGACCAGGTAGAGAAGGAATGTATTGCAACCCTCATGCTCCCCAAGTGCTGAATCTTTCACATGAACCTCCAGGCTGTTTCCTGTCCCACACCCAGGGTCAAGCTAGTTCCGCTTTGTGACATATCTCCAGGGCAGGCCTGGTCTCCCTCTCCTCACCCCTAGGCCTGGCTTCAACGGCTGACTATGGGTCTCTGCCCATCTGGGTAGATCATCCTCTTCCTCCCTTTTGTCAGGTCTCAGCTGTGATTACCTTTGTGGAGGGCACAGGCTCCCACGACGTGACCTCCTCGTGGCCCTTCCTGCCACCTGCCAGCTCAGTTTTGCTCTGGTTGCTTATTCTTATCCTCTAACACACAAATTCTTTGTGATCAGGTGATGTATCTGGCAGCCTCGGGGTCAAGGTGACTTCTGGCTGACAGAGTTCAGCTTTCCCCCTGTAGCTCCAGGGTGGGCACCTGCATCAACCTGGCATTGCCCAAAGCCTCCCTTCAGTCTAAGCCGGGTTTTATCGGAAGAGCTGAGGTTGCTTCTACCTTTGATGCTCAGCTGACAGTTCTTGAACCTCACCCCCACTCACCTCCAGCTGATGAGCAATCTTAGCTCTCTCCGTTCTGTTTGGGGAGGGGTGGTGGTGAGGATGTCAAACCTCAAAGTCCCTTGCCAGTCCTACCAGGCCATTTAGGGTGAGTCTGGGAAGCTCCTGTTCGTCCCAGAAAGCCTCATTATGGAGCAATAAACTCTTCTTCCTCACTGTGTGTGTGTAAACACCACCTTTGAGCCAATGTCCCTGATCTGCAGTGAGCATGAATGAGGGAACAACCTCAGTGGGTCCAGGTATTCCAAGTGGGAAACTGCCCTGTCCCTCTTCCTTGCTGCCTGGAGCCCTACAGAAAGGAGCTGTGCCACCCCTAGTCCCTCTGCCCTCTACCGGGTATTCCCCTCTTAGAGCATCTTAGGTTTCAGGAGGTTCATCTGCACCTCTGCTTTCAGAGTGATTCTCAATCAGTGTGTGCTACTTGGATACCCAGTCGCTGTCTCAACACAAGTACACCTGCCAGTTGCTGAGAAGCTCCAGCTGCTGAGATCGAGGCCTCAAGAGAGAACACTTGGAAAACTGTTATACGGTTTGCTTTTTACACCAATGTGATTCACTTCAGAGATGGCTGAAGTGCTGGGGGTAAGCAGGCCAATGATTACACAGCTCCCCCCACAACTAGTAACAACCACACACATGGCTCAGAAATTAAAACCACTTCCACTAATCTAGGAGCAGTGCTAGGTCTACAACCCTCCCCTGTGAGACTAGCTCCTGGATCCCAGTCAGTGGCCTTCCCCAGGGATAGTCATGGTGCATTGATTAGCCATGTGCCTATTATGTAATGCTATGTATCTGTCCTGTATCATTGCAATGTATTTACTGTCTATTGTGTATCCCTATTGTTACCAATTATCTGTCTACTTCTTATCTTTGCTATGTGCCTGATGACTTTGCCTACAGTGTATTTACTGTGTACCAGCCCTTGTAGTTTGATACTGTGTATCAAATGCCCTTCTAGGCTGAGGATACACCAAACCAATGCACATCACAGTCTCCTAGGAGGCAGGTCTGCAAGGTCATACAACAAAAACAGTATGTGGACTACAGGTTAGTCCTGTTTTTGTTTTTGTTTTTTGAGACAGGATCTCTGTGTAGCCTTGGCTGTCTTGGAACTCCATCTGTAGACCAGGCTGGCCTCAAAATCGGAGAGCCATCTGCTTCTGCTTCCTGAATGCTGGGATTAAAGATATTTTTGTTGTTGTTGTCCTGTATTTTCAAAGTCAGTCAGATCTTCAGACTTCAAGTAACAAGCATAAGGGACAAAGGTTGCACAGTACAAAGGAAACACCCATCTGAGCTGAAGTCCATCACCCTGGCTGAGCCTCAGGCTTGGGTCCTGGCTTTCAATTCCTCCTGCCTGGAGTCCTGATCTAAATGTAGAACAAGTGAGCAGACCACCTCTGCAAAAGAGAGAGGCCAGAACAGGGGAAGGGAGGGGCCCGAGCAGGGGAAAGGAACTCAGAACAGATATACACTGGAAAGCTCACTAGCAGGTCAAGACCCACTACATTCTCTTTCTACAGGAAAGGGAACGGAAACCTAGTGGACCTGCCATTTTGGGCCCTGAGTCTTGCTGACCCAAGCGAGACTCTGTAGAAATGCCACAGCACACTGTGCAGACAACCGAGCTAGAATGAAGGGATGAGTGACTGAGTCATCAGGAGAACTAATGCAAGAACAGGTAAATCAGCAAGAGTTGCAGGGGGGCCATTTAGGAAGGGGAAACAGGAGAATAAGAGGGGGTCCTCCCTCCACGTGGCAGACTTGGCCAATGTGTGGTTTTATATTTCTTATATTGTGTGAGAATCACACCAGCTTTTGGAACAGAACACAGAAAATGAGTTCAACCATTTTTGAAATGTAGTCTAAAGTTTTAAAAATGTACTGCGGGAGGTGGGGAACTGGAGAGACCCAGAGGTTAAGAACCTGATTGCTCTTCTAGAGGACCTGGGTTCAGTTCTCAGGATGCGCATGGGATCTGACATCTGTTACAACACTTCCAGAGAGTGACTCCCTCTGCTGGCCTCCTCTGGCATTGAATATACATGGTGCACAGTCATAAATGAGGACAAAACACCTCTACACAGAAAACAAAACAAAACTAGAATATCTCAAAAAATATAAAGAATGTACTGGGGAGGTGGTGTGTTGTTTTAGGGGAGTGGAGACAAAATGTACCTGGGCCACACAGGGAGACCCTATCTCAAACTAAAAATAAAGCAAAAATGGCATTAGTTAAAAAAAAAAATTCTCAGATGTCACAATCACGATCAAATGCAAGGTGCCACGTACCACTAAGAGGACCTGGAGGTTGGAAGGATAGTGACCCCCAAGCCCGAGGTCCCTGCAGGCTCCCAGAAAACTTCTCTACAACATGTAGCTCTCCTATCAATCTCTCTTTATAAAGTGAACTTTTCTCTCATTTCAAAAGCAAAGAAAGTCAGACATATGGATGCAAACAGCACTCACCAGGCCAAGGCAGGACGGGCAGCCATGTATGAGGAGAGTCTTACTCCCTGTCATGACATTCCAGTGGAGAGAATAACTATGTGACTGATTGCTTCATGGAATTTCTAACATGACCCAACCCCCCCTCTGAATACATCTCCCTCTACTCAGGTGGGCTCTGAGCACCCCACCTGCCTACATAAGCATTAGTGTTACGAGCGTGGGACACTAATGGGGTTCACAAAGGCTAAATAACAAGAGATGGAGGAGGAGGGTTCAGTGAAGGGTGCTGACCTGTTGATCACCATCCTTCCGTCTGGCCAAGCTGTAGGACCTGTGGCTCCTTCCTTATATAAGCTTGTGGAGTGGACTGCCTCAGGGGTACAGCCCCACAGTTTAGGGGTGGGGGTGGGGTAAAGAAGCCTTTTACTGGGTACTTGCACCAGACACTTGAGAGCTGGCTGACCTGTGGTCAGGAAAGCATCAGTATTGAGGACTGATACTATTGGAGCCAACCACAGAGCCATGCCCATCCTTCTGTTCTACCCCCCCCCCCCATTCCCCACCAGTCAGGTTTGCCCATTTGCTATACTCTGAAGAGGCCTCCAAGCTCCAGGGGTAAGGAGTAAGGTTCCTATATTACCACACAGGTCTGTTTACTCTTCCTGTGAAATGGGTGTGTAAATCACTTACAAGCTCTTATATTGCTTCCACTGTGGTTACTGTTCATAGAAACTGACTTCATATATGGCCAAATAAGAGAAGACATGGTAGTTTAGACACCAAGGCAGGGAGGGCCTCAGTACCTCACAGTCCAGTAAGGCAGACATGGTGAAGAGCCACCAGGTGGGGCTGCTGAGCAGGAACAGAGACCAAATCCCACTGGCAGCTGGTGATCACCGGGCATAACAAAGGAAACAGCACACAGACCTCGGCCTTGGTAAAACCCTCAGCATTCAGAGTTGTCTCTCCATGTGGCAGACTTTCCAATAGTTTTGGCAAAGTAACACTAAACCCAGGAAAGGCTGGAGGTGTTGATGAGCACAGGGCCAGCTGGGCCCTAGGCTGCCCGCAGCAAGCGGCTGAAATCTGTGGATACCCCATAGTTACGGGGGGGGGGGGGGATGAAGAGGAACCCTTAGCTTGGATAAGCAAGTGCACAGCAGGTTGTTGTGTCATACCCAGCGATGGAGGTACACAGCCCTGAGCCCTGCCTTCATGCTCACAGGTACCCTTAGTGAGCATCTCTTGTAACATGAAGGCATGTTTCAAGATTTTTATGCTCCTTGTACGTGATCCTGTTTAACTTGGCAAAGGACCTTCAACTTAATTGGAACAGAAAATAGGTCACAGTTAGGTTTCAATGAATTAACTCCTTAGGTTTTACAGAATTAACTCCTGAAGGGCTCTTTCATCCTTCTATATCTCATGCCTACTTTGCTCCCCCTCATCCTTTGCAGCATCCTCTCCACGCTTACCACTGAGAGCTGCCACATGATCCCTACCCATCATGGATGCCTTGCTCACTACCCATCCTGGCTGTCTTGCCCACTACCCATCATGGCCACCTTACCCACTATCCATCATGGCTGCCTTGTCTACTACCCAACATGGCTGCCTTGCCCACTATCCATCATGGCTGCCTTGTCCACTACCCAGCATGGCTGCCTTGTCCACTACCCAACATGGCTGCCTTGCCCACTATCCATCATGGCTGCCTTGTCCACTACTCAGCATGGCTGCCTTGTCCACTACCCAACATGACTGCCTTGCCCACTACCCAACATGGCTGCCTTGCCCACTATCTATCATGGCTGCCTTGCCCACTACCCAACATAGCTACCTTGTCCACTACCCAACATGGCTGCCTTACCCACTATCCATCATGGCTGCCTTGTCCACTATCCATCATGGTTGCCTTGCCCATTACCTGTCATGGCTGCCTTGCCCACTACCTGTCCCGGTACTCCTACACCTCGCCTCCTTCATCCATCACGAGTACTTCATCTCCCTTCAATCCTCCATGTCTGGTTTGTCCAGCAAGATCTTCCTGGTTAGCCAAACAGGCTACAGCCCTCATGGCCTTCAGGCCTCCCACCCTTCGACCTATGTACCCTCAGCCACCATCCATTGCCATGGTCAGGTCATCCATCTAGTATCTGAATGTC
This sequence comes from Tokudaia tokunoshimensis, assembly GCA_036184795.1. Lineage (NCBI taxonomy): Eukaryota > Metazoa > Chordata > Mammalia > Rodentia > Muridae > Tokudaia > Tokudaia tokunoshimensis. Next base: position 136,790,897 of record BTHU01000005.1, read on the forward strand.
ACCTTGAGGGTCCCTCACTGGTGCTACTCTGCCTAGTGTCTTGGGTCCTCCACAGCGGCTCATGATGTTAATCATGGGTTGGAATCCTAAATCACCAGTCTGTGTGAGAGGGGTCTGCCTTGTGTTTTTACTTATCTTCATCTTCACAAGAGACAGTTCAGGATTCTCCCTGTTGTGCCCTGGCATCAACAGACCAGCCCTTGGGGGACACTGTTAAGCTATGTGGAGGGAATGAATGAATGAATGAATGAATGGCAGGGCTCTAAGCAGAAAACCTCAGAATGTCCCCGAGGGTAGCTGTAGGAAGCAAAACCAAGCTACAAGGTCACATTTATTTCTTAATTTAATGTCCCAGAAACTCAGGATAAGATATGCCTCCACCCCCTCTAATGTTTGGGGGATAAGGAAGCTTCTAGGTCACACGAGGCCGGATCTCTATCTAAGTGGTAAAGCGGAAGGGGCAGGGTAATGGTCAGGTCCAGAGCACTGAAACCCCTAGGTCACAGCAGCAGGCATTCTCCTACCACCTCAAGGCTCAGGCTCCATTTTGCCGGCTGAGTGGAACTCTAGATCCGGCAGCACCTGCAGCAACTTCAGACACCCTCATTGAACCGACCAGAAGTTGTTCTAGGGCCAGGAGTGGGGACCCAATGTTGGAAATTAACACCTGCCATCTCTCAGCTATAATTTGTATCTGTCCGTGAATGCAGCTTTATCACACCAAGCCCAGACACATCTGGAGTGTGCCTTACTGGGAACCAATGAATGGTGGCAAAATACCTACTTACCTACCTACCTACACACACACACACACACACACACACACACACACACACACACAGTTGGAAAAGGAGGTCAGAATTTGCTGCACTTACCACAGCAGATAGCTGCCCAGCCCTGCCCTGTCAGTCAGGATGCTGCTGGAGACAGTGTCATAAATACTTGCTGTTCTGACCTCTGTGATGACCTACACAGAGTAATTCTGCATGCCTACTAGCAAGTTTTTTTTTATTGCTCTCCCAGCCCAAATGCTACAATATGTACTATATGTAAAAACAGCAGTTTCCAGCATAAAAGTCCCTGTCCAGCCCACAAGTGAGCCTGGCCCAAGAACATCCAGTTTCGGGTGGAGTTCAGCCTCCCAGGAACCTGTTTTGAATAATCTTGGGGCTACAGGGTAACTTGGTTAGGGATTGTGATCACAGCAGGGTCAGAATGGACTTGACTGACATCCATAGCCCCTCTCCCCTCTTACTGTGGAGATGAGCAGATTCCCCCATGCCCCCTCCATTCTGGATCCCAAGCATAGCTAGCTGCCCCACAGCTATTATTTCAATATCGAAGATCTGGTTTTACTTTGGAAGTATTGTGAAGTGCCTTGGGGGTAGATGACCATTGTTAACAAGCACTGGGGACCGAGTTTTAATTAAAGACTGGCTTGGAGCCAGGCACTTTTACACATTGCTGCATTTGAGCCTTAGAAAACCCAGTCAATTAAGTTATTTGTGTTCACACCTGACATCCCGAGGCTCTGAGTACAAAGGTTATTTGCCCAAGGTCAGAGTGTGCAGGAGTAGGGTTTAGCCAGACAGGGGCACTCCTATTCTTAGGTGCTTGGCAGCAGCTACTTTGAATATGAATCAGCCTCTGATGTCACCAGAACACTGAGACCTAAGATGCTGTCCTGTACCTCTTGGGCGTACTGAGTCCAACACCACTAGACGGAATAAGAGAGACAAAGCCCACATAGGTGAGATAAGGAAAGGGAGCCACAATACTGTCCTCAGAGACAGTTGCAGAGACAGACTCATGGCCACCATAGCTCTGTAGGCAAGTGCTTTGGGAGGTAGGAGTCTAGAGGCCAGAGATTTGGTCCAGGTGAAGTCTCACCCTGGCCTCTCTGACGTGGAAGCCCCTTCCCCTGACAATATTTACTCAGGGAACTCCAGGCAGTGCACCAAGCCCTGGCCATAGCCATAATAGCCAGGCAATAAATATTCTCACTAAGTCAAAGAGAAGGACCACAAGAACATAGGAGAAAGTTCAGTTGGGTGCAATGGAACACGTTGAGTCTTCCTTAATCATCAACTTGATGTGATTCAGAATCTCTTGATTGACATGATTTAGGTTGGAAACAAAACTCTGGACATATATGTGAGGGATTTCCTGAGTTAGGCTGAGGTAGGAAGATGTACCCCAAATGTAGGCAGCATCATTCCGTAGGCTAAGGTCCTGGAGAGAGTGAACTGAGTTGCAGGCAGCCGTCAAACGCTCTCCCTTTCCTGACTGGATACAATGTGACCAGATGCTTCACGTTTCTGCCTGACTGATATTATGTGACCAGCTGCCTAAGGTTCCTGCTGCCACATCTTCCCAAACTTGACACAGTGTTCCCTCAAACTGTGAACCAACGTACACTGTCCTTCCATCAGTTGCTTTTTTTGGAGTGTTTTTCTACAAGACAAATGACTAAGATGCAGATGTAGCAGTGATACTGGGGATCTGGGCACCTGCTCTGGGTACCTCGGGGCCTAGGAGAGGACCATCAGCTGGCCCATGAGTCAACATCTCAAACAAAACCACAAATCACAATTTTCCTCATGTGCCCAGTAATGACAGTAGAGTAGAAATCTGACTAGCGTTCCAGGAAAAAGCTGTGGCTTTGGGAGTCCTAGCAGGGTAGGCATGGCGGGCTGCCCCAGTGTCCCATGTGCAGACACAAGTAAATAGAGATTTATATGTACACTGGGGAGAGAAACAGATAAATGGGTCCAGGGACCTCAAGTCCATCTTTGGGTCACGGACATAACTTTAGGTTTAAGTAGGGCAGGGGCAAAAGGCGTATAATTAAGCTGTTCTGGTGAGGGTGTGGGCTGATTGATCATTATCTTGGTTCTGACTCTGCAAAGTGTGCATGGAGAAGTTCTTGTTGCTTGAGGGGAGCAGTCGAGCTCACGTGAGATGATCTCCTGCTCCAGGCGTAGACTCACATCATGGATAATTGCTCTCACCTCAGGGGCAGTCCTTCCTCGTGACTGTGGGGTTGGGAGGATGACTGGAGAACTCCGGAAATCTTTTTAGAGCTAGGATAGCACATTGCAAAAGCTGACAGTGATATGCCTCCACTGCCCTCTGAGCCTTCAGCCTGAAGGGGCATAAGCTAGGTTAGGTGTTTCCATCTCCACAGCCAACTTCTCTTGAAGTATTCTAAGTATGTGTAAGTTAAAGGTAAAGAAGTCAGGTGTGGGGTGAAGGCAGGCACCAGGCTTTGGTCCTACTTTCTGCCACCCTGTGCTCCAAGTGGAAAACTTGCTTTTCTAGGAGGAGTGCACTGTTCACAGCCACTCTTCAGTGTCTTACTTCCCCAGCTCCAAGGTGAGCATTTGATTCTCAGCCACGGGGCTGTGGTCACAGTCTCTTAGAATGACATCCCAGAGGAGTGAGTGGTGGGAGGGAGAGCTGTGAAGAGAGTCGCATGTACCTCAGATTTAGAAATGAACATGAAGAGTGAGCAGGGCAGTACCTCCTCCTCTTCCCACACCCAGGGTCTGTGCTGCCCATGTGGGCGCAGTTTTCCAGAAACTCCCACCCTCTGTCCTGGGCCCTCATGCCGTGGCCACTCACACTGTGAGTCTGCAATTCGTTCAAATAGAACATTCACATCTGTGTCTGGACTTATCTGCTCCCCTCCCCATCCAGGCAGGCTCAGCCCATCTCTGTTCACAGTTTAGATAAGCTGGGATCTCTCTGAGGTGCTGAAACCCTGCATCTATCTTCCTGTGTCCCCCTAATCTTTACTATACATATACTCTAAGACAAGGGCAGCAGCTAAGCCTGGGCACTGAGGGGATCAACTTGTGTGTGTTAACACAGAGTACTGAGCACACGTGGCCATTAAGGACAGAGGCCAGCAAGACCCAAGATGTCGAGTTCGGTGTGATCACCAGAGAAACGGGGGTGGCGTCTCCCCTCAGTCCATGTCCACAATGTATACCTGTGTGTGTGTGGGGGGGGGGTGCCTTCCAGGAGTCCGGGGCTCAGCTGCAGGTTCTTTTATAAGCAGCCCTTTGCAGGCACTGAAACTCCCTTCTGCCTTCTTAGAATAATCCCTCACCAACGTTTCCGCAGCATTGTGTGGTGTCGGACCCCCAGGCTTCTAGGTGCCAAGTCCATCCTTGTGAGGGATTGTGATCTGGGATTCCTTATGTATAATGTACTGGTTTTTAATGGTGCTGCTGAAAATGAAATTTAGTCACCCTCACCCCTCTCTCCCCCCACTCTCAGCCCCCCCCACCTCCGCCTGACCACCTGATCCTGATACATTTAGCCTTCTCCCACTCCCAGGGGTTATGACCCTGCTCACTCCAGATAATCCGAACAAGAGGATCTAACTGCTCACACCTGCCCTCTCAGTCCAGGCTGCTCACGCTGAGAACAGGCCTCTAGCTTCCTAGATAAGCCTTCCTTTCATGCTTAAAAAGTATATTTAAAAAGCCCCTTAAACAAAAACAAAAACAGAACAGCTGAAACCTTGGAAGAATACCCTCAAACTTCAACTTTATGTTCTGAAAAAAATGAAGCTTTTCGAGTCCCCCAGTCCCATAGCAACCTTGACGGGGAGACTCGGGTCTTCCTGGGCCACTGGCCCAAGACAGCAGGGGCTCAACAGCTGTTCCAGCCTACAGGAGTATCCTGGACTCAGATGACCCACATGGCTACCTTCCTCCTTGCTACACTGTTTTCTCTTGCAGACTCCCCGTGGGAAGGTGGGGCTATTCTCATTACCTCTCACAGAATAGAGGGGTTGTCCACATGGCAGACCACATCAGGAAGGATCACGTGGAATGACAGAACATACATAACACATATTACAAAGAAGGCAAGAGGGTCAGGAGTCCCTAGAGCAGCTGCTCCTGACTGGACTGTCACATTTCTTCTGTCTCACGCCAATACTGCAGCCACATCAAGGATAATGAGGACAGATACCTACTTCTCCAAGGACACAGTAGTTCCTGAGAGCTGTGGAGACTTCGCTTTATTTCTCTACAGACTGTTCTTTCTTATAGGTGAATTTTCTTTCGTCTTTTCTTTTTCTTTTCGTTTTGTTTGTTTGTTTTTCGAGACAGGGTTTCTCTGTATAGTCCCGGCTGTCTTAGAACTCACTCTGTAGACCAGGCTGGCCTCGAATTCAGAAATCTGCCTGCCTCTGCCTCCCAAGTGCTGGAATTAAAGGCATACGCCACCACTGCCCGGTAAATTTTCATACTATAAAAATTATATATGTACATGTTTTATTATTTGCAGTTATTCTTACTATTTTTATTATAAAGTTAAAAATATTTTTAAAATAATTTATTTTTATTTTATTTACATTGGTGTTTTCCCTGAATGTTTGTCTGTGCGAAGGTGCTGTGAGCTGACATGTGGGCACTGAGAATTGAACTTGGGTCCTCAGAAGAGCAGACAGTGCTCCTAACGACTGAGCCATCTTTCTAGCCCCTAAAAGTATGTGTGTGTGTGTATATATATATATGTATGTATATATAAAAATGTACTCAGGTGCAGTGGTTCTTACTAGTAGCTCCAGTATGCCAGAGCCTGAGGAAGAAGGGTTGTGATTTCAAAGAAAACAAGCATAGCACCTGTGAAGGTTTGCATATGATTGTCCCAGGGAGTGGCACTATTAGAAGGTGTGGGCTTGTTGGAGGAAGTGTGTCACGGTAGGGTTGGGCTTAGAGATCTTCCTCTTAGATGTCTGAAGATGCCCAGTCTGTTCCCGGTTTCCTTTGGATAAAGGTGTAGAACCCTCAGCTCCTCCTGCACCATGCCTGCCTGGATGTTGCCATGCTTCTTCTGCCTTGATGACAATGGACTAAACCTCTGAATCTGTAAGTCAGCCCCACGTAAATGTCTTTTATAAAACTTGCATTGGTCATTGGTGTCTGTTCACAGCAGTAAAACCCAAACTAATACAGTACCTCACACCCAACTCAAAAACAATTTTTATTTATTTATTTTTTTGTCAAAAGACAGAATAATGACCAGAGTTTGCGCCCCAGAACCTTTATGGTGGAAAAAGAACTGACTCCTGTAAATTGCCCGTTGATCTCCACAAGCATGCTGAGACACCCATATACCCACCTACCTAGATCAAGTAAATAAATATTAAATCAATAAACAAAAATGAAGAATACTAAAGATGTGGAAAAACTGGAACCCTTGCCCACTGTGGCTAGGGATGTCAAACAGTACAGCTACTGTGGGGAATGGTACAGACCTCCTCAAAAAAATTAAAAATAGAATTACCACGTGATGCGGCAATTTTTCACTTCTGGGTGTATGCGCCAGAGACTAGAAGACAGGGTCTTGAATAGCCATTTGCACACACACACACACACACAGACACACACACACACACACACACACACAGACAGACACACAGACACACACACACGCACACACACACAGACACACACATACACAGACACACACACAGACACACACAGACACACACACACACGCGCGCACACACAGACACACACACACACACACACGCGCGCGCACACACACACAGACACACACACACACACACACACACACACACACATCCATAGCAGCCAAGAGGTAGAACCAACCCAAGCGTCTATTTACAGATCAATGAATAAAGAAAATGTGATGTTCGCACACAATGCACTGCTCTTAAGTCTTAAGAGGGAAGGAAATTCTGACAGAAGCCACAATGTGGATAAGCCCCGAGGGCATGACACTGAAATTAGGCAGCTACAAAAAGACATGTCCTATGTAAGGCCTGATGGGAAATAAGCCAGTTTAGTCCACAAACTGGACCGGGGGTGCCAGGGCAGAGTAAGGAGAGCTACTGCTTAAGTGGTCAGTTTTGGTTTTGTAGGATGAAGAATTCTAGATTGATTGCGTAACACAAAACCTATATCTGGTTTACATTATGTGTATTTTTTTTTAGAATTTATCTTATGTTATTTATGAGTATTTATGTATCTCTGAGTGTATGCTAAGCGTGTACAGGTACCCGAGGAGGGCAGAACAGCATATTGGATCCCCTGAAGTTGGAGTTAAGGGTGGTTGTGAGTTGATGAGTGTGGGTGTTGCAAACCAAGCAAGTGCTCTTAACTGCTGAGTCGCCTCTCCAGACCTTATTTACACGATTGGGTGGTTTTTGTTTTTGCTGTTGTTGTTGTTGTTTTGTTTTTTGCGAACAACCAACGTAAGCAAGAAGCCTCGAAGACGGCGCACCCATGGGAAGGCGCACTTTTATTCCTGAAGAATGACGTTTGCTGAGTGGACTCTTGTCATCTGCTTGGATCACAGTGTAAAGGAAGAGTAGACAGCTAGTTGAATGTGGAGAGTTTGCTGACTATGGTTGGAATATTTGCATACAACGAAGTCTAAAAGTAAATAAATCAAACCCTTAAACGGAAACAACCAAATCCCACAGCCAGGATTCCTAGATCCCTTGACAGCCAAACCCGTCTGGACTGGTTCTGGCTTCCACATGCTTCTGCTGGCTTGAGGGCCACAGTATGTCAGTTGAGCAAAGCTACAGACATGGGGGTCAGGAGTGGGAAGTTGGGAGCTGTAGGAGACACAGCTTTAGGTGGGAGCTTGCCTGACAGGTGGGAAGCCCTGTGCAAAAAGTAGGACAGAGGTGTGGAGTCCTTCCTAAGTATCCAGAGAGAAGTCTGTGGACAAGCATTAGGAAGAAAAGGTGCTGGCTGAAGAAGAGATGACAGTGAAACAGTGTCTTCATGATGGTGTAAGGGTTAACAGACCCTACAGGTTCACCGAGGGAGGCCCCAGACCTCAGGGTAGCATTGTCATCTACGCAATCATTGGAGGAGGGTGGACAGTTCTGACCCATCTACAACAGAAGGCCTAAGGGCAGCTGAGATTAAAGCCCACAACATGACATGATAGATGCCTACCTGGTAGGTGTTTCACCAAGATTCTGCTTCTCAAGGACCAGGTTATGAGCTGAACTTACGGGAAGACAGATGCAACTATCTACAAGCCAAGGAAAGAGGCCCTGCCCATACCAGGGGTTTTAGGCTTCTGGTTGCGATGCAGGAGGCTAAACCTCCACCAGCTTGGCACCAACTGTGTATCCCTCTTTCTAACTGCAGCCTTGGCACTGTGTCTGAGTGTGTAGCTTTCAGAAGTCTGTGTCAAATCCTAACCCCCGTGACAGTGTTAAGATCTCTCGAAGGTGGGCAGACCAGGATAATGGACCCTTTAGGAAGGGACTGGTGTCTTATAAAATGGCCTGAGGGAGAACTCACATGCTCCTGAGGAAACAGACCTCACCAGATACCCAATCTGCCAGTGCCCTGACCTTGGACCTGAAGGTCCTTCCAGCTTTCAGACCTGAGGAAATGTCTGTGATTTCTAAGGGTCCAGCTGAGGTGTTTTATTCTGTTAGTCCACACAGAGAAGACACACACCGGAGGAACAAACCCTGCCCTAAGGGTCTCCGCCACCAACCCTGTCCACTCTGAGCATCTTCACTCTGACCTAACTCTCCAAACACAACAGTTCCAGAAAGGACTCAGTCCCTTGCTAGTGTCCCCACCACTTTCAAGGGAAAAACTGCCTGGGATCTTGAAGCCAAGATTGGAAGAACTCCAGAACTGACTGTCTGAGAGGCTTTACTTGCTAAGTGCTACTGCTCTTAGGAGAGAGGACAGATTTAGAACAGAGTGCTCACCTGCGGTGCTATGTTTAACATGCTGACTTCTGAGGCTGCCACCAGGCTCCGGTCTTACACTCAGACGTAGGCACCGCAGCACCATCTCTGAGGTACATAGATAGGAATACTGGAAGACTACGGGGAGCTTTGAGCCTCCAACCAGTGGAGGGCCAACTCCCAGAACCACCTCGTCTGGCAGATAGATAGTGCAGGCCCAGTAAACACACATGAGGCCCCATGATTTTGACTGTGGTCACATTCCCCAACATCCCTAGTCCCCCGACACCCTCTGATGGTGCCAAACGGTCCTTATAAATCCCCCATTCTCCCAGATGTAGAGGACTGGCCCTCTTTTTTAGCAACACAGTCCTGCCGGTGTGGCTTCTCTCACTTGTGCCAAGCTTTATGGCTTGAGAGCCCTTTGTGGGCCCTTCTGGGAGGAGGGCACCACCAGCTTGGATTCTGTTCTAAGCAGTATGGACAGAAGACAGGAAAGACAGGAGTGGGTGTAGGTTCTGCAGACAGTCTTACCTACTTCTCTATAGCTGTTACAAGACAATAGGGCCAAGGCAACTTATAAAGAAAGCATTTAATTTGGGGCTCACGGTTCTAAAGGGTCAGAGTCCATGATAGACACGGCAGCAGACAGGCAGGCATGAAGCTGGAGCAGAAACTGTGGGCTTACATTTGATGTACACATGCAAGGCAAAGCACTGTGAATGGTGTGGGCTTTTGAGACCTTAGAGCTCACTCTCGGTGACGCCCCTCCTCCAATAAGGCCACATCTCCTAATCCTTCCCAGATAGTCCTACACGTGAGAGACCAAGTATTCAAATATATGATTCAAACAAATGAGACTATGGGGGCCATTCTCAGTTCAACTGCCACACTGGGCACTCCCTGATCAAACCAGAAAGTCAGTTTCAACCTCCTCTAACTCAGTGCCACCCTGCCCACCCACCAATGTATAAGCCCCTGGGTCAGCCTCTGCCCCTTTTCCCAGTTCCTGGAGCTTCTCAACTGGTTCTCCAATTCCCTACACCCTCTGGATTCATCCTGAGCACAAACTGTGGACTAGGCACATGGCTGGATCAGAGCCCTCCACCATATTCTCCCACCCATCAACACGTTAAATGCACTGATGGGTTAGTCATACTCCACAGACCTGTACATACCCTCCTGGTGGCCCCCACTAGGGCTCCAGACCCGGATTTGTCCTGGGAAGTCTGCTTAGCAAGTCCTGTCACAGGCCAGACTCTCTAGCTACCGGTCCCAAAGACCAAATGGGAAACGTGCAGTTAACCTTTAACATCCGGTCTTCTTAGCCACCCTCCAACTGCCTTTCCTGGTCTCCTGGGTCCATACAGTCTACACACTGAGAAACCAGGAAAAGAGAGACGTCACTCTGCTAAGTATCCCTGGCTCCAGTATTCACCAAGATGATGTTTACAGGGACTAGGGGGAATGACTGGATGTCACCAAGGTGAGAATGCAGGTCCCGGAATGACCACCAATGGAGATAAGTCTATAACGTAGGCATCTCTGGGAAGGCAGGCAGTCAGTGATACTGAAGACCCCATGGTTACAAAGTCTAATAAGGAAATGAGATGGTGTGTTGGTGTATTTCTCTATTGCTGTGACAAACATCATGGCCAGGGCTGCTTGTAGAATTTGTTCCAGAGGGCAAGAATCCATGGAAGAGTCCATGATGGCAGAGGCAGGACAGGCCGAGTGGGAAGGAAAAAGTCCTGGATTGCAAGAAGGAGGCAGACAGCAAGTGGGCATGGTCTGAGTCTGAAAGTTCAAAGCGCTCCCTAGTGACATACTCCTGGAGCAAAGCCACACCTCCTAAACCCACCTGAACAGTCCCCACCAGTTCAGGATATTCAAATGCCTGAGACCACGGGGACATCTCACTCAATCCACTGCAAATGGCAATTTCCTGGGGACATCAAAACCTACCAGGGTCCTGGCCATATCAGAAGCACACAATGTTCTGCTTCTCCCAGCAGACAAGTTAACCATTTATATTGGTGAGTTTCATTTTCTCAGTTTTTGATAGGGGACAGGGTCGGGGCCTAGTTTATGCTGGACAAGTGCTTTATCACTGAGCTAGATCCTCAAGTCTCTAGTCTCAAGTCTCTGAAACATAAAAACACACGGGTATCCTTCCAGAGAGGCTGGGCTCCGGTACCCAGGAAAGGAAGCTCTGTGGCATATTGACTAAAGGAAGGATTCTGGGGCCCTCGCCAAGGATTCAGGAGCTGTTGGCCAATAACTAGGAGGTTTAACTAACATTGTACCACTAGTGTCTTCTTTGAAAATTATTAACTACATATGCTCTCTTAGAACAAAAGTAAGGTGTGCTCTCCAGAGAGTACTGGGAAGGGCAATTTTTAATTTTCTTCTAACATTTTTTGGTGTGCCTTTCAGATGCTGTGCAACCAGCATGTATTGCTTTTACAATTTTAAAATACAAATATAAAAGCCCTTTCTCGGGCAGAGGTGGCTCACACTTCTTGCACTCCGGATGCAGGGGCAGGTAGATCTCTGAGCGTTCGAGGCCAGCCTGGTCGACAGAGCGAGTTCCAGGACAGACAAGTTTATACCCTGTCTCAAAACACAAAACAAAAAGGAGGGTGTGATACTGCCCTGTATCACCAGTGGAAATATAAGACTCAGCTCATCCTGGCAGACCTAGCTCTGGGGCCTTTAGGGGCCGCTTCTGGTGTGGAAGGCATGGGTAGGCTACCACTCACCAGAACATCTTCATTGAAAGATACTCAGTGCCAAGTAGGGAGTTTGGGAGGGGGGGTGTTGTTGTGGGGGGATTCCAGGCATGGACTTTTAGATCTAAGGATGCACTAAGATCAAAGCAGATGGATCTAATCCCTGAAAAGCCTTTATGGGAAGGCTGGAGAGATGGCTCAGTGATTAAGAGCACTGACTGCTCTTCCAGAGGTCCTGAGTTCAATTCCCAGCAAACACATGGTGGCTCACAACCATCTGTAATGAGATCCATTGTTCTTTTCTGGTGTGTCTGAAGACAGTGACAGTGTACTCATATAAATACAGCTAAGTAGATTTAAAAAAAAAAGAAAAAGAAAAAAGCCTCTATGGGGTTGGGAGGAACACTAAGGTGAGACTTTACAGAGAAAGACCTGGAGGACAAGGTCTTTGAGAAGACTCTAGAGGAAGAGAATAGATAGGACGGGGGGAGGTGTACCGCAACCACTGTCCAAGCAAAAGGTAAAGGCAAAAGCGGAGGGCCCCAACTCTGTCTTGACTGAACACTGTGGAGAAGAGAAGAACAGAGTCCGCTAGGGATGGGCTACAGCCCTGGATTTCCTTGACACAGGATCTACGACGGGGCAGGTGACCCAAGGAGAGGGAAGTACCTGAGCCTGCTCGCTAAGGAGACAGCAAAGTGACTGTCTCCCCAAGGCTGCAGAAGCAGAGGTTGTGGAACCACCACTCCAAGCCCAGAGCCCCGAACCCCCTCTGTACACAGCAAAGAGAAAGCACTATTCAGAGCTGAAACCACTATTGTCAGAACAAAGGATTCCTTTCAGCCAAGCGTCCAGGCGGCCAACACGTGCCAGTCACCAAGCAGCCTGCCCCTCACACCCATCTCCAGCATCCCCTGGCCTCAAGGCCGGGCCTTCCTGAGATGCAAGTGCAAACCGGTCTGACCAAGAGTATCATCCCATCACCACAATGCTGAATGCAGGTCCTCAGAGAGAAGGGGGCCCTAGCTCTGCTTTGCGTATTGAGTTGGCCTTTTAAAAGCAGAAGCAAAAAGTAGTTAGGTTCTCTAAGAGGCTGTTTTAGAAAAATCAAAATAAAACAAACCTACCCAGACTGTATTTTATTCTTTACGTAACAGATTTTTTTTTTTTTTCGTTTTTCGAGGCAGGGTTTCTCTGTGTAGCCCTGGCTGTCCTGGAACTCACTCTGTAGACCAAGCTGGCCTCGAACTCAGAAATCCGCCTGCCTCTGCCTCCCAAGTGCTGGGATTAAAGGCGTGCACCACCACCGCCCAGCTACGTAACAGATTTTTATGGATGACACATTCACGTGTTGCTCAGATATCAACTTGGGATAGTCTTCTTGGTTAATTTGACGCCAACTTTTACAGAAGGTTGGATGAAAACAAAAGACTAAACGCAAAAACAAGGCATCATTAACACCCCTCAGAGCACAGGTTTTTGAACAGGGTAATGAACCCCACGAACTACCTGGCATCTCAGGACACAGGCTAAGGCGCTGATGTGGTGAAGGGTGGTGCCGGTCCTAGCTGTCAGCAAGACTAGTCTTTACCCTACACGGTGACACTCCAAACCCGTCTTGCATTCTGATTCTTACAAAATCCCCTTAGTTTAAAACTAGATGAGGAACCAGGGTGCAGCACAAGGCCCCAGGGTTCTATCAAGAGATTTTAAAGAGGAGCTGGAGATATGGCTCAGTAGTTAAGTGCCTGACCGAGCATGGAGACTGGAGTTTAGATCCCTAGAAACCCACATGAACACTGGGCAGCCACGGCAGCCACCTACCATTCCAGTCTTGGGAAGGCAGAGATGGGATTCTTCTGAACCAGCTAGTCTGTTTTAAGTCCTGGGTTTAGGAGATCATGTCTTGATGAACAAAGTACAAAAGAGAGGATGAGCCGGGCTGTGGTGGCGCACGCCTTTAACCCCAGCACTTGGGAGGTAGAGGCAGGTGGATTTCTGAGTTCAAGGCCAGCCTGGTCTACAGAGTGAGTTCCAGGACAGTCAGGGCTACACAGAGAAACCCTGTCTCGAAAATCAAAAAAAAAAAAAAAAGAGGATGACTTTCTGGCCTCTTTCTGGCCTCTTACATGCACATGCACACATGTGGATGTGCCCACACATACATGCAAGACCACACACACACACACACACACACAAACACGTCCCAAAGAAGAAATGAAAAAGAGCTGGAAATGATGGCACATAACTACTCCCAGCACTCTTGAGGCTGAGACATGAGAATTGTGAGTTCAAGGCCAGTATGGGATACACAGTGAGACCCTGTCTCAAAATAAAACAAAACTTCCCATTCGCCAACCTTAACAATGGCTGGTATTATCACGTGACATAAAACTTCTAGGATTATTTTGAAATTTGGGGGGGAAAGTCTCACTCCTTGCATGTGTATATATGTGTACGTGTTCATGATCATGTGTTTTCAGATGTGCATGTGTGATCATGTATATGGAGACCAGAAGTCAACCTTGGGCAGCATTTCTCAGGAGCTGCACCCCCCCACATACACACTGTGTTTTTTGAGATAGGTTCTTTTACTGGGACTTGGGGCTCACCAACTGGGCTACATAGGCTGGTCAGTGAAGACCTGAGGATTCTCCTATCTGGCCTTCTCCAGTACTGGATTACGGTGTGCCACCAAGCAAGCCTAGCTTTTACTTTCTTTTCTTTTTTTCTGAATGTAGGTTCTGAGAAGCAAACTCAAGTCCTTACAGACAAGTCCTTCACCTCAAGCACCTTACAGACAGAGCTCTTTCCACAGCCCCTCACGCTTTGGGAGAATCTCACTCATTTTCTTCACTGGGGATCTGCAGAACTGTAGAGTATTTTGAGATTTCTCATGTAGTAGCTCATCTTAAACACCTTTTTTGAAGCATTTAACTGTTTAACTGTTTTTGCTGAGCCCCCGTGACGCAGGCTGGCCTTGAACTCCAGATCGTCCTCAGTGTTCTAAGAGCACGCACCAACATGCCCAGAATGAAAAGATTTTCTAAACTGTCGTAAGGTTTTGTTTTTTTTTTTCCATTTCATTTATCCTATTACTATTTTTTTTTAAAGGTTAAATTCTCTGGAGATTTTGCAAGAGAAAATATTAAAAAAAAACTGTCAGTTGAGCAGAAATGAAATTGTTCAACAGTAAGAAAATATTGGGGGGAAATATAAGGCAGACAATAAGTGATAGGCTTAATACTGTTTTCCTGGATAACAGTAAATGTGCTGGCTAGTTTTGTGTGTCAACGTGACACGCTAGAGTCATCAGAGAGGAAGTAGTCTCAGTTGGGGAAATGCCTCCATGAGGTCCAGCTGTAAGGCATTTTCTCAACTAGTGATCAAGGTGGGAGGGCCCATTGTGAGTGGTGCCATCCCTGGGCTGGTGGTTCGGGCTTCTCTAAGAAAGCAAGCCAAGCAAGCCATGGGGAAGTAAGCCAGTAAGCAACACCCCTCTATGGCCTCTGTATCAGCTCCTGCCTCCGGGATCCTGCCCTGTGTGTGTTCCTGTCCTGGCTTCCTTCGATGGTGAACAGCAATGTAGAAATGTAAGCCAAATAAACCTTTTCTTCCCCAAACTGCCTTTTGTTCATGGTGTTTCATCAGAGCAATAGAAACCCTAAGTAAGACAGTAAGACAGTGGGCTTTGTTGGTACTTAGGTGTGTATTATTTTTATTTCTGTTGTCATCCATCCTAAATACAAACAGTTATAATAATAATGTACTGGCTGGTTTTGTGTGTCAACTTGACACAGGCTGGAGTTATCGCAGAGAAAGGAGCTTCAGCTGAGGAAATGCCCCCATGAGATCCAGCTGTAAGGCATTTTCTCAATTAGTGATCAAACAGGGCGGGCCCCTTGTGGGTGGTGCCATCCCTGGGCTGGTAGTCTTGGGTTCTATAAGAGAGCAGGCTGAGCAAGCCAGGGGAAGCAAGTCAGTAAGGAACATCCCTCCATGGCCTCTGCATCAGCTCCTGCTTCCTGACCTGCTTGAGTTCCAGTCCTGACTTCCTTTGGTGATGAACAGCAATGTGGAAGTATAAGCTGAATAAACCCTTTCCTCCCCAACTTGCTTCTTGGTCATGATGTTTTGTGCAGGAATAGAAACCCTAAGACAAATAATTATTATTATGATTATTAAATATAGGTAGGCAGATGGGATGGCTCAATGGGTAAAGGCTGCCAGGCCTGAGGTGAGGTTGTGAGTTTGATTCCCAGGACTCACAGGGTAGAAGGAGAGAGCAAGGACCTGCAAGTTGTCCTCTGACCTCCTCAGGCACATGTGGTATGCAACCCACATACATGTAAACATATACACGGATTAATAAATACAATTAAAATTTGTTTAAGTGGATGAGAGAAAGTAGAAGACAGACAAGAATAAACGCTAGGCTACACTTTACAGAATGGAAAGGGAGAAACAATGTATGTGTGTGATTTCTCAGGAAGGATTAGCTTAAAAAAAAAGTAATAATCACCAAATTGGGCATTATATAAAATGTATGTTATAATAATAAAGTCTTTGCTTTTAAAATCATGTTAATGGTATACACAGTCCCCAAATAAATAAGAATGGAGAAACAACTGAAAAGTAATGCGGGGCTGGAGAGAGGGCTCAGCAGTTAAGCCCACTGGCTCTCTTCTGAAGGTCCTGAGTTCAAATCCCAGCAACCACGTGGTGGTTCTCAACCATCCGTAATGAAATCTGACGCCCCCTTCTGGTGTGTCTCATATACAGCTACAGTGTACTCATATACATAAAATAAATAAATAAAATCTTTAAAAAAAAAAAGAAGAAAAGTAACACAAACAGATGAATGAACGCACTGACCATGGTACCCGGGGCAGACCACCCTGTGGGCAAGCACATCAAGGACAGTGCTGGGGAAACTCCAGAATGTCTGTGTCTGCTTTGGGGCCAGAGCAACAGAGTAAAAAGGACAGTGGCTAATGTCTGAGCCGGGAGATTAAAGCAAAGAGTGGAGGAACTGGGCTGGGGAATCACGGTCCAGCACAGGTTGGAGGCACCCAAGCCCAAGGCTCAGCTCAGCTCCAACCCACAGCCCTACAGGGCCCAGTGGCGAGTAACACTTGGGAGGGCTTCTAAATGCCTTTTTCCACCACCAGCAGAGGAAAGCCAGGTGCCTCAGAGACAAGGCTCCTCCCAGGCTAAAACAGGCAAGTGCAAAGGTTATCGCCATGTCCAAGTGAATGGACTGTGAAGGGAGCTCCTCCCAGCTAAATGTGGTGAAACTAATGCCTCAAAATGATTGACAGGCAGGTGAGATAGCTCAGTGGGTCACAAGCTGACAACCAGAACTCGATTCCTGAATCCACACGTGTTGGAAGATGAGAACCAATTCCTGAAAGTTGTTCTCTGATCTCCATAGGCAGGCGAACACATGCACACACATGCACAAATTAATTAAAACCTTTTAATTGATGACAGGTGTGGACTGTAGCAAGCTCAACTTTAAGAAAATCATTGGGCGCTAAAGTGATGGCTCAGCAGTTAGGACCACTTGTTGATCCTGGAGAGGATTCCCAGCACCCACATGGCAGTCCTTAACTTCCTGGATCTGATACCCTCTTCTGTGCTCTGAAGACACCAGGCACACGTGTGGTTTACATGCATTCATGAGGGCAAGCATTCATATATGAAAAGTTAAAGAAAAGAAAAACTCCTTGGGATGGCAGATGGCTCACCCGGGAAAGTGCAGGCCTCAGGTAGGTCTCTAGAAATCAAGTTTTGTTTTGTTTTACAGGCAGGTTTGGTGACCTGCATTTATAATCAGTCTAACCTATTTGGCAAAGGAATTTCTTCTCAGGTTGTCTTCTGTTCTGCACACACATACATGCATGTGTGCGCACACGCGCACGCACACACACACATGAAATCCTTAGTTTTCATTTTTAACGGGGAGGAAAGAACAGCCCCTTAAATGACAGTTACCATAACACAAGCGAAGGCAAGAAAGAAACCTTTGGTCTGCCCGCCCACGGCAGCCAGGCAGAGTTTGGAGAGCCCACCCCACAATGTTGACACCACCACCAAGGAGGGAGGGAACCAGATGAGTAGCTGCCTACCATCTAGTCTAGTTCTCTGTACCTGTAGATAGAATCACTGTGCATGTTGGCTCTAAGAAGCTAGACAGATGACAAATGATTTAAATACACACACACACACACACAGCGACTGGAGCCGGGGCAGGCTTCAGAAGTCTGGGCCGGCCTGGGCTACACAGACCCTCTCAAATGCCAAAAAAAACAAGCAAACCAAACATAACCATGTATGCTCTGGGAAAGGGGGAGTCAAGTCCCATGGCAAGCTATCTGGGTTCCTAGCATGGAAGCTGATCCCAGACTCTCTGGCTGGCTGGCAGTGGGATGGCAGGAAGGAGGCCTGAGCCTGGATCCTGAGACGCATTGCACAGCACTAGAACAGAGGCAAGGGAGCCACCTTGCACGACTCCAGGTAGGACAGCTGCGCAGTGTGGTGTCAACATCCCCGAGGGGCAGACAGCATCTGCTGCATTCCATATCCACTCGTTCTCTTTAAATGAGTATGCGAAAATTTTGAAAATGCTACGGAAACATTTTGCCGGAGCATATATTTTCCAAGGGATACAAGTCCACAGCCTGTGATTAAGGCAGGTTTGTAGGCCACAGGCTTGGACATGGGACATAGCTGCTCTGTCCCTGCCTAAGGCCTAACTTGAGTTAATTGAGACTCCTAGTCCAGCGGACTGGGGAACCCCACTTACAACCTACCTACATCTGCCCTGTATTCTGATGGGGTGCAGCCACATGGGCAAAGTCCTGGGTAGCCTGGGTGGGACAGAGTCCAGAGACAAAGGACCCTGAATGGCGTTACTGCCCTGCTCATCCACAGTCCCCAGGGCTCAGTTGACCATGTATAGAACCGCAGACCCCTGACACTGGCTGGCGCATATGTGGCCCGGCATGTGTGGGGACATGATGGGCAGAGGCAACTAGCTAAGTCCAGCAAGGTCTGGGGACCTTTAGATGGATAAGATTCGGTGAGGGAGCCGTGATATCCACTTCTCCAGCGAGTATGACGATGGAAGGGACCCTCTCATGAAGGTAGCGGGAATCCTCTGTGGCACCGCTGGAATTGGTGAGGCCCAGACAGTGTCACCTTCCTATACCAACAGGCCTATTCAAATGGAAGACTGAGTCCTGGGTCTCACAGTAAGGCAAGAAATCACCTCCACCCTGAACCAACCCATAGGCAGGTTTTAGGGAAACACCAAACAATATCCTCGTTCATCTAGGATTAAAATATTCTGAGACGCTTCTTGTACAACTTCTGCTCACGGTTTCAACCAAAACCAGCATCTGAAACAGACTGAACACAGAGGCAGGTACAAGAATCCAGCTGTCTCCTACTGAGGCAGATATAAAATAATGACCACACTGATGTGTGTGTGTGTGTGTGTGTGCGTGTGCGTGTGCGTGTGCGTGTGTGTGTGTGTGCGCGTGTGCGTGTGCGTGTGTGTGTGTGTGCGCGTGTGCGTGTGTGCACTTGAAAACAATTGTATAGCCATGCCTGGTGGCAAAGGCTTATAATCTCAGCTATTGGGAAGGTTGAAGTATGAGGACCCAGAATTCAAAGTCAGCCTAGGAAACTTAGCAAAATACTGTCTCAAATTAAATAAATCCAAAAAGAGCTGGGGTGTAATTCCATGACAGGGTGCATGCCAAAACTTCAGGCTTGTGTATTTGCACTACAAAAATTAATAAATAAAAGGGAAATAGATTCCATTCAATAATGCTATTTATATAAATCTATAATGTTTTTCTTTAAAAAGACTCATTTTATGCATTACATCTGCACGTATTTGCATGTTACCCAAAGAAGAAAGATGACATCCGATTCCCAGAGAGCAGTTAATGGATGATGTGAGATACCTCATGGTACTGACCACTGTACCTGAGTACTCTGCAAGGGCTAAAGTACTTTGAGCCATCGAGCCACTTCTCCAACCCTAGGTTACATGTTAAAAATGGATAAATAAAAACACTTTTTATGGTCCACCTGCCTCTGCCTCTTGAGTGCTAGGATTAGGGACGTGTGCCACCCCCCTTCTCACCCGAACTTCCTGCAAGTCTTGAACTTTTGATCCTCCTAATCGCTGGGATCCCAGAGGTATACCGCCGATGCCTGGCTCATAGAACTGTCCTGAGTATACCTGGTGGTCATGCTATCAGCACAGTTGGTACCAACAGGGAGATCAACAGCTAAAGCGGATCACTGAGGGGGGCAAAGACACAAATCCAGGGATCCTGGTATGTGGCAATACAGAAGCCTCTCCTCCCACTACCAACACCTTCTTCCAGAAACCCTGAAGGGACAGTACAGGGGGCTCACAACAGACTGTACGCCTACAAGCCCATTAGAATTGAGGGCTTGTTGTAATTTCAAAGAAGCCTAAAATATGGTCAGGGACTACAAAGAGTTTTTTGTTTTTTTTTTTTGCCAGTGACACGGGAGAGAATATGCCGTGGAAAGCTGGCCCTGAGGAATTTAGAACTGACTTCAATAACATGGCAGCCAGAAAGCAGCTTCCCCTTAAAACCGACTAAGACAAAAGAGGGAAAACCAAAGGAGCTACGTGAAGCTGCACCTATCACCCAGTTGGCATCCCTAGAGCCTCCTCCTCCAATAGAGTCCCTGAGATGAGGCCCAACCCTTGGTGGGCTACTCACCCTTGTAAGTCCCTCTGTGTGCACAGCCTGAAGTCTGCCTGGCAGAAGTATTTAAATCGGGGAGTCAGGCCACAAGCACAACTCCTGACTCCCTCTGTCCTTCCCAGAGAGTCTGTGCTGAACATGTACCAGGTGTGACCTTAATCAAGTATCTCATATTTACAAAATGATTAATTATGGTCCCTGCTCAAAGTCATTTTTTTTTCCTGCTGCCTTTTGGCTGAAGACAGAGAGTCAAACAGCAGCTCCAAGGTTGAGTTTTATCAAGTCTGTCTTGAAGGACTCAGAAGGACCAGAGTGCCCTTCTGGACACCTGGACACACATGAACGCTAGAGATGGGGCCTCTCCCAGACACAAAATCTTCAGGAGGAAAAAAAGGCACCCAGGTCAGATGGGACAATTGGCAGCAACATCATTGTGAAACAGCTGAGAGCTTACATGTACACGCGCGCATACACACACAAACACACACAGAGACGGAGAGGGAGAGAGAGCAGATGCATTGGGAATGGACCAAGTCTTTTTAAAGAGTGTCCCCCAGTGACATACATAATTCTTCCCAAACAATTCTACCAAATGGGGAACAAGCATTCAAGCATATGAACTATGGAGCCATTCTCATTAAAATCGCCACATCTAGCCAGAGATCCATGTCCTCCTGACTTTCTGTCACCATCCACCAGAGCAGACTTGAAGGAGCTCCAAAGCCCAAGGCCAAGTCACTCAGACTCTAAGACACTCTGACAGGAGGGAGACCCAGCAAATCAACAAATGGGAGAAAAGTCAAGATTCTCACAGAGGACTCGAGTACCATTTGGGTAGCACCTTCACTCTCATGGGGGACAGTGACACTCACCTTGTGTGTGGCTTTACCAACACCCTTCTCCTAAACAGGTGAGGAACAAGGGGGGGCGGGCATGGGATCACCTCTTGGTAGAGAGACATCAGCCAGGCGCTGGATGTCAGCAGGACTCAGCTAGGTGGATGCTGGACAGTCTGAGATGACAGCAAGGTGGCAAGAGAGGCCTTCATCTCCACGGTCTTCCTTCCCAGACCCCGAGCAGACTACATGGGAAAGTGTCAGCCTAACCCAAAGTGAGCCAGCACCTAATTCTCACAGGACATCGGCGACATGGGCCATCTGAGGAACCGTCCCTGCCGAGAAGAGACACAGTCGCTGCAGAAGTGTGGGGTCTTGACCTCCACCTCCCAAATACTGCTGTTGTGGACGTGTTGTGACACCTCAGCCTTTATGGGGTCTTGGAGAGTGAACTCGGGACACCTACACGCTAGCCTAGCCCTCTGTCAACTGAACCTCTAGCCCAAGACATGGGCACAATTTATAAAAGGAAGATCGGAGAGCAGCGGAAGATCTTTTTCAAGTTAAAATGTAAGAATGGATTAGGAGTGGCAGCAAATGTTCATAATCCCAGCATTTAGGAGATGGAGGTAGGAGGAGTGTTTAAAGTGTGAGGTCAGTCTGGCCTACATAGCAAGTACCAGGGCAGCCTGTGATATATACATGTGTATATGGATATGCATATATGTATGTAAGTTATTATGTATAATATGTAGAATATTATGTGTACACATATAATAGAATGTCAAATTAGATATATGTAGGACAATATATATACATATATAATACGTAGAATCTTGTTAGATTCTACAAAATACCTGAGGAGGACATGGGATGATACTTCAGGATTTAAGGGATGGTTTGAACAAGAAGACCCTGGGACATCTGGAAAAAAGAGACACAGAGATAGGAGACAGGGAAGACTGGAGGACTGGCCTGGAGGCCCAAACAATGGTCAGAGTAAACCCTCAAAAAGAGAGTAGAAATGAAGTCAGTTATGCAAGAAAAACTAACTTTGAAGCTTCCCACATCCAAATAGCACATGTGCCCACCCTCAAAGCTCCTAGTAGATAGACCTAAAAGCCCTGCATCAAGGGACATGACCAGGAAATTTGAGAACACAGGACACACAGACAAGTAAAAAGATTCTAAGATCCTTGGGGAGAAACACACACACACATACACACATGTGCAGGTGCACACACACACTCAAACATGCTCACACATACACATGCACATATGTGAATGTTCACACACACAGACACATGCACACACACAAATACATACACATATACACACACATGCACTAACACACATTCATGCTCACACACATGCATGCATACACATACACATGCACACACATACATACAGACACACATACACACATGCATGCTCACACACACACATGCTTACACACAGGCATGCATGCATACATGCACACATACACAAACACACGCATGTATGCACACATGCCTAAATATTTGGCTTCTGAATCACACTAGAAGCCAGACGCTAATGTGAGTTAACCATAAACATACTTTATACATACATGACACCACAGGTGCTGTTACAGCAAGAGAACTTTTGAGAAGTTAAAACTTTGCCACCCACCTCCTCCTTCTTGGATCTCTGGAATGTATCTCAACCATAAGTTATACCCAGAAAGGAAAAGCAGATGGGTCGGACCAAGAGAGACAGCAGAGGAAGTGGCACCATTTCCAGGTTGTGCTCAGAGGTCCTGAAACATGCACGAGGTGAACGGCAGTGCCCAAGAAGTGGAGGCACTGAGAGGCGACAGGACATCTCAAAGATGCTGAGGCGCGTCTGGTGAGGTGGCTCGGTGGGTTGCTGCGCAAGGCTGGCCACCTGAGTTTGATTCCTATAACTGATATAAACAGTAGAAAGAAAGCACGGATTCTAAAAGGATGTCCTGCACGTATGCACAGCACACATGTACATATGTGTGTATATCACATACATCTTCTTTCACACACAATAATAATAAAGGATGTCCTGCACATATGCACGGCACACGTGTATGTGTACATGAACATGTGTCCATGTGTATACATCATATACATCCTTTTCTCATACACACAATAATATAATAAAGGATGTTCTGTACATATGCATGGCACACATGTGTACATGTGTGTACATCATTTACATCCCACATATATCCTCTCTCTCACACACGCAATAATAAAGGATGTCCTGCACATATGCATGATACACATTTGTATATGTACATGTGTGCATCATATACATCCCCTCTCTCACATACAATAATAAAGGATGTCCTGCACATATGCATGGCACACATGTGTACATATACATATGTACACATACATATGTACACATGTGTGTACATGTGTACATATACATTCTGTCTCTCACATACAATAAGACTAAAAGATGTCTCCATATGAGGGATACAGTTCATCTGATAGAGACTGAGGCAGGAGGATCCAAAGTTCAAGGTCCCTTGAACACATATCTGGCTCAAGCTCAACCTGGAATGCGTGAGACCCTGTCCAAACCAACCCAACAAAAAACATCAGGAATCGTTCCAAGGAAAACAGAAAGTTTCATGAAACTGGGAAAGTGACTGTGGCTAACAGTACAGTGATTCAACAGAACAAGTAGAGGCTGGAGCGATGGCTGAGAGCATCTGCTTCTCTTGCAGATCTGGGTTTGCTCCCGGCACCTATGTGACTGCTCACAACTGTCTTTAACTATAATCTCAGGGGATCCGATGCCCTCTTCTGACTTCCTTGGGAACTGCATCTACACGAGGCACATACATGTCTTCAGGCAAACACACACACACAACCATATTGGGGGGCAGGGACGGAGGAGCTGAACTGACAGGTACAGAGAAAGGGGCAAATGAGAACCAACTTAGATTTAAAAGTCTATATAAATAACTGCACAAATGTGTTACACAGAAACTTGGAAATAAATGTCAACAAGAAACTGTCATGGTATAAATGACCACAAGAAGAAATAAGGGTTGAAGTTGAGGCTAGGCTGAGGGAAATGTGGTCTCATCCCTTTCTAGCTGCTCGGTAAAATAGAAATATGCAAAGCTCAATATACACCGTTATAGTCAGGTCTGGTAATACAGACCTTTATTCCCAGCACTCAGGAGACAGAACTGAGTTTAAGGCCTGGTCTACATACTGTGTAAACAGTCCAGAACTACACAGTAAGATTCTAAAAAAAATGAAAAACAACAACAACAAAAAAAAAACTCTAAACTAGATAAAACAAAAATAATACTACACACTGTTGAGTTTATAAATGAGCACTCGGTGGAGCAGTTGACTGGGACAAGACACAGGATCTGCTCATCGAGACCTCAATTCATGCTTTTAACGCTCCCATTTCACTGCCGAGCAAATCGAGGCACTGACTGGGACAGCTAGAGGTAAGCGCCGGCAGCTTGTACAGATCCTTCCTTGCTTGCCGACATTCAGTGGTTCCGTCTTATTGGAAACCAGACTTTTTAGAAGCTCCAACAAAAGAGACATTTAGAAGGGAGATGACTCAGTAAAGGACTTGCCACAGAAGCACGAGCTTGGATTCCCAGCACCCACATAAAAAGCCAGGTCTGGGATGAGCCCAGTGCTCAGGAGGCAGAAGTCAGGCAGGCCCCCAGATCGATCTGGCCAGCCAGCCTATGGTTGGTAAGAGGCCTCTCAAAAAAGAAGGTGAAAAAGTGAAGATAGCTGATGTTGTCCCAGGTCTCCACAGACACACACACAGGATCAGTCACAGTCAAATCCCCACACTGCAAAACAACAACATCAACAACCCCAAGCACCAAATAGAAACTGAGGCAGCCTCCTGCCACGGTGTGGCAACAGACACCGTCTCCTGTCACACTGGAGACCGTCTCACGCTGCCACACACATCTCTCTGTTCTGTGGCTACCTGAGGGATAGAATCTGGCAGATTCTGCACAGAGGTCTCGGAGACAGAAACAGGGAGGCAGTTTGTCATAATGAGGTGCCCTACTCCACATATTTAGGATAGTCCTAAAAATAAACCACCGTGTCAAAACACACTGGGGCAGGGGGATGCCGGGCTGTCTCTGGATCTGAACTAAGTGGCAGACTGAGACAATCCACTTTGGACAAGGCATTTCTGAACCTTCTTAAAGCAACACGCATTAAGTCTGCTCCCAGCTTGACCCCTTAGCTGAGAGCTAGGCTCCTGGGGTGCCTGACCTTCCTAGGAAGTAAATCTGTGGGAACTATGGCCACAGCACCATTTACCCTGCCAATGAGGTATAAGCAAAGGCCCTGTGGCCATGGATAGCTGGAGGCAGTAAGTGAATCTCCAGGGTAGAACCATCAGGGTTAGGGGTACCAAGGGACAAGTTAAAAAAATATTTTGGGTTCTTCAAGTATCTCCTCACAAAACAGCCCACTCAGAGGTGTGCCTCTCACCAAGATGGTCCTTGCTCAGTACAACCTCACAACCGATCCAGGTCAGCAAAGGAAACAACCACTCTGTTAAGACTCTCACCAGTTTGGAGCACAACAACCCCCTGGACAGTTCTCCTGATGGTCAGACCTGAGTTCATTTATGGTGACCAGAACATTTTACAGACATATCAGAGATCAGACAACGCATTTGGGAAAACTTCCAAGAACATTCATTGGCCTCACAGCCAACTCCAACAGTTCCTGCATCCTAGCTAGAGGTGTGGACCACTGGGGAACGTATCTGAAAGCTCCTATAGTGAACTGTTAGGGGCTCTGGGGAACCTGGACATTCGGACCTACATGATCTGACAGAGTGAGGAATGTCAGGCAGGCAGGCCCAGCGAAGTACTTTGAGGCAGCAGCCTGAGGGTCAGGAGCAGAGTCTGGGAGGCAGGAACAGAGCTCACAGCTAACTCCTTACATAATTACTGGTGCCTCTGAACTTTACAAAGACGCGGGAGAAGGAGCCCACTGAAAGCTGATTCAGCTTAGACAAGGAGGAGGTCTCTATGCAGACTTGGCCAAGACACAAAAAACAGGTACCATGCAGCAGCCGTGGCCCATGGCCCATTCTGGGTTCTGCCAGCAGCTTACAAGGGACGGCTGCTTCTCGGGGAGTGTCTGTTGGCTCCTGGAAGCTGTACATGGACGCTGGTTCTGTCCCACCAGAAAGATCTCAAGACCTAGTACCAGTTCTGGAGACCCTGGCTGCACGTCCACTTTCTAAGGGTTCAAGTTAGCTGTGTACTGCAAGCAAGCGGTCTCTCACAAATGGAAAGAGGCCACGACACCTATACATCCCAGAGAAACTATGACACAGCTCATTTCTCCTCCCTAGCAGGCGCTCATGCAAGCAAACACCCCTGCTAGTTGATCTCGCGCCCATCCACAGGTCACTTGTCATAATTCAAGGACCCAAAACAAACAAGCAACCCTTGAGACCCATTCTGGCTGCAAGTAGCACCCTGCTCCTGGGGGAAGGGCACTTTATACCGCACCCCCCTCCCGGGAGGGGGTGTCTTTGCCAGCACCTGCACCTTCCAAATAAGGAAGAGCTACCTTTGGGCAACCTGGTTCTCCAGGCTCCAAGGCCCTGCCAGCTTGGTAGAGGAAGCTGGTAGTTGTTTTTGTTGTTAAGAAGAAAAAGAAAAAAAAAGAAAAAGCCTCGCAAAATGGTCGTCAGAAAAGCATCTCCCATCCCCATGCATTCCCCTCACCCTCAATCCTGTACAGCCCTCAGACCCGTCTAAATCTACCTCCAACCATGTCAGGACAGAGAACTGGGTGCCAAGGCCGCACTGCCTGCCGATATCCGAGGACCCTGGGGGAGCACGCCGTGCACGTCAGAGCCTTTCGTGCCACCCAGACTCCACGAGGCTGTTGCCAGTGCAAAGGCACGGCTCAGAAAGGCTGGGTAGGCTCCCCCCTGTCACACTACAAGCCAGAGATGCACTTGTTTATGGAAACAGGTGCTGGCTGTTTGAGTGCCGGGCAGGCGGGAGCCCGGACCTCACCGTTGTGGTCCCATTGATCCATCCACTTGCAGCAACGCAGAGTTAAAAAGACATGCTTGTTTGCTCTGACCACGACACAGACTCACGACTGTCAAAGCCCGGTCAAGGCAACACTCCCGGTTGCAGAGGCTCCCCAGGGCTAGGCTAAGTGAGGAGAGAGCCTCACTGGTCTCTGTAGCAGCTCCCCACCCCAGGCCTCCAAGCACATCTCCTTCTCTCACGTTCGAGTCAGCACAGGCAGCTCAGGCAGTTCAGCATGCTGCACTGTGGCTTATTTTTCTGGAAATCCGTCACCGGGGGAAAACAACAGCCTCTCGGTGTGCTTTCCTCCAACATTGCTGCGAGATGCTGCGGCAGCATCCCTGCCCTAGTCGGGGCCGTGCTGGAACATCTGTGCAACGCGCAGGCGGTGACAGAGCCAAGATGAGACCCAAAGCACTGACTTGGGCTCTGCAGCCCCGGCCGCTGCATTCGCGAGGCCTGCAACGCCACCACCTCAGGCCTGGTGGAAAATCCACAGGAGAGTCCTGCCTTACTCACCGGCTTTCTCTGCTGCCTCCTCAGTGCAGGATTCTTTATGCTCTACCGAAGGTGGGCGTGCAAGGAGGCATCTTCCGTCCCTTTAAGGAGCCGATGCTGCTACGTCCCCTGGCCTCCAGACCGACAATGGGCAGGGTGGGTCTCCAGATCGACAATAGGCAGGGTGGGCTACTGCTGAAGGAGCAGACATCTAATAGAAGGTTGGCTGTCCTGCTCCCCGCCTCTCACATCTCTGCCTCCTCATGTCTCCAGGCCCGGGTGGTACCCGGCTCCCCTGGGAAGCTACAGCCGGCAGCTGAGGCACACACTAAAACATGGCATGGATACGGAGGAGCTGACGTCACACGAAAACAAGCGTCTCTGTGCTGAGCCTGCCGGACAGGATGAGGGCTGGCCAGGGCCCAGACAGGGAGGGCTCATACTCAATAGTCTTTAAAATACCTCATCTGGGTAACACCCCAGGTGGCTAGGGTCCTTCCCATCAGCCCCAGGCTAGGATTCTGGGTGCAGCAACTCCCAGGCATGGCAATGGTCTACAATAAGAGCTCCACACAAAAGCACCAAGAGACTGTGAACACTCAAGGGCTAGCCTGTGCTCAGAACGAGAGGACTATGGCCTTCTGGATGCAGTCCAAACCCTGGGCCAAATGGCCTTTGCAAATTTTAAGTGCATCCACTACACAGACCTCACCTCATGTAGGGTGACAGTGTGTTAACAGCCAAAGTAAAAACAGGAGGCTTTAAGTCCACAGAGACCTAAGCAACTCTCGATGGCCTGGTACCACACATATGAAAGCCAAGGTGGGAGGTGGGCCTAACATACTATGCTGTGTCTTCCCAGACTGCAGCCCACCTGGTTTCCTAGACGGACTGGAAGCCAGTGATGGACTGCATGATCCTCACACCTCCCCAAGCTGGTGCACAGTATAAAGCCCACTGAGGACCTGCTGGTCAAGCCACACTTGCACCACAGTGACATCGACTCAGATCTGTGTTCGCCTAAGTTCTAGGTTCAAATCACGGCCCCTTCAGTCCAGGGCTGAACAGAGGGAAGCCATTTCTCCCAGGACAAAGCTTCCCTCTTTCAGCAGCTGATAAGCTCTGCACAAGGCACTTCAGAAAATGTGGAACTTATAGACGTGGCGCTTGGAAGACCCCTCTTCTGCCATGTAGTACTCTAGCCAAGCAAAACTCAACAGTGACTCTTGAGAAGGCGGTGGTGGCACATACCTTCAATACCAGCACTCGGAAGGCAGAGGCAGGAAGATTGCCGGCCTGAGGTACAAAATGAGACCTTGTCGGGGCTGGTGAGATGGCTCAGCGGGTAAGGGCACTGATTGCTCCTCCGAAGGTCCTGAGTTCAAATCCCAGCAACCACATGGTGGCTCACAACCATCCATAATAAAATCTGACGCCTTCTTCTGGTGTGTCTAAAGACAGCTACAGTGTACTTATATATAATAAATAAATTAATTAAAAAAAAATGAGACCTTGTCTCTAAAACTCAAGGGCCATGGGTATAGTTCAAAATAGTAAGACACTTGCCACAAAGCAGTGGATGTAATTTCCAGCATTCAAAAAAATCTTAACACTTTTAATTGCTGAAGTAAGATAAAATAATATTTTGAAAAGCATAAACATATCTGAAACACAAATTTTAGTGTATGCAAAAGTTTTTATTGGGATCCTCACTGAGGTACAGTGCAGTGATAGGAATGTTGTTTAAGATAGAGACATACTGTACAGCCCCCCAAAGCCCAAAAATATTTAGTTCCTGGTCCTATACCAGGAAGTTTGCAAGCCCTTGACTAAGTTTATAAAATCATACAATAACTGAACCATGACCTCCATGACGGACTTCAACAAGAAAAATGTGCCCAGTGTAAAAATTAGCATCACACCACAAACACTGTCTGGCCAATTTCTCTCTTCCAGTCCAGCCCAAAATATCCAGTTTTGCAAAAATGCTAGAAAATGCCGGCTGAACTGGCTGATTGCTAATTTTGTTGGAACCCTATTTTAGGTGCAAAAGTAGCTTTCCCAATTTGTTGCAAATAATCTGAGACAAGTCTGAATGAAAGTAGATTTTTAACAAAACAATAGGCCTACCTATAAATACTAGAGTCTCAGGAAGTTGGAAAAGATTCTGCAGTTTGCTCAGAGATAATCCACCAAACTCTACCTAGATCTCCCTGCCAACCACCTGGCAATCCACGATGCCCACCCACCCTGAGCCTGGCTCATTTCCTTCCAATCTCCAGGACAAGGAGAGTGTAGCTTGATTTAGCTACTTTGTGACAGGGTTAGCTACTTTGTGACAGGGCTAGCTACTTTGTGGATTCTTCCCCCCCTCCCCCTTAACCAGTCACCCCTGCCCTGTTTCACCTCCTATCACTGGATAGGAGAGAAAAGAGGAGAGAGGGAAGAGCCACCCTTGAATTTAATTTCTTTGTTTCTTCTTTGAGCTCGTCTACTAACAAACGCAAACAATTCTGCCTCCCGGGGCCCTAGCATTTATATTCCCTCTGAAAAGTCCCCAGAATTCCAAATGTCACCCAATCACAGAAACTATCTGCACCTGGCAAAACCATGCTTCTGCTAGAGCATCAGGCAAATCATAGTCAGCTGCTGCTGCCAGTCGGAAGCAGCCCCATAACCCCACACCTGGGATTAAAATGAAAAAATGTTCTTGCAATATTTCTGTGTTTTGTTTTGTATTGTTTTAAGAAACCAGAATTCCAGAATTCTCATTACAAAGCTCTAGAGGCACTTGGTAGGGAATTCCCATTTGTACCTGATCACCAGCTGATAGGTACAGCAACTATCAGAGAGTTGGCTTCCCTGCCCATGTTCCAGTGACCCCTTCTTTGTCTTTATGGCTGTTTTGTTTTGGTTTTCTGAGACAGCGTCTCAAGGTGACTAGTTACCGAAGGCCTATCTCATTATGTAGTCAAAGATAACTTTGATCCTCCTATCGTCTACCTCCCAAGTGCTGGGATTATAGGCATATACCCTTCTAAATGTCATTTGCTTCATAGACCCCACTTACAGAGGGAGAAACCCAGGCACCACACAATTCCCCTATCTGCCCAAAGTCATGCTGCAGATATGGTGGCCAATAAGACAGTAGCCATGTGGATATTATACTCCATTTCTTTTCCCTCTCTCCAAACACTAGGGCTAGAACCCAAGCCTTTTGAAGATCAGGCCTCTGTCCCACTACTGAGCCACTCCCTTCGACTGCTCCCTGCACCTTTGGGTTACACACATCATGTCCAAAGGTGCTTCAGACTGTTTTCTGAATAGATAACCACTTCAGCTTCCTCTGGAGAAGTCTCCTCTGCCTACATCTTCATCTGGGATACTGTCTGACAGTTCTGGGAAGCTCACAACGTCTTTAACAAGAACAACTGGGATAGTAAGCACATTGGCTAGGCAGATTGGGAGGTCAGTAGGTGTAAGAAATGAACAGGCCCGTGGACTGATTCAAGAGACAGACCTGGAAGTCTTTCCTGGCTTGCATGAACGTGCCGTATACTTCAGAACCCCCAGTGACCCAACCCCAACCTGGTGCCACCCTAGTCCCACACAGCCTCCAACTTAACAGGGTAGGGATACCCACAAAATGGAATGGAAGGAGAAGTCAGACCAGACCCAATGACCTACAAGGGACAGAGGGCAAATGGAACTTTAGGCAGCCACCAACTGAGGGCATTTGAACAGTGATGTGTGTCCACTGAGATGTACCCATACGCTTTCCCTAAAATTTGCTGGCACGGTGGTGGCACAAATGCCTTTAATTCCGGCACTGGGGAGGCAGAGGCAGGCGGATCTCTGTGAGTTCAAGGCCAGCCAAAGCTATACCATCTTGAAAAAACAACTAACAACACCACAAAACCAACCAATCAAAACAAAACAAAACAAAACAAAAAACCCCAGCTGGTATGATCTAACTTGTAGATGTGGCTAAGTCAGAAGCCCATAGTGGATATCCTTATATTATCCCAGTGGGCCCTGAATCTCATGACCAGGATCAATGATCATTAAAAAATTAAAATGAGGCTGGTCAGATGGCTCAGTGGTTAAGAGCACTGACTGCTCTTCCAGAGGTCCTGAGTTCAATTCCCAGCAACCACATGGTGGCTCACAACCATCTGTAATGGAATTTGATGCCCTCTTCTGGTGTGTCTGAAGACAGCTACAGTATACTCACATAAAAAAAAAATTAAAGAGAGAGAGAGAGAGCAATAAAACCCTAGCAAATTTAGCAACCTATTAAAAATCATTTTTACATTATATGTCATGATCAAGAATTTATTCATAGGATCCAAGGAAAATTCAAAGTAGAAAACTGGTTGGTTTAGCGCTGGAAAGATGGCTCAGAGGTTAAGAGCACTTTCTGTTCTTCCAGAAGTCCCAGGTTTGGTTCCCAGCACCCACACTCACGTAAGGTGGCTGACAACTTCTCTTAACTACAGCTCCAGGGGATCTAAACTCTGGCCTCCACAGGTACCTGCACCCCTGTTCCCACACCCCCATGTGAATAAAAATAAAGAAAACTGGTCAGTGTAATATACACATTAACAGAAGTTTAAAAACGATAACTGTTCCTCTTAATAGGTACAGAACCACCCACTGACAAAATCCAATATCTTTCATGATAAAGAATAGCCAACCACTAAGGAAGAGAGAGAAACTGTTAGAACTAACAACTTCGGTATTACTGCAGTATCACTGAACTAATTTCAGTAAAGTCGCATGCAACAAAGCGCGCACGCACAAATCACTCGTCTCGGTTTGCTCTCTACCGCTGCCAAAGAGCGCCTTGGGAAGGAAAGGGCTTATTTCATTTACAGGTCACAGCCTGTAAACTAGGGAAACTAAGGCAGGAACCTGGAGGTAGAACCACAGAGGGCTGCTACGTGTTGGTTTGCTCTCTGCTTAGTCCAGCCTCTTTATACAATCCAGGACCACGTGACCAGGGATGGAACTGTCCACAGTGGGCTGGGCCTTCCCACGTCAATCACTAGTCAAGAAATGCTTCAAGGACTTGCCTGGGGGCCAATCTGATGGAGGCATTTTCTCAGTTGAGGTTCCCTCTTTCCAGGTGACTCTGACTGATGTCAAATTGACCGAAACTGACCAAACAAGAACCTTCACTCACTGACCTGTTGTCAATGATGTACTATCTGTACTATCCCCTAACTCTGAATAAAGTTTTCCTGCTACTTTGAAAACAAAACAAAACAAAACAAAACAAAAAACACTGTGCAATGAATAATCCTAAAGGGAAATGGAAAAAAAAATAGTTCCATTTATAATAGTATCAAAAAAGAAGAGGAAATGAAGGTTTAAGAATTAAACAAGAGGGTGAACAGGGTGAACGGCTTATATGAAAACATTGCTTGGTGGTTCAAGCACGCTGTGGAAGGCCCTGGGTTCAACTCCCAGTACAACAACAAACAAACAATAATCCAAACCAATCCTGTAAAAGGAAAACTGTAAAACACTGCTAAAGGAAATTTTAAAAGTATGCGTAAATAAGTGGAAATCCTCCAGTTCATGGACTTGGAGACTTAATAGCATTGCTAAGATGTTAGTACTGGAGCTGAGGGGGAAGTTCTATGGTGAAGCCTAGGCATGTGCCTAGAGTTCTTTGGGACCTAGGTTTGTTCCCTAGCACAGAAAAACAGATATGTGTGTGTGTGTGTGTGTGTGTGTGTATACACACACATATATACACACATATATATATGTTATAAATACATATATAACATATAAATATATATATGTTTTGTTTTATAGAAATTCCATTCTACAATTTAAAAAGAATGGAAGGCTAAAGTTCTCAAAATTCAAAACAATTCTGACAAAGCATGGAGCCTGGGAACTCACTGTGTGTGTGTGTGTGTGTGTGTGTGTGTGTGTGTGTGTGTGTATGAGAGAGAGAATGAGAGAGAGAGAGAGAGAGAGAGAGAGAGAGAGAGTTTTAACTGGTGACTGAATTTAGGCCGTTACACATCCTAGAGAAGTACTCTACTACCAAACTATATATCCAGCACCCTACACTTCTTGCCTTTAAAACTTACTGAAAATCTAGACACAAACCAATAATCCCAGAGGCAGAAAGATCAGGGTTCAAGGTTATCCTTAGCTACATAGCAAGTTTGAGGTCAGATTGGGCTATATGAAACTTTGTCTCAAAAGAACAAAAAAGAAAAAAGAAAAACCTTACTGCAAAGTTACAATAACCATATCAGTCACTTTGCTCTCAGACCAACGGAATAAATATGGCCATCACTTTCCTGATAAGAAGCCACTTAAGGGAGATGTGTTTTGCCTCATGGGTTGACAAGGCAGAGGCCACAGTGTAGGAGCAGGAGCATGTGACAACTTGCTCACATCTTGGTGAACCAGGGAGCAGAGAGCGCATACTAAAACCTGATGAGCTAAAACCTCGAGCTCCACCACTTAAGCCTTCGAAGTCCAGTGTTCAAAGGTTTCAAAACTTCTTTGAACAGCACCACCAGCTCTGGACCAAATCTTAGAACATGTGAGCATATGGTTGGCATTTCATATGCAAACCATGACAGAGATCATGAACATGGTTAACATGGGTGCCAAGACCCTCATCAGGAAAAGGAGACTCCTTTCAACAAATAGAGATGCAAAGGCATCACATCATGGTACTTGGTAACAGTCCTTCAGATGTGACATCAAAGACAGAGGCAATAAAAGGAAAGAAAACTTCAAGAAAAACTTTAAAACTATGAATGTCAACAAAAAAAAAGGCAACACACAGGAAAAGAAAGTAATTGTAAGCCATTACGGAGCAGAAACTAAGATGCAGAGTATACAAATAGCCCCTAACACTCACCAACAAAACCAGTACAATTCAGGGGCTGGAGAGATGGCTCGACAGTTAAAAGCATTGGCTGTTCTTCTAGAGGACCTGGGTTCAATTCCCAGGACCCACATGGCAGCTCACGACTGTCCCTAACTCCAGTTCTAGGGATTCTGATTCCCTCCAACAGAAATGAAACATGCAAAACACCAATGCACATAAAATAAAAATAAATGAAGCATTAAAACAAAACAAAACCAGTTCAAACACAGGCAGGCAAAGGATGCTGAAGTCCTAGCTACTCCAGACGCTGCAACAGGAACATTGCTTGAATCCAACAGTTCAAGGGCAGCCTGGGTAACACTGAAATCCCCATCTCAAGGGGCGTAAAAAGGAAAGAAAAGACAAAGAAAAAGAAATGGTGATTAAAAACTTAATTATGGGGCTGGAGAGATGACTCAGTGGTTAAGAGCATTAACTGCTCTTCCAGAGGTCCTGAGTTCAATTCCCAGCAACCACAAGGTGGCTCACAACCATCTGTAACAGGTGCCTCTTCTGGTGTGTCTGAACACTGCTACAGTGTATTTTTATTTTTACATAAATAAAAACTTAATTATGTGTTTTCTCCCAGAAGTTTAAAAATTAAAAAAAAAAAAAAAAGTCAGGCAGTGGTGGTACACACTTTTAATCCCAGCATTTGGGAGGTAGAGGCAGGCAGATCTCTGAGTTTGAGGACAGCCTGGTCTGCAGAGTGAGTTCCAGGACAGCCAGGGCTACACAGAGAAACCCAAAACAAAAAAGGAGTGAAGTGCTCATGAGTTATAACACTTTAGAACCTCAGGGCGGCACTGACTAAAACAAGCCAAGCTGAGCGTAAGGACAGGAAGCATGTGAGTCTCTTCACATCAATGTCCAGGACACACAAACCAGCATGTGATGGTCTCTATATGCTTGGGCCAGGGAGTGGAACTATTAGGAGGCGTGGCCTTGTTGGAGCAGGCGTGTCACTGTGGATGTGGGCTTTAATACCCTCGTCCTAGCTTCCTGGAAGTGAGTATTCTGCTACCAGCCTTCACACAAAGATGTGAACTCTCAGCTCCTCCTGCACCATGCCTGCCCGGATGCTGCCGTGCTCCCACCTTGATAACGGACTGAACCTCAGAACCTGTAAGCCAGCCCCAATTAGATGTTGTCCTTTATAAGACTTGCGTTGGTCATGGTGTCTGTTCACAGCAGTAAAACACACCCTAAGACACACCCAGACAGAATGAAGGGGTTGGGGGCGGGGAGACTACCACAGGAGGGCGCTGGGTGACGCTGAAATGTGAGATGGGGAGGAAGTGGTGGCAGCTGAGCAGCGGATACTGCTGTTTGCTTCCAAGTAGTAAATGTTAACTAAGCACTTTATAATTAAGAGAGTTAGCTTAGAAGCAGGTTAGAGTTTGACTAGCCCCAGGAGTTTAAGGGGTTGAAAGGTGATCTGCTGAGATACAATGTGGCACTCCCAGACACTCCCTTGCTCCATGTGAACCAGGTCCTGCAAAGTTTGCAAAAGTGTATCCACCTCTGTCTATGGTCCACTCATGCGTCCATCCCTCCACCTCATATTGTCCTAGGAAAGCTCAAGGACGTTCAGCCTTATCATTTACATCCTACCAGGCTGACCCTCCTCACAGACCCTCAGCAAAACTATAAACACAAATGTCCTTGCAGGCAGCAAAGTCACACAGAGTTTCCCTGGACAACCAGAACAGGGGTTTCCTGTGTCAGAGATGGGTACAAGGATCAAGTGGGAAGTTTAACAGAATTGACAATATGCAAATCCTGAGGGACCCTATGCTAGGGTCACACACTCCAGGCCCCAGAGGAATAGAAGCCTTTCCATATCCTAGTGTAACATCCAGCCAGGGCAGGGTAGTCCATAAGGGAGATCCTGGCCTATCGATCATCCACTGATTTTCTGTGGTGCTCAGTGTCTGATCTCAGCAAAGGTTCAGCATGTAAATTGAGTGTCTATCAGAGACTGAGCCTCCCCAGAAATCTTCTCAAGGGCCTACTCACGTAACCAGCTTAGTCTTTCTTAAGGCTTAGCTACAGTCTCTGCAAGCCCACAGGGCAGTAGGGACCCACCTTGTCACACCCAACATCTACTCTTCAACAGAGACCTTGGCTCTTCTACATCTAATGACAATACTGTATGGCAACAGCCCCACCAACTCAAGGTACCCTCCCTACAGCAAGCCCTCACAAACAGGAAACCAGCAGGCCTGTACCCCAGGGACAGGGCTGATATAGAGCGCAAACACCTTGAGCTACCCTCTTGCCCTATGATCACAGGAGTCTCCTGGAGACTCTGCCAATAATACAAGGTAGAAGACATGAACGCCATCTTGTCACTGCAGCCAAAAAAGCCATCCAGGTGGCAGACTAACACCACCTGAAACCAACAAACAAACCCACCGAGACAGAAAGCAGGCTGGGGGGAGGAGGGCTACCAAGCTAGGGCACTGAACATCGGCGTGAAAATCAGAAGTGAGACAGAGAGGACGACCCCATCTTCCCTCTTCAACTGCCTTCGAACTTTTTTATTATTGTGTGATCATGAATATGTTTGTATGGGCACCCCAGAGGAAACATCAGGTTCCACACCACACCACAGTTCTTTATGCAACACTCCCATATGGGCATAAACACGCCGTATTGATATTCTCCCTTGGTCTTCCTTCCCTATGACCATGGGCTGGTTCCCCATCCCACAGGAGGCAAAACACATGGGCCAACCACCTGCCTCTAATCACACTGGGTTGTAGAACTTCAGGTACTTCTTCACTAACCAGGTAAGCCAAAAGCTGACACCCCCAGGAGCTTTACCACCCCTTAATACCTAAGCATAGCCCCCAGGACACAATTGGAGGCAAAGACAAACTCCCCTCGGAACCCACCACTCCTGAGACCCACTTTCCTCATCTCCTACCAACTGTCCCAGAGGGACATTGAACCAATCAGCGCAAGGCAGGAAGATAGCAAGAAGGCCAGGCCTGGGGTGGTCTCCACTGGGGCAGGCAAAGTGCTACAGATGCATAGGTGTAGTGTCCAACTGTTCTGGCCTGGGCATTTTCCTCCTGGGATAAATCAGGGCACTCTGTGGATCTTCTACTCTGTCACCTAAGAAACAAGCCAACCACACCTCCTACCCTCACCTCCCACACTGCCCACAAAGGCCCAGTCAGCCACATCATAACCACGGAAACGATGGTGAAGCCAGGAAGCGTGAAAGGGCTCTTGAGGTTACAGTGCTATTCACGTTGAGGTTAAGAGTCCTCAGCGGGATAAATGACTCTGGGTTCCAAGGCCCCCACTTCACAAAGAGCACCCACTCACTGCCCTGGCATGGTGGACAGCAGTTCTACCTGTAGCACATGGCACGGGTTAGGAGGAAATTTAAAACTGGAGCACTCAAGAGCAATTCAAAAATTCATCTGGAATAACAGAAAACCCAGAATAGCTAAAACTATTCTCAAGAGTAAAAGAACCTCTGGGGGAATCAGTATCCCGGACCTCAAGCTGTACTACAGAGCAATAGTGTTAAAAACTGCATGGTATTGGTACAGTAACAGACATGTAGATCAATGGAACAGAATTGAAGACCCAGAAATGAATCCACACTCCTATGGTCACTTGATCTTTGACAAAGGAGCTAAAACCATCCAGTGGAAAAAAGATAGCCTTTTCAACAAATGGTGCTGGCTCAGCTGGAGGTCAACATGCAGAAGAATGCAAATTGACCCATCCTTATCTCCTTGCACTAAGCTCAATTCTAAGTGGATCAAAGATCTCCACATAAAACCAGACACACTGAAACTAATAGAAGGGAAACTAGGGAAGAACCTTGAACATATGGGCACAGGGGAGAATTTCCTGAACAGAACTCCAATAGCTTATACTCTAAGATCAAGAATAGACAAATGGGACCTCATTAAATTACAAAGTTTTTGCAAGGCAAAAGACACCGTCAAAAAGACAAAGCGGCAACCAACTAACTGGGAAATGATCTTTACCAACCTTACATCCGACAGAGGGCTAATATCCAAGATATACAAAGAACTCAAGAAGTTAAACTCCAGAGAGGCAAGTAACCCTATTAAAAAATGGGGTACAGAGCTCCACAAAGAGTTCTCACCTGAAGAATATCTAATGGCTGAGAAGCACCTAAAGAGATGTTCATCATCCTTAGTCATTAGGGAAATGCAAATCAAAACAACCCTGAGATTCCATCTCACACCAGTCAGGATGGCTAAGATCAAAAACACAGGAGACAGCAGTTGTTGGCGAGGATGTGGAGAAAGAGGAACACTCCTCCACTGCTGGTGGAATTGCAGGCTGGTACAACCACTCTGGAAAGCAGTCTGGCGGCTCCTCAGAAAACTGGGCATGACACTTCCGGAGGATCCGGCTATACCACTCCTGGGCATATACCCAGAGACTTTACCTGCATGCAATAAGGACACATGCTCCACTATATTCATAGCAGCCTTATTTATAATAGCCAGAAGCTGGAAAGAACCCAGATGTCCCTCA